>OX346247.1:92364979-93689562 GCA_947049315.1 Epistrophella euchroma
TGCTGACCAAAAAAAAAAACAGAAAGAAAAACTATGCATACCTGTGCGGCGCCCACGCTATACCGTTAACGCACGCTCTATGATTGCTCAGTCTTGCAACAGGTGTACAAGGAACACGAACATCTAAAATAATAACTTCACACGAATCCATCGCTACAGTAGCTAAGTAATTTGGATCCTGTTTATTCCAGGCTAGTCTTAGTAAAGCCGTATGAGCTGGATCCTATATAAATGTATTCATATTTATTTTTAGTCATACATATATTTTTTTTCTTGTTTTTCAATTCTACCTCATATATAATAGTTGAGTGTTCCAAATGCCTCAAGTCGAACATACGCACTGAGCCATCAGCACCAACTGAAGCGAACATATCACGGCCACCGCCCGCTCTTGAAAATGCAATATCGTACACTTCTTTGTCGTGAGCAATAAGTTGTGTTTTGACATGTCCAGCGACATAGACTCGTCCATGAGGCTTAAATTTAAAGAAAGTTCATATTACTCATTATGTCAATTTCTTATTTGATTTTATACAAACAAAAAAAGTATAAATTTTCAATTACTTACTTGTCCGGTTTCTAGTCCCCATATTGTGCACGTTGTATCAATTGATGATGTGCCAACTAGATTAGGGTCGACTTCGTTCCAATCGAATGATGTTAATGGTGCACAGAAATCACTGTTTTTGTTGTTGTTTAGTACGCATTCTAGTCTGGTATCAGGTTCTCCAGCACGCCAAACTCGAAGGTAATCACCTGCAAATTTATATGATTAAGATTTAATAATATTAACTTTTTGAAATTTACTAAATTAGTGCCCGAAGAGTCGGTTATCTCTTGGGTTTAACACTGATGGCTATATCGTGCTCAAAAATTTACCAATAAAACAGTATAATATATGATTTTAGTTACGTTTGAAAGCGTAAACTTTCTTAACATTTTGCGATAATATGATTACTTAGATGTTTTTCCATCTATCACACTTACGGTTGGACGCAATATAGTACATTTTTTATAACGAAAGATAACAGTGAAAATTGCAAACACAATAACCGATTATTTCCATTTAAAAACCTATACCATGAGCTTTAAGGATTATATCTTCAAGTTTAAGGTATTAAAAACGATAGTGTGATTGGGGAGAGTTATGACAAAATTAATATGATTTTATAAAGGACTCTTCGTTTCTTATAGGGAATTTTTTTTTTCACTGTTCACCTGGGCGTCTTTAATAAATTTAAAAAAAATTATTGATTATGGGCTGCTTTTCAACGTTCGTTTCTCAGAAACCATAAGTTGTACAAAAACATGATATGAACATGAAAATTGCATTACCCTCAATTCTGCATGAGTACTTTTTGAAGAAAGCTCGCTTTATAAGCAACCAAGCAAAAACAAAAACAGTGTACCTTTGGATTTCTCATATTTTCCGTGAACAATTTTGTTGAAAAACTTCAGATTCAAGTTCAGCGACCCCAAAAACATAAAGGCAAACTTTAAAAACAGTTACACAACTTTCCACTACCATTTGATTAGGCTATAGGAGCATTTCGATAACCGAAAGAATTAATTGTTGTTTTATGAGAATTTGTAGTAGCCGTGGCGTGATGGTTAGTGCGATGGACTGTCATGCCGGAAGTCTAAGGTTCGATCCCCAGCCTCGCCACCTATTTATTTAAAATGAAAAAAACGGCTACTGCCTCTTGCGAGGAATTGACAAATCCTCCAAGAGTATCTCCTGTCACAGAAAAGTGCCGCTCGTTAGCCGTTCGGATTCGGCAATAAACTGTAGGTCCCCTCCATTTCTGCAGACACGCACACAGGAATGGTTGAGAGTTGTAAGTCACTAGGCCCTAGTTCTTCATGAGCTGTTGTGCCATCAAATTTATTTATTTATTTTTTTTATGAGAATTAATTTTTTTTTGTAAAAAATAATGTTACTTTTGGAAATGTTTTATTATTGCTCACCACTAGTTGCTAGCAAGTCCGGATATATGCCTTTCGAATCTGGTATCCACATAATTTTTGTCGTGGGATATGGATGATCAAAGGTGCTAAAGAAAAACAAAAACAATTAATTTAAGTACCTATTAATTGGCTGAATATGTTTAACTCACCTTTTGGGACTAAATTCGCTTGTCTCTTCATCTAAGCTAATTATTTGGACTTTGTTATTGTATTCCTCAATGAAGCTGCCGAGTGCAAGGCGGAATCTTTTATCTGGACGAACACTCCAGTTCATTGAGTACAGAGGCCATGGTGCCAAGTATTTGTAGATTTCTTTACGTTTACCAGCGGTGGATGACATAACTGCAAATAAATGCCATTATTTTTAACAAAACTCAATTAAGTATTTACGAGCGCTTTTCTTTTGTTTAATGAATTAAAAACTACATTTTTAGTGCAAAATCGGAAAGAAAGCAAGAAAAGTAATGCAACTAACTGCTCTGCACTCCCATTTTATGTCTAAAGCGAGTTATTTTTTTTTGTTTAGAATTTTGTCAGCCGATTGCGCGTCCGAAGTTGAAAAAATATCTATTTAGTTTTGAACTCTGTAAGAATTTTTATGCAAGTTTATTTTTTTAGATTGCAGTTGCAGTTTTGTCATGCAAAAGATTATCTTTTCTTATTGCGTTTTTCAACTTAGATCATCGTCGTTTTTACGAAGAAATGACGCATTTGAGAAATTCTCCCCAAAACAGCCCCTTGATTTGTGCTCCTTCTGCTTCGCCAAACGAAACTTCACACAAATGTCAAAATATGCGGTCAATGGCATTGGAGCCGTCAAAAGCAGAAGCAGTAGCAGCACCACAAGTCGAGAGGCCAAGAAAATAAGCAACAACAAAAAAATATAGAATTCTATCTACATCCTACCCTAACCCTAATGGGGCTTACCTTTGATTCGATCGGTTTCTTTTTTTTTTTAAGAAATTAAAGTTTGTTACAACAAACTTAAGAAACCAAAGAAAGCAAAAAGCAACTTAAAATAACAAAGTTAAGAAAGTAAAAAACAACAACAAAAAAAAAAAAACTAAGAACTAAAAATTATTTCTTTTTCTTTATTTATAGTCTTTTTGCTTGGCTTTCACATCATTTTTCTGCGTTAAATTCCAAATTTAGTTTCGAATCCGTGGGGATATGACTTTTTTCTTTCTATTTTGTAATTTTTCTGTCGGTTCGGTCGGCCTCGATACTTTTTTTTGTTGTTTTGAAAAGAGAAATGCACACGCGGAGCAGACTTTTTGCACTTGGATCTGTTGGGCTGGTTTGTATAGAAAAATAAAAAAAGAAATACACTTTCGTCAGACTTATGAGTTTATTGTTTTTTTTTCTTTTGATAATTTGTTAAAAATTCTTTTTCTTTTTGCGAATACGACGACGGCGACGACGAGGCCACACAAAAAAATGTATATAACAACGCGCTATTTTGACAGTTCTTGTCTGAACTGAACGTCAAAAAATGATGATTACTGTGAATGGGACTTAAAAAGGGAACGTTTGGAATATTTAAATGCACATATATAGGCACTGCCAGATGAAAATGATATGATAAGGACAGAACTAAAATAGTCAAGGTTTAAAAGGCTCTCCCAAAACCGGCGCAAAACATTCGGTGCGAAACTGTGACGACTGAAGAATGTACAATTACCAACCCTTCAATCATATTTACCGACCCAACTTTCTCGGTCTTTTTTGGATCTTTGCAAAACAGAGAGTTTCACGTACACCTACATGCCGCCTTCACAGGCCATGAACGATGGCAGGATTATGAACATGTCTACAAAAAATCCAATGGAGGCACAAAAATCCATGTCCATGTCATGAACATGTCGACGAAAACTAATTTTTGAACAAGACATGAGCTCTGGTTCAAAGCTTGGGCATGAGATTTGACGTTCCATGTGTGTGAGAGAGGTAGAAGTAGTACTGAAAGGAATTTTTGTGTGGTTCTCTTGATCTGACTTATTAGTGGAATTTATCGACATAACTATCGATCAGCTTGTTTTTTCGCACAGGGCACTTTATGTCATGTCGTTAGTTAAGTAGATAAATTCCACGACTAAGTCAAAGCAAGAGAAACAAACAAAAATTCCTTTCAGTACTACTTCTACCTCTCTCACAAACATGGAATGTAAAATCTCATGGCCAAGCTTTGAACAGAGCTCATTTATCAAAAAGTAGTTTTTGTCAACATGTTCATGACATTGACATGGATTTTTGTGCCTCCATTGAATTTTTTGTAGACATGTTCATAATCCTGACATCGTTCATGGCCTTTGGAGGCGGCATAACAATGTGGATATCGGTCAAGTGAATGAATAGGAAGGCTCACATCTATGCGATATGTAGATTGTGATTACGTTCCACTGCTGCGTTCAACTAAGCGACTTTTATTGAACGCAGCAAGCACCATTCGATCGCAGTATCACACGGGTATTTGAATTTTTTTGTGAAAATATTAAAGCATTGCGCAAACCTAAGCGATGGCGATGGCGATCGCGATAACAATGTGGATGCCGCTCATGTGAATCAATAGGAAGGCTCACATCTATGCGATATGTGGATCGCGATCACGTTCCACTACTGTGTTCAACTAAACGACTTTTACTGAACGCAGCAAGCACCATTTTGATCGCAGTATCACACAATATTTGAATTATTTTGTAAAAATATTAACAAAATTCAAATGAACAATGACTTAGAACATTACAGCAGACTAATAAAATTTTAAAAAATCCAAATTTTGTAAAATTTTTTGCGCAAAGAATACAAAACACAAAAAAGCAAAAAAATTTCGGATAAAATTGCCGTCCCTGCCGATTAATTATGCCTAGATTTATCTGCTTCTGATTTTTTCTCAGTTTTTTAATGTTTATTTGACAATTTGCGCGTCTCTTAATGTATTGCAATATCGTGCTAATGTGAGCTGGTTTGTGATCGCGCCCTTATCGCGCGATAAAGGCTATCGTGATCGCCACCGCCATCGCTTAGGTTTGCGCAATGCTTAACAAAATTCAAATGAAAAATAATTTATAACAGTACAGCAGATTGATAAAATTAAGAAAAATTTAAATTTTGTACAATTATTTGCATAAAGAATGCAAAACATAAAAAAGCATACAATTTGTGGATAAAATTGCCGTTTTAAATTGATTTTATTGTGCCCAGATTTATCTGCTACTTTTTTTTCTCACTTTTTTTGTGTTCTTTCGAAAACTTGCCCGTCACAAAATGTATCGCAATATCATGTGAGCTGGTTTTTGATCGCACCTTTATCGCGCGATAAAGGCTATCGTGATCGCCACCGCCATGGCTTATACCACGTTTTCATTAGAGCAAATGAGGTAATTTCGTTTAAAATTTTCAAATTCGATTCGAAATCATCTCATTTCCCATACAAATTCACATTTCCAAATGAGGTAATTTCAACCAAATTTACACGAAATTAGGTAGGAAATTACGTAAAAACTTTATGAACACACCCAAGTGGAATCCATTCAAAGTGGAATGAATTTAAAATGACAGAATTCAATGTATAAAACAACAAAACAAGCGGTTGACAGCATGGACTGTCAAATGAAATTAGTAAATTTATAATGAAAACACTTTTTACGTAATTTGCGAAATTATCTCATTTCGGCTCTAATAAAAACGTAGTACGCTGTGGCTCCATTGGCGATATTTGAGGCGATGGCAATTTTAATATCAATGGCAATTTATTGCTCAAGTGGGGTATTTCATGGCCAGGCAATTCCAATTGTCAAAAACTTTACGTATAGAAATGGCGACAGCAACAGCTTAAATTTACGGTTTTTGATAATATAAATTTTTTATTCACTAATTTGTGGTCACTCTTATTCATATTTTCATTTTTTGTTTCAAAATGAAGGAGAAATTATTCAAAATCGTGGAGAAACCATTTTGTAAAAGACGAAACGTCAAAATGTATTGCCTGGTTGATGGAAATCAATAATTGACTTTAATCTTTCAGGCAATATTGCCATTGCCATTGCCAAAGCATGGAGACGCATGTCAATATTCAAGGCAATGGCAATAAGGAAAGCAATTAATTGCCTCGAAGATTGCTAATGGAGACGCTGGGTTAGGTTTGCGCATAGCTTAACAGATAAAATACAATCATTATAGAGTTCATTAAATTGAGAATATGTACTATAGTCATGACGTATGTATTTATCGTAAAATTGAAAAGGTAGTATACATATAACATTTTCGTTAATAGTTTAATAATAAAATTAAACTCTTTTACTTACGATGTATAAGTGCAAGTTGAATCTTGCGCATGTGCGTCTAGTAATATTCAAGCTGGAAAATTTGCAAGAAGTTTGTCACACAAATCAAATAATTTATCCATAAAAAAGCACTTCTTTATTTGTATTCGAAATACTATCAGATCTGTGCTCGCATTCGTTAAAAACTTTTTGAATACCTATCGTATTTACTTCCTATTATCGAATGTGAAAGTTTGTTTGTCCATCTTTTTTTCCGCGCCAGGATGTTTTTCAGAATTAGGACTCTAAACAGAGCAATAATTGTAGATTCATCCAAATCAAAAAAGCGAAAATCACAACATAATTAATTTACTTTTTATTTCGCAAATGACGTCATCTTTTGGTGAGCCAAAGAAAGAAATTGCGTTAATCTGGTATTCTTTCATTCATGGGTTATGTATTGAATTTGCTTGCAGACAAAATGAAAATGACATTAGATTCTGTTTGGACTGGAAAGATTAAATTCAGTATCACAACATTTTTTGGTAAAAAAAAGTGCGGGTAGTCTTTACTACACACGTCTCTTATGTTGTTTTCTCTTCGATTTTGGGAGTGTAATGTCGTTTTCGTTTGGATTTTTGAGTATTTTATACAAAAATACTGAATATAAAGATATAAATCTTTTGTACGTTTGATCCTCCAAAACCCATTTGCTTACATTGTTGTATTTGTAATTTAATTGTGTGTCGATGAATAGATGTAAGATCCAACAACAATATAGGGTGGTGTGAAGATAAATACTGTGAATGTGTGAGTTTTAAGTCTTAACTAGATTGGCCACTTTTTGCAAAATTACAAAAGTAAAAATATTTTTTTCCCGCTAGCGCAGTTGTTTTGTGAAAAAGAATGTATACAATTCTTTTTATACCAAAATTTAAGCTTTCTGCATCATTTTTATAAGTTTTCCAGTGAGAAAAACTATCCCAAAATGAGTTTGAAAATTTTCACTTTTGTACTTTTTCACTTTTTTGGCTTATGTAGTTAAGGCTTAACTACATTCAAGACTTTTTGCAAAAAGTACAAAAGTGAAAAACTAAAGGCTTATATCGTTTTCCGTTGGTCACTCCTAGCACTCTTTTTTCACTCCATCCACACTCCCAACACTCCAAAAACCTTCCATTTGCTGTTCGGAGTGATGATTTAGGAGTGTTTTTTCACTCCGGATTTTATTAGGGAGTGCTAGGAGTGCACTCTGAAAACACACATACTTTTAAAAGTATGTGTTGGATTAATTGTCAAAATAGTAAATGCTTGTTTTTGGGATGTTCTGGAATTAAAATTATTGAAGAATTCATTTTATTTTTAACTTCTACATAGATACACATATTACGGAAGAGAGTTTTTCATATTTCATTGGAATCAAAAAGGAGTGAAACACTCTGAAAATCCAATCGAAAACGACATTAACTACATTCAAGACTTTTTGCAAAAAGTAGGGCAAAAAGTGAAAATGTGATGAGCAAAAATATGCTTTGAGATGCCTGTGTGCGAAAAAATTGTGTTCTGTCTGTAGTATCATTCTGAAATGATATATCAAACACTATTTTCGCAGACTTTTTGGCACACAGGCATTTTTAGCGCATGTTTTAGTTTTTCACTTTTGTACTTTTTGCAAAGTCTTGAATGTAGTTAAGCCTTAAAACATGCGCTAGAAATGCCTTAGTGCGAAAAAGCCGGCGAAAATAGTGTTTGATATATATAAGCTTTGTTCGTGTACTATCCAAAACTACGAGTTTCTACGAATTTTCAGCGAAATTACTTCAAAGTTCATGTAAAAAAAATGTAAAAAAAAGTTTTGAACAGTACACGAACAAAGCTATAATTTCAGACTGATACTACAGATAAAACATAATTTGTTCGTACACAGGCATATTTTTGCTCATGACATTTTTACTTTTTGCCCCACTTTTTGCAAAAAAGTCTTTGATGTAGTTAAGCCTTTATGGTGAATTTACATGTATCTTCATGCGAGTTCTGCAAAAAATAAGGGATACAAAATATAAAATGTATGTTTGTTGGATAGAGAGAGAAGAACAAAATGCAGAGATCTTGATTATAGGAGCGCAGATGAAGATTATAGCGAAGACGAACATGTTCATCTTCATAGTGGTGCTCTTTCACATATTCGGTTTTTTGGTATGACTCTATTCCGCTCTACTTTTTCTGATGTTTGCATGAGAAGATACATTTAAATCCATCATTACATAAAACGTCAAAAAAATCTCCATTTACTTGTTTCTTCGTGTGAAAGGGGACTTACTGAACGCTTCCTTTTAAAATTTTTCTATGTTTCCGACAGTAATCTTTTTCGACACTCGATTATCTCGATACTCGAAACTATGTTTTGACACTTCACTATTCCTCCATAAAAAAATAAAAATGGCGTAATATGGCAGCTTTAACAAACGTCTCTGCTTCTCCTCAATATTAAAAATATTTTTTTTCTTTTTCCGTGCTAAAGTGATAATTAAATTAACAATTTATCTTATCAAATAACGAATAATTGTAAATTTATCAATAACTTTTTGAGTATACATTTTCATATAACCCACAGACAGTATAAAGAAAACTCAAACCAAATGTTACAAATTCCTTGACAAAGAAAATAGTTGAACCCATAAATGTTTCAAATCAAAAAGAAAATTAATTTTTGTTCTTTTGATCATCGCCCCCTCCGCCGTTGTAGAGAAGTTAACCAATCAAATTCAGGTGATCTAAATTCTTGTTTTAAAAGGCCTTGCTTGATCTCAATTAATAATAATAATTATCACAAAATAACTAACGAAAAAGAAATATCTTGGCTTTTGTCGTTGTCGTCGTCTTCTTCGCCATACACTGAATTACCTAGTGAAAGTTGATTTTTTTGCAACTAATTAAAGGAATTCGATTGTGTAAATAGCTATCACAAAAAAAAAAAAAAAAAAAAAAAAACGACAAAATGGGACTGCTGATTTCAAAGCTTTGGAGTATGTTCGGCAACGAAGGTAAGTTCCAAAATATCTGAATTTATAATTTTACATTTGCTTCGCCACCACTAGGAAGGATCTCAAAACCATTTTATTTCAAAAAGAGGAAGAATTAATCAAAATAGTTTAGAAACTTAACCAGGTTAAATTTTATTTAAGATCAAAGTCTGTCTTTTTTTTTGTGCGTGTGGCTACCAATTATGAGTGAAACTCTCAACCTTAGTTCATCAATATTCATTGCCCATTTCCTTTTGAAAGCAAAAGTAGTTTCCAATTTTAGATTTCTTGTTTATTTGCATGATTTTCAAATGATTTTGTTTTGCTTTAGTTTTGTATATTCGTTTTTGTGATTGTCTTATTTATATTTTGATAAGATCAGAAAAAAAAACATTGATCGGGAATAAAATGCAAACACTCATGCCATTAGGTTATCACGCTATACTTAATTCTTGGCATGTATAAGGGCATTGTTTTTTCAAAAATAAATGGGTTCAATTCACAGCAATGTTATGAGGACTTTCCTTAATTTATAGAATTTAAAGCTTTTTTTTTGTAGTAGGTATGTAATTTTGACTTTCGTTATGGAAATATGATTACAATTTTAAAAAAATTGTTCAGATATGTACATTGTACATAATTTAAAAGATTTCGCAAATAGATAGGCTATCAACTGAAGTGGGTTTCGTTAAACAATTGTCGATTAACAACAAGTGATCGATTTAACGAACACTTTTCAATTGATTTTTTTGTTACATTTGATTTATTGATCAATATTTGTTTAGTGTGCCCCTATTTGTTTTGTTTTGATTGTGATCTCGAGTAAAATAATTTTACAAATGTCTTGCTACCTTTTTCGATGCAGGTAAAAATAACTAGGTACATACCTATGTACCATTGAATAAATAATACTGCTAATTTAAACAATTAATTTATCACACGTTTCTATTCATGGAATTTGGATCACCACTGTACTATATTCTATAATAATATGATAGCACCATTATAATATCCCTAGTTAAGTTTATTTAAGCGACCAAAAATCATAAATACCTTTATAGCTATAATGAAAAAAAAAGAAAACGAAAGCGAGAAATTTACCTCGACTTGCGATGACCTCAGGAACCCATGTTTTCTACTGTGGCGGCAACTTTTAGGTACTAAAAATACGGGTGTACTGATAAAATTTTTTATTCCGTCATACAAATTTTAGATAGGTATGTTTTAAGTAGTAGCCCGTGGCGTAATGGTTAGTGCGTTGGACTGTCACGCCAGAGGTCTAGGTTTAATTACAGCCTCTACCACCTAAAAACAAAAGTTTTTTTTCAGGGCTACTGCCTCTTGCGAGGAAGTGACAAATCCTCCAAGAGTATCTCCTGTCAAAGAAAAGTGCCGCTCACTTAGCTGTTCGGATTCGGCAATAAACTGTAGGTCCCCTCCATTCCTGCAGACACGCACACAGGAATGTTTGAGAGTTGTAAGTCACTAGGCCTTAGTTCTTCATGAGTTGTTGTGTCACCAAATTTATTTTTTTATTTATTTTTATGTTCTAAGTTGAATGATACCGACCATGAATGTGCAAATAATTTTTTTGAGGTGATTAGTTTTTTTTTTTCATAAATCGGTATTCCATTACCCTTTTTATCGGTTAATGTACTTCAATCGGGACGATAGTTTTAAATTATCGCGTACTTGGGATACCATTTTAAATAATACACGGTCGATCCAGTTGCCGCTGCGAACACCCTGTGATGTAGTGAGTACGGCTTGGTCCCAACTCTCTGCACCTCATCAACAACAAGAAATAGAACCTCCTACGCACCATTACACCTTGGTAGCCAAAATCGATTGTAACATTTGCCAGGCAGTTCCCCGGCGACCACGCTCAATGCAATTTGTAGCGAAACGTTCGGGATGAGTATAGAATTGCACTCGCTAAATATATAATATTTTTACGCGGCTAATCCAAAAAAAAAACATAAAATAATGTACGGATATCGAAGAAAATATATTATTTAAAAATATCAATCAATTAGGCTATAGAATTTGTTTGAAACAACAATTTTTTTTTTTAATTTTAATTAATTCCATCCAAATGTTGGAATCATTTAAAAAAAATATAATCATAAAATCTAATAAAGCAAGTTTATGCGACTCAGTTTTGCATATAATTTGTTTGTACTTTGACGCAAATCTGATAGCGTTTGTATTTCTAGGTGTACCTTTGTAAACAAGGTTGTTTTTAACTTATCTAGCAAAAAAGCGTTGATATGATAAAGGTTTAATTTTTTTATAACTAAAGAAAAGCTGGTGTTTATTTAACAAAAAAATCATAGCACTTGTTATGTATAACAGTGGTTTCTGTCTGTTTGCTTAACATAATCAAAAAAAAAAGCACACAATTCATAATAACCTGAAATGATGCGATGGCGTATGTTTACCTCTTTGACAGACTAGTGTCCATACAACAGCTGTATTCATTTACACTTCCGCATGTCATGTTGTACTCTTATTTTCATTCGCGAATCAGGTTTCTAGTGCGCATCATTGGTCGCGTATTCCATGAAATCCAAACGATATTCTATTTTCACTTTCTAAACTATTTATTAGGTCGATGACACACATCATGAATTATTACAGGTTTTTAATTCGTTTGACTGTCGATCTGGCTTCCTAATTCTCCGCCACGGAAGGGTATACACTTTGTATGAATGTGGATGTTTTATTTAAACAGATTGTTTTAACGTGCTCAAACAATATGTGTTTGTTTATTTCCCCCCCTTTACTTTTCGACAGTATGAACACTTAACATTGAAATCTTGTGAATAATTCAAATTTGTGTTTGTGTTTTGGTCTTGAAATTCAGCTTGATATAATAGGTGTTATATATAACAATAACATTGCTCACAAAATAAAAAAAAAAATTGTTTTTTTGTAGCATATTTGCAAACAAGTATTTCAAGGTATGTTTTCTGACGTATCGGTCAGTAAAGTGCTTGTCGCGTACAAATTCAACTGATCTTCATTGAAAAAGATCGCGAAAACGGGAAGAGAAAAAGATACATTGGTTTTTGGACTAAAATATTGTTCAGCAATGAAGCCCATTTCTGAATTAATGGATACGCAAATGAAAAAAATTGCCATAGATATTTGTTCCGAAGAGCAACCAGAAGGGGTTTATCAAATTCAGATCGTTTGGTTTTTTGAGCTGGTGGAATAATTGGAAATAAGACAAATTTAATAAGAACCTCTTGGATTTTAAGAACCTAGAGCTATAACATAGGGTTGAAATCTAAAGTTGGAATTTAGGCTAGAATCTTGCGCTTAGAACGAAAATATTCACAAATATTTTTTGAAACAATATTTTGTATCTAAGGTAGGAGGAATGATAAAATGGAACGATTTTTAAATTCAGTTTAATTTCAATTTAGTTAATACCTAGTTTTTATGTATTTTTTCCATGTGTCGGCTCTATTAATCGAAAAGAAAACTCAACAAAATAAATTGCAATGGCGGCGGCATGTGTTTGATTTCGAATATTTTCAATTTTATTAAGGTTTTTTTGTAAGTCTGTAAGCCAGGGAAATGTTAAAAAAATGGATTTTGAAATCCAAATCCAAAGGCAGACCTGGATCTTGTGTTGTTTTTGTAATACTTGTATTTATGTATCCAAATCCAATCTAGATTAGATCTGGAGGAAAATAAAATGCAGCTAATATTAAAACAGAAAAGCAGCAAGCGACAAAACCTTTTCTCATAAAGTTAGATTACATATTTGGCGGTCTAAAAGCTATAAAAAAGCATTATATTCTTAGAGTTCTTTAACAAACACCTTTAACAACACAACCTTTAAAAGAAAATATTTTTTGTTGTTGTTTTCTGTTTTACTTTATATTTTCCAAAAAAAAAACGTTTCTTAAAAACAATGCAAATGACGATTTTCTTTATTCAACTTTTTGGCCAATTTTAATAAAATTTAATTTTGCAAAAACCGCAAAAAAATTAAAGATAACGCAATTCGTGCTTTATCTTTTGGGGGATGATTTCTGGGAGCATTTTAATAATTAAAATTGTATGGGCAAAAAACTATCTCAAAAAAGATTACAAAAACAATTTCTAGGTAACTTACTGGTTCTGTTTATATTTAAGTGGAAATTTGTCTACTTGGAGGCCATGTTAGCAATAAAAGGTTTTAAATAAAGCCTCTGCTGTAAATTTTTAGTGGAGCATAGAATATTGGGCCAGATCCTGAGTCTTAAGCTAGAATCATTGAAGTTTCAAAGTTCATGCATCTTCATTGGTGTTTCACTATGGAACGTGTTATTAATTCTACTAATTATCAAATTTAAATTCAATCACTTAAGTGGTTATGTTTGTTATTCGCGTCATTCATATCATACCTAAACAAAAATTATGCCATTATGCCAAACATTTAAAATTTTCACGTTTCAATAAAAACAGACGAAATCTGATCGAAAATATTATGTCACCGTTGTTTCTAGTTTCAATGTATGACTTAAACAATAAAAAAGCCATTGACGTATATACTACATATATACATCTGTAAAGCTACGCTAATTGTTATTCTTTTTTGTCTCTCTCTTTAATACTATTTCTTGACTTATCTAAAAGCTCAGTTTTTCAATTAAATAATCGTAGACAAAACAAAAAGTACCTATTTACGTGATGTTTTGATCGAGTTTGAGCCGGAACAACATTTAACGAAATTTAAGCTGCTCCAACATATTAGGTAATGTAAGGTCATTTAAATTTCACATTTGGATACCTACATATTTTGATAAAAAGTTAAAACAAATCCGATGACATGTTAGGTTAGGTTAGGTTAAGAGAAGGTGACATGGAAAGCTGTATCACCTCACTCGAATCTTGATGGATTGCACTCCCCACGATTAAGTTAAGGACTTAATCAAGGACTATCCTAAATTTTTATTAAATTTCAAGGTTTTGGCTGCATTCATAAATTTCAAACTTAAAAAAAAATGCATTACGTTCATTAAGGCAGAATATTTGCGATCATAAATGAGCTGCGTTTCCTCCTGTTGATATACTTCAGTATATCGTCATCGTGCAGATTGCACAGGCATATTTCCAAGCAACTTTATAAAATATTGAAATTTATTAAATTTAATTTATTGTAGGTATGTTGAAAAATTTCAAATTCGAGATATTGTTGTATGAATTCTTTCATCATTTTAATTTGACATTATATATGTACATATTTGGCTTTATACTCAGTTAGATAGTGTGGAAAAGCTTATATTGATAACTAACTGATAAATACATAATATGCGTACATTAAATAATTTAGTAATAAAAAAAATTTATAATTTTAGAACATAAACTTGTTATGGTTGGTTTGGATAATGCCGGCAAAACGACTATTCTATATCAGTTCTTAATGAACGAAGTGGTGCACACTAGCCCAACAATTGGTTCTAATGTAGAAGAAGTGGTCTGGAGGAATATACACTTTTTAGTTTGGGATCTTGGTGGTCAACAAAGTTTACGAGCTGCATGGAGTACATATTATACCAACACAGAGGTGTGTAATAATAATTGAAAAATGAGCCATTGTTTTTGAAAGTAAAATATGTTCATTTTTAGACTTAAGTTAATGGTAATTGGCGTGTTTTCTAATGTTCCACATTAAGCCATACTGAAGTGCTGTTTACTTGTTGTTGGTAAAATTTGCATGTGTAAAATTTGGCTTAATGTGAAGAATTTTTGTAACGTGCACATTAAGGAGCTCAACCAAACACGCCTAAAATAATTAAAATTAGATTGTACGAATTTATTTTTTAAACGAAGGCCTGCAATCAATATGTCTACTGATTGCATTTATTTATTTTTTTTTTTTATTATTAACATAATCAATTTTTATTAAAGAACTTTTTTCACTTTCAAATAAAATGCCTCAAATATTTTCTTCTCTTTATAACAAAAAAAAAATATATTTATTTTAGTTCATTATAATGGTAATTGATTCTACGGATCGGGAGCGATTAGCAGTTACAAGAGAAGAATTATATAGAATGCTGCAACACGAAGATCTGTGCAAAGCTAGTCTACTCGTATATGCAAACAAACAAGTAAATTTGTTATCAAATTATAATAATAATGTAATATTTTGTTAATATCCATTTGATTTTCGTTTGCAGGACTTAAAAGGTTCAATGTCAGCTGCTGAGATTTCAAGGCAATTGGATTTAACCTCAATTAAAAAACATCAATGGCACATACAAGCGTGTTGTGCGTTAACAGGCGAAGGGTTAGTATTATTTATATAAAAAATCTATAGTAGATAGTTTTCTGTTTTCATGCTTAAGCATAATTTTTACCTCTAAGGGCCAGTTGTACAGAAGTGGTTTAAATGCTTGATCCTTGGTTTAGCAAATTTAAATCACTGATTGCGCCGGATTAACCTAATTTCAACAATGGCTTAATATTTAAGGGTCCTATTATCGTTCGTGAAGCGAACCAAAAAGCTCGGTGAATGAATCAAATCCGTATTACAATTAGCGAATATTCGTCATGTGACTCGCCTCAGACGTCAAAACTAAGCGAATGAAAATTGTTAGTGACTGGCCGGCGAATACAAATAAAATATGAATTTATTAACTAAAAACATTATAAAATGGGTTTAATAATATCGCTTATCAATAGACAAAAGTAAAAATAGCCATTATCAACACAAAACCATTAGAAACACAACTTTTAAAAGAACACACGATTACACCAAATTAAACTAGCTGACAGAGCGCTCGCCCGCGTCTTGATTTTTTGATTTGCCGCAAACAAATTGGATGATTATTTCAAAAAAGTTGTTGTGCCACGAAATATTTAGTTGAAGTTATTAAAAAACGTTTAAAACTTGAAGAAAACTGCAAAAATTTCACAAAAAATTATATTTATGACAATTATTATTTTTTACTCTTAACAATAGCAAATCATTGAAAATAAATGAATTTTCGATGAATTTTTTGCGAATGAGTTTATTCGCCAATCCTAATATGAAATTGTGGAACGTTCGACTCGAAGCGAACGTTCGCTTCGCGAACCGTAATAAGGCCCTTAGTTTGTGATAGTAGCCAATTACATCCTCGAAATATATTTAAACATTCAGCCTTATTCTGTAAGGCGTTGGACGCCAAAAAAACAAACGACAGTGTGAACTTGGTATTACGTAAAGCGTTTAACGCCAAATAATCGTCAATTTGTCGATTCTCTCTTGTGGAACGCGTTCACTGTATTTTTTTCTGTATTCCGTTAGTCGTTTCCATAAGAAAAACTTCTATAAAAACGTCGAAAACTTATTTTAGTTTTTATAATTTAAAATTCTTTGTTTAGGGTAAAAATAATAATCCAAGTTCAAATGCGACTAATAGAGCTCGTGGAGAGAAAAGAGCACTAGGGTGGAGGGTCAAAGTATGGAGCAGTTTCGAATACATTCAGTTTGTTGCATTTAAATGATTAGAATAATTTGACATCAAAAAAATAATTGTTTGAATAAAATCTTTAGTCCTCTTCCTCAACTCAAAGTAAGTTTTTTCATATCTTCGAGCTGAGGTAGAGGCCTAAAGATTTTATCGAAATAATTTTCTTTTTATGTCAAATTATTGTAATCGTTTAAATGAACAAACTGCAGGTATTCGAAGAAACTGATTCAACAACTTTGTTTTTTTTCTTCATACTTTGACGCTCCACACTAATTGAGCACCTCGCGCAAAACTTTACTGAGAAAAATTATGGATGGAAAAGGAATTGCTTTAGATGGAATCTACCTCCTCTGCAGTATCAAATCTTTTTTGTTCTTGCTTCATCTTCGTCGTCACTGCTGCTCCAAGAAAAATAACTTGCTACACTACATTTTTCTGTTTTTTTCCTATGTTTAAAACAAATTAACACAAATATAATTTTCAAAAACCAAATTATTCAATTTGTAAGCAATTTGATATTGTCAAATATCAGTTTTTTTTTTTTTTGTGGATCGTATTGTGGAATGTAAGAGCGAGAAAAACGCTGGCTTTTTAGCTACGGAATACCAATAAAAAACGACACGACTCCAAAAACGACAGTTGGCGTTTGACGCCTTTCCGAATAAGGGTGATTAGCTAATAACCAAAATCGGTAAGTTAAAATTGCTGAACCACGGATCAAATATTTGCACAATTAGCCGTAAGCGAATTGAATATTTCATATAAAATAATTACTCAGAAATGTGTTGATGTTTGCTGTCGGTCGATTTCAATTTCATTTCGAATTGGTGTATTTAAATACAATAAAATACAAGACTTAGGTATTTTAGTTTGAAAAAAGTACTATTTAATTTGCTTTTTTTCCATTCCATTTCTAAACTAATTTTATGATAAAAATTAATTTGTATAACATGTATAAATTAAGCAACCTCGGAGCAGTATCCAAGGACGTATAATAGTATAGTATACCACCCTTTTTAAACGGTTATATTTTTTCCATTCGTCCGTATCACAGACGAGACAGTTTCATTACTACACCTTACATTAAAGAAAGGTTAGAACAGAAACTGAAAAGCAAAAATCAAATTAATTTTTTCTCTTCTCCCTGAAGTATTTTTTTTATAAAACACAAACCAAATTTGAAACCTCCCACCGGGTGCGTACAGTTCGTTGTTGTATTGTTTAACGGAGAATCTTAATCTTAACACAACCTTAAGCTTTCTCATCCATCTTTACGAAGGTCCGTGCCTTTGCACCATATAGCAGTACGACTTAAGTCCCTCCAGAGAGGGCTTTACTATTCAATTGCCTCCTTAGTCCAAAGGATCAGCGATTGGAAAGAGTTGTCCTTAGTTTGATTTCAGTGCTAGTTGTCTGAATTGATAGCGGAGCTTAGGTAGAACAAATTCTTAACTACCTCATTTATTACTGCAGACAAAATACCAATATTATTTCTTTGATGTTAGACAAAAATGTATTAAATTTCTTTCGATTGGTATCAACATCTTAAGTCTAGCACAACTGCTTCCCATCGTAATCATTGAGTCTTTGGGCATCAAGTCAGAAAAATGCATATTTTGTTTGGTATATACGTCTTTAGTTCATTTAAGTCTTTGTGGCCGATTCCTTTAAAACGTTTGGGGTTCTTTTAAGGACTTAAGTCAAGTTAAGTCTTTTATACCGAACGTAATTATCAAATCGGAGAATAGCGTAGATATACTTTTGGACATAATGTACATACATATTTTCTTTGTTTTCGTTACAGTCAAACCCGCTTAAATGAAACGACAGCAAATCTTAATAAACATTTCACTTAAGCGGGCTTTTCACTTAAGCGAATTGAATTCAAATTTAAAATAAAATCAACAATGCTTCTTAATAGCGTAAAATTTATTGCAAAATTAGTTTGACCATCATTTTTTTTTCATTATTTTTTTTTTCAAAATTCAGCTTAATAAAAAATACATATGAACTGAACTTAGTAGATATTTTATGTCATTTATATTTATTTTTACAGACTTTATCAAGGATTGGAATGGATTGTTCAGCGTATCAAGAAAAAATGACAGACATATCCCGATCGCGGTAGTTTATAGCTAGTTGAAAATAACTGAAAATCAATTACTATTAAATTATTAATATTAGAATTAAATTTATAGTGTATTGTATTCTTTATTTCTAATTTTTTTTTTTTTTAACTACTACATGACTCGATGGCTACAATCATCGTTTGTCTAACATCATTAAACGATTAATTCTTAGCTTAAAAATATATATTTTTCTATTACTATGTAAATTGAAAATATTGCAAACAAACAATTTTTTTGTTAACAAAAAATAATTAAAAAAAATAAAAAAACCATCGTGCAGTTAACAGAGTTTTAAACAAATAAACTTTTACAAAATGATATTTTTCAATTAAAAAAAAAAAAAAACAACTTTTTATATTGTAATTTATTTAAAAGTATGTGATTTCCAATTTGTGTTTACAGTTTTTTATGATTTCGATTTTTAATTAAACAAATGTTCACGTTAAATTTTAAATTTGAAAATAGTGTTTCCATTAAACTGTGAGAATTTTATAAAATGAAAAATAATAAATAAAATTGACTACATAATGTATTTATAAATATGTTTTTACCAAATTGTAAATAACGATTGTTAATATGGTCATCATCCGAACAACGTAATACATATTTCAGTGTAAATTGATATTTTGTAAGTATATAATTTTAAATTATAAGAAAAAATAAAAAAATGCATACTTCAAACACTGTGTCATAAAAATAAAATATAATAAAAAAAGAGATTTGCCAAAAGATAGAAAAAAAAAACTTAAAATAAAACTTAATATAAAAATACATTCCGATTTTTGTCACTACTCATGCTATGCTTTTATTTCTATTTTGATCCTTTACAGGCTAGTTATTAAGAAGATTCTTTGTAGGCTTAATTTTATTTTGAAAAATAAAGCCGAGCAGCGTGATTTCATTTTAAAATGATGAATAAAGGCTGAGTTCGTATTTGTAAAACATCCGCAGTCCTGCAAAAATTGCGTTCATAAATGTAAATAAACAGCATCATCTCTGCATGAGTAAGGCAATACTTGTATTCTTAAAAGCAAACTTACAGTCAAAATGCGGTCAAGTAAGCATGTGTTTTTATAATGTTGCTGAATTTGCAGGAAAATGACATAGGAGCAATTGTGAGTAATTTTTTTTTAAATTAATTTATTATGGTAAAAATATTTATTTTTTTTTTTATCTTTTATATGAAATTAATTGGTATTCAACCAAGAGATTGCATCTGAGGCCAATTGTTCACAACAAACTTTTGAAAATGTTGTTTTATTATTTGGAAATAACGGTCATGAATTACTTAAAGTCGCTATCTTATAATCGAAATTTAAGCCTGGTCATCCGAAAATGGTTTTGCAAACTTTATCCGGGAATTACTTGATCGTTTTTGGGAAATTATTATTTTTTTAATGTGCCTTAACAACATTCTGCTGTTTTTCTTATTCAAAAATATTTTCCTTCGTCTTCGTTTTTTTTTTTAATTTTTATTTCTTTCAATGTTTGTCCCATGTTTTCAAAAAAAAATTAAAAAATTAAAAGTTATATCTCTAGCCAAACAAAAATAAAACGAATTAAAATACCCAAAATTAATTCGTAAGCAATTGGTGGTAGCACCTTTAAGTTGTTGTTGTTGTTCAAAATTCAATGAAATTGACGGAATAAAGAATGGTCAAGTCTAATAAACTGACATTCTAGTATAAATAATACAATACAAATAATAATAAATTAAAAGTTCCTAAAAAATAGTTTATATTTTTTCTTACTTTTTCTATGTTTGCTAGTTTAACAATTATGAACTCTTTTTAAACAGAGTATGTTGACTGCACACATGCTGTTGTAATTGTGTTCATAAATGTATTTGGAGAATATTTTAGGCAGGGCATGGGCAACAAAGCTTGCAATTATGAACTCAGCCAAAATGATTGGATCACCAACTTTATTATTCGAAGGCAGCCTTATTTCAGATTCTTTGATGAAATAACACCAGGCGGACGAATTTAATTTTTCAATCGTGGCTTTATTTCATTTTTTTTTTTTTAATAATATCTCCCCTCTGCCTCCTGTATAGTATACGTTTTTCATAGCTTATCCTGACCCACTTTTTTTTTCTCTTCTCTTCTCTTCCTCTGCTAGATTCTTTATCAGTCTGCATTCTTCTTTCTTTCCACGTAAGTTCCTCTTCAATTCTCTCCCTCCTTCCTCTTACTTAGATTGGTTTTCTTTCTCTTTCTTTTGACTTTAGTATTAATTTCATATTTAAACGAAAGAGCGATATTTCTGGAATGATTGAACCAATTGCAATTGTACTGTATATTTAAAACATCGATTGATGGAATTGTATTATTTGAAAGCAGTAACTTTCGACCACTGAGCTTTATTTGAATTCTATTAATTTTTGATTTGATTATTATTGATAAAGGAAAAAAAACAAACTTCCATTGTATTATGCCGTTTTTTTCTTAAATTTTAATTTCAATAACACTCATTTAATTTTATTGTTGTCTATTATCACTGCTTACGGGTCAGTAAATGCTCTACTAGTAATTATAATTTCTTATCAATTTCTTACGAAGTGATCGACGATCGTTTATTGCATCTTCAGGTTAGGAGTGAAAGGTACATTAAGCCGTATAAATGAAAACAATTTTTATGTTATTTTCACATTGTTGAGGATTACTTGGAAATTTTGTGTAAAAATAAAATTTCCCAAGCCTAGGTTCATTTTATAATATTATTTTGTAACACGAATAATATTTTTTTTAACTTACAACTGTTAACTGATTAACTTATAAATTAATTTTGGGGTGAAATTAAAAATCTGAAAAATATAAGTGAATTTGAATCATCGGATAACGCGATTTCAACTCAATTCACACACGGCCTAAATTTTTTTTTACCGATAATAACGCTATAACGTCAACGTGCAGAAAGGTTTTTTTTAGAAAAATTCAATTAGCGGTTTTCTTACTGCAGTAATTTTAAAAAAAAAGTAAAAGAGCTTGTTTCTCGAATATCTCTTGAAAAAATAATTAGTCTTATTGTGAGTTTCGCCCGAACAACATTTTACCCGTAAAATATTTCATGTTCCGAAAATGTCCTTAATTGTGAACATTAATTTCAGGCAGGATGTAATGCTGTCGAAAAATTAAATTTTCACCAGGCGACCGAGAGAGCAATAAGGCGGAAAACATAAATTTCGTTCTGGCGAAACTTACAATAGCTTCTAAAATTCCGGGCGACCAGAAAATTTGAAGGTGAAATTTTGTTCGGGTGAAACTCACAATAATGCTGAATGCTATCGACTTTGACCTGGTTTCATTCTATGCATAATGACGTAGTGGGAAATTGGTGACTTAAAAAAAATCAACTTTTTTTTTTAATTAAAAAAACCTTTAAAAATTGTTAAAAAATATCGAATGTCTTGAAAACACACAAAGATATGTTTACTTCGGGATAATTTTATTTAATACACAAAGAAAGAAACATCGTGGATAAGACACAGTCACAAAATGCAACTTAGGGGTATATTTGTAGGCTAACGAATCTGGAATGTATACCTACATTAGGTATAATGGACCAGTTTACTGAATTTGAATTTTTATTGTCAAGTCATAAACAAAATAAAAATTGGTACACATGTGAGATTGAAGTATAATACATATGTACGAGTATTTAGGTTTAAAAAAAATATTTTTGTTAACTTTGTTCTTTTGCAAGATCATTTTTAATTTTGCACTAATCAGATCAGACAACTGAAATAATAACAAATTTTTTATGTGAAAGATTCTATCGGAATAAAATTTCAATGAACTTTTGAAATTAAGCTTTAGGTTTTTGTTTCCGTTTTTCCATGGATTAACTGCTCTTACTTCATTGGCTAATATAAAAGAGATGTTTGCGGACATTAATGGTTATTGCTATTTCACCGAAATTAAGGAAAACAGGGCAACCGTTTGGCTTATTTGTATTCGCGGGATATTATATTACTTCTTAAAACTGTCAATTTTTTTCAAAGAGTCGATGATTTCGAAAAGGAGTTTTTTTCCTAAAATTATAGTACCAACTTTTTTTTTTCTTTAAAATGTATACGAAAATTATTTTAAAAAAATGTTCCAACGATTTTTAAAATTTTCACATATTTTAAAATATGGTGAAATATAGTTTATGTGAATATACATACAACTTCTGAAATTGTTTTGACACCAGATTGTTATCGCAACAATTTCGAAGTTATTCACATAAACTTTACACATACATTTGGAGCATTCCATGAAAAATGAAAACTCTCAAATTTTCGATTTTTTAATGTTAATGCACGTTTAAAGTAAGATGGCGACATATAAACTATAATTTTAATTAAAAATAAAATTAATGTGATGTGTTTGAGTTTTAGTCATATTTATTTTGGGAGTAATAACATCAGATGACTTTTAATTATGATTTTTCTTTCAGCCTGAAGAATATCTAACAAAAAACACACTAAAAAGGACATTTTTTCAATCGGAAAATGCCAAACCAATTACCGGAATTTTGACTTTCCAATACATTAAAATTGACAAAAAAAGGGAAGAGTACCGAATTCAGAGCCTATCAGAAGACAAAACGGTTGTTAACTATTAAATAACTACTCTTAAAAACCGTTAATTTTAACTCTGTCACACACGTGACGCAATTTGTCTGTACGTGACAACCCTTTTAAATATTTTTTTCTCATAAATACTAACTTTGATTCTTCCTTATTGTTCGGTTTTTACAAATTTTCGTTCGATGTCTAATAGTTTTGCCGAAATCTGAATATTAAGATAATAATGTAGAACATTGGTTGACTCGACCTGTCTGTACGTGACACCTTTTCTTATTTTTATTTCTAAGAAATTTAAAAGAATACCTTTAAAGTTTTTGCAAAAAATCGAAGACTAATGTACAAACTTTTGAAAAAAATTAATACATGCCCTATCTAATCAATGTTTTGAAAATAACAGACTTATAATAACAGAAAATTTGTTGAATTTGTCTGTACGTGACCATGGAATGCTCCATTTACAGGCTCCCATGGCTAATTTACTTCTTTTAAAATCAGATTGATTTTTACATGCAAACAACAGTTTGATAGTACAATGTAATAGCTGGTACGTATACGTCAATTCGTTCATTTTATGTTTGTAATTTATAAAATGTTTGGGTTTTGGTCAGCTAAATAAAATGATTTTTGGCAGAAGCTGTAAAACGTTTCATCGCAACTAAATTTTTCGTAGCTAAATTTCCAAGAACCGTGTTAAGGTTCTCCCCACTCATTTTTTTTTTTTTAATTATTAAACCCTTTCATATTTGTATCAATAATATTTTTTACTCGTATTCGATATATTCTGAAAAAAAAAAACAACGTAGAATCGCCTTTGTTAAGCAAACGATATGGATTCCAGCACCTACTTTCAGTATTATATGACATTACAAATAGTATAAAAACCAGGATTAACGCCTCTATCACAAATTTAATTGTCTGATGAACTTCATTATTTTAGGTGCACCATGCGCGCATGCATTGATCATCAAACACCTATACCCCAGAGAAAAGCTCAACAGATCAATCAATCGAATAGAAGAGCTTTAAGTCCAAAAGATTAGGCTTGAGTTCATTGAAAAAATAATTTTAGTTTTAATCGAAACGTGCCTCTCACAACAACCAAACTGGTTTCCGGCAAACCAGCTCTCCAAAAACTAGCAAAACACCATTATAGTCAATAATAATAATTAAACAAAACAATGCATAATCCAGACTATACGCCAGTTAATAATTTCGTGCAAGTAGAATTTGGTGAGCATTTTTTGCCAATTAATGAACAACCCAAACTTGGAAATCTAATTCAATCGAAAATCGATAATCGGGAATATTTTTATGGCATTGAATTATCAGCCAGATCCAATAATATCTTGGACTATCGCAAGTTTGCTGTTTTGCCTCTTTTTACGTCTTTAGTTTGGTTTGGCGAATATTCGGACATTCAGCCAATCGGTGACGTAGATGCACTTCAGTTTGGTAGTTCCTTGATACATAGCACAGTGGTAATGCCTCATTTTACTTGCTATCGAGCAACACCTCAGAGACTTAAGAATTTTCTTTCGTTGAACTTTACAAATGTGCTTGCATTGCGCGGTGATATTGTTGATGTCAATCAGCATTACAAACATGCTTCGGATTTAGTGACCGATATTCGGAAGATTCGCGGTGGTGAGTTTGTGTGATACTAAGCGACGAAGTGCTTGGGACGAGAAAGCGTGATCTTGATCAGTTGTTATGTTTTGCAGATACGATTAGTATAGGAGTTGGTGGGTATCCCCAAAAGCATCCGCAGGCAAAGTCAATGCAAGATGACTTAAGATACCTCACACAGAAGGTTAGTATAGCGATAGTACTAGATACTCGTACCAAAATGGTAAATTGAATAATTGTAAAGTGAGAAGTGTAAATCACTTTGTTCGTTGATCCAGCCAGACGTTTAGAACCATCAGTTAAATAATTTAAGGGATATCCCCTTTAATTGGATGTTATGAAGTGTTAATTGGTTTTCATCAGCATTTATGAGTTAGCGCAGTTACCTTAATAGTTGTAATCTTTCAAAGTGATAAAATATTTTAAATGTTACTGCATTCATTAATGCAAAATAAAATTATAATAGCTTGGTAGTTTTTTCCTATTTATATTGTACCTATATACCTGTTTGGAACCTATAGAACTATATTTTACGAGAGCTTTATTGTTCTTTTGTTGTTGATATCATATGGATGCAGCTAGTGAGAATCTAAAAAAAAAGATCAGTTCTAAAAAACAGAACTTTTGGATATTAATTCAAAAAAGAGGGACTACGAACTATGGCACATGTGGTCAAAAATAAGTAGGCAGGAGAATGCAGGAGTCAAACTGGGGTGTTTCACAACAGATGTACATATTTGAATCTTCCCAATGTGTTTCGGATTAGATTCGCAAACAAAAATACATATAGATTTCACAAAAAAAAAAAAAAAAACAACGCAAATTATTTCTATAATTGAACTACCTTATCATTAATTTATAGAAATCTTAAAATTTATTTTTAAATAAACTGCGTCAAAATTATTTCTTTTGCTAGAAATAATAATTGACTCATAAGTATTGCTTTGGCATCAAAATTTCAATTATTTTGATTTTTAAGGTCCGGTTTTTCGGTGGTGACACATTTATTTCCAGTATGTGGAGCTACTTTAACTCGGAGTATACATATTCACTCCGCTCCACTTGATTTTTTTTAAATATCAAAGCGTGCAGTGCTTTGGTAAATTTATAAATTCACATTTTTAAAGGAATCTTTTGCGAATAAAATTGCATGGATTTATAAATTAAAATAACCAAAGTGCTACACACTCTGATAGTAAAACAAAAGTCTGTTTCTATTCAAGTCGAGCGGAGTGTATACAGGGTGATCGGTAAAAGTTGAACCAAACTGATGGAGCGAGTAAGTTGGGTTAAGACAAGAAAAAAATCGTATGGGAGGGGGGTCTATTTCCCCCCGTTTAGGCAGGAGGGGGAATTTTTTAAAAAAGTGACTTGAAACAGAAAAAAAAATATTTAAAAACAACGGTACAATTTAAAATGCCATGCTGTACCTTTTTGGAAAGCCAGAAATCTCTTCTTTGATTTTCATTTTAAATTAAGTTGCGTTAGTAAATAGTTTTTGAAAAATTAATTTCCAAACTCGAAATTTTGAAGAAAAAAAAATGAAAAAAAAGTTTCAAACTAATTTTTTTCAAAATTTTATGTAATTAAGTATAATTTTTGTTTTCAAAATTCAATGCTCTTGTTAGATTTCAGTCAAAAAAATGAAAACTGGATGCTAAGTTTTTGGATCTTTTAGTTTTTGTGAAAAAATTGAAAATAACAGGAGGAGCAATTTTCTAAAACAATTGACTTAATACAGAAAAAAAAAAAATATTAAAAAACATCGGTAGTAGCTAGAACGACTTGCTATACTTTCTTGTTAAGCCAGAAGCACGTGCTTCACTGAATGCTAAAATGTCTTAGTTTTTGAGAAAACAAAAATAACGGGAAGAGCAATTTTCTAAAATAATTGACTTAATACAAAAAAAAAATTATTAAAAAACATCGGAAGTGGCTAGAAAGACTTGCTATACTTTTTTGTTAAGCCAGAAGCATGTGTTTCCATTTTGTTTATAAATTAAGTTCTTTTAGTAACCAGTTTTTTAAAACTTAATTTTCAAACTTAATTTTTGAAAAAAAAAAAAAAAAATTATGTTCAAACTGATTTTGTTCAGAATTTTACGTTATTTAGTAGTATCTTTATTTTCAATATTCAATACTCCCGTCCCATCAATTCTTAGTCAAACACTGAAAACCAGATGTCAAAATGTAGTCTAGTTTTTGATAAAATTGAAAATAACAAAAGTAAGTTTTCCTTAAATTCCTTAAATTCCGTTATTTTGTTGTTCAAAAGATCCTATTTCTACAAAATATGTAGTAAAGTAGATTTCGTTGTTTTCAATTTTCTCAAAAACTAAAAGACGTTTTAGCATCCGGTTTTCTGTTTTTTATTGAAAATTAATAAGAGCATTGAATTATATTTAATTACATAAAATTTTGAAAAAAATTAGTTTGAAACTTTTTTTTCAATTTTTTTTCTTCAAAATTTCGAGTTTGGAAATTAATTTTTCAAAAACTATTCACTAACGCAACTTAATTTAAAATGAAAATCAAAGGCTTTCAAAAAAGGTATAGCATGGCATTTTAAATTGCCGTTGTTTTTAAATATTTTTTTCTGTTTTAAGTCAATTTTTTTTAGAAAATTGCCCCTCCTATCTAAGCGGGAGGGAATAGACCCCCCTCCCATACGATTTTTTCTTGTCTTAACCCAATCTACTTGCTCCAGCAGTTTGGTGCATCTTATACCAATCACCATGTATAACATCGAAAACATCTGTTCAGTAAACCATGTTTTCGTGAGTTCATTCAGGTTTAATTTTAATTTCTTGTATCAAATTATTAAAAAATTAAATTTTCGTTAAGAATCATAAGTCAAATATGTGTATAATTTTAAGGATACAGTAAAGACTCGCTAATACGAATAAATTATTGTAAAGGGGTATCTGGATTATAAAATTATTCGGATTAATGACGAGAAAATGAAAAGTGCCAGCTATTTAACAAAAGAATCAATATTTATTGCTTCTTTAAACTAAAAGGGATATAATATAGGGATATAATATTTACTCAAATCAAATTCTTGTACCTCTACAGCTATGGACAGAGAAATAGCACACATATTGAGGAAACATAAAAAAATTATCTTCCGCTGTTTTAAATCATTGCTGACCGCATTTTTTAAGGCACGTTGTTTGAAGATACTGTAACCACAAATTAGGGTCCCAAATATCCTGTTATTATTCCGAGAATTGAATTCCCACTCATTTATGTCATTACATAGCCTTTTTCAAGTGGACAAAGAAATAGCACAGTTTTGATTTCTATATTAAATTTGTATTTTTCAATTGAGATTTGCAGCAGATAAATACAGTTTCCTGTTGGGTGTGTTAAAACGGGCACGTGTTAAAAAGATACTTAAAAAGGGGTCCCATTATAAGCGGGAAAAAGGTGTGTTATTTATGAACTCTACACACAACATATCATTATAAGCGGGAAAAAGGTGTGTTATTTATGAACTCTACACACAACATATCAGTTCCTCAAAACGATTTTATTACTAAACTGTTTTCGAAAAATGGTTTAGAATGCCGTTAATTTCGTTAAAGCCGATTTAGATTTCCGAACAGAAAACAAAATTCGTAAGCTTAACCATCTCGAAGTTACAATCTGAGTTGACCAAGCCAACATTAGAAAAAGGTTATTGTGCCATCTTTATGAATCATTTGGTTCATAGTGGCTGAAATCAATGGAAAATTAGTTCTTGATATCTCAAGTAGACTTGATAGAAAATGAATATTAGAGGTTGAGCCATATGTAAGCTTCAGCAAAAGAAATTCGTAGCAGTCTAAAGCATATTTCAAGATCCGTATGAATATTTGCTGAGACACATGGAATTAAAGCTGTTCAATTTTCGAAAATAGTGGTTTAGAATTCTGAAATGAAGGTTTAACGCATTGGACTATGGGAAAACATTTCTCCATTGTTCTAAAAGCCAGATATGCAATTGCAAATCTACCCTAAAATACCAATAATCATAGTGAAAGAAAATTACGACATTCTGGGTGCATTTGCATGTCTTAGAATGGCTCCAGTTTAATAATTGAATACAAGATGGTTAAATTTCGAAGTCTAAATATTATCAAAAGACCGATCGAACTTTTTTTATCCCATTTTCTGCATTTCATTTGAATTTCAATGCTTCAGAATGACCAAAACAATGTGGTGGTTTCGGTACAAAATTGTTTTTTGGAAGAATAAATTGATATTTCTTACACAGGTCAGCACAAAGTTCATATCCTCGGTTTTCTAACATCTTTGTAGTGATGTGAGTATTCATATCAGGTAAAGAAAACAGAAACTAAATTCAAACTTTGGGCTAGAATAAACAAAACGTGGAACTCCATCTGAGATAGAGGATGCAAGAGTTGGTAAGGAGTTTCCACTGAAGATTAAATGTTTACTTTACCAAAACTATGATTTTTTACATTTCTAAAAATGTGTGCTATTTCTGTGTCAACCAGAAATCTCGTCATTAAAAACTATAATATTTTTTTTAAATTCAATTCAATTGAAATTAAATTAATAATTTATTTTTAAGAATCCTTATGCCCGTAATATTCACGCCGTTTAAAATCGGTTTAGATTCAGAAATCGGTTTAAAATTTAAACCGAATGATCGGTTTAACTACGATAAACCGACTTCAACTTAAACGAGACATTTTCGTGTCGTTTAGGTACGGTTTAAATGGTTTTAGCTAATATTCAACATTTTATTGGTTTATTCAGTCAGTGCAAAATATTCAATCATATGATTTTCGGTTGTTCTGGCTATCCGAACACATAATATTTGTGAACGTTATTCACACATTGGGTTGACCAATTTACCAGAAAAGCTTATAGACCGAGAGCTGGTAAACGATTTGCTCAAAGTGTTTTATATCGCTCCAAAACTCTTGTGGGCATGGTATTTGTACTAGTGCAAACTACATGCCATAGACCTTTCAGCGATATCGCGGCCCTAAGACCACCGTAATGTACTTTCAAAATTCAAAAATATGAGTGAAGTTTATGTGTATTATACCGCTCCAAATTTTATGATCATAATGTTTATATGTGTCCAAATTAAATGCCATCGGTCTGGCAGCGATACCGTGGCCCTAACACCTATATAATGCACTTTCAAAACGCAACCAAAAAAATCATAATAGTTCGTGGTTACTGTCCACACTCAATTTCATCAACTTGACAGTAATACCTCATACCTAGCACCACTATAATGCACTTTCAAAATGCTTATACTATTTTTTTGTTAGGAAAGTGCATAATGGTAGTGTAATGTTCACGGTATCGCTGCCAGACCAATGAAATTCAGTTTGGACAGATATAAAATTTGGAGCGGTTAAAAAAAACTTTTGTTGCATTTTATATGTGCATTATGAAGGTGTTTGGGCTGCGGTATTGCTTTTAGGTATGGAATTCAGTTGCCATCTTGCTTAAAATAATATGATAGATATTGGAACCGAATTAACGACCGACGCGGAACTGCAACCAGATCAAGAAGAATTCAACTCGCATCAACAAATCGTTCAAGGAATTTTTGGAAGACGCAATGCGGTGGACGTTATTGTTGACATTTTTTCCCAACGTAAAACACGATAAAGAGGAATGAAAGACATTTCTAATGCGTATTTGTGTTTGACACGAATTAATTAATTTATTTTATTTAAATATAAAATGACAATTCGAAAAATAAATGTCAAGAAAAGCCTTTTTTAGTTTTTTCATACTTGCGATGCTATGCGACGTTCGGTTTAAATCACAAATTTAAACCGACGTAAACCAAATGGAATTTTTTGCTTAAACGGAGTGAATATTACCGATTTAAACGAGATTTTGTCGTTTAAATTCTATCGGTTTAGTTCGGTTAAATGTAGTCGGTTTAAAATGCTTTTAAACCGAGTTTTAAACGGCGTGAATATTACGGCAGTGAATATTTTCCCAAGTTCCTTGCATACAAATTACAGTATTTTGTTTTAAATCCAAAGATTGTGTACACTTGGGTTTTGTTGTATTACAGTTAAAACTATTTTTTGTTGTTCTGATAAAATAAAAGATAAAGACAATTGCTCACTGCTCCATTTGAGTCCGGAAAATTGTTATTCCATGGTGTCGATTCCCTGAACACGAAAGCTGAAATAACAATTTTTTGTTTATGAATAAGGCAGTAAATGTAGAAGCATGCTTAATACTTTAATGAATTCTGTCAAGACAAGCTGGGCCTAAATTTTAGTCTCAAAAATACCCTCTTATTATCGAATGCTTTAAAGGTAGTATCTTTTGGTATTCCGTGACGAAACCTTGACTTTTCCTCGTTGCATAAATGCCTTAGTTAACTTTCAAGTCAGAATATTGAAAATAAGTACTTGTCGTTTGTAATTTTTAAGTTAAGGCCATTAATGTTTGGTTTTACAAATATTTAATAGGCTTTTAAATTTATAAATTATGTATTTTCTATAAACGTCATTTTAAGATTTAAAAGCGTGTTAGATACATACTTAAAAAGGCTTTATAAAATCGGCTATTAGTCTTCTTATAGTCGATTGACTGCAGCCACCAAATCAAGACAACAAAAATAAATTAATGTAGACAATCACTATTTTCGATGCCCATTTTGGAAAGATAGATCCCAAAGGAACCTACAATACAATCCGATAAAATTTATCATAATAATTAAATTATAAAATATCCGTCGTCATGCCGGAAAGTATACCTTCTTTATCTTAATATTTGACATTCTTTTCAAATATTGCATCACTATTAAAGAAAATTCTTTAAAAATTGGGTGCAGACGACGCGGCGGGCGGTTGAATGAAATACAAAAAAAGAAATCTGAGCTGGTACGGGGTCGTACTAAATTGTTTACTTAAAGTTAATACGTATTATATTACATTTAACCTTAAATTCAGCTTGATACGTAGAACTTGGTAGATCCCCTTAATAACGTTGCTTTTGGCATATGTGTTGCAATTTGTAAACGACAGTAACAAGGTGTCAACGTTATCCAAAACAACAAATCATATATTAAAACCTGATTATGAACCATTCTTCGGGGGACTTTTTGTTCACATAATTAAATTCGAGGTTTCTGTTTTAATGGTAAACATCATCATCGACATTTTTTTTCAAGAAGATTTTGTCTTAATGCGTTGGCAAATAGCCATCTTCGTCTGTTATTTGGATAAGCGATAGCTTTATGTTTTTTTAAAGCAAATGTTTTTTCTATAATAATCTACTAACTGATGTTGAATTAATTAGATACTTTTGTCAAACATTTCATAATACATACTTAAATCTATCAAAAACGAGCTGGTAGAACAAATAATTGTAAAATTTGTATTTTCCTCAAATTAAGTAATTTAATTAAAGTGGTAACACTGTTTGTATCAGTAAAGTAGCATCCATACTGTATTATCTACTAATAACATTAAATTTCCAAAAGATACGTTTTTTAATTGAAAATTATTATTTACTTACTTAATTATTGAATTATATCTTTGATCTAACATTTTTTTTTTGTAAACATTTTTTAGGTTAACACGGGAGCTGATTTTATAATTACCCAAATTTGCTTTGACGCAAGCAGTATAATCGAATTTATAGGAAACTGTCGTAAAAACGGAATTACTGTGCCAATTATTGTTGGAGTGTATGTACCGGAAAATTATCGCCTACTATTACGTATGCTACAAATCACTCAAGTGACAGTGCAACCTGAACAATTGAAACATTATGAAAAGCTACAGGGTAATTCAACAGAGTTTAAGCAATACGCATTAGAGATGGCAGGGAAACTTATAACTGATGTTTTTGAAAGTAATACTGGCGTTTATGGCGTGCAGTTTTTTTCAATGAACTATTTTGAAGCGATTGAAGAGCTTGTTAATAATGTTATCTATAAGTTCAATACGATTAAATAAAAATGAAGAAAGTAGATATGCAATGTATTTTAATGTTTTAATATTAGTAAATTGAAAATTTTACCAGAAGCGTAGCTTCAGGAGAAAGAGAACGGGACTCCACCCCCTAAGCAGTTGGTTAGGTTTTAGTAACAAATATTGAAGTGCAATGTTATACAGGGTGAGGCAAAAGGTATGAAACGGATTTGACCGGCTGGCGCTCGGCCTGTGGTTGTGATGGGAAAAGGGGAGGGGTCTCGTTGTGGCAGTGAGAGAGTCTAGTTTTCAGTAGCGACCATGTTTTGGACGGGAGGGCATCGTGGGTTTGCTGTTAGGACTTTTTTTTGAAAATGGCTGTTCTGTTATCGCTACGCAGAGAGCCTTCCGACAGCACTTCAATATTCCTGTTGTGGGAAACGTCCCTGGCGGTAATTGCATTACCGTTGGGCATTGAAAAACACTGGTTCAACAGGAACTCCTTCGGCAATTAGAAAACCCAAAACTGTAAAAACTCCTGAAAATGTCATCTTGGCAAGAAATGCTATCGAACAGTCTCCCAGGCACTAGTGACAGTGTTGGAAGAGTTTTTTGAACCCGAGCTGGAAGAAATGAGTGAAGCAACTAATCTGGGAGACATCTGGTTCCAAAAGGACGGGACTACATCCCACACTGCTAGGATTTCAATGGCGAGATTGAGGCAAGTGTTCTCCTAGCGCCTCGTCTCTTTTAGGGTGACGTGAAGTGGCCTGCGCGCTCACCAGATTTGAGCATTTGTGTTTTTTTTGGGGGGTACATAAAGAAAAACATTTTTAAGCTTCGTCCACATACCCTGGAAGAACTTAAGGACAGAATCAGAGAGGAAGTTACTGCAATACCCATCGAAATGTGCAGAAGAGCGGTTGAAAACTTCAGAATTCGCCTTTGAGAGTACATCGTGGCTGACGGCCGCCACCTATGTGATATCATCTTTAAAACTTTATGTACAAAACTAAATTCTGAACTGAATTAAACATTACAAACATAATTTCTGTAAGTTGAATTGTTTTTGTTTTACGTCCCTTTAAAATCGGTTCATACTTTTTGACCCACCCTGTACTACGCTTCCACTGAAGGGTTATCTCAGTTCAGAATTAATAAATCTATTTTGACAGTATTTTCCATTTTTTCATATGAAGTTGGAGTGAGACAGAAAGTTTCATGTATGTTTAATTTCCAATGAATGAATTAAGTGCAAGAAAATAAAGGCGTAGTAAAACCATTGGACCTATGAAGGCAACAAGATTTATTTCAAATCTTCGAGATTTAGGAAATAAATATGTGTGGTAAATCTTCGGTTATTTGGAGAAGATTTAGGTAAATCTAGTTAAATCTCGGCATGACATATTTTGAAAAACCATCAACACAATATTTCTGTTAACATATTGAAAAATTGACAATGTATCCACTGGTTTACACTGTAGTTAGTCAAATTGCCTCATTTAAGCAAGCCTCAGTTAAGAAAATAAATATCCCGCTTGGAAAAAGAATCTAGTTTTCAATAAGGCCCTGATGGCAAGTTTTTCATAGTTACTAACAAGGTCTATCAGGGTCTAGCAAGGGTTACTTTAGGCATTCACTAGCTGTCGATCTACTGATGGTCATCATTCTGGTTGGTCCTGTCTTAAACATAGCTCTGATAGTCCCTATATTCATGCCGTTTGTTTGCATTTACGTTGGTTTTAAAGCATGCAGCGCTTGGTAATGTCATCGTTTGTGCTTCTGTGGCGGTGCGCTTTCTGTTGCTTATATTGCGAGATTGGGATTCAAAAACACGTTTTTTTCTTGTTAAAGATGATAGAAGTTCACTAATTTCACTTATTAACCGCGAATCCATTGTATTTTATTTTAATTTTAATTTTTATTTTTATGAACACTAAAAAATTCTTGCGCATGCAAAATTGAATGAACTGACAATTAATTTAATGTCATTTACTTTGGTGTGCATGCAAGTATATGTGAAAGACTATAGGTAAGTTCGGTGAGGATCCGGAACAGTTTAGAACAGAAAAGAACAAGTTCAATGAGAATTTTTCTGTTCTTAACTGTTCTGGCTTGCTGTTCAGTGAGTCTATTTGCACTTGCTTTTTAGGTAGAAGAACTGAAAACAGATTTCTGAGAAATGTCAAAATCAGTTGTGGTTAATGTCTTATTCTGTTTTGTCTGCAGTTGCGATTTTACTATTGCTGCTTTTATTAATTTTTGTAAGATGATTTCACCAGCACTTTATTAAATAAATGGTCTCAAAGTGGCACTAATAGGGTCTGTCATGTTTTCCTCGTCCATGTTTTCCTTTCCGAAAACTTGCTAGGGCCTCGCCTAAACTTGCCAAAAACTTGCCATTTTTCCATGTGGGATAGATTTCTTTTTATTTATTAAAGGTTACATAAAAGAAGGACATAAAAAATATTAAATAATAAATTAACAACAAACAAAATCTTTTTCCGTTATTAATAGCCACCTTTTTCTGAACCATTGAATTAAAAAATACTTTTATAGGAGTTAAATGAGGTTTAGTTCCTTGCTAAACTAGCAGTGTCATCTATTGCTGATTTTAATGTTTTCTAAATTAACTAACATTATCTTCCAAAAGATGGCTCTGCTGTCTGTGCAGAATAAAACATGAATTTGATGTCGGTTAACTGTGCAGCAGAGTGGCGCAGTGGAAGCGTGCTGGGCCCATAACCCAGAGGTCCGTAGATCGAAACTACGTTCTGCTAAGCAATGTTTTTTTTTTTTTTTATTTGATATCCATAAAATTTTAATACAAAAAAAAAAAAACAAAAATGCAGAAGAATCAGTAGAAATCAATAACTAAATGGGTTAGGTTGAATTTAATTTCTGTATGTAGCAATTTACCACTTACCAGTTAGTATGTATTTACTATCATCAAACTGGTGTTACATACTTATCTACATCGCAACTTGAATTTTTCAAGGATTTAATACTGGGGATAAATTAAATTATTCATACAACAACGAACTACAAAAAACAAAAAAATTTACTTAAATAAAAAATTTCAAAGAATAGATTTAAATAAAATTAATGGTATAACAAACCGCTTACCTTGTATTTATTTTGAATGTTTTTGGTCATCACGATTTTTCTCTGGTTACTTGTCCAATAGTCAGAAGTTAACCTCGCCCTCCCCCCACTCATGTGAACATTGTTAAAAATAAACTGATTTCAGAAGATATGAAACTTGGTATACTATATAACAGATGTATTAGCTGTTATATAGTATACCAAGTTTTCACCCTTGTAAAGTAAGACAAAAAAAAAACGTCCGCTTAACTTTTAGCGGTAGGCAGCAGCAACTTATATTAGCAAAACTGAAACTTGGTGTTGGTATAGCTGATATAACCAGCTAAAATAAAAAAAATAGTAGGCTGTGCTTCTAGCCGATGGTAAAAGCAGCCTCTTTATAGTTGAAGATGTACTTAATGGCAGTCCGTGATTTCATTGTTTTTAGGGTATAAACTGCATCTTCCAACCTAAGTTTAAGAAATAAATAATTATGATTATATTTTATTCAAGGCCTAAATAAGCATTACAACACTTACACGTTACACCTTTAATAAAATTCTAACAAAGAAAATAAAGAAGCGTTTTAAACAAATCCATACACAAACGTACAATTATTGTTTTAATTTTGAATATTAAAATTCAAATGTGCATATATATGTAGATAAATAAGTTATATAAATATGTATGTTTCAAATAATGTGTGTAAATATGAAATAATATAAACTCAATTGTCATAATATGCCTCTGATCTTTGTAAAGTAAATTTTCAGCAGCTTTTTGATAGAGAATGAGTACCTAAATAGTTAAATATGTATTCCAACATCAGGTGACAATGACAATGAAGAGAAACGTTTTATAGTGGCCCAAGTTTGAATGCACACTTAGATTTGTGTATAAATCTAAGTTAGCTGGAAATTCGGTTTGTGCGGGTCTCGCCATCTTGAAATTAAGATTTAGGGGCGACTTTTCATTACGACATCCCGATTTCGAAGTTGATTTTTTTTTATTTTTCAAATATTAAGGTGAGGAAACCCTCCTAAACGCAATTAAAAAATGTTTAAAATTTTCAAAATCGGGCATTTTTTTTTACCGATTTGCACTCTTTACATGCGCAATTTAGAAACGCGGATAGTCTCATTGGAAAGATGAACACTTAAAAACACTAAATATCACAATTTTAGGGTGAGGAAACATTTATGTATGTATATGTATTTTTAATAAATTTTCAGAACTTTTTGTTTTGCAAACAAAATGATTGGAAAAATATACTCCATTAAAATAACAAATTAATGAAATGTCATACGGTATGTTTAGTATTGCCAGGCATGTAAAAAACAACTTGAAAATGTATATTCAGCTAAAGCGTGCAAAAAGCACGGAATGCATAGTGGGCATGCTTGGCCCACTATAGGATTTGGGGTATGTGCGAGGTTGGGTGTAGCAAAGTTTCTTTTCGAAAAAAAAAATTCTTTTAAAGCTCAAATTCGAATAAAAATCCCAGAAATCGCAAAAATAAAAACATATCCCAAAACCAATGCGTACATCTGGCAATACTAAGCACACACTGACATAAAACATATAATTCATTTTGGTTTTTAATAAATTGATAGAGAATATCGACTTTTGTTCTTCGTAGCGCATCTTAACGACCTCTGGCCTCTCCTCGTAGTGTGTAAGACTGTAAGGTCGTCCGTCGCCCTTGATGTCCAGTTGTAGTTAAATTGTTTCGAATGCTCGTCCAATTGTTTTGGCATTACCACGATGACACTAGATTTTTAAATCACTTTGAAAGTATTTCCACTATACGGATTCACATTTTTAAAAAGTGAAAATCTCTTAAAAAATGTTTGATCTCAATTGAATTGAATTTTTATTGTGACTTGAATTTTTATTAATCTGCCATCTATGTGAACAGAAAATTTTCAAGCTGACAAAATTTTCAGATATATAACTGTCCGAAAATTGTCAGAAAAGAGCTGACAATTAAACTGTCCGACTTTGGCACAAAATCTACAAATCGTGTGAACGGACAATTTAACATTGTAAGAAAGTAGAAATTGTAACTTTGAAAATTAATTAAAAATACTTGCAAATATTTCCTCACCCTAAAATTGTGATATTTGGTGTTTTTTAGTGAATATCGAATGAGACCATCTGCGTGTCCAAATTCGGGATATCGTAAAGGAAAGTTGAGCCAAGATTTATTTATAAAAAAATTACTTAAAAAAATAATATAAAAACAACGGCAACACCAACAATGTCTTAATAATACTTTTTTTTTATTCAATGTTGTCATCAGTTTTCAGTCAAACACTAAAAACCTACATATATTTGAAGTAGAAGTTAAGAAAAAACTTACTTTAGTTCTTTTCAAAATCTAATGTCGAATTCCGTTTAACAAAAAATTCGATTTTTTTTCTAAACAGAATCGATTTTATTTCTTTCAATACAAGGAATTTGTCCAGAAAAATTGTTTTTTTTTTCTCTAAACAAATCGAATTTTTTGTTAAAAGGAATATTCGGCATCAAAGAACTGTCGAATTCCTTTTAACAACAAAATTTGATTTGTTTAGAAAAAAAATCAATTTTTATGGACAAATTCCTTGTATTGAAAGAAAAAATATAGATTCTGTTTAGAAAAAAATCGATTTTTTTTTTTTTAAAGGAATTCGAAAGTAGACATCTGGTTCTTAGTGTTTGATTTAAAATTGATGAAAGCATAGAATATTGAAAACAAATTGTTTGAACAAATTGTTTTCATTTTTTTTTTCAAAAATTTGAGTTTGAAAATTAATTTTTCAAAAACTATTAACTGAAGCAATTAGAATTAAAAACAAAATATAAAAATGGCTTTAAAAAAAAGGTATATAATATGACAGTATAGGTATTGCCGTAGCTTTTAAATGACTTTTAAGTAATTTTTTTTCATAAATAAATCTTAACTTCAAGATGGCGGGAGCCGCACAAGTCCGAATTTCCCACAAACTTAGATTTATACTCAGAATAAATCTCTCTATAATATTACATTTAAACTTACGACGACCTCAAAACTTTTCTCAGATGATTCCCTATTGACTGTGGCTGCATTTACTTTTTTTTTGTAAAGGCTAAAGGCTTCCTTAATAGGAACATGTTTATGTGACGTTGGCTAAAAGCTCAGATTTGTTGGAAACATAATGTAGCTCGCTATAAAATAAACATCAGAGCCTGGCAACAATTTCAGTTCAAAAATTACTAGCCAACCGACCCTGAACTCTTGAGTTAATTTTTCTTTATAAAACTGTACCCGAAACGCAACCGCCCCGACTTATGGATACGCCTCACGTGGGATGCCTGAAAATTGAGGTGTGGTTAACGGTTTTCGAATTCTAAGAACAGGTGAGTGCACTTTTGGTTACCCATCCCTTCTGAAAACACAGCTGAATACTTTACAGACTTACTACAGTTTAATAAGATTCTATCCAAAAATAAATACTCGTAAAAAAAATCACAGCTCCCCGAATAGAATTCTTTTGAAAATATTATAAGCCATTATAGGTTAGCAAAAAACACTTTAGGTCTATGAAGTTAAATAAAGTCCTCTTTCCTACAACCCATCTTTAACTTCTAGCCTGACATACGAAATTAACAACAACCCTCCGGAAAACAAAACTTTTTCCCAGGAAACGGAAATTGAAGTTTTTGTTTGCAAGCAAATCAAAAAAAAAATTATTCTTTGGCCTTTACTGTTTCTAAATTTATGTTAAAGTATCAGAAAAATTTAATCTAACGAAAGTTTCGTTGGCTTAAATTTGATATAAACTATACGCGAGTACAATCGTCGTATTTTTATTCTTCTTAGTTAAAACAAAAATTTCACTTCCTTTGTCAACAAAAGCAAAGAATTTGCATTCCTTATCGGAAATCGAAAAGTTAAAATGAGAAATTCAAACTTTCTCGTCGTGTCGTTGCCTTGGGCCCTTTAAGAGAGAACGTTTTATATTTCCCACAAAATTTCACCTTCCGTCGATTTTCCCCCGCAGACTCCATCACCGTGGGGAATCTGTTTCAGCGGCATGCAACATAAAACAGAGGGTAAAAATTGAAAACCTCAGCAAGAAAAACTTAAATCAAATTCAATACAAAGAAAATGGAATGACGTTGAAAATGCATTCAAGTAAAAGGCGGAGTAGACATATAGGGTGGTGTACTACGTACAAACATTATTATTATGTGGGCAGAGCGCAGAATGAAAGCAGAAGAAATCGATGGATTTTGCTTCTTTCTGCAACTGAATACGTCATATGACCTTGGCGTCTATTTTTAGTAACGGATATATATAGAGAATTGCAAAGTTCTCAATGATTTCCTCCAAAAATAGGTCAAACCTACACAGACATGTACCATAATAGCTACATATATAAATGCGTCGTGTCGAACAAAAAATAAAAAAAATAAAAACTTAACCCTCAATAAAAAGGTACCCCAACAATTATAGCTCATCAAAGTTTTGTGTGAATCTAAAAAAAAACAAAAATTACGATCTATTAGATTTTGTTTCGATTGAAATTGGGTCTTACGCTTGCCAAGAACAACGGAGCCAACTTGAGCAGAAACGACTTCCCGTCATCTCATACAATGAAACTTTTGCAAATATTCTGCGACCATCGATATGCGTGATATTGGTGAAATTGTCTTCACTGAAAATTGAAGCCCTTGAAAACAAATTAAAATAGAATGTGCAATTTTCATCTGAAGGGGTGAGTAGTAAACCAAGTTTGTTTCGGAGTTTTAGGTTGCAAGAGAAAAAGAAAAACTATTGAGTTAAGTTTTTCTGAATGTTTCAAAGCATGAAGGGATTGGCGTAGTTAGGGATTTTCCCTAGAGCAAGCTGACCATCAGCAGACTGTACCTACGCCACGGGGTATCTTCGCAAACGTAACCAAATCTTCTTTGGATTTTTGACATGATCTTATGTTTGCTTATCCGTGCTTTATAGGTACGAAAATTCATTATGTTTTTTGATAAATTTCGATTTAAAAGATAAATTCCCTTGAGAAATTGTATGGAAATTCATACATTTGATAGTAAAGTTGGATTTTTTAGAAAAATTCTTTAATTCAACTGAAATGTTTGAGGTGTTAAAGTTCCATTTACACTTGCCAAAAAAAAATCACTTTTTTTTTTTAGTGTTTTTTGAGAAGTTGTATCTTTGTGAAGAGTGATCGTATTGAGATGAAACAAAAAGCATTCTAAAGCTTTATATTTTTTGTACTGAGAAATTTTAGCAAATGATTTTTTTAAGGTACCGTTATTGCGCAATCATAAAGCCCAAAACAGATGTGCAGCTTTTTCCCATGCAGCGAAATTAGAAATAGAGATATCGTGCAGCAAAGGCTGCATGCAGAGCCTGGAATATGTCAGCTCTCATAAGAACCTGTGTAAATTTATTTTCGATGTATTGGAAAAAGCTTCACATCTGTTTTGGGCTTAAGAAGCAGCAGGACCCAAACATTTTAATTAAATTTTTTTCTTAAATTTTTTTTTTAACCAATTTAATATATTTTTTCGATAACTTGTTCATTCAGCCTTAAGGTCGTCTTTTTTCGTCAATGTACAATTTTTTTTTTTCAGAAGAATATTTGGCTTTGAATGAATAAACAGACTTCTGACTTTGACTACCAATATCTTTGCAAGGAATGACGACACGGAAAATTTAAAAGTAGTTTTAAAAACTGGAATTAAGTATCTACAAGATTTTTTTCAAAACTTTATAACGATTATTTTTTTTGGCTCCTCACCGTTACATTCAGAAAAGGTAAAAAAAAACGTTTTAAAGACTTTTTGTAAATCTTTTACTGCTTTACAAATATTGACTGCAGGACTTAACTTGGTAAGACATTTTAATGAACTACCAATATTTCTATAAAATTTGAAATTAATCCATTGAACCGTTTTCAAGTATTGAATGATCAAAGTCGTAAAAACCAAATAAAAGGAACAAATTGGATGGTTCATAAACATTGTGAAATTGTCATCAAAATGGGAAAGAAATGAACAATTTTTGTCCACTTTTTATACTTATAAGAGTTGAAAAGAAAAAAAAAACTTTTTTTACGAAAAAAAAATTTGAAGAAAAAAATTGAATAATTTTTTCAAAATTTTAAAATTTTAGTTTTAAATGTTAAAGGCAAAACCATACAGGTCGGGTAAACACTTCCAGGGAAGGCGTGAGACAGTAATATCCGGTATCGATTTTCGATGAGTAGGCACCTATCTCATGGGGCCAGTGAAAAAACTCATTTGCCAATGGAAGAAGTCTTGCATGCAGATTCCAACACTATTGCTCGGGTGGAAAAAATTAGGGAATAAATGTTTATGCGACCATTTCAAAAAACCGTTTTTTTATGAGAACCTATCTCATCGGGAAGTGGGTAATATTGGCATCGAACGAAAGACAACACTGCCCTCTTTACAAATCAATTATGTCCGGCTAACTTTTATAAGGGCAAGTTATAGGTACAATCATGGTTCAAATTTTGATCCGTCGTTCATCAGGAATTTTAATTCACCGATTTTGGCGGATTAACTGAGGATCAACGTTGGTTCAAGGCTCAATTATGTGATAAAAGCCAAGTAAATGCCTGAACCATCGCTGGACCTAAGTTAATCCGCCGAAATCGGTGAATTAAAAATCCTGAACCACGGATGAACACGAGGCCCTAGTTCCTTATGGGATGTTGTGCCATTAAATTTATTTTATTTATGTATTTTGTCTTCCATAAAATCTTTAAGTGTTAAATGTTTAAGTATAGTGGAGTTATAAATTATTTTAACTTTACGACGACCATTATTTGATTTCAAACTTGGAATTTATCCATTTTTAAGAGCTTTCTAACCTCGGGTCCACACGAGCGAGTATTCGCTTTGATAGCGAGTATACTTACATTAGGGTGGCGCTTATTTTGCAAATTTTCGAATTTCTTTCGTCCTCCCCCTCCTCACAAAGTGATGAGGCCGACTTAAAAAAATTCTGTGCAAAATTTTATTGAAATCGGTTAACGTTAGAACATGCCACCGAGCACTTGAAATTTCTCATACAAATTACAGGGGGGGGGGGGGGGGTCTAAAGAAATTCGAACATTGCCAAAATAAGCGTCACCCTAGTTATGTATTACTCTTCCAATAGATGAGATCATAAAGTGTCATTTTTTAGACTTTTTTTCGAGCAAGATATAGATTTGAAAAAAAAAACTCTGAAATGGTCTTGTTGGAAACGTATCCATGTTTTTAAAATTGTCCTTAATTTTTTGACTCTCCATTCGTTGTTGGGATACTGATTATAAATAGGAAAAGACTCTTTTTGACTCACAATCAGTCAGATATCTGACCAAAATCTTGCCGAAGAAATAAACCGTACCAAATTAATGATGAATTAAAAATTTAACTGCTTAATACATTGGTTTAACAAAAAACATTTTCAATCTTGTAGACTCTTGCCAAGAAAACTGAAAATTTTAGTTTAGTTTTATTTTTCATGTTTGCAAAATTAAGATACTTAAAAAATTGCAAAAAACTTTCAAAATTAACAAAACATGATATTTGTTTCATCTCGATTATGTATTTAAAACAAAATTTGTTATTTCTTTAAATTTGTCCAGTACCTATGTAAATACATACTCCAATTATAAGTGAAATCCAGAAATTTTAAAAAAATCTGTACAATACAAAGTGACAAGTCCACGATGATTTCGACAATTTTAAGACCATGGCTAGTGGAAAATTGATAAGAAGTCTTTCTTGTCACTTGTCACATTAGGCGTCTTCTACCAAAACAACAATTTACTGAGCACTCAATTTCAATTTGACAGAAGCGAAATCATTTGTTGGGACAAGATTCTCCGCTTAATTGTAAAAACACACGAGTTAGCATTCCCGTATCATACTTCTGAAAACAAAAATTCAGCTTTTGCCTGAAATCTTTAGTTGTTAAAGCAGAAATTAATTAGAAATGATAAAAAGTTCAATTTATTTTAGTTTTTATTAACATTATATCTTTATTGTGAATACTTTACCACAATAAAGTCTCACAACGGCAACTCCATAATTTACTTCACTGACCTTCGATTACTTGCAAATATATTTCTTATACCTACTTCTTGAAAGAGTCAAGAGTGAATTCTCAAAAATTCATTACATCAAAAAAGATTCAACAAAAAAAAAAAACTTAAAATCCATCATTTGAATCAGAATATTTTCATGTTCAAACAGATGTATGTAGTGCCAAGCTAATATGAAAAAGAAAAATTTAGCACTTTTGACATATTCAAACGTCAGTCTTGAACTTAATTAATTCCATCACCATTTCCTTGTAGCAAAAATGTCTCTGCTCTGCCTCTGGACAAGAGAGTAATTTTTCTTTTAACTTCTTGTAGGTACTAACACAAAATAAAAAAAAAAAAAAAAAACAGTGTGAATAAATTGCTTAACTTTCGGTCTTGATAACTGTATAGAAAAAAAAAACAATTGAAAATAAAAAATCAAACCACCCCTCCTTTTTAAGAATGTTCATTTTGCTACCCTAAGAGCTCTCTGTTCACTATAATATGTTTGTTTATTTTTTGTTTTGGTCTTTTTTGGTATATCCATTTCAAACTCTCTCTCCCAGACCGAAAAACCAGCAGAGATTTTACAGCAGCACCATCAACTTATGTACACACTGTGGGAGTATCTACATCCAGATTTAACAAGCAACAGCACCACTATCAACAGCAGCAGCAGCAGCTACATAATCTGAGAAAAAGCTCTTTATAACTTTCAAAGCATCAAACAACAACAAAGAAAAAAAAAAAAAAAAAAAAAAACAAACATTGGTACTATCTTCTCCTTGCCGATGAACCATATACTCACGATGAATTTTCGCCAAAACCCGCAAAACCATCTAAAACTTTTCGAAAAATATATTTTGCTTTAGTACCGAGTACACCCACGAATTGTTTTGATGCTAAAACACTGCGTTGCTGCTTCTCTTGTCGCTCTTATTTGTGTGTGTCTCTGTATTTTTACCTCTTATATTGTGTATCCCATTGTTGATATATTTTATTTTTTTTTGTTTAATTTATAGTTTAGAAAAAAAAATTAAATAAAAAAAAAGAAACGGCACAGTTCTAACTACCGCAATGCATTGCAGAAAAACTTAATTCTTTTTTCAACTAAACAACACAAGAAAAAGTATCTAACCCATTTCTGTGTGTGGCAGCATTACCTTCGATAAATTGATTTATATCTTTTAAGCTTAACGTTATATTGAAAAAGAAAACCTTCCCTGGTTAAGGCTTAGCAAAACCATAAAAAAAAAAAAAAAAAGAAAAGCAGCGAAATAAATCAAAAAAGCTGAACTAAAACCGCATACACAAGTCAGCGGGTCACCTAGGCGTATACGCAATTTATTTTGTCTTCCTCATTCGGGTTGTTTGCCAAATTATTGTTAGAATTTATTTATTTTTTTTTCGTTTAATTAGAAATACAAAAAAGAAAAGTTCTAACGGTGTTTGTCTGATTTCTTAAAATCCAAATAATAAGTGCCATGCAATATTCGGTGAATAATTTTTTGATAAAAAAAATGTTTGTTTGAAAAAGCAACACAACAAAAAAAAAAAAAGAGGAAAATTCTAATATAATTTATCTCTACACAAATTGAAACGCCAAAAGGAGAGCAAAAATCCTTGCAGCTGTTACGGCCACCCAAAGAAGAAGAACGGTGTAGAAGGAGAAGAACTTTTCCAATTGATGTTCGGTTTAAAACAAACATAAAGGACAATTTTCAGTTGGTAAGTACACACATCCCTTTTAATATTTATTTTCTTTGAAGCAAGCAAAGTAAATATAACTTAATTTTGTGGAAAAAAAAAAAATTCTCGTAAGCACAAAACCCAACACACACACACAAAAGAATGACTTAATAGTTCTGTTGAAATATAAATTGGTCATCATCATAGCCACAGCACCATGGCACATCATCATCATCATAATCATCTTTTGGTTGGTGAGGGTGCTCCACTATTGCGGCCAATACAAATCTGAACCAATGAACATAATGTCCTTGTTATTAGTTTTTGGTTAAAACAAAACAAAACAAAACAAAATTAACATACAAAAATGAAGAAGAATTTTCATTTTATTATTATTTAATCTTTTTTGTTGGTAATGATAAAAATAATATTCCATGTGAAAGGAACCAAGAAGGACTAGGATGTGGAAGTGGATGAAAGAGAAGTAAAATCGGGTCAGCTTAATAAAAGAGCACACAACCATATGGCATCAGGGAAGCATCGGGAGGAAAAGGTATAGGGAAAGTGGTGGTAGTGTGTTGTATCCTGCCTTATACGGTGTGTTTTGAGGACTGCAGGCTGTTCTGCTTTGCAGAATTGGATTTTTTTTTGTAGAGTTTATGTACATATATTCTTATATTGGGAGCGAACATACATATGTATATAAATATTTATGCTTTTCTTTTTTTTTGCTATGAATAGAACGGATGTAGGGGATATTTAGCTTGAAGATGCACAAAGGGACAACACAAGGAAGATTGGGCATAAAGTTGTATCTAAAACAGGGACGAAAGAGAGGGGGAATTGTTTGTTTTTATATTTTCCGTTGAAAGGATATCAAAATGATGTTACCTCGCAGTCCGTTCTTATCTCTTTTCCTTCACTCCTCTTCTAATTTTTTTTTTGTTATTTTTTTTTCTAAAACATAAATAGGTATATTTAAATATTAATTTCATCTAAAGGTAAGCAACTTGACAAAGACGTGACACACATGAAAAAGTTTTCTTTGTTTTTTTTTTATTGTTCCTTGTTGTTTAATGAAAAAATCGTGCTCTCGTTTAGTTGTTGTTCTTTTTTTGTCTCGTTATGAGGACTTGAATAATTTTATGGAATTGTTGAAAAACAATTTTGAAGCCATAGGGCTTATTTTTTTGTAATATTATAATAATATTGCTTTTAAGCGGTTGAGTGGAAAGTTATGTAAGGAGATTTTTTTTTTTTTTTTTAAACATGATTTATAACACATTTTTGTTTGTTGCTTTTGCAACATGTGTACCTACATGTGAGGGATAATTATTTTTTCCGGTTGTGCGGTGAAGTATAGCTTGGAATAAGCTCATGACACGTTTTAAATTTTTTTTCTGTTGATTCTTGATTAGTTTGTAAAAAAAATACAAACAATTAGCTTGAACTTTTTTAACTTTTTAAAATGTTTTCAAAAGTTGAGTTCTTTTTTCGGATAAAAATCGAAATCGTTTGAATCAAATTTCCTGAACAATATTTGATCAACGGGTACTAAGAAGTCTTTCGGGACCATACAGACAAACTTCCTCAAATATTATCTGGTTGGAACATCAATACAATTAATTCAACAAGATAAATGTCCTGGAGCAAACAAGAGACCCCTTCTCATTTGGATCTACCACATAAAAAGCTTGCGGATCGTCATTGTAATACGTTTAATATCTATTGCTACTTGTGCTCTTTTTTATCAATTCTTTTTTGACGTTACATTTTTGTTTCTTTATTCCAGTCTTTTTTTTGTACATGCCTTAGTTTCGCTTCCGTATAATTATGACATTCAATACTCTTATTCTACACGAGAGCCAACCAACATAAGGTTACGACAAGGTCCATGCTTCTGCATCATATAGCAGGACTGAGCTGATAAGCCTCTTATAAAGGGGTACTTCAGTTGCTCGAGAGAAGGGATAATAAGTCCCCTTCTATATACGAGGAAACTGAGTTTCCAGCAACTTTCAGTTTTTAGGTAGGGAGTAGGGCAGGAAGAAAGAGGGATAAAAAAGATCTACCCGGTCAATGATTTGAGAAGATTTTTTTTTGACATTCCTCTTAACACTTAGCGTTCTATGGGCTCAAACAAGGAAAATACAGAAAATCTCCTAAGATTTTCTTTTTTCGCATGAAGGGTACCAAAGAGCAACTTATTTTCTTAGTGTGAAAAGTTACTTAGCCTCAAGAATCAGCGACTGGCAGGGGTTTTATTCATTTAATCTTTGTAGGTACTGGTATTTTTGTCTGAGCAAGACAGCTGAGCAAGCATAGGTAGTCTAACTACCTCCAAGCTATATTGGTAGGGTTGGCCAAAAGACGAGGAAAGTTTCCGTCACGTCTCCAAAGTATACGAGATGATACAGAGCCGAAATTATATTTTTCGGGCTTAAATTTACAGAGTCTCGGTAGAAACGACTATTAAAATAAAAAAATGCCTTTTTAAATTTTTAAAGTTTCTAGATTCGATACTTTTTCCACAAAAACACAAAAAATCTGGATAAGACAGAGATGATACCAACCCACGTATGATAAGAGACCAAGTAGTATATAGGATCGAAACCAAATCGGGACGTAAAAAAGCTAATTCGAGGTTCCTGCTCTGTTACTTTGAGATGTTTTTCCTACCTTTTGTTAAAAATTTCAAGCTTAATTCTTGCTATTTTGATATCTCTCTCTATAGTACACGCTTCTCATACTCTTCTGCTTTTCTTTCTTTGCAGCGCGCTACGTTGTATATACCTCTTCTTTTGCATTTGCTTGCCGCCACTGGTCGTAAAACATATGATTTTCGTTGCAAAACTCAGCATATCAGAGGCGAAATTTCTGATTGCTAAAATTTTGAAAAACACAAGAAGCTTATTCAGCACTTTGTACGTATTTAAGATGAATATTTCTGACAGTAATTTTCTGGGACTCGATTGGAAAAGAACTCTTTCGATTACCGTCGCCGTCAAATTCCATTACACTATAATACCTACTTTTTTTGGTTTTGGTCGGGACATCCACAATCGGCTAACGAAGTTGACCACTCGGAACTTTCGACCATCCATGATATTACAGAAGAGTGTCTTTTTCTTATTGTTTTTTTTTTTTTGCTTTGTATAGTTATCCTAAGACCTCCGCCAAGTACACTTTCCTTGCTTCGTTTGTAAGATTCTTCATCAGTAAATCCATACGAATGGATGCTTGTTTAAAAATGTACGTACTCTGGAAACTGAATTTGCTTGGATGAACAGATATTTCGCATAACTCCAATGTTATGACTTCACAAAAATATAGGCGCTATTGACTTGCTAATGAATCAACTTAAAGAAATTGTTATATTCCTAATCCATTTACTAAAGTTATATGCAGAAAGTCGTATAGCTCCTAAAAATAAACACTTAATCCATCCTTAAAGTCGAGCAAAGTTATTTAATTAAAATTATAGACCCCATGGTTATTTTGCGTGAAAGCAACAAAGTCACGTTGCCAATTTGTGATAAATCGCTTATTAAAATCACGACCTCAATATAAATATGAAAATCCACCCTCAGACTTATATTTCGTTCTATTCAAAAGCCATTTATCGTTTCCCATTCAGCATTATTTCACACAATCAAACAGTCTTATCAACTCAGTTCACTAAATTATAATTTTATTTAATAACCTCAAGCTCCGTTAGGTTTCTATATAGACTCCATTTCAACGATTATTTAGAATAGATATGCATGTGTGTACTTTATTGGTTCACACTGAGCCCAATATATCCTTACCTTATCCATCCATAGAGCTTTCGATAATAATCATAGCCGTTTTATTTTACTGTTTCTTCTTGAGCAGTTTTACGATGTGAGCTCTGTTTTCATTTATATGGCCTAGTATGTACATACATACATATATATCTTAACTTACGTGGCATAAAAATCAAATCACTATTATTTATATTCGATGAACAAAAAATGTTACATGTCATTGTGTACCAGAACAACATAACCTCATTCATAAACCCAAACATTTTTTTACAGTAAAAACAAAAAAAAAAAAAATATAAAAAAAAAATAAATAAATTTTGCATGTTTGTCATTGGTCGCCACCCCTCAACATCACATCGACATCATATTGTGTATGAAAATGATTTACATCTTTTTTGAACTTTCATGTGTATGATGGACGGACATAGGGTGTGTTTATTTTTAAAGTAATCTTTAAAAACTGTTGGAATAAGGAGGTTTTTATAATAGAAATTATGTTTTGATCTTGTGGCATGTAGAGCGCAATTGATTTTTGTCAAAAAATCTTAATGTGAATGGCCACGTCATTGATCGGTTTTCTTTTGGGGATTTTGTCTGTGGAGATTGTTTTTTTGGGATTATATCGTTTTGTTTATCGTCACTAACCTAAATTTTTCACACTTCCGTTTTCAATGAAAACAAGCAACCGACCGACCTGAGTTTATATTTAGCTACTAGTACGTCTAGCCCCCGAAATTCGAGTGCTAATTATATACATAAATCTTTTTATTGCTAGAGGCTTTGACTGAAGATAAAAATCTACAAAGTTCCTTGTGTGAATTTACATACATCATTTTTCGTGAATTTACGCCTTTTAAAACCTAAAAAGATCTTTACCGAATCGACAATACCCAACTAAATGTAGTTTTTTGTTATACATGACGATTTTACCAATGCGGCGCTGCCAACAGCCAATTCAACTCCACTGACTTTGTATTCTGTCTCGCTCCTACTTTACCTTTACAGGCACAATAATATTCAATTGTGTTTTGGTCTGTTTTTTTTTTCTCTTTTTTGTAGGTATTTCGTGACGATTCTCCGCTAAAGCTCATCCGTAGCCGATGAACAACCACTTCATTGTGTGTTTTTTACAATTATTCTCTTTCTCTCTCTTCTCGCTCCCTATCAATACGAAATTTTCTTTTGTTAATTTAACTTATTTGCGGTTTAATAATTTAATTAATTTATATTTTGTGCACTTCTGTGGCACAAAACATTTCCAACGATATATAATTTATATGCCTTCGGCTTTTCAAGACCGCGTAAATTGTACCACAAAATTCGTGTTTGCCGTTTTATAATAACATGATTAAGGCTGTGTGCGTATTGAATTAAAATGTCGATTAAATGTTATTCGAGATTAAATTTTAGTTTCACTTAATTTTTCTTGAAAATTAATCTAAGGATTTGAAAGTAAATACACATGTGTTGCTTAATACATATGTAATAATGAATACAAAATAAATATGAATACATGGTTCATACATACAAAATTCAATTACATGTGTACACACTGCTGATGCGAAACTAAATTTTTCGTTAGTCTCCAACACGAAAGCGAAATTCTTAGGAAAACCACAGCGAAAATATATCAATTGCAAGTTAATGTGTCACCAATTGCAAAAACAAAAAACAAACGCACAAAAAGCACAAGATGCACAAAGAGCAATATTTTAATAAAAGAAACAACAAATACAAACACGAATAAAGCTCAAATCTCAATTTTTCGTACACAATTAACTGCCTGAACAGAATGGAGACGGAGCCGGAACTGGAGCCTCAACTGGAATAGCTATCAAAATATTAAATACACACAAACTCACTGTTGCGAACTCAACGGAACGTAGCCGATTACGGAGCTGCAGCCGAAGACGGAAGAGTTCGCCAACTTTGAACTTTTCACGTTTCAAATTGTATGAAGAAGCTTTTTGCGTTATTTATGTGGCAAAAAAAAGATTAAATATTAATTAAAAGGGAAATATTAGAAAAAATATGTGAATTCTGAGCTTGTACACAAGAATATTGTTTTGTTTTTCTTCTTTCTACAGCTTTATACAGCTGCATTGTGAGCACGTAAAAAAATAACGTACGACACTTTTTGACAGCTCTTCCAGTTCCGTCTGCGGCTCCAGTTGCAGCATTCTATTTTGTTCAGGCAGTAATGGTCCGAGCAATTAATTCTGTGCGAGAAAGACGTGGAGAAATTTCGTTCACCGAACAGCGTACCGCAGAACGTTTTGCGTTGGCAGTGTAGTAGGCGTAACACGGCAGCTCTAGCTTCAAGTCTAAAGTCTCAAATGAAGTCATTCCAATCTTTAAATGAGTTCGAAGAATGATGCTTTTTCAACCCTGCATGCTAGTTCAATTCACTGGCTGTTAACATTTCCACAAGCTTCCGCTGTTAAAATGAAGTGAAGTTATAGATTTAAATCAGCCAAGTAGAAGACCTTGCACTGTTTTTAATGGCATTTAGTCAACAAAAAATGGCGTTTCGTACTCCTTTTACGTGATTGGCAAAAGGCTCTAGTTGACCATCTTGTGTCTGAGAGTTTGCGAAGAAATACCAATGGCGGAACATTAACTTTTGTTGCTTATAATGTTGAAACATTGTTCAACTTGACTGCGTGGCTGAAGAAATCGACTTTTGTCATTTTAGTATTTTCAAAATGTAGATGCATTGCGTTAGTTGAATTTTTGGACTCTTAAGAAGGAGAATCTATGTTGAACAAACAGTCTTAATTCTTCTGAAAATCTTTTTGAAAAAGAAGATATTTTGATTAAAAGTGGGCTTAATTCCCATACATAGCAGATCCCCAATCATCACTCAGATGTAGATCAGCAGATATTTAATAACACCCTGTTTACCTCAATGTACTTTGTTTTTATGTTGTTGTATTCCGCGAGTTGAGTCGCGTTTCATGAGCAAAGTAGTTGAGCCAATATATAATTTTTCTTCATTAAATCGACCGTAGAGAATGTAAATGTTACGACTTTCGTGTTTTTTTCCGCATTTTATGACGCAGAACTGTCATGTCCATTAATCCAAGTATTATACACAGTGTAACAATATTACACCCTTTCAATTCTAAATGAATAGAGAAGACATTTAAGCGTCCACTTCCAAATGAACCTTTACCAAGTATTGACATAACTCGAAGTTGGTTAAGGTTTTTAGAATAAAAGTTACACTATGTAACTTCCTGTGTTCCATAAATGCTTTTATGGATGTACAACAATGTATACATGTGGAAGGGATAGGGTATTTGATTTTATTATATTTGGTGAAAGAACATTTTCCCCCTTTTGTTCGTTTTTATTTTTTCCTTCTTTCGCAGTTGGCAAATAAATTCCATACGTCAATGCTTAAGTTTCCTGTATCACTTTTATACTCAAGGACACACATAATTGTTGGGACATTGCTGTAAGTAGTAAGTAAGAAAAAAACAAATTAGATTAAATGAAGAAAATGTGATAAAGAAATGAGGACAAAGCCAAATTGACGTTAGTTAAGGTAAAACTGGGTAGGGTATCCCTCAGAATAAATGCACACAATATCTCAAAGCTTATACAACCAGCGCTCATATATACCCAATACAAAGAATGAGCAGCAGTTAGAAAAAGAAGATCAAGTTTTACATTAACTTTTTTAGTTCTCTTTCTTTAATACCATTTTGTGTAACGATAATGTTCGTGTCAAATTAAGGATTTACAAGTTATTTCATTAAGGAACCACTATATTGGATTTAACAAACGGAAAAACTCATTTTTTTTGTTTGTCCTGGAATTCAACATTTATAAATAAATTTTGTGTAATGAAGATGCATGATATTCTGCGGGGGCTTATTCGTAGAAAAATCTAATGGATTTCCAAAGAATTTCAATATTAATAAAGTTTGTTGGTAGAAATTTGGAAGGTAAGTAGGATCATTTATGACTGCTTGAATTATAATTAAAGCCAACAAAAAAAATCTGATTTCCTAAGTAAGCTAATTCCAAATTTGTTTCTAACTTTTATCATCATATGAGTTAAATTTAACAAAAACTTATTACATATTGGAGTCGGGGTAAACATTGAAGTTCAAGTTTTGCAAATTGGTTTTCTTTTTTCAGTATTCTGAGAAAGTTATAAGTATACTATATGCAAGATATACATGTGATGGATGGCCAAACTAATCCAGCATTAGTGTATTCCCTTGTATGCACATACATAATAGTATAAAACTTTATTTTATACATACATAGGATACATACAATAATAATAATCTCTTAATGCATACTTGAGGAATATTCGATGTCGCCTGAATATATACAGTTACTTAATTATTATAAAACTGATATCCTTTTATAAATTATAAATATTAAATAAAATATTTATTTATTTAACTCCAAATAATATAAACGAGCATTTTTTAATACTGGCTAGTACATTTGGGGGCTCAACCGGGATAATTTGATAGTTGTTTTGCTAAAAGTTTAATTTAAATAAATACAAGTATGCAATATAGTTATACATTTCATATTAAATTAAGTGCATGATTGAGTCGCAGAAATTTGCTTTAACGTATGATCACGTAAGATAAGAAAGAACTTTTATTAAAAAAGTTGTGTGTTTTTGCACTTTGTGTGAACCTTGATTTCAATTCTTTTTTGCAATTTTTTTAAAAGGTAGATATAATTTTATACTATGGTCAAGAATAAAAAAAAAAATTAAATATAAAGTTTCAGCAAAAATTCTAATCGCTATATGGTAAACTGATGTGCCCAATGTGAAATCCTGTTATCGGAATATTTTCTTTGAGAATTTCCCATGTTTTGCACTGTTTTTTATATAATGTTGAAACATTGTTGAATGTTGAACGAAAAATGTCAATCTCTCTTCTGTAAATCTTATCGATTATATTTTAAACTGAAAGTGAACTTAATTCAGTCAGTCATCAGTCAGATGTACATCAGAATATATTTTGGGTTTAGATTTTTTTTAATATATAGGGTGCTCGGTATAAGGTGCACCAAAAAGCTAGAGCGAGTAGGTTGGCTAAAGACAAGAAAAAAATCGGATGAGAGGGGAGGTCTAGATTCCTCCCGTTTAGGCAGGAGGGCCAATTTTTTAAAAATCGACTTGAAATAGAAAAAAAAATAGTAAAAAATAGCGGCAACACTTACAATGTCATTTTTTACTTTTTTTTTTAAAGCCCGAAAGCTCGTTCTTTTATTTTATTTTTAATTCAAATTGTTTGAGTGAAGAGTTTTTGAATAGTTAATTTTCAAATTCAATATTTTGAAAAAATAATGAAAAAAATTGTGCTCCAACTAATTTTTTTCAAAATTTTACTGTATTAAGTAGTACTTATTTTTGTTTTTGATATTAAATACTTCTATTAATTTCCAGTCAAACACTAAAAACCGGATGCCTAAATGTTTTCTAGTTTCTAAAACCGATGGAGGTCAAATTCAAGGAAAAATTACTTTAGTTATTTTCAATTTTCTCAAAAACTGGATTACATTTTTACATCTGGTTTTTAGTGTTTGGCTGAGAATTGATGGGAGCAATAAATATTAAACACGAAAATATTACTTAATAACATAAAATTTTGAAAAAAAAAATAGTTTGAATTTTTTGATTTTTTTTTTCAAAAATTTAAGTTTGAAAATTAATTTTTGAAAAACTATTTGCCAAAATAACGTATTTTAGAAAGAAAATAAAAGAAGAGGTTTTTGGCCTTACAAAAAGGTATAGCATGCCATTTTAAAAATAACCGTTGTTTTTTAATAATTTTTTTTCTGTCTTAAGTCATTTCTTTTAGAAAATTTCCCCTCCCGTTATTTTTAATTTTCTCAAAAAAAAAAAAGAAAACTTGAGTAGTTTCTTTTCCTTATTTGACTAGAAATTTAGAGAAGCTTCGAATATAAAAAACAAAACTATTAATTACGTAAAATTTTGAAAAGAAAAATTGTTTGAATACAATTTTTTTCATTTACTATCCAAAATATTGATTTTGAAAATTAATTTTTCAAAAATTGTTCTCTCTGGTAACTCGAATTAAAAACAAAATAAAAGAATTGATTTCTGGCTTTAAAGAAAAGTAAAAAGTATAACATGACATTGTAGGTGTCACCGTTGTTTTTTCAAGTCGATTTTTTCGAAAACTGCCCCTCCCACCTAAACGGGGGGAAATAGACACCATATGACTCCCATATGATTTTTTTCTTGCCTTAACCTAACCTACTCGCTGTACTACCTGTATAAAAAGGGTTATATTGCAAATGACTTAATTTTATGGCACCGACATCATACAGTGGTGCACAAGCGTCACTCTTTGCAGAACTTTCTATTATTTTAAATGTTGTTATATATATACCTGCTGTATTATTTCGGATGGCCCGCATCTAACTCCGGAAACTAAGTGAAAATGTCGTTGAATTGTGAGATTTTTCAGTTCTTAATTTGTCCCTTCTTTTTGACCTTTAACCTTAAATTATAAAGAAAATAATTTTGAGTTCAATAAATAATGTATAACTCGAGAAATAACGAAATAAGATTTGTTTTTTACATTTTATAAACTGAAAGTGACACGAAAAGACTTCCTTCCATATTTTCTCCAAGTGAATTATCTTTTCTATCAAAAAAAAAAACAATTGAAAAAAGGAAGCAAGCAATAAATATTCAGAGGGTAATAGATTTAAAGGACGTGACAACATATATTTCTTCACTTTTTACTTTTTGGCATTAAATCAAAAATAAGTAATATTCATGCAGCCCCTCAATTGGAAGTGGAATAAATTTACTTCTGCGAATAAATGAAGTTATGTAAAAATAAAGTGCCAGTGTCAAAATCACAAGTACTTCCTCTTATGACAGACTATGTGTCGTGGTGTGAGATTAATGAAAATGACAACTTGAAAAACAGACAACCAATAAACTGGAACAGGTCGAAATTATAATTTTATTTGCATTTATAAAATTTAAATTTCCTTTAATTTTCTGTTTTATTCAGTTTTTTCTGTTATTATGTTTAATTGTAAGAGTTATAGTAAACTTTATATACAAAAAATAAATCTATACACAAAATAAATCCCTTTTCCCTGGGTCACGCCATTACTTGAGAACGGCTTTACCGATTTCATTAATCTTTTTTATTTTAGTTTTCTAATACTTCATTAGAACGTTCTTACGGAAAAATATACAGGGTGATCGGTATAAGATGCACCAAAGTGCTCGAGCGAGTAGGTTGGGTTAAGACAATCGTATGGGAGGGGGGGGGGTCTATTTCCCCCCGTTTAGGCAGGAGGGGCAATTTTCTAAAAAATTCTTCTTAAAACAGAAAAAAGAAATGCATGCGTTTCTACAATTTGTTGGCAAGACTTATTTCGATCCAAACGTTCACCTAAGATTTCCTGAAATTTTAAGAAAAATCGGAGCGTGTTTTAGAAAGTTAGTCTAAAAATGCATGCGCTGTTTGCACTTTGTTGTCACACTGCTGGACTGAAATAAACACACAAACATTTTTGCACTTCCATCTAATATTTTCTGTAATTTTGAGCTGTTTTTTATGAAATTTGTTGGAAAATGCATGCGCTGCTGCACCTTGCTGGAAAACAGCTTGGATAAGTTTGACCAAATAAATACAAGAACATTCTCGGACTTTCACCTAAGATTTCCTGAAATTTTGAGCTTAATCGATATGGTGGTTTTGGAGTCTGTAAGTCTCATACAAATTAATATTCGTTTGAAAATAGAAATTATCCAATTTTCTGCGCATTTTTTCAAATTTTTTTTTTCCGTAAGAACCTGCCACAAAGTATTACAAAACTTTTGATGAATGAAATGGGTGAAGTTGTTCTCAAGGTAATACAAAATAAGCATTAGCAGAGTCACTAGGCGTATATTTACTTTTTATTAGCATATATTAGTTAGATTTAAAAATCTGTAAATTACAACTTTTAGTTTATTTTATATAAATGGTATAAGATATATTTTGAATAGAAAACCCCTCTTAAGTCAAAATAAGTCCTTATGTTAGTTAATTCAGAGTTTGTTGTTAAAAAAAAAAAAAACAAAAACATAAAATCGATTGCGAATTTTATCCTACTAAAGTTTAAATTTCTTCCAGCAGTTAAATTAAAATCGGCTCAGCAGTTTTGCAACAGCTGCATTTTTGAAAATATAAAGCATAAAATAGCGTAAAATCTTTAAAAAATCTTTCTACCACTACGTTTGCTTTTCTTATTTCTGATTTTTCTGTTAGCATAAAATTTTCAATTTTTTTAAAGCCTGCCTGCTGCAACATCCTTATAATACCCATAATATGTACATTTAAAATTTTTTGCATTTCAAGTTATATTTGTAGTATAATAAAACAGGCAAATTTTCATGTCGTGGGGCGATATAACGTTCGGTGGGATCCGTTAGTTTTCAATAATAATAACAATAATAACAAATCCATGCACAGAAGTATATATCCTATTATCCAATATGGGTGAGATGTAATTTGTATTTTTTTTGAAAATCGTTTGTATTGCTTTTTACTTGCTTGCTACTGTGCTACACATGTACTGTACATACATGCATAAAACTTAGTGTTCAAACTGAGAAATACAAAAAAAATATCAAAATAGTAGGAGTCGCTGTCAAAAAATATAAGATTCTCTTAACGGTTTTTAAAAAAATTTAATAGAAGGTACTATTAATTTTTGGCTACAAGAATAATTTCTATTTAAAATCTATTTGATAGTATTAAAAAACCGCTTGATGCTAGGTGTAATAAAAATGACCCCAAAACAAACAAAAAATATGTATATATGCAAATATTTTGGTCATTATAGGTGCGAAATTTAATCTAAAACTTTAGAGGCTTTTTTGAGAAAATTTAAAAAAAAAAATAATAAATATTTACAAGGTATCTACCTGTTCTAGATGAGCTAAATTAAAAATTTACAGATTTCACTCATAGAGTAACCATGGGGACATTGAAAATGACTTTATTTTGCTAGATAAACAAAAAACATGACTAATTTTTACAATCTTTACAAATTAATTAAAACGTAATAAGCTGTTTTTATTTTTGTGTATTTAATGCCACTTTCCATTTGGCAAAAAATAAATCTTGTTAATTTTCTTTAACTAACATCATCATGCTTTTCTATTAAACCAAAAAAACAAAAACCATGCATTAAATTTTATCCGAAGATTAAAAAATTTTTGACACTAGTGAAGTGAATCTGTAAGTATGTGTACGTACAAACTTCAAAATTTAATTTCGGATAAAATTTATTCGAAATTTTAATTTAATTCACACACGGCCTTAAAATACTTGAAGCACTAGATTAAAAAATTTAATAAAATCGTTCGAGTTGATTTAACCAACTCAAAAATAGGTTAATTTAAATAAAACAAAAACTCCAACCCATTTCCTTAATGCCAATTTTTTCGCGATAACCTGAAGTTATGTTTTAATTTGTTGGTAATGCCTACCCCATAGACCTTTATTATTTATTGAATAAACATTAGAATACACTGTACAAGTTATGATTTTAATGAAAAATATACAAAAATACGGCAAAATATGCACGTTAAACGTAAATATACAAAAAATATGCATTTTCGCGCTTAAAAGACAGTGGGCCTTACCAATAATCAAATTTAGTTATGACTTAAATATTGCAGTGAAATTAACCTTAACGTTATGGATCCTAAATTATTAACCATATCTTATATTCTCAATTTTTTGAAGTCAGTTGAATATATGGTTAATTATTTATAGTCCACTTAAATATTTAGGTAATACCATGCACGGTTTATTATTTAGAGCCCATTCAATTATGATCCATTTTACTGAAATATTTAAGTCGTAACTAAAATTGATTATTGGTAGGGCCCAGTATTTCTTATTTTGATCTAATCTCGTCTTAATAGTGTTGCTAGAAAAAAACATGCTCTGGCATATTTTTTTTGTCCTACATATTACATAGGTATATCGATTTTAAGCAAGCTCTACTCCTGCTTGCACACTCATCTGCATCACTGGCCTTTCTTATAAGACCGCATTGTATGTATTCTGTATGGAATAAAAATAAGTACCTTTCATTTTCACAAAATCACAACCTACCTACCTCCATAACCATATAGATGCATACACACATATACAACATACAAAAATCTGGCAGAAACCTATCCACTTTTGTTGATTGCCTTGTCTGTTCATTTGTCTTCTTCTGAATACCATGTTGTTGTTTTTTTTCTCTTTTTGAATATACTTCATGACCATTCTCCACTGAAGCTTGCCCGTTGACGACGAACAATACTTTTCTTCGTTTTTTCCCCATATACCTACGCCTAGTGTAATTCATCGCTTGTGTTCGTTTGTTTATTTTTATCATTCTAGTGATGTTTTAGTAACACCAACCAAAAATTTGATAGTTGTCCCCCTATACGCTGGAGTTCATTTTTCATATTCTAAATTCATGTGTTCATTTTATTATTTCGGTCATTTCTTTAGTAACACCAACCAAAAATTTCGTTGTGATGCCCCTATACGCTGAAGTTCATTTATGATTTATTTAATTTATTTCATTTAATCATTTTGGTAACACCAGAACTCTGTCAAAACGATCCTATAAACATTTTCAATGTTAAAATTCGAATTTTCTCTGGTAGGGAATCACATAAAAATTATCTGAACCAAATTTGAAGCAAATCGGTCCACCCGTTCAGGCTTTTAGCTCAAATTACAGTAGACACTTGGACGAACAAATCGAGGGTACTATTTGGCCAATTTAGCTGGCAAAAATTATGTTTTGTAGATATAACCAAAATTCAAAAATGTGTATATAAAAGTTGAAGTGTCTTGATTTCGAAATCAATCGTCAATCAGGATTATTTTGTCGCCGGGTGATTATGGAAGGGGCGGTGAAAACAGCGATTTTCCAGATTTTTTGTGAAGAAAGTATAATTTATAATTGAAGCTAACTACGCTTTGATTAAGAATTTTGGGGTTCAAGATATTTAAAGTGTTACCAGACCCAGCTAGACACCCCCTAAAAGATTTCCAAAAAAAAAAAAAAAAAAAAAAAAAAAAAACAGAATAAAAAAAAAAAACCGAGTTGATTTTAATTTTTTTGTAAACAAACTTTGACTTAACTCACATAGACTTATTTTAAAGAGGGGTTTGCTATTGAAAATATATCTTATACCAATTATATAAAATGGACTGTAAGGCTGTGGTATACAGATTTTTAAATCCAACTAATATATGCTGATAAAAAAAGTACGTATACGCCACAGTGACTCTCCTAATGCTCACTTTGTATTGTTTATTTTGAAGGGTTTGTAATTTTATGTACACTAAAAACAGGCAAACATTAATTTAGAGAATTTTTTCACCTCTCTTTCTGCTTATATCCATATCCACACGTAAAAGATTATAAGGCAAAAAAAAAATGGAAATATAAAAATTTATCAGTGAGTAACACACGTTCGACTAGATTTTTTGTATGGGTCATAAGCATAACATTTTCTTCTATTTTCTTCTTTACCTGATGGTAAATCATCTTGAATAAGGTACATATCTGGTCTGTGGTGTGCTTTCCAAGTTTTTCCTTACATTTGTTTTTTTTTATTAATTCTCTAAACCTGAACACGCCCTCTAACGGCCATATTATTCACTCAATACATCCAGATTAAAACCTAAATCTGGATGTAAATCATACAAATTCAATGTAAATTCATCTGGATTTAAGTTTAAATCTGGATGTATCGAGTGAATAATATGGCGGGAAGACTATAATCATTATAAATGATAAAAATGTTCATGTCACGATTTCCTTCTTTTAATCTAAGTAAAAAGGTGGAAAATTGCGAAATTACATATTTTCTGAATTGGATGTTTATTTGTACACGAATATCTCGGCTGAACCTCATCCGATTTGCATGAGGATCTTTTTTTTGGATTCGTATTAAAAAAGTTAAACACAATTTTACTAGCTTTTTTGGAAAATTTAACCAAAAAAAAAGTCAGAGAATTGTGAAAATTCAAAATGGCTTACTTTCTTAATTCTGGAATTCTTTTTTGTTAGAAATTAAAATCATCAATAAATCATTTAAAAAAAATAAACTAGGCCCTACTGACTTACAACTCTCAACCATTCCTGTGTGCGCGTCTGCAGGAATGCAGGGGACCTACAGTTTATTACCGAATCTGAACGACTAATGTGAGTGGAACTTTTCTATGTCTTGGAGGTATTGTCAGTTCCTGGCAAGAGGCAGTAGCCGTTTTTTTGTATTATTATTAGGTGGCTAATGCTGCAGCTAATGCTGCAGCGACTCAGTCATTACATTTTGTGTTTATGTATCTTTTTGAAGGTATGTTTGGATATGTTTATATTTTTATGCATGGTGTTAATTTTTTTAAAGTGAGAATGACTTTACCGATTTCATTCATCTCTTTTTTTTTTTTTTTTTTTTTTAGTTTTTACACCGACAGTTGTATGTCAGCTGTTTTTCTGTCGAAAAACCATCAAAATTATTTATTTTTGGGCCAAAAAAGAAAGCTAAAAATGTTTTGTATCAAAAAGCATTATAATAAGCAATATTTTTTCCAGTTCGAATTAATTAATACCTATGACAAGACAATGTCTATCTGGTTATTCAATAAAAAAAAAAAAGAATATAAATTATTATGAACTCTTCTTTGAAAGTGTTACTTGAATGTGTCACTCAAAGTATCTACGAAAAAAAACTTGGCATTCTATTTAACTGTCTCATTTCTTCCATCTGCCAAAAAATGCAGTAGCATGACATACATAGTTCTTTTTTTTTGTTGTCAGAGTATTAATATTGGAAAATTTATTCTTTCAAAGCAACAGTTTGCTTTTATTATGTGAATATGAATCAAAATTAAATGCATTGCCTCTAGTGCCTTTGTGGCATTTGTGGACAATTATTAATGACCCACTTGTGAGATAATAAGGTGACAAGTAAGATGACACATGGACTAAATCTGCACACACAATCAAAGTGAATTCTCAGACAGCAGCAGTAGCTGGCAACTTGAAGCCCTGAGCGTTGTTGTTTTTCTCTATATTTGGAGGAAATCTTTGATTTTGAAAAAAATGATTTGTAGCTTTTTAATGTTTTAATAAGTTTGTTATTTATTACATTTCATGTAAAAAAGGTCGCCAAGACTCACGTGCAAATCACGCTTTCGCTGTGAAAAAGTTATGAGATGTCATGAAGAGCCACCAAGCCTATTACTCTACAAGGCCTAACTCTACAAGCCTTAACCCTATATCGTGGTCAAAAAGTATGGCTTGGCCATACGTTCAAGAAAATATAGTTAGTGCCCGCCACTCGTTTTGCTCGTCTTAGCAGGGGGCACGGTAAATCTGAGAAATTTGTATCCTTCAAAATATGAAAACAAATTAAATTTTTTTCCTGCAGAGCAACCTTTTTAATGTCTACAAAACATTCATTAAAACCACTTCGAAAGATTTTTTTAACTTGAGCTATAAATCAAAGGTAGATATGACTCCAGTCAGTCGGTGGCGTATTTTAATTTTATACCGCCTTGGACGAAATAAATCCGGACCTCGTCATATTGTTTTATTATTTGTTATCATATTTATTTAAAATTGAACCAGCGGACCATCGCATTTCAGAAAATTCACTCCAAAAAAATCAGGGCCATTACATCAAATTTTGGAAAAAAAAAACATGGGAAGTTAAAAATGATGTTTAAATCAAAATACATACAATGCAACGACGCGCCCCTTTTCCGTTTGCTTATTTTTCAATCCGGAACTGTATTGACATAGCTAAACTTATACAATTTTCTAGCATATCGTTTGGAAACCAAAACATTTTTATATTCACTTGAAGAATTTTTTAATGATTAAAATACATCAAATTAATTTATTTGTATTTTTAGAAATAGCAAATAGAAGGAGTTCGGTCTTGCAAGTGACAAAAATAAAATCATTTGCCCAGATAAAATAAATAACTATGAGGTTTAATATATATGTATAATCTAAGTAGATATATATGTATTTATTTTTGAGAATAAAAATAAATATTCTTCATTACTACGCTTTCTAATTAAAGAATTTTCATATTTTGCATTCTTATTAAATATACCTACTGAATTTGATTTATTGTTTATTTCACTAATTAGGGTTTAATAAACTTGGAAAAATGATTCTCATGGAGCATTTTAGGAAGAAGTATTTCTGTTTTTGCTTCTGTTTTCAATGCTTTATTTTATTTTGAATTTTTATTTCAAATAAACGTAATTTTAAGAAAAACTTGTACCTAATTGTAAAGCTTATGGAAAGGTACTTCTACCGAAGAGCCTTTTGTGTTAACTTCCTTTGAAAGAGGTCAACTTTGGTAATTAGTTATACGAGTAGCTTATTATAGAAATAATAAATCCGAACCTAAAAATGTTTTTGTTGATAAAAGCATTGCGAGTCCTAGAAAATAGAAAACATATTTCAAGAATTTTGCATCTTGTCTTTTCAATCAAAAGTCAATAAAGTAATAAAAAAAAAAAGTAACCAGAAGCAATGTTGGAGAAGGGAATCGTTGAATAAAATAAATGTGTGCCGTGTCTGTGAAATCAACTTTTTTAATTGAAATTTTTTGACACCTGGGTCTAGGAAAAGGATGGTAGTGACGCACGCTGGAAAAAAAACTAACAAATATGGATACATAATTAGTGGCTTGGTCGTTTTCTTACTGACGAGAGCGTCTTTGTTATGCAGTTTTCGAAATTAGTGGACATGTTTTCCTTTCAAATATACAGACAGGGTGTCCCACATTCACCGATGCACACGAAAAAAGCAAAATTATTAATATTAAATTTAAATGTAATTTTAAATGTTAAAAAGTAAAGTATTTTTAAGAGAACCTAAGGCTTTCACAGTAAAAAAAGAGAAAATGATAATTAATAAATTAATTAATTGGGGTCAAAATTCTGCAAGGGTCAACATTTTTTTTGTCAACATTCTGCTTTAAAAAATCCGGTTTTTTTTAAATTTTTTAAACTAGTTTTGTAAAACAGTGTTATTTGAAATTTGAGTTGCGTCTTACAATTTTAAACTTTTGTAATTTGTAATTAGAAATAATTATTATTTTAAATTTTAATAAATTATAATTTTAAATTTATTCTGCTTAAAACTAAAAAGAGAATAATTTCCTGGAACGTGAAAGAATTGAAGCATTTTATCGTCGCTTAAAAGTTTTGGTTTTTCGAAGTCATGTTAAATGAGGCTTTTTAAATCTCCATAGGAAGAGACCTTATTTAAGGTCAAAGATGAAGCAGATAGAACCATAAAATGGAGAGAACATAAACGCAAAAAAATTCAGAATTAGAAAATAGATCTAAGCGAAATAAGTTTTCTTAAGAAAATAGCTAAAAATCCTCTAGATTTGCTCAGATTAGCTTTTATTTATTTTTTTTTTTTTTGTTAAAAACTGACTTTTTTTTTGTTGTAAACTTAAAATTTTTTAATTTGCATAAATATTGTTAATAAAGAAAGAGCAGAATTTTATTCTACTAAATATTAATTGTCAGAATTTTGTAAAACCGTATGAAAAAAACCGAATTTTAAAAAAAGCAGAATTTTCGCAAGGTAAGGCGAATTAAATAAGTAGAATTTCGAATGCAAAATTGTGATCCGCTCCCAAAAACAATACCAAAGTCATAAAAAACAAACCCAAAAATGCCAACAAATACGATAATAAATTGCGGGAAAACCGTTATACGCATATAGCAAAAAGTTATGGGTCAGGTAAAACTGCAAACTGTTCTTGTGAAATACAATCAAAAATCGGTTGCAATTTGACAAAGTTAGAGCCAGTTTAAGAAAAGAAAACAAAAATCATAAAAAAAATCAGTTAAAAATCGAAAAGGAAGGGAAAAAGAGAAAATTCCTTATTTGGTTTTTCGACTTGAAAGTGCCTCAGGAGCCCATGGTTTTCATCTGCATCGTTGACTGTGGGACAACCTGGTATAAAAGATGTTGGGTGGGTCTTTGAGAAACCAAGATATTTCGCAATGATTTCATGCATTGGTTGGTATCGTTATTTTTGAATCCCGAACAAATTCCTTATATCCTCTCTAAGTTAAGTTCTTCAAATGCAAAAGAATTATATATACAATCACTGAAATAATATAGATTCATTGTTGTTCAAAGTATTATATAAAGACAAAAGCCTGCAGTGTTAAAATTCAAAAACTTTAAATACATCTTTGCATACTATTTACTTGTACGTGTATGCAAATTTCCATTAAAAATCATACCTCATGCGCAAAATTTTAATCTCTTAAAGGCTTCTCTGTTTTTAGTTATTCTCTAATGACCCAAGGTCTTGAAAGCATTAAAACTTCAAATAAAATCACATCTGCACTGCAACTTTCAAAGTTCACGTTGATAAATAATACATAAATTTATATTTTTTTTTTTTTTAATTTATACAAATGTACTTTAGGGACTATGACTTGAGACTTAAAGATATTTATCATATTCCCAACTATGTACGAGTATGCTTAGTATGTATGTCATTTGTAGAAAAACAAATAACTAAAATCACATTGCAGGTTTTTCCATCCCATTGATTTTTATAACTTAAGTATTTTTTTTTCTTTGCCAGTATCACATATCCTTTCATTCCCCAAACGAATTCAATTATCATAATAAATGCAAAAAACAATATGTCATGGTACAGTTCACTCCAAGAGGTATACATATGCATGTTGTATAGTATCCTTGATAATATTAGATTAGATGCCAAAGACATGAAGAATTAAAAGTTTAATTGATAAGCTATTTAAGATAACCTTGTCAAGCTCTTTGAAAACTTATATTATGCCCATAAAATCTAAAAGCTTTTTACAAAAATCAATTATGCAACTAATGCAGTGAGTGTTTATGTGGGGTATTCCACTTCTGATCTCTATAAGTTAGGGATAATTCAATGAATTTCATGGATTGTTCATTCATAAGCAAATGAGCATCAAAATATCGTCTTTTGAATAATTTTGCGAACAAAAATGCCTCGATGGATTGATTGAATGATATCACTTATGGTTCATGAAATATTTACATAATTAAATTAGAAATCTGAGAAATCCTATTGGTAAGATTTGGTCATATATGTACATTGTACATGCTTATGAATGTAGATGCATAAAATATTTTAGTTTAGTTTATTTAAATTTACGATAATACATCCACAGATTTTGCTTAATTGTTAGATATTGATAAATATTTATGATAACATTGAAATATAATAACAATTTTTAATAATAATGTAAGTATAGATACGGAATTATAAACATAATGAAATTAATTAGAGAAAACAATAATTGTAAGAATTTTGAAGCAAGTTTAAAACACAATATGTCTTGAATTGATGTCTAGGCAAAAACAAATCCAAATAATCGTAATACATATTGAATAGTCTACAACAATGGGAGATTGGCTCACGCTGTCCATAATTTTTAGAATGAGGTATTTTAAAAATCAGCTGCCTCATTCTTAAAGATCTGCTGGGAGCGTAGATGTTTATTGAAGCAATTAAATCACTACAATCAAGATCATTACAAAGAATATTACGAACAAACAAAACACTAAACATTCTACGCCTCGACCCAAGAGTTTGCATTCCAAATTCCAAGCAACAAGCATCTGCTTTTATAATTTAAACCACTATGACCAGACATAGAAAATTCCTTTAATGCGTACCTCAATAAGTTTTTTTTTGAATTTTCTCTATCCTTTCAATGAATTTTTTCGAGTCAGGATTACAAATAATATAATTATTATAGTCAAGAATAGGGCGAACAAAAGAGCACCCTTCGTGGCAGACTTGTGGATGGAATATTTCGAAACAAGAGCCCTCCGCGATTTTATAGAAAAACCCAAAATCTGGTTGAGATATGTGGATGACACATTCTGTATCCTAAAAAGCTCCAGCATCGTGAGTTTCTTGGAACATCTGAACTCACAACATCCAAAAATTAAGTTCACGATGGAAAAAGAAAAAGACAATTCCATTGCATTTCTTGATGTCAAGATAACAAGAAAAATGGATGGTACATTGGGACATACAGTCTTTAGGAAAGACACACACACTAACAGATACCTACATGCTACCTCCCACCACCACCCGGCAAATTTAAGATCTGTGGTCTCGACACTTTTTCAGCGAGCCTACAGAATATGTGACAATGATAATTTAAAGGCTGAGCTGAGCTGAATCTGGTTGACAACGTTCTAAGAGCAAATGGATATTCAAAAAAGCAAAGAACGTGGAAACCAGTTGTGTTACAGGAAAGGGACGAAAGCAACCTGGACAAAAAAGCTTTCTTACCATACGTCAAAGGTGTAACGGATAGAATTGGTAAGGTGTTAAAAAGGTATGGGATAAAATCCATATTTATGCCACCAAAAAGGGTAGAAAACTACCTACAGTCACCAAAGGACCACTTTCCTCTCCAAACTCCGGGCATATATGCAGTCCCTTGTAGCTGTGGGTCTTCTTATATTGGACAAATACAAAGAAGCATTGCCACCCGCTTAAAAGAGCACATTAGTGCTGTGAGCAAAAACCAGCGTGAAAAGTCGACAATCTGTGAACACATCTTGGATAATCCAGATGAACACCACTGGATTCACTTTGGCCAAACCAAGGTGTTAGCTCAAGAAAAGCACTACATCCCACGGCTAGTTCGTGAGGCAATTGAAATCAAGCGCCACCAAAATTTCAATCGTGACGACAGTTTTAAGCTATCTCGATCTTGGGGTCCTGTAATCAACACCTCACAGTCAACATCCCGTATTAAACTTAAAACACCCTGCGATGTAGTGAGTATAGTTTGCTCCCAACAACCTGCACCTCAACAACAACAACAACATCATGAGATAGAACCACCTACGCATCGCTACAACTTGCGTAGTCAATCTAACATCTAACATCTCACAACAGTTTCCCGGTGACCACGCTCAATGCAATTTGATGCGAAACGTTCGGGGTGAGTACAAAAGTGCACTCTCAAAAATTTCAAAAACGCGGCTAATCCGAAAATAATAGATATTAATTAGCAATACAAAGCTTTTAGTGTATAAGGATTCTTAAAATCCACAGAGTTTCTCTTAAGAAAGCCAAGCATAGAGTTTGCTTTAGAGGCAATATATGTATGAGGCTTAAAAGATAGAGTATCATCAAATATAACACCTAGGTCTTTAATTTCATTAACTCTACATAATTTAACTCCTTTTACATATATTATAGTCAAATATTATTGGATTTAATTTACGGGGGAGAATGTTAAAACCGATCACTTTAAGAGGTTCAAATGTATATCATTTTTATTACACCATTTGACAAAATTATTTATGTCTTCTTGGAAAGTAACACAATCAATAAATTTATTTACAACTTTAACATTTTGATATATCATCAGCGAATATTAAGCCCTCAGTCAAAGATAACACAGATGGAAAATTATTTATAAAAATGGCCCAAATGACTCCCTTCAGGAACTCCAGAATGCGCTATTATAGGATGAGACTCCAAATTACCAATTTTCATAATCTGCTTCCTACCAATAAGATAAGACCAAAACCATTTAACTTCCATCAAAACCATATGCTTTTAATTTTTTAATTAAAATTCGGTAATTTACTCTACTCAAGGCCTTTACAAAATCCGTATACACCACATCCATTTGACATCGTTTTTTCCAATGCGTTAAAACATTTGTTGGAAAAGCAAGCCAAATTTGTTGAGGTATTTAGAAGTAGGTACCCTGTTTACAATATAACATACAGAATCGGTCAAGGCATTAACGTGAACAAATTTTAAATCATTTTTTTGGCTAAGTTTATCATAAAAAATAAAAGTTACAGCTAAGGTATGTGTCCAATTTCAGTTATATTTTGATTGTTCGTTTCAAATTTTTCAATCGATTTTAAAATAACTTCTCGCTGAGCTACAGTTTTGAAAGACAAACAGACAAGATAGCGAGTTAATAAAAAGTGTTAACTTATTATATTTGAGTCATACATTTCCAGAGACAACTCATCAAAATATCCTTTTTGTTTTCTCATTGAAAATAAAAACTATTTAAGACTTTTCTGAAGATAAGTTTACAAAAAACATGAACAAAAATTGACACTACATTTATATGTATCTTCTGGTGGGGTGATATAATGTCCGCGGAAATAATGTCCATCGACATTAACTCCGCACAAACGGGCATAATGTCCATGGACTTAATTTATTTTTAAAAAAAGAAGATTATACGACAGAATTTTTGTCCATGGACGATATGTACATTTTGGACAGACAAAAAGTCATGAACATTATGTTCTTTTGACAAGTTAAATCATGGATGGACCTCATGTTCGTTGAAAAAGATTTAATGTCCATAAGAGTCTTGGGGACTTCTAAGTATGGCGTTGGTGAAAAATTTTATGCTGGCACAGTGATTTGAATTAGTCACATAAAAATAAAATGAATTTTAAATTTGATAGACAATTTTTGTGATGCATGTTGACTGCGAAGGGGGGGGGGAGCGTTACGCCGCGCCAACAGCACCGCCACCGCCGCGTCACACCCTGTACCGGAGGCGATTCGCCGCTACGCCGTACGTGCTGCCTCAAGCTGCTGGCACCGCGCCGCATTGCGCCGACGCCCCCTCCCCCCCCTTCCAACGGTAAACATGCATCACAAAATTTTCTATCAAATTTATAATTTATTTTATTTTTATGTGTCTAATTCAAACCACTGTGCTCGCATAAAATTATCTTCATCGACAAAGTTTGTTTAGAATTATTTAGGTTACAAAGGCAGTAGATGAATAATTTCTTTAAATTAAATAAAACAACGAAATTGTGCTCTGATTTGATTATTCAGGCCATGCTGTAAATATTATCCATTTACATCTATTAGAACGGACATAACATCTGTTAAAAAACAAAAGAACGGACATATTTGTACGTCTGGACATTATGTCTTTTTAGTTTCTTTTAATCGGACATAATGTCCATTTGGATTTTATGTCTATTTGAAATGGACTATATGTCTACTGTCGGCGGAAATAGTGTCCATAAGGGGAAATTTTGTCATTTTTAAATGGGCATAATGTTCAAAGGGACGATATGTATGTCTTCTTGATCCGGTCATAATGTCCATGGACCTAATGACTGTTTGAGATTGGACATTATTTCTCGACATAAATTCCATTGACCTTATGTCCGTTTGTGCAGAATTAATGTCCATGGACATTATGTCATCCCACCGTACCTTCTATTCTTTTCGCTAACAAATACTTTTTTTACAAGATCTCCGTTTTCCAATTTTACCTTAAACATTTTATTTTGTCAAACAAAATATGAATGGGAGCATCTGGTGTTGATTTATCCATTGTCATAGGAAAACATAAATACATATAGGTATAACATCTTATCATTCAGGTGATTCAGCATCGAAAAAAAAAAAATTATTTATGGCTTTCATCGATAGATTGATGTATTTTTAGTTTCACAAAGTATCGAGGGTGTAATAAATTTGATTTATATTAAGAAAAAAAATACTTGAGGACAGGTTTCAAGTATTTTGGTTCCCACGTGTGGCGTTGGCGCACTTAAGATATTATTGCAAACATTTTGTCAAAAAAAAAAAAAAAAAAAAGTTGCTCTATATAAGTGGGGGTGGTTGATATGGAAAAGATTGCAGACAATTTTGAATAGAAGCAGTCAATTTCTTTTGAGTGTCAATTGAGAGAGATTCTTATTAGAATTCTTCTGAAATCTCATTTATATGAATGCAGAGATTGGTGGTCATCAGATGGGCATTTTTTTTTGTAATTTCATTAAAAAGAAGCTCCTCGAAAAATTTGGGGAAAATTATTTAGTAAAACTATTTTCGAGGATATTATAAGTTTCTTGACGGGTTGTGTATTAAATTGAGACTGGTTGATATTATTAAGGTGTTGAGGAACGGACCTAGTTTCTAGTGTTGAAGGACTCCGTTTCTAATGCAGTTGTCCTGCAGGTTCTAGCTCATATTACAGTTGACTCACAGTCGCACTGACGGACGTACAAACGCACCGACCGATAGACGGTATGGTGAAACCACTTTTTCCATCATCATACATCGATGAAAACAAGCACGATTTTTTTTTACACTAAACTAATACTTGTCTTATGAGATGCGTTTTCAAAGCAATACTTTTTGATATCATAGATTTCGAGCATCGACGTTTCCAGCAACAAAATTTCATGAACATTTTTTTTGCAATAAGAAATAACAATCAACTTTATTAAAGCCCCAGGAAATGGAAACAAAAAAATTAAATAAATAAATAATTCGAAAAAGTCGAATTTCGGTGGAGAGATTTATTTTGTTTATTCTCAGTATTTGTTAAAGGGTACCTACTCTACATTTGAACTAACCACCAACGCAAATATTTTTCTTGCAGATCGTTATAATAAATAAAAAAATAAATAAATTTTATGGCACAACAGATCATGAAGAAGTAGGGCCTAGTGACTTACAACTCTCAACTATTTCTGTGTGCGTGTTTGCAGGAATGGAGGGGACCTACAGTTTATTGACGAATCTGAACGGCTAATGTGAGCGGCACTTTTCTATGACAAGAACATGAGATACTTTTGGAGTTTTTTTCAGTTTTTTGCAAGAGGTGGTAGCTGTTTTATTTAAAAAATTATTAGGTTGCGAGGCAGGGAATCGAACCTTGACCTCCAGTATGACAGTCCATCGCACTAACCACGCTATGGCTACTACGACAGATCGTTATAGGGATTAAAATTAAGATTTCTGTAAACTACTCACACACAATTATTTTTTTAAACCCGTTTGGAAAAAAATTTCGGTGGAAAGCTTTATTTTGCACTTTTAAGCACAACCTTAAGGCCCATCGCCCACTAGGCAATTTTTTGTTGCTAGCCCCAGCAACTTTTTGTTGCTCCCAATCCAATTACATTAGCTTATATGGGAGAGCGCCCACTAGGCAACTTTTAGTTGCGCAACTTTTTGTTGCTCGGAGTTGCTCGCGGAACTTTTTTCCCGGTAACTTTTTGTTGCTTACCCTCGCTCAGAGGGCAACTTTTTGTTGCCGGTATCCTTATTTGTCAAAAATTTGATGTCAAAATGGCGTTTCCGCTTAACATTGTGGATGCCAAAATGGCGTCCATTTCCTTTTTACCCTCTGTCATTTTGGCCAATTTCTGAAAATGGCCTCCTTTTTTTCAACAAAGTGAGTACCTAAACATTATAATAATAAATAATTTAATATTTTATAATTATAAATATTAATTTATTTCGCATTGCCAGCTTCCGATTATACATAGCCAGACAACCGGAAAGCAGCCATCACAAAAAAAATATGGCGACAAAAGTCAAAGTCTAGTCCTATAAATTTGCTCGGAAGTTGCCTAGTGGGCGATGGCAAGCAACTTTTGTTGCTCTCTGCTGCCGGCAACTCCGAGCAACAAAAAGTTGCGCAACTAAAAGTTGCCTAATGGGCGATGGGCCTAAAAGTGACCTAAATTTGAACCACTTTCTTTTGATTGTAGGAGAGACATGACTCCGCGAACACAAGTCCATAATGGTCCTATGACCTACTGCTGTGGGAATAAGCCCAAATGATTATGGATGTATGTTAGGATATGTTTACTCGTCAGGCGACGCCAATAGCCAACAGTTTTTTTTTTTATTAAACTTGAAAAGTACCTCGCGTGGTTTGCTAGTAAACAAGTTCAGCCAATTTTTAGTAATTTACTTTCTATAATATTGAATGTAATTGAATGTCCCCACGCCACACACACGTGTGTGGCAAATTCGCCCATATTAGAATAGCTGACCTTAGCCCTGTGGAGAGTGGAGTTATGTCTCTGTACCTTTTTGATTTTGTGGAGTGAAAAGCGAAAAATTCCTTTTTTTATAAATACTTTAAATGCTACGAGTTTTTTGGGAATAAATGCTCAATACATTTTGAGAAAATGCATAACACACTCGTATAAAGTAAAATTTAACAAAATGTACCTTTTGTCTGAATTGTTTCGAAGTGAAAGTCTTTACAAACGTATTTATTTGTAATCTAAAAGTCGGAAATATGCTTTATTTAATAAAAAAAAAAAATTAGATTTGTGAAGGTTTAAAAGTTAGAAAAAAAGTTAGATCAATTTAGCAACAATTAAAAATGCTTATTTAAAACTTGGATTGCTGTCTAAAATTAAACAAGGTTCATAAATACAATTGTAACTATCCAACATATGTTTCAGAATAAATACTAGCCCAGTCATTATAAAATTTTCCCTTGAAACCCGGTTAGTGAATAGGATTTTTTGAATTTGCGTCTGTTTGTTACATAATTAGGTATAAAAAAGTTTACCCATTGAAAGTTAACATTTATTCTTCGAATGCTTTCAATTGATACTTTTATAACTTCTTTGCATTTTTTCGAATAAGAAAAGCGTAGTTTTTCTTCTATAAAGCCTTTTCGCCACCACCATAACAAATACAAAAAAAAAAAATAATGCCTACAACGATTTCCCCTCTTAGATGGCACCCAACCCTCTTAAAGAAAAATGTTTTTATTTCTTATTGTGATAATAATTAAAAATCGCTTAAAAGCAATCATTGCAAATGGGAAACAAAAATGAAATCAAATTATCTGTAATCATTAGAGTATCCCATCTGGGCCGTCCTTATTTTTAATGAACTTCATTTTCTACAAAAAATATTTCCGGCTTTGCAATAAATCGTGCCGAAAATTTTATCAGTATTTTGCAGGCGAACAAGGATTTACTTTTTCTAGAAATAATAATTGTAAGTAAACACGTGATTGTTGTCCATAACAATTCCAAAAAGTTGATGTCATTAAAAATGTTTTTCCTTTTGCAGTAGGTTCACATTGTACAAGTTGCAAGCATTTTGCTTTTAATGAATACAATAATCATTTTTGTGGACTGTTGGATTTGTAGTTAGCTGGGAAGGAAGCTCCAATTTAATTTTTTTTTTTTCGAAGAAATTCAACAAAGGAGAAAACCATTAAAGAAACGGAAAAGCTTTAAATCGTTTTACTTCTAGTAATACATACTTAAAAAAGTAAAACTAAACATTTAATTTTTAAAGTGTTAAATGGAAGTTATTGTAATTGATCCAATATGTTGAATCGAAAATTTTGACATTTCTCCACGTTTCGAGGTCTCTGGGATCTGAATCCATTTTTTTTAAAGAAATGTCTGAGTAATGTGTCTGTACGTACGTTTGTATGTTCGTCAAAGATATCTCGAGAACGAATAGAGATATCGACTTCGAATAAATTTTATTTTACAGATAAATTAGACCATTTAACGTGCTGAAAAGGTTTTGCAGAAAAATTCAATTAGCGGTATCGTATTACAGACGTTTGCCTTGTTTTATAGGTTTCATTCTGTACATAGTGAGGAATTGAAGAATTGGTAAAACTTAAAAAAAAATCAACCGACGGTTTTTTTTAAGTTAAATAAACTGCTAAAAATTGTTAGAAAATTATATTCGGTTCGAATATCTTCAGAACACACAAAGATATTAACTTTAGGCTTATTTTATTCTATATACAATGATTGGAAGAATTTATAAAAAAAAACTACAAGAAACTACTAAAAATTGTTGAAAAATGTTTTTTGGCTCGAATATCTCGAGAACAAATAATGATATCGACTCCGGAAAAATTATGGTAAGTAAGCATTTTTTTTCCATGCCAAAAAAAAGACTGAAAAGAAACTGCTTAAACGGTTGAAAAATTTTTCGTGTCACATATATTTAGAGCAAACTTTGGTCTTCCTTGGATTGCACGCAGCTGATAAGTTTTTCGAAAAAAAATAAAATCAGGTATTGAGTTGCAAAAGACACCAAGCAATGGGAGGTTCAGGGTGGGTCAAAGCCTGTTACGAATGGCAACACTAGCCATTTGAGTTTATATTTTGTACAATGAAATGTATATAGTTACTCCCAATCGGTTCTTTGCCGAAAAAGTGTTTTTTTTTTTTGTATAATTTTTCCCACAATAAAAAAGCTTCTGTTTCATTTCAATCGGAGTTTAAATATTATGGTCCTTCGAGTCGGATTAAGAAAAAACCTGCCTCTTTTTTAATTACGGTTCTATATTGATTAGCACTGCGCAACTTTAAATATGTATTTAAATTTTTCACTGAGTATTGGTATACCAAAAACATGATATTACTCAATATTGTTTTTTATCATCATATTATAAAATGGCAAACACGAATTTTGTGGTACAATTTACGCGGTCAAGAAAAGCCGAAGGCATATAAATTATACACCGTTGGAAAGGTTTTGTACCACAGAAGTGCACAAAATATAAATTAATTAAATTATTAAACCGCAAATAAGCTTAATTAACAAAAGAAAATTTCGTTTTAAGAAGGAGTGAGAAGCGAGCGAGAGAGAATGTTTGTAAAAAACACAATGAGGTGGTTGTTCATCGGCCACGGATGAGCTTCAGCGAAGAATCATCACCAAATACACCTACAAAAAAGAGAAAGCGAAAAATAAAACAAGCACGAAACAATTATTGTGCATGTGTTTGATTTGAGTAGATAGGTAAAAGTGGGAGCGAGATAGAATACAAAGTCATATTTGAGTTGGCAGCTTGCACCGTCGCTGGTATATAAATCGTCGTGTATAACAAAAACAAAAATACATTTGGTTGGATACTGTAGGTTCCCAGTAGGAAATTTCTAAAAATTCAGTGCTGAATAAGCTGCTTCTTCCTCGAGGAAAAGAAGCTGCACCCGCCACTTTTGTGCTCTTTTCTCTGATGAATTTAACATGGGCATGTCATTGGCGGTAGGCACATGCCACTTTCTCGATGAAAATTCAACAACGAAATCACTGGTTCGTTGGAAGTTGCTTTTTCACCAGCTTGGAATATGATGAAAAATATGATGAATATTAAACAGTGAAATCACTGCATAAATGTAACATGCTGATTCATCTGCTTATTTTCATCGATGAATAATGTGATGAAAATTCAATACTGAAATCATTAGGTAACTGGGAGTTGCTTATTCACGGACTTATTATTGCCCGAGGAAAAATGTGAGGAATATTCAGTAGTGAAATCACCAATTACGAACGATTTGGTTTTTCACCACCTTTTTCAATAGTAGAATGTACTTCCCTTATTAAAAAAAAAACTGATTTAATTTATGTGGTACCTATGTACCTAATTATTATCTTTTTATTGCATTATTATTTACATTATATAAATTAAAATAATTACAACAAATTATTAATTATTACAAAATTATTTATTTTAGCTCCTCGAGTAACCTAGGAATAGAAAAAATGTTCAGTTTGCAATAATTCATACATATGTATGTAACTATAAAGAGTTACTAACCTGCCATTATTTTCCACATAAATGTAACACCCGCTTCCATAGAAAAAGAACACCTAACTTGCAATGAAAATATAAAACAAAAGAAGATTTCCAAAATGTTCAACAAGCCAACAAATAAAGCACGCCCCACAAAAGAAATACAGAATAGAAGAAAAAAAAATTCAAACGATCACGTGATCATGGCATGTTGAATTGAAAGGGTACATGTTTTTGCACTACAGAAATCATCACATTGTTCGTACCAGGAAAAAGAAAGGGCAATTTTCAGATTATCGTTACTTTTTCTCGAGAAGAAGGATATATATAAAGCAGACGACGCGATTAAGAATTAAAACTGAGAGAATGAGAACTGACTACTTTTCATTTGAAAACGTCGACTTTAATTCAGCATCAATTTCATATTTGTGGCCGAAGTCAGCCAAGGAGAGTTTTTAAAACCTTTTTTCTCTCGCAGAGTATCCTTTACAAAGCAGACGAGTGGATTTAGAGAATGAACTGATGAACTTATGCATGACTTTTCGTCAATTGAATCATCGCTTAATTTTTCCTCTTTAGACACTTTTAATTTCGTATTGAAATCAGTTGGCTTTTTTGAAACAAGTAAAAGAAGGGGTTGTTTGGAAATGGTTTCCCAGTGCAAAGCAGATAATGTGATGAAAATCATGAACTGCTGAAACAATGCATTACTTTTTACTGATGTAATCAGTGCACACTGTTTCGCCTATGAAGTGGTAGTTGAATTCAATGATGAATTCAGCTTAATTTTTCATTGAAGACGAAATTTCCTGCTGGGTTCGGTCAAGGTCTTTTTATAGGTGTTTTAATAGGCGTAAATTCACGAAAAATAAGGTAAATTTATACAAGGTAGGTACTTTGTAGGTTTTTAGCTTCAGTCAAAGTTTCTGTTGATTAGAAGATAATGCACTCGGATTTCGAGGGCTGGACGTACTAGTTAGCTTTAAAAGAGAAATGAATTGGTACATATGTATGTTTACAAACACAATATTAAGTTAAATACTTAACGGTTTTATTGAATTTTAAATGCAATATTATTTTAAACTATACCAAGAAGCACAGATCTGCAAAATTATAACAACCAAAAATAAGGCAGTTTTTGTTTCCAAAAACGTCAAGACCTTATTTCTGTTGTGCGATTTTTTGGCAAACACATGAAATGCAGTATTGTTTAAATTGATTTACACACTAGAGTTTTTTTGGACAACAGTACATTCGGCAACCCTTAGTTTTTTTATGTTATCAAAATGTTATGTTATTTTTATAGGGCCACCAACGTACCTACTGTTTTTTTTTAATTTTTATTATTTTATTCAAGTTCAATAAATCGCTATATCAACTTTTGTGTCCACTCCTTATTCTCTGGATGTGGTCATACCCTTTTTTGAGTGAAAAACAAACTACGTTACCGACATTTAAGGTTCAAGTCCACACTATTTGTCCACTTTTATATTCACTAATTTACTGGCTAATTTATCGGCACTTTTGGTTTTGTTATTGCTCACCAAGGGAAATTTTACTGCGCTAGCTATAAAATTGCTAAAAAAACGCACCTATTGATTGTACTGATTCTGAGTTACTTAAATTCGATGTATTTAATTGAACATATTTTTCTTAGTTACATTTTTTTTTATTTTCACAAAAATCAATAAAGAAGAAAAGAATGGTGTTATTTGATAAAAAAAAAAAAAAAAAAACATGAAAGATTGTATTTTAATTATTGTTACGATTGTGTCATAAATTTTAATATATGTAGGTATTCCCAATAAAATACAAACTGGGTAGAGGATACAAAAAAAAGAACACAAAAGAAAAGATGATAAATGTTTTCTTGTATTTCATAGAAGGTGAACTCAACAATGAAAAGTGACTTCAAAAAGTCCTTAGAGTCTTCTACTTGTACTTGTAATGGCAAAAGATTTGCATAAAAGGTAGCAACCAGATTCAATTACACGGAACGTGACTATGCATAAAGAGATCCTTCACTCAAAGAATCAACAAAGGAAAAGAAAAAAAAAAAAAGGGTGACACTCAGACAATACCATAATTTACGAATAAAACACCTATGAACTTCTTGATAAAATTGCTTCACTGTCCTGTACCCGTTATTTAATTAATTCATATCAATTAAAGTTCTACTAAATACAAAGGTACTTAAATTATTTAAATTTCAAAATAAAGAAGGCCGTTTGAATTCTTGAAAAAAGTATGAATTTATGCAGAAAAAATTTAAAAAAATCGTTGGAGGTTTTCTTAAAAAAAAAAATAATTGTTATTATTATTATTTATTGTACTATTCAATTCATAATAGAATGTCAGTTTATTAGACTTGACCATTCTTTATTCCATCAATCGCGTTGAATTTTTGAACAACAACAACAACAACAACAACAACTTAAGGGTGCTACCACCAATTGTTTACGAATTAATTTTAGGTATTTTAATTCTTTTTATTTTTGTTTGGCTGGAGATATACTTAGCTATTTTAAGGGGTGCCGAGCCGCCTATCATCAGTTTCCTTTTTAGTGATGCTCAGCTTAAATCCAAGTTTATTGTGAAAAACTTTCTACATGCACACCATGAGATTCGAACCCACGAGCCACGCATATCAGATTTGCGCAGTCTTTGAGGTCGTATGCACTACGCAGTCCACCGCTAGTGACCACTGACGTCACAGGTCGGGATGTTCCGCCTCCATCAACTTTGTTTCTTTATATTAGAAAAATTCATTCATTTAAAAAAAAAAGCAAATGCAAAAATTTTATTTTTTATTTTGAAAATCTTTATACCTTTGCAATATTATTCAAATTTATAAGGACCTCCTGAATAGACATTTTGATCAAAATCGACTGAGCCGTTAAAGAAAAAGTATTAGAAAAAAAAAAAAAAACGGTTCTTTGGCAGGTACCGTTAGTCCCCTTTCACACGAGGCAATTGAGTTTTCAGTAACAATCAGTTCCATGGCGAAAAGGGCAGGATGAAAGAGGGGTGAATAAAATCTCCCCGGTCAACAAATTCAGGACATTTTTTTGACGTTCCTCTTCACACAACGTTTGTGTGCGTTCAACTAAGGTAGTTTAAAAGAAAATAAGCAAATTTCTTCGGGTTTTGTTTCTTGCCTGTGAAAGGTACAAGAGATTGTAAGGAGATTTAAAGAAAACGTCAAAAAAATCTCTAGCAACTAGTATCTTCGTTTGAAAGGGGACTTAGTAACAGTTTTTGGTACATTTTTTTTTCACCAAAATGTAGGCAATACCTGCAATAGTACACACATAATAGTATGGTTTAGGCTGTAGATCGAGGTATAGACTGACAGACAGTCAGACATATGTACATACCCTATAGTATAAACCTATGTATATCGGAAGTAAAAAGCATGAAAGAAATAAAGCATTGTCGAATTCTAATCCAAATAAGTGGGTCATAAAACTGATATAGAGGCCCAGGAGTTCACAAGACTTTCATGAGAACTTGTAACCAGCACCCTATATGCTCATAATTTGTTCACATACGTATACCTAACCCACCTAAGTTGGTCAGAAGTTCCATTGTGAACTCTTTACCTGACAACTTTTGAAACAAACTGAAGGCTGTTTCACAATGCGACGAGAAAACGAGACGTCAGCGTGACGAGATCTCTTCGTAGAATCTCTCTCTTAAAAAAGAATTTTAAATTGTGAAATATTACATAATAAAGCATTTCTCGTCGTCTCGTCACGTCGTAAAGTTCGAAAAATTGAAAAAAAGACGCAACGTGACGACGAGAAATACTTCATTATGTATTATTTCATTGTTTGAAACTCGTTTTAAGGAGAGAACAACTGTGAAGAGATCTCGTCACGCTGACGTCTCGTTTTCTCGTCGCATTGTGAAACAGCCTTGAGAATCACTTTCAATTTGACAGAGTGTAGGCTGTTTCACAATGCGACGAGAAAGCGAGACGTCAGCGTGACGAGATCTCTTCACAGTTGTTCTCTCTTTAAAACGAATTTCAAACAACGAAATAATACATAATAAAGTATTTCTCGTCGTCACGTTGCGTCTTTTTTTCATTTTTTTCGAACTTTACGACGTGACGAGACGACGTGAAATGCTTGATTATGTATTATTTCACTGTTTAAAATTCTTTTTTAAGAGAGAGAAACTGCGAAGAGATCTCATCACGCTTACGTTTCGTTTTCTCGTCGCATTGTGAAACAGCATTGTAGGCTGTAGGCGTCGCATTCTGAGACGAGAAAACTAGACGTCGATCGTGACGAGAACTCTTCGCAGTTGTTCTCTCTTAAAAACGAGTTTCAAATAACAAAATAATATATAATAAAGTATTTCTCGTCGTCACGTTGCGTCTTTTTTTCAATTTTTCGAACTTTATGACGTGACGACGAGAAATGCTTTATTATGTATTATTTCACTGTTTAAAATTTTTTTAAGAGATAGAAACTGCGAAGAGATCTCGTCACGCTGACGTCTCGTTTTCTCGTCGTATTGTGAAACAGCCTTGTTTGTGTTCATGTTCATACTTAATATCATAGAGTACCTATATTATCTAGAGAACCGACTTAAGGTGGTTGTTCTCTTCCACCCTACAAGCTGTATTGAACGGATTTGCCCATTAGATTTTTTATGGGCTAGTTGTCCCGTGCATTTTAAATGGAACCGCAACCACAATATGTATACAGTTTTCCCTATATTTTGAGCATGTATTAGTTGTCCCGTGCATTTGAAGTGTAAAATAAGAGAGTTTTCTCTTACTCGACTCAAATTAAATTTGCGGATGTTTCAGGCAAAAGGGGTACGAGTCGGTTCTCTAGATAATATAGGTACTCTATGCTTAATATTATGATAGTCCGAAAGTACTTTTAAATACATATATGTATGTATACATAGTGTCTCACTGTTAGTTACTCTCCTCTATAACAACTATATTTGCTTGCTACATAAGCAATTATTTGTTTCGTGTTAAAATCGATATAATAATCAAATTTACCGCCATATTATTCACACGCTTAATCCAGATTAAAACTTAAATCCAGATGTAAATAAATTTAAATTCAAAAATTAAATCCAAATCCATATTATTCAATCGTTAAACCATTGTTAAATCCAAATTTTTAAATCCAGATCCAATAAATCCAAATGAATTTAAACTGCTCTCTATAGGACAGTTTAATTTTCATCCAGATTAAAACTCAATTTAATATTATTCGTCAAGTCAAAATAACTGGATTTCTACTACATACCACATTTTATAGGCTGAAGTTATAGCTGTTTCACGGTCGCCAGGCCGATCATCAGACTCCTTTAGTGGTGCTTAGTCTATGTATGCTCTGTTCGATTTTATTTGAAAAACTATTTGCCTCACTGGGGATCGAACCATAGACCAAGGGCACTACGCACTGCGCTACCGAAGGTCACGTGATCATGTCGATCCAGTGTAGATTTTACTGTTTGACAACTGCATTTAAATCAACTAGCATTTTAACTAGCCGCCCACAAGTTCGTTGTTGTTCATTTAGGTTCTTTCTTTTTCCCCATACTCTTTCCATAAGCCAACAATTTGTTAAAACATAAGTATAAGGATGGAGATTGTATGAAAGATTTGAAGCTGGTCAAGAATTAAATTAGAATTAAAATTTAACGTTTTATTAAACTAAATTTAAAATAACAGTGTTGCCAAATAATTAAATTTTGTTTAACAGCCACAATGTCAATTTTAGTTTTTTCTTTTTTTTTTCTCACACCAAGCCAATATCTTTCCCTGTAATTTTATTATTTAAAGATAAAACAATATTAAAAAGGGCTTTCAATCTCCTTACTGTCACTTTAAATATAAAAATAGCCATCTTGAAAAACCAATTTAACACATTTTGCCATATTCTTCCGTTGGATTTCCTATCCTGTCGTGCACTCATCTCAAAAACACGACTCTAATCATAGCTTATTAAAAGTTATATCATCGCAGAAGCAATAAATATCCTCTTAGAAGTTTTCCTTTCAACACACTGCATCACCCAGATAAAAGTAGAAAATATAAATAAAAAAAAAGAGCACAATAAACCTCTTACATCAGCAGGGAAGAGAACTATTTTTTTTTTTTTATATAACAAAGCAAAAAGGTGGGTGGGCTTTTTGTACGGAATTTGCCCGTAAGCTTATTGTCTGCAGTATAACCCTTTTATACATATCTAGAAGCTACTGGACTTACTGTTCCAAGAAAATGTTATACTTCGACAGTCTTTGAAAGAAAAGCACATTTTGTTATAATACAAAGCGATTAATTTACTCTGACCTGTTTTAAGGAAGTGATAATTTCTTCATGTTATATAAAACTTGCTGATGTCTTAAATAAGTGCTAAGGGGGTGTAGGAGAGTTATGTCTTAGTTTCATATTTTTTTTTGGTTAGGTAATTTAGCTTGCAAAATTACAACCGCGCCCAGAAGGTAAATTAAGGTTAGATATCAAAAAAACACAAGAGTATACAGTGCCGAGTGCTGATGGCAATGGGTGAAATTGTCCTCTATGGCCTTGGTCTGAATTTCGAGTACTTGAAGGATTGGAGATTATAAATCTGTGCCTTAAATTTATTCATATATAAACGCACAGTGTGACAGAATTTTTTAAAGCATAAATTCATCAAAGAATGGAAACTGGCAACCTGAAGCTCTGAAACTTTCTTTGATAATTTTAAATTATAAAATTATGATGAAGAAACTTAAAAATTTGCAATTGCCATGTAATTGTACATAAACTATATTTTCCATCAATCTTTTGAGATGGAGTTATAAGATGCAGAAAGTGGTAGGCGAAAGGTTTCACTTTAAGTGGAGTCATTTTACATCTCAGATATTTTCTTCTCAAGCTTAGGTCAATGTTCACGTCACAATATACTTTAGAAACGATTTGAGTTATCCAAACTAAATTTTATTTTTACCAAAGCCTTAAATGCAATAGTTTTTTAAACATTTTCCATCTGAATGAAAAGCACTTTAATTAAATAATCAACATTTTAACATAAATACGGAATAGAAGCAAAAGAAAAATTATTTTATTCTTACTTCCTTATTTTCTTAATCAAAATCATATTTGTTACTGCGAAGACCCGAAAAAGGGCTTCATAATATACCGTTCATCCGTCTGTCTACTTAGCAAGATCCTAAACGGGTAAACCTTTATTTCTTCAAATTTGGCACAGAGAATTTTTATGTGAGTCCCTTAAAAGAAAATTCGAATTCTTGTGTTAGTTCAACTAGAACGGGTAGCTCCCGCCCCATAAAACAATTTTGAGTTTTTTTTAAATTTTCTTGAAAATTGCTCTAATACGTACCAATAACCTACTTGTATAATATCTAACCAAAATGATTATGGGAAAACTGCATTTCAGTGGGGAAAAAAATTCACATATTTTTAAGTTATTCACTTATATTTTTGTAAACGGCTAAACCGATTTTTTTTTATAGTCATAAAGACTGTTGCTTCTAAGTAACTTAGAGCCACCTGCACGAATCTTTTCTTAAAGCAGTAATTTGTGGTTTATAAAAATAATTGACCACTATCTGACTGATTTGAGTCACTTTGCTTTATAGCAATTTTTTTTTCAACCTAAGTCTAAGAAGTTATCATCATCTTCTCCTCGTTCCCTGAATAGCTCACCTCACGTCAAATCTTAGAATTTCTTACGTGAAAGCAAGTCAGAGAATCTGTCATTTTAAATGGATTCCACTTTGAATGGATTCTATTTGGATGTGTTCATAAAAGTTTTACGTAATTCCTATCGAATTTCGTGCAAATTTGGTTGAAATCACCTCATTTGGAAATTTGAATTTGTACCTCATTTACTCTAATGAAAACGCAGTATTACTTCCTTATTCATTTATTTATCCGTTTTTTTTTTGTGCAAGTGGCCCTAAAACAATATTTAGTTTAAAGATCAGACAACCATTTTTTTGTACGTTTGATTTTTTTCAATGTGTTGAAGTTGAAATTACATATATCTAACAATAATATGTAATTTCTACTTCAACTTATAAAAAAATGTATGAGCATTTTTAGAAAAATTTTCTATGAAAACTAATTTTTCTTAAATTGTTTTTTTTTTTTTTTTTCAACAGTTGTATGGTAGGTAAGGTGTCGTTATTTTTAATAATAGTGTTAAAAACCACAGAGTCTCAACTTTAAGAAAAGTTTGATTTAAAATCTTTTTTTCATATGTTTTGGGAAAATCAAAAATACAAAAAAGTTTTTTGGGAAGTACCATTAATAACCATTCTGCAGAGAACTTTAGTCACTTTATTAAAAAAAAAAATAATAATAAAGTAAATTTTGTTTTATAAAAATCTAGGGAGAATTTTTTAAAATAGTTAGATTTCGTTTAACGGCTTAAAAATTTGTATGGCTGTTACCAACCGTTATTTTTGGTCCTTAAACAAAATACCAAAAGAAAATTATCGAAGAAATATCCAAAAAAGTCTATACAGGGTGTCCCGGCCATTATTCATACGAATTGATTACAAGATGTTCTTTTAAAGAATAAAGTAAAAAACTTTCATATGTTCGATCAAACCACTGAAATAATTATACTGGCGCAAAATTTTAGACGATTTAGTATGATTTTAAAGTATTTTTAGTATGATGCTAGGCAAATTTTAAACAAATTAGCATCGTATTATCTTTTTAACATTTTACTAAAGTTAAAATCGCCAAATGCCTATTTTATACTTTTAGTATTATACTAAATCTAAGAGTCACTTTGGCAGCTACAATTGTAAAAATGGATTGAACTATTTTAGGCGTGTTTACCTAGAGTTTCTTAAAAAAATAGGCTTAGTATGATACTAGTTAGAAAATAAAAATATTTTAGTAAGGAGTTTTAAAGTTAGAAAATTGTTACGTAGTATCATGCTAATACCTTAACATTAGGCAGTTTAAAATTTTTGCGCCATTAAAGCGTACAAATTAAAAAAAAATCAATTATGGGTGGGGTGAGCAAAAAAACGGTGTAAAATAGGGGTTTTTTCGAAATTAAAAAAAAAAAAACCGTTAATCGAAAACAATTTTGATTCGGTATGGACAAGTTACTAAATTCTGAGAGGTCATAGCTTGGCTTTCAGGTGTTGCAGTTTGGACCATAGATTATGGGAGACCCTGTACCTACTTAGCTTAGTCAAACCAGACATACTTAATTTCGAGACCTGCATTTAAGAGGTTTTATTATCACTTAGAAGCGACGTTAAGAAGCGATTCGACCAAGTTAAACTTTATCATCTGGGGTTTTTCTTATAAGCCACAGGTCTATGAAACTAAGCCGCAAAGACCGGTGCTCCTTCAAAGTCAGCAAAATTCATACCATCATCGCTTAAATTGAGTCTGATCAATATGAGCCAGAAAATCTCAAAATAGCACCACATAGTGAAGACGCGGCAGTATTATACTTTTAGTTAAAATAAAAAAAAAAATCGTTTCTATTTCAAATCCAAATCCAACTTATTTTTTTGTATTCAGTCTTGATTGGAAGAGCATAATAAGTTCTATTACATTGAAAGTTCCAATAAGCGGATGCTCCACTCATTGTCCTTTAATTTTTGTCTGGTTGTGAAACTATTCGGTTAAGTAAGAGCTAGTTGTACAATCGTGGTTTAAATTTTAATCCGTGGTTCAGGAATTTTAATTAACCGATTTCGGTGGATTAACTGAGGTTAAACGATGGTTTAAGGTTTAAGTATGTGATAATAGCCAAGTAAATTCCTGAACCATAGCTAAACCTCAGTTAATCCGTCGAAATCGGTGAATTAAAAATCCTGTACCACGGAGAAAAAAGAAGCAGAAAATCGTCAAACAGAGTGCACGACTGATAGTCGTGAGCAAAACTGTCATACGTGATCAATAATGTGTACCCCGCTTAAGCTCTTGACGAACCATCATCGGTGTGGTTTTTAGAGCTTTGCTTCCGTTTACCGCAGATTTTCCATGTATTTTCTTCAGTATTGATAAAAAAAGAAAGAAAATACACTATACTAAGAAAGGATACCCATTTTTCTTCTGTTTTACTTGTTGATACAAAACTAACTGTTAAATGAAATGGTATGTCCGTTTGAAAGGTTTTTTTCTATACAAAATTGACAAGAAAATGTGTCCGCGTCTTAATAAAAGATCGAAGTGTAATTTGTATGAAAATTAAAAAAAAAACGTTGGTTCCTAAAAATGTGTTCGCTTATTGGAACTTCCAACAAGTAGAGGTTTCACTGTACATGAATTCCATTGTAGTCCAGGCACCTATACATACGAATCATTTCTAGGTGTTCTAATAGTTTTGAAGTTTTCTTTTTCACCTGTCGGAGCTGAAATGCTTGTGTTTCATATGTACCTACACTTTATTGTTTACTCTTGCAAAGGCAAACAAGAAATTCCTCAAGCTTTTCGTCTTCTCTGACAAGTTTTTGCGTCCCATGATAAATGATGCACTGGAGCCACTGATGCACGTTTTGCCAATCACGTTTAAAATTATTTATTTGCCAAGAAAACAACCCCAACGTGCGAGGATGTTAGAGCCAACTAATGACTATAGAAGTAGTGTAGAGACGCGACTGAGGATAAGCAGGACCTCCGTCAGTCATCTGAGTGCCTGAGCCTGAGTGGCGAATTGAATTGCGCCAAATTTATTCTCTAGAGAATATTTTTTAATATGCAACCATTAATTCCTAAGATTTTAGAATCTGGTTCTCCAATAAATAAGCCAGTGTTTAGAACCTTAACCCCCTTCTTAAGCTTGCGGCCCTACCCTGGGGATGTTTAACCTGGAGGTCACTTAGAATACCTACATGATTTTTTATGCATTTATTTATTTTTACCTACTTCCCAACAAGTTCTATGTTCGAATTGATATTTTCTTAAGTTTCACCCGACGTTTGTTGCCCGTTTGATATGACATGACGCCTCTATCCTGTGGACGGTTTGCACTTCTTATTAATCCGCTTCTGGCAAAGAAGGACCCAAATTTAAACTTTATTCTCACCATTAGGCTTGAGGTTGTTGTTAAACAAGCAAATATTGTTTTTATTGTGGGATGGATAAACATTGAAATTGTAAATTTTATTTTTATTTTAAATAAAAACTCAAATGAGTGTGAAAGTAACATTCGGAAAAGTTTTAATCTCCGCGGAAATGTAAATTATTTTGTCTGGATCTAACAAGCAATAAGTTGAAGGATGAAAAGGATTTTTAAAAAAAAATTATATACGTTTTACATTGTGACTATGGGGTTTCGGTTTCCATAGATTTCTTTCCAAATTAAAGCTCGCTTTAAAAAAAATCTAAACATTTTCCAAGACTCAATCAAAGAAGTCAAGTCCCTATGGAAGAACACAACACACGGGTCGGTGGTCAGAGCAACTAACTTTGTTGTGGTTGTAAATCTCCCTAAAACATAGGACGTAGTAGGTACTATAACAATAAATAATAAAGAATATGTTAGTCTAAGGTCAAATATAAAAACCTTTTTTGAAAGGCAAAGGTCACAAAGCAAGAAGTAGCTGTTATCGATAATAATTGATGAATATACGAAAGACATCTGTTCTCCACATATTATGTATACATTAAGGGTTCAAATTTATTTATACATTTCGTATGAATGTTTTTTTTTTTTTTTGAATATTTAAAGGGTCAGATGGTGTTTAAGCAAGAACCCAAGTTGCAAGGTTACAAGCAGCCATTTTTTGAAGAGTATAATTAATATTTTTTAACTCCTTATACATCAACGACAAGAACAATTTTTGGAATGCAAGAATGAATGGTTTGTGTCACGATACCAGCGTACAAGGTATGCTCATTACATACACCCAATTCACCATCTTGGCATTTTTATGACGTCACAATCATCTTTGAGTATTATTTTCTTTTTTCAATTAAGAATATAATTTAGAATTTAGCATTTATACAAATTATTTTTAATTGACTGTGAAAATAAAATAACAAATTAAAACAATCCAATGAAATGGAATAATCTTTTTTGCTCTCCGAATAAAACCAGATGTTTGTGACGTCATACAGCTAATGAGCATAGGTACCTTGTTTCTGTTTAGAGTGGGTTTGTGTATGTACCGGAGAATATTATGGTGATTAATAATTGAGAAATAAATCTTTGAACATAAATACCTTAGGAAAGTCAAATTGTTAAGAAAATATTACCTGCTAAGTGGTGTCTATTTCACTTTTTTTTAGGTGTTTTTTGAAGGGCTATATCTCTGTGGAAAGTGGTCGTATTGAGATGAAACAAAAAGCAAAAGCTTTAGGTGCTATGCTATTTATGTTTTTTGTGTTGAGAAATGTTGGAAAATGATTTTTTTAAATTACCGTTATTTCACAATGATAAGAAACAGCACTAGCCAAACATTTTTTTTTTTTGAAGAGTGTCATTTCCTTTGAGCATTAAATTAATTGATTCGATAACTTTTTTATTTAGCTTTCGTCGTTGTCTTTTTTCGTCGTTGTACAATTTTTTTTTCAGAAGAAAATCTGGCTTTGAATGAAAAAAGAGACTTTAGACTTTGGTTTTTAATATTCGATGCTCCTGTAAATTTTTAGTCAAATACGGAAAAGAAAATACTCAAGTGTGTTTTTGTTTTTGAGAAAATTAAAAATAACCGGAGGAGCAATTTTTTAAAATAATTGACTTAATACAGAAAAAAAAAATATTAAACAAACAACGGTAACGGCTAAAACGACATGTTATACTTTAAGCGTGCTTTCAATTTGTTTTTAAATTAAGTTGTTTTAGTGTACAGTTTTTTAGAAAATAGTTTTCAAACCTCAATTTAAAAAATTAAAAAATTGTTTTCAAACTGATTTTGTTCAAAATTTTACGTTATTAAGTAGTATTTTTGTTTTTAATATTCAATACTCCTATCAATTTTTAGTCAAACACTAAAAACCAGGTGTCAAAATGTGGTCTAGTTTTTGAGAAAATTTAAAATAACAAAAGTAAGTATTCCTTAAATTCGACTTCTATCCCCCTAGCTCTTTATACGGAATACCCTGTATATGCACGACTGGATCGCACGAACTTGCTCTTGTAGTTAAAAACTATATCTAATATTGTGATATCTTTAGCAAAAAAAAAAAATGTTTAAAAAAAGTTGGAAAAACTTAAAATATTATTCGTATGTTTGATTTTTTTATGTTTAAAAAAAATTATTTTTAAAAAATTTTTAAATGCCTACTGCATACCAAATTTTTGAGCTACTCAGAAGGACCAGATTGCAATATAATTAAAATTAGGGTTTTTGATTAATGAATTTATTTATTTATTAATAAAATAATTAATTAATTAATTCATTTATTTCTTTATTTTTTGATTTTTTTTTGTATTTATATATTTGTTGTTTATATTTTGTTTGTTCGTTTCTCATTTAAATCATTTATTTATTTTTTTTTTTTATTTATTTCCTTTTTCATTTATTGATTTTCTTTGAGTAATATTTTTTAATTTAACTTCTTGAGTAAAAGTTAATTTTAATTTCTTTATTTTGTTTTTCTTTTATTACTTTTTTTTTCATTTGAACTTTTTTTTTTCGTATTTTTCTTTGATTTTTTTCAAATTATTATTTTTTGTTTGTATATATAAGTAAATAAATAAATAAATACATTTGGTGGCACAATCGGCTCATGAAGAACCAGGACCTAGCGACTTACAACTCTCAACCATTCGTGTGTGCGTGTCTGCAGGAATGGAGGGGACCTACAGTTTATTGCCAAATCCGAATGGCTAAGGTGAACGGCACTTTTGTATGACAAGAGATACTCTTGGAGGATTTGTCACTTTCTCGCAAGAGGAGCGGTTTTCTTAAAAAATAGTTTTTTATACATAAAGTTTCTTGAAATTTTTTAGGAACAAAATTTGGTATGCCATTTTTAAGAATATAATAATACACAGCTGAAACTATAATTTCAAAAAAATTCATCAACCCGTTATCAAAAAAATTACTTTTCAAAAAAAAAAAAAATTGGACTTTTTTTTTTAAATCCAAAAAAAATTTATTTTTTTGAAAATATTTGTATGCATTATTATTCACACTTTATAGGGCCTCCTTAGTTAAAATTTTGATCAAAATCGGTGAAGTGGTTAACGAGAAAGTCGAAAAAAAAAAAAAAAAAAAACGGTTCTATGGCAGGTACCGTTAATAACAGTTTTTAGTAGATTTTTTTTTTTCACCAAAATGTAGACTATACTGCTACTAGTACACACAGAAAATTAAAAAAAATCGTTAGAGCCGGTTTTGAGATATGTATATAACTTTTTTAAAATGGTCCTATGGCAAGTACCGTTATTTTTTGAGCTAAAAAAAATCTCGATTTCGCCTCTAGGGAATACCCAAAAATCTTATGCCAAAGTTTGAAGAAAATAGCTTCAGTGGTTAAGGCTGTAGGCGGAGAAAGAGACAGACACACAGACAGACAGATGAAATTGCGAGACCAACTTTTTTCGTATTCTCTATCATCGTAATGTCATGTTTGATTGTTATCTCGAGTTCAAGTTTTTTTTTACGAATCCAAAGCTCGCCCTATAACGCAAGTAAAAATACAGTCTTGCATCGGATTCTTTTAAAAGGTTCCAGGAACGAGGCAAATACTTTTATCGCCTCTTAACCTGCACTCTAAAAATATAAACATACACAAATTGATTTCCAAACAAAAATAGTCCTTTATTGTTTATATTTTTCTTTTCATAATCTCAAAAATTCCTTGTACAAGGCCCCTTTTCTTCGTCAGCTCCTCAATTCTAAAGATTCTTAATGAAAATACTTTTTTTTTTTTTTTTTTTTTTAATTATTTATTTTCAAATCATGCTCATTAAGATTGAGTGATTGAATTCGATGGGAAAAAAAATTAATGAAACGACCTCATTTAAACGCTTTTCCTTTTTCAATTGCCCATTCATAAGACTCAAGTATAAAGCATCACTTGATGGCTTGATATTAATCTACTCGAACGCGGATAACAAGATAATTAAAGGCTATATAGAATCGACAATGAAGGTCGGATTTTCTTTTGAGTTCTTTTTTTTTGTTTGTATCTATCTTTTTATCTTTGAGTTTACCTTGGGAATCCAATTCAATATAACAACATGAATATTTGTGCCAACGGAGCATATTAAAACCAATTAAACAAAATTAATTGTTATTTTCCGTCGTCGTTGAACAGTCAAAACCTCGTATTAAGACCATTTTCGGTTTTGAGCTAAAAGGAACGGGAAAGCTGGATTTTGGTATACAGCCTCTTTATGGTAATCTTAAGAAACTGTAAAAAGTCCCCATCGATGGAAGCGTCGCCGCTAACAATTGTATAAGGGGTGAAATGCAGGCAAGGTAATAAGTCCGGTAGAAACATCTGCAACAATTTTCCCATTTTCAATGTCCAACAATTATTTTGAAAACGTCTTTGCAGTTTGATTGTTTGCAATTAAACACACATGTTTAAAGTCAGTTGAAGTGTCTTGACGTGCCACCCCAGCACAGATAAGATGATTTCAGATATGCATTAATTTCATCAGCAGCTGTTGATCTCGGAATGACGGGAAGTGTTTGGATAAAATCACCGGCTAGCATTATATTATAAGTGTACCACCGAAAGGGCACTGATTTCCACATAGATCTTGCAGTGTTTGATTCAAGGCTTCCTATGATTTTGTATGTACCATCGTGCATTCAGCCGAAATGATATTTTGCATTGATGCAGAACTTTTGCCATTCCACTTGACTTGGAAATATTGCATGTCGGGTTTTCGTTAATTTGCTTTAGAGCAGAGTGTGCAATGCGTCCACCATCCAACAACGTGGCAGTGATTCCCGAAGACGCCAGTGAATTACCTCTTTTTTTTTTTCTTTATTTTTTTTTTTCAAAATTATATTTAGGTCAAGGTTATCTCTATTTTAAGCGTTTCAGTTTTTCCGCACTTTGATTTAGATTAGATTAGATTAGATTAAGATTTATTTCCAAATACCTACATACATATATCTTTACAATGTTTTTTTTTTTTTTTTAATTAAATCATTTTGCATGGCCTTTGCCGTCTGCCTGATTGACTTTAAATTTACATCAGTGTTTAAATTAATACAAGTAAAATAAATATGTTACATTTTTATTCCTTTTTTGTTAAATAAAAATCCATTTAAAGATAAAGGTATGAGTTTTAATTTTTGTTAAAAGTTTTCGCCTATGATATTTTGTCTATAACGAAGTGCTATTTTCGAACAGACGAACAATTTGCTTGCATTGGCTTCATTGAGGAGTAAGATCATTTGCTCTTCTGTTAGGGCATCACATCCAAAAACATCTCTCCTTGTTTCGCGATAGATTGGACATTTTCCCAAAAAATGAAATACATCCTCCCTTTCCTTCAGATTACACAAGCTGCAAAAGATAGGCAAATCGTTCCGATGGGGTATATAGTTTAACCTGAGAAGCTCACCGCGTATCCTGAGCATCATCGAAATTTCCTCGCAATTGTTTGTATCGTTGAAGTAATTATTTTGACATAAATTATGGTCTAGTTGACTATAAATTATCCTATGCAGAGAACCACTTGCTTCTTCGAGATATCGTTGTCTAATCTGCTCATCTAGTTTGTCTAAAAGGTTGTATAAAACTGGCTTCCAGTTACTTAAGTCTGCCTCATTCAGTGTAATGTCACACTTTTCTGCTAGTTCAAGCCAATCTCTGTACCAGCTTGATTTTGATTCAATTGTATAAAGGACAGTTTTCCTTGGTAGTCGCTCTTCTGGCATATCTAAGGCTTTGAGGACATAATCGATTTGCAGTTTTAGAGTCTTTATAAATAGTGGCGGAAGCCCGGTTTCTATCATTAGCATATAATTAGGCGTGTTGGATGGTAAGCGAAAAATTCGTTTAAGATAAAATCTCAGAAGTTTTTCTACGCAGTCATACTGCTTTCCTCCCCAAACTTGCGCACCAACATAATAGCCTCCGAAACCGCTTCAAACACTTTATATTTACTGCTATGTGATAGATATCTATTTTGAAAACAGTTTCTCCATGCTGTATTGATTGCCGTTTTGGACATTCAAAGCTTCTCTTAAAGATGGCGTTCCATATTAAGATTTTTAGTGATGTAGACCCCAAGGTACTTATACTCTTTGACTATTTCAATTGTTTCGTTGTTATAACTCCACGTTTCGTTTCGGCAATTTCTACCACCACCTTTTCTAAAGATCATTACTTTAGACTTTTCAAGGTTTACATTGAGGTCCCAGAGATTGGTGTAATCTTGTAGACGATTGATCATCCGCTGTAAGGTTTCTGGTGAATATGCTAAGAGCACAACATCATCCGCAAATATAAGCGCTTTGATTAACATAGAAGCATACTCGACTCCTCCTGGCAAATAATCGACGAGATCCTCAATGAAGAGTGCAAACAAGATGGGGCTTAAAGTACATCCCTGTCTTACCCCGGAAAAAGTCTTAAACCACTCGGAAAGTTCCTCTCCATCCCACACTGCCGAAACTGTATTTGTATAAAGGCTTTCAATGATCCTTCCAAATCTTGACGATATTCCCATATTATATAACTTGTATAATAAAGCACTTCTATTTATAGAATCAAAGGCTGCCTTGAAATCTACAAAGAACGCATATAGCTTCCTGCCCTTTGCGATGAATGACTTTGCAATGCCGGTTAACACAAATATGTGGTCAATAGTTGAATATCCCGATCTAATTGTTGACTCGAATCCAATCATTTAGCCGCCGCTGTAGAACATTAGTAAAAATTTTATAAGATGCGTTAAGAAATGATATTCCACGATAGTTTTTAGGGTCCGATGTATCACCTTTTTTATGGATGGGAAAAATCAAGGATTCTTTAAATCGCTGCGGGACATTTCCTGTTTCCAGAATGTTGTTAAACAGGGCATTCAGTTTTCCAATAAGTTCACTGGTGCCATGTTTGTAAAACTCCGCCGGAATTCTATCTGTACCGCACTTTGTGTTTAACCTTTCGATAAATAGTTAGATTTGTTGCTATGGACATTTTGCAAGCAGCTTATCAAAAAATATGTAAAATTAAACACTTTGCATACAAGAACCTATTTAGGAGTTACATTTTGAAAAATTTCTTAGCTAAGAACCTGCCACAGAAAATACCGAACATAATGCTACAAAAATCAAGAAAATCCATGGGGCCGATCGTGAGTGATGTGGTTGTAAGCGAAAACCATTTCATTTTTATATATGTATAAAGATTAGGAACAGATTCGAATTCAGAATTAAAAAATAAAAATATTTTGTTGGTCTCTCGAAAATTAACTTAACAATAAAACGAAGATACGGGGATTTAACTGTTCGTTTCTTTAGTGTCGGTGTGAGTAGTCTTTTCTTTTCAATTGATTTAAACGCATGATCAATTTCTTCAAAGAAAATTTTTTTCAATTAAAAATTATTTCAATATAATTAAATTAATATCCATTGATTATGACCTTTGTCTAAATACAGAATTAACTATTTTAATTCCAAGTTATTCACATGATGAATGTACATTGTAAATATTATTAAGCAACAAACGCCGCGCCCGCAGATATATATTAGGTGGTTCTTAGACACCAGTTATAGCCAATTTATCAATGAAAATTTTAATTGGTAAAAATTTAAAGATGTCTAGAAAGTAATTATTTTTGATGCCAAAATAAAGCTAATTGCTTTAATTATTATTCTATAATTATAAAATCATTTCTTATCTCTGATCCATTAAAAAGTAAAATTAATTTTATATTGTACAAATTTTTTTTTCAAAGAAAATTAGTGTACACAAAAACTTAGTTTTATTTTTAAATAAAATGTGGCCTTATTAGGTTTTTTTTTTTTTTTTTTCAGAGAAAAATTAAAGGCAAATTTGGAGATTTTATTTCTGCAAAAGAACTAGAAAAAAACGTTTATTGCTATATTACTAAAAACATGCCTGTCTAGGATTTTTTTCAGTTCGGACGGATGTTTTTGCATTAACAGTTTACACAGAAATCAAAATTAAACTTGAAAAATTTGTCATTTTAGTAATTTTTTAACCCATTTCCGCAGATACTAGTTCCAGTTGGCTTAGAAACTTGAAATTTCACATACTGAATACATTTTGTGTAATAAGAGTAAATATTTAAAACAAAAATTATAAACGCTTTTTGTTTTCCACAAAATTCATGTTGCGTTTACGCAACGCTCGCCGAAAGGAGTAGATATCAAATACATTCATGAACTTTGTATAAATACTTTTATGAAAAATAATTAAACATAGGCACCTAGATATCTACACTTGGTAATGAAAAAATTATTAAAAATTAATAAAATTAAAAATAAAAATTGACCTAAAAAAATATTTTTTTTTTTCAAAAAGTAATACAAAATCAAAAATAAAAACATTTTGTTATTTTTTTTCAAAAATGAACACTAAAAGGTATACTCTGTATAAATTTGAAGTTTTTTAAATTAACCCTCAAGAAGATAAAAATCAAAAATTAAAAAAAAAATATTTAAAACAAAATTATATTTTTTTTTTTTCAAAAATCAAAAAACTTATTTTTTCCAAAAAATAAAAATGAAGACCAAAATTACCTATTCGTTGCATAAGTTTGAAGTTTCTGAAAATAACCCTTAAAAAGATAAAAAACCAAAAACTGCAAACAAAATTGACCTAAAAAAACTATTTTTTTTTCAAATTAAAAAAAAATCAAAAAACTATTTTTTTTGTATTTTAATTTTTTTTTCAAAAATTTAGAACAAAACTAACTATACGCTTTATGAATTTGAAGTTTCTCAAACCATTATTTAAAAAGATAAAAATAAAAAAAAAAAAAATTGAAAAAAAAAAATTGACCTACAAAAATACCCATACTTTTGTTGGATAGGATGCAATCAAAAATTATGTTTCTTAAAAAATTGGTATAATATAATTTATAAAAAAACACAATGTTCTGAGGATAAACCGTTGAATCTGATTTGAAAACGCAACGAAAGGAAATATTTTTTTGGTTCAAATGCTACTTCATTAGGCGAGCGTTGCGAAAACGCAACGTTCTCACCTGTCAGACAGGAAACTCATATAAATTATATTTCAGAGTTTAAATTGAACATTATTTTGAAAAATTTTGATTCTGATTAAATTTTTAAATACATACCTACATATTTCAAAAATGCTACTTCAAAATTTCGAAAATTTCGTATTTTAAAAGTACAAAAACAACGATTAGATAATTCAATTAACTCTCAAATTCATTATTAAGCTTATCTAAATTTATCATCAGTTAAGTTCCAGACGTTCTCAGGTATTACGTTGCGTTTTCTTCTATGAATATATTATTTCTTAGGAAAAACATTACTGGAGCCCTTAAAAATAAAAAAAGATACCATCATTCCAGTTTCACCTAAAAAAGAAACAATCAAAAGTTCAAGAGATTTAAATACATATCCCTGAATGATTTGCAACAAAAAAAAATGAAATCTCTCAAGGAAACTGCATTAATTCATTTAAGCAAAAAAAAAAAAAAAAAGCTGGAATTCAATTATTATAATTTCGATCAATCTGAGAAAGAAGGACTGAAGGATATTATGTAGGCCTTGCTTTAAAAACAAAACTACTCTCCCTCAAAACAGATTAAATATTGATTCACTGTATTTATAATTGAATATGATGTAGACAGGTAAGCACATTCATCCTATTTGTATCTTATTTTGGGTTTTATTGAAAAATCCTTTCAACCGAAATGGAAATGGAATCGACAACAGGACGTGTTTGAATCTATTTTCATTTCTGATAATGTGTGTGCCACAGTATAAAGTGATGGTATAGTATTAAGTCAGGGTCTCTTTTCCCCGATTAGGTGGGAGGGGGCAATTTTCTACAAATCTGACTTTTAGTCCAAAACCTTAAATCAGAAGCCATATTAAATAAAACGCACGACTGGATCGCACAAAGTTGCTCTTGTAGTAAAAGTTTCTTCGAATTTCAAAGATTGAGACAGTTGAAAGTAAATAATTGTTTATGGGTGCCTTAAGTTTAAACTAAATTGTTTTATAAATAAATAAATTTAATGGCACAACAGCTCATGAAGAACTAGGGCCTAGTGACTTACAACTCTCAACCATTCCTGTGTGCGTGTCTGCAGGAATGGAGGGGACCTACAGTTTATTGCCGAATCCGAACGGCTAACGAGCGGCACTTTTCTGTGACAGAAGATAATCTTGGGGGATTTGTCAATTCCTCGCAAGAGGCAGTAGCCGTTTTTTCTTTTAAATAAATAGGTGGCGAGGCTGGGGATCGAACCTTGGACCTCCGGCATGACAGTTTATCGCACTTACCATCACGCCACGGCTAATTAAATTGTTTTGAGAGCAAAAAAAAGTACACCATCTGATTTATTTAACTAATCTTAGTTTTGGAGAAAAAAAATTAAAATTGGAGCGTTTTTTTTTTTTAAATTAATTTTGTATATATAAAATTTTGTAAAATTTTTTAAGAAAAAAATTGGTACACATTTAGTATTTATTTATGTTGAATTAAAAATTAAACTTCGAAAAAAATGATCTACCCGTTTTTGAAGTATTTTTTTTTTTTTAAATCCAAAATTTGTTTTTTTTGAATATTTTGATATGCAGTATGATTTCAACTTTTGAGAACCTTTTGTATAAAAATTTAATTTAAATCGGTTACACACATATTGAGATAGTCTAAAATCAAGAAAATGGTTCTATGAGAGGTACTGTTAATAACGGTTAACTGTAAATTTTGTTTTTGGTAGATCGTAGACCATACTAATATTAGTATTTAGAACAATTTTAATCAAAATCGTAGAAGTCGTTTTCGAGAAAATTTATATTTTTTGTAACGGTTTTTTAACATTTACAATGGAAGGTACCGTTAATTTTGACTATAAGAAAAAGTTTTTTTTTTTCAAAATATTTTAGATAATGTCAAAAAACTCCTTGTTACTAAGTTTCATAAAAATCAACCAAGTCGTTTAAGAAATATTTGGTTTAAAAAATTGAAACTTTTTTTGAAAATCCAAAAAAAAATTTTTGGAAAATTTTGGTACACAAATCTATTAAAATTTTTCAGAAGATTCTCCATAAAAAAAAATTATCAAAATCAGTCTATTCCTTTTCTAGAAAAACGAAAATAAAAAAAATGCTTCTATGGGAGGTACCATTTAAAACCATTTTTGGGAAATTGAATTTTTACAAGAAGGTAGCATATACCAAATAAAATTTATTAATTTTTTTGTAGAAAAATCTATAGAGCCATTTTTGAGATAAATAAGATTTTCCAAAAATGATTAAAAAAAATGGCAAGTACCGTTACTTTTGCTCCTAAAAATAAAAGGGAAAAAAAACATGTCGGGGTAATGTCCCGAAAACACTTTACCAAGTTTAATTTAAATCGGCCCATGGGTTTAGGCTGTAAGCGAGTCCACAGACAGACAGAATTGCGAGACCCACTTCATTCATCTTCCCTATCATCGTTATGTCAGGTTTGATTGTTATCTCGAGTTAAATTTTTTTTACGAATCCAAAACTTGCCATATAGTACCTATGTATATATCGCAAGTAAAAAATTATATCCAAATCATATTTAATGTAATATTATTTAAACTTTGAAGTTCATTTGTGTAATCTTTGAAGCGAATATCACAACCGTTTTCTGGCACGAACCATTAGATCCATTTTCGAGAAAATAAAACTTTCCCAAAATGGTTTCGTTGCACGTATACTGTTAGTTAATAACTAAAGACAACCCATAGTCCCTTTAATAAAGAAACCTTTAAAAAGAACTATGTAGTTTGTATCTAGTCCACCTATGCTGGAAGTGTTTCACCATTACCTAAAACAATTGATGTTAAAAAGCTTAATCTTTACCTAATCTGCCCAACACATTGCCCAATTTTAATTTTAAAAATAGATTTTATTTAAAATCTCAAATACTTTTTTTTGTTTCTTCTCATGTTTACATAACACCATCAAGAGAACAGACAAGGTTCTCGAAGTCAATTCCAAATCCAAAGAGAACAGCCACTGACAATAAGTGGACTTTCCAATCCGAACCATCTCAATCGAAATGTTCGCGAGCAAGAAAAGATGAATCGATATAATTTCGAAAGACATACAAACATTTATACATATTATTTCTTAACTTTATAATAAAATTGTTTTGTGGTTTTGAATAAATATTTTGCTTAAGTTAGAAAAATAAAACAAAATTTTTTATTAATTTTCGGTAATTATTAAGAACCAGATATTGGGAAAATAAATAAATGCGCAAACGAATCTCCTCAGACAGACAAAAAAAAAAATTGTGTTTTAAATGAAGACGAAGAGTGTTTATAAAAATAATAATCAAAGTGCTTTTTGAGAGTGGTGTTCGAAATGTGTGAGGAGGAAGATACTTCCGGAGGTATTTTGAATTTGTTTATTAGTGATTTTGATAGTGTTAATTATCCATACAAGCTTCTCACTGTCTGATGTCTGTTTTGTATCTTTTTTTGTCTGCATCGTTGCTCCACAAATTATTGCAATATAATTGATGATCTGATCATCAATTAAATTGTTAGTTATATACAAAATTGTTTCAATTGCTTTCTACATCAATAATAAAAATAGCCCACGCTATTTTTAATGAGTGCTCATTTTGAAAAAAAAAAAAATATATAAAATAATATTTATTTTTAAAGAAAACAATTAAAGAAATAATATTATTGTTGATTTAAATTTAATATTGCTGTGAAATGATGTTGAAATATTTTGTTTTTTTTTTTTGTGAGTTGGGGTTATGTGCGTTGTGTTGAAAGACGGAATATTCAAATTGTGCGCTACTGTATAATGATAATTGATTGATTAAAGTCAGAGAGTTAGAGTTGTGTTTTCTGAAAAATAAAGAAGGAGCTAATGTGAAAATCTTGCAATGTTCCATTTTTACTAAAATTCATATTGAGATTAGATATCAAATACAAGAACTAAAGTGTTTGTAATAGGCCTACAGCACTCTTTTGTATTTATTTTCAATGAATATCTGAACAAAACAATTATGGTAGTAAATAATATCATATTATAGGTAATTGTAAAGAAATTATGTATCATATTTTTTTATTTTCATTTTATTTTAGAAATTTTTAGCTCTCAGAAAGAATAATGCATTAAATAAAATTTATAATTTTTGTAGCGATCAGGAAAACGCATCAGGAAAAATTTTCTTTTTGATAATTTAATGTTTTACCATACGATTTGAAATATAAAAAGGATACAAATCGATGATAAATCATTTGAAATATTTATTTCATTAAAAAAATTTTCTTTAAAATAAATATTTATTCTATAAAATGCATTTCCTGATGGAAACTCGTTTTCTGTACGGAATTACCATCAGGAAAATGAATAAGTACTTGTTTTAGGCAAAGTATTTCCTCCAATTTAAATTTTTTTCATGAAAAAAATATTTCAACTGATTTACCATCGATTCGTATCCTTTTTATACTTCAAATCGTATGATAAAACATTGAACTATACAAAACAAAATGTTTTCCTGATCGCTATAACTGGCCCCTAAGTGTCTTAGATTTGAAAGGTTTTAGTACACATCGTGTATGTAATCTTAGATTCACAAATGTAAAAACTACAGAATAATAAGTTATGTATATTTTTGGAAAAACTTGCATTAATTGTTGGAAAGAGATTTCGAAAAAAGAAGATATATTTCCCAACAGACTGAAATGGTACTCTTTTTTTCACAGTTATAAAAGATTATAATATGAATATTAAACATTGGTAATTTAAGACAAAAGGTCATTTAACTGCATATTTTACGAACGGTTCTTACTATATGTGAGAGACTTTTCGATTTTTTTTTGAAAGAACAGCATGACTAAATTGCATATGAACATTTCATCATATGCATACAATTTAGTCAATACTTGCTGACAAATACTGTCGGTATTTTCGTCCGAAAATTACCCAAGAATAGATTTTCGATAAAAACGCCGACATTTTTAATCTGCTTGATATTGAAAAAAAAAGCCAGAAATATTTTTTGACGATAAGCCAGAAATATTGGAAATTGTGCCGGAAGGATATGAAAAAAAGCCAGAAAGCAAAATGAAATTTACGCCAAATTTAAATTCATCAGAAAGTGATAGCAAATACTTTTTTTTTCTATACATATCGTTATCGTGTTTGAAAATACATTTCTTTTAAGAGTTACAATTGACAATTAAAACATATTCCATTGCATCATCATGGAATGATTTATATATTCTTCCGAATGGAATAGCGGTTTTAAAATTCAGTGCAGCCCAAGGCTCCTGCCCTATGCATGAATGGGAAGCTGTTTTTGCTAAGCCAATAATTTTTTGCTCTCAGATCTTCTTTGTAGTTCATTTACACCAATATCTCCACCAACGCTAACTTTCTTCTCTTCAAAGCGGTCCAACTTACCGTAAATTTAAAATCTTCATCTTTGATGATTTCTCTTGTTCAGTTTGAACTTTGAATTTTTTAAATAAGTAATTTATGAAAAATTTGTTTGAGTTAAACACTATCTCCCGTATCAATAAACGAAAAACAACGGAAAAATAAGACTAACACATCTGTCAACTTGCAATTCCAATTAATAAATATGTGATGGTCTGTGACATGGTGACAGCGAGCGGATAACTTTAACTCGACAGATTTGGTGTTTAAGGGATGGATAACTTCATAATCCACACATGCTTATATTTCATAATCAATGCATGCGTTTGACACATGTACAAGAATACTTCCACGATTTGATGAAGTGTTGCTTTACTTTCAATGGTACAGACTGGAACTGTTATGATATGTTTATTGTTTATTAATAATAAAAGTTATTCAATGGACAAGTTTTTTATTAAGGACAGTGACTTTTTATTAATAGGGCTGTATATGTATAAACTTGGCAACAAATGGCAAACAACCCGTTTACCTAACTAAAATTATTTTTGAAATTTGTAGGCGGAAATCCGGCCGTCCGATCATAGTGATCGGATAAAAGAATTTAATGACGTTTATAAAATGTGCCATTTCAAGTGCTCGTCGAGTACGAAGTTCAAAAACTAGTGTAGAATGAAAGATCACATGACACAAAAAAAAAAAAAAATATGGGTACCAACTTTGAAATGGTCGCAAAAAATTGAGTTAATTTGAGTCATGGTATTGGAAACCAATTAAAAGCTGAAAGTAGAAAATTAATAAAATAAATTTTGGTCCTGAAAAACACCTTCGAAAAGCTAAAAAAAAAAGTATATATAGCCTAACATGTTTCAAATAGATTTTTATAATAACATTGAACAACCGCTTCTTTAGACTCAATTAAAACCAGGAAAAATTAATAAAAGCCCAATTCTCTTTTTATATGAAGACAAAAAATTGGCAATTGCAGCACAATACAGTGCAGCCCTATTAATGATACAGATCAGTACTTTTTCAAATCAATTTGTATTAAATTTCATAAGGTAAAAGCCTTAAAACATTGACTATTGACTGAAAAAATAGTAGGAACACATACAAAATGGAATCACTTTTTTGTTCGTAAGCGCATAACTCGGTTAAACATCATCCGATTCGTTTTCGGATTTTTTTGTTGGATTTTTATTGAACCAGATTAACACAAACGGAGCCGAAAATTGGAAAATTCGACAGAAAATTATAAAATTCGACCGAAGAAGTACGAAAATCGTGAAAACGCGTTGAAATTTCAAAATTTCTGAAATGAAATTGTGTTCGTAGGCGCATAACTCGGCTAAACATCATCCGATTTGGCTGGGGACTTTTTTGTTAGATTTTTATTAAACCAGATTAACACACAACGGAGCCTAAAATTGAAAAATCAACATAATAATATTGTTGGTCAAATCGATTTCAAATTTTTCAAAATTGTTTAAACACTTGGTCAGACTTTAACTTTTGATGAAGCTCTTTATTTAACTTCCCAATGGAAGTTATTGTAATCGCTCCGATTTGTGAAATTGAGCCTTTTTTTTTTAGTTCACGATATCTCGAGAACGGTTTTTTTTATTACAATAATTTTTAAAAAAGTTGTAAAATGGCTTGTTTCTCGAATATCTCGAGAACAATAAATGCTATCGACTTCGGCCTGGTTTCAATCTATGCATAAAGATGTAGTGACAAATTGTTAATACTTAAAAATAATCAACTCATAGTTTTTTTTTTTTTTTTTTAATTAAAAAAACATTACATATTGTTAAAAAATATCGAATATCTTGAGAACACACAAAGATATTAACTTCGGGTTAATTTTATTTAACACACAAAGTTATAGTTGATAATCGATAGAGTTTGTAAAAAAATTTAGTTAATGGTTTTTTTTTTCTAGGCCAAAAAAGCTGCAAAAAAAAAATGCTAAAAATTGTTAAAAAAATGTTTTTCGGCTCGAATATCTCGAAAACAACCAATTATATCAACTTCCGTATAATTTTAATCTACCCACAATACCATAATTAGTAATTGATAAGGTTTGTAAAAATATTCAATTGACGGTTTTTTTTCTAGGCCAAAAAAAAAACTGGAAAAATCTAAAACTGCTAATAATTTTTGGAATATATTTAGAGCAAACGGCCTTCCCTTTTTTTCTTATACAAAATAACATCGGGTGTCCATTTTCAAAGGGAACAAACATGACTTGCATTGCGGTGCTTATCCAGAATATGGATTAAGATGATTTACACCCTTATGCTAGCTTAAATCAATAATTTATCAAATACTGCTTCACTTTTATATTTATATACTTATCCGCTTATCAAATTTATTTCCAGAAAACATCAACCTAATTTAGTGTGATTTTTTTCAAAAGCATATTTTTTTAATGTTTGATTTTCGAACGTTTATATCTCGAGTTTAAGATTTTTTTTATATCCACGACTTTCTTGTATTTACAAAATCTAACCACTACCTACATTTTTGGTTAAGAAAATAGCTTTTCGGTCTTTATCTTAATTTACTTTAAAACCTCTGAATTTTAAACTCATATGCGGAAATTGTTTGTATATAAGTACACTCACAGGCACATTTAACCGCCCACCTCGTATTTCAGTAAATTTAAAGAAACCGTCAAGTTTAAACCACATTGGGTGTTATGTTGAAAGCAAAGTTTGAAAAATAAAAAAAAACAAAAATTCTGAGAAAAAAACACGTTTATTAAAGAATTAACACAAACTACAAACAAAAACACAAAATGTTAAAAAAGTGGTAAAATTATTGAAAAACTTAATTTTTTATAATGGGTGTTTGCGACGCAGGCTCTAGTTTATTCGTGGAGCCGGTTTGACAATCCGTCAATGATATCCTGAACATCCGACTGAGGGATGTTGGGCCACTCCTCTACTGCAGCTGACTTAAGCTCTCCTAGAGTGGTAGGGACATGTGTTCTCGCTCGGACACGTCTTTAAAGGTTGTCCTAAAGATGATCGATAGGTTTGAGATCTGGACCACACGATGGGCATGGCAAAACTGGAATCCCGACCTCATTTAGGTAGTTAGTTACAGAATTTGCGGTATGACACAGTGCGTTGTCATGCATTAACCAAAATTGGTGGGAAAGGCATCACATGGTCTTGCAAAACGTGTTCCACGTATATCTGAGCGTTCACACTGCCTCCATCGAACACAACAAGGTCCGTGCGAGCTTCATAACTGATGCCTCCCCAAACCATTATAGACCCTCCTTGGTAACCCACTGTTTCGGTTATCGTGCATGGAGCAAACCTTTCGCCTGTAGACACGCTGACGTCCATCTGGACCTCGTAGACCTATTCTGCTTTCGTCTGAGGTTAAGACGTCCCTTCCTTCCTCTGCAGTCCAGTTAACACATTCTCGCGCAAAACGAAGTCTTGCTGTACGGTGCTGTGGGAGCAATTTAGGGCGCGCGCTGGTCGGAAAGCTCTGAAATTTAATTCTGCCAACCTTTTTCTGATGGCACGTTCACTCATACCAACATTCCTCACCTCAAAAAGACGTGTACGAGCTTCAGTAGCGATGCAAAACCGATTTCTCAGTATGTTGTTTAAGTAACTGAAACAATATTAAAAATCAGTTAAATTGCAAAAAATGCTTCGATGATAATTTTATCGGGCGAAATAAGGGTTTTAATTTTTGTTTCTTGCGAAAATATCCGCTAAACAAAAAACAAATCAGCAGATAGATTATAGTGAACTTAAAAAGTTAGGGTGACGAAAAATGCATGTGGGCGGATAATTGTGCCTGTGAGTGTACTAGACAATACCTAGAAAACTGTTGATCGCTCATCTGATACCTCGATGGGGGTAGGTAACCAATAATAGTTAAATCGTACGTCATCGTTTAATATAATCGTTTTGAACGAATATCGTCTTCGTAATTACGCCAAAAGAGCCTAGCATGATTTATTTCGTTTTGAGATTGTATAATAATCGAGTCACACAGACGTGAGTGGGTAAGAGGTTTTAATAAGGAATTATTGAGGATACATAATTACATACAAAATTACAATTCGTATAATATACAACTACTAAAGATATTAAAAATACTTTAGGGGTTTCTTAGGAGTTAAACTAATTTCAATGATTCATTATACCAAAAACCTTCTTCTTCGTTACGGCAAATTTTATTTTGTTGATACATATTTGATACGTAAAATATGCAAACAAAAATGTACAAGGGAAAAATGGAAATTTTTGAGTTTAAGCAAAAGAAGAGAGAATAAATTCGGATACATTGATTTTTGCTAATAAATTAACCATCCTAAAATAACAACAAACCTGAATTTTAGAACTACCAGACTTTTTGTTGTATGCTTTTCCTTTAACATGAATTTTTAATAGGAAATTCAGCTAAATAATGTTTAAAATAAATTAATTAATCCTACAACAATTCTTTGCAATTCAAACACAAACAATTAAAAAATAAATTCATTGACTTACAAAATCATCATATTTATGTAAATTTGAATTTGTGTTTTTGTTTTTCTTACAGAAAGCCCTTCAGGGTACACCAAACTGGCACATCAATTTTGGTTTTCTTATCCGCCACCGGGCGCTGGTGGAGGTTCTTCGAGTAAGTATATACATTTTTTTTTTAGTGCAAACAATGTTTTATTATTTTTTTTATATAATGTTTCTTTTAAATGTGGTTATTTGTTGTTGCTATAATTGTGTTCTTTGATTCATAAAGGTTCCTTAACTCTGATATTGTTCCTGATTGTTTTACTGTTTAAAGTTTAAAATTAAATGACATTATAGCAGGAATTTAAAATAAGTGTTTAAATTTTAATTTCGTGTTATCAAAAATATTTAATAATTTTGGCAGTTGTGGTGTGCAAAAAATGATTTAAGTGTTTAATGTTTGCAGTTTATGGTCAAGCAATTATTAATTCTTCTTTTAATCAATGTTTTATAATTTTATGCTAAATCAAAATTTCAAGCTTCGAAGTTTAAATGTTTTTTTTTTAATACTTTTTCACGCTGTTGCAATTTTGTAAAATTATTTTTTCTGTTAAAAGAATCTGGTAGTTTTTTATAAATGGAGTCTTTATTTCTTTTGAGAAGAATATTCGAAAAGTTATAAGACTATTTTGACTATGGTTTATAAGTTTGGCTTTTTTTAAATAAGGTCAAATGTTTGACATGTCACAGTTTTCTTTACCCATTTCCGGCGGCTACTATTTCCAGTTGACTTAGAAACTTGAAATTTCACCTACTGGATATTTTTTGTGTAATTAGAAGAAATATTGAAAAAAAAAAAATTGAAAAAGCTTTTGGTTTCCCAGCTCGCCGAAAAAGTATTTAAAATTTTAATTCTGATGAAATTTCTAAATATTTCAAAAATGCTACCTCAAAATTTCATATTTTTGGGGAACTCACCATATTTAAACAAGGGTGGAACTTTCTTTTGTGGAAAAGGCTATGTCGCATATTGCTTCTCCAGGAGGCGGTTGGTACGACTTACCGACCCACAAATAAGACAGTTATTTTTGTTTTATTAGACTTTATTGAATGAAATTCAATTTAAACTATTTTGTGATGTAAGTATGACTAAAAATTAATAGGAGCATCGAATATTAAAAACTAAAATTTGATTTAATAACTCGAAAATGTGAAAAAACTAGTTTGAAAACAATTTTTTTCAATATTTTTTCAACATTTTGAGTTTGAAAAATAATTTTTCAAAAACTCAAATAAATTCAATTTAAAACATGATAAAAGAACAGACTGCTGGCTGTTACATGACAATTTAAGTGTTGCCGTTGTTTTTTAATGATTTTTTTTTCTATTTTAAGTCGATTAAAAAATAAAAAAAAACGATTAAATTAATTGATCAGTCGAGAATCAAAACTCGTTATATTATCCATAACAGAAAAGTTTAACGGTTAAACAACTTTTAAATGAGAGAGAGAACTTAGAAAACATTTTATAAATCTATTTGTGATGATTCAAAGCAAAAATATATTTATAGTCTCGGTAAAAAGTTATTTAACAATTAAACTTGGTTCTAAGGAGTTTTTCTGACATGGAAACGGTGAGTTTTGATTCTCATCGTCTTTTAATTTCACTTTTATTTTAATCAATGAAAAAAAGAATAAGTTTTTCCGTTTTTTCTAAACTTTTTGAAAATCAATATTATCTATTGAAAAAAACTGAAACTCAAAAATTACTTTACCGTAAAATTTAGGCTTGCAACTTCTAAGAGCGATATTCTTCACTCGAAGTTGAACACAACTTAAGGATTTTTATATTTTGAACTTGTGATTTTGTATTTACGAGTAGGTATTCACTCAAAGTTGACAGTTCTAGTTTTCAACTAGTTTATCAACTATCGATTTTATGAATTCGCGACAAATACAGAAATTGGCCAAGAAAACTTGAAATTTTTATCAGATTGTTATTTTATCCAAAAGTCACTTTGTTTTCAATATCTAACCAAATTTATAAAGAATCTTAAAATCAAACAAACAAAAAGGATTAGCCTTACGTTAAACGGAATTAGGTTTCGCAATCTTTGGCATCCATTCTTATAATAATATTTAAAACTGACCGACAAAATAACAGAATTTACAAGAAAATATTTACACAAAATGAGTATAACTTTTCGAATAACGCTTCTGTATAAAAGAATAAATTCAAAAAATTGTATGTGTGGTTATCTATAGTTACCCAGTTTCCAAATTTGATTTTATTGAACGAAAAAAAAAAAAAATAATAATAATACAATTTTTAAATTAAAAAAAAAAAAAAAAAAAAAAAAAAAAAAAAAAAAAAACAGACCTGGGTCCTTTCTAATATTGCAGTTTAGTGAGTTTTTTATTCGTAGGATACATATAACAAAGCAAGTTAAGCGGTTTCCATTCACAGAGATGCAATTCTCATAGTGCGGATGTAGTTTGCTTGGAGGTAAGGCACGCATTCAAAAGTATAGGATGTTACTTTTAGGGATGAAATTTCCTATAATGAGTTTTTAAATGCGCTTTTTCTACTATTTTCACATTTTTTTTTATTATTTTTTTTTTGTTATATGTATTTTATTTTGCATATAGTACACGTTCCTTTTTTAACGCACTCTATATGGCTTTAATTTTTAAAATGAATACGTCTTATTATTATTTTAAATGCACAATGGCAAAATTATGTGTTTATATGTTTCGTTGGTTTCTATGTGTAGGTAATTAAAAATCATAATTTATCAAATACATAAATAAAACAAAAAAAAATATTCAAGTTACAAAATATGTCCAAACAATTAAATAAATGATTTTTGAGTCAACAGTGTTAAAACATTTAAAAAAAAACACAAATATAGCTCCGGAATATTAGCAAGTGTGTTGTAATGATAATGACACTAGGGTGGGCGTGGTATCCACCCGCTTTCACAGAATATGTGGAATAAAGGATATTCGCAAAAAAAAGTTTAACCCGAAAATTGCAAAAATTGTTCAGCCCAATTATAAATGAAAATTTACGGGGAAATGTTTCGCCTGGAATAAATTATTTTTTTTTCTCTGCTCTTCCGAACATTCAGAATTCTCATTCTCGCTTTCGAAGGTAAAAATAATTAACCGAGGAACTCGGAATAGGAGTATTCTACTCCGAAAAGAATACGTCTCCCGGGGAGTTTTTTCCCGGAGAATATTTAGAATTGGGCTGGTTATTTTGCCGCTTCAAATAAAAAGAAAATGAGAACATTAACATTTACATAAGGATCTATTTAATAACAATGAAAGGCTTTCGACAAAATACATGTTTACAAAATTTTGAATCTAAAATGTTGATCCTTTTTTGCAAATCTTGTAGCGACTTCTTCTTTTTCAATGTGATTAAGCAAGCATGTCTGTTTCAATTGAAATAGTTGCAAGACCGATTGATCGCTGTTAGGCCATTGTTGAGCTAATATAGGCTCAAGCTTCAAGAATCTATAGCTTCACTTAATACAACACTTACATGAAATTTTAATATAGTATATTAAACTCCGTTAATAAATTTTTGGAAAATTCAACAAGAAGTGTGTGACAAAGGTTTGAAATTAATAACAGCAGAAGATTTGTTTAATAATTAACTTCATTCAACGTTGTCAATATTTGCTGTTAATATTGCTTCAAGTTGTTTTGGCTGAGAAATTGATACTGCTCAAGCACTCATCTAAAATAGACAGCTAAGCTGAATATCAATAAATTAAAAATTCCATTGATTTTGGTTGAAGCATTTTCGAGATACAGCATTGTCTCGCTAATCCGAACCATCTTTTATCCGAATATCGCTTTAATCCGAATGTTTATTTCTTTCCATTATGTTCCTTACAATCCGAACCTGCCCCGACTTGTGTAGGTACGTTGTAATATGAATTCCAAGTTAAAAAAAAAAACACTGGTATTCACAGTTTTGTTTTTACAGTAATTTTTTTTATTACTCCTTTCTTTATGTTACAAACTTCCAGTTGGTGAAGAGTTCACCAACTTTTAACTTTTCACTTACGACACTTTTGACGTTTCAAATTGTATGAAAAAAAAACAACAACTTTCTGGTTCGGAAAAAAATTTTGTGGTTATCGCGAAAAAAATTATTTATTTAAAGGAAAAGTATTGGAAGAAAACTATGAATTTTGAGCTTGTACACAAGAATCTTGTTTTGTTTTTCTTCAAAATACTTTCCAAGCTGTACAGTTGCTTTGTGGGCACGTAAAAAAAAAAAAACGTACGACACTTTTTGATAGCTCTTCCAGTTCCGTCTGCGGCTCCAGTTCCAGCATTCTATTCTGTTCAGGCAGTAAAACTTGATTTTTTATCGAATTCTGATTTTTCTGCAATTTCAATAAAAGCATTATGAATTTCTGATAAATTTTCTTTGAGACACGTAATCAATTTTTCTCGGCTTGACCACTGGGTATCGGATAAGCTTTTCAAAGAATCAGCATGTTTTGAAGAATGGCTCAGCGCTCCGGTGAGCCCGAAAAAAATTTGTACAGATCTTAAACAGCAGAAACTTTATTAGAACATTTCGCTGCATCATTCACTAACAAATTAAGAGCATGCGTTGGCTGTTCAAAGTAAAAAGAGACCATGTGGATATTTGTCCAAAATTAATTTTGAAACACCTTTATTAATGTCAAACATATTTCTTCCGTTATATATAGGTACTAATTTTGCCACCCTTGTCGAAGTGCCGCCCTAGGAAAGTGCCTGTTTTGCTTACAACCAGGTTCGGCCTCAAAGTTGACATAAATTCTCAAATTTTTTCAGTAATGTGCCAGTCATAAGTTTTTTTATAATAAATTTTAAAAGTTATTTTTTCAAGGTCACAGAGTGTTGACTGTTACCACCTCATGTGTGGGATGTTAGAAAGGTTATAAAATTCCCATGAAAAGTCAACTATTTTTTAGTAATTAGTCAGCCATATTTTTCTATGAAAATATTATCCAATAGTAAGTGTGTTTTATTGGTAATTCATATAGCTAGCGCAGCAATACAAGTTCAATAAAAAGCTATATAAAACTTTTATGCCCACTCTTTATTCTCTGAATGTGTTCACACCTCATTTTTGAGTGAGAAACAAACTACGTTACCGTCATTTAAGGGTTAAGTCCACACTATGTGTCCACTTTTATATTCACTAATTTACTGGCTAATTTATCGGCACTTTTGTTATTGTTCATCATTTATAGCACTAGCTATAAAATTGTCAATAAAACACACCTAGTATTGAAGAAAAAAAAAATTTATAAACAGAACTCTATTTCTGACCAATTTCTGAAACCTTCCATGATACATACATATATATGTATGTATTTTTTTGCGAAGATGCCACAACTGAGGTGCTTAAAATGACCTTTAATGACCTTAAACATCTTCCACCATTCATTAAAAATGGTTATTGTTAGACAAATTTCTAAAAATTAACCTTTTTTAATCAATTAGTGACATATTTGATGGAATACTTTTCGATGGAATTCCCCAAATATATATACATACATATATTTATAAATGATATATGATTATCGTGTTTGTAAATGATTCAATATAAAAGTAATCATTTACGAATACCCTGGCCCAACAAATTTTGGGTTGATAATATTTCGACAGGTAATTTCATTTTCCTGATTGAAAAATATATGTAAGTTTTCCAAGAGTCTTTCTCTTCACATTGAGAGCGAGTTAATTAGATATGAAATAAATAAAAAAAATACATATTATAAATTCCAATGCCATCACCTTCACCAATAACCTACGATAGGTACTTACGGAAACCTTAGTTCATTTATTGTCAGCCGAGCTTTGTACCTATGACATAATTTGTTTTAACGAATTCTGTGTTTTTCTATAATTTATAAATCATCGCACTTATAAATAAATAGTTTTGGCTTATTATTATAGTTTCTGGAAATAAATGTCAAACAGCTTTCAATTAATTTCGTCACTCCATATAGACCAACAACTTTTCGAAACAATAGCAAACCTAAATTCAAGGAGACTTGTGTGTCTTTCTCTCCACCAAGCCCCAAGACACTCTAGTAAACAAGCATTTAAGGGTTGGTTTGATATACATATGTATAAAATTGATTTCCTACAATTTTCTTTCGATAGAAAAATAAAAAATAAAAAAAAATTGTTATTGGAAAACGTATTATAAGCTCTTAAGCAGATTGTACTGCCTTTTTTGTACTGTGTGTTGATAGGGCTTTTTCCATATAAAACTATTTTATTTTCTTTTGTGGTAAGTAAACCTATTGGACTTGGTTGTTTTTCTGTCTTGACCAAATGTTTACCCCGAAGCAACCACTTTGAATGGGGGAAATATTTATTTTTTTTTTATTTTTTTTCTCAGTTGTTTCTTCCCTTTGATTCATTTAGGCCTATTTGCTGAAATAAAAATTAAATATTTATATTTAACTTAAACGCTTATATTTCACTTTTTCCTCAGCGTAAACTGTCACATAAGCTCTTAAGTTAAACTTAAATATTTAAGTTTCGTTTCAGCAAATGTGCCTTAGTTTTTATTTTATTTGATTTCAGTTGAATTCAAGTAGTTTCTGAATTGAATAAATTAACTTCAAAATATGTAATTTCATTAGTTATACCTGCGCCTCTACAAATAAAATGCCGAAACCAAAGCTTACGAAATATTTAATGGTGGTGCGAGTTGCCAATCGGATACGAAAGGGTGGGTGTGTGTGTGTGTTTTTGTTTGTGTTTGACCTTTGACATTGTTAGTATAATCATAATTAAAAAAAAAAAAAAACAAAAAACAAGAATCTTATTAATTTTGATATAAAAAGGGTGAATGAAAAATATGTGAAACATTTAATGAAAACGTACCCTACAGTGCGCGTCACTCAATTAAGACAAACCTTTTCTTAGTGAAAATACTTAATTAGTTATTTGATTGGATTTTTTCACCGGCTCGGATGTGGTGGTAGGGCTTTTTAATTAATTTTCTTAAGTATAGAAAAAAGTATATAGAATATTTATTGGCACATCCCAATTTTGTTGGTTATAATTTGTGTGTCGGATTATTAAAGTCGTTTGAAATGAATAAAATAACAATGTATAGACATTATGATATACAGAAAATATATGTTTTGGTCAGGTGGGAAAGGGGGCGGGGGGTGATTGATTAAAGGGGCAGCGCAATGAGTGTAACAACTTGATGAGTGAATTCGGCGCACTTCTCACTGAATGCACATAATCGTTTGGGTACCAATTTATGAAGCTAGTGAAATTTATATCAAAAGCAAATCTTAGTCCTTTATTGCAAAGTGCATGTCTTACGCACCAAAAATCATCAGGACTAGATTGATAAGTTTGCTATAAGCTCATCCTGAACGGTTCCATATCAATATTCTTATAAATCTGCTGTGTTGTTCAATTTATTATTTCAATTTCGTCAGCGCATGCATGGAAACGAAGTGAACAATTTTTGTCCACTTTTTTCACAGAATAATAAACAAGTTATCGAAACAAAACATTAAATTGGCTGAAAAAAAAAAATTCAAAGAAAATGACAATGTTCAAAAAAGAAAATATTAAATTTTTGGCTCGTGTTTCTTCCTATGATTGTGCAATAACGGTACCTTAAAAAGTTATTTGCTAAAATTTCACAATAGCAAAATATAAAGCTTCAAAATGCTTTTTGTTTCCTTTCAATACGACCACTTTTCACAGAGATACAGCTCTTCAATAAACACTAAATAAAAGTGATTTGTTTTTGTTCCTTTAATTTTTTTGACAAGTGTATTTGCTTGGTCTATATTGTAAAATAAGCTTATGGCTTAAAAATATTTTTTTTGTTAGATTTTTTTTTCTTCATAAAAACTATTAACTTCCCAATGGAAGTTATTCTAATTGGTCCGATTCCTCAAATCGAAAGGAAAGGGGTCCGAATCCATAGTTTTTAGAGAGATGTCTTTGTAGTATGTATATCTGTCTTTACGTACTACGTTCGTAAGCTATTTTCGTCGACGATATCTTGAGAACGAATAGAGATATCGACTTCAAATAAATTTTATTTTACAGATAATAATGCCATAACATGCAGAAAGGGTTTTCAGAAAAATTCAATTAGCGGTTTTCTTATTACAGTAATTTAAAAAAAAAAGTTTTAAAATTACTTATTTCTCGAATATCTCGACTTCGGCTTAAATACTTTCTATACATATAGACTAAGAGCCCACAGCAATTTTTGGGTGTGAAGTATAGCAAAAATTAAATGATGCAGTTCGATAGGTCTTTACTTTCTATTCTACAATACGCAAGTCTTTCAAGCTGTGGTTGGGGCGTTGCTGCAATAAAAATGCATTTTTTTCTGAAAGCTTAGATAAAAGTTATACCATTAAAAAAAAACTATACTTAATAAAAGAGCTGAATACCATAGATATGAATATGGGGGTCCAAAACCTCTTAGGTGGGCCTTCTGTATGCAAGACGCACTATAAAAATGAATTTTCAAGTACGTCTTACATACAGAAGACCCCGCCTAAGGAGTCTTGGACCCTCATATTCATATCTATGGTATTCAGCTCTTTAATTAAATATAATTTTTTAAGTGCTATATCTTTTATCTATGCTTTCAGAAAAAAATGCATTTTCAATGCAGCATTATTTCCAAACGCCCCAAGGATGGCTTGCAAGACTTGCATATTTGCAAATAAAAAGTAAGGACCTATCTTATTGCATAATTGAATTTTTGCTATAGTAATGAAGAATTGGACTTACAAAAAAATCAACCAACTGTTTAATTTTTTTTTTTTACAAAAAAAAATTTATAAAAAAAACTGCTGAAATAGTTAAATAATTATTTAGGCTCGAATATCTTGACACACTAATATATTAACTTCGGTCTAATTTCATTCTATATACAATACCATTGTTGATAATAATAAATTGGTACCTGAGTTTGGAAAAAAATTCAATTGACAGTAACTATACAAAAAAAAGAAATTACAAGAAACTTCTAAAAATTGTTGAAGAATATTTTTTCGTGTCGCATATTATATAGGTTATCGAGGATTTTAAATTGGTAATTTTTCTATAAAAAATAATATCGGGTATCGAGTTTCATAGCGCACGAATGGGAAATTATCAGTTTGGGTCACACCCACTTATTTTTTGAATTTTTTTTTAAAGTGATACTGTTTGAACTACTCGGTTGTAATATATTTCAAAATTAAAATGAAAATCTTCCAGCTTTAATGATTAGGAATTCTAATCTGGTTGGATATAGTTCACACTAGGTATTCATCGTGAAATCTATGTAAGATGAACTAAACTTTGATACAAATTGCGTATTGACAAGGCCCTCACTAGTCAACTGATAAGTCCAAATGAGATCGCCGGGACGAAACGCCAATTTGTATGGACTAAAGGCCGTTAAAAGCTATTTTGAATCAATAATTTAACAAGTCCAAAAATAGTGCTAAGTCTTCTACTTAGCTGATTTATTTCAGTAGTATATAGAATTTGTATTATTATACAAAACTAACGCGAATATAAAAAAAAGTATTTTTCTCGAAAAATGTCAAAAACCTATTTCCGTAATGAGAATTTTTTAGAAAAAAAATTGAAAAGCAGTTTTCTTATAGTCGTTTCATTACTTTTGAGGTTATTAAAGGTACAAAGTTTATTCGAACTCGTTTAAGCTGTTTTTAGAAATAACTACATAAAAAAAAAAAAACAAAAAAAAAAAAAAATCAAAAATTTGCACTTCCCCTCTGGGGGAAACATAAAAATGCTCTCTGCCAAATTTAAAACAATTATTTTCACACGAATTTAATAATTGCCCGAAGAAGTCAAAAATACATACATGCACTGTGCCTATACATTTAGAATAGTTTGTTTATTTTGAAAACCTCAAATAATGTACATAAAATTTTAAAAATGGAAAAATCGGCTCCTTACAATCAATCGCCATCTACTAATTTTAGTCCAAAGTTCTGTCAAAGTTCAAATGTAGAAATAAAATTGTACTAAAATTTGTAGAAATTCGGATGTGTTTACACTTTTCTTTCAGACAACACCTTTTTGTATTATTATATTTGTTTAGTCTTGAAAAAAGACCATTATTCTTTTTGGGCCTTACTAATAATCTATAACTAATGTCGACTATTAGTAAGATTAAACAAAAGTGAAGAGCTTAAATACAATCCTACCAATAAACAATTTAACCTTCTGGTTAAAAAAATCCCCACACTTTCCTTGAATCTACTACAATTTCCATCAAGTTGCTGTCAAATGAAAAAACGTAAAGTGAACTGTCAAAATGTTTTCAATACATTAATAATTGTTTTTAATACATAACATTTAGTATTCACAGCTTTTCTTTTTCTAACCTTCATTATTTTATCACATTCGCAACATATCGGTAATAAAAACCTATAAAAAAAATTGATTTTCGGTTCTTTTTTTCAATGCAGTATTTTCCCTCGATTGGGACGGTGAACGACACACTGTTTACCCACTCATTAGAAAATCTCCGTGAGAAATTCAGCTGTCAGGCATCAGTTCTTTTAGAAGTGTATGTTTTTGCTTATTTTTCATCTTTGAAAGAGACGTTTAAAGTAGTTTTGGCTGTTAGTTTTGCAATTAAAAAATACCAACAAAATCGAAATAAATAACTATCTGCTTCCGTTTCAACAAAATAATAAAATCATAAAACTGAAAATAGAGCCGCAAATTGGTTCACCTCAATAGTGTCAAAAATTAATCTTCGGATAAAATTTAACGCGATTTTAATCCAATTCACAAAAGGCCTAAAATATGCATACCCAATCAAAATCAAAACTTTATTTAAGTTATTTTTGGTCCTAATACTGCGTTATCATTTGAGCTGAAATTAGGTAATTTGGCAAATTACAAAAAAAGTTCACATTTCAAATTTCCTAATTTTGTTTGACGCTCCAGATTATCAATCGTTTGTTTTTGTTGTTTTTTTACATTAAATTCTGTCATTTCAATTGGGTTCCACTTTGAATGGATTCCATTTGGGTGTGTTCATAAAAGTTTTACGTAATTTCCTACCGAATTCCGTACAAATTTGGTTAAAATTACCTCATTTAGAAATTTAAATTTGTATGGGAAATGCGATGATTTTGAATTGAATTTGGAATTTTTTGACGAAATTACCTCATTTGCTCTAATGAAAACACAGTATAACCCTAAATAAATCAAAGAAATAATATTTTTTTTAAAAAGGCATCGTTTATTCGCAACCCCCTCCCCCCCCCCCCACCCACGATGTCGATTTTTTCATCCAAAGACGTGCAATTAACATCGCTAGTATGAGAGTAGGTATATGTATGTATAAGTACTTAATACATTACTTTATGTACCATGAAAAAGCAAAACAGGCAACACTCGCATTGAAACGCCATTTTGATGTGTTTATAGCTAAAACATGGATTTCCATGTATTAAATTTTAACGTCTTGCTAGTGACTAACCTGGAGACTAAATTCGTTATTGGTATGTGACTTTTATGAAATCTGGAGATTTTCATTTAACTATTAACTAAATTTAATTATTAGTAAGGCCCTTTGAGTTTCTATTTGCTTAAAAATTATTTCTTAAACAAAATATGGATTTTTAATTTAAAATTAAAATTAAAATTAAGCATAAAATAAAATAAAACTTATTGATGACAGCAATCAAATGACATGCAGTGTTAATATCTGGTAAAGCAGAAAAGATGTCGCCATTATAAATTATTTTATCCTTCAGTTGGTTGCTGAAATTTCACGATAAGGATAATTCGCAATTAAAAGTTGAAAGTGAAGGTTCCACGAATTTAATTTCAGTGACATGATTGGCTTTTAATTAAATTACATTTGTGTCGAATTAACAGTTATTTAAAAAAAAAAAAGAAATATGTCAAGCTATTGAGTGGGTATCATATTGATAACACTTTTTTATTTACATATAAAATTTAATAAACGAGAGGATTAAAATAAATCCATTAGTTATATAACAACGTGCCTAATGGTAGAAATTAATATATGTACATGTACATATGTATGTATGTACGTGCTGCAAGGACATTTAATTAAAAGGAAATCAATGGAAAATGCTATATGCTGTTGTTTACCCTGACGAATATGTATGCTCAGGCATATGAATTTGAATATATTATTTTTTTAAGGTCCTTAAAGTTTGCAGTCATATCATAATTTAGGTGACAATGAAACCAGTTCCACGTGACCTAAATTTGTGATGCCAATTATTTTTATCAATAAAATATTCCCCTGAGTTATTTGTTCGATAATTATTTGGAAAACTTTTTACCTCAAGTGTTGATTATTTCCATTGATAGTAAATAAGCATTTCGCGACACTTTTTACGTGTATATTCGTAGTTTACCAGAGGGAATACTTCGTTCTTTTTTAATAGTACTCTTCTATAGTGAATGTATTGGGTGGTGAAGAATTTACAGTTGACATATAATTGAGTTTCACCCGAACAATATTTTACCAAGTTTCGCCTGAAAAAATTTAATATTTTCCATCTAATTTTGCTCTCGTTGGCGCATTGAAAATCAGTGAAAATTGTAGCTGTGAAAGGCATTACATTTCGATCGTAATGAATGTTCACAATGAGGAATTTTCGGAAGATGAAATATTTTTCTGGTGAAACTCACAATAGGCGAACAAAATTTCCAGGTGGAATGTTGTTCGGGCGAAATTAGCAATGAGGCTAAATAATTTTAACGAAATATAAAATTTTAGCCACGTGTTTTAATTCTGGTCTCAATTAATTTTGAGAGCGATAACATCAGATGACTTTTGCTTGTGATTTATCTTTCACCCTCAGACAAAATTATGATTAGGTTGCCTTGGGAAATCCCCAAATCAATACCTGGAATTTCGAATTTACATTATATATTGAAAGCCTAGTTTATAGATCGAAGCGATATGGAATGTTCATACAAAAAATAGTTTTTTTTTGCCCAGGCGTGAAAAATACAAAAAAATAAAATGCAATTATTTAAGCGACAAAGAGAAAGAAATTTGTTTCAAAGTAAATATATTTCAACGGACTTATCTAAGCCAAATATGAAACAAAATTTATTTTCTTTATAAACCCTTCGATGCGAGATTTATTGATGTTTCATTTTTATTTGGATTTCACTTCGCATTGATGTACATATAAACTAAACTTAACGTGGAATTTCGACTTTACATTGCATTGAAACTAACAAAGAAAAAGAGGCTGGGTTTGACCCACACTGATAACTTCCCATTGGTTCCCTTTGAAACTCGACACCCGATGTTATTTTTTATAAGAAAATTAACAATTAAAAATCTTCGAAAAACTTAACAAGGGAAGGCTGTTTGCTCTAAATATTTCCGACACGAAAAATTTCAACAATTATTATCAGTTTCTTTTGCTGTTTATTTGGCTTAGAAAAAAAACCGTCAATTGAATTTTTTTACAAACCTTATCAATTACTAATTATGGCATTATGTGAAGACTAAAATGATCCCGGAGTTGATATCATTGGTTGTTCTCGAGACATTCGAGCCGAAAAACATTTTTAACAATCTTTAGCAGTTTTTTTTTAGCAGTTTTTTTTGCTTACTTACTTATTTTAGATGGCGCTCACAGCCCAGGATGGACTACGGCATCAACCAACAAGCCCCTCCAGCCAGCTCGGTCCCTAGCTAGCTGCCTCCAGTTACGCACTCCAAGTTGGTAGAGGTCGTTCTCCACTTGAGTGTGCCACCTAAAGTGAGGTCTTCCTCTGCTGCGCAGACCGTAAGGGGTAGATTCGAAGACTCGTCGGGCTGGTGCGTCGGTGTTCATACGCTCCACGTGTCCCAGCAATCTCATTTTTTAACAATTTTTAGCAGTTTTTTTTTTGCCTAGAAAAAAAATTTGTGGTATCCTAAATAAAATTAACCCGAAGTTAATGTCTTTGTGTGTTCTCAAGATATTCGATATCTTATAACAATTTTTATGGTTTTTTTTAATAAAAAAAATAACTGTGGGTTAATTTTTTTTAAATATTACCAATTTTTTATTGCGTCATTATACATAGAATGAAACAAGGCCGAAGTCGATAGCATTATTTTTTCTAGAGATTTTCGAGAAACAAGCCATTTTAAAACGTGTTTTTTTTAAATTACTTTAATAAAAAAAATCGCAAATTGAAATTTTCTGAAAATGCTTTCTGCACGTTATGGCCTTATTATCTGCAAAATAAAATTTATTTGAAGTCGATATTTCTATGCGTTCTCGAGATATCGTCGGCGAAAAAAAGCTTCCGAAATTACGTACACATCAGAAATCTCTCTAAAAACAATGTAATCCGACTCCAGAGACCTCGAAACGTCGAGAAATGTCAAAATTTTCAATTTCACAAATCGGACCGATTACTATAACTTCCAATGGGAAATTAAAAAGGCTCAAAATGCAAGACAAACCGTTATTTAACTATTTGACCACTAAACCCGTACATAACTACAGTTTATTTTAACTCTGTCAGACACGTTTGCACGTGAAAAGTGGTCAAAAAATTACGAGGAGTTTTCTGTTTATTTTTTTTTTCTCCTAAATACCGACTTCTATTCTTATTTATTACTAGCTGACCCGACAAACTTCGTCCCAACTAAGATTAATTAAATTATTATTAATGTCCTTTTCGAAAGTTAAGCCTCTCTATTGAAATCATGAAACTCTTTTAAAATTAGGTTGAATTCAATACACTTTATTTAGGAAAAAAAAAAAAACGTGGAAAACTTTTAACAAGGATGAATTTAACATTTGAAATAATTAGATACATGACAAATGAACACATTATTATTAAAATAATAAGAAAATCCACTAAATTCAGCTTAAATGTATTGCCTATAAAGTATTGTGTTGTGTGTCTCATCTTGATCTTGGTCTCAACTGGCAGTTTTCTAAAGATTTTCGGTGGTCTAAGTAGTCTCGATAGAAAAGATTAAGAAAAAAAACTTGTATTATTATAAATAATTGAGTATGATTGTTTGAAAATACCGTAACACTAGTTTTTAGCCCTAATTCCTTAGTTTAAAAGACATTTATTTAAAGTAAGCCCCAACTATAAATAATATTTTAAGATTAATTATGACACAATGAAAAACGTTCAAAGAACAATTCTAATTCAAACCCATTAGAATACCTAAAGCCGTCATGACAGAGGTAAGTCTAATAGCCCTCCCTATTCCTAACCCTTTAGAATAGGTTTTTTTCAGCTAACTCATGTCAAGCCTTTCAAAAACCTTCATTTCATATAACATTTGTGTTAACAACCAAATTACTCTGCATGGTTGGTTAACTGCTTTATGATGGCTTTATTTTGTACAAATGGGAATGGCATTGCGCTGGTAATATTTTATGAACTCTTCAATTATTTTGATTAATTATTTAAAAAACTGTTTATTATTACGTTTGTTTGATCCTATAGACAATTTTATAAAACAAAAAAAAAATGTTTGCAATTTGCACAAAATTTGATTATTCTTTACCCTTCCAATGAACTTGAATGCCCCCGCCCTTAAAATAAAACAAAAAAAAAACTCTTTTCAAATAAAGGAAATGATTTTCAAAATTCCCACAAATAGAAAACAGAAATAATGCCTTTCAATCTTTTTTTTGTTAAAATGCAAATGATTAATTGAGTTCCGTTTTCAGACAGCAAAACATCGCAAACGGACGAAGAAAAACAACGTGACCGGCAACGAAGTGAACGTGAACAGAAAAAGGAAGAGCAGGACGCCATCAATTATAAAGTATGATGATTTGTTATTTTATCTTTGCCCGGAAATAGACCAATATTTTTTTTTTTTTTTATTGTTAAGCGAGATAAGGACGCTCGCGAAGCCCGCCTCTTAGATTTAGAAATCAGACGTCAGCAAGAACGCGAACAAAAAAAGCGTGATCAAGGACATAAACAGCAAACGCCAACCCAAGGACAACCGGGTCAAGGAGGTTCTTCGCAGCAGCACATTCACAGTGAAAGAAATACTCCAACATCGGGCGATACTAAGTCGCCACGTGACAGAACCTGTCCACCAGCTTTTCGAAGTCGATCCATTGAACGAGACAGTACTCACGAGAAGAAACGTCTTTCGGAGACTGAAGATATAAAAGTAAGAATTTTTTTTTGTCAGCCAAATAGTCTGGGAAATAGCGTTGCAAATTGTGTAGGGCAGTTAGAAGAATTAATTTTTTTTTTTCTCTAAGATCTGAATCTTTAATGCGTGGAAAAAGTAGGGAATATAATCATTCAGGTTTTTAGGTCTTAAAACAAAATTCGGTAGGTATTTTTTAAATTCAGTAATTAGGAATTTCTAACCATAAATTTGAATTCTGAATTCTGAAAAATATGTTTTGTGCAGAATTTGAATTACAGAAAACATAATCTTTGAAAACAGACTAATGGATGAAAACGAAGTAAAACTTTAGAACACATACATAGTTATAAGTTGCCATAGAAATTTTGAGTAGATATAGGAAAAAAATAATTCCTTTTAAAAATTTGTTTTGGCAATAATTTTCAAATATCCCATAACTCAGTTTTCAAAGTTGAACTTTAAAATACAATATTCCTAAATCCTTAAAAAATACAGACATTTGTTCAATAAGAAATTATATTTCACTTACACAACTATAAAAACCCAATTTTTGGAATTTGAAATAACAAAACGGTAATTTCTCTTTTGAAATTTAAAAATTGTCATCATTTTTCTTTAAAAAAAAATTGTAAAAACATGATTCTGTACTAATTAAATTTTATAAACCATTAAATATGTATTTTAATTAATTTATAATCAAGAATTCAACTTAAAAATAAATTACTAAAAAAATATTTAAATAATTTATAATTTATTAATATTATTGTGCAGATAACTGTCTTGAATTTTAATCTAATTTAATTCTTTTTACAACGTCAGAAACATACAACATTTTAATTTAAAACCTGTATTAAAAAAATAAAAAAAACATTTTCTGCCACATCAGTTTATTATTTTTAATATTAAAAAAAAATTATATGACCATTTAATTAAATTTCTTATTACTTTCAATAATGCTGAGCCTATTACAAAAATTAAATGTTCACAAAAATTCTCTTAACAATAGTATATATAGCAAATCGCAACGTTAATTCCCAGACTATTAGGCTCACGTATACATAAACAAACAAACAAACAAAAAAAAAACTAACAAAAATCTATCTAGGAGCAAGTAAGCACGACACCATCACCGCAGACTATTTCTGGCCCACCTCCATCACATTCGGTGGTGGCGGGGCCTCCGGCAACAGCAGCGGCTGCTACAGCTGCCATAATCCCAATACTACCACTTGGAGTCGCCGGCCTTCGCGATGATTCCACTGAAAGTGATCAATCTTTGACATGCTCCCAGGCCCAGCCAGATGCATTCAATCGTGCTATGTAAGTCAAATCTTTTCATATTTCTAAAAGTTAATATAGTAGTTGTCAACAGCTCTCGCTCTCTAGAGAGGTGATATGGGAAGGAGTAATATAGGTTTGAAATACTACGTATCGTCACACCTACTTATCGATCAGAATAAAATGGTTTATTCTATTTGGATGGAGTAATAGCTTTTTGCTTCGTCTCCTATTGGGAAGCTCAAGCTATATTAAAAAAAAAAGCATAAAGTAAAAGTTGTAAAAGTTCAAGAGACAAAAATAAACAATTTGCTGCGCCGAATCGTTACATGTTAGCGAAAATGAATTTAGAAACTTTTTACTCTTTTGGATGGTTTTTTTTTTTTTTTTTTTTTTTTTAAGAGCAGATGAACATTTTTGAGAGTTTTATTCGAAGAGAGATTATTTAAAATTATTGGGATGAATTTTAAAAGTTATTTTCTTAAGCTGCATGCAAATGTTGTTTTAGCGAAATGCAAAGTGCAAATCGGATTGGATTTCAGCTTTTACTTTAAAACAAAACTTAAATGACACGAAAAAACACTATCAACAGAAGTCAAGTTAGTTCCAAAATTATCTAATAACTTATCTGTGATACAAGAATTATAGAGCATATTGACATATTTCATTTTATGCAGATTAGTCCAGTCAACGAAGACCTAAAATCATAAAATAAATGGAAAAATCCATGTAGTCTGGGTTATTTTTTCTGACGGTTTGACAAGAGAAATAACAAAAAAAATAAGACCTACAGTTGTCTGGTTTTAAGTGTTTGACTAAAAAAATTAATAACAGCAATAAATACTGCACAAAAATTTATCACTAAGTTACAAACATTTTTGTGAATAAAGTCATTATAATTTTTTTTTCCAAAAATTCAAAATTCAATTTTTTCATAAAAAGGGGGAGGGGGGGACATAGACCCCCCTTTCCCAAACGATTTTTTTCTTAGTACTTGTCTGAAAATTATGTTACAAATTAATGGTCAGTAACTGGGAAAAATCCGGTATACTTTTTACTTTTGAAGAAACAGTAGGTATCTATACTGTAGCAGATAAATTAAATTCGGAAATTGTTACCCTCGCCACCTATTTCTACCCTCTAAACGCTCTCTCAACTCATCAATGGAATAATTCTTAATACATTACATATTACCTTCTTTTCAGTTATTTCTGGGTAAAATTTTTGATTAATAAACACTAAATCTTTTAAGCTAATGACTAATTTTTTAGATTTCTTGACATTTCTCCACCCCGCATCTCCCTTAGTGTTGCTCACAGCGAAAATATAAATAAGACATTTTTTGTAGAAAATTTAATTTACTTTAATTCTTTAGTGCACACCTATCCACTTAAGCGCTTCGTTTTTGAAATATTCACAAAAAACTAAAGAAGGGGACCTTTAATCCCCTCTCCTAACCTAACCTCGCGGCCCTGGGCTAGAGACTTTTAGTATGTTGAACCTGAGGGTCACCCACTTAAAAAAATAACCCTTACTACATGATTGTTTGCAATTATTTTTCCTTGTCAAATGCTGAAAACAAAATTGATTCCCTGGATCTAAAGGATATTTTGAAATTTATTACCAAAGATCAAACTTTTAATTTAAAGCAAATAAACTTGGTCGTACAACATACATACTCTCTATTAGTTCAAATCGCTTACAATTTTTAAGATTTATTTCCTTTAAACTTTGTATGCCATTTTTTTTAGTATATGTTGGTGCATACATTTGCTTTCAATTTCAAAGAAAGTCATATGAGTATAGCGGTAGATATTTTCAACATATTCTCCCTGCTACCCTTTGGTAGGATAAGTTGCCATATTCGCGGTTACCGAATTTAAAAATTCGCGAAGTAACATTTAAATACCAAAAGTTCTTTAGACCAAAAACAAAACATTATTATTTACTAAGCAGCAAGTGCCTTAGGCCGTGTGCGAATTGGGTTAAAATTTCGATTAAATTCTATCCGAGATTAATTTTTGACGTTTTCACATACAGATTCCCCTCACTAGTGTCAAAAATTAATATTCGGATAAAATTTAACGCGATTTAAACCCAATTCACACACGGCCTTAGAAAAAATGTGAAAAGTCCTAAACTGCCAGACAGTGGCGTATTTATGTCCTTTTCCAACCTGAGCTATTTGAAATCTGCCGCCCCATGTCTTCTCCAGAATTTCATCGCACCCCTTTTACATAAATTAATATTCAATTAAAATAATAACACAGAAGTTATACCCTCACTATTCGGATGCTCCTGCTTGTTCATGATGGAAAATTTATTGCCTTAAAATAAAGTTCATTGGTCACTTGTCTTAACAGAAGATCATTTTAAATTGAATAAGCGTTAGCCCGTGAACTTCGTACCGCGCCTACATATTTTAAATAGAGAAAAATAGTTTAAAAAAAAATAGCCTTTTCAATCGACGTAAACCAACTTGACGCATGCACAAAAATAAAAATTTAGTCAAATTTTGTTAGATTAAATTAAATGAAAAAAAAATGCGTATACGCCCGAGTGAACCACATTTGAATGAATTTCAAATCTTCATGGAGCATTTTGTTTCTTCTATAAATCTCATTTATTTTTAAAGTAAAGACTACTAACATTTTATATGTATTTATTTTGTGTATGATTCTTGGTGATCGTAATCTTTCTAGAAGTCGAAGGCTCTTCCTTTGAAATTACTTTGTACTTTTTTATTTTAAATTTTTTATTTAAAGCTTTTACTTATTCAAATTTTGTTTAATGTTCCTATCTGTTACAGTTAATTTTTTTAATGTAATAATAGTTATTCTATATTCATGTAATTCAATTCAATTTATTATTGCAATAATTGAAGAAAAATCTTGTGAATTAAGTTTTAGTTTTCATTTTTATTAGCTCTTATTTAATTCTTAAACAACTTCAAAGATCCAGAAAATGTCTTAACCTTTCGCAAGGACAGAATTTCTTCTAATTAACATCTGTTATTGTAGAAAAAGAAATTTATTTAAAACAGAAATTCTGACGCACCAATTACCTACTAAAGCCGAAAACAGATGTGCAGCTTTTTCCAATGCAGCGAAAATAAATTTACACAGGTTCTTATGAGGGCTGACATATTCCAGGCTCTGCATGCAGCCTTATCTGCATGATATCTCTATTTCTAATTTCGCTGCATGGGAAAAAGCTGCACATCTGTTTTTGACTTAAGGTTACGGTGTGGCTACAGCCAATTAATAAGAATTGTAAATCCGTGGACTAACCACTCTGTATAGAAATAGTTTCATTTCATAAATTCACCAAAAGTGTTGTGGATTCCAAAATCAGTATAGATATTTTTCTTTATTAAAAACATCACAATCCAACATCAATTACTTAGAAAAAGCCAGATATTCACCCCAAAAAAACTTTTTGTTTTTTTAAATTTTAAGTTTGAAAATAAATTTTTAAAAAACTGTTCACTAAAACAACTTTATTTAAAAATAAAATAAAAAATAAGATGTCTGGCTTTACAAAAATGAAAAAAAAAAAATGAACAGCATGACATTGTAAGTGATTGTTTTTTAATAATTTGTTTTCTGTTTTAAGTCATGTTATTTTTTTTAGAAAATTATATCTCATTGCTAAACGGGGGGAAATAGACCCCCCTCCCATATAATTTTTTTTTGTCTCGACTCAAACTACATATCCTGTTTCTTCATTGTCATTAGATTAAGCTGTATTCAAGTATTCTGTTAATTTGAGGCATTCCATTTCTTAATCTTTCTCGACAAACACTTTGCAATTTTTTCTTAACTCTTCTAAATTCAGAGTTTTCAATTTTAAAAATTGTTCATTTAAACAATAAGAAATGGGAATAGAATTCTGTATAAAAAAAAACATTACTAATTGTAAGTGTTAAAAAATTTGGTGGCACAACAGCTCATGAAGAACTAGGGCATAGTGACCTTCAACTCTAAACCATTCCTGTGTGAGTGTCTGCAGGAATGGAAAGGACCTACAAGTTTATTGCCGAATCTGAACGGCTAATGTGAACGGCACTTTTCTATGACAAGAGTTTGGAGGTTGGCAATAGATCAACCCCTCCCATGCGATCTTTTTCTACCTTCAATCCAACTTAAAAGGTCCATTCTTTTTTTTCACATCTTGTGCAAAACAAATTTTATATTAGTTTACAAACACAAAATATGTTCTAAAAATAGGATATGTTTTTTACTTAATTCGCACTTTTAAGTACAAAAAGAATTTTTTAAAATCGTTTACCAATCTTTGGTGTTTTACCCCATTTCACCATACAATTAGGAATATTTTTTTGGAAAACATCTCTGAAAAGTTCCTCCTCTAGGTCCTTTCACAAAATCTCACCTTTTGAACACTAACGGCCATATTACTCACATAGGATTTAAATTGGATTTAAGTGAAATTTAAATTCATGTTTTTTTTCCACTTTTTCTTGCTTTTGAACTATACATGTTTATTTGTATATCCTATATATGAATAACTTCTTTTTTGGAGAGCAACATTGGAACTTCAATCTGGATGTAAGTTCTTAAACTGTCCTCCTGAGTTTAAATTAAATTGGTTTAATTTAATCTGGATGTAAAAATTTGGATTTAACTGCCGATTTAACGAGTGAATAATATGGACTTGGATTTACTTTTTGTATTTAAATGAATTTATATCTGGATTTAAGTTTAGATCTGAATTAAACGAGTGAATAATATGGCCGTAAATGAATTTTAAGGATTGGATACCATTTTTCAAACTGTAAGACCGATTTTATTTTTTTTTAAATTCAGGTTTAAGCCTTAACAACATGAGCCAAAAAAGTACAAAAGTCAAAATTTTCAAACTCATTTTGGGATAGTTTTTCTCACTGGGAAACTTATAAAAATGATGCAGAAAGCTTAAATTTCGGTTTAAAAAGAATTGTATACATTCTTTTTCACAAAACAACTGCGCTAGCGGGAAAAAAAAATATTTTTACTTTTGTAATTTTGCAAAAAGTGGCCAATGTAGTTAAGACTTTATCATGCCAAAGATATTTGATGTTAAGAAAAAAAAATTGATCTGTATTATTTTTTTTATGAAGACCACCAATTATTATTTGAGAAAATAAATGTATCCAGGTGTCTTTGGTTGATTTATTACTTAGAAAATCAAACTAAACATCACCGGAAAATGTCGTTCTTGTTTACAGCCTCACCATTTAATTTGTTTGCAACATTTTTAAAGACTTTATCTATTAAGGGTAACTGCCTGAACAGAATAGAATCATAGAATGCTGGAACCAGAGCCGCAGACGGAACTGGAAGAGCTATCAAAAAGTGTCGTTCGTTATTTTTTTTACATGTCCACAATGCAGCTGTATAGCTTGGAAAGTATTTTGAAGAAAAACAAAACAATATTCTTGTGTACAAGCTCAGAATTCACATTTTTTGTTTCCAATACTTTTCCTTTGAATAAATAATTTTTTTCGCGATACAAATAACCATAATATTTTCTTTACGACCCAAATAGTTGTTTTTTTTTCTTCATACAATTTGAAAAGTCAAAAGTGCCGTACGTGAAAAGTTAAAATTTGGTGAACTCTTCCGTCTGCGGCTGCAGCTCCGTATGATGCTACGTTCCGTTGTGTTCGCAACATTGAATGTGCGTGTATTCAATATTTTGACAGCTCTTCCAGCTGCGGCTCCGTTTCCGTCTCCGTCACCATTCTGTTCAGGCAGTAAAAGTGAGATTGGCCTAAAGTTATCTAATTCCCTAGTTACGCTTTTCCTGCAAAAGAAGTTAGATATTGGCAAATTTAAAATACTTAAAAAAAATGTGTCCTTAAAAATATACCCAAACCAATATACAGTCTTAATTTAAAGCTCACCATTTAAATAAATTTAGCCTGTAGTGACATCTACATTTTTAAGTAATGAAACTTAAAGTTTTTGAATGCAATATTTCCACCAAAAGCTTTTCTCACATTTGATGCTGTGGTGTTGTCACAAATTCACCATCATTACAAATCCTTCGAGGGAAGTGTGTTGTATTCCTCTTCTAGATAAGTTGTACTTGAAATATATTGTTTACATTTCCAAAAAGTTGGACCAAAGACGAACAAGTTTTGTAAGAACTATCCTGTCATCATATATTTTGTACTTAGTGGCAACTACAATAATATTGAATCCCACAAAAGTGTCTCGATTTTTGTCGGAGGTGGGTGTTTTGATGTTTACATTGAATTCGTTCGTTAATCATTGAGGTGTGAAAATAATAATGTTTAATTTTATTTATAGGATCAAATCTTAAGTGCACACTTCAGTTGCAGTGACCGAAGTGCGTTTTGAGTTCCGCATTTCGTGCATAACATCATTTGTAATTGTTGTAAGTTCTAAGTTAACTAGAAAATTGTCAAGTTTTGTTTACTTAAGTGTCAAGGTTAGCAAAGTAAAATTTATAATATTCTTTGCAAGATTAATTACAATACTGAATTACCATGAACTGTTGCCAAATTAAATGTTCATAACACATCCTTCTTGCCGCGTTAAGGGTGAGTGATTTTTCATTGATAAATGTAATGTGTGCCAAAAATGTCTAATAAATCTCATACAAAGGAGGTCATTCAGATACATCTTAGTGGTTTGTATCATTTAAATATTACATTATTTGATTTGATTATATAACTGGTTAAGTGTATTTTTTACACAACAACAATTCTGTTTTTAAAGTTTTAAGTGCTATCCAATGTAATGCTATACGATTGTAGTCATCTTATAGGGTATCAAATAAAACAAATGCATTTCAAGTCGATAGTAGATACTCATAGTTTGCTGAAACATCTATAAGAACTTTTGAAAGTAGTTACCTATAGCGTGAGTGTTTGTTGTTTGAAAAACTATACTGTTTTGTGTTATGGAAAACTTCTTCGTGAATTTATTTGAGTTTGAAAAGTTTTAAGATTCAAAGAAAAATTTTGCCTTGTTCAGATTATAATGAAGTTATTAAAATAGAGAGAGAGAGAGAGAGAGAGAGAGAGAGAGATGATGTTTTTGTATTAATTTGATTTTAAATCAAAAATTATTTTCAATGAAGTGAACAAAAGTTGACGAGTTTCTTGTCTTTTGTCCAAAGTTTAAGTGAATATTCAAACTCCAATATGAATATGAGCAACGAAAGTACACACATTTCATTTTGTTCAAGCCCCTTCGGAAGAGAAGCCTGCAACTGGAGGAACCCGTTTCGTTCTTAGTCCAAAAAGAATAGACGAAAAAATGCCAAAGAAACGGTTTTTTTTTTTCAAGAGAAAAATTTGGGTTGGGGTCGAAATACTGTAGGGTCAAAATACTGATTTAAAATACTGTAATTCAAATTTCTGGTTACACAAAATTCTGTATTTTAAAATTCTGTATGGCGAAAATTCTGTATGAGTAAAATTCTGTATTTCAATATTCTGCTTTTCAAGATTCTGTATTTAAAAAAATTGTTTTGATAATGTAAAAAAGTGCGCACTTTTTTACATTATCAAAACAATTTTTTTAAATACAAAATTTTGAAAAGCAGAATATTGAAATTAAGAATTTTACTCATACAGATTTACTTAAATACAGAATGAACATTGTAAGTTTGAATGAAATGTACTGTAACCGCCGTAATATTCACGCCGTTTAAAACTTATTTTAAAAGCCCTTAAACCGACTTCATTTAACCGAACTAAACCGATAGAATTTAAACGACAAAATCTCGTTTAAATCGGTAATATTCGCTCCGTTTAAGCAAAAAATTCCATTCGGTTTACGTCGGTTTAAATTTGTGATATAAACCGACCGTCGCATAGCATCGCAAATATGAAAAAACTAAAAAGGCTTTTCTTGACATTTATTTTTCGAATTGTCATTTTATATTTAAATAATGTCGAATTCCTTTTAATAAAAAAATCGATTTGTTTAGAAGAAAAAATCGATTTTTCTGGACAAATTTCTTGTATTGAAAGAAAAAATGGAGTCTGTTTAGAAAAAAAAATCGATTATTTTTGGTAAAAGGAATTCGACATAAAATAAATTAATTAATTCGTGTCAAACACAAATAAGCATTAGAAATGTTTTTTATTCCTCTTTATCGTGTTTTACGTTGCGAAAAAATGTCAACAATAACGTCCACCGCATTGCGTCTTCGAAACATTCCATGAACGATTTGTTGCGAGTTGAATTCTTCTTAATGATCTGGTTGCAGTTCCGCGTCGGTCGTGAATTCAGGTCCAATATCTATCATATTATATTAAGCAAGATGGCAACTAAATTCCAAACTGAATTTCATTGGGCTGGCAGTGATACCGTGAACATTACACTACCATTATGCACTTTCCTAACAAAAAAATAGTATTAGCATTTTTAAAGTGAATTATAATGGTGCTATGGCTACGGTATTGCTGTCGGGTTGATATGGAATTTAGTTTGGACACATAAAAATACTATGTAAACACTATTTGGATCGATTCCATACACCTTTTTTTTTTGCATTAATGAATTTTGAAAATGCATTATATGTAGTGGTGCTAGGTATGAGGTATTACTGTCAAGTTGATGAAATTGAGTGTGGACAGTAACCACGAACTATTCTGATTTTTTTGGTTGAATTTTGAAAGTGCATTATGGAAATGTTAGGGCCACGGTATCGCTGCCAGACCGATGGCATTTAATTTGGACACATATAAACATTTTGCTCACAAAATTTGGAGCGGTATAATACACATAAACTTCACTCATTTTTTTGAATTTTGAAAGTGCATTACGGTGGTCTTAGGGCCGCGATATCGCTAAAAGGTCTAAGGCATGTAGTTTGCACTGCGGTATAAACAAATATCATGCTCACAAATATCATGCGATATAAAACACTTTGATCAAATCGTTTACCAGCTCTCGGTTTATAAGCCCTTTCTAATTAATTGGTCAACTCTACCCCGACGTGCGAATAACGTGCACAAATATGATGAGTTTGAATAGCCATCATCGCCGAAAATAACACGATTGAATATTTTTCACTGACTGAATAAACCAATCAAATGTTGAATATTAGCTAAAACCATTTAAACCGTACCTAAACGACACGAAAATGCCTCGTTTAAGTTGGAGTTGGTTTATCGTAGTTAAACCGATCATTCGGTTTAAAATTTTGGTTAACGTCGGTTTAAGTGAGTGAATATTACCGATTAGTCGGTTTAAAAATTTTAAACCGACTTCTGAATCTAAACCGATTTTAAACGGCGTGAATATTACGGGCATAAGGAAAACAAAATTCGAAAAGTTGCTACACTCAAGCCTCATTATACATAATTATGTACGGCTAAATGAAAATTGACCCCAATTCATAAAATATTATCAATTTTTTGTTGTTGTTGCTTTTATATACATTTTTGGGAAAATTTTCATTATTTGTTTGGAGCTATTTTTGAAAGGGGCTAAATTTCATGGAGCTATTTTGTATTCAATATTGCTGAAGAACTCTATAAGTTATATAGTTAAATTCTACAATTTCCACATCGACGTTAAACATTCACGAAAATAGAGTTAAAAAAACGCTGGTTTATTTGTCTTTTACTCGGTTTTAAATGAATGAATTTTTGTACAAAAATTCAATATGTACTTGTACGTGAATAACAATGATATTGTAAAAAGTATTTTCTTCAAAATATAGAACTTGGACATAACCAGCATTTTGGAAAACAGAATTTTACACTTACAGCATTTTGAATATACAGATATTTCGATATACAGAATTTTGAAAAAAGAAAAAACAGAATTTTGGTCATGCAGGATTTTGATAGCCGGAATTCTGACCCGCTCCCGAAAAATTTTGTTCTGCAATATTGTAAATCAGTCTATTTGCCACAAAAAAACTGTAGCTTTTCAACGGCAAAAGCCATTTTTGTGGAAAGCTGCCCCAGCTACAAGATTGGGAAACAAAATTTTTCTCTAAAATAAACCGTTTTTGAGATACATATTTGCAAAAAATTCATTTTCATCCCCTTGTACTGACCGATCCGACGACCGCTAGATCGGTGAGGAACTCTCTTAGTTTAAAAGAGTCCCATTACCAAAACGCATGCCAATTTTTTTTATCTTATTATGTTTTGAAATAATATTTTCAAACGTAACTTTATTATAAAATTAAGGATTTTATTTTTCAGAGTGAAATTTAGGACGTGTTACTGTCAGATTTGAGTTTGCGAGATTTTAGTTTGCCAGGTTTCGGCTGATATTTGCGAGATTTTTTCGTGTGAAAACCAAATGCGAGATTGTTAAAAGCGAAATTTTGTATTTATTTTATGGTTTGGAAAATTGGTTTATGAATTTGCAAGATTTCGTTTTTTTTTTTTATTAAAAAAAAGCGAGATTTCGTTATTAGAAATTATTATTTACAAGATATCCTAGCGCTCCTGATTTGTACACACTATTTTGTCAAGTCCACCGTAGGGAACTATAAATATTCACAAATGGGAACTTATTTTTTTCGAGATTACTAGAATAAAATAAAACTATAAGTTTACAATTCAACAATCATTTTTTAATAATGCTGACTTAACAAGAAACTATATTGTTTCTATACTAGAAAGAAACATGCTGCAATTGCTAAAATATTAAAATTTCTCTATTTCGTACAAATTATTTATACAAGAACCCTGGTCTGGCTGAACAATGTCACTTGAATCCATCCAACACCAGTGGTGATTTTTAAAATATTACAAATGATCGTGAACTACAAAGCTACAAGTAAACTATTCTCTTAACAATTTTACAAGCATAACTTAAAAAAATTGGGAAATTTGAAATTTCCCCAGTTTCTGTACCATCGAGCTACGTGTTGCCTGTTTTTCACCTGAGAACTCACTGCTGCCTTATTTGTTCACGATTTACTTATTGTTAGATCACCACGAGAGCGCTTGTGCAATAACTTGAACAAATAAGGAAAATTCGAAATATAAGAGTTGTTTTTTTGGGGGTGGCCCAGGCGCAGTGGAAGTAGTGCTTGACTGCTAACCTGGATGTGTGGGTTCGAGCCCCAGTCTTGGCAGCATTCTTTTCTATATTCCCTCAACTGAGAACGCCACCCTTGGGATTTGATGAGATAATCAAAATCTTATTTGTCAATCCACTGTGCTAACAAAAATCTATCCTATCCCTCTATTTCTTCTAACATTGCCTAATTTATAAGACCCTAGGTCTTACTAGCATATATATGTTTGTGTTGTTTTTTTATGAAGACTTTTGTGGTAGGTACAGAAATAGTTACTTGCCAAGTCTGCTTCAGTTTATTTAGTTTTTGTACAAATGTTAAGTTTTATGTTTACTTATAGCCTTTTGGTACGCAAGAAATTGTAATTTGTTAAAAATAGCGTCACGTACAAGACTTGTAGTTTTATGGTACACGCCCCAGGCAATGCCCTCTCTTTCATATATTAAGCATCAAATAGATACAATGATTTAGATGCATCAAATGTTATTGAATGTCATAAAATTACTTTCAAGATATTCATGTAGACCGCGCAAACAAATTTAGTTAAAATAGAAGTGAAATAAAAAGCTCCATTTCAATACATCTTGCTGTCATAGTTTTCCTATTTCTATGTCTGCATGTAAGAAAAACGTGTAAGAAAATAGTTCTAAACGCTAAATCTCGGTTAATCGAAAAAACAGAACTTGTGGAAAATAGAAGATTGATAACATTACTACCATAATAAGCTGGGCAACCGTCGTGTTGAAACCACATTGACTGGACTATGGCAAGGGGTACGTCTTCTAAAAAAAAAATAACCTACTTTCCAAAAAATCTAAATAAATTTCACTGTTTAGTGTATCTGGTAATTGAAAGGGTCCTATGATGTGGCCATTCAAAATCCCAGTCCACAAATTGATTTTAAATTGGTATTGGGATTTTCCTTCTCTTACCAAATACGGATTTTCCATTTGCCAACTGTGGAGGTTATGTATGTTCACGTATCCATCCTTTTTGCATGACGACTCGTCAGTCCATAATATTTTATTAAAAAAACCTGGATCTTCTTGGCTTTTCCGAAGCATAATTTGACAAAATTCAACCCTTTGTCTATAGTCCCTTGGAAGTAGGATTTGGACACGCTGCACATGAAAAGGATGCAAGTATAGTTCCTTCTAAACATCGTGTGCACGGTTGATTTTGGAATTCCTGTTTCGATGGCTCTAACAGATGTAGTAGGCTCATTTTCGATGGCAAGAAATACTGCCTCATCGTGATGGCCTTGATAGCCATCTATTCCAATTGTGCCTGGTATTCTGCCTTCCAAATAAGCCAAGTGAACCCTTGTAAAAACGCGATGGTCAGGATGGGAAGCATTTGGGTACCTCTCAGCATAGGTTCTCGCTGCTAACCTCGAGTTTCCTCCACATTCTCCGTAAATAAAGTGCATTAACGCGTAAGACATTTTCAACTTTTTTTGTCAGCCAAATAAATAGCTTTTTATAAAACACAAATATTTATATTTGTATTACTTTTTATAAAAAACAAATATCACACTTTGATAACTAATCAGCGCCATTAGTTTTGAAACGTTAGAAATTCTAACCAGCCATACCATTTCCGGTAAAAATAAATAAATGATTAGTACAAGGATTGACCAAGCGTGGCGTGCGTCGCAAGGAAATAGACCGCCATTTTTGGTAAAATTAAATTGGTTTGGGGATAAGATTATTAATTGAAATTGCTCTCAAAAAAACCAAGAAAAAACCTAAAAAACCAAAAACAAAAAAAAAAAAGACAAAACAAAAACAGAAAAACAAACAAAAATGAATGTATTTTATTTTTCTTTTAACAATGTCTGATTGAGTTCAAATGGTTATTACTTTTGATTTAGAGCTCGTTTTGGTAAGATTTATACCTTTGTGGAAAGTGCTAGAAAAAGGCAATTTTTTAAAAGTGAGAACCAATATTGAGTCATACGAATTTTTTTCAAAAAAATTTGAAAAAGGGCGTATACAATTAAAATTATTTTAATGTACAAAAAAAGCCTTTTTATTTGAAAATGTTTTAGTGTTAAAATGAAAAAAATTAAAAATCAATTATAGACGGGGGTGAACAAAAAACTCATTCAAGGTAGGAGTTTGTAGAAATTTCAAACAAACAGCCGTTACTCGAAAACCTTTATGATTTGGTAAGAACAAGTTACTAAATTCTGAGAGGTCATGACCTGGCCTATCACCATATTCAGTTTGGACCATTGTCACCCGGACACCCCCTATATATAGATTATATTTTGAAAATAATTTACTAACGAATATTCATAGAAAGTCTCATAATAGGAAGTTCCATAATATTTCCTTTAATTCTTAAGTGTATTCATCTTTCTCAAAAAATTAAACAAAATGTGTGAAAGTGATACCTAAATAGCTGTCAGCAACAAATCATGGCAAAACAGTCATAGTCAATTTGATAATCACCTTACGTGGAGCAAAATCATTCATTTTGATGATCAGCAATCAAGTATCGCCTTACTCGATTCCACCCCTGTATGTAGCTGGGGTGTAGTGATGTCTCTGACATAACTATATATATGTACATTTAAATTCCTTAACACTTTAGTCGTGCTCCAAATTTAAGGTACATTTTAGAAAGGGCTGAAGACATACATATTTTTTTTGTTTACTTTCCTGTAAAGTAGACCTAGACTGAGAAATCAGTTTTATTAACATACTTGTCATTTTATAGCTGACCTATCATTTCCTATATTTTACTTATTTCAAAATTGGTATTATGACTATTATTATTTTTAAAGAAAATTCAATTTCCAATAAGAATACGTTATCATTCCCGAACGACAACCGGTTGCAAAGTTATAAAAAAAGAAGCAATCCAAAGAAAACTTCCTATACAATTTGTATGGAAAAAAGAAATTAGCAATGCGCGACCTCTAAATATTAATCTACACGGCTGAAATTTTAACAGGATTATTATTTCACTAATCTGTAACTCAAAAACTAGTGGCATTAAACAATTTAATTTTTTTGAATCAGTCTAATGTAGGGTAAGGTTGGGTGATATGGCACCAGGGGATATATGGCACCATATTCAATATCTCCCACTTAATGACTTCTTTTCGAGACGAAGAGAACAAAATATCATTCAGAATTACGTAAGCTCTTATCGTATCCGGTCAGAATCGCAGTAGCCCTTAAAAATATTTATTAAAAACCGAATGAAAAAAAAATTGAGTATATTTGAGGCAAAAAGTTTTTCTTACAAAAGCATTTGACGCCAGGTGTTCATATGAACAAAAAAAAGAATAGTTAACCGTGATTTTTTTTATCTGTTTATTGAAATAACTAAGCAAACAGGTTTATTCGTGTTATTTGGAAAAGCAGAAGTAATGTCAAAAGGGAGATATGGCACCTCGCAATTTCGGGATATATGGCACCGGTGCCATTTGCCCCGCTCCTACTTTTGTACCAAATTTTCAATAGAAGCGTGCTCAAAAAACCAAAATATCTCAAAAAGAGTATCAACGATGGCGATGACGTCAGTCAATCATAGGACTAAAACTTCTAATTCTATGACGAATCAGATGAACCTGAAGATTTTAGGGAGGGAATTTGTGTAGTGTAGGCTATGGCGAGGATAATGCTGTGACAACAAAACCGGATGAGTGGTTTATATGCATAATAGCCAGTTTTGGTGTCACGATTCATGCATATCTTATTCAACAATACTTACAACAAATATGGCCAGAACAACTATAAAAAACAAGAGTGCCATATCACCCTGCAATAGGTGCCATATCACCCTCCAGTTTTTTGCATCGTTTTTTTTCAATGTTTTTTGTTTAGAGCCTAGTGTACAGTTCTTCAACAAATAAAAATCTACATGTAATTCTTATGAGAGTGATTTTCACAAAAAAAAAAAAAAAAATCTGCTGAAAAGTTTTTTTTTTATTGAACTAACCCCAGATAAAGAAAATTATACTCAACACGATTCTTTTTCGCGCAAAACAATGTCAGTAACATTGTTTTGTGCAAAAAAATCTGGTTTGTACTTACACGGTGCCTCAAAAGTAATGACTCTTTATGAACCGGAGAATCATGACTCTTGAGGCACCGTGTAATAGTTGAACTAAAAAAAAAGTTGTTTCACCACAGATATTTTTTTTCCCGAATTTTTTTTTTCACAAGTTTTTTTTATTCAAAAGAACTGTATACTAAGGACCTAATTATGTGGTTTAAAATTATGGTCAAAAAACCATTTATTAGCCTATTGCACAAACTGATCTCATTTCAAATTTGGGGTAACGGAAAACAGTCCTATTTTATACATACAATAAGTCAAAACTGAAAAAATATGACTGTTTTCAATTTCTCCAAATTTAAATTAAGATCAGTTTGTGCAATATGCTAATAAATGATTTTTTGACCATATTTTTAAACCACATAATTTGGTCTGAAGTTCTGGGTGTCTTACTGTTAATGAGGAAATGGGCAAATGTAGTTAAACATTGACTTCTGTTGAACATTGTGTTTGCTTTTTCTGCTAAATTTTATAACTTTCCAATCTTCTTGTGCTCATTTACTGTAAAGCCTTTGTCCTCAATGGTGACACAACACCTTTCCACTCAAGGTGATTGGCACACAGTCGATTTATGTATGGAATATTTGATCAAATTTTCTTTCTGAGATATTCCTTATTTGATGTCACTCAAAATACTCGATTTTGTTTCGGAAGAATACCTACCTGTTTCCGCCATTTTTATCAAAGTTGTTAGTTTGCAATGTTTGTTCGCTTTTTTGTATCAAAAAGACAATTATCTCGATCAAACGACTTAATTATTATGAACCACAATAATGTACGGAACGAACCACATAACGAAAACGTATTTACCGTGGTCAAAATGCGTCGGTTGGCACTCGTTCGCGTGAGTTGCAAATGTTTTGCACAGTCAAAATCAGACACTTTTTTGTAAAAAAAAATTGTACTCGTTGAAGCTGTTTGTTGTTCTGATTTTTGGCTTTCCTCCAGAAAGCATGATAAATAATAAAGCCCACGCAATAAAAATATTTGATGTTTTACAACATTTTCTATGACGAATATATGGTTTTTCAACTAGGTGATATTAGTTGCAAATGTTTTGCACAATACTGTACATACATACATCAAAAAAAATTGTACAGATTTTTGTTTCTTAATAAAAATCTTAAATGTTTATTAAGGTTTGTCATTTATTCATTTAAACTTAAATATATTTGTGAAACTCTTATTTTTCTGTTTTTTTACCTTCAAGTGCACTCAGATATGACATTCGCTTCACTTTTACTGGCTGAACAGAATAGAATGACGGAACTGAAGCCGCAGACGGAACTGGAAGAGCTGTCAAAAAGTGTCGTACGTTATTTTTTTTACATGTCCACAATGAAGCTGTACAGCTTTGAAAGTATTTTGAAGAAAAACAAAAGAATATTATTGTGTACAAGCTCAGAATTCACATTTTTTGTTTCCAATAATTTTCCTTTTAATAAATAATTTTTTTCGCGATACAAATAACCACAATAGTTTTTTCCCACCCAAAAAGTTGTTTTTTTCTTCATACAAATTGAAACGTCAAAAATGCCGTACGTGAAAAGTTAAAACTTAGTGAACTCTTCTGCCTGTGTCTGCAGTTCCGTATGCGTTTACGTTCCGTTGTTTTCGCAACATTGAATTTGCGTGTATTCAATATTTTGACAGCTATTTCAGCTCCGGCTCCGTCTCCGTCTGCGTCACCATTCTGTTCAGCCAGTTATTCATTTTGTGTTCGCTAGGTTCGTCTAATTAAAAAACTTCAATTTTGTTAATTAAAACAGCATTACAAAAAAAAAGCATATCTATTTTAAATCTAGCTACCTACCTATATATGGTTTTTCACACGTATCTACATAGGTACATCTTTTACCATATAAAACTGACCTAGAGCTTCATTCAATTCTTGGTTAATAAACCTTTGCCCTTTTCCTATAAGCAAAACTAAGCCAAAAAATGCAACAGCACTTTTCAATAATTTTACCGCAACGCAGTCTTATTTTTATTACCCTAGCCGCAGCCATGTGCTTTATACGCATAATAAAATATATAAATTTTGTTACCACGTGACTCAACCAAAAAAAAAAAAAAAAGTTTCCTTATGAACATATAAATTCTAAAAGAAGAAGAAAGAAAAAAAAAACAACTTTACACACATTCATATACACACAACTATATCTTAGTACAATCCTTTATCCAGGAAGTACGACTTTCTCGTGAGTAAAAGCTTCTTCTCAAAAGCACCACCACTTTCCACCATCATCCACATCATCACATTTCCACCTCTATTCTGTGAGTACGGTTAGTCAGATTTTGTTTGAGTGTAAGTGAATGTGTGAATAAAACCGCTACTTTCAACTGTTCTCTGTTCTCTCTCTCTCTCTCTCTCTCATTATATTGCTCTCAATCTCTTACCACAAATGCAAAAATTTTTATTTACATTTATTATCCGCACACAAAAGCCTACCGTTTTTACGGTGCCACTGGGACGCACAGTTAAAAACCAAAAAAAAAAAAAAAATCCTTATTAGGTCGATACCAATTTTCCCCGATTCTTCAGTGCTTTTTAGCGTGGAAACAATCTACCATTTTGAACACACACCCGTTCACATTATATATTGGCCTGACTTTAAAGAAATCCAGTTATTCACCTCCCTATCATTAAAAAAAAGGGTAGTTTTTTCTTGTGTGCCATTTACCAGTGCCATGGTGAATGTGTGTTTTTTAACTTTGGTGGACTAACTTTGCTTCGGACACTAAACCATTGCTTCATTGCGGTGTTACGTGTATCTTGTGTCAGACACACACAAGACTCGGTTTCCATTGTTGTTGTTGTTGTTTTATTGTTGTTTGTACTCATTGTTACCTGAATAGTTTATGTGTGAAATATTTGTATTCTTTGATTACAATTTAATCGTATTTTGTTTGTTTCTGTGTTTCAAAAAAAGTTGTTAGATATTTTATTTTATATATGTATGTAATTAGAAAATAGGATTGCCGCTTAAATTTATAAAAAAAAAAAAAAATCTCGTACCTTTGAATCACATATCGAATAAAAGAAGCTTGCTTGATAAATAATAATAATAAAAAAAAAGATTTATATATATATATATGCTTAGCACACAACCATATTTTTCTATTCAACCTCGAACTCAACCTAACAAAAAAAAAATAAAATAAAAGAACTCTTGTGATTCATCTTCTTCTAAAGTCCTTAACAATTCCAATAGAGGAATGCAAACTAGCGTTTGACTTAAATTAAGTGTAGACTAGGGTACGAAATCGCGTGAAGCAGGACACTTAGAACAAACATTTAAAATATTGTACATATTTGTTATTATGTAGACAGCAAAAACAAAACTATTTTTCCTAAAATAAAAATTAGTTCTCTTTATTATAAATTCTATTCGGTTGTCGTATGTATGGACAGTCGTCGTCATCGTCGTCGTGTCGTATTGTCGTGCAAATGTGAGTGATATAATATGTTCTATTCTGTGTGTGAGTGTATTTGTGTGATGTCCTTGTGAAGTATTGTGCTGCCACTCACTCTACTGTGTTTGTTAGCATTGCAATGATTTTTAATAATTAATTATGAAAAGGCAGAAGGGGACAGCAAAAAAAATATAAATTATAAAATAATAGAGCCAATAATAATAATAACCTTCTACAAAATGGAGCAGAATCGTTAAACAAATAAAATTGATTTTTTTTTCTAATGACTTAAATCATAAACAACGTTATAAGTAATTTCCTAAAGTGGCTTAAAGTGCGATAATATAAATATAACATTAACCGATAATCAAAGTGAATGTAAATATTAGCAACAAATAGAAACCAAAGCAGAAAGAAACGAATTAAAATAATTATGGTAAATCCTTACATAACCCTAAGTGGAACAAAAATTTAAATAAAATTATGTAACTGCTGCTGGTGTTTGGGTCCACATATAGAAGAAAAAAAAAAAAAAACGCTCAACGGCGGGATTTTTTGTTTGTTCCTGATTACAAATTCTTTGCTGCCGCCGCTGTGCTTGTGCAGATTTACTTCTTCTTCTTCTTCGGGTTCTGCTGGTATAGTTCTGGTCCTCATTGTAGGGCATAACACTTGATTCTCTATTGGATCAATATTGAGCAAAGACCAACTAACCAACCAACCACTTTTATAACAAAACAAAAAAAAACAACAACAGCAGGAAAGTGCTGAGGAAAAAAAAATAAGAAAGCAATCAAACACCAACCAAGATGGTTATCTGAAATGTGACTTGACGGGGAGGCGGGAGGAGAGAGGTCAAATTCTTATTTTTTGTTGTTTTGCATAGAAAAGGGTCACTATGGCGTATACGTAACCTTAATGAGTTTTTTTCAAACACATTTTAGTTCGTGCATTTTTCTTCCTCTTACAATGCATACATATTTTTTTCTCTTAATAATTTTTGATATTTTTGTAAGTTAAAATGATTTATTTGGCTCTATAAGGAAGCAGACATATTTTATAGATGAGTGAGGGTAGAATAGAAGGTATCAGAGCATAAAGAATACAAATGCCGCAAAACCATGAAAAGAATGAAGAAATGAAGAAAAATGTACAAATTTCATTTCGTATAGTTTTGTCATTGTTGTGTTTGTTTTCTTTTATATCTTCTATAATTTTTTTGTTGTTGTAAGAAAGAGGAAGAAAAATCAGTTTGAAAAAAAGGTTTTTATTGCTTTGGTTTTATTACTCCCGCGGGAAAAATTTCCAACCATTATAACACTGGAAACATATTGGAGAAGTTTTTTTTGTAATAATGGAACAGATATTGGTCGATAGCGATGGTAAATGATTGGATGACACATTGACATCAATTATATACCAATGTTTTATTTATATTTTATGGTTTTTTTTTTTTTTGTAGAATTGATTCAATTAGATTAATGGTTTTCTGGAAAATACTGAAAGTACGGTGAAAATGAAATATTACATTATATGCATTATGCATTTTTAGCTTAGATAAAATTTTACTTTTTTTCTTTTTATAATTTGAGTTAGTAATGAAACAATCTAAATAAAACTCAAAAAAAATTCCCTCAAGAAATAAATTAGCTTAGTTCCTTTACTTTGAAACTCTGTGATTTTCTGTTCATTTGTGTGATTTTCAGCCCAAAGTTCTGTCAAAAAAAGAAATGGCAGTAAAATGCACATCAAATCGCAGAGTTTCATAGTAAAGGAACAGACATATTATTTTTGTTCTTCAATTTGATTTATATTTCAAATACTGCAAAAAAAAAGCCTTTTCGAACATTCAGATTCCCGCTATCGAATGTAAAAAATATTCAACCAGAGAATTCGGAATCGGAATAAGTATTCTACTCCCGAAAGAATACGTCTCCCGTGAAGTTTTTTCCCGGGGAATATTTAGAATTGGGCTGAATAATAATATTTTTAGGTGATCAACATTTTGGTTTTCAGAATGCTTTTGCCTTTTGATAATTTTTTTTGTATTCTGTTGATTCAAGACTAATATTTCTTTCAATATCTGCAAGAGAACATTTCAGTTCAAATAACCCCATATGAAAAAGTCTAAAGCTGTTCGGTCGGGAGTAAACGTCGTCCAATTTATGAATCTTTTATTCAACCTAAAATTATTTCATCGTGTCTCAAGATATGGCTCAAGTGCCGCGCTATTTCAATATTGTTGAAACAAAATATTAAGAAATGTCAAAAAAAAGTGGAATAGAATTACCTACGATACGGTTAAAATGGGTGACGTTAAATATGGCCCAACGAAATACCAAAGATTAAATTTCAAATTTGGCCTTATTTTGTTTTGAAAATGGAAATTGTGTCCTCAGCTTTACATTATTTACTCGACTGACAAATTGTTAAAAGACTCTATCAGAAAAGAATGAACAAGACTATTTTTTCTTGTGTTTTGTTATAATTTGAAAAATGGTTCCAACATGATGACAAAACACTGGCAGATTTTGAACCATTTAAACAATGAAATCATAATAAAAGTCAGGAAATATAAATCCGTTATAATGTTAAAATGTCAAATGGGATGACAATAACCTGAATGATGGGCGACTATGCTGTCGACAATTTAGGAATGTCCTTAGCTGTCTAATTTTCGATTTTAAGTTTATGGTATTTTTGGTGTTTTAGATGTCAATTTAGACAGAAAATCCCACTTTCTGTAAGCCCCTAGTACAAACCGTATGGCTTAAAATTTTAAAAAGCCCTAAGCGATACAACTGTGTGTTTTTTTTTTTCAGCAACGTTAAATGCAGTTAACGTCTCTCGAAAACAATTTATTTTATGGAGGGTACGTTATTGATGTTCACATGGTGGCTGCACGAGAAATTTTTCATAGAACACCGTATTTATTGCATGCTATGAAAATTGCTCATAGAGGCTACATACTTATAATAATCTATCTATTTTTTAAGCAGCAAGCTTGTGAATATTTAAGTGATTACTTACTATTGTTGTAAATAGGGCTTTCTTAATATATTTTTTTTTTTTCAAAATCTTAAAAGTCCTATCTACTCTATTTCCCAAAATACTTAAGTACTATTTTTCATTTTTTAACTGTTTCAAAAATAAAGCTCCAATTAAGCTAACCTACAAAACAAACATTTATTTATGTTTTTTATGTTTTAAACAATTCATGTTGCGGTAAGCAATTTAATGTTTTCCTCTTTATCTAGTTATAGGGCCTTTTCGAAAAGGGGGGCAGAACGTGTGGGGCATAATAAAAGACCATACCGAATTAAACAAAAGAATAAGAAAACCATTTTTGAAGGATTCTGGAAAAACTTTTTATACCGATCCTGAAAAGGCAAACGAGCTGTCTAGAGTTTTTTCAATGAATCATAGAGTATCACAAAACTTAGGTGACAGAGACACGAATGATAGAGTGCTAAATGCTGTTCAAAATCTAGATTCTTCAGTTGAACTGACACCATCAAATGCATTTGTTGTGGAAGAAGGTATCAAAAGTATTATTGACAGCCTTCAAAACCGAAAAGTAGGAGGACCACGAGTTGGAATCAAGTTTCTAACATTTCTTATTAATGCTTGCCTCAAACTCCATTATTTTCCTAATTGCTGGAAAAAAGCAAAGGTTGTACCTATACTAAAAGCAGGAAAATCACCAGAAATATCTGCAAGTTACAGACCTATAAGTTTGCTCAGCCACTTAAGCAAGATTTATGAAAAAGTTGTTAAGGATCAAATTTTAAAATTTGTGTCGAATGAAAATATCTTTCCTGATGAACAATTCAGTTTTAGACGTTATCACAGCACATCTCATCAGATAAAACGAATTTGTAACCATGTTGTACAAAATAGGGCACTGGGTCAGTCAACAGGAATGATCTTAATGGATATAGAGAAAGCTTTTGATTCTGTGTGGCACAATGGATTAGTTTATAAAATGATACAATTTAATTTCCCGCTATATTTGTGTAAAATAATTCAAAGTTTCTTGTCTGGTAGATGTTTTCAAGTTCATGTTAATTGTGCGGTGTTTCTGACATATTATGTTTTGATTTTGGTGTCCCCCAAGGCTCAGTTCTTGGCCCAACCTTGTACAACCTGTACACATCAGATTTTCCAACTCTTCCGTATTGTAATCAGCAATTTTTGCTGATGACACTGCAATTTTTTCATCGCATGAGTTTGCTCTCAATATTGAGAATAATTTAAAAAATGCAATTTAAATATTGGACAAATATTATCACAAATGGAAGATCAAGTTAAATACTGGTAAGTTACAAGCTATTTTTTTCTCGCTCAAAAGAAAAGCTTGCTATATCTTCCCAGTAGTCAACTTCAATTTAATGGAAATGTAATACCATGAGAACAGTCCGTTAAATATCTAGGAGTTCATCTAGACACCAAACTAGCCTTTAACCAACACATAAACAATACTATAAAGAAAATGAGTATTGCAACTAAAATGCTTTATCCCTTTATAAACAGAAGATCTTCACTTACAAATGACAATAAGATTTTAATACATAAAGTAATTTTTCAATCAATTTTACTGCAAAAAGTCACATACGAAAATTACAAATTTCGCAAAATAAATGCTTAAAAATGATGCTCAATCTTCCTCCAGAGAAATATTGTGTCGGCCTGTTTTCAGCTTTATATGCCCGACTATCTTTAGTTAATTTAGTTAAGATATAGAGAGCGGCCAAGTTCTCAAAAATCAGTTTTATTTTATTATTAAAAATAAAAATAATTTAAGCAATGAACCTCTAATATGTGAAATTATTTCGATCAGTCGCAGAAAAAAAATGTTCTTTAAAATATTGAACATTTCATGTCTTAGGTCCAACTGTCTGCCTGTAAAAAAAAAACTAAAGCCCTCAGGAATTATAAGTTATGATATTTAATAACAAAATTTTAATTTAAAAAAATCTATTTTAGTGTATTTTAAACGACACAGAGATATAAGATATGTAAGTGTGTATCTCTGCAAGAAAAAGATACATATGTACATATATGACATAAAAGTTTTAAATTTCCTTAGTTGTGCCCAAGCACATGTATAATATCTCAGTTTGCAGTCATTTTTATTAGAACACAGGAATAGATCTACAATCTACATACATTACATACAATCTGCTCTAATAAGTTTCTTATTTTGCATTCATGGGATTGTTATCCTATATAGCACATGCCATGGGGAGTTGAAAATTGTATATGGATCTCTCGGCTGGAAAGAGACATGATGAGAAATATCCTTCTAAGGAAACTCCAGGAGATTGTATTGAATTTCTAAAATTCCACTCTAAACCAACATTTTATGAGAACTGTGATTTTAATCAAAATTGAATCGAGGATTTTTTCGTCAGCGTGTTGCTTTGTTTTTGCAGTAAGTAATTCTATAATCACGCTGTAGATTGTTAATTAAATTTAAGATGCATGTTCTAGGAATTTTTTAAGAGATTAATTTAAAAGCTGACTTTTACTATTTTTTGTGAGTATATAATACGAAATAGTTAGGAAAAATATATTTATTTCATGGGTAAAGTCTTCTTGAGACAATTTCAGTGTGAAACTCTTGAAATTCAAGCCTTAAACCCTATGAATAAATTGTTTTCTTTTTTTTTCTCTTATGAAAGTTAAGGAAAAGAAAAAAAATCTCAAAATGACTAAAAACTTTCAAAAGACTCGGCTCAAAAAATTAATAAAAACAAAACTTCAATCAAGTTGGAGAATATCCCCAAAGGCTCCTCAAAGACGGCCAAGCAATCCAAAAATTCCAAAAAAAAACTTAAATTGTATTACTTCGAAAAGAATACTGAACAGATGCTAAATGCTTTGCGAGAAACTCAAGTAATTCATATTTCAAACGAAAAGTAGATTAATTCCCAGGAGAAATATGTATATTGGTAAAAGTTCTCATTTCGAACTTTTAAGAATTTCCACATTTCGGGGCTTTACAGTAACATGTCTGTACTCGGGCATGCATACCGGAAAAAGGATCAACAAATTTTTTTTCCAGTACTTTGCCAAAACAGTTGATTGTCAAACTGTATAGATAGATATAGTGTTTTTTCTTTCCTCTTAAAGTTTGATGTCCAAGCAAGGAAAAAGTATTTTAAAAAACCTCAAACCCTTGAATGGTGTTAATTATTAAGGTGCTTTATATTTGCTGAGCATGCATTTTTCTAATCCTGAATTTTGTATACTATGGTGGCATGTACAAGGTCGTATGCGATGTAATTTGTTGCTGTAACTGTCTGCATGACACAAGCTGAGCAATTATACTTAAACTAGGTTACTGTTTATGTGGTGCATAAAGTATGTTTATTTTTTTTTTTTTTTAAATGTCATAAGCAGCACTAAAGAGATACATAATTACATTTTCAAACATGGATGAGTGTAGTGAAGGATTTGCATATTGCATTTGCAGGCATAACTTGTCGAAAAAAATTTAAATATTTTTGAAGTAAACGTAAACTCGGAGAATGAATAGCATAAGAGTAGGAGGAATAAAATTATGTACAAGACGATGAAACTTTTTAGCTTGTAGATTTTCTAACGAAGTAGGAAAATTGAAATAATTTGAACAGCATTTGCTTTAATTTATAACAACTCAACTTTATGAATAGGTACGAGTATCTTGTATTTCTAGTTTCGTTTAGTTTATTTTCTACAATTCAAAATTAAAGTTTTTGCATAATATGCTACAGAATATTTTGAACTTTTTCGCCGTAATTTGAACGGATTTGTTTTAATGCTAAGAATTTTGCAGAAACTAAATTTGTAAAACTGCTGAAATTATTGAGATGGCTTCTTCGCTTTATCTCAAAAATGATATGTAAGAAGTCCATAAAACCCCATTTTAACAAGATATGTTTCATAAAAAAATGCACGACACGACTGAGTCGTTTGAAATTGCTCCTACACATATGAACGATCACAGTGTGGATTTAAAGTAACCAATTCAACCGAATAAAAAAAAAAATAATAGTTATGGGAGCCTATATTGTATATCACCTTACATATGTAGGTTTAATGTAAATTATGTGGTAATTATTGTATATAAGCAACATGTATCGAAATTACAGTTTAAACTGAAAAATATTTTAAAAATCAACTCGATTTTAAATAAATTCAATAAAAAGCTAATTTTTTGAGAAAATTGAGAAAATTGTAAATGTTTCCTCTTTTGGAAAAAAAAGTTATGACATCTTATATTGGAAATAGCATGACCTATGGCTTAAGTTTAAATTACACTGACCTGCACAAATTTTCTCCCTGGAACTCTAGTCGGTACTTTTCCCGTTTTCAGAATTATTGTTAGATCAATTCAGGTTTTCGAGATATTGGCGCAAAATTTTAAACAGCCTGATGTTAAAGTATTAGCATGATACTACTTAACAATTTTCTAACTTTAAAACTCTTTACTAAAATATTGTTAGTTTTAAACATTTGCTAACTAGTATCATACTAAACCTATTTTTCTAGGTGAACACGCCTAAAATTGTGACAGTTCAACACATTTTTGCAATTGTAGCTGCCAAAGTGACACTTGGATTTAGTATGATACTAAAAAGATAAAATAGGCATTTGGCGATTTTAACTTTAGTAAAATGTTAAAAAGATAATTATGATCCTAACTCGTTTAAAATTTGGAAAAGGCTGTTTTTAACCTAGCATCATACTAAAAATGCTTTAACATCATACTAAATCGTCTAAAATTTTGCGCCATTCTCTTTTAAAAAAACAAGAGATATCTATATTTTACGGTTTATTAAAGAAATAGGTAGGTACATTTTTGTTGAGTTGAAGGGTAAGGCAAAGACCAGTCGTATTAATTAGATTTTCTAAGAACACTCTTGGACAGTTGTCCAGCTAGCCACTGTCTAAATACGACTGCATATTGGACGTGGCATATCTGGAATAATTCATTCTCGAGTGAATTAATGAATTTAGCCTACTTTTTGGCTACGTTCAAAAGACATTTCCTTTCATTTCAACATAACTTTTCGTTTCGCAACAAAAAAATTGCCTTTGTTCATTGAACGTGCCGATTTCAGAATAGATTTGGACAACCAATTTCGGTGTCTAAGTTGGACAAACGATGGAAATGTTTATTAATACGATTTTGGAGTTGGACAGCTGTCGTAAGTTAGACATACTTTATTAATAAGACTGTACATATCTAGCTTAGGATTTCTTGGATAAAAGAACAGATATTGGAAATATTTAATGTGAATTCTAAAGCAAAATATTATTAACTCTCTCAATCTATAGCTACAAATTTTTTCAAGAATTCTGTTGCGCTTTTAATAAAATAGTAGCCCGTGGCGTAAAGTTTAGTGCGTTGAACTGTCATGCCAGATGTTTGGGGTTTGTAGATTCTTTGTAACTTAATAAAAACACTTTCTTCCAAATGATTATAAATTAAATTCAAACTTTATTAAAGAAAATTATCTACTTAATTTTGTTTCGGCTAATGGCGTGCGGCGGTGCAGACGGCTGACGACGAAGGAAGAACGAAATCTAATCTAATCATAAATGCCGGAAAGGCAACCATCTCTTTCGTTAACTTTTGTTAAGGTTTAGGGTGGAAATACAATGCGTAGGTTTAAGGCGGAAATGTATAGTAGGCGTTCGGCTTTTGGTGCTTCCAAGTCGCTACAGTACCCCCTTGAAGTGAAACGATTATATACATAGTTAGATTCGAAATTTTACTTTTTTTTCTTTATCGGAAACTTTGCCTTCCACCTTAAGTTTTTTCGGAGCTACTACCTCTTGCGAGGAACTGACAAATCCTCCAAGAGTATCTCTTGTCATAGAAAAGTGCCGCTCACCTTAACCGTTCAAATTCCCCTCAATTCCTGCAGACACGCACACAGGAATGGTTGAGAGTTGTAAGTCGCTAGGCCCTAGTTCTTCATAAGCCGTTTGTGTCACCAAATTTATTTATTTATTTTAATAAACCACCAAAATGGTATAAACTTTTTTTTTTCATTTTATACCAAAATATTTTCATTTTATACCAAAATATCTTACGTGATGGATCGATTCTGAGCTTGGATTCAAATTAAGGGCATCAAAAAACTTCGAAAAAGTAAACGCTGATTTCAAGGACAGAGAGAAAGTTCCATTTTGCAGACCAGTGTTATTTGTCAAAAACTTTGCCCTTTGTGATTTAATTGCAAAAAAAAATGGTATTTTTGGTTTAAAATCATTTTTTTAATTTTAAATAATTATATCTTTTAAAAGAAAACCAAAAGAAAACAATTTTATAAGAGTTGTATTCGAAAGATCTATTTTTGACAGGTTTGTCTTTTTGAGGGAGTGATATCTCGCAACTGTTCGCTCGTATGGAAAAATTGCCATAACTTTTTTTTGTAGAAAATATTATTTTTCATTTTAAGATATGTACCTATAAAAGCGAAAAACCAATATTTTTGACTTTTGACTAATATTTAAAATTATTCCATATTTAAAACAATGAATGCTAAAAAAAAGATAATAATGATTTCTTGAAGAGGTTCACATAATGTTAAAACGACAAGTCGGAGGAAGAAAAATTTAGAAACTTAATCAATAGAAAATAAGGTATTTTTCTCTGGCGTTTACCGTACAAAAGTTTTTGTTTGCCAAAAACCGATGTTTTCGTTATATGTAACACCTTAAATATAATTTAATGCAACTCAGTTTTGACAATTGACTTTTTGGCAGTATTTTCCTTGTGTTAAAATAAAAATTATTGCGTTTAAAAGTCTTCATTTGCATTTATTGTCTTTTTTTTTACATTTTTCCTGGGTCAGTAGCATACCTAAATTTTTTAATCGAGCCATTTTTGAGAACAATAAGATTTATGTACCTACCAAAAATGATTAAAAAAAAGTTTTTCAGGTGCCGTTATTTTGATCCTTGAAGAAATACAAAAAAAAAATTGTAGGAGGAATGACAAATTCGTGCACTTTATTTTAACTTCAAACAAGCACCCAATTTTTATTATTATTAATTTAAATCTAAGAGATTCAGCTGATTGACGGTTTGTTTGAATCATTATGAAAAATTGTTCTTCTTCGCAGTAAGTAATAACTAATAAGCCTATGAGCACTGACAGAAACAGAAATATAAATTTTGCAGAAAACTTTTACTTTAAAATTAAACTTTAAGTTTTTTTTTAGTCTAAATTAATTTATAAACCGAAAAAAAAATATTTTTCTTTTTACTTTTCAAAAAAAGAGAAATTTCAAACTAAAATTTGTCGTACTGAATAACACCAATTTTTGGTTAGCATTAGCGTTGCCAACCTTTTTGGGCAAAAAAATCCTTCTTTTGAAAAAAAGATACCTTTTTCAATAAAAAAAAAAACCTCACCAAATTGTTTTTAATTAAACAAACAAAATCTTTAACGAAACAATCCTTAATTGAAATCGTCATGTTCCTTAAATTCATACATATTTTTTTGAAACAGAGATAAGTGGGTTTGCTTAAATTCCAGTTCATAACAATTTGTAATTTTTGAAAAGCGTCTTTGGTGAAGTGTGTGCACCGGTGTCATAACACCAGTGTGGCCTTCCGCCATACACGCAACACATTTAGCAAAACCGACACAAAAAATTAAAAGATTTTGATTTTCTTGACACCGTGTTCGACACCGAAATCGGTGTAGACACTTGCCCATACACACACCACATTTGAGTACATCGACACCAGTGTCGATACAAGTGTTGTGTATATCGGCCGCTCAAGTCTATTTCTGAGCTTTGTTTTATTTAAATTAAGGCAAAAAAAAATCCTTTCAACCGTCGTCGCCGAGGAATGCGGCAAGCATAGAATTTGGTTTACTAATTTTTCAAGAAAAGGAAACATATTAGAGAGTGACCCAAAAGGAAATTGCAAATAAATTTGTCTTGCACTTTCGATGAAAAAATTTAGACAATTTTTGCATGCATTTAACGTTAAAGAGTTAACAGCAATGTATTGTGATGCTTTTTTTGTCTATAGCTGAGGTAGTTCAGCGGGTCCAGGGTCAGACCGAAGAAAGCAAGAAAACTCGGTTTGATTTTGAAGAGTTCGGAACTCCTGTCGATCGTAATTTTATTCGACCTTTACAAACTAACTTTACTTAAATTAATATAACACGGTATTTCATATAATATACTTCATATATTTGGGATGGAGTCCCCGGCCTGTAGGCACAAATACGTAGATCGGGATAGAGTCCCCGGCTTGAAGGCACAAATGAGTAGAACGGGATAGAGTCCCCGGCCTAAGTCGACACAAAAGTAGAATGGGATAGAGTCCCCGGCCTCAGTCGAAAACTGCAGGCACAAATACTACAATGGGATAGAGTCCCCGGCCTCAGTCGAAACTGCAGGCACAAATTAAATTTCACAGCTCGAAAGCCAAAAACAGGCGAAACTCCTATCTAGTGCACCACGCACTCAGCAGTGTGTTTCTTGGTACTTCTCCTTTCGTACTCGAGAATGGTACGCACAACACTGGTCAGGCGAAACTCCTATCTAGTGCACCACGCACTCAGCAGTGTGTTTCTTGGTACTTCTCCTTTCGTACTCGAGAATGGTACGCACAACACTGGTAAAGGCAGAAGACGAATTCCCATACAAATTGCACATTTACTTATCATATTCGTGGGAAGGAGTAAATGTGAATTTTTAAAAGTGCAGAAAAAACTCGTCCAACGTCACATCATATTGATGTTGTGTTTATATATCTGGCTGATGACGGTGAACCGTATCCGGTGGCTGGCGGATGTTATTATTTGAATTTTTAAAATAATAATTGAGGTGACAGTTTAATCGTCGTTGAGCGCGATGTGTGGTGGTAGGTAGAATGATTATTATTTAGCGATGAGGGAAAAAGGTGTGTAACTTCGTTACTACTACTTTTTCTCCCAAATACATATATCTCTTCTAACGGTACAACATTTTCTTTCCTATCATTGGAAAATTTTAAATAATTTAAAGGTAAATACACATTCTATTAGAAAACAGTAATATAGATAAGAATTATTTTTGGCCAAGTTTTTTTAGAATGTTTAAAACAATAAATAAATCATAAGAAGAATTACAATTCAATTTTATTAAAATGTAGTCCACCCATATAAAAAGAAAAAGAAGCCTTTTAAAAAAAAATAAGCCTCAAAGCCTCAGGCAGTGAAATAATGCCTAAAAGGCATACAAAAGCCACAGTTGGCATCGCTGGTTAGCACTTCAAAATTCAAACTTCTTATACCTTGCAATTTTGTTTTGTATAGGAAATATTTTTCAAGCTCATAAAACCCAATCTGTATTTTTCCATTCGAATATGTATGTAGTATTGAAGTTTATAAATATGTATACAAAAAGCCTACTAACTTCAACACAAGTCTTTTGCTATTCTCGTCTGCTGTTCAATCAAGTAAATTGTTCCCCTTAGTATATATGTATGTACATATGTATCCATGTATCTATTGCCAGCCAGCAACACTCCTTTGACATTCTATGTTCTTTAATGGTGGTTTTTGTCTTCGTATGGTAGAAGCCTACATACATATACCTACCTAATATCGAAATGTCATAAATTTCATAAAAGATTTACCTGCAAATAAATTGGCACACAAACATTTATAACCTTCAGTTAAAGTGCTTAGCGCAAGTGGGGTTTAGGTCGTTTGTGTCTGATGCTACTTTGCCAACAATCAATATAATAAAAGCGACACGTCGCGTCGACAACGTGTCTTCCTCTGTCGGCAGCGCCTGTCGTTGGCCGTTAGTTCCATTGTTTACGACATTTCCTTATAATTCAGAATTTGTGGCGTTATTGTGACCCCAGTTGAGGCAAGGCAATGTGCATGGTACCGGTGCCTTTTTATGTTTCCAGCACAAAATGTTCGATAATATCTGCAGCCTGGTATAATGTTTTATACACATTTTTTATACACATACCAACGTATGTATTGTATATGTATGCACATACATATGTATGTAGTTATATGATTTTTTTTTTCAAACAGATTCGCACTCTCAAAACAAGTGATTCTTTTCAAGTGTTTTGACTTGTATTATTTTGTATTGGGTTGTTTGTATGTGTGTGTGTTTATAATGCAAAATGCCATTTACTGTGATTGAATGCCATTGCGAAGATTATCAACCAGGATTTCGTGACTTCTGTACACACGGACTTGAACCTATTTTATTCAATTCAGAAAAGATGTACACTCGGGCGTATACGTAACAAAAAGTGACAGTTTTTGAGTTCATAGAATTTTTGTTCCAAACAACTATTTATTAGGAGAAAAATAACATTTTAAATTGTTAATCATTTTTGGAATTGTTTCCTGCACAACTAAGAGTTCTTATTTCATTGCTTTGAGGGAAAGAAAATTAGACAAAAAAAAAGGCGAAACTTCAAAAAAAAAAAAATAGGTAGAGTTTTCAAAATTCTGTATAAAAAAAGATTTTTTTTTTTGTAAAACCAATAGATTTTAAGGAACTTTGAATTTTAAAAACATCTTTAGGTATATCAATTTCCACAGAAAAACGCCACACGCGCTGCTTAGGAAAATAATTATTAAAAGAGATGGACATGGAGGGATTCTAGATAAAACTAATTGAATAAGTCCTCTAAATATCTCTTGAAATGTATGCAGTAAGCAGCCAAAATAAATAACAGTACCTAGTTTGAATTTGAATTTTTGAAAATAAAAGTTTTAGTCTTTTCATAAATAACTAGCTGACCCGGCAAACTTCGTTCAACCTATAATTGAATAAATTTATTAATGTTCTTTCGAAAGTCGAGCAAGCTCCAATTTTGATCACGACTTTCCGACTTTTCCGGCCTAATTTTCTAATTTTTATCTCCGTAGTGTATTTATCTGGTTCAATTCAAATACAATGGGCCCTATCGGGAATCTCCCGGGGAATTTTGTTTCCCACGGAAGATTTTATTCCCATTAAAATTTTTCTGCTATCGTGAATCTCCCACGAAATAAATTTCCCTCGAACAAACATCCAATGCAATGACAGCCAAATTCCCCTGGATAATTTATTCCCGATACCAATAAATTCCGAAGGAAACTTTAAGGCATCATTCACGTTCCCAATGTTCGAACGAGGGAAATATTCCCTGGGAAATTTTTATTCGCGATAACCCCCAATAAAAGAATTTCCATTCAATTTGGATGATGTTCGGTCGTGTTATGCGCGAACGAACACAATTTCACAAAAAAATTCAGAAATTTTGAAATTTCAAGATGTTTTCACGATTTTCTGACTTTTTTGGCTGAATTTTCAAATTTTCGTTCGAATTTTCCAATTTTTGGGTTCCGTTGTGTGTTAATCTGATTCAATACAAATCCAACAAAAAAGTCCCCAACCAAATCGGATGATGTTTAGCGGAGCTTATGCGCGTACGAACACAATTTAATTTCAGAAATTTTGAAATTTCAAGGCGCTTTCACGATTTTCGTACTTCTTCGGTAGTATTCTATAATTTTCGGTCAAATTTTCGGCTCGGTTGTGTGTTAATCTGGTTCAATAAAAAATCCAACAAAAAATCCGCAACCGAATCGCAGACGAGACGAGTTATGTGCGTACGAACACAAAAAGGTATTCATTTTTATATATTTAGATTACTTAATTTCTCGGTACCCATTTTCCATTAAATTTGTGTCTTAGGTCTAGTTTTTCAGTGCAAGATTAAAGTTTAACCAACTTTTCACAGTTTTTTATTAGTAACATTATTAAAAATCTCCTGACATAGAAAAAAGAAAATTTTTTTTGAAATTTTTTTTTGAAAAAAATAAAATTTTTTTTTGGAAATTGAAAAATTTTTTTTGTTCAAAAATGTGTTTTTTTTTATGTCAGAACATTTTTAATAATGTTACTAATAAAAAACTTTGAAAAATGTTGACAAAAATTGTTCTTTTCTTACCCATTTGTTCCTTAAATTGTTTTTTACGACTTTGATCATTCGGTACTGAAAAACGGTTCAATGGATTAATTTGAAATTTTACAGAAATATTGGTGGTCTATAGTTCTTTAAAATATCTTACCAAATTAAGTCCTGCAGTCAATATTTGTAAAACAGTAAAAGATTTACAAAAAGTCTTTAAACAGTCCTTTTTTTGACCTTTTCTTATTTAAACGTTGAGGAGCTAAAGAAAAAAATCGTTATAATGTTTTGAAAAAATCTTGTAGAAAATTGATTCCCGTTTTTAAAACCTCCCTTAAATTTTCCGTGTCGTCATTCCTTGCGAAGATATTGGTAGTCAAAGTCAAAAGTCTATTTTTTCATTCAAAGCCAGATATTCTTCTGAAAAAAAATTGTAGAATGACGAAAAAAGACGACCTTTAAACTGAATAAACAAGTTATCGAAAAAAAACATTGATTTGGCTCAAAAAAAAATTTCAAAGAAAATGCCAATGTTCAAAAAAAAAAAAAAAACATTAAAATTTTTGGCTTGTACTTTTTCTTATGATTGCGCAATAACGGTACCTTAAAAAATTCATTTGCTGAAATTTCTCAATACAAAAAATATAAAGCTTTAGAATGCTTTTTGTTTTATCTCAATACGACCACTTTTCACAAAGATAAAGCTTTTCAAAAAACACTAAAAAAAAGTGATTTTTTTTTGTTCCCTTAATTTTTTTGACAAGTGTATTTCAAACCGAACATTTTAATCAAAATATTCAAATACATATAATTAAAAAAAATTAATGATTCATTTTCAAGCATCTAACAATTTCTACCTTTCCATCATCAGTCAAATTAGCAAAAACCATCATTTTTAACAGTTGAACTAAAAAAAAATTAAGTACTAAAACCAAGCATCCTTTTCGACAGAGATAAATAAAAATATTGAATGGGATTCGTTTTTTTTTTCTTATTTTTTATTTTAAATTTGTAATAACCATTCATCCTTGTCAACATTTTTCCACACAAGACTACTTGAAACATACATAAAGGATGGCATAACACACGAATCCTCTGTCGCTGTCAAGTGCAAACACTTTGACAAGCATATGCTTTCAAATGTGTTTTTATTTTATTTTTCACTCAACTTTTACCTTTCAACTTGCTCTACTTTCAAAATTCTACAAACCTGTATAGAGAAAGTGTGGAAATGTGTGTGTGTTTTTGTAAAATGCACTTGATACTATTTTTCTTAACAAAAAAAAAACTTTAAAGAAAAGAATGTATGTATATGTAAATAAATAAAAATAAAACTTTCGTAAATGTACTCAAAATTAAATATAATGACCATCTTGTGGAATATCTGTCACTCTCGCCATCTTTTGTTTCAACACAAAAAAAAAGGATGTGTGTGTAAGTGTGTAGAATATTCATACATAAAACTTGATTTAGGTATTAAAACATTAGTATGTACCTACCAACAAAAATAAAAACTAAAATTTTTAACAAAAATGTTGTCGCAATGAAGCGGAATTTTTTTGAACAGGTGCCAAAAAAAGGAAAAAATTCAAAAATCACACACTTTAAAGCCTAGTGTGACCAGCATTTGAATACAAATGATTTAATCAAAATATTAATAGTAAACTAAAAATCGTGATTTGGTAGAAAATCTTTTTTATAGTAAGTTCTGCATGAACTTCTTGAAACTAGTTTCGAGACATTCAATAACATTTGCTGCACCCATAATAAAAAGTGCATAAATCCAATACAAGTTTGTATGGGAAAAGTATGGCTTTAGAGGCGGGGGTTAACAGAATCAGAACAAAATTTTGCCCGACTTAAATGAAACTTTCAAATACCATAGAGGATCGCATAAGAAATGACCGAAATGAATTTTCACCCACTGACACGGTCACTTTCATACAAAAGTAATATTATTCCCAATATTAGGTGCGTTTTATTGACAATTTTATAGCTAGCGCAGTAAAATTTCCCTAGGTGGACAATAACAAAACCAAAAGTGCCAATAAATTAGACAGTAAATTAGTGAATATAAAAGTGGACAAATAGTGTGGACTTGAACCTTAAGTGTCGGTAACGTAGTTTGTTTCTCACTCAAAAAAGGGTGTTAACACATTCGGAGTATAAAGAGTGGACATACAAGTTGATATAGCGTTTTATTGAACTTGTATTGCTGCGCTAGCTATAAATTACCAATAAAACGCACCTATTGACAAAAACTTGGTTTGTGTTCTTAAAAAAATTTGAAATTAATCACCCCTGTTTTGGTTTTCGCTTCATTAAAAAATACTTTCGTTTTAAAAACAAAGGTGTTCTTTACTCAATTATTTTGTAGTTTTCAATTCGATTCGTTTTTGGTAGGCGAATTTGAATTCGCCACAAAAATGTTAGATATACCATGTCTTCAAAAACTAATTTTTTTCTTTTAAACTAGGGGAAGACATACTATAAACTCACAGTTTACAGCTTTTTAAAGTTTTATGGTCATCAAATAACCACATTTGGCAAGAGGTTTTACCAAGCCGAATTCGTTCGATATTCAGAACACTCATTTTAAATCCGTACGAAAATAAATATGGAATGAAAATCAGGACAGGGGTGAATGTTCTTGTTGAAAATTTTCCCATACAACATTTTTTGGGTTTTTGATAATTTAGCTTTTTTTAAGCTTTATAAAAGCTGAAAGACCCAAGAGATATTGATGAAATTTTTAGGCATAATAAAAACTATTGCAAGGAATAATAATCAAATCATCCACTAACATCCAACAACATCCCATCCAAAATAGATGTTTTCGAAAAACTACAAAAGACAGAAACTTAACGCTTCAATGTATTTTATGTTATTTTGTGAATTTGTGGTTTTTTCTAAGTTTAAATATTTGATAAATTTGATTTTAAAAATACATCACCCCCAAGAAACATTACCCACATACTAAGAAAAATTAAGAGAGAAAACTAAAATAGATAAAGGAAAAGTGGAGAGTTAACTTAAAAAAAAAACATAAGTGAAAAGCTTAAATTCAAGTGTAAAATCAGCGGCGAAAGCAACACCAACATCAAGGAAAACGAATAAATAAATAAACAATATTGCACTTCACGTGGATAGGCTTTAAGAAATTAATTTTTTGTTAAAGCCGTACTATGGGCGAAATGAAATTTTTCTATGGTTTCCAATACGACAGCAAAATGTTTACGAAAACCCCAACGAAAAAATATCCAATAAGTTATGTACACGAATTGAAAAAAAAAACAAACACAAACACAAACGCATAAAAATTACAGAAAGCCATGTTGAAATGAATTAAACAACAAATACAAACACGAATATGACTCAAATGTCACTTTTTTTTTGTGCGAAAAAGGAGCAAAGTTCCTTCAAATAATCTGCTTTAACTATCAATTTCGTTCAAAAAGCGTAAGAAATTGTTCTGTTATGTTTTTGTTTCGCATAAGCAGCGTACCAGACTTTAAATATAAATAATATTACAAAATAATTATAAAGACTAATGGCCACACTGTTTACTCGAAGGCAAATATCACATCTTCTATACAAAAACAAATAAGTAGAGAACTGTTGTGTCATTTTATGTATTGTTTTCCTCATTAGGACTATTCCATTATCATAACTTCATTTTATTTATTTTATATCTTTTTGCAGAGAAACAATCCTATAATTGGATTGAAAATCTATTATAAAGCGGTTACTTCTGACCTTCCTGCGCTTTAAATATATAAGCCTTATACAATTATTGTGCGTTGCGTTGGGCGCCATTTATTGCAGTGATTATGCGAAATAAAGATTACAATTTGTGTTTACTTCTAGTAGTTTTTGAAGTCGGGAAGGTATTATTATAATAGGAAACAACTACACAGCGACTCCCTCTTAGTAAGGTTAAATGGCATCAGACAAATTCCTATTGGATGTGTATTGTGTAGTGTATATAGGCACTAGGTTTAGGTTAAAATGGAGAATGTGATATTGTGGTCTTTGTTGAGTATATTCCACTTGATATATTACATAGTTAACATCATAAAACGACAACACAGAATACCAAGGGACTGAAATATTGGAGAGAAATTTTCCTCGAACTGAAATTAATTATAACTTTTTCGATAAAATGTGATGATATCATGTGAATGTGTGAGTATGTTTATTATGCAGCAGTGTTTCAAATAAACTTGATAGTATTTATTGAAGCACACTTCAACATTGTCGGGAAATCAATTTTTGTTTTTTTTTACAGTTTGTCATCAATTGGAACGGATATTACCGTTCACAGTTCAGTGCTGAAGGAATATGAGTTATTTTAATAATTCGTATGAATAATTTCGCTTAAGGCGAAATCCTTTTCGATATTGTGTTTTATTTTAAAATAAAAAAATTTTTACGCTGAACTTCATATTATTTCCACACGTAGCATATGGAGGAAACCATTTTTTTATCTCTTCTGTTTTGTGAAATACAAAAATTTGGTTTTAATGACTCGACAAAAACTGTAGACAATGCAACAATCAAGGGATCAAGTGGATAATTCAAAACTAAAAAAATTACAATAATTTTGCACAATAAATTTATATGAACGAATTTTTATTAAAATCGTTATAGTCGTTACAATTTACATATATCCGTTCCAGATGATCTAAATTTCAAATTCGAATTCCCCTTTCTTAAAATGACATTTAAATGTTCTTTTCCATCCTTTTCAAATCAAGCTCGTTGTACGGATGGACGAATATTCTTATGCATTTATGTCCGCACGAAACAAAAGACAGTTTTACAAAACACTGTTAACATTTCATCGACACAATATGTTATTGCTAATTCATAGCGCAGAAATCAAGTTCAATAAAACGCTATATCAACTTTTATTTCCACTATTTATTAAGCGGCTGTGTTCACCTCCATTTTTGAGTGAACAATAAACTACGTTACCGACATTTAAGGTTCAAGTCCACACTATTTGTCCACTTTTATATTCACTAATTTACTGGCTAATTTATCTGCACTTTTGGTTTTTTTATTGTTCACCAAGGGAAATTTTACTGCGTTAGCTATAAAATTTCCATTAAAACGCACCTAATGATCAGATTTGAATAAAACCTCAAAAATTGCCTTCCACTTAAAACCAATACTTACCCAAACAAGAACAAGTAAAAAATCTTAAATAATTTAGGTCGTCGACTGAATTTTAATTATCATGTCTATGAGCAAACCCAATTGTAATAACTTTTCAAGTTTAATCTATAGCGAACAACCTTTAACCTTAGATGCTGTGAAAGAAGGCATAAGTTGAGTATGTAGTTAAAATTTACCCAAGAATAGTTTCAAAATGAACCTAAAGCATAATTTTCCATTAGACTCTGAAAACTTCAACAGAGCTATGAATATGAAATAATCACTGCATTGCCGACATAAAAAGCATCTTGGCTTAAAATATAAATTGCTTCTCTGTATAATCACAAACAAAGCGCACACCAGTGAATTCACGCGCTTCTTTTGGCTTTATGTATATTTTATAATAGCTCTGAGGTTAGGTTAACAACTTTAAAGTACGACTTCACGGTCGTGTCCTCCTCTTCATATAGTCATCTCTTCAGTACCTTTCATCATCGTCGTATAGTCCTCGTAGTGTCGTCGCTGATGTTATTCCTTGAAATTCTTATTTCATATATCCTCCCACATGTACGTATGTATATTGAAGTTGAAGCCATCATCATATTCTACTCAAGCATAATTGAAGCATATCAACCTGGTGAGCTTCTTTTATTTATTCTACCGACCACACTTCTTTCACTTTCATTTCCCGCACACCAGCTTCTCATTGCCAAAACCCATCAGTCCTCTGCCTCTATGATGGTACTCCTTTTTAAATATACATATTATATAGAGGAAAACCCATTACAGCATCATCACACAAAAACAAAAGGCTATCCTTTGTATGCAGGATATGAAAATTCTTCGATCAGAATGTCATTTAATATTAAGGTTGTAGTTGGAAGGGATGCACTAGTGTGCATGACAACCTCGTTGTGACGCATTCCTTGGCTAAAAACCGGCACAGTATGGTGAAAAGCTTTAATCTGGTTCACAATTATACTCGCTCGTTTATAGTGAGAAAAACTCAAGCCTGCGCTTTTGCATTTGACACACATTTTGATTATCCTGCTATTGTTGCTGGTTTCGGCTTGTTTGTACATAATAATAGGACAATGGGCTAGTGTGTTATGTTTTTGTCTTTTTTATTTATTTTTTTTTTCTTTTGAGGAGACTACTTTTTTGGCTCTTTTATTTCATTATATTTTTTTTAGAACAATTCCTCGTTCTATTGCTGTTTGTGAAAGGTAAATCTATATATGTAGATACAATTTTTGAAATTACAATATAGTTGAGAGAAAAATCAGTAAAGCAAAAATAATGTACTCCATAGGGTTGCACGTACTTGCTGTTATTTTGGCTTTTTTTTCTTTAAAAAAAATTAATTGAACAAAATGTAGTGTGTTCTTCTAATATACAGTTGATTTTGTTCATTTTATCTGTAATTCCGTAGTTCAGCAATTTTAAATTACCGATTTCAGTGGATTAACTGAAGTTCAACGATGGTTCAAGAATGTAATTAGCTACTATCACATACTTAAACCTGGAACCAAAGTTGAACCAAGAGTTAATCCACCGAAATCAATAAGATAAAATTGCTGATCAATATTTGAGCCACGGTTGACCCTTAAATAAATAAATTTGGTGGCACAGACGGCTCATAAAGAACCAGGGCCTAGTGACTTACAACTCTCAACCATTCCTGTGTGTGTGTCTGCAGGAATAGAGGGAACCTACAGTTTATTGCCGAATCCGAACGTCTAAGGTGAGCGGCACTTTTCTATGACAAGAGATACTCTTAGAGGATTTGTCACTTTCTCGCAAGAGTTAGTAGCTCCGAAAAAAAAAAAAGGTGGAAGCGGCTGGTATTGAACTGGCATGACAGTCCAACGCACTAACCATTACGCCAAGGGCTACTACTGACCCTTATAATCCTGCCAATAAATAGAAATAAAAGAAGCTGTTTTTCAGTTATCAAAAATTTAACAAAATCGAATCCTTATTCTTTGTTAACATAATAGGAACCCGGGGCATAACAGGCACCCGGGGCATAATGGGCCCCCTTTGTATTTCTATATCGAATAAAAGGTCAACTCCGAAATGGAATCTACCAGTTTCAATACATGGCTCGCTATTAGGAGAAACCCTTTATTTGAATAAAAATCGCAGTTGCTTTTCGTTTTAAACGAAACAAAATTTTCGATAGTGTTTTTTTTATTATTTTGAGGTTTTTTCAAGTGCATTTTTCGATTAACTGGTCACTTGGATATTGGATTCTCTTTAATTGATACCAAGATATGTAAATAAGTATATATATCTAAATTTATTTTTCCATTAAGGTTAAGTTTTTAACTTATTTTTTAAATTTTTATTTAAAAAAAAAAGTTTGGGGCATAATGGGCATGGGTGCCTATTTGGCTATAGGGTTTAAGTTTTAATCATGTCACATAGCTAAATTTGGGAAAAACAAGAAGGAAGCCAATTTCTCAAGACGAGAATTTCTTGTATTATGGGTATTTATAGTTCCAGTCCACAGGTGGATGGGTTTCCTGCAGAGCTTGTTGCAAGTGGTATAATTTTTGTTGTGCTGGGTGAGGCTAATGTTGAGGAATCGAACCAAACATGCTTGCATTTCGATCCAATTTAGCTTCGTGCCCATTATACTCCACATATGCCCATTGTGCCTCAGCACCGGGGCATAATGATGATCCTCTCCTTTACCCCCACTGGGTAGATAGTTCCCCCCCACCAGGCCCGGAGGAGCGTGTGGCCTCTCACAACGTCTGGTAGGTGGGTTTGATGGGTTAGTGGTGGTGGTGTGTGTGTCTGCTTTGTTACGTCTGGCTGGAATGAATCAAGGTGGACGTCCCCTACCATAAGAGTATTATACCAGTCTTGGGGAGGGGTGCATGGTTAGTGCAATTCAATGACGCTCGAATTCACCGCAGGAGCGGCAAAGACTGGTGTAAGGCTAGCTGCCCAAACTCGATTTATTGCCACTTCTCCAGGAATTGCGTGTGTCTTACAATCGTAATACGCTTGTTCTATTATTGTAGGTCGGTTAGTTGGTGGGATTTATGAACTTTCGAGCCATTTAGTAGCGTTAATGAATTTTAAAAGATTCTTGCTAGGTATCAAAGTACTAAAGTACAAGTCTCGGTACTTATAGTATTACTAGTATTTGTACTTGAAATTTTACACCTTTGGTAAAGACTATCTTGTAAACCATCGTCAGTATGTCCCCTTGATTGCATCAGTAAAAGAATCAACAAACATTTTATTTTGTTTTTGATCGATCTTAAATTTTGAAGTTAGCCTTGAATTCTGACCAAAATAATTTTTTGGGCTTTTTTTTTTGTCTTTTTTCTATCAATTATTTTATTATTTTTTTTGAATCAATGACTCACCCTTAAAGTATCCATTTTGAAAATTATTTCAAATGTAAATAAGCAGGAAGCAAAAATAAAATAAAAACAAAGAATCTATAGAAATAGGATGGTCTACTTCTAAATGATATAATATTAAATCCATTGGGAAAACGGTAGAGAAAAATAAATGGCTTTAGAAGGTTTTAAATTATTCGCACATAAATAGTCTATAAATAGAACAAGTTGAGATACAGTTGGTAAATATAAGCTCTTTCAATAATTGAATTGAGCATCGATGACACAATGCAGTGAAATTTCCTGAAATCCCAAGAATGTAAAGTGGACAAGTTGGTCGTTTTAAGAAAAAATAAAATAATTTTGTTTTATCAAAGGGAATTTTGGGGATATTTGAGAATATCTGGTAAAAGAAAGGAAGCGTGATAATTAGAAACAATTTTTCACTTTTTTATTGAAACATCTTTCGATATTCTTCAATTAACAAAAAAAATTATATTCACACATAAAGACCTTGAAAGTTCTTATAACAGAACATTGATAACAGGCTATACCTATTTTATTTACTTCTATTCTCAGGGACAATTTACCATGTAACCATCTTTATGGATATAATCAGATTGTTTCCTCCGTTGGCATTTAACCAAATATGTAGGGGATTTCAGTGTATTATAGAGTTTTATCCTTCTTTTCCTTTTTATGTGTTATGTATAATGTAATGTGTATTAAGAATTTTCCCTAACTGTTAGAAACTACGATAACAATTAAAGAAAAAAAAGGTTTCTACTTATATATTCAGAATGAACATTAAATTAAAAAAAAAAAAAAAAAAACAACATAAAAAAGTGGTGTTATGTAAATTTCATTAAGATTCCGCATTTTTTTTGCCATTTATTTCTTTAAGGTAACCCTGCAAATATTTAGATTTTATCAAATTTCAACAAGTTCCCAAGTCGCCAACAGAACATTAAGGTCCTTTTATAATACGCTGTAAATTTACTTTACAAAAAAAAAAGCTTTATTATTATGGTAAATGGTTTTGAAATTATATCCCATTCATCTGACCACACAATAGCTAAGGAATTTTAGAGAAAATAAATATGAATAAATGAATAGTTAACGTTTGAATTAAAAATACTATGTATACGATATAAATAGAAAGCAAATTCCAAGCGTTTATTAAAATTTTAAATAATTAGCTTATCTCTAAGAGATTTTCATTTATTTTCAATTAATTTTAATTTATTTTAAGTTTTTCTTAAAATAGTATAAAAAAGATAGATTTAATGAAAATTTGTCGGCAGTGAAACCAAATCATCTTTTGTTGGTTTCTACATCTTTTGCAATTTCTTTGTTCTTTTTTAACGCCTGTGGTTATGATTTTAGCACGTATATCGTAGGTTAATTAATATATGAAAAGTCGATTTTGATCATTGTGAATAAAATCTGTAGCTGGTTGATTTTTCACGGTAGTAGCTACCGTGAACATCGGTTTGGATGCAATACATACTTTTATTGCTTAGCAAGCAACAGCGGCCGCCATTAATTTAGAACCAACGTATTTTAATTGCTCAACACAGATACGAACAGCAACGCCAACAGCGCCGTTAGGCCTAAGTCCTAAATTTGCTGTTGCTGGTGTGATACCACATAGAAAATGCTATGATTTGATACGTCAAACAGATATATAAATGTAGGTGTTGTTGCTGGTGGCAATGTGTTTGAGAAATTTTTGCTGGCCAGCGTGCTGTTTGCTGTTGACGGTGCGGGTGCTGTTGCTGGTTTAATCTGTTTCATGCATAAGCATAGTGTGCTGTTATGATATTGTTCATGGATAAAGCCTAGTATGCTGCTGATGCGAAACGAAAAATCCAATACAAAAATGACACAACAAAATCATAAACGAAAAATTTCGTACGCGGTACGCTGTTCGATGAGCGAAATTGATAATTGTAGTAGATTATTTGGAAAAATCTCCCCTCTGTTTTCGCACATAATTAATTGCCTGTGCCATTAATTGTCTGCGGAAAAGTGACATTTGGTCTCTATTCTTGTTTGTATTTGTTGTCTCTTTCATCACGACATTGCTTTCTTTGATTTTTATGCGTTTGTGTTTGTTTTTTGTTTTTGCAAATGGTGACACTTTCAAGGGGTAATTTTTCGTTATGGTTTTCGTAAGCATTTCGTTGTCATGTTGGAGACCAACTAAACATTTCTTTTCGTATCAGCAGCGTACAAGGCTTAAAGCATAGAGTATAGGTACTCTATCTAAAGAACCGACTCGTACCCCTCTTGCCTGAAACACCCGCAAATTTTATTTGAATTGAGTAAGAGAAAACTCTCTTATATATTGTGGTTGGAGTTCCATTTAAAATGCACGAGACAACTAGCCCATACAAAATCTAATGGGCAAATCCTCGCAGTACAGTTTGTAGGGTGGAAGAGAACAACCACCTTAAGTCGGTTCTCTAGATAATATAGGTACTCTATGGCTTAAAGGATGAAGCACGGTGGTAAAAAACTTTGGCATAATTTAATGGTTTCTACTAATTGTCAAGTTGCGTTCTTATTTTATTGACATATTTAAACCACGATCACCAGCATAAGAACCTCATGTTGTATTTAGCCAGCTTTAGAACAACATATTCAATATTATTATTAACGGAAAAACAACCGCAATGATATGCTGCAAATTATACTTTTCCAGGGGAATTTGGTTAAATTCATACGCCTAAAAATGGATGTTGTTGTTGTATATGCCCGTGGTCTGGCTAGAGTATACGAAGAAGAGGAATAACAACTCGTAAACAAATTTTCTGTGAGCTGATATAATATCAGGTACGATCTTCCAACTTACAGAAATACATTATAGCCATTATTGACGGAGTACCTTCAATCCATTTATTTGATTTTGGACTCTTCATTATCTATTCAAACAACTTAAATTACTTTTTGTATGCCAAAGCTTAAGTAGCTATACTTATAATATTATTCTTCTATATAAAAATGAATCCCTTTTTGTGTTTGTAAGCGCTTAACTCGGCTGAACATCAACCAAATTGGATGGATATATTTTTGTTGGATTTGTATTGAACCAGATAAATACACTAAGTAGATAAAAATTGGAAAATTAAATTGCAAAAGTCGAACATTCGTGATAACAATAAATCGCATACTTTCTGAATTGTTTTTTGTACGAACTGTCTTTCTGCATTGGCGATTGATACGACTTTCGAAAGGAACATTAATAATTTAATCAATTATAAGTGGAACTAAGTTCGCCAGGTCAGAGTATAATAAATGTTTTCAAAAAAAAATTAAGTTTTTGATTTAAAAAAAATTTCGATATTTCAGAAGTGGGTAGAAAGTTTACTTCTCTATCTTATTACAGCATCACGGTGCTATATTGGCCATTTTGTGTAATTACATAAAACGTAATACTAACTGAACTAATTTTTTGGTAGGTGGCATACGCATAATATAAAGACCAGCACTGAAAAATCAGTTTTTAAATTTAAGTTAGCTAGATAAAAGCGGAAAATATACTCGAAAATTTTACTCAAAATAGCTTTGAACGGCCTTTAGTCCATAAAAATTGGCGTTTCGTCGCGGCCGGCGATCTCACTTGACTCATCAGTTGACTAGTGAGGGCCTTGTCCAAGTGAGATCGCCGGGACGAAATCCCAATTTGTATAGACTAAAGGCCGTTCAAAGCAATTTTGAATCAATAATTCAACAAGTCCAATTAAATAGTGCTAAGTCTTCTACTTGGCTGATTTATTTTAGTAGTATATAATAGTTCATAATCTATGTATAAATAGCCTTAAATAAATTTTGTGGTACCATTTTCTCAAAAAGTATTTGACCGATTTCGATACATTTTATACAGTTGGAAATCCACAATTGCGGACATGTGCAGAATATACTTGAGAAACGTAACCTTTTAGCGGTTAATGCTACGAAAAAATTATAAGGGCCATTTTTGTGGCCCTTAACCTCAGCTACAAGATTGTGTAATAAAATTTTTCTCTAGCACAAACCGTTTCTAAGATATATGCAAAAAATTCATTTTTATGACTTTTGACCCCTTATACTGAGCGGTTATCAATGTACCAAACTAAAAAGTACCAACCCTCAACCAGCCTCACGCTACGAAAACAAACAAATATAATATGCGTTCAAACAAAATTAATTCTGGAAATGGGTCTTATTGCCATGATGACTTATTCCCATGATGAGTTGTCCCATGATGAGTTGTCCCATGATGAGTTGTCCCATGATGAGTTGTCCCATGATGAGTTGTCCCTATGATGAGATGTACCCTATGATGAGTTGTACCCTATGATGAGTTGTACCCTATGATAAGTTGGGTTATGATGAATTGGATCATGTTCAGCTGCGGCATGATGAGTTAGATATGATGGGTTGCGATGATGCCATCAATTTATTTAGTGAATCATTAATTTTGTGATTGAAAAAGTTCTAATTAATTCTCCGACGATCAAAGATTTGTGTTTTTTTTTAATGACTGCTGAACGTCAGAGTGAATCTGTTGTGTTCACATTACTTTGTGTCTGAACACGAGCTGACTGACTTCTGTCAAAAAAAATCGTAAATTTGAGTCCAATGTGAACACCGTCATTCACGTTACCAATTTTTGAACGAGGGAAACATTACGTAGGAAATTTTTGTTCGCGATAACCCCCATTGTCTATGTTTGATATATACTGATGATGTCAAATTTTGGAGTTATTTTTGACATTTAGACAATCGAATAAATTCTAGTGAGCTTCTTTCTCATTCTTTTTTATGTTCCCTAAAGTTGTTTGAGGAACCGTATTGAAGTGTTTTATGTACCTTCACATAGAACTAATTATGGTTATAATCAACCTATTATTCGATCTTTAAGGGCCAGTTGTACAAATATTTGATCCGTGGTTCAGGAATTTTAACTCACCACAGTTTCAACGATGGTTCAGGCATGTAATTGGCTTTTAGTGCATATTAGAACCTTGAACCATCGTTGAACCTCAGTTAACCCGCCGAAATCGGCGAGTTAAAATTCCTGAACCACGGATCAAAATTTAAACCACGATTGTACAATTGCCCTTAAGACTTTTTAATTCGATTTGCAGCGAGATTGACATCTGCCTGCAAAGAGATTGTTTTAAAAATTCAATTCTTATGTTATGTAATAATTAAATTTTGATATTTTGTGTTGTTTTTTATGTATATATTTAATTTATAAATTAGAACTTTTTATGTAGTCAGCCAGATTTTGATATTCATTGATGTAATAAATAAATAAATAAATATATAGAATTTGTATTATTGAAAAATCTTCGTATAGGTACTTAAAAATTATTAAGTGAAATCTGGTACTTAGATAATAATTTATGTATAAACCTCTTTTTTCCCAAACATTTCTTGGTGTTTTAAATCAATAGTCGATTCAACACTGATTGACACTTTAGCGAACGTAAGCCCTTAACAAATAAGCCAAAACATGTCTCTTTTCTGGAACAATGAGAATTACAAAACCAACTGAATGGAATCATTGAAGTGACATAACGTCGGCGTCGGCTTTCTATATGAAAGCATTTCATGTTATTTTTTCAGCTTTTAATCTTCTTTACGTTGTGTTTCATTTGACATGGGCCTTTCAATTGTTATGACTTTTCACTCGAGTTTAAATTGTGTGTTTTATTTTTTATTTTTATCAAGTGGTTCTATTGGATTTTGATTATTCTTTTTGTTATTTTTTGAATTTTAATTAAATTTCCATGCACCGCTTGGGATATTCAAACATGATGAAATAACAGTGGGTACCTACCTACCTACTCTTTGAATTTCCAAAGAGAAATGTGCAACAACAAAATATCAATTAATTTTAAAATAATTTCCCTTGCTGATTTTTACATAATAATATAATATTGAACGCAATATACCCGTTGCAGTCGTTAGTATGTGGACCAAACACCTTTATTTTGTGGAGCTAAAATAGGAAAACAATATTATCTTTTTTTCTCTTTAATTTTTGCAGCGACCTACTATTTCGCCTTAACTTTAAAAATTATTAAAACTTTTAAAAAATAATTCTTTAACCAAAACAAACATCCGTCACATAGTTAATACAAATATTTTAAAACTAAGCATTTTCTACAAAACGCGTTTTTCAACTAAAATAATTTTCGATACTTCTACACAAACGCTATATAACAAAAAATAAAAAAACAAACAATCTAAAAATATACATTTATTCAAATATAAATAAAAAATAGTAAAATTTTATACAAAAAAAAAAAAAAATAATAACAAAACGGTTCAACGCAAATATAAAAACCCAGCTTACTGCCTGCTTGGATGTATAGTTGGCCTAAAGAGCAAAATGTCCTTGGTGTTGTACAATATTGGAGGAATAGCAACCGGTAGTACGACGACAGTATCTACTCCCACAACTGCAACCGCATCTACGATAGCCATAGCAGCTGCAGGTGCTGTCAATAATGACAATAACAATAATATGGATAACACCAGTGAGGAATCGAATCCTGTCACTATTTACAGGTAACATTTTTTCCAAATTTAAATAAACCTTAGAATTATTTAAATCAAACATGTGATCAAAGCGCTACGGCACAGTAGCCCGTATTGACTTTTTTGGTTGCAAAAATCATATCTCTTAAACAAATATAGATATCAACAATTTTTTTTTTTATCTTGAAGGAAATTTCTAAGGCTATAAAGTTTGTGAATTCTAAGAAAAAATATTTACAAAATATTTACAGGGTGTTTCAGAATCTGCTGCTGAAATAAGAAGTTTTAGTTAAGGTGGTTTATGAAGTAATTTGAGTGTAATTAAAGTGAAACAGTGGGGAAAAAAGAAAACAAACTAATTTGAGTGAAACAGTGGGGAAAAAATAAGTTTTTGTTTTTTTTTTTTTATTAATTGATTTTTTATTTTTTTTAATTGTTTTTTTATAACAATTATAATTTATAAAGTATTTTATTGATAGATTACAATTCAAAAAGTAGAAAAACAAAATAAAAAGAACAAAAATTTACGTACAAAAATTAAATTTCTTGGAAACTATCATCTAAGTCCGGGGTAATGCGTAATAAACTTATCATTTCCGGCGAGTATTGTGCTTTCAGATCTTTTTGGATTCTTACATGCCATAAGGAAGAAATAAATGGATCGGATGAGATTGCTAGCATGTTAAATAGGTCTTCATTTTGCCGAATTCCTGAAATTAAGCATGTGTTTTGATATCGGTATTTTGACTCCTGGGCTTCTTCTGACAATTCTCCAATATTTTGACTATGAACCAGAATTTTATGAAGAGTAGGTGTGAATTGTTTTTCAGGGTACTTTTTTTTCAATAACTCTGCGGTTTTTTTGGTGTACTCTCCAAATTTAACTGTATTCACTACTTCCCTGCAATTCGAAACATTAAGTATTATTTTGATCCTGGTTATAACCTCTTCATTGACTCTAGTTATTCGAGCGGTTGCCTCAGATTGTTCAAAAATTCTCCTTGAAGTGTTTCTATCATTGATATTTCCAAATCTTTGCTTCGGTTTATCTACATCAAGTCCAAGCTCATTGTGAAAACACCTTTGAATCTCTTGTTTTCTTCTCTTTTCTGCCTCCTTGATCCCTCATGTCGGTGTATAAGCCAGTTTCAAAAAAAAAAATCCATGCACCTGATTTTAACATGCAATGGAGAGATTCCATATTCGTAGTTATGTTCGTCGTTATTTAATTCATCCCGCGTAGACTTTGTTTCTGTTAATTCCTTTAAAACTTTTCCGTCAATCATAGTTAAAAAGAACTCGTGATTCACAAATATATTGTTATATCTTCATTAAATGAATATCTGCTATTGCCTTGTTGAATATCTGCTATTTGCCTTTTTATATCGTTGGCTGTTGTATTTATGAGGTCACTAGTTTCCTTAGCATATACCAGTTAAAAACTATTATCCATCAAATTACCTGACAATAATTAATCACACCCGAAATCAAAAACATTCATACTTAAAAGTTTTATTAGGGGTCACAAGAAATAAGCTATATAAAACCGTTTTAAAAGACTTAGGTTAGTTTTTCCTTCTAAATTACAAAACCATTTTATTTTAAACCAACACTCATACCTGCAAAACAAAAAAAAAAATTGCACCTGACAAAAAAAACTCAGAAAAAATTACTGACTTCATCAAATCAAATCGCTCTATCTCAGCTCTATGCAACTTTATGCAGCTGAGTTTTTGGTTTTATATGGAGAGATATATAAGGATTTACTACCCGTCGAGCTTGGCTTGATTATGTTTGAACCTTTTTTTCTACTCAGTGTAAAGTCGAAAAAGTGTGCAAAAATGGGTGTTTCAAAAAACATTAAATTTAGCAGTTTAAAAAAATTTATCATTTTTTTTCATTTCTAATCATAGCAATTAACACGTATATCAAGTAAAAATAACAAAAAAAAGTTTTACTTACACTTTTTTCCTAGTTTTGGCACTCAAAATCAAAAAAAAAAAAAATTAAAAATCATTGTTTTTTTCTCACCAAAAAAATTTGTCAACTTTGACTTGCTCTACAAGCCAAACCATTCATACAAATGAAATAATTTTTTCGATTACTAAAGCTCCAAACATTTGTTAATTATAAACCCACCCGAGAAATGAATTTCGCAAGCACTTTTGCCTAAACGGGCCACTGTGCGGCGGCGGCGGCGCACAGTGGCCCGTTTTGACTTTTTTGGTTACCAAAATCATAACTCTTAAACGAATAAAAATATTGTAATGCTTTTTATTTTATCTTAAAGAGAATTTCTAAGGCTATCAAGTCAGCGAGCTTAAAAAAAAAGCTACACAGGGTGTTTTAGAATTTTCGTGTGAAACAGTGGGGAGAAAAGAAAATAAACCATTTTTTTTTTGTAAATATTGTTTTTTTTTTTTTTAATATTTTTTCGTTTTTATTGAGTATACATTATTTGACATAAAAGTGTATGTTAACAAAGTATTTCAGTGACAAACTATGAGTCAAATAGTGGAAAAAAAAGCGTCGTCAGTCAGAACCTGATTTCACAATGTCTGAGTAAAGCTTTGATTATAGTTATACGACAAATACCTATGTATGGATATATGTACAAGTTAACAGGAGAAAAAATACAATATTTTCTCTTCTAACTCACCTGAATGGGTTAGGAAATAAGGCCCAGGAAATTATTTAAAAGAAAATACTTGCACACAATGGTAATACTTCTTATATCAGGATTTATTTTTTTAATTTAAAAGCTCATCCTTCAATTCATTGGTTTTCATATCATTTGTATAAGTGTATCATCGTCGCTACTATCGCTTAAAACGAATTAGGAAATTTGCAAACGAAAAAATAATCAAATAAGTAGGTAAATATATATGAACATATGTACGTATGTAATTTTTGTTTCTTATAATTTGTGGTAAGTCGAATAAATTGACATGTTCCTTAGATGTCGTCATAAGCGCCGTCGACTGTATATTGAAAATGGCAGATGTAAATTCATTTAAGCTTGCATTTCATTTCATTAACACTACCCCATTAATAAACTAATAAACCTGTATATTAAGACTGATTTATGCAAATTCATATTTGCAAAATAAAGACTTAATTGAAAAATTCGATTAAAATGCAAATTGGACTCAATCACTCAATTATAGTCCCATATATACCTATACATCACATTTCTGACGTATTTTGTGAAAAGGATAACATCGACACCTCATTATCTGCTTACTTTACTGTATAGAGTAGACACAACTCTTTCAGCTTTCAGACAATTTACATTTTAAATTGTTCTCAGTGATGGTGCTCACAGGACCAGCATATTAATAGGATTTTAATTTCTCAAAGGTAAATGAGACTTTTTAACTTAATGCATACCTAACACATTGCGGTTATTATTTACATAAAGTGAACATTAATGAACATGTAAATTAAATTTATCAGCCTTGTTACATAAGTAAGTAATTTACTCAAATAAAACTTTGGTACATTTGGGCCAATCCCTGCATGTGGTATACTCTTTCGAACGATTAAATTTCGTGTTGATTAAAAGATTTCGAACATGAAGCACCCTTTTAGGTACACCCCCCTCAATAACGTCAGTGAAATAAAATTATTTACTTGGAAGAATATCCACACTCATAAAAAAAACGATTTAAGCTATAAGGATGCAATGAGGAACAATTTTTGTTCTTCAATACACATCGGATAAGAAAATAATTGAAAAAAAAATCCAGTTAAAATGCACGCGATTTGTTCATCAATATGAGCATGATTTGGTCTGAACTCAGAACGGTAGAGTGAACAATATTATATTATACAGGGTGATTCGCATAAGGTATGGCAAAAAGCTAAAGCATGTAGGTTGAGTGGAGGCAAGAAAAAATCGTATGAGATGGGTTTATTCCCCCCCCCCCCCCATGACGGGCAATTTTCTTAAAAATTCAGTTAAAACTGCAAAAATAAAATAATTTGCAAACTTAAAAATTTTGTACATACAAAGGTAAAGGGTCATCCAATTATTGGTACACATTTAACATTCCTCGCCTCTGTTCTGCATTCCACTTACTGTGAATTCACATGACGGAAGTGAAATTCGGTGTTCCACAATTCGTTAGAAAAGCTAATTGTGAATTGAAAGTTTGAAAGTGAAAATTGGTGTTCTGCATTTCGCTTCATTCCGGTTTCTAAACGTATTTAATCCACTTTGTTAATGCTTTGTAAATTATTGTGGAATTGCCCCAGTTGCAGTTAGTTTCATGATTTATTGGTGCAAAATGTAAGTAAAATTATATATTTGTTTTCTGAATCTGAAACTTACGTTGAAAACTTTCAACAAATAAAGAACAAACAATTTATCAGAACAATACTTCATAGTTAGGTTAGGTACTCACGCTATGTCAGCCAAATCTAATATGTAGGTAAAATCTTTCTCGCAAATTTGTTCGTCTATGTTTTTCTATGTTCCGCTTCCTTTTTTTCGTTTAAAGTGCAAATAATATTGAATTAATTTGTATCTGCATTTTTCTTTTTACTTTATAAAACAATTAAAAATGGATGCACCTTCAATTTTGACAGTTCGAAGTAATAGCGAAATTTTCGAAAACGAACGAATTGTAGAGCATGGAATTTTATTTCACGTTCGATTTCGTCCGAAATGCAGAACATGGGCGGCTGTTTCAATCGCTTACGTCAAACCGAACTGTCATCCGAGACAGTAATATCAACCCTATTAGTAAACAACGCTTAATCCACCTTTATGAATTCATAGTTAACCATGGAAACAGTTAACTCGCGAGCTAAAATTATGTACCTATTAATCAAACGGAATAATAAACTGTATTTATTAAAAATCCTTTAAGAAAAACACTTAAAGGCAGCAAACCTATGAGCCATTAGTTTTATTTGAAATTAAATATTTATAAACTTTGATTTACAAAAAATTTTAATAATAAAAAAAAAAACAAATTTTATAAATCTATTGCCTATGTCTATTTTTTTTTTCTAAAAAAGTGAATTACATCAATTTAAATTATGATACAGTAAATTAATAATGGAAAAAAATAGTGGCATTTTTTATTTTAAGAATAAAAACACTGGCGCAAAATTTTAAACAGCCTGATGTTAAGGTATTAGCACGATACTATTTAACAATTTTCTAACTTTAAAACTCTTTACTAAAATATTCTTAGTTTTAAATATTTTTTGACTAGTATCATACTAAACATATTTTTCTAGCTGAACACGCCTAAAACAGTGACAGTTGAACCCATTTTTGCAATTGTAGCTGCCAAAGTGACACTTGGATTTAGTATGATACTAAAAAGATAAAATAGGCATTTGGCGATATTAACTTTAGTAAAATGTTAAAAAGATAACAAGATGCTAACTCGTTTAAAATTTGGAAAAGCCTGTTTTTTAACGTAGCATCATACCAAAAATGCTTTAACGTCATACTAAATCGTCTAAAATTTTGGGCCACTGAGTTTTAAAGAAATCAATAAATAGTAATTTGGGTGGGGTGATCCTTATATAAGAAAATAAGTACATTTTAAAAATGTGACTTAGCTTACACCGGAGTTCTGTCGATTTTTTTTTAGTTGAGGCCAAGTTAGCTTTGGGGTAGTTTTAATTAACAACTAAAGCTGTATCTCGCTTTTTAAGCAGTTAACCAATCGAAACACATCCCATTTTTATTTAAGATATTTTTCTAACTATTCAAAAAATGGCAAAACAAACTCCTTTTATAAGTATTTTTGGCCACCTGAAATTTGGCCCCAAACAAAATAATGAAAAATGGCCCCAAAAATTTATATAAAAAGCAACAACAACATTTTTTTGGGGCCATTTTTCATTGGGGCCATATTTCATGTAGCCGTATTTTTTAGAATTGACTCAAATAGTTGTCGTACTTTCACACGATTTCAAATGTCACAAAAAGAAGAAAAAATAAAATATTTTATTTTCTGTTATAGCCGCAAAACTATTAGGCATGTTCAGGAAAATGAGATCTCAGAGCCCTCAGCAATCTCAGTTACATCAACAGGGTTTGGAAAACACTTGTTGGGTCGTGTATTGGGATCTGAATGTTTCATTGTGGTGAAAATCAGTGGACTTACTTGGAAACTTAAGTTTTTGACAGAGATCAGAAATAACCTCATTTCTTTAAGAAGATTTCGGTTACGGTTTGAGATTTTTTATTTTTTGAAAAACAAAATATCGGTTATCGGTTGAGATGTATTTTTTAAAATATCTCTCAATGGTTGAGTTTTTTACGAAAAAATTAATGGAAAAGGTCAACCTTTAACCTTTTTCGTAGAAAATAAATCAAAAATGGTTAATTGAACAAAAAAATTTAATAATATAACGAAGCGACCTAGCGACTTCAAAAATGCATATTCGTAATCTAGGAAGTGCCACCTTTCAATTGATGTATGTCATTATATGAAAAATCGACTTTTATCTTTAAATGCGATTTGCGGCTAAACTAGACGTGCTAGAGGCATCAAAGTTTGCATCTTTTAACTTGACTTGAGGCTTAAGTAAGCGTCCTAGCGACTTCAAAAATACATATTCGTGATCTAGGTAGCGCCAGTAGTTCTAAAAAATCAATAAAAAAGTTGGTAAAAAAAGTTTGTTTTTTTTCAAAAACTTTCAAAAAAGGCCGAGCAAGGTGCTTTTAATAAAAAAGATTGTAAAGAGAAATTAAATTTTTGGTTAATGGGTATTTTGGTCAAGAAAACTGTTCACATTGGCGCCTGCCTGGCGACTGATAACCCCCTAAGCGGAGCAACGGATTTTTATTTTTTTTTAAATTTATGGTATTAAATTTCGCTAATGATAAACTCTCAAGGTTTTTTTGACCCAAGATTGTCCTTTTTTGTCACTAAAAATAAAATTTAAAGATGAAAATTCCCTTTCAATTTTGAATTCAGTCGCTGGAATGCCAAGCAAATATGTCAGGAAACTTGATGATGATGACTAAAAAGCCTAATAAGCTGCATTTCAGCATGCAGTGCTAACGAAAAACTAAGGGCCATACTAAGAGACATTCTGATTAATAAAATTGCAGATGAGATTTATTTTTTTCTCTCAGCGATTTCTCTCACTGGTTGACCGTAACATAAAAAAAAAAACAAAATAAAGGTTTCGCTCAGACCTTGACCGAAAAACTTTTTTTTTTTAGAATAAAGGTTATTTTGTGACTTTTATTGAAAATAGCAACAAATAAGAGTTATTAAGGGACCTTTCAAAAGGTTGAGATTTATTTCTGATCTCTGGTTTTTGATAGCTCTTCCAGTTCTGTCTGCAGCTCCGGTTGCAGCATTGTATTCTGTTCAGTTACTCGTACAGCTGAGTGCGGATCTATAATAACAAACAAGATTATTGAGGCATAACTTCGTTAAAAACAACTTTTCAATGACATGCTGTCGCGCATATAAAGTGTGGCTTGCCATTATTGCCAGATTTTAGAATTATTATGATCCTTTTTTTCTCATGCAAAAGTCTACAAATTGTATCTTGTGTCCCTTTATAATTTATTATTAAAACATTTTATCAAAGTATTTTTTAATTTTTAAATTGTAATTAATTCTAAGCCCCATACTTATACAGGTGTGCGCATGGTTTTTTGTTGTTTTTTTTTTTTAGCTTGATTGTTTGTTTTTGTCTCTTCGTCCCTAATTTAGTTGGGTTATTTATTTAATTCGTCTTACGTGTCGAATAATTCAAGGTTTGGATAGAAAATCATTTTTAATTGCCTCTAATATAAAGACAGCTGCTGACAATAATTATTATTTCCTTTTTTTAGGTTAACATTTTTTAGCTATCGACATTTTAATTACACAAAATATATTTTTTTTGTCGTTACAGGTGCCGGGCCCCAATAGCGTCATTAGATTGCATGGAGGAGTTCAGTGGTACGGGAGGTCATCTTGATTTCGGTATCTTTAAATTTTCACACAAAAAAAAAGGAGATATTATCCCAAAACTTACAATTAGAGTAGATTTTTTTAGTTGTTTATTTTATAAGTGTTATTTTGATTTGCGCTACTGTGTGCTATTATAATGCTTTTTTTTTTTTTTTATAAAATGTGATGGATGCTTTTAGTAGAATAATATCATTACAGAAAAATCTAATCGGCAGTGAGTACATTTTGAGAATCCAGTTAAGCCAAATTTTCGTTTCGTAACATTCCCTATATCGTAAAGTTCATTGTAAGGGAATAGAGTATTTTAAACATTATGAGATTGGAACATAAAAATATGTAAAATATGTAATCAAAGTCTGGAAAATATTAAATTTTCGAGACACAAATATTTTATCTATAACAAAATTACGAAGAAAGACCCACTTTTGATTTTGTTTCACTAAGGGCCAGTTGTACGAACATGTTTCAAATACTGATCCGTGCTCAGCTATTTTAACTCACAGATTTTGGAGGTGACTAGGTTAATTGAGATTAAAGATTCATGGTTGAACCTCAGTTAATCCGCCGAATCGGTGAACTAAAATTTGCTGAACCACGGAACAAATAAATTGTGCAACTGGCCCTAAGTTTTCAATAATTTCCAATCATTCTTAACATTTTCATTAAATTCACAAACTTTTCCGGAACGAAAACTTGACATTATAATAAAATGTCACTTTTGGATTGTCAAAATGAAAAAAATTTTCTCTGTCGATTTGGTTTGTTAATGTCAACGAAAAAAAAAACAACAAATAGAAACCGAACCCCTTGCAATTAGCTTCTAGTTAAAACAAAAAAAAAAAATCTCACATGATGCCAAATGTATTGAAAATATTTCTTTTAATATTTAGGGCGTTCAATAAGTTTGGGATCAAATTCAGCATTACCATTACGTCATGGTTCAACTCCGACACCGGGTTTGCGGTACAAAAACCTTGGAAAGAGCGGTCTACGTGTCTCAAATGTGGGTCTGGGCACGTGGCCAGTCTTTTCACCCGGGGTCAGTGATGAACAAGCCGAATCAATACTTAAACTAGCCATTGAAAGCGGCATAAATTTATTTGATATATCTGAAGCGCATTCAGAAACGGAAATTGGTAAAATACTTCAAAGGACCGGTTGGAAGAGGACGGCATATGTGATCACAACAAAAGTTTACTGGAGTACAAAGTAAGTATGAAAAAAATTAATAGCGTAGGGAAGTGATTCATTCAATATATATGCATTTGGTTCGCATTGCGAATTGTAAAATACGGCCCATTATATTATATTTCATACATAATACATTAATTTACGAAATAATGGGCATCCAGTTAAAATGGAGGTACTCTTCTTAGATTGCAGTCAAGGTCAAGCATTGCCAAATATTTCAAATGGCACAGAACCTTAGATATGCCTAGAATGAAAACCGTCTACGCATGTCGTCCATTTTTACTTACGCATACATACACATGTATGTAATACATACATAGATAGGTACTATAGCAAGCTTTGGGTTCGTAAATCAACTTGACACACGATGATAGAGATCATGAAAAAAAGTGGGTCCCGCAATTCCTTCTGTCTGTATGTACCTCGACCCACAGTGTAAACAACTAAATTGGAACTTAAGAACCTTTATGAAAAAGATTATTAATCTTAAAAACAGCTCTAAAGATTTTGTGTAATTCTGTAGACATTTGGCATGTTCAGAAAAATGAGAGTTCGGAGATTTCTCCACGTTAAGAAGTGAGCAAGCGAATCCAAAATGTTTTTTCCTCCGAGTTTTGACAGCAAAACTGAGAAACTTTGCTGAGGAATCCTGTTCATGTAACGAGATTGCTGAGGGCAGATCCTTAATAATAAGAAGAATAAAATAGGGTCTAAATGACTAATCTGTGGTATTCCATAATTTACAGTAAAATATTTTGATGTGCAGTCATTAAACAGCACTGAGTAAAATCTATTTAACAAATAAGACTGAAGCCATAAAACAAAATTTTTGCTTAAACAAAGAATTCTTCGGTTAACTCCATAAGAAAGGTCACAGTAGAGCGAGCTTTCGTAAAGCCTGGTGATTTTTTTGACGTTTTCTTTAAATCTCCTTATCAATCTCTTGTACCTTTCACACGAAGATACAAAATCGGAGGAGACTTGCTGTATTTTCCTTTTAAACTACCTTGGTTGAACGCAAGATAACAAAGAACATTTAAAGAAATTGGACAGTGGTAAAGGCAAATTACATATTTGCACAGTTTTTTAAAATGATAAAAGTTTACTATCCGGCCCTGGAATACAATTATTTTCGTCAAGAATAGATATAAACTTAGCTATTTTGTCAGAGTTAATATTAAAGATTATATCAGTCACGTAAGAAAAATGTTTCGAATATTCAACAGTTGGAAGAATTACAGCTTAAATTAGCACATATGTATGTTGGTATCACAGTTAAAGGCACTTTGAAAAAGTCTTTATATTTTCAATAAATCCGACTTTGGCTAATTCATAGTTGCAACATTTTTGCCATAAAATATTTATTCAATGCATTTATGAAAAGAAAAACTGCTGCAAGTGTGTGGACTGCAGGACAGCTGCATTTCTACATTATTTATGAAGTTGGTCCTTGTACTTCTTTTTGTTTAGATTCTAAAAAGTGCCCTCCAAGGGGGTGATTTTTTTAAAAATCACACTTAGGTACCTATTCTGGCGTAGCTTAACTTTAACACCAATAAAACCAAACGAGACAATAATTGGTGTTTAAGTGAAAATTAAAACTCTAGCTTCTCCAACTTCAATATTTAATTAAATTTAATAAAATGGATTAAGCTCTATGTCCAAAAAGAGTTTGCTTATTTTTCCAAAATAATCAATTGCAGCATTCAGCATTGCAACATCACACCACCTGTGCTCTATCACAAAAAAAAAAATATGTAGAAGGTATACATTATTTTATCTCACTTATTTTTTCACAGATCTGAGGAGCGAGGTCTATCAAGGAAGCATATTATAGAGTGCGTCAAGGCCAGTTTGCAGAGATTACAATTGGCTTATATTGACATCGTGATAATTCACAAAGCCGATGCGATGTGTCCAATGGAGGGTAAATATTTTTAAACTTCCGCTTTAGCATTGCTGTGATGATTATTTAAAAAAAAATATGTATGTATTTTTAACAGAGGTCGTTCGAGCCATGACATATATCATTCAAGAAGGCTGGGCCATGTATTGGGGCACGGCTCGTTGGTCCCATGTGGAAATTATGGAAGCCTATTCCAATTGTCGTCAATTTAATTGTATCGCTCCGATTGTCGAACAATCAGAGTATCATATGTTCTGTCGTGAAAAATGTGAACTTTATTTGCCCGAGATGTATAATAAAATTGGTGTTGGCCTTATGGCTTGGGGGCCATTGTCGATGGCATTAAGTGACACGCAGAATGGTGAGAAAATTTTGTTCCCGAAGGGATCATTTAAAACCAAGAGCCACAGCTACTCCTGGACTGAGGATGAGGTTAATCGAAATGTAAGAATTCATCGAACTATTATTATAAATTTTTTTTTCGTTCGTGTGTCCGTTTTATTAGTGGAGAATGTTTTCGATGTTGTTTTTTTTTTTAGGGAAGTTGGAATAAGGATCGTTTGGAGGAAGGACGCAGACATTGTGACAGGCTAAGGGATCTATCGGCATTGGCTGAAAAACTTGGATGTAGCCCTACTCAATTATCGATTGCATGGTCCCTAAAGCATGAACCAGTACAATGCTTGCTTTTGGGGGCGACGTCTGCTGAGCAATTACATCAAAGCCTACAGTCGTTGCAGGTTAGAATTTTTAATGTTCAATTAAAATAATGTGATAAAGTGAAAACTTTTAATTGTTTCCTTCTGATTTGTTGCTAATGAAATGATTAATGATTTATATGTGTATTCTTCGTTAATAGGTTTATAAAATGTTGAATTTCTTTTTTTTTTATTACAGTTACTACCAAGATTATCGACCAGTGTGATGCTTGAATTAGAACGAATTCTCGAAAACAAACCGATTCGGCCGCCAATGATATCAACTTTGGCGCTTCGGTGACAATCAGCCTGCCCTCAGGGGCCACCTAGTATAAGTGGCGCCTGTGGGGCAGAGTCACCAAAAGATGAAGAATTCTGCGAGGAAGCCGATCCGAAAGATGCATCAAAGCAGGGTTTCTGCACTATTCAGTGACGAAAGGAGTCTTTAGATAACGATAATAAATTTTTGAAACCGATAAGTAGCAAAACTAGCTTAAGTAGTACAACAATAATAACAACCGTTAGTAACAAGCCAGATCGATTTACTCTACAACACCAACAACAAATACAACAACTGCAACAGCAGCAGCAGCAGCAGCAACATCAACATCAACAACAACAACGTTCTTCTCTTTTTAAAGTTTCTTCTTCAAATTCAAATAGCAATTTATTAAATTTAAACAATGAGAATCGCTTAGATAGTTTACCAATTCAAATAGATTCTTTAAACAATAACAATTCTTATAACCAAAGCAATCAAGCAAATGCAGGTAATAATAATGAGACATCAACCACAACAGCAAGTCATTATCATTCAGTGAAAGACACAACAATCAATATGTGCCATACCCAAGCTTACGACGAAAGATCCAATATGACCAAGGCCAAGAAGTCCTTGCTTAATTTCAGATCGTTTGACTTTCACATCAAGTCCTTGTATTCGGGCTTGCGCCAAACTAAAAATCCATCCGAATCGGCTCACCACCAACACCAAAACACGGAATCCAATTCAACAGTTATTAATGAACACAACCCGGTGGCAGCTCATAACCGAACGCCTCCATATCTTAAAGTTGAGGCAGTCGATATTGAAGAATCGGAAAATCTCCTTCTTGACTATCCTCAGTCACCTTATTCTTCGAGGCGTAATAGTGACGACAATCGATCGAATGCAAATTTGTTACAAATTAACCAATTCGATATGTCCATTTCTCCAGGCAGTTCACCGTATTTTTTGTCGCCGATACCAATTTCGGGAAACATAAGACGCTCGTCTACCTCGGACATAATGTGTAAGCGAAGCAGTGCAGGAAGTAGTGCTAGTTCGAGTCGACGTCCTAGCACATCGGATTTGCTAAGAAAAGCTCGAGAACGCAAAGGTAGCGAATCTAGCAATCGTATTGGCAGAAGTGTTTCGCACGGCGGTCTACCACGGGGTGGTGGCGGTGGTGGTGGTCGAGGTGGAGGCCGTCGAACAAGCATAGCTTGTTAGATTGATTTTTTGTTGAGAAAAGTGTTTAAAAGTTTAAAATATCAACATACTAAAAACAGGTTAAGCTAGTTCTTCGAATTCTTGAATTTGTAGTCTGCCTACAGCTACCTCTATATGTAATTTTACTCTATAAATTTTTCTCTATAAACTCTTACTCAGTTTATGATACTTGATAGAGGTCGTTTACGAGAACGTCAAATCAATGTCAACTTGACAGGCAAATGATTGTCATATTCCTTGCGATCAAGAGCATATCCGAGGCGGTGTCAACCTATCCAAAAATATTCAGATACGTTGAGCTGTTGTTGGGTCAGCTGTTTTTTTTTTTTTTTTAACAATTATCATGCTGTCCAAGTGACGAAACACTATCAAAAATTTCAAGTTGGATTTTTTCTGAGATTTTGCAAGCAGGTTCTTTGTTGTCTTAGCAATTGGAGGCCGCTCTCCTGGACTAAATAAGCCAGTTGCTTCCAACAACGACTGTTTGCCTACAAAAAAGTTAAGATTTGTTTAAAGGGTGAATTCAGTAGCGAAAACTTTTAAGAATTGTTATTGTTGACGCAACAAATGAATTTTCAATTTTCTCAACAATTAAATATTTGGGGTAGCAAGGCAAGCCTCAATTATCTGATTTTTAACTGTTGAGGAAAGAACTTGTATTTTTAATTTATTTAAAACAATAACAGTTTTTGAGGCAAAAACTTTAGTTCTTAGACCTTAACTACATAAGCCAAGAAAGTGAAAAATTACAAAAGTGAAAATTTTCAAACTCATTTTGGGAAAACTTGAAAACTTATAAAAATGATGCAGAAAGCTTAAATTTTGGTTTAAAAAAAAAATTGTGTATATTCATTTTCACAAAACAACTGCGCTAGCGGGAAAAAAAATATTTTAACTTTTGTAATTTTGCAAAGAGTGGCTAATGTAGTTAAGGCTTTAAGGGTTTAACATTTTTATTTAAAAATTTAAATTCTAATAGCGTTGTCATAACTCGCAATCTTGATTCAGGAATTTATATATTTGGGTTAATTTTAACCAACGAAAATAGTTGAGCCAAAGTATAAAATTGTTGGAAATAAAACGTTTTTTTTTTTTTTTTTCTGAGTGAAGGGATAACAATAACACAAAGCTATCCAGTCGCTTTGGATAAAACCGTGGACATGGTCATTATGACGCAGAAGTTTGCAGCTGCAAAAAAAAAATTAAACTCAATTCGGCCTTGAGTAAATCTTGAGAGGAAAATATTCATGTTTTTGGCAAAGATAACTTAGAGCTGGACTATAACTTTTTCCTCGGAAAAATTGGTTAAATGTCAGTTATGTTTTAAAAACCCTGAAAAAAATATGCAAATTTTGGTGAAAATTTGATAATTGAATGTAGAGACGAACGATATATACCACTTAAAATTTCGGGTCAACTCCTCGACCCACATATAAAAGTAAAAAACAGCACACGTGTCAGTCCAACTGGCAGTAGATGTCCAAATTATTCTACATTCATTTCCACAGAGATGGAAAGGAAATCTTTAATTTCGTGGAAATCGTATTCTGCTTTAGAAATATTTATTGCTTGTTCGATTTTATGAAATTAATTTTTTTTTGTGAAGGCCCAGTGTTATGGAAATGATAAAGATTTGATCAGAGAAATAGGTACTAAATCCGTTGTTAGCTCTCCTTTCATTAAAACATCATGAATTCTCGATGATCGTCTTTCGACAATAATCGTTTATCGATAAACAAACGAAAGTCCTTCATCATTTCAGCTCTAATAAAAACGTTGTATTAAACTTTAGTGACCATGAGAAGTCTTTAACCTCCTTTGCGTTGGTTTTAGGAACAAAAAAATCAATAAACCCTTAATTTTCACCAAAAATGAAACCTTTATTAGTAAATTTTTAAAATAAACTTACAATCATGTCCAAATATAAACACTAAAATAAATTTGATTTGCTGCTTGCTTGGATAATGGTTAAAAATATTTGTAGAAAAATTGCCAAAAGGATCGAACAAAAGAATTCATTAGAAGACAAATAATATTTTTTATATAAAAACAAAGCAATTAACGTAAACACATTATTTACTCAAAATACATACATATTAAAAACAAAAAGTAATAAATAAAGTAATAAAACGTCGAAATCAAATTTCATTTAAAAGTTATAAAAAAAAACATGTTAAAATTCATGAAAAATAATTTAAATCAAGCAGATACAAAATATTTGAAATCGTAATTGCCTTTTAAATAAAAATATAAATTAATATAATAATAAATAAATTATAATAAACTTTAATTGTTACAATAAACAAACAAACAACAAAGCCATTGTAAAGAAGCTTTTTTTCTCATTTTCAATACTCTAGCTATAGTATTTTAATTTAAATGTATTCAAAAATATCTTTCAATATTTTAAATAATAAAAAACTTAGCAAACAAAAACTCGATATATTATGAAAAAATTAAATAAACTAAACTATAACTAATAAAATGATACAAAAAATCTCTCTCACATACGGACTGTGATTTAATATTAATTATATTGTGAAGTAATAAAAAAAAAATAAGAAAAAAGATGATCAATATGTCAAGAAGGGATGAGTAAAACTGAATGAAAAAAAAAATACATAATCAAAACATTGTAATAGTGTTGACCTCTGTAGCAAACTGTAATCGAAACTGCAGCTAACCTTATTTACTTGTATTTTAATAAATTAAATTTGTTTGTATATTTTTATATTTATTGACCCAAAATGAATTTTAAATTCAATTCAAATTATTTATCCCGAAAAGGTTCTTCTTATTCTACATAAATTGTATAGCAAAATATTTTTTGTTTATTAAACTTTGTAATTGCTTTGAAATTGGAGGTAATTTGATAATTTTACTTACTTTGTAAATAGCTCTGATTAAACAAAAATCGAGATGAAATAGTCGTTAACTGCCATATTATTCACTCAATACATCCAGATTAAAACTTAAATCTGGATGTAAATCATACAAATTCAATGTAAATTCATCTGGATTTAAGTTTACATCTGGATGTATCGAGTGAATAATATGGCGGTAAGTAAGACCCATTTAAACTCTTGAAACCAGCCATCATCTAGCAGTCATTTTGAACTTACCTCTGTTTTAGTATGCATGACAAAAGAAGCAGATTTTAACTTCGCAATTCAATACCTAATATTTCCATTAATCCAGCGCAGTTTTTTTGAAGCACTTCCCCCTAGATATTTTAAGCTTTCAGCTGCCAGTTATAACTTAAGCCTGCGTTTCCATACCTGTTAAGAACAGTTTCGAGATCGTGCTCAATTTTTAAAAGATAAACAAATATTATCCATGTATTCGAAAAGAAAAACGGGCCGATCAAATTCTAGGCCTGAATGAAGAAAATGAAACACTTGGAACTTGTAAAGCGGCCCATACACACAACACAAGTGTGTGCACCGGTGTCATGGCACCAGTGTGGCATTCCGCCATACACGCAACACATTTAGCGACACAGACACAAAAAATCAAAAAATTTTGATTTTCTGGACACCGTGTTCGACAAAGAAATCAGTGTAGACACTTGCCCACACACACAACATATTTGAGTACACCGACAAAAGTGTCGACACAAGTGTTGTGTGTATTATGGGCCGCTTAAAGAATATAAATTACGTTTTAATCTGGATGTAAGTTCTTAAACTGTCCTTCCGAGAGCAGTTTAAATTCAATTGGATTTATTGAATCTCGATGTAAAAATTTGGATTTAATTGTGGATTAAACGAGTGACTAATATGGGCTTAGATTTAATTTTTGGATTTAAGTTAATTTACGTCTGGATTTAAGTTTAAATCTGAATTAAACGAGTGAATAATACGGCCGTTAGTCTCGGATCAATTAAATCTGCCGAATACCTTTTTTAATGTTGATTAAGAGTGAGTTAATGGATCGAAACTACAAGTAATGTTCTTTGATCATCCACACGGTTTTGACCATCAGTATCTTTTGTCTCGTTCAGCTCAAGTTCGGTCACCTGTGCTGATGAGGCAGAAGGAAGTTTGGCCTTCATAGACTTTCATTCTTCGATCCGTTTGTTTGCTTTCTCTGCCCTTTACCAACATATTCATGTCCTGCAGTTTAAAGGGTTTTTCAATGGTTGGTGCGTTGGACTGTCACGCCAGAGGTCTTGGTTCGATTCCCAGCCTCTGCTACCTAAACACTAAAAATGTTTTTCAGGGTACTGCCTCTTGCGAGAAAGTGACAAATCCTTGAAAGTTGTAAGTCACTAGGTCGTAGTTCTTCATGAGCTGTTGTGCCACCAAATTTTTTTTTTTTTTTTTTTTTCAGCACGCTCTACTGTGCATTGTTGTTTCTGGTACTGCGACTAGATTGTTTTTTTTATTGTGAGGTGGTCTTATATCTTTGACGCATTCTAGGTCCTAGTCTTGTAATACACCTCGTGTATTACTGACAATGCGTCGCGAAAGTATTTATCGAACCCTTCGCTCGATGATCGATCTGGTTCAATGTATTATTCCGAAACCTGAAGAGTGTAGAAGATGCTTATTCTAGATCTTGTGATCGAACAAAGCGCCCCTAATGACGAGTAGATTTTTTTTTTTGTTAACATTATTTAATTTACTTTCGAGTTGATTAACACAACCGTTGGCGTTGGTTTCTTAAAAGTCTATACAAGTTTTATTTTTGCAATTCGCTATTCTACAAATATTTTTTTTTAGTTTCTGTTGCATTTTGGACAAACAATTTAAATCAAGCTAAAGGCTTTTTATTTTTGTTTTCCTTTTAAATAGTTTCCGTCCGTCATGCAATAAAATTAAATCGTGTCGTAGTCATGATATGTATGTATATTTAAAAATATCATTTGTTTGTATTAGCTCGTCGCTCATATGTTTTAAGCTTTGTGAGTTTTAAAATAGGGAAAAACAATAAACCATACATAATATATACCTATAGAAAAGTATATAATGTATGTATATTTTAAATTTAATTAAAATATCGGTGCTAATTTTTTTCAAAATAATTTTAATATATTTACATAAAATAACATTTATCATTATCGTATATAGTGTTATTATATCGGAAAATTACTTAATTTAAAAATGTATCTTTTTTAAATGCACTGCCGTTAAAATTATTTTGTAATTATTTATTCTTTTTTTTTTTTTTAAAGTAGAACTTCTTTTTTTTTTAATTTTAAAGCACTCTTACCTTTGTTTTCAAAAAAAGAAAAATTTTTTAAAAATTGTAAATATTTGCAAAAATATATATTCAAAAGAAAATATGAATAAACATATTACCTATATATTTAAACAAAAAACCCCATTTTTATAGATAGAAAATCGTTAAAATGTATAAAATTTAAATAAAAATAAAAAAAAAAACGAGTGATAAAATCAAGAAAAAACAAAAAAAAAAAATAAAACAAAACGCGCCTTCTAAAGATTTTAAAAAAATTGGAAACGATAGCGAAACAAAAAAAAAAATATGAAAAAACATCTTCACTTTAAGAAGCATATAAACAAATTTCTTTTATTTTTTAATTTAATTATTTCTTCGGATTACAACTATACGCAAAAATATATTCTTAATATTTAAGATTAAAAATTTTAAAACAAACCAAAAAAACAAAAAAAAACTTTTAAACGTAAAAAACAAGAAAAAGCATACGTCAATGCTCTTTTTCTGTTTTGAATCATTCATATAATTATTATTATTATATACATATGTATAAAAAAGGGCAATGTAGAAAAACGCAAACAATACCAAATTTTTCAATTATAAAATCTAAGCACACACGAATACACCAATAGATTAATTAATAGAAAGAGCAATTCCCTCATTTTAAATCGCAAGAGGAACCATTATTCAAAAAAAAAATTCAAACTAAAAAAAACAAAACCAAATAACACAATACAATTAAAATAAAATTAAAAAATAAACTTCGCAATCTATTTAAAAAAAAAGTAAGGAAACATTTTCTTATCAAAGCTGGCAATAATGATAAAAAATACAATAAACATTTTAATATTTATTATAAATTATATACAATCTTTGTAAAAATAAACATAACTCAAAAAATACAAAAACATGCTTTGAGAAAGTATAGTAAGTAAAAAAAAGTAACTTTTTTATTCTCTAAGAAAGCAATAGATGAAATAATTTGCTCAATACTCTCAATCAACTCTCTAATTATCTTGCAATTTAAATTTAAAATTTAAAATACTTCAACACCTTCAGGAGTTATCACGATTTGATTGTAATTGATATTTAAAAAGTAAACAAGCTCTTTTGAAGTGAGCAATGGGATGGTATGAAATTTAAAAGTTAGAAAAGACTGTAGCCTATTGTTTACCATAACTTCTGACTCGTATCTAATTGGGGTTATCGGGAACTTCTTTTCCCACGGAATTTTTCCCATATTCGAGAAATAGGTATCGGGAACATTTTTCGAAATTAGGGAAAAATTCCGAGGGAAAAAATACCTATCGTCAACATATTTTGTATGGGAAATTTAATGGTTTTTCCCTCGGAATATTCCCCTGTCATTTTACGAGAGAAATTGAAAACGGAAGCAGCGATGTAAGTTGCTCTCTACAAAAAAAAATTAAATTAAATTAAAAGGCTTACTTTTTAAGATCGAATTCATCAAATTCAAAGCAAATTGACGTTTTAATTAACTTAATTAAAAAAAACAGAGATATTACAAATGGATTTACAACAAAACGACCCAAGGAAGATGTTCAAGAATTTTGGAAGAAAGTTGAAAGTGGTGTCAATTGTTTGGGCCCACCGATAAAATCTGTTGCCGAATGGAAAAAATTAAATGATACATTTTTTTGTTAATGTTTTTCTTTAGACAAGTTAATTTAAGGTTTGGTCTTATAAAAAAAAAAGTTTATAAGGAAAAAAATTTCTCACAACTTTAGACAAAGAAAAGCACCTAGTGGAGGCCCTATCAAGAAGTATAAATTCAGTTCGTTGGACGAAACTATCATAAGAATTTGTGCAATGAAAGAATCGGTTGGAGGGTGTCCAAATGCTTCTACTTTTGGGTTGCCTTCATGCAGCAAAAAAAATGAAAGTTTGACGTTAATCCAAATAAAAAAACTGAAAAATAAAATTGCTCATTTTCATTAACACCCAACCTTTCTGCTGATGTATTAAAGGACAAGTCATTTGAAGAGAACTTTCTAATGGACATACTTATCAATTCACCAGAACCACAGGCACAACAAGAAAAACACACTGAACAGGAAGAATCAAAAACAATAAACACCGAAAACAAAATTAAAACTCCTCGAATAACAGAAGAACGACAAAAAGGCATAACATCATAAGCTGTTTTGGAAAAAGTGGCTGTGGTAGCTCTAAAGGATTTGAGTGATCCCTTAAACTTCGCCTTATTAATTTCTGTTCATTTCGTTCTCTTTGCTCTATTTCTTCCATTAATAAAAAAGATATTATTTGCCTTATTTTATTGTTGACACCAAAATTACTTGTCAAACTCTTCGAAAATAAAGTTCGAATTTTTGTTCATTATTTTCATGTTGGTGAAACTTTTTCCCAAGGAAAAAAATTCCGTGGGGAATTCCCGATAGGAGGAATGTGTTCCCGGGAACGATAAAATTCCGAGGGGAAAATATTTCCCACGGAATTCCCGATAGGGCTCAATACCCCTAACACACGCCACGAACTACTTCACCGAAGCATATTGTCGGTAAGGTTTTTTGGTCGTGTGAAATGAAAATGTGGCGACACAGCAGTGCGATCTCTGGCAGTCGAAGTAGTATGCCGATATGGCGTGTGAAAAAGAGCGAACTAGTTCGTCGAAACAGTTTTTAATGTTGTTATTCGGTTTTCAAGAAAAATGTTTTTAAAATTACTTTGCATTCGGTCATTTTCACTTTTCATTTAAAATTTTTCGACAACTTACCATTTAACAGCTGTTTTTGCATATTCTTCTACATCGAAGTATTGGCGTGTAAATGACCATGCAAAAACGAAATACTTTGTCGATGTGGTTGTTCGATGTGGCGTGTGTGAGGGGTATATGTGGATCAATTGGGCAACCCGCCTCCAAAGTATTTACACAAAGTAAAAGAGAAACGAGAGGCAAAGAAAAATGAGGTTCATTAGTTATGGGTGGTCTCCCAGAACCATCCTGGATTCTGGATGATGTCATGTTGCGTTTTTCAGTGAAATCTTCCTGTTCGTCGAAAACGATTTTGCCAAGGGCTGCTTTCCAAGTTCAGTTGAACAACTGAGCCCTCTCCGACTCTTGGATTAAGCACCCTCTGTGCGAATCTAGAACTTCCATTTTAATCTTTAATTATAAAAAAAAAACACCCATTATGTGGCTTTAACACATCGTCTTATCTTGAAATTCTGATCTTGTACTACTAGGAACACACATAATCAGCTAGCCCTTGAGCCCAACTTCGGACGTATCTTTAAGTAAAGAGATTCTCCCTTTAGCCGCACTACACGATTGTGTAGCAATGTTGCCGCTGTGCGACTTTAGTCTCATTTTGACCCCTTTTTGAGCCTCATGCGACCATTAGACGACTTTTTGGAAAACTGGCTTTTTTGACCCTTTTTAAAAATCTTGCGACTTTTCTGAACCTTTTTCTAGAAAATTACTTGGACTATAGATTTATTGTTTTCCTTTTTGTAAAAAAAAAAAAACATTTTTTGTTTCACTTTGGTATTCGTCACAAAGAGATCAATTCGCTAACCGAAATACGAAATTGCAGGCCATATCGTAAGCGATATGGCGATATAGTGCCATAACAAGGCACTTTATTTTTTAATTGAAAAAAAAAAATGTTATAGTAAATTGCAGTAGGACATATGTACATACGTAATTACGTACATATATCCTACATGTTCCCCAAAAAAATATCAGCGAATTTGTTCGCGATGGGAGTTCGTATGAATTTTTCTAAGTGATGGATTCTGTGATAGCTTCCTTTTTCTTATTTCGTAACTAAATTTTAATTACGATGGAATGCATTATGTACCAACAGGGCTGACTTTATCTAGGTACCTATATACTCACAATCACAAAGGAAAGACGTTTTTACTTTCCCAAATTTAAAGAAGATAAAGATAAAATTAAGAAACCTTAAGTTTCTCGCCACTATAATGTCAACTGATAAAAAACGGATTTTTTAAGCTATATATTTTACGAAATTTTCTGAATGCGACTTTTTTTTCCTCGTGACCCTTTCTTTGCGACCATTTTAATTTTCTCAGCGGCAACACTGTTGTGTAGTATGTTTCTATAAAATTGTTGAAAAAGAACAAAGCTCTTTTTACTTTGAGTATTAGACCACTTGATGGCAATGGCACCAGTTGATCTGAAAGCCATTTATCCACTAGATTTTTTGAGGAATTAACATGTTAGAGTGTCAACGACTCTTCTACTGCCATTTTCTCTTAAATCCATTAACAGTGATGAATGCTCGAAAACAATATTGACTCGCTTCATTCTCTAAGAATCTAATCTTAATTTGTCATTTTGAAGATTGAAAAAGCTTTTTATAATTATTATCTTCGAATCGTGAAAAGCTCTTTCATACCTTTTAATTTTACTATACCATTTCTGTCTTCCATGCTGTATTCTATTTTATTATTTATATCGATATTTGTTGGTTTTGGTATTCATAGTGCTGCGTCAATAATAAATTAAAAATATAATAATACAAAAAAAAAAAAAAAATTTTCGGAATAACTAAAATCATTACGACAAATAAATTAATATCACAAAAAAAAAAAATTGTAAGAACAATATTTCGGCTAGAATGCATAATATGCACTAACAATATTTTAAGTAAAAAAAAGGAATATTATAAAATACAAAGTTATGTATAATAGAAGAACGTATATATATTTAACATAAATTACTATTTAAAAATAAAATTATCTTTCACTTCATTTAATGTTGTTTTATTTTTAATTCAAGCAAAAAAGTTGTCAGTATATTCGAAAAAAGAATTTGAATTGAGGAAGAAAATTCGTCAAAACGAACAGGGGAGAATATCAGAGGGAAATAACTGAGAAAAAGAAGGAGGAATAAAACAGGAATTTGAAAAAGATAAGTAGAGTACTGTTTTAATTTGATTTGTTTTCGACAAAAAAAAATTGACAAATATATTACCAGTTGGCTTTTAATTAGTTATTCTAATATCAAAATTGTGATACTAGCAACCCCATTTCCTTAAATAGAATTCTTTGACCATTTTCTTTCGGGAACGAGTGATAGCTTTCGAATCTTGTGGCCTTTGTTCTGTAATCTTTTTTGTTTCATTTTAATTTCCTTTAAAAATTCTTGTCTGAACAAAAAAAAAAACAATTAATTTTGTATTTATTAGTCACTGGCAAAATGCTGGGTTTTGATCCAGGTGTAAGCCCCAGTTTCAGATATTTTTGGATAAACATTAAACTCCCTGTCAGTATATTCGAAAAAAGAATTTGAATTGAGGAAGAAAATTCGTCAAAACGAACAGGGGAGAATATCAGAGGGAAATAACTGAGAAAAAGAAGGAGGAATAAAACAGGAATTTGAAAAAGATAAGTAGAGTACTGTTTTAATTTGATTTGTTTTCGACAAAAAAAAATTGACAAATATATTACCAGTTGGCTTTTAATAAGTTATTCTAATCTCAAAATTGTGATACTAGCAACCCCATTTCCTTAAATAGAATTCTTTGACCATTTTCTTTCGGGAACGAGTGATAGCTTTCGAATCTTGTGGCCTTTGTTCTGTAATCTTTTTTGTTTCATTTTAATTTCCTTTAAAAATTCTTGTCTGAACAAAAAAAAAAACAATTAATTTTGTATTTATTAGTCACTGGCAAAATGCTGGGTTTTGATCCAGGTGTAAGCCCCAGTTTCAGATATTTTTGGATAAACATTAAACTCCCTGTCAGGAAATTAACAAATTTGTGTTTCCTTGATATTTTTGAAGAAGAATTTTCAGCTTTCCGGTTAAGGTAAACGACGCCCCTGTGCCATTTTTTCCATTCAACTGTTTCCCGATCATTTTCTTCTTCTGAGAATATGTTCTGTGTAGCTACAGACTTTTTGCCAGTTCTGGTAACTATGTTGCATCTTCTCTACTATGTTCTCCGGTTTGATGGCGCCAATACTTATCGACAGGTTTTGGCGGAGACTTTCCCATCTGCTGCAAGCGAAGAAAGTATGGTTCGCGTCATCTTCTAGTGAGTCTCCGTAGGGCAAGCTGGACTGTACGTTTTGCCGATTTTGTGGAGGAAGGTATTGAAGTATCCGTGTCCGGTGAGTAACTGGGTGACGTAGTAGTTGACCTCAACGTGTTTTCGGTCATTCCACTCAGCCACATTCCTTATCAACCTCGCTGTCCATCGTCCTGTTTTCCGAGCTTCACCGCTCTTGCCACTTCTGTTTCGTGAGCTGCTAAGCCTCCTTGGATGCCGCTTTCATTCCCATCGCCGCCTTTTTGTCATAGACGTACTTCATTTCTGCCGCAAGGAGATTGATGGGAGTCACTCCTGCGACTGCAAGGACAGCTGGTTCCGACACCGTTCGGTAAGAGCTAGCTACACGTAGAGCTCTGCGTCTTTGCACTGCCGCCATCTGTCTCTGGTACTTATCTTGTTTAAGTGCGTCTACCCAAATTTCGCTACATACATTTGCCATCAGCCTACTCATAGGTGCAGTTGTTTTTGAGGCTCTTTCCGCTGCTGCCTTTATTTGTTGCCAATAGGTTAGCTTTGTGTCGAGCCTAAATCCCAAGTCGATTTGTGTGGGGACCCTCTTTTTCGTGAGAATGACTATATCAGTTTTCTCCGTTGCTAGGTTGAGTTCGTGGTCTTCCATCCACCAATTTACTCGTCGCATGACCTGGTTCAACTTTCTTTGCGCGCTATCGATGTCTCGTGCCGTAATCACCGCGGCGATTTCGTCTGCGTATCCGACCAGAAAGTCATCCTCATTCCTCAGGCATCTCCATGTGAAGGATGTCGTCGTAGATGTTCCAGAGGTCTGGTCCTAAGATCGATCCCTGCGCTGCGCCTGATGTCACTTGCTTTCTTCGCGAGCCTTCTGTAGTCTCGTAAATCAGCTGTCGATCCCTGAGATAGTCCTTTACCATCCGCAGGAGATATGCTGGAATGTGGAATCTCCGTTCGAGCGCGTCTAGTATATCGCTCCACCTGACTGAATTGAAGGCATTATTCCGCACGTCTAGGGTGCCAGCAAGACGGTCTTTCTGGAGTAGTGGTTTCCCTGATGGGCGATTCGGGCAGCCGGGCGTTCACTACTTCCTTTACGGCTCCATTCGTAGAGCGGCCCCTCCAGAAGCCCTACTGCCTCTCTAACAGATCGCCTGACGCTTGTACTGCCGCTAAGAGCCGTGGCTTCAGTAACTTTTCCAAGAGTTTCCCCGCGGTTTCCAGCATGCACAGATGCCTGTATGCCAATGGGGAATTCGGACCTTTCATTTCATTTCATTTTATTTATTTACAAAAGCCTTGAGATGAAATCTCATTTACAGCACCTCCTTTGCCTTTGCTGATAAGCACCAGGCGTTGTTTCTTCCAGCTCTTGGGGAAGATGCCTTCCCCGAAGAAGCTATTAAACATGTTCAGCAGCAAGTGCGGGCATGTTAGGGCGTTCACTTTGAGGACTTCTGTGGGAATTCCGTCGTGGCCGAGAGCTCTTCTATTTTGCAGACAATGTACAGATAGTCGCTACCTGTGTAATCCTCGATTACTCTCCAGTTTTTGATTCTTGCGAACGCCCCTGTGCTTTACTTTATTATAACTTAACTTTCATAAACACTCATTTTAGTGTTTATGATTCGTGTTTCGATACTTCTTTTTATTTATGTTCGTACTAAAATTCGGCCACCATTTTTAGTTGATCGTTTGAGGGTTCGTCAAATCGATCTTATCTCTCGTGTGTGCCGGTTACTCAATTTAATTGTTCATAATAATTGGATTCCTATTTTGCGTTTTTTAAGTTTTAATTTGTCTTCGTAATCTTCATAACACTGATTCTTAAATCGGGTTAAAATATTGCAACACGATAGCCAAATAGAAGTTGTAAAAACAATATCGTTACCCTAAACTATTCTCGTAAACGCATTTACATAAGAGGGACCCTATCGTTTAGCTTTCGCTTTCGTTTGTCAATTTATGATATTCGTAAGGCGTGATGTTGGTTGTGCTTCAAACTAATTTCTTTTTTTTTTGGTTACACTTTCCTCGTTTTACATAATCGCTCTTTGCCATGACTATCAACTTAAGTATCATTTAATTCCCGATCAGTTCGTCTATGAGAAACAGGGCTACTGTTTGGAAATACGCTTCCAAGTTATGAAAATGGCTCAAATTTTAGTCATTATAAACCTATTTACACGATTTCTTTTTTCCGTCAAAAAGAGGAAATACGAAACGAACAAAAAATGAATTGTGTAATCAGACTCTAATATATCATCCGAGATACACATCTTCTAAACAACTGTCTTAACACGATAAGCTTAAACAGTAAGTTCAATAAGCTGTTAAAATCATCCTTAATCTTCTTCTACTCCCTTACCCGTTTATAGTTTGATTTAAAATTAACATAAATTATCAAACAACAGCGGCAGCACTTATAATATTATCCTATAGCTTTTTTAGGTCAGAAAATCTAATATTTTATTTGTTAGAAAAGTTTTTTATTTGATGCGCAATTACTCACTGTGCACATTCTACATTCTTTCCTTAGTATTTGGTCTTTTTTACCAATACATTTAACTCTTTAAAATCACACCATTTTAATCTGTATTTTCAAAAATTGCTGTAGCCTTTTTGAATTCACCAGAGCGAAATTATCAAAACTAATTTAATTTTCTGTTATATTTTTTAAACATTGAAAATAATACATAAATATGTAGATAGTTTCACATGTAAGTGGTACTGATACGACTTTTTATTTGTTGAAAGTAACAAACAAGCCTTTTTATTATTGATAAAAAACAAAAAAAAACGAAAAAATCTATTTCATAGTTACAGAAAAGGTTTTAAATAAACATAAATTGGTTACTTATTCCAATGTCCAGCATTGAACTGAATCAATAATTGATAATGTTTAATTCTTTTGTGCACGCTGAGTGATCTATTGCTGGGGTACTTCTTTTCACACGCAAAGCATTTAAATGGAAATATTTGTAAATGCAAGAACATATGATTTCTGAGAGACCAGAAATGACAGAGCACTTTGTTACAAACTAGACACTCAAATTTAACGCGTTCTTCGATATTGACTTTCTCCCACAGAAGATTCTCGTACAGTCTCATTTTCCTGCCAACCGATGTGACATGGGTTCTATTTTGTACCTCTCCAATTTCATTTTTAAACGTGTTTGCTGATTTTCTGATCTGATTAATCTGAAAGACCCCAAAGAAGTTCGAATAGCATGTCAGTTTTAATTTAAAAAAAAATAAAACGATTGAATTTTGTGATTAAAAAAAAAAAGAAGTATGCAACTTACATCGGGGTCAGCGTCATTTACGTGTACAAGCTAAAAATAAAATTGAAAAACTTTCATTTAGTATGAAATCTTTTGTATCGAATTCAGTAAAAAAAAAAAAATAATAGAACCGTTGGGTACCCAACATAAATGAAAAAAAAAAAAAAAACAAGATAGAAAATTAAGCAAATCACGAGCTTTACATGTTATCGTTTCTACCAAGAAACCAAGACTTAAAACGCTAAATTTTAAAATTCAATAAAATTGGCCATACAAAATTCTCCGATGCAAAATGTCAAAAGCTTCGGAAAACTAGGGACCGACGGTCATGATTTCATGAACATGGGCAAAAGGATATTATTGATAATTCCAACCAGGCTTATACAAGAGTTCTCTATGAAAATTGGTTTTCGTCAAGGAAAAACTCCTTAGCATCTATTTAAAAAAAAAAAAAATCAAATTGGTTTTCGTCAAGGAAAAACTCCTTAGCACCTATTTAAAACAAAAAAACAACAACCTTGTTCGGGTGAAATTCATTCCGAAGGAGGTACATGATAGCAGGAAATTTTTCACAATAAAATATTTCGGTGGACAAAATTCCCGAAATTTATCGATAGCTCATTATGGAACTCAGTAATTATATGTTACAATATTTTCATAAATTACAAAAGCAAAGCAAAGAACCCTTGGCGTTCTGTGAAGTTGAAGTGTTTTAAATCGTCGTCGTTCTATGAAAACTCCCTAAGTCCATTTTTTTAAATTTTGTAACATTGACATTTGTTATGGAATTTTACTAACAATAACTTGAAAATTTTTGAGTTTGATAAATTTTATATTTAGAATAAATGTAGCAAAAGAGTTGGGTACTTTTTACAAAAGTTAAATTTTGGTATTAAATTAACTATGCCGTGTTTATGAAAGGCTCTTCAGTTTCTTAAGAAATGGACTTAGGGAGTTTTCAAAGAACGACAACGAAATTATGCTCAAAAGTTCCCTTGGAATATATTGGTATCGGGAATACATTTTTGCTGTCATTGCATTGGGTTTTTGTTCGAGGAAAATTTGTTCCGGGGGAGATTCACAGTAACCGAAAAATTTTCGAAGAAATAAAATATTCCGAGCGAAACAAAATTCCACTCGAGATTCCCGAGGGCCTATTAAATGATAAGTGCTGATTTCTATTTCTATTTAAGAAAAATAGTAAAACAAAAGATTGTAATGTTGCCGTTGTGTTTTAATAATTTTTGTTTCCAATTTTGGCAAATATTCAAACACCTAAAAGGGGCACAAAGACCCCACTGCCATACTATTTTTGATTGTATTGATCCAAATTACATGGCCTAGCTAGATCTGTACTAAAATAAGATCAAATCTTTCCAACCATTTAGGCTCTAGCTCGATATACAGACAGATGGTATGACGTCTTTTGAACTTCTACATAATCGAAATATCAGGTGTGATTTTACACTTACCCTACAGACCATATAGAAATAAAAAGATTAACATTTTACTAATATATTTACGCTAATCATTGAATCACGGGCTGAATCTGTAAAAGCTGTGTGTATTAAATAAGTGTAATGTAAGCGATGTATGTACATAATATTTCCAAAAGAAAAAATCTTATAAATACCGACAGTAAAAACATCACTTCACACTTTTTTAAATTCGATATAACTTGCACAAGTAGCATTTGCATCTGCTTTATATGTACATATATAATTGCTCTCTTTCATTGTTTTAACCTCTTTCCTATGTTTTACATAAAAAATTTGTATAAATTAATGTTTGCTATTGATTCTCTTTATACTGTACTCTTTTCTTTTAAATTTAAACCTACCTAAATATATGACGTTTGTTTATCAATAAAGTTTTGAATATTTAAAATAATAATTGTGTATTTTTCTTTTTTGGAAAAGTGACAAGTTTTATTTTTGTTTACTTCTCGTTAAGGAACTAAACTCAATAAAGTAAAATTACTTTCAGCCCAATTCTAAATAATCCAAGAGCCAGTGACAGGCAGACTTACGGTATTTCAGCACGATTCATATTAAGTGTAGTCATTGTCCTAGACCTCCTGAGCATGAAATGGGCATTCATAATTTCAGCTGATAGGACCTCTGCGAATGAGGGGGTCCCAAAAGTACTAAAAATTGAACTCTAAAACGTTATAGCAGCACGTCTGCCTCTTTGATATGTTATACTATATAGTTTCCTTTATTCAAAAATACTAATAGCAGACATCTGCTGCAGTACCTACACGAGTAACGGAATTTTGAAAAAAAGACCACACAAATCTTCAAAAAAATTATTTTATTTTTTGGAGGTGAAAAAAAAAACTTTTTCGTAAAGCATTAAATCTGAATTTCTTAAACTTTTTTTTGGACAGTCTATATAATTAAAAAAAATTATTCGCAGACACCTAATGTAGGGCCTACCCTTTTAACAAAACTTTGAAGAAAAAAAAGTCCTTCAAAATTTTCAAACAAAATTCATTGTTTCTTCCAAATGAAAAAAAATGTTACTCTCTTCAAAGCAATATGTCTAGTTTTTACATAATGTTGAGCTCTATAGTATGCTTTATTAAAAAAAAAAAAAATACTGGTCGACAACCGGTGCAGTTCTTATTTTTTAACGGAATTTAAAAAAAAGGACTCGAAAAATTTCAATACAAATCCTGCTTATTTCCCAAAATGTGAAATTACATAAGCTACATCTTTTTCCTTCACATTTTTTTAAAAACACTGATAGTTTTTGAGAAATTAGCGAAAAACTGAAATTCAACCCCTTTCACCCCCCGTACAAATTTTAGCCCCGGTCCAAATTTAGAGTACATTTTGGAAAATGCTTAAGGAACAAAAATAAACATCTCCACCAAAATTCAGCTTTGTCGGAATTTTTTCGTAGTTTTGCCTTTTTTTTGTCTAATTTTCCTGGGCTGCCTCAGGAGAATTTATGATTTGTCAGAGTTCTTTATTTTGAAGTATTCCTAATATTCTAAAGGAAATCACTCTTAAGTATAGATCTCGCCATGAGAATTAGATTTACAGTAAACCCGGAATTATTGAGATTCGTTTGCCTTAAAAACTGTATCTGTCTTCTATTTCATAAATATAAAATTTAACATTTCTACTCTGGTTCCAAAAATTACACTGATTACTTCGAGTGAAAATTATCAGCAAAAATAGCTGGAATCTGATTCGATTTGCTGATTAAGGCTTGTTTTACACGTATTAGGTTGCATTCGGTTCGGTCTGTATCGATCATTATCGATAGCACCTTATAAGTGTGAACCGATGAAAACGCCAAGAATAAAAACCTAATAGATCCAAAATGATTCCAGTTTTTTTTTTTTTTTTTTTAATTTCTTAAAATTCAAGCGATTTCCATAAAAATAAATCATACTTTTCTCCAAAAAAAAAAAATTATATGTAGTAAATAATAATAGCACTTTTTTATTTGTCCAAACTTAGTAAAAACAAAAGCATTTTTATATTAAGAATAAAAAAATAAATAATTTTGGCAATTCCATAGAAAAAAAAAAAAGTTTAAATAAACATATAATTTACTCAAGTCAATGTCCAGCTTTAAGAGCCTGTCTTAAATTGTTATGTTTAGTTCTAGTATGCTTGGAGAGTGTTTTATTACTAGTGTAAGTCTTGTTACATGCAAAGCATTTAAACGGAAAAATCTGCAAATGATTGAATAGATGATATTTAAGTGAGCAAAAATGAAAAAGCACTTTGCAACAGAAAAGACATTTAAATGTCATGCGTCGATCAATTTGGAGTTTCATCCATAGTTGGTTCTCGTACTGTTTCATTATATTGGTAAGCCATACGACATTTAGATTATTAAAGCCCTTAACTTCAACTCTAAGCGAGCTTATAGAACTAATGACCGGTAGATTTATTTGAAGGCCGCCACAGAAATCTGAATATTCAGATTCAGTTTTGATCTTAAAAAACGATTGAATTTATTTCGTAAATTAAAAAAAAAAATATATATAATTCAACTTACATCGCCATTTGGTGCAGCGTCATTTATGTGTACAACCTGAAATAAAAATTAAAAAAAAAAATAGTTTAGTTTAGTTTAAAAAAAAACAATAAATAATAAATAAATATTGGCTCTTTAGGGCCACTTGCACGAAACAAACGGGTAAATACACGCTACGGATAAATAAACGCTACTGGTTTTTTTAATTGCACGAACGGAAAATATGTAATAAGCGGATAAGAATATTTGTTCAGAATCACCAACACAACAAACACAAAACACATTGAAAAATAAACAAACTCTAACGCTTTGACTTCCTCGAAGGAAATTCTAAAATTTAAGGTAAAGCTATTCAGAGTTTATCCAGAAAAAGAGGAGAGGATATTTTTTAAAAATTAAAATTGAATCAAGCAAACATACAACGTGATTTGATTCAAATCAGTCATATAGCTCTCAATTAAATCAGAGGTTACTGCTGTCAGAAAATAATTTTCATGCAAGTGGCTCTTAGAGTGATGAATTCACGCTAGTGTAAGAAATTATTTTTGAAACTGTTACAACAGTAAATTAACAGTAATGAAGAAGCAAAAAGTTGCTGAAAACCTTCATTGAAAAAAGATCATGTATTTTGTAGGTACATTGGGCGCGTTTAGGATTGTATCCAACCGTTCAGCAGATGAAAACACTTGTTGGCACAAAAGAAGATCTCCAGCTACCCTAACAATTTTGGTATACTCATCTATCCGATGCATCGTAGCTGACTTTTGATGGCAAATATTACTTATTCGATTTTAGTCGTTCAAAAACATAGGCTACCCTAGTGCATCCTGAGCGTGGCTATCATTAGACATTATACATACATTATATATGTATGTTACTGTAAAGGCCGGATCGTTCGAATTGCTGGGATTGACCGGTAAAACGAAGTTATTCACCCTTATTACCTCAGGGACGGACATTGCAAAAGCTAAAAATTCTATTTTGTTTTCGCTGCTACTTCAAATTGACAGAGAAAAACTCTCAGATCTTACAAGTCGTACAAATTTCTATACAGGATCGTATTATTGACTTGAGTTAGAAAAAGATATTTTAAAATTATTAGATTTTAAATTGTCATTAATTGATGAAACAAAAAATTGTATTTATTGAAATCTGAACTCAATTGATTAAGAGGACTAAATTAAACCATAGTTTAATCTACTGAATATATAGCATAAAGGCAGCTGTCTTCTTATGCTAGCTTGACTTAAGCTGAATTTTAATCGATCCAGAGTTGATGATGATGCTATGAAACCATTATTGATCACTTGATCAGTATCAAGAATAATTATAACTTGCTATTTAAAGAAAATAAAATTTTGCAATGCACTTTTTAAGCAATATTCCATATGCCATATTAAAGATTATTGCGTTTAAAAATCTTCACTTGCATTTTTTCCGCAGATTGCTGCCTGTTGTTCCGACAAGGTGGTTTTGTAACTAAACAGCTTTCAAATAAGCGGGTTTGACTGTACTATCGGTGTGACATGATTTTTTGGAAGTTTTTAGGTTATCATAATAAAATGTTTTTAAAAACACGCTTTAAAAGAACTTAAAAAGGTGTTACGTTAGTTAGGCTAGAGCCTGTCATGCCGAGTTTCTCAGAAAGAGCATAATATTACCTTTAAAATAATATACAGAATACATCCCTATTTTGCTATTCGATCCGATCGAAGGATTGGATTCACGTGAAAGTTTCATTCAATTATATTTTTAAATCTTCAGTCTTAAGAGTGCAAATCTTAGCTTATATTTAGTTTTTAAATTCTTAAAAGAATATAATTGTTAAAATTCAGTTTTTATCGAAATTTATACAAAATTTGGAACAATTACATACTTTCCTTCGACGGATAGCGGAATAGGGCTAATGGCCTCATTCCGTCAAAGAGTCCAAGTCCTGAGATCTCAGAAATATAAACTGGCCAAATAATAAAAAGTTTATGTGAAACTTAACCACAACTTTTACCAAAATGGCGGCCAACTGAGGGAAACTCACAAAGTAGCTGAGCTCCTTCATTCTTGTTTGTTGGATAAGAATTTGTTTGCGTCCTTTTTCATAAGGTTTTCTTGCGTTGCGTACGCCTAATTATAAAATGATAAGAGACTCACAGCCATAAATCTGTCGGTATTTTCACCGTATATTATTTGCTTATGTCTCGGAATGTCGAAAGTATCAGCATATTACATTCTAAGCAGATATCTGCATCCACAGGGCTAAACGCCCGGCAAAGAGCTACATTATATATCATTTATTTATCATGTTGAAAACAATGGAGCAAGTAGGATGTAGGACATAATAACAAAGGGTTGCGTGAAGCGAGAACTGAAAAAATGTAGAAATGTTGGTTTACAATGCCGATTATATGGAACAATCCATTACCCCAACCGATTGTGTTCGAAACAAATTAAAACAAATTCGGACTCGTATTCTATTTGCCGCAAACAACAGATGAGTAACCTAAAAAACAAAACTTTTAGGATTGAGATTTAGGACAAAAATGACTCAGGACGTAAATGTTAAGCTAAACGAGGTAAGGCAGAAGTATGTTTTCATCATGAAAATATTTGCTAGCCATAAGAATAATAATGTATTTTAAAAATAAACGAAATTAAATAAATAAACAACTTTAAAAGATCACTACCAAAGAAACTGAATATGAAGAAATGAATCCTTCGTACGTGTCACCCTCCAAAACCCATTTGTTTACATTGTTGTATTTGTAATTTAATTTTGTGTCGATGAATAGATGTGAAATCCAACAACAATATAGCAGGGTGGTGTGAAGATAAGTACTGTGAATGTGTAAGTTGTGAAGATAAATACTGTGAATGTATGAGTTTTATACCGCCATTTTTACACATACCTTCTCATTTCTTATCTGATAGAGCTTGTAGGCAAACTCAAATGACAGCCGAGGATTCATTTCTTCATATTCAGTTTCTTTGATCACTACCTTGAATATTTCTGCACATAACTTAAGTTTGGACTTACCTCCATTATTAAAAGCGAATCGTTTATATCGAACGTTTATTTAACAACACAACTTTACACTTACATTTAGATAAATTTATTTTTAGAAAACGAAAAACCTCATGAGTTGAGTGGATTTCGTTCGGGATCCTTTTTAATTTATTGAAAACAACAAATTCGTCATAACGGTTTTTACTTCACATGGCGCCGAAACCCAAATGTATTTTTACGTTCTTAAAAATGTACTAGATTTTCTTGAAAAATCGTAAAAAAGGTCTTAAGGGTGTGTTTACATTTCCGAACTTCCAAACGATCAATGTTTAAGGCTCTCCCAAACCAACGCGATTATTCGGCGCGACGAACGAAAACTACAATAACAACACGTGCTTGTCAAACAAAACAACAATATTTGTACAACTGGCCCTTAGCATTTTGGCAAAAACTGTTTTTTTTTTTGGACTTTGGTGCAACTGGCAATTATTTAAATAAAAGAACTTTTTGTGAATATGGTAAAGTGATTCTTTGAATCAAAGGAATGATTCACCCTACCAAAATTTTCATATGATTCTCCATGACCCTATTTATATTGGGAAAATTGAGTACGGACTCAAAATAAATTAATACAACAGCAATTTTGAAAATTCGCACAGTGAAACAACAACAAATGAGACTCATTAGACCAATTTCTATGTTTTCTTCGTGCCTCACGAGATACTTCACCCCGCACTTCTCTTACCCACAAACTGCAGTGATACCGGCCTCAATTTTCCCAATCTAAACAAGGTCCATTGGATTACTGTGGAACAATTTTTCATTGAAGTTTTTCAATTTTTTTTTTTTTGACTTTTCTCTATTTCAGATTCGAGTTCAGCACACCAAAAAAACTTCGGAGATGTATATATAATATAACACTGCTGGCATTGTGATACGTATCGTTTTATTTTCAAAAATATGAACCTGATCTAGATCTGTAAATAAGGGGTCCGGAGGTCCGGAGGACAGTTTAAGAACTTACATCTAGATGTAAAACTCAATTTATATTCATCACAAATTTGAAGTGTGTTTGATTTTTGCGCTCCAAAAAAAGTAAACAAATTATAGTTCCAAATTAAGAAAAAATGCAAAATTAAAAAAAAAAATATTAATGGATGAGTGAATAATATGGACATGGATTTAAATTTTTGGATTGAAACGACCGATTGGATTTAAAATTCACTTAAATCCAATTTTAACCCAATCCAATCCGTAATCGATGACAAATAACTGAAATAATTTTTTGGGTATTAAAAATTTTCAATTTCACAATTATTTTTGCTTAAAAATTTATTTAATTATTTTCCTGATGCATTTTTCAGATCGCTATAACTGGCTATTAAAAATATAGGGCTATTGAAGCAACAGTCGTGTTTTTTTTTGTCAGCCCGAAGGGAATTAAAAAAACGATGTCGGGCTCAACAGTTTGCGTGTTAAATGCAACGACAACTCAGCCTATTAGGGAAAACTCGATAATCCCCGGTTTCGTTTTTTCGATCAATTGCCTCCGTGCTTGCAAAAATAAACACGCCTATGTAATTTCCGACATACGCATCCTACGTCGCGTCTGTTCTGTTGCGTGCAAGCAGTGAAGCAGTATTGTGTACAAAGTATAAACTTTTCCTTCTTTGTAAGATCTAGTACGTTTTTTTTTTTAAATATCGTAAATCTGGTTTACGCGTTCAACACCCTTCTAAAAAGATTGAAAAATCAGCTTTTACACGAAGTAAAAAGAGATTTGTTTGAAGTTTTTTTTTTTTAATTTCGTTAAAATTCTCTTAATAACTTTCAAATGCATAAACAAAATCCTAGGGGATTTTCTGTATATTCCTTGTTTGAACGCAAACTTCGTAAACGGAAGAGGAATGTCAAAAAAATTACCTCAGCTAATTTCTCTTCTTTTCATAATAACTGTCATTCCAATGCAAATTGAAAAGTCCATCAGTTTCCTCGTATGTGCCTGTTTACATTGTATTTTTGACAATGCATATTTTCGTTCATCAAAATGTTCCTCGTGTTTACATTATAGAGAAAAAAACCTTTCATTTCAATCTACCCATCCCTATCTCACATCCTTAACAACCATGTATCTCTCACTCACACAAAAAAAACTCTTCCTGCTCAATCCGAAAACATTTAATGAAACTGGCGCATCGGCGTAATTTGGGTGGAATTAACCCTTATCTTTCTTACTCACACAAAATCTACCCATCTCACTGGATGCGCCGTTCGTCAAAAATACAATGTAAACAGGCACTATGAACGGGGACAAACTTGAAAGACCGATATTTGTTGAACGAATGCAGATTTGGTTTGGTTTGGTCGATGTCGTTTGTTTCATTTTGCGCTTTTGCAATTTGCGGCAGTCGCACATTTTTTTCTTTTGTTGTGAAGAAATTTCCGTTTTCAAGAAAGAAACTTTGGTAAGTTTTGTTAAATTCTTTTTATATTTCTATTTCTATTAGTCTTTCCCGTTAATTTTATTTTTCTGTAGAGAATATTCTCAGTTCTATCTCTAATCCAGATTTTAACCAAGCGTGGTGTTCCTTTTGTAAGTTAAATCTTAACTTTGGAAATGGATGCGAAGCAGAAGTTAAAACGTTTTTGCTATTTGGGCAACTTCGAGCCAGTCTACATTCGTCCTAAAGTTGGCCTGAAAGTTGAACAACTATATTTTCCGCTTTGTAAGTTGATAAGCACCTTAGATGATGTTGCATTTGTTGCCTACATGAGCGAAATCCTACGTCAAAGCGACCATCTTCCACGCAAAGATGAGGTAAGCACTTAGATTCAATACTTTTAGAAATAACACCACGCCTTTTCGAATTATAACTCTTCTCATGCATACTAATTGGCGGACCCAATCTAGGCTATGTTTGCATATGCCTCTTATTTGGCCAGTAGCGTCGACATTAAGTGGAAGACTAATGTGCGAAAAGCAATTCCGCATGTTCTGAAGAGCGCAGAGGACTTGTTTATGTTTTGCAAGTATTCCAAGTCCATACAGGCTGTTCTAGGTCACAAAGGTCTGTCGAGGACGACCAAAAAAGCCATTGTGGCCTGGTACGAGAAATGTACCCCAGAAGAGCTTCGAGAAATGTGGATGTCGCATCGAGGCATGTATGGATTTTCGCACAAAAACCTGATCCTCATGTGCCATATTAATGACGAGACTTTGGGTGACGAAACGGTCTGCCAGGCATTTATGAAGACTTGCAGTGAACTCATCAAGGAGGAAAATCTCAATAAAGATAAAAATGTCATCATGGACATCAGTACTCTGCGCACGACCACAAAGAAGAACGAGGCAACAAAAATTATTAAGAACTTAAGACTCAGTTGGGATCAAGTTCCTGCAAATTTGTTTAAGTACACAAATATCGTTGAGATATTGCTGCCACAAATGAGTCTACTTGATATCATCAAGAAGTGGCATACATTCCATCAGCATAGGCATTTCGATAACCAAAAGATATTCAAGACAATTGTTTCCCTGACCAATAGGGAGGCTCTGCAGAAGGCAAACATTCATCCATCTGTTTTTCTCTGGCGAATGGATCGTCTCGGAATTCCAATTGCACCTGATGATCTGCAAAAGGTAAGATTAAACTATGTCATGTTTATAATAAGGTTTACGTCTCGTCATTGTACTTACCAGCCTTATCCCAATGGTAGTTAACCTATCAATTCAATTATAATAAATCCCTTACGCACTATCTCAAAAAGTAAAACCACTTGGCAAAAAAAAAGTGATAGAATTTCATGTCGCTATTAAATTTGATGTTTTTTTTTTTCATAATTGGTTGCAGAAGATAGGTATTTGGGATGGTGTTTTCTGTACAAGTTAAGGTAGAACTATAATTTTCGGAGGTGCATTAAAATTGTCGTAAGAAACCAAGAGAATACAAGGAAATCATAATTTTGACCCCTAAATCACAGATTGTTACTATTCATCTAGTTTTTGTTTATTTCCGTTTTCATAAATAAACGGCACTGGAAGGTGTAATACATTTTGCTGCACCTTCTGAATTAAAATGAGTCACTAATAAATGATTATAATCTAGTTTTTATTAAACATTATTCAAATTATTTTCAATACATTTATTTAAGGTCCCTGAAAAACGAGCACTTACAATGCGCATGGGTGTCTTTCAACAGATGTACCGAGATTCTTTCAGCTTGAACCGTGCTGTTGGTTTACGTTCTTTTGTCGTAATGACTCTACAGGATAATTACAAAAAAAGTAGAAAATTCAAAAACAAAAAATAAAACAAGGTCTTCAAATGTATTTGTCTTGTTTTGCAGAATTTATAACCAAACACAAAAAAGTTACCTATTACGAGGCAGCTGTATCATTTGCATTCTCTTATTTCAAAAGAGAAAAACACACCGATATTTTTGCTTATACTGAGGACAAAGTTAAGCTGGCTCCCATTCCATGGGAAAAAGGAATACTTCTCAATCAAGCTATGGATGTTTGCGATCGTTATACTGTAAGACCCGATTTTATAAACATTGATATCATGATGATTTCGTTTTTTTGTTTTTTTTTTGTTTTTAGTACAAGAAGTCATCGCAACGTCTTGTTCAACCTCTCATGGAAGCGCTAAGTCGTAAACAGGTTTATGACTTATTTTTGATTATTGTACCATCGGCTGGTCGAAGTAATCCGAATCAAAATTCGAGCTTCCTATGCAGATTTTTGGACAAATATCGCGAAATGAAGAACAAAAAAGCTAAGTGAGTAATAATTTGTTAAACATTTTTGTTTCGTTATTATTGTTTTATTCTGTTAATAGGCATAGCAACCCAATAAAGAGGCTAGTCATTAAAAAGTTTATTTGGTATTATATTTAGTAAAAAAATAAGTGCGGATATTATAAAGCGTACCCAGTAGGTTTGAAGATCCATGAGTTTCCTGAGACTTCAAATCGTTTAATAGTATTCATCGTAATCTTTTAGGGTAAAAATATAAACAATTAGCTTGATTGTATTGGGGGAATTTAGATTTATGTGTTATCACACTCAGTAATGGTCCAAGAGCTGCTGGCATAGACTTCCATCTAACCTTACCTTACCTAGTTGTACATAATAGGCGTTCTTCTTTTTTAGTTCAGAGCAGTTCAGAGCTGAGCCCGAACTGTCAAACAAAAACGTTGTGTTTCTTTTTCAATTCTTTTTTCGTTCAGAGCTATGTAGCTCGGAGCGTGCTCCATGAGCTCAGGATCACCGATCAAACGGAGTAAAAAGCTGAGCGCAGCCAACTTCATACAGTTTTCAGGCTATTTGACAGATATGACAATTCAGTGCTCAGATGTGTTTCATAATTAAATCAGGGCGTTCTGACTTCTGAGCACACTCGGCACAGAGTTTACTCCGTTCACTCAGGCTCTGCTCAGTGTTCTGCTCAGAACAAACTCTGAACTAAAAAAGAAAAGCGCCTAATGTATGCATCGTTTGTGCACATTGATAATTTTTTTTAAATTACATATGCATACCTACATTACGTACATATGTTCATTAAAGTCATATACAGTAGATGCTCGATATAGTGAAGTAATTAAAACCAGGCCTGTTCACTATATCGAGATTGTTCACTATTTCGAGAGAGAAGCTATAAAGGTTTTGCAGAGTAAAATTTGATAAAAATTAACATTTTGTCCGGTGTCAAGTTTCAACTAGGTCAAACATTCATATAAACATCATAAACATATTGCAGCTGGAAATTCTTGTGAGTACTGAAAAAGAGTGTAAATAAAAAAATCTATATAATGATTTTTTTGTTCACTATTTAGAGTAGTGTGTATAAAGTTTTGTGTTCACTATATTGGATAGTTCACTCTACCGAGATTCACTCAGCCCTATCGGGAATTCCGTGGGAAATATTTTTCCCTCGGAATTTTATCGTTCCCGGGAACAAGTTCCTCCTATCGGGAACTCCCCACGGAATTTTTTTCCTTGGGAAAAGGTTTTACCAACATGAAAATGATAAACAAAAATTCGAACTTTATTTTCGAAGAGTTTGACAAGTGATTTTGGTGTCAACAATAAAAGGAAGTTTATTTATTTTGGTCGGTATTTGCATAAATATAATGCAAAGAATATCATCTTTATTATTAATGGAAGAAATAGAGCAGAGAGCACGAAGTGAACAGAGATTAAAAAGGCGAAGTTTAAGAGATCACTCAAATCCTTTAGAACTACCACAGCCACTGTAAGTATAAATATTTGATTGGATAATAATTATGTATTTTAATATATTTTTGGTCTTCAGATTCCATCGTTATTATAGAGTGAATAAGCCATTATTCAAACATTTGATTGACATGCTGTCTGAATTCCTGCCTCAGGCTAAGAAACCGATCGCGATTCCTCCTATCGTTAAGCTTAGTGCGTGCCTGCGTTTCTTTGCCGAAGGTGGGTATCAGACAGGTGTTGGAAAAGACCATGAAGTTGGGTTGGCTCAATCTTCATTTTCGGAGGTACTTGCAAATGTGTTGGATTTTTTTGAGAGCAAAATGTGTCCGATATGGATTAGAATGCAGATGACTGAAGAAGAAAAAAGAAAAATTACACTGAAGTTTTATGAAAAACATAAAATACCAGGAGTAATCGGCTGCATAGATGGCACTCACGTTAAAATAATTGCTCCACCAACAAACAAACATTTATATTATAATAGGAAAGGATATTATAGTTTAAACGTCTTACTTGTAAGTAGTTTTCTATTTTGATTTCTTTTTTCATCCAATACTTATCAAGGTTTGCGACGATGAGATGAGAATACGATTTGTAGATTCTACACATCCTGGAGCATGTCATGATTCATTCATTTGGAAAGTAAGTGAACTGCGATCCTGGATGGAAGACAAGTATTTAAATGGCGAAAGAAATTCTTGGCTATTGGGTAAATACTTTTTATTGAAACAATTTATGTTCTCATTGAATTTTTTAAACAGGTGATGCTGGATATCCGTTGGAGCCGTGGCTGTTGACACCCCATAGAACAACAGAAGAAGGTTCGTCGGGAAGTAAATTCAATGATGCTCATACTAGATGCCGGAATATTATTGAAAGGACGAATGGGGTGCTTAAAGGTAGATGGAGGTGTTTGCTCGGTGCCAGAGAACTTCACTACCTCCCAAAAAAGGCAATTCAAATAATCAATGCTTGCTGCGCCTTACACAACATGTGTATTCATTTTAAAAGCGATTTTGTGATGGATGTTTCAAATACTATTGCTTTAGATGAAGATTATTCCAGCAACACAATTAATGAAGGTGATAACTTCATTACAACAGATTCAGAGCTCAATCGCAAAGCAAAGCAAATAAGAAGAGAAATAGGAAACAGCCTTTAAATAGTTTTTTTTTTTAATTTTTTTATTTATTAAACTTTTACATGATTAAGAAAAATAAAATAAAAAAAAATAAATTAAAAAAAAAAATAAATTCATTCTATAAAACTAAAACATAAATAAAATAAATACTTCAATATACCTTAATACTATAATACTAATAATAAAAAAAAATCATCACAAAAAAAGGAACTTCAAAAATAAAATGAGTTTAATTTAACTTTTCGAGTTTTGCCTCTTCAATTTCAAGAAGACGTTTTTTAAAGTCAAGCTTTGCTTTAATTTCCTGCATCCTCATTTTTTCCATTTCAATGTTGTGTCGTTTGGTTTCCTCCAATGTCTTTTTCTGATGGTCATGAACTTTGTCAATGGACCTGTAAATTTTTTTAAAGCTTGATTCCATTACTTCCTGGTGATGCTTCATCGCGGAGACGGCTTCTTCAAACTTATTGCAAAGCTCTTTTTGAATTTCAATCTCTTTTTCCAAAACAGCTTGTGTTGTCATGCCTTTTTGTCGTTCTTTTGTTAATCGTGGAGTTTTAATTTTGTTTTCAGTATTTATTGTTTCTGATTCTTCCTGTTCAGTGTGTCTTTCGTGTTGTGCCTCTGGTTCCGGTGAATTGATAAGCATGTCCATTAGAACGTTTTCTTCAAATGACTTGTCCTTCAATACATCAGCAGAACGGTTGGGTGTTGATGAAAATGAGCAATTTTCTTTTTCATTTTTATTATTTTGATCAACGTCCAACTTCCTTTTTTTGCTGCATGAAGGCAACCCAAAAGTATAAGCATTTTGACACCCTTCAACCGATTCTCCCATTGCACAAATTCTTATAATAGTTTCGTCCAACGAACTGAATTTATACTCCTTGTTAGGGCCTCCACCAGTTGCTTTTCTTTGTCTTAAGTTGTCAGACATTTTTTTCCTTACATACTTTTTTTTATCAAGCCAAACCTTAAATTACTCTTGTTTAAAGAAAAACATTAATACAAAAATGTATCACTTACTTTTTTCCATTCGGCAACAGATTTTATCGGTGGGCCCAAACAGTTGAGATCACTTTCAACATTTTTCCAAAACTTCTGAACATCTTCCTTTAGTCTGTTTGTCGTAAATCCATTTGCAATATCTCTATTTTTTTCCATTAAGTTAATCAAAACCTCTATTTGCTTTGAGTTTGATGAGTTCGACCTTAAAAAGTAAACCTTTTAATTTAATTTAAATTTTTTTGTAGAGTGCAACTTACATCGCTGCTTCCGTTTTCAATTCCTCTCGCAAAATGACAGGGGAATATTCCGAGGGAAAAACCATTAAATTTCCCATAAAAATTAAGTTCCCGATAGGTATTTTTTCCCTCGAAATTTTTCCCTAATATCGAAAAATGTTCCCGATACCGATTTCTCGAATATGGGAAAAATTCCGTGGGAAAAGAAGTTCCCGATAACCCCAACTATATCGAGCGTCTACTGTATCTGTTTTCAAACCGAAATATCAAAAATAAAAAGTACTTAATACATACTAAGGGTCAGCTTTTCAGTGCGAGAATAAATTTAAATCAAAGTTAATTCACTGAATTTGGTGAGTAATCTCTGGATTTGCTGAACAGATTGTTTTGATGTTTTATCCTTCCAGTTTGTTGTTGGTCGATCAGCATGTGTTCTCTAGTAAAAAAGTGCTTCCTGATAACATTTGAGTCCAGAGTGAAATAGCTATGGTTTAACGCACAATTTAAAAGCCGGCCCTAAATTTTCTATTTGGCTAATTTATTTCAGAAGTATATAGAATTATCTTCATAAGGGCACAATCATTAAGAATATAATCATAATAAAATTTATAATAGTTTTGTCTACCCTCACAGGCAAAATTTCTTGTATTTGTCAATTTTAATTACATATTTAGTGATTCAGACTTAAAACTTATTCAGCCTTATTTATTAACTCGTTTTAGAGGCGGAGTAAGGTTACTCCGACTTAACGACACCTCTAATCCTGAAAAAGTTATTTACAAAATAATACACGCGGAATAGAGGCGGAGTAAGCTAAAACTGGTACATAGCAGGAATAAAGCCGTTTTAGTATCTATGTCATTTTGACATGAAATCGGCATCGTGTGACATTTGCAAAAAGGTATGCAAACGAAATCCCAGTTTTCAGACCGTTTTCTTTTATTTTGCTTACCCATTCATTTGATAGATAGATATTTAGATAAAATACAAAAATAATTGTGGAATTTAGCTGGGGTTTGTTTACGTTTATAATAACCAGAGTTTTAGATTGGTAATTTTTTTGATAATATATTTTATAAATAAAATTTGTTTTGACGTGGCGTAAAGAGGGAGTAAGTGGTTTGACTCGGTTTAGCTACTCCGAGATTAAAACGAGTATTAGTGAAATCTAATAAATAAGGCTGATTATCTTTTTTGGTTAGAGAAAGAGAAAAAAATAATAATAATTGAGACACATTTAAACTACTACTTTTCAGATGAAGATACATGTAAATAGATCATTAGTCTCAAAAACAATCTTTCGCCCATGTTCTGCATTTTGGACGAAATCGAATTAAAATTGATTTTCAATTTCACGTGAAATGAAATTCCATGTTCTAAAATTCAAATACAAATTAATTCAATATTATTTTAAACGAAAAAAAGGAAGCGGAACATAGAAAAACATAGACGAACAAATTTGCGAAAAAGATTTTACCTACATATTAGATTTGGCTGACATAGCGTGAGTACCTAACCTAACTATGAAGTATTGTTCTGATAAATTGTTTGTTCTTTATTTGTTGAAAGTTTTTAACGTAAGTTTAAGATTCAGAAAACAAGTATATAATTTTACTTACATTTTGCACCAATAAATCATGAAACTAACTGCAACTGGGGCAATTCCACAATAATTTACAAAGCATTAACAAAGTGGATTGAATACGTTCAGAAACCGGAATGAACCGAAATGCAGAACACCAATTTTCACTTTCGAACTTTCAATTCACAATTAGCTTTTCTAACGGATTGTGGAACACCGAATTTCACTTCCACCATGTGAATTCACAGTAAGTGGAATGCAGAACAGGGGCGTCGGTCGTAGAACTAGTTTGTGAAATAAGTATTATCATGTTTCTTTATAGTAATTAATTCTATATACCATGGGGTTTTTAATTACACAGCTTTAATAGTTCTTTTTTTTTTATTTTTCAAATTTTATCTTTCAGATTTGTTATCATCAGTCTATTAAGACACAAAAAATCAATGTCTTATTCAACTGAAAGGAATGAAAACATTTTGGAAATTTGTGGATTGGATGCCAATACTGCAAACGTTATCGACAGTTTTGCTCTCAACAGATTCGGTTGAATCTCATACGTCTCAAAATTCACCCTCTTAATCGTTAGCCTACTTCATACGAAGTAAAAATCTATAAAAGTTTTCATCAAACAAAAATAATAAACTTTTTTTTATTATATGTCTTAAGTGTTGGCATAATGGAATTTTAAAACATACCAATACTTTATATCATACACATAAAACACATTTCATTAAATATTACATATTTAAATTAAAATAGCATAGAAATCAAAAAACAAAAAAAAAAAAAAAAACTTGCTGAATGAAAATTTTTCATTTTGGCGTTTTAACAAATCAAACTCAGAAAGAAAAGTAATAAATTGAATATCCATGACTGCCTTTCAAAGTTCACTGGTACCACACCTTTGGATTTAGTTAAATTATAAGCCTTATATTTTTGTTCACAAAAAATCATTAACGACGACATACATAAAATATTACTAAAATCAATCAAAAAAAAAAAAAAAAAAAAAAAAAAAAAAAACAACACCAACCTAAATGTATTCTTAACTATTTTTCTATTATTACATTATATTCGAAATTACTTAGCCGAAACGAGAATGTGATCAAAAAAAGTATTTCTGTCTTTTGTACAGGTTCAAACCAAGTTGATTTAAAATAGTAAAACAAAAAATGATGAATATTATCTATGTATTTTTTAATTGTTAAATGAGATTATTCTTAATGAATTTAAAATCACAACATTTTTAAAAATAAAATTAAAAACAAAAAGCATTTAAACTAAAATAAATTAACTATGAAATATTCTGAAGAAAAAAAAAACCGAACATGTGATATTAAAAAAGTTTGAAACAAAACCGTAAGAACATTTAATAATTTTAAGCTATTGTTTATACAATTATATTTTGTTAATTTTTTTTTATTACATTAATTGATGAAATTATCCCGGAAGGTGGTTTCCATAAAAACAAACTAAGAAAAGTTAAATGTTGAACTGTTTTCATGATCAAAACAAAAGCCTTTCCGAAAAAAAAATCTGAAATAAAATTCTGAAGCATACAGTAATTAACTTTTTTTTATTTTGGTTTACATAACAAGGCAGTTCTGTGCCCGTGTGTGCAGATGATCATTAAAGATAAACGGGAAGCTATTTTTGTATGATTCAAATTTTCCTTCCTTTTTAGTTGTCTTTAGGTATTATGCAAGTCAGTTTAGTTGTCCTAAGTATCAAAATCGGACAACTGCTATTTATCAGTTGTGTAGTACGTTTTTGTGTAAAAAAACCTTGCATCAAATGAAATATATTTGAATTATAAAATTGTGATTTTGCAAATTGCGTTGGTTAATTTTAAGAAATCTTTAATTTTACTGAGAATATTCATACAACCTTCATGAATTGTGTCAAAATATACTGCGTCGAAAAAGCAACATTCACTATAACTTTATAAAACGTCTTTTAAAAATATTGTTGTGCCAATAAAGTTTAAATTGACATCAATAAAAATGATGAGGATATTTTGCGGGCGTTATACCTAATTTGGAAATTTAATATTTTTATTTATAAAAATACCTAAAACGTGCTTTTTACTGACTGAACTTCAATTAATTTCGGACAGAGACATAACAAAACATTCTTGAACCACATCCTTATTCACTTCCTTAACTCGCATGCCCTGAATTAATAACTTCCTTCTGCCATTAAACACAGAACTGGCGAACTTAGAATGGACTGAATCGCTGAAGAGCTCTTATCGTGATAAGAGATATTTTTGATTTGATTCGAAACATCATCAAAAGCTTCGACCTCTTGAAATCGCTCAAAAATTTAAAACTTCGAAAATATTATTTAAAAACAGGAGTGGGTAGTATTTGGAAGCTCCTGTAAATTCGATTTATCCCTTGTATTTTTTCTAGTGCGTCCAAAATTGAAGAAGCTTTTACTCTACAATTTATCAAACAAAATAAAATCTGCTTTCCATTTTTGTTAAATTTATCTTTTATTTTTACCCTCCTTTAAATTTGCTTTGCAAAATTGACAATATTATCCTGCTCCACCAGCTGGGTGACATTCTGTATCTAAAAAGCGATCAAACGTTTTCGTTTGTGCAAAAGATTAACATAAGTAAAATCTTTATGCAATTCTTTCGCACAAAAGAAAACGTTTTATCACCCATTTTGAAATAAAATAAACTTCTTTGTAGGCAACCAGTTTAGTAAAAACTCAACTGAAAGCAGTAAGTTGTCTTCCGTAATACCAACAATTTATTTGGTTGTCTTAAAGTTTAGTTCGCCTGAAGCCAACTCAACTATTAGTTGAGCTGTCAACTAATTATTAGTTGAGTTTTCATCCATAATAGGCAAATGTGCTGTTTTCTTTTACAAAATTTGGTATTACAAAAACGAGTAAAATTGAGAAATTAAATTTTTTCCTAACTGTAGTTTGATGAATAAAGGTTTTTTTTTTCAGTTTGTTTTTAGCCAACTAATTTAGGAATGACATTAGTCGTAAGTCCATCGATCGCGAATCATCACCTGTTTTGTACTTAATAACTTACAGAAAATTTGTTGCAATACATTGAAGTACCTACCTACATCTTTATTATAATTCCTGTATTTTGTGTAAAGTTTTACAATATGGAGGGCGCAGCTGCAGGTGTGAACTGTTATTTTAAGCTTTGAATTGTGTTATTGTTAAATATGTATATGCGAATTAATTTAAAACATGTATTTAAAAACTCCCAATTTTTCATTCGGAAGTGATCCTGTCTTGTCATAATATACAGTAAAATTTTTTATATAACTGCTTTGATTGAAAAAAATTATCTTTGAATGTAATTTTAACTACTCATAACGTATGAGAAGTCTAATGAGAATGCTATGCGCATACAAAACGACTTATCTTTATTTTTGTATTCGGAACTCATTTTATTTAATTATTATTTGTAGTTGTAAAGTAGCATGTTATTGCTAATGCTAACGTTGATTATAAAATATTTTATTTTAAAAAGATCCCTTTCACATGCGATTTTCTTTCTGGTTTTGACAAAAAGTAGGTACCTACTTACGTGACCTAATTTGTTTACACGTTTCATGCAATACACTATTATTTTGTACTTAATACTTTTGTACTTTCCAAGAAAACAAAAAGAGAAAAAAAAACGTCTTCAAAACTGTATTATAAGACAAAAAAAATCAGATTTATTGCGAGTTTCACTCGAAAAATATTTCATACTAAAATAGAAAAAGCTTGTTAGTCGACCGAAATTAAGGTTTAAAATAGTAAAAGCTCGATGTAAGTTCATAAACGCATAATTGAAATAATTTTTAAATTGGTTATTACTCAGTTAATCCGCAAAATATGAATAAATATCTGATGACAAATATACCATTTGTAGAGCATATACTGCTTGTCACAAAACGAAAACAATTTTAGTTACTTCACGAGAGCGGATTTGAGTTATGGTACCCAAACGAAATAAAAAAAAATCTTCCCCAATGAAATATTAAAAAAAAAAAAAAAACTTAAATATACTGGGCATCACGTTGTTTAAAAAAAGTAAAAATAATCAACATAATCGCACCAATAATCGTATAACATCAAAAACTTCATTACCATATAATCATTGGCATGAAAAAGCTGGATTTTTTTTTGACTTCATGACCAAATTTTTATCTGAAATTGTAATTCCTTGGCCTTTGCAGCTTTATCTTCTTCCTACTCCGTGTTTCATTTTATCTTATTTACTGTACATATGCACATTTTTTATTTTTAGATTTTGATTAATGATTAATTCTTCTCACACATCATTGTACCAGCTAACAGTTACTTGCTAAAAAATTTAATTTTTATTTCAAGTGGCTTAAGTCAATGTTAATTGTTAAATAATGAATCGAGATAACTCGTTGAGTTATTTAGAAATATCATAATGTTTTAATTTAAAAAGAATTGAAACCAGTTTGTAGATTTTGAGAATTGAAAAATTCTCACTAAATATGATGACAAGAAATTAATTTAAAAAATGCTTTAAAATCCAAGTGTCAATAAACGGAAGATAGTTAAAATCCTGAACGTGCATCTCAAATTTTGATGATTTTTTCTGCAAAATGTTTCATTTTTATATTTTACAACCTTCTCCCCACAGACTCTGTGACGCGCCCGCCTTTTTTAAATACATAGCAGAAAAATAGCCTTTCCTCATATTAAATTTGTTTAAAACTTTTCTGACCAAGTTGAAATTTTAGTGGTACATATGTATATCTGAGAACTTTTTCTTTCCAAAGTTTCGCCAATGGCAATCACTGTCTACTTAGGGATTATCTTTAAATGCAAAACGTCTCAGCTGCAGCTTTACTGCTCCTTAGTTAAAAGATCCAAAAATGAACATCATTAGGACTAAACTTCCATCGAAGTGTTTAAATTATAAAAAAAATATAAAACTGAAAGGTCCCCGGGGTGAACGGCACAAGTCCAATTTTTTTCCAAATTAAACTAATGACGACATTTTGTAGCTTTTTGTGAGTAATATTATTATGATTTTCTATTTAATTTTTGAAAAAAAACAAGTGATTCTTCAAGAAAAATCATTTAAAAGAAATGCCGTGCTGCGGAAGAACGACTACAAGCCCAAAATATTGTATGGAAAAATGGCATAAGTCCATATAGACTTCACGCATCTGGTTTCTAGCGTTTGACTAAAAATTAATAGGAGCATTGAATATTAGAAACAAAAATACTACCTACTAAATAATATTAAATTTTGAAAAACAATTACATAGTCGGAACTAAATTTTTGATTTTTTTTTTTCAAAAACTGTTCACTAATGTCGTTTTCGATTGGATTTTCAGAGTGTTTCACTCTTTTTTGATTCCAATGGAATATGAAAAACTCTTTTCCGTAATATGTGTATCTATGTAGAAGTAAAAACTAAAATGAATTCTTCAATAATTTCAATTCCAGAACATCTCAAGAAGAAGCATTTACTATTTTGGCAATTAATCCAACACATACTTTTAAAAATATGTGTGTTTTCAGAGTGCACTCCTAGCACTCCTTAATGAAATCCGGAGTGAAAAAACACTCCTAAATCATCACTCCGAACAGCCAATGGAAGGTTTTTGGAGTGTTGGGAGTGTGGATGGAGTGAAAAAAGAGTACTAGGAGTGACCAACGAAAAACGACATAAAATAACTTGAATTAAAAACAGAATATACATATATGAATGAATTCCTGGCTTTAAAATATGTTACAGCATGACATTGTTAATAGTGCCATTGTTTTTCAATAATTCTTTTCTATTTCAAGTAAATTTTTTAGAATATTGTCTCTACCGCCTAAACAGGGGGAAAAAGACCTCCCTTCTGTGCGATTTTTTTTTGGTCTCGACTAAGCCTGTAACGCACTATGCTTTTGTCGCATAACATTGTGTAGTGTTTAGTAAAAGAATACTGATATACTGATTACAATTTACATTTAAACATCAGTACAACCAAAAAAGCCGAAAAGAGGAAAAAAAAAGTTCTCAGCTACCTATACAACTTTAAATAGAATTTGTTCTTGAGCGACGTGAAATCCAGTAAATAACAAATTAATATTAAGTACGAGACGTAACACCTTAATTGATTTCATAATTTTTTTTTACTTTTAACACACGCAATAAATAAATAAAGAACGAGTTAAAAGGAGTACCTACCTTGAATGCATTTCGGAATAATTCATTCCATCATCATCATCACGACTAACTGGCTGAACAGAATAGAATGACGGAACTGAAGACGCAGACGGAACTGGAAGAGCTGTCAAAAGTGTGCAGCTGTACAGCTTTGAAGGTATTTTGAAGAAGAACAAAAGAATATTCTTGTGTAAAAGCTCAGAATTCACATTTTTTGTTTCCAATAATTTTCCTTTTAATAAATAATTTTTTTCGCGATACAAATAACCACAATATTTTTTTCCGACCCAAAAAGTTGTTTTTTTTCTTCATACAAATTGAAACGTCAAAAGTGCCGTACGTCAAAAGTTAAAAGTTGGTGAACTCTTCCGTCTGCGTCTGCGTCTCCGTATGCGTCTACGTTCCGTTGTGGTCGCAACATTGAATTTGCGTGTATTCAATATTTTGACAGCTATTCCGGCTCCGTCTCCGTTTCCGTCTGCGTCACCATTCTGTTCAGCCAGTTAGCTAACTGGCTAACGTTTCAATTTGTATGAAGAAAAAAAACAACTTTTTGGGTCGGAAAAAAATATTGTGGTTATTTGTATCGCGAAAAAAATTATTTATTAAAAGGAAAATTATTGGAAACAAAAAATGTGAATTCTGAGCTTGTACACAATAATATTCTTTTGTTCTTCTTCAAAATACCTTCAAAGCTGTACAGCTGCATTGTGGGCATGTAAAAAAAATAACGTACGACACTTTTTGACAACTCTTCCAGTTCCGTCTGCGTCTTCAGTTCCGTCATTCTATTTTGTTCAGCCAGTAAAGTGCGTGTTTGGATATGCATTGTTGTGGGTGGTGTTATCGTAGACGAGAGAACAAGATCGACTCTATATTCCCGTTCATAGAGTTTCGGTCTTGTTGGATGTAAAAACTCTCATATGCATCAAGCTTTCGGTCATCAGTAATTTCTTTCAAAAGCTTTACATTATTTATGTCGACACTTAGGTGGTTATTGCTTAATGCATGTGCAGCTAATGCCGATCTGTAAGTTCTGTATTCTTTGAACAGCGATAGGACATTTCTTTTTGTTTGGCCATAGTAAACACATTCACATTCACTGCACTTAATTGCGTATATACCCTATGAACTTAGACAACGGGAATATAGACGTTAGCCAGTTCAGGTTTCTCAAGCTCTCTAAACTCTGAGATCACAGAGACCTCAGCAATCTCAGCAATCTCAGAAATCTGAAATCTTTAAAGTCAGTAAAAGTCTTTGTACTGCGATGATTTTACTTTTAGTCAGCAAGTCTCTTAACTACAGTCAATTAACTGTAAGTTTTTTTTAACTTTTTTTTTCTTTTAAATTTATTTTCTTTTTATTCCATCCTGTTCTTTTAAAAGTACAAGTCTGCAGTCTTTTAGTTAAAAGACTACAAAAAGGTACAAAACTTACAGTTAATTGACTGTAGTTAAAAGACTTGCTGACTAAAAGTAAAATCATCGCAGTACAAAGACTTTTTACTGACTAAAAAGACTAAAAGCAATTAAAAAGTACTGCAGTTAATTAACTTAAAGTTAATTACATTTTTTTTTTAACTGCACAGTCGGAATATTAGTACTGACTGCTGACTGCTCGATTTTAGTTAAAGTATTTTTGTAAATTAAAAGACTTAATGAAATTAGTCTTTTTAGTCAATTAACTGCAGTACCGAAAAGACTGCAGTTTTTATAACTGTGGTATTGCGTTACCTTTCAGATGGTATGATTTTTTTTCGAATATCTTATAAATGAGGTGCCAAAAATCGATGATGACCTTAACAAATTTTAACCCTGGATTAAAAATTTTCTAAACCTGATAAATTTCTGAAAATAGTTGACTTTATATGACCAATTACTAACCTTACGTACAAAATTTTTTTAAATCTCTCATAATGTGAGGTGCTAAGATCCCACGGCTCTTTTACTGCATTTCGGTTTTTCACAAAATATTTATAATAATTATGCATAGGTAACGGAAATAGGTTTGGCGTTGGTTTAAGAAGATTGCGTCATTTTTGAGTAATTATTTCCGTTTATTTCGTTAAAAGATTAAAAGATATTATTATTACTTTGCAATCCATTCTATGCAGTTGAAATAATTATCTACCTACTGCATTTAAAAATTTTACAAATAATTTTTTTGTAAGCAAAAATAAAATTTTTAAAAATTAAAATTTCTGTTGAAAAAAAAACTGTTCATATTTTGAATTTAATATACTTCAATTGGAAGATTGGAAGAATATTGCGTCTTAGAAAGGTACGACAGCATCTAACTGATGAGCCCAACTGTCGTGCCTGGGCGAAACGCATTGGACTAAAGGTCGCAAAAAATCTTCCAATTGAATATACATAGTAACGGCAAGTCTAAAAACTTATCATAACACATAATAAGTAAAATAAGTACTTTCCTCACGGGTGTACGGAGGGGGGAGGGTGGCAGTTGCTTAATAAATTTACTTTCCTACATTTTTTTGTTCAGTAATGCAAATTATTAATTTTTAAAACTATCTTCGATGTTAAAATTTTTCTTTACACATATCTTTCGTCATTACAAACAAAACGTTTCAATACTTTGATCAAAATTAGCAAAGAATACAAATTTTTGGTAGATTTCTGTACTAACAGCTTGGTATCCGCAATTTCTCAAACGATTTTTTTTTGATCAGACACCCCCTAAATAAAAAGTTTATGCCCTACAAAAAATGTATTTACAGACAAGTTCTGTCATTAACCTGTTCCTCTTTATACATAAAAAAGAAATAATTTTTAAATTATTTTCTATAGATTTTTTCTTCCATAAACTTTGAATGATGTGTTTTAAGGGGATGATCATATAAATAAATCAACAAGAAAATTATGTATATGTGCAGTTGTTCGGGACAAAAAAAAAAACGTAAAAAGTTCATAAATTCCGTACAAATTTGTATGCCAAGACTATGGCTTTAGAAGCACGGGGTTATGAGCTCGGCCAAGTTTTGTTTTAATCCATAAATTTACTGTATAGGACATACACTTTGTATGCAGGGGTGTCTGACCCACACAAAAAGTGAGTTTGTGAAATACATCCTAATATGCATGCACAAGCTGTTAAAACTTACCTTTTCAGTCAAAATAATAAAACGGAGTTTTTTTTTTATAAACGCTGAATATTCTGTCTAAGTTTCGAGGGTTGCCTGGGTCAAAATTCTTTTTTCGAAATTCTGCTTACAAAGTTCTGCTTTTCAAGTTTTTGGTTCAAAATTCAGCTTTTGAAAATTCTGTTTTTCAAAATACTACTTTTCAAAATGCTTTTTAACAAAATTCTGCGAATAATAAAAAAAAATTTTTTGAAAAATTGAAAAAAAATTTTATTATATGTAGGATTTTGTAAAACAGTGATTTACAATAAAATGGAGAGAACAAAAAAAAGAAAATTTAAAGTTAAAAAAAAAAGATTAATATTTTGCTTTCACACTTGCATCCAAACAAATCAATTCACCATAACCACAAACTTCCAAGTGGGATATAATGTGTGATTTAACACAACATGTCAAATTGTGTGAGATGCGCTGTCAAGTCGTGTGGGATGAAGTGTTTCATATTTTATTTCGACACCATTATACATGATTTACTTCCCACTTTTTTGACATGTCTTAATACTTAATGGGATAGTGTTGAAGGGCTAAGCCTAAGCCAAATAATATTTCTTAAGAAAATAGCTAAACATATCATTTCATTTTTTTTTTCACTAATTATTATAATTTGTTTACAAAAATAAAATGAAATGAGAGTTTGACCCCCCCCCCCCCCCCCTAATCGAAATCCTGTGTACGCCCCTGACTTTCATAGACGACAGTCAGTGAGCGAATGGTACACAATAAAAATGACAAACATCGGCACTTTTAATGAGAGGACTAACAACTGCAAAACTTCATTGACTGGACTATGCACGTAATATTTTTCTAAACGAAAAAAAAAGAACAATAATAAAAAACAAACAAATTCTACCTCAAGCAAGTTATAAATGTTTTTAAGTCTTTTAAATCTGACATTTTTTGAGGTGTAAAAATTCGGCACGTTGTTAAATTAAAATCTGTTATTGTTTTGTCTGCCATTCGAACTTCGTTTTGATTTTTTTTTTTGCCGAGAAAGAGAAGTGGCTCATTATATTCGCCTGCGTCGTAGAATTTTGTGCTTAGTACGCTCATTATTATTTAACATCAATGCTTGCCAGTGACTAAAAAAGCTAAACAATATGTACATAAGTAGGTACTTTAATATTTTTGCTTCTATATATGTATGTAGGTACATATGTATCTACTGCTGTACATATGTATAGTATAGTACTTACATGTAAATTAAAATTTGTTGATGGCAATCATCAACTTTCATTGAAATTGAAAAAAATGTGTCAATAGATTAATTAGCACCCGTTGGATATCATGAGACGATTTATTTGCATGTTTAATGCATATCAAAATTCGTCTGCATCAACATTTTTGTGTTTTTTTAAAGATTGATATGCATTTTTGTTCAGATAGAAAACGAATTTTGAATTACATAGTTTTACGAAACATATTCATGGCGTGTAGTAAAAATAATTTGACAAAACCACAAAATGCCGGCTTCAGCACGAAAGTGCTGATTTCAGAGTGTAAAGCTTGAAAGCTTAGAAACGCAAGAAAATTGATAGCCCATATTCTAGCAGCATTGGGGGTGGTTCACTATAGATACATATCTACACGTCATACTTAGATAAAAAAAAAGAGCATCAGACGTGACTACGCCGAATGCCTCCCCTTCTCAGTCTACTTTTGCCACCCGTTTTCCACCCTCATTTCAGGGGGGATGATGATGATGATGATGACGAACAACATTGTCGACCGCTGAGCCACGAACAAGACCGGTATACGATTGCGCCTCACAGAATATTTTTTCTTATAAATACACTTGGTATTCCTCTCAGCGGTTCATTCTCTCAGTGGTTAAAGTGACATGATAGTGAAGACATTGGTGCACTGTAACGAGTCATGTATCAGCATGCCCTTCCAAACGCAGATAAATTTTTCGCCAGTGGTAAGAGTAGAAAATAAAAAAAAAATAAAAATTGAAAATTAAAAAATTTGTGAAAAAAAAAAACAAATAAAAAAGTGCTTGTGAGAAAATTTTTGAAAAAAATGTGTCTCGAAAAAAATTGAAGTTCTCAAAAAGTGATAGTGAGTGCGAGCGTGTAAAAACGGATCCGCACCCTTTAAAAAAAAAAAAAAATATATATATGTTCACAGCTTGTCCAATAGGGCATCTGAAAAAATTATGTGAAAGGATATTTTTCGTGAGTTTGATTATTTGTTTAATTTATCTAATGATGCCATGTGTTTTCGAGTTACAATTAAGGAAAAAATATTTCAGATTTTTCAAAACCGCATGATGCAATAGCTGATGATGATGAGAATTTGTGTCCTCAAGGATACCTACCTAAAATTTTAATCCGTGTCATATGGTATGGTGGATATCTGTACATGTATAGCATTCCATTCAGATTCCCATAGTTGCTATAATAATTTTTTATGGAAACAGAGTCCAGCTATTGCGCAGGGCAACAAGTACAAAATCAAGAGAACGGGAGTATAATGGCGGGATTGGTTTGGTAGTTATTTTGCCATCGCAAATTTTTTTTTTTTTGCTTAACATGCAATGGAATTTTCGAAGAATTTGTGGGTAGAAAAACTGATTTCAATAGTTGACGTAATTATCCCACAACTATATATGTAACATGGAACTTCAATTGGGCGCCAATTCTGTATTAAAAAAAACTCAATTAACTATACAATATCATATACATATGAATGTAGGTGTGCGAATACAATGTGGTTACCATGATTAGACCTTCATTCATTCAAAAAGCATAGATAGTTTGTTAACTTGTCATTAAGTTGTGTTTTTTTTTCTCATTTTTATCAAAGTTCGTGTCTCGTGCGTATTGGTTTGGCTAACTCACGTTAGTTCCCGATAACAGCTGATGACCTTTATCAGTACTTACATATCTATCATGAAATAAACATTTCATTTTTATTAGAGATTATTTGTATCCGTCATCCGTGTTTGACGTTAGCTTAATATTTCAAGTCTTTTGATTGGCCAACCGACAATGACAACTGAAAGTCGATTGGTTTTTTGACAGCTTACTAATGGGAGGCATTTTTTTTTATCCGGTTGATTAATTTTAAAATGTTTAAATCAACAATTTTTTAAAGGTGACCTTATAATGTTTATTTTTTTTTTTTTTTTGTAAATTATGAATGTGTGAATTTTGATAAATAAACTACGTTTTTATTATTTGCTATCGTATTACACATTAAAGCCTAGTACTTACGTCGCGTTAGAAATGAAAAATAAAAAAATTTCGAAAATACACATATCAAAAGCAGAATATTAAAAAAAAATTCTTATAAAAGACTGTTTAGTGTTTATTCCGTATTCTTCATCGGCAAATGTCACACTTTTCCACAACACCAGTGATGGAAAACAATTTTTTTCGATAGTACTGAATGCTGAAAAAAAAATAGTACTGAAAGTAACCAAAAGTACAGAATTTTTTCGCAATACTTTAGAATTCGTCCAGCCATACACATAAATTTGTTTCGAAGTGAATAAAATTCAACGGGCTTATATAAACCAACATGAATCAAGATCTGTAGAGACATTTTTGAGAGAATCTGCAAAAGTACAAAAGTGAAAAACTAAGACTTTCGCACACAAACATTTTTAGCGCATGTTTTAGTTTCTCACTTTTGTACTTTTTACAAAAAGTCTTGAATGTAGTTAAGCCTTAAAACGTCATAACTTAAAAAAAATATTTCTTTCTTTGATATTACGGTTTTGGAATAATCCCAAAATAAGTAAATTTCCTCAAAAACCTTCATAGCTCTGTTTAGGTCATGTGCATTTTTGGAAATTTTATGGTATGGAAGTTAAATTTTTCTTTGAGAATCACATAATAATTTGAAGCGAATCCGTTTAGGCTTTTCTTAGATGTATAAACTGATGAACTTGCAGACGCATAGAAAAACAGAATAGCGGAAGGTATATAACTTTCAAGTTTTGGCGGTTATTAACACATGATATTTTTAGTTTTCGATAAACTTAAAAATGTCATAACGAAAGGTGCAACAAAAACCACGTTTTTGGAATTCTCGATTTATTCTAATGTCAATTTTTATAAAAACCACGAGTTCAAACGATAATCTTATTTCAAGCAATTGAGGGTAGTCTTTTAGGAATGCTTGCATGTAAATTTTTTTAATGAAGGGTAAATTGAATAAGGAAATAACAACACCTTTAATTTTTTCCTGCTGGTCTTACGTTGGTGAATAAAGTTTGTTTTTTTAATTTTGCTTCAAGAAAGATTTTGGCTTAGTCTAGTTTATAGATCAAATGCGAAGTAAAATCTAAATCGAAATGAAACATTAATAAATTTCGCGTCAAAAAGGTTTACAAAGAAAACAAATTTTGTTTTGTATTTTTATATAAATTTCTGGAACTTTTTTAAGAATAATAATTTTCTTTTTTGATATTTTACATATAGTTTTATTTATTTTTTATTTATTTTGCCAAAACAAGACAACAAATTATTTAACAATTATTTTCTAAAAGTTTCATAGTTGTTAAAAAATATATAAATATCTATGCAAAAACAAATAAAAAATAAAAACATAAGTTAAAATATATATGTATAATATAAAGAAGTTTAAGTTATTATAAATACAATGTCAAGAAGAGACTTCAGCCGTCATCTTTTGGAGAATTTTATTTTTAAAGCAATCTCTGCTTATGTTCATATTAAAGACGTCAAAATATTTGTTAAATGTTTTTGAGCAACGATTAAATGTTTCATTTAAGGCATAGTTACTCCTTGAGTTTGTTTCGGTTAAAAATCTTGTATGTCTTAGAGAACGAGCATTTTGATTTACAGAAATTTTGGAACATAAAGAAAAAGAATCAATATTGCATTTAAAAAGGTCAAACGCAAATAGAGCCTCAGATAATTCCCTACGACAAACAAGACTACACATACTAAGGAGTTTAAGACGGCGACTATAACTGGGTAACAAAAACGTGTCAGAACTCCAACCTAGACCTCTTAATGCAAATAACAGAAATTGCTTTTGCACGGATTCAAGTTTATTGACATCAACAGCATAAAACGGAGACCAAATAACACTGCAATACTCAAGCTGGGAACGAACCAAAGAACAGTAGATAGATTTGGTAATGTAAGGATCATTAAATTCCTTAGATCTACGTTTAACAAAGCCCAGCATACACATACTTTTTGAGTGTACTTTGTCGATATGGTGCTTAAACGTTAGTTTTTTGTCAATAATAATACCTAAGTCTTTTATCACATCTTTTCGAGCTAATATATTTTCGTCAATAGTGTAGTCAAGTGTTATTGCACTTTTTTTTCTATAAAAAGAAATAATATTGCATTTTTCCACATTTAGCACCATTCCATTGGCTTTACACCAGTTTACAACACTGTTTAAACATTGTTGTAGTGTTATTCCGTCATGATTATTGTTAACATTTCGAAAAAGCTTGAGATCGTCGGCATATAAAAGATATCTACACCCTTTTAACATTAAGGTCAAGTCATTTATAAATAGCAGGAAAAAAAGGGGACCAAGATGGCTTCCTTGGGGCACTCCTGAAGTAACTTGTATTTGCCGAGAAATAACATAGTGTCACAAAATTTTGGAAATTTGTTCACTCTGAGAGGTATTCCAATAATAATTTACTTAATTTCTTTTTTAATCTGTCGAAAAGTTTTTGAAAAAAGTAATATTTTACTTAATGGCTTAAAAAAATTGTATAGTAGATTACGTAATTTTTCGTCCTCAATTAAGTTAAAAGAAACTGACCTAACTGGCTCAAGCTGTATAGACGAACAGCCAGCATTGCGAGACCCAATTGTTTCGACGTCCTTATATGATCTTAATGTCATGTTTAATCAAAATCTCGTCGAGTTCGATTTTTTTCTTACGAATTCGTAATTTGACATATAGTACCTCTACCTAGCATAGCTTAATATTGCAAATAAAAACTCGACACATTTCGCTTCGAATTTCACTTAAAAACACACAAATGATACTGGGCACAGAGGTCGCTCTGACACCAGTGAAAATATATAGCATATTGCAAAAGTGTCAGGATTTATTTAGTTTGACCTCAATTCGTAAGTAGACAAAAAAAAACCCTTCAGCAATCTTGTTACTTGAACAGGGTTCTTCAGCAAAAATTCTCAGTTTTTTCTGTTAAAATACTGAGGAACAAAATTTTTGGATGACCTTGATCATTGTTTGACCAAGCAAAATATCTGAGATCTCATTTTCCTGAACATGCCTAATCTCTGCTCGATCGTTTGGAAACAGCTGCACCAGGCGATTTTCTTAAAACAGTGTTTCGAGCGTGCCGTGTTTATCGACAACTTCTTTTGCTGAAATTTTGAATTTTTGTATATAAAGTTTTGGTTTGATTCATTTTCTTAAAAGTATATGCATGAATTAAGCCCGAAAGCTAAATAGGGTAAAAGTTTATTTATCTCTAAAACTTACAATTTTTACAAAGAAATGTAAAAGAATAAAGTGATAGCTTATAAAGTTCTATGCAAAAATTATTGTTAAATCAAATATCTAGTGAACTTGGGTCTGAAATGTGAATTTTCACATAGAGATAAAAATTGATAAGGTATTATTATCTTCTGTTGAAAAATCATTTTTCATTATAATTTGCAAGAAAATAATTGATAAATAATTATCCTCTACCTCATTTTGATTCTTGAAGTATACTCTTTTGTTGAAAATTGAAATTTTTCATTTATTTGTACCTAAAGTACTTCATTTCAAAGGTCAGTAATTGGTCATAAAAGGTCAGGCAGTTTTATAAATTGGTCAAGCTTAGAAAATTTTTAATCCAGGGTTGAAGTTTTTTAAGGTCACTCCCGATTTTTGGCACCTCATTTATGGGATATTCGCAAAAAAAGTATACCACTTGAAGGTCATAAAAAGTCAGGTAATTTCAGTAATTGGTCAGGCATAGGTTTTTTTTAAATTAATTTTTAATTTTTTCTTACCTTATAAAAGGTAAGAAAGTTTCAGACATTTTTCAGCTTTAGATTTTTAGTTATGAGTTTAACAAAAAAATGAAAGGTCATTGACCTTTACCTTGAATTTTTTTTATAAAAATTATAAAAAATAATCTGACCAATTTCTGAAACTAGCTGACCTTTTATGAGGAATCAGTAAACTTTCAGATGACATAATTAATTTTTGTTAATTCCACAAATGAGGTGCAAAAAATCTCTATGACCTTGAAAAAAAAAAAATTTAAAAAATTCCATAAATGAGGTGCCAAACATCACTGGTGACCTTGAAAAACTTTGACCCTGGATTAAAAATTTTCTAAGCCTGACCAATTTCTAAAAATATCTGACCTTTTATAGCCAATTACTGACCTTTTAGATGACATACTTTTTTTGAGGTGCTAAGATCCCACAGCCAAAAAATTTGTTTAAATTTTTGTACGTAAAAAGCTTGAAGTGTTATCCTTACCGTTTTAGGAGTTATGACATGGATTCAAACCTACCCCAATATACATACATATTTTTCCATTTCCCAAATAAATTATCAACAAACAGGGTATGAAAGAAATGCTTCTTAATACTTGAGTTAGAATGTCTAATGTAAGAATCCTTAACCCAAATGAATAAATTCTAACATTAAAATAATGTTTCTTTTCCATCTAATTAATATTAATTTATCTCTCTGTTATTTTGTATCGAGGAGAGGTTTCACAAAAAAAAAAAAAAAAAAAAAAAAACAAATCAAAATGAAAAAAAATTTATCGGTGGCGCCATTAAAACTGTGACCCAATTTAGTAATAACGATGTATATTTTTTCTTCTCTCATATTCAGAATAAGACAGTAGATCACATTAGGATTTCACTGGATGAAACTTATGTACATAATTTAAAAGAGTTGGATGAACTATAAGTCAAAGCAAGGGTACCTCGTTGTTTTTAAAGTATTCAAAGTATTTTATTTAAAATTATTCTAGCGTGTAGTTACCATAAATAATTGAGTTATCGTAGATTTGTATTTTGTATCCTTTTTATAGATAAAAAGTTTCTTAAAATTACCACATTATATAATTTAGTAAAAGAGAGAGCCTGCGCTATAACACTCATAGATGTTGCCGCCGCCTGCCGTCAGCAGATCTATAGTATCCCGGTCCCGGAGCAAAAAGATACATGCTCAACGAGGTATTTAACATTGAAAAAGGTTAAATTACACTTCATCCTTAGGCTTTGAGGGTGTTTTTGCTCTTCTATGCTTATAGACAGTGTGGCACCAGTTTTACTTCTTTTCTTATTGTTTAGTTGAGGTAGGGGTCGAAAACAAGGACATACACCTACATATTATATCTAGAATTGAAAAAAAAACGACTTGATAAACGAGAAGACAACTCAAGTAATGTTAGAACTGATTTCTTTTTTGATTGCAAAAAACGAAGCACAGATATAGACTTGGTATTTGAATTTTAAATTAGTTTGTGATAATGTCAATTTTGTTTTGATTAAGCAACCTTTAAAGTCAACTTGATGATTGAGATAATAAAAATGAATAAAATTCATTTCATTTCATTTATTGTACTTCAAATCTTTTACAATAGATTGTTAAATCTTTAAAGTTGCAAAAGTATAAAACATAGTAATTAACTAAACAATGAAGCTAGAAAAATTGAATTTTAAGATTAATTTATTTATGCAGGCAACTATTTTATTGTTTAAAATTATAAATTATATTTCAATATCATTAAAATTAACAGAAAGTAAAAAGAAAAAGTTTTTATTCACTATTCAAATGCAATTGCAAAACATCATAAAAATTACGTGCACAGTACTGTCTTCTTATACTTAGGGGCAAAGAATTCCATAAGCGGATGGTGCCCACGAAAAACTGACGTTCGGAGCATAAAGAGTTGTAAGTGGGCTGTAAAAGAATATCAACTAACTTGGTGTTTAAAGATGACTGTTTATTAGATTGCTTAAGATTATATGATCAATTTTATTCTATGGCCATCTCAACAGTAAACAAAAAAGTTATTTTTTTTTGGTGTAAAAGATTTTGAAAGGAATTCCTTTTTCATTTCAAATACATATTACCTACCATAGTTACTACCAGTGGCGTGGCGTGGATGAATTCAAATGGTAAGTCGAAGAAAAATTAATCACCCAAAAACGTAGGTAACTAAATTATGAATGTCTACCTCAGGCTTTCCATGCCATGATATAAGTATTTGCTTTACAAATTTTGTATAGATAGGGCAAAAACTGAATTTTCAAAAAACAAAACCTATGTACATGTCTTGCTAAATAAATTTCACACAGCAGCGCATCGAGGCGCATACAAAATTATTTAAAAGACGAAGAAAAGCGTGTTATTTTTTTGAATTAAAATTTTTTTTTTCCAACAAAAACCTCAAACTTCACACAGCTGTTAATAATAAGCGCTCGTATTAATATGTAGTTCCGCTTTAGTTTCTATTAGTGGGGTATTTAGGTTTTCTGCCACCCTGGGCTATTTAAAATCTTTGACATAAAATATTAATTAAATAAAGTATGTAATAACCAGGGCTAGGATTTCTATGTTAATACATATTTTTTGTTGGTGAACAAAGAAGCAAACGAATAACATAGTTTTACGAATCAGGAAATTTCAATAAAAATGGCATTCAATCGTTAGAACATATTTTTGCATATTTTAATATAAATGCATTTTTTGGATATTTTTCTAATAAATGTATATTTTTCGTGCATATTTTAAAAAAAATAAATTTCTTATTTTGACGACAGTACATAAAAATGTATGCATGAAAATTTAAATTCAAACTTGTGTACATAGAAGACTTTTTTTCAGACCTAGTTCCCTTTCACATGAGGAAACTGAGTTTCCAGAAACTTATAGTTCCTGTGTGAGAAGAGCACGAAGTGGGTGGACAAAATCTCCATGTTGGACGATTTGAGATTTTTTTGACATTCCTCTTCATAATACGTAAGTTGCGTTTAACCAAGATACTCTTAAAAGGAATTTTGTTTCTTTGGGTAAAAGGTACAAGAGATTTTAAGGAAATTAAAAGAAAATGTCAAAAAAATCTCCAGCGACTTGTTTCTTTGTGTGAAAGGGAACCTGATAGACCAAGTTTTCTTTTTGAAAAAAAAAAATTATGGTATGCTAACAAGGCTTATGGAATTTGGAAAACTGTAGTTTACACACACAGATTTTAAATATATTTTTTTTTTAATTTTATTTTCAACTCAAAGTAGTAAAGTTTATTTATTTCAATAAGTAATTTTCTTTTTTCTTTTTAATAAGAGAATGAGTTTTATTTAAATTTTCATGTATTTCATTTTTTCGTAATAACCTTTTTAAAGCATATTTTTATTTTTTTAACGAATATTTTCTCATTTTAAATGGATGTTTTGTGTTTTTTAGCACATAAAAATCCGAGCCCTGGTAATAACACATCAGTTTTCTTCCCAGTTCGTATGCTTCTGCTTGCACTTGGAATTGCACTTACTCAGATTGTGGTTTCCCCCGCTAATTGAAGATGGGTGGTCGTCGTATGTCTGGCGATAATAGAATTTATATCATAACCAAAGCTGTTTGCTCCAGCTTTAAAAAAAAAAATTGAGAGGAGAATTTTTTCAATTGAATTAGCGTTTACCCGTACCGTGGCGATTTAATTTAATTTATTACAAATTATAAAAAAAAACAACTCATCAAAATAGCTTTTCCAATCGACTCAAGCCAGCTCAACGTGCAAAAATAAAAACTATAGTTAAATTTGTCAAATATTCAATAAAATAAGAAAAGTGCGTATACGCCCTAGTGGACCACTATTTTAATTGAATGAATTTCATCACTTTTTATGGAGAATATCGTTAATTAAATTAATTTTAATTGTTTTTTTGTAATTACATAAAACTATTTATTTATACATGCATTAATATTTTTTAAACCCTTTTGATTGTTTGTAGCCTTTTAGAAGGAAGGAAGGTTCTTCCTTTGAATTTTTTATTTAAAGCTTTCATTTATTTCAATTTTGTTTGTTCTTGTGACATGTTCTTATCTGTAACAGTTCAATTTCTGAATGTATGTATGTACATATGTGTACCTACTTTTTTGTTTTTTTTTTTCAGCCCTTTTTAAATGCTATGAAGCAGCTACAAAGCTTAAAAAATGTTAAAGTCCATAGAAAAAAAAATTTAAATAAAAAATGTTGCCACCCTAGGCTATAGCCCATTCGAGCCATATGCGGTTAATATAGCCCTGTCCTCGATAGTGATTTTTGAATAAACTTTTATAACAATTTTTTGTTTTTAAATCCATTTTGCTGGAAATTTTTGTTTTTGACCTCAGCTATTTTAAAAATTGCCATGCCACGGGCAGAAAAAAAACATCCAGCTTTAATGATTAGGAATTCTAATCTGGTTGGATATAGTTCACACCAGATATTCATCATAGATTCTATGTAAGATGAACTGAACTAAATAGAAATTGCGTATTGACAAGGCCCTCACTAGTCAACTAATGACTCCAAGTTAGATCACCAGGACAAAAACACAAATTTTTATATTAAAAAATAAGAAAAATCAGAAAAAAATGAGCATCATGTCGATTTTTTGTAAAAAAAAAAATAATTAAAAATTGTCCAGATGTTTGTACAACTGGCCATGTTACTGCGATTAGGAGATAGTATTAGGAAAATAAAAGGAAGTAGTGTAAAAGTGAGTTTTTTTTCTTGATAGTCGTTTATAGCGAACAGGAAATATGTCAGTTGTCCAGTCCAAAGCCAAATTTTCTTTATTGAAAAGCACAGGAAAATTTTGTTTGTCTCCAATGATGTCTGCAGCACTATAATATTAATCATTCAATCTTAAATGATAAAATTAATAATGAAGGCTGATTTCCAATGCCGCGTTGGGCGTCGCTTTGACAGATTTTTCTTTCAACGCTAAAGCTCACACATAGCAATTTAAGCAAATTGTTTACAGTGACGCGTTGGCTATTATGTTACGGTTTGGCACCTATTAGCATGTACACAAACCAACGTAACATAAGCTACCTCAACGTTAAAGTTGAAAAAAATCAACTTCAGCGTGCGTTTTGACAGTTAAATTAATGGTCAAAAGCCTTTCAACAAAAAAATCGATTTATTTAAAAGAAAAAATCGGTTTTATTGAAAGAAAAAAATCGATTTTGTTTAAAAAAAAATGGAATAGTTTGTTGAAAGGAATTCGAAATTACAGTTATGTAGGTTCATTTTGGTTTTCAGGTTCTCTTCAAGTCGTCTGTCATGTCGACGCGTTCGTAAAGCTTGTAAACGTATACGTAAGCGTCTCTAACGCGAACGCGCCATTGCAAATCAGCCTTGAAACTTCTCGCCGAATGATCGTGAGACGAAATTGAGTCACGAGGAAATATCATTTTAGAATGATAACACATTGAAACATTTTTCGTAAACTAAATCATGAACCAAAAAATTGTGCTTGTTCTAAATTCAAACGAGAAAAAAAAATAAACTTCTCAACAATAATTTATGACACCTAAATGATTTATGCACTTATTTTTAAAATGACGAAAACAAATTTTTTATAGCAAAACTGGCTTCTTTTGAAACATTTCTTTCTATCGATTGGTGGAGAAAATAACTTTTTCAAAAGAAAGGTAGTTTTTGTTACGATATTAGTTTTCGCCATTTAAAAATAAGTCAAAAAATTTGTAAATTTTTGTAAAAATTTGTAAACCTAAATAGTTACATTCTTTTGAAAAAATGTTAAAAAAATCAAAAGTATACTAAGATTGGAGAAATCCTTTATACACTCAAAATCATTGCTCATGAGTCGCTAAACAATTTGGAAACATGCAATATTTTGAATAACTGCATAATGCATCGATCGAAATAGCGCACACGTGAAAGTTTACGTGGAAAATTACATCTCGTCTTATAGTAAATCCATGCGTGCATATGTACACACATACATACATTATGTACGTACATATATGTGGGTATGTGAACCAGTAATAATATAGTTTTTCCAAAAGGCTTCAATTCAAATTAAAAAAAAAGTTCAACATTTCACCTTAGTTTTCTGTAGGAAAATTCCTGAAATATCTGTGTTTACATTAATAGCTTAGCTTGTCTTACATTTTAATCAGATTAAGTAAAAGGAAAACTACTTGAGCGTTGGAAAGGGTATTATTTCTTTATGCTCATGACACGACGTATTTACCTATGAATATCAAATGACACTATCCTAACTCCTAAGCTGCAGTATAAAGAGACAGTTGGCGGGGAAAATTTAATTCTAATAAAGCGAATTGTTCGTAAGTACTGTTAGAACCATTTGATGTAGAATATTACGTATAAGTTTTATATTTTACCTTAATTTACGTTTATTATAGATTACGTTTATCGTAGATTGTAGTCATTTTCACAAAATGTCAAAGGCAATTTCATGCAATTAAAAAAAAATTATGCAACCATTTGGTCTTCCCCCGCAATCGTGATGAAAATATCCATATTCGTAGGTATAAAGCGCATTGTGTCGCGTACTCGTAATGGATTTGCATTATATACAAAATGTTGAAATACTTATTTTATTTTTCTATTGTTTTGGTTTTGTAACAAGCTACAATTAATTGTAGGCTAAGTGAGGCGTTATAAATCTCAATCAAGTAAACGAATAAATTAAAATAGATCTTCTTACGAGTATACTCTCAGGTTAAGTATGAAAAATTAGTTTTTTTAACAAGAAAAATGTTCTGACTTTATAGAAATCCACGACACACATACATATACAGTGAAAGCTCCTATTGCTGACAGATGACAGATCCCTTAAGCGGACAAATTCTCACGACCGTAGTAGCCGTGGCGTGATGGTTAGTGCGATGGACTGTCATGCCGGAGGTCTAAGGTTCGATCCCCAGCCTCGCCACCTATTTATTTAAAAGAAAAAACGGCTACTGCCTCTTGCGAGGAATTGACAAATCCTCCAAGAGTATCTCCTGTCACAGAAAAGTGCCGCTCGTTAGCCGTTCGGATTCGGCAATAAACTGTAGGTCCCCTTCATTCCTGCAGACACGCACACAGGAATGGTTGAGAGTTCTAAGTCACTAGACCCTAGTTTTTCATGAGCTGTTGTGCCATCAAATTTATTTATTTATTTGTAGATCTTGGATCTAAATTACATACATTTTATGATCCCTTAAGCGGACACTCCCCTACCCGGACGTGGACACAAATTTTTTTTAGTATGTAAATTTCAACCCTTATTTTCAGAAAAACTTTAACATTTCTTTTTTTTTTTTGCATTAAAAACGTTACCCCTGGTTCACAGCGACAATAGATGCGATGTCACCAAATTACTGTCTGATGATCAAATGCATAACGTATTTTATTTCTGCAGCTGTAGTCTGTTTTTGTATCATTTTTCTTGTATCTTTATGTTCATTTTTAGTTTGAATGAAATTTATGGCCTGTAGGTGCAAACATTTTTCATGATGCCACTATGTACTATAAAGAAGAGAATTGACAAAAATAAAAGAAAATTATTTTTGTTGTTGTCTTGGTGGACTGTATTGAATTAAATTCAAATGGAATATTTTTTGCGACCTTTAGTCCAATGCGTTTCGTTCAGGCACGGTACTAAACTTTTCCTTATACCTATCACTATTTTTTATTTTTTCCCTTGGACGGACAACTTTCTTAGACGGACAAAAGTGTTGCGACCATCGCTGTCCGGATAAGGGAGCTTTCACTGTATAGGTATTACGCTAATAAACAACACAGTTGTGTAGGAAAGGTATAACTTGCTTATAATCTTAGGTCCAGAATCCGGAAGAAAACAGATACTCTTACAACTCAACAAGTCTAATTTGTTAAAAATTTTAAATATGACCAGTCTAATTTTACAAGAAAAGCTTTGTCTTTTGGCTGAGTCCGTTCCTTTTCCGCAATATTTGGTGTATGTATATTATAGGGTGTCCGTTATTTCCCAAACTAATTTTTTTGTATGGAAATTTGGCACTTTGTATCTTTTATTTTTTTGGCAATTGTTTCCATGGGCCGATTTTTTTTCCATGGGCCGATTATTAAATTAAAGTTTGTATAAAGTGTTTTTGGAACATTCTCCCGACACGTTTTTTTTTTTCATTTTATTTTTAGGACCAAAAATAACTGCACCTGCCATAGTATTTTTGGAAAATCTTATTTTTCTCAAAAATAGCTCGACAGATTTTTCTACAACAAAGTCAATAAATTAAATGAAAATTAAATTTCCAAAAAGTGGTTTTAAATAGTAGGTGCCTCCTATAGAACCATTTTTTTGTTTTCGTTTTTTTCGAAAAGTAATAGACTGACTTTGATAATTTTTTTATGTAGAATCTTCTGAAAATTAAAATAGTATTGTTGACCAAAATTTTCAAATTTTTTTTTTGGATTTTTAAAAAAAGTTTCAATTTTTTTTTTTGAAAACCAAATATTTCGAAAACGACTTGGTTGATTTTAATGAAACTTGGCAACAAGCGGTTTTTTTACATTATCTAAAACATTATGAACAAATGTTTTTCTTATATTCAAAAATAACGGTACAGAAAATATAAATTTTCTCGAAAACGACTCCTATGATTTTGATTAAAATTGTTTTAAATACTAAAATTAATATGGTCTACGATCTGCCAAAAACAAAATTTACAGTTAGCCAGTATTAAAAGTACCTCTCATAGAACCCTTTTCTTTATTTAAGACTGTCTCATTATGTGTGTAACCGATTTAAATTAAATTCTTTATACAAAAGCTTCTCAAAATTTTCAAAAAAAACAAATTTTGGATTTTTTTTTAATTCGATATTTCAAAAACAGGTAGATATTTTTTTTCGAAATTTAATTTTTAATTCAACATAAATAAATGCTAAAAAATTGTGCACGAATTTTTGGTTCTTAAAAATTTTTACAAAATTTTATATATAAAAAATTAATTTAAAATAAAACCGCACCTACGATTTTAATTTTTTTTTCTGCAAAACTAAGATTAGTTAAAGTAATCAAATTGTGTACTTGTTTAAGCTCTCAAAACAATTTAAGAAAACTTTTTTTAATAAATTTATTTCGAATTATGTTAATTTTTAATATTTTTTCAATTTAAGCTTTATATTGTATAATATTAGTTTAAACTTAAGGCCCCCATAAAAAAAATTATTTACTTTTAATACGCTCAATCTTTGAAATTCGAACTTTTAATACAAGAGCAAGTTTGTGCGATCCAGTCGTGCGTTTTATTTTTCTTCAACAAGTGCAGTTATTTTATTTTTTATAAAATCTTACGCTTTATTCATTTTTTTAAAACACATTCAAAATAATATGTACATTTTTGTCTGACTTATTTTGATTAAAATTAACTATTTTTAATCTTTTGTTATTGCTTCTACATCATCTGAATTAATTTTTTTATAGATACAAAATTTATTGGTAAAATTAAAAAAATTACAAGGGCTATCTCCAATATTTTGTTTATGATGTACAAAAGTAGATGAACGATGGTTTTTGTAAAAATTAAAAACACATCACTTTTCGGGTAGTAATAACCACGGATAGTGATTTAAAGAATAGTGAAGTAAAAAAATTACGGACAAAGTAGGACGCCTGGTCCAAGCTAGAAAAAGACTTAAAAACTTTTTTTTTTAGTTTCAATGACATATGTATGTAAGTTTTTTAGTATCCATTTTTTTGCCAATCTTTATGTTCTATTTCTTTTAATGTTCGGGTAGATTAAAACATTTCTATTTAATAAAAAACCTTAAAGTTTTAATTTAGTTACATAAGTGACTCAAAAAAATATGACTCAGCTTTTAAGGCGTGGAAACGTTATCAACTTTTTTATTAAACTTTTGAAAACATAAAATATAAAATATCCACTTTAGATATAGGACAGAAATCACTTGCCATTTTCTAATGTTTATTTTTTGGGCAATTAGCAAAGCAAAAACACACAAATGTGCTTACCAAAAATTACCCCAATACAAAAAACACAAAAACTTTTAACTTTGTTGAAACATAAGAAACATTTTAGACAGAGCTTCTATAAAATAGTTCATGTGGGGCAAATGTTTCAATTTTACGTGAAGAGAAATTAATTATTTAAAGGGTGTGTCGTGTGTCTCTACGTTGGTGCTACAAAACACAGTTAATGGAGCTGCGATCTGAAATTATGTTGGACGATTTGATTCGAGAACAACATTCACTTAAATTCATATTAGCCCTTTTCGAAGTTCTTTATAAATACAACATGACAGCCATGCATGGCTTAAGCTTGAATTTCATCGTTACTAGAATCGTTTATCGCAGAAAAATACATACATTTGTTCATATATAATAAATCTATACAATCTTAACCTTTAATAAATAAGCAAAATCCTGAATTGGAACAAAACCAATTCATAACAAACACGTTGTTATGTCAATCGACAATCGACACTCCAAGTTCTACAAACACACTTTTTAGATTGACCCTTGACATGCAAACGAACTTTATGTCGATTTTATCCCACAAGTCTATATTCATTGTTTACCACCCTTCAGGTATTTTAAAATAGATTCACATACCTGCCTCTTTGCTACTTTCTGTGTTCTCCTATTCACTTTTATTGAAACTTCGACATGCAATCGTACATATATCGCAGTTGTTGTTAGTCAAATGCACTGGATTTGTATTTTCCAATCGTTCAGTATTTGTATAAGGCTACGGATTTTCTATCTATAAAATTCTGAAATGATTGTCTATAGTGCATTTATTTTTATTCAACAAATCCCAGTGATGTCAAATCAAGGACACAATCAGAGCGCAGGCGTTGATATTTTTGTACTAAGTTTTCATTACAGTCTCCGGCGGCGTATCCATTGATTTTTAAGGGGGCGACAATAAGACTAGACCAATGCTTTGAGAATTGTTCTAGGTAGGAGTTTGTAGAGTGACCAGATTGTTAATTTTTATCAGTTTATTTGCGGTGAAAAAAAAATATTGTCAAGTTATATGTACCTAATTCTCGCATTAGTTTAAAAATGAAGTATTATTTGGTACTGTAATATAACATTTCCCGTGTTTTTATAAATTTCTTAGGGCATTTGAATTTGAAATAAATTGTCCAATCCAACTTAATGGCACTTTTTTTTTGGTCTTAGATTTAAAGCCTAAAGTGTTGTTAAGCATTGAAAAGAAAATGAAAAAAAAAAAATTAAAAGTACGGTTAAAGATGTTTTTATTATTTGATATATTTTTGGCAATATATTTTGAAATACAATATTCATTGTACTCCCAGAAATTCGGAATACCTGAGTGGTAAAAAGGAACAAAATTGTATTCACAATCTGGGAGCACTGAAAAGGGCTTTTTGGTCTTTTTAGTATTTCCATAGTGTTTGAAGTCTATTTAAAAAAAAATAATCGTATTACAAGAGAACAACTTAATTTCTTTAAGTTTAGATGCATTAGAACGTACTTTCATTTTATTTATTCTTTAATTAGTTTTGAAGAATTATATAAAATTTAATCGGTGATATTTAATTAAGAAGAGTATTGTCTACTTAAAAATACGAATGGTCACTCTAACTATAGTGTAGACATTAACATGTCAAGTTGTAAGTATATAAAATCCTGGGAGGAATTATGGTTCACTAGATTTGTATTCGAAAGTGTTTCCTTTTCTAATTAAAAATGAGGTCTTTGACCGAGTTATACTACATCCTATCTCATTCCAAGAATAGAGTTTATGACAATATTCACGGCATGATTCTGTTGTGTCATACATACGTTGTTTTATTTTATAAAAAATCTGAGTAAAGGTGGCAGGTACATATATGAGCTTACATCATTTAAAATAAAAATAGAACTTTATTATTATCACTAAAAATCTTGAATCATTCGGGTTCTAAAATATCCTTTAAGCAAAAAGAGCTTTTGTTTAAATGAACTCGTCTTTCTACGTAGTTTAAATGGTGGATGCCTAGATGTTAATATTTGAAAGCTCAATGTAAAAAAAAAATATCTTTTGGTTTTATAAAAACATGAAAAACACAAAACTGCCTTGAAATAGGTTGTTCATGAAATCAACTTTGAGATAAAATTTAAAATAAATTTTGTGTTTGAGATGCATGTAAAATATGGATATCGTATATCACTCTTACGTGCTCCAAGCTATTGTACATACATATCTACATTAATTGAGGGTTCCTTCCCACGTTCTGGAGAAAATTTAGGGAACACATTTGAGAATATTTTTTAAAGATAATTGGAAAAGGTTTTTGTTTGTATTATAACACTTTTTGAATTTCCAAGTACCTAAAAGTTTAAACGTATTTAATTATAACGCCCGACCCGTCAATCAAATTTGCTAAGAGTACATAACGTGGGTGGCGCAAGACTTCAGCCATTTAGGTTGTTTGAAACAAAAATGTGAAATATTCCTTGGCTAGATTCATATTTTCAGAATTTACGAAATCTATCAAAATAAAAAAACTTTAGAAAACAAAAGGGAGTTTTTTTTTTAGTTCAGAGTTGGTTCAGAGCAGAGCAGGAGGGAGCGGAGTAAACTCTGAGCAGAGTGTGTTCCAGAGCACTTAGATTTAATTATGAAACAAACCTGAGAACAAAATATTGTCATATCTGTCAAATTACATGAAAACTGTATGAAGTTGGCTACGCTCAGCTTTTTACTCCGTTTGCTCGGTTATTTTATTATGAACGCATGGAGCACACTCCGAGCTAGCTCTGACCGAAAAAAGAAACATACATTCTGATCTATGAGCGCTCCGAGTTCAAAAAGGAACACAACATTTTTGTTTGACAGTTCGGACTTAGTTCTGAACTGCTCTGAAATAAAAAAGAAAACGCCTAATGATTACCATACAAATTATTTTCGACCTACTTTTTAGCAAAGTTGCGACTTCCTATTTTAAGAGTAAAGTCAATATTTTAAACTATTTGTTTACATGAAAAATAGTATAAAATGTAATGAAGTAGTACACTAATTGTAGTAGCCGAGGCGTGATGGTTAGGCGACGGACTGTCATGCCGGAGGTCTAGGTTCGATCACATGCCGGAGGTCTAGGTTCTATCCCCAGCCTCACCACCAAATTATTTTTAAAATAAAACGGCTCTTGCCTCTGCGATGAATTGACAAAACCTCCAAGAGTATCTCTTGTAATAAAAAAGTGCCGCTCACATTAGCAGTTTGAAATCGGCAATAAACCGTAGGTCCCCTCCATTCCTGCAGACACGCAAATAGGAATGGTAGAGAGTTGTAAGTGACTAGGCCCGCTAGTTCTTCATGAGCTGTTGTGCCATAAAATTTATTTATTTAAATATTTTACACTAATTGTGTTTGTTTAATTTCTAAATTATTATGTCATTTTAATATTGTTGCTATAGCATAATACCCATGCGATTTTTTTTCGGCGGTCAAGTTTTCAAAAAAGCAATCAATAAACAAAAGAATAAACAAGTTAAAGAAGTAAAATTTATGAAGGTATATATACATTTTGTGTGCAAAGTTATAAAGAAAATGTGAATTAAGTTCACTTATGAATTTATTTTAACTCAATTAGAAGAATAAATGGTGCATGTTGGGTTACATAAAAGTTGTGAGGCTGAACGACGCCAGCCGTATTGGAACGTATTTGCAGTACAAATATAGATTAAGATAGATTTCCCTTTCTATTGATATATATGTGCATCATTTATTTTACTATCGCAATCGCCACCGTCATAGATTTGGTTCGCTCATAAATTAAGGAAGATAAAATTTAATTAAAATGACTTTTAACATGATAAATTACCTGTTTATTTTTAAAAAAGAAAAAAAAAGGGAATTGAAAACACCAATTTTCCCGCCCTGTATTTATTTGGATGGAAAGCAGATATATTAAATACTGCAAGGTGAAACGATCAAAACAAATTCAAAGGCAAGTAAAAAATAAATAAATTTAGTGGTACAAACGGCTCATGGAGAACCAGGGCCTAGTCACTTACAACTCTCAACCATTCCTGTGTGCGTATCTGCAGGAATGGAGGGGACCTACAGTTTATTGCCGAATCCGAACCGCTAAGGTGAGCTGCACTTTTCTATGACAAGAGATACTCTTGGAGAATTTGTCACTTCCTCGCAATTTGTCACTTCCTCACTTCGGTAGTAGCTCCGAAAAAAACTTAAGGTGGAAGCGGCTGGTATTGAACCCCAGACCTTTGGCATGACAGTCCAACGCACTAACCGTTACGCCACGGGCTACTACTTTCAAAGTCAAGTATTTTCTTTAATAAGTGGAATCAAAAAGTGGGAAGCACTGCCTGGGAAGGTAACGGCAAGTCCATCATAAAGCTATGTACAATTGTACAACCTCAATGGGATTTATCCATAGTCAAATTATGGGTTAATGTGCTGTAATGAAGTAATATAGCCCTAATGGTTTTGACTTCGAGGAGTAACAAAATCGGTAGTGGAAACTGTTAAAAATTATTGATGAGCCTTTATCATTATTTGATTAAAAACAAAAAAAATGTTCCACATACGCCTAGGTGTCCCTTTTCAGTCTCATAATATTATTTATTTTTTTAACATGTTTTTGAATTATTCTTATTTATTTTTTTGGGTATTGAACTTTAGATAAAATCACTGTTTATTCCATTCCTATTTAGATAATAGTTTGATAAATTTGAAGCTTTGTGGATATTTGTTTTTAAATATTTAACGTAAAAATAACGAGTGATAAATCAGTCTCTATCTAAATGGTAGTTAGCATTAATGATATAAAATTCAATGATTTAGTATATGTACATTATTTAGGTACTTTTTCCCCACGGTACATATATAAAAGGTAATATCATTGGCGTTTTCATTTTTGCTCTGTTCTGCGCATCTATCAAAATCGATAAAAAATGGTGGATCCAGTTCCCATTTACAAGTCAAATTTCGTTATTTGTTACTGTTTTTAATATTGCGGTGTGAAGTTTTTTGGAGAACTCGAGCAACAATTTTTTAATTTCTGACAGTTTTAATTCTGACAACCTGCGCAAGATATAATATCTTAGATTTGTGTACTGTGCTTTCTATTTTTTTTGTTGCACGAAATAGATTTTTTGAGCTTTAAAAAGAAATGTTCAAAATATCATGCTAAACATTTTGTATCTACACTACATACTTTTATCTTCCATCGACTCTGGGAATCGAAATATTTCTTTTTATACTAGGTGATTCAGTTATTTTTTTTTTTTGAAATTCCAATATGACAACAACAGTATAGGGAATGTCTGGGAGTTTATATTTTGATACATTAAGTATTCATTATTTTATTTTCAAAATCTATACTATTATATAAAAGAGTAACTTTTTTTGGTTGTCAGTCTGGCTGAATGTATGCACTAAACTCACAAACAAACAAAAAAACTCTTTTAAAAAATAGATATAATACAAATTTCACTTATCTGGTATGCTATAGGATACAGCAGAAAAGAAAATTTTTGTTAAATACCGAATAATAAACAAATTAAAAACTTACCACAAAAAAAATCGTATGGAAATTTTCTAAAATCAAGCATGTAGGTATTTTCCTTGCAAAATACTGCTTTATAGATTTTCAACTCACATTTACTTCAAGCTCAATTATTTATAAGGAGGAGTTGTTTTGCCATGGAAAATTGCCTTTTGTGGCATGTGGATTTGACGATAAATCGTCAAATTCCATATTTTTGGTGGGCTGATTCCTGGAATCGGCTCAAAAAAAGAGTTTTTTTTTTTTTAGGTAGGGTAGTATTTTTGTTTTTTTTCTTTTTTTATTTTTAGGGAACATTTTTGGTGAAAATTAAGTGGTGGGTAGTAAAAAATCTTCATCGAAAAAAAAAAAACGATTCAAGCCATGTGCAGTATAATGTGCCTTGGTAGGTGGGAGCGAGAAGTGAGTTTTGTTTTCACCGGCGACGAATTGTGTTGATGTTTTTGTGTAATAGGGAAAAGTTCAAATAAAAAAAAAAAAAAAACATCAACGGTAGGGATTTTCTCTTTAGTAAGAAATAGTGGTATGTGAGAGGTAGGTATAATATTTGCAGCAAAAATAAATGTTTACTACTGAAATTGTTTGGTTTGGTGGTGAGTGTTTGCTGGATATGGTAAATGGAAACGAACTATAGGCAAGGGCGTGCACAAGGAGGGGTAATGGGCATTTAATGCACCCCTAATAAAAATTATTTTTAATTTTTTTTCTGAGTAAATTAAACGATCTCAAGAGCGCACGTAAATAGGATGGGGGATGCTTATATTACATGTAAATCGGCTTAGTTAATTCACAACTTGAGTTCAATTTTTGGATTTTAAGGTAAGACTGAAATTGGTTGGTTTGGCGGTGGGTGGTTGGTTTTTTAATACTTTATTTAGGTTAGGTACAAATTTTTTCATGAGAATAAGTGATGGTGGGGTGGTAAAAATATGTATGCAGGTTTTTTGGCAGTGAATTATTCTTCATCGTCAAGAAATAAAAAAAAAAACAAATCAAACCATGTGCAATGTGCCTTGGTAGGTGGGAGCGAGATAGTGTAGAGTTGACTGTTTTCGCGTTTCGCCGTCGACGAATCGTGGTGATATTTTTGTGTATAGGAAGGTATGGTAAAACAAAACAAAACATAAACAGTCGGTAGGTATTCTCTATAGTGTAGTAAGAAATGATTGGAGTAGGTATAGGTATGAGTAGGTAGGTATAATAGGTATTTGCAGCAGAAAAAAAATGTTGGTTTATTAGCGGTGGGTGGTTGGTGATGGTGAATAGAATCGAACTTATTTAGAGGCAAAGGCGTGAACAAGGAGGGGTAAGGGGGCATTTGCACCCCTTATACAAATTATTTTCATTTTTTTTTCTGAGTAATTACACAATCAAGGACGCACGTAAATAGGATAGGGGGATGCTTATTACATGAAAATCGACTAAATTTACAACGTGAGTTCTAATTGTTGGATTTTAAGGTAAGACAGAAATTAGTTGGTTTGGCGGTGGGTATTGGTGAAGTTAAATGGAAACGAACCTATTTAGAGGCCAATGTGTGCGCAAGGAGGGGTAAGGGGACACTTGAATCACTAATACATTTGTTTTTCTAATTCATTTTGTTGAGTAACTACACAGTCAAGGGCGTAGGTAAGCAAAGGTGATGTGGGGGTGCTTATTACATTCAAATCAGCAAAATTTACACCTTGAGTTCTAATCATCGGATTTTCAAGGTTCGAGATTTTAAACGAAGATTAAATGTAATGTGGGAACACAAGAAGACAAAAACGTGCGCAAGGAGGGATCTGGTTTCCAGAATCGGCTCAAAATTTTTTTTTTTAGGTAATACCTACCTACCTAAATATGTATTTTTATTTTAATAGGTAGGTACCTACTTTATTTAGGTAGTACAAGTGGTAAAATTTTTTTGATGTTGATAAGTGGTTGGTGGGGTGGTAAAAAATGTATTCCGGTTTTTTGGCACGGAATTATTCTTCATAGACGGCAATAACCCTTGCTGGGAAAAAATGCTTCGTTTTAAGAATATGATAGGTATATGGTAGAGAAGAAGAAAAAATTTATCTTTTCATTGATAAATTATTAATTTCTTTGTCAAGTGGTTACTAACAAAATTCACGGTCGTTCGTTCCTTAGAGGGTAATGGGAGGTAGGTATAACATAACATACAAATAGTCTGATTTTCAAAGTTGTCTTAAAATTACACTATAGGCAGGCAGGTAGGTTCATAATTAGGTGCATTACATTTTTATTCAAATGCAAGCCCACACAACCCACACACATAATTTTAGGAAAATAATTGTCAATGTTCATTGATACGTGTGGAGGCTTATTTTCAATGTTACCTGACAAAAAAAACGTCAATGCTACCTGACAAGTAACATGGATGGTGTGTAGCGCTCTTTAAGCTGAACATTTTTCGAGTGCTGATTTTAAATCATCTTTTTGGTCGATATTTGGTTGTCAAAAGTTTTACTAAAGAAGACCCGGGCAACGCCGGGTTTTATCGGCTATATATAATAAATTTTATTGAATAGAAAATTTTATGTATAGGCGCACTTAGACGGAATTTTTTGAAATTCAAATTTTTAGTAGGGTAAAATGGGGGTTTTCTGATTAAAGGTAAAAAAACAGTGTTCATATTAATTTTAGTCGATAGATCTTTTAAATACAAGGAAGTATTTAATTTTAAAAAATTCTATAAAATCTACGAAGCGAGTTATAAAATGTTAAAAGTTGAATTTTGAAAAATAGACGTAGACAAATAATTCGCCATAAATTGGGGGTTTTAGTTAGGGACCTAGATTTTATACTATTAGAAAGGGTATGAAAAAAAATTATTGATGTTTCAGGAATTTTTAATGGGATTTTTGTACCCACTTTTTGATTTTTGAAAACCAGACTTTTTTTTCACCCATTTTTTTGTGGGTTTTTATTTTTCATTTTTTTATGGGTGGTTCTAAAAATCTGAAATTTCTACACCTGATGGAAACTATTGATTTATAAATATTTTAAAAATTTCAAATTTTTTGAATACCCCAAACTTGAGGTATTTACAAAATTAATGAAATCTTTTTATGCCCTCACAACTTTTTACTGGATGCATCTATAAATTTAATTTTTCTTTTGCACCTTCGAAAGCTAACGTTTAAATTGATATCTGAATCATAATTCTACAAGCTACACAACCCCCAGAATAGATTAAAAAGTTTCGATACAACATTTCACAAAAATCTTGAAAAATGGGCATAATTGTTCGTTGTCCACGTGAAATGTGAAAAAGAGCCGATTTGGAACTGGTTTTTAGCTTTCGTTCTAATTGTCAGATTTAATTTTTGATTACATATTTAGAAAGATGAAATATCCGTTCAATACCAGATATAATTTTTTCAAAATTCCAAAAATTTTCATACTAAAATCCAAATTGCATTTTTAGGGAACATAACTTTTTCGAAGGAGAATAAGAAAATACAAAAAAAAAAAACAACAATTCAAACCATGTGTATATGCGTGGTGCCATCGGCAGCAAATCTAGGTTATATTTGTGTATATGTAGGTATAATAAGTTCATATAAAAATAACATCCAACTAAATATCTGATATCCATATCAAGACATTTTCATATATCTTCGCTGGGCAAATCATGTCATGATATATAATTTCGTACCTCGACTGCATGGGAGTTTGATGGTTGATTTTTTTGCAGATAAAAGTGTAACTCTTCGGTTGTTGTATTCTAGCTCAAGAAAATTAAACTTTGACTTCCAAAAAATTCCGTTAGACACAAAAAATAACATTTCTAGACAAAAAGCAACAAAAAACAACCATCTGTCAAATGCCATGTCAAGAGAAAATATCAGAGATAGATCGCTGATTATCATAAGATCAGATATCGCGACTCCACAAGATATTTCATGGCACGATGAACAATCTGAAATGAATTATCTACTGTGAAGTCGGTGTGTAACATAAACAATCGGAATGGATTGCTCAGGGGACTCATTCCGTAAAACGATTATCACCCAACGATAACGTTTCGACGATAGTCCTGCTTCACGTAACCAAAAAATGACTATCGTCTTGACGATCAAAAATATTTGCTTCACGTAAGTCGATTATAGTCAAAACCATATCTTCAAAACGATGGCTTTTGGACGATACCTAAATAGGTATCGTTTCGCATTTGTTTTCATGATTGTATGTAAGTTTCTACGCCACTATAGTTAAATGAGTGAAATAATTTACTTATTTTGGAAAATGACAAAAAAAATTCGAGAAAAATACAAATTATATGAAAAATTAAAAAAAAAAAAAAAAAACTATTTGCCAGTTTGTCAGCAGGGATCGAACACCCAACCTCTCGGTTAAGAAGCAAGTACCTATCCCATTGCGCCACCATCTGATGTAAATTTCTGCCGATTTCTTGGATTTATAAACAAACCGTGCACTTAAGAACTTCGTTCTAATAACGCATTACGCAATATTTGCAGCTGATCTATATCTATATCTATACTTCTATCTATACTTCTATACTTCTATACTTCTATACTTACTTCTATACTTCTATACTATTATATAAAAGAGTAACTTTTTTTGGTTGTCAGTCTGGCTGAATGTATGCACTAAACTCACAAACAAACAAAAAAACTCTTTTAAAAAATAGATATAATACAAATTTCACTTATCTGGTATGCTATAGGATACAGCAGAAAAGAAAATTTTTGTTAAATACCGAATAATAAACAAATTAAAAACTTACCACAAAAAAAATCGTATGGAAATTTTCTAAAATCAAGCATGTAGGTATTTTCCTTGCAAAATACTGCTTTATAGATTTTCAACTCACATTTACTTCAAGCTCAATTATTTATAAGGAGGAGTTGTTTTGCCATGGAAAATTGCCTTTTGTGGCATGTGGATTTGACGATAAATCGTCAAATTCCATATTTTTGGTGGGCTGATTCCTGGAATCGGCTGAATCGGCTCAAAAAAAGAGTTTTTTTTTTTAGGTAGGGTAGTATTTTTGTTTTTTTTCTTTTTTTATTTTTAGGGAACATTTTTGGTGAAAATTAAGTGGTGGGTAGTAAAAAATCTTCATCGAAAAAAAAAAAAACGATTCAAGCCATGTGCAGTATAATGTGCCTTGGTAGGTGGGAGCGAGAAGTGAGTTTTGTTTTCACCGGCGACGAATTGTGTTGATGTTTTTGTGTAATAGGGAAAAGTTCAAATAAAAAAAAAAAAAAAACATCAACGGTAGGGATTTTCTCTTTAGTAAGAAATAGTGGTATGTGAGAGGTAGGTATAATATTTGCAGCAAAAATAAATGTTTACTACTGAAATTGTTTGGTTTGGTGGTGAGTGTTTGCTGGATATGGTAAATGGAAACGAACTATAGGCAAGGGCGTGCACAAGGAGGGGTAATGGGCATTTAATGCACCCCTAATAAAAATTATTTTTAATTTTTTTTCTGAGTAAATTAAACGATCTCAAGAGCGCACGTAAATAGGATGGGGGATGCTTATATTACATGTAAATCGGCTTAGTTAATTCACAACTTGAGTTCAATTTTTGGATTTTAAGGTAAGACTGAAATTGGTTGGTTTGGCGGTGGGTGGTTGGTTTTTTAATACTTTATTTAGGTTAGGTACAAATTTTTTCATGAGAATAAGTGATGGTGGGGTGGTAAAAATATGTATGCAGGTTTTTTGGCAGTGAATTATTCTTCATCGTCAAGAAATAAAAAAAAAAACAAATCAAACCATGTGCAATGTGCCTTGGTAGGTGGGAGCGAGATAGTGTAGAGTTGACTGTTTTCGCGTTTCGCCGTCGACGAATCGTGGTGATATTTTTGTGTATAGGAAGGTATGGTAAAACAAAACAAAACATAAACAGTCGGTAGGTATTCTCTATAGTGTAGTAAGAAATGATTGGAGTAGGTATAGGTATGAGTAGGTAGGTATAATAGGTATTTGCAGCAGAAAAAAAATGTTGGTTTATTAGCGGTGGGTGGTTGGTGATGGTGAATAGAATCGAACTTATTTAGAGGCAAAGGCGTGAACAAGGAGGGGTAAGGGGGCATTTGCACCCCTTATACAAATTATTTTCATTTTTTTTTCTGAGTAATTACACAATCAAGGACGCACGTAAATAGGATAGGGGGATGCTTATTACATGAAAATCGACTAAATTTACAACGTGAGTTCTAATTGTTGGATTTTAAGGTAAGACAGAAATTAGTTGGTTTGGCGGTGGGTATTGGTGAAGTTAAATGGAAACGAACCTATTTAGAGGCCAATGTGTGCGCAAGGAGGGGTAAGGGGACACTTGAATCACTAATACATTTGTTTTTCTAATTCATTTTGTTGAGTAACTACACAGTCAAGGGCGTAGGTAAGCAAAGGTGATGTGGGGGTGCTTATTACATTCAAATCAGCAAAATTTACACCTTGAGTTCTAATCATCGGATTTTCAAGGTTCGAGATTTTAAACGAAGATTAAATGTAATGTGGGAACACAAGAAGACGAAAACGTGCGCAAGGAGGGATCTGGTTTCCAGAATCGGCTCAAAATTTTTTTTTTAGGTAATACCTACCTACCTAAATATGTATTTTTATTTTAATAGGTAGGTACCTACTTTATTTAGGTAGTACAAGTGGTAAAATTTTTTTGATGTTGATAAGTGGTTGGTGGGGTGGTAAAAAATGTATTCCGGTTTTTTGGCACGGAATTATTCTTCATAGACGGCAATAACCCTTGCTGGGAAAAAATGCTTCGTTTTAAGAATATGATAGGTATATGGTAGAGAAGAAGAAAAAATTTATCTTTTCATTGATAAATTATTAATTTCTTTGTCAAGTGGTTACTAACAAAATTCACGGTCGTTCGTTCCTTAGAGGGTAATGGGAGGTAGGTATAACATAACATACAAATAGTCTGATTTTCAAAGTTGTCTTAAAATTACACTATAGGCAGGCAGGTAGGTTCATAATTAGGTGCATTACATTTTTATTCAAATGCAAGCCCACACAACCCACACACATAATTTTAGGAAAATAATTGTCAATGTTCATTGATACGTGTGGAGGCTTATTTTCAATGTTACCTGACAAAAAAAACGTCAATGCTACCTGACAAGTAACATGGATGGTGTGTAGCGCTCTTTAAGCTGAACATTTTTCGAGTGCTGATTTTAAATCATCTTTTTGGTCGATATTTGGTTGTCAAAGATTTTACTAAAGAAGACCCGGGCAACGCCGGGTTTTATCGGCTAGTAAGAAATAATACATTTTTTTTAAAGGTCACTATAGGCCAGTTATTCAGTACTGGAAGTTAAATAAGGGTTTTTCTTAATCCTGCAAAGAAAACTGAACCCGAGTTTACTCAGAAACACTTTTCCAGTGTAGCACTTCTTTTACTTTCAGCTGTCAAAAATTTATCGAAATCGAAGTGCGACACTTGGAAATCAATGTTTCGCTATCAAAATCGAGATTGCCTTTTCCATAGAGTCTTAACTCGATAACTCGTCATCTTTGAGAACAATCGATTTTCTTGTAATACACAACGGTCTGAATCACCTTCAATGTTCAAAGCTTTTATCAACTGGGTTGCTGAATACCTACAGAATTTCAATATTTATTAATTATTGGTTGTACAGCGGTGACATTCAACAAAATTATTTCTGTCGGCACTTCTATAAAAAAAAAATCTGGGTTAACAAAAGAAGATTTATGTCCGACAAAGATTTGCCAATCTATCTTAGCTACATGTGGTTTCCCGGTTGTCCCGACCTTGGTTTTAAAAGTTCGACGTTTGCATAGTTCATCCATCAATAAATAATAATGTGTATTTCAAATGTCCAAAATGTTTAAAAAGATAAAACATGACACATATAAAATACTCAACACTACCATAGAAATATTTCTCAATAAAAATGTCAGTTAAGCACTTAAATTGTTGATATTTTTTGTATATGCAAAATTTTATAATTTGTATGCATGTTTTTATTGTTTATCCTCTCTCTAGCAGTCTAGCTGAATAAATATTGTGTCATTTGTTACTCAAATGTATTGCTTTCGTTTTTATGGCTGTACGGTCTCGTTTGGTCAGACTCAACGTTCTGTTAACGTATCTTATTTCTCATTTAATTTATCTAAATCGTAAATAGCAAACGTTACAGTATTGCATCCAAACAAATTAATTTCAACGAAAACAAAATTAAATTTAGACAAAAAACACTCATCGATAAGAACTTTATGAATGTGATGTTATATCTGAAGTTAAGTGAAATGTCTTATTGAGCTACAGTCAATTTAAAACTGTTTTGTTTTAAATTTGTTCTTATTTGAATTTCTTCGACGAACAGTGGAGAATAAGGGAATTAAAGTTAGCATTAATAAATAACATGCATAAACTATAACATTATGTAGTTGGTTACTCCTTGGAGGAATTGTATTGAAGCGGAAACAAAATTGTCACCAAACCAGGCCCACTTTTTGAAAACTATGTTTTTTTTTTATTTTAAATTTAGAAGATTTTGCCTAAAGAACGGACTAAAAAACTATTTCAAAATACCTACACTTGTTTAATAGCAATACTATCAAAAAAAAGAAAAAGCCAAAAATAAATAAAATGATAAAATCAATTCAAAATAAAAACTTTTAGATTCCGGGACTTTTTGCTATATGTATACTATATTTAAATTTTAAACGGTTGTTAAACCGTACCTATGTACATAAAACTGTGTAATGTTAAATTTTTTGAATCAGTTTTGAATATGATGCCCCACTATTTGACGTCAAGGCACGTTCAGTTTGCGGCATCAAGGCAAAAAAGTTCAGCAAGAATTATTCATGCAAGCGATAAATTCCAACTAAGCGAAAAATCATCATAATTAAGAATATACAAATTCTAAATTTGGAATTATATCTACAAGCGAGAGATGACGATATGGTAGCTCATATTTTTGTTTAACTTTATTTTTGTGTGACAGGCATTTTAAACTGATTTTATGATTCCCATGGATTGTTTACATTGCAATAATTGCGTATTGATAAAGCCCTCACTAGTTAATCGCCGGGACGAGATTTCAATTTTTTTTTACTAATGGCTTTTAACAGCTAAATCAATAAATCATTGAAGATCAAATATTCTGTTTTGATTTTTTATTTAAACATTTTTATTCATCGAAAGAAGATATAATTTGTGTCACAAGAAATCAATGCGAAACGATAAAAGAATCAAAATGACTTAATATGATGGTGTTGCCACTTTTTCTATAACCGAAAATTGATACAAAAATTTTACTTTTAAGCCTAGTTTATACATCAATGCGAATTGAAATCCAAATTGAAATGAAACATCAATAAATCTTGCCTCGAAAGGTTTATAAAGAAATTAATTTTCGTTTTATGTTTGGTTTAGGTAAGTCCGTTGAATTATATTCACTTTGAACCAAATTTCTTCCTCCTTGTCACTTAAATAATTGCATTTAATTTTATTGAACTTTTCACGCCTGGGAAATCTATAAACTAGGCTTTATAAGTCAGATTAATTATAAGTCAGATCAATTCTTTGAGTAATTTTCAACCATGGTTTCTTTTCTTAAGCCGAATGTGCGATGGCTATCTCTCACAAAATAAATTCAGTAATAGTGAAACTTCTGCTTTCTAAATACAATGAAAACATTGTTGCAGATATAGCCGTTTACCGTTTTACCTTCTTACACCAAGCTGAGCAATAACGTTGACGTTGTTATTCTAAAATTTCAATGTAAAATATATTTTTTCATGGAAAAACTTTAAATTCCCAATTTTTTTTTCAGTATCTTCCAAGTTTTTGTAGTGGTGAAACTTTATGATTTGTTTTGCTCTTAACTTTAGCTTTGATTTTTGACAGGTACAATCAAAGTGCCGTCGCGTGATGGACTTTTATGCCGAAGGTCTAGGTTCGATCCCCAGCCTCGGCACCTAATAATAAAAAAAAAAAAAACAAAAAAAACAAAGCGGCTACTGCCTCTTGCGAGGAATTGACAAAACCTCCAAGAGTATCTCGTGTCATAGAAAAGTGCCGCTCACATTAGCCGTTCGGATTCGGCAATAAACTATAGGTCCTCTCCATTCCTACAGACACGCACACAGGAATGGTTGAGAGTTGTAAGTCACTAGGCCCTAGTTCTTCATGAGCTGTTGTGCCATCAAAATTATTTTATTTATTTATTTACAATCAAAGGGCACACATTTTTAAACGAAAAACTTAAGGCTTACCTCCATATTTACATTGAAGACTTTGCGTAGAAAGTAGTAAAAAATGGCAAAAAGTTAAAAACAAAAACATGCGCTAGAAATTATTGACAAGGTTACGTAGGTACATGGTAAACCTTAATTTGGTTAATTTCTGGACCTACATAAGAGTAAATTTGTGCTACCGCGTCCTGCATTTTATTTTTCACTATATTCAATTATCATCTATCATCTAAACATCTATCTTACATATACATAAAAATTAATCCCTTTTTCCCTTGGTCACGCCATAACTTGAGAAAGACTTTATCGATTTTATTTATCATTTTTTTTTAATTTTCCTTATACTTTGTTAACTTTGATTCTAACGGAAAGGAAAACTAGGAAAATTGTGAAATTTAACATTAAATTTTGTTTGGGAGTTTTTGAACACTCTGTGTTACTAAATTATCATTTGTATACAAAAATCGTTCCGTTTTTTTTTAACAAATAAAAATAAAAATATTGAGTATTTTTTTTATTTATCCGATTTTTATGGGAATTCCTTTTTGGATGGAATCCTATTGAAGCACATAAACATATCATGGAGCCAAAAATGGGAAAATTAGACCAAAAAAATCAGAAATCTTGAAACCCCCTTTAAAAAAAATATAAAAATTAGCCCTTTTTTGTGTTCGTAGGCGCAAAACTCTGCTGAACCTCATCCGATTAGCATATAGGAAGGGACATTTATAATTTTTTTAATCTTAAGTGGAATGGAAATCGCCAGGTCAAGTATTTAATCTTAAAAAAAAAAAACAAATAAATAACTTATTTGTTTCTATTGATGTAGAATTTCAGGTATAGGTATTTGTGGTACTAAAGGTGATATTACATTGTCATATATATATGACCAATGGTAGTCATATAAAATATGGCACAATATTTTCTATATATGACAAGTAGTATTAGACTATGCCATATACATGATCACAAGCTATTTATGTCAATTTTTGTTTACAAATATGACACACTAGCTACGAAAAATAAAATATTTAAAAAAATATGATTTATTTGACCAATCACGTTTCATTAAATCAAATATTTTTTTTAAACTCAAAATTATTCATGAGTGTCATATATGTATATGGAGTCATATATATTTTCTCATATAAATATGACTATCACACTTATATGACATTTTTATACATATTTATTTGGCAAACTTGCCATATATATATGACAATGTAATACTGCCTTAAGAAAAACTTAATACAATTCTGCGACGAGTTTGGCAAAGAGATCATGCTGAATTCGAATGATGGCACTGAATATGTTAATACTAACTCACTAAACTTCACACCACTCAACACTTCAACAGTGTTCAAAAGACAAAGAAATATTTATGCCGAAAAAAGTACAATTTTAGTAGGATTTAAATTATTTTTTTAAGCAACAAACTCTGACTTAACTAAAATAAAGACTTATTTTGGCTTAAGATGGGTTTGCTTTTTAAATATTTCATACCAATTTTGTATTTAAAATGAACTGTAAGGCTGTACAGATTTTTAAATCTAACGAATATATGTTGATAAAGTTGATAAAAAAGTACGTATACGCCACAGTGACTCTGCTAATGCTTATTTTGTAGGTATTAACTTAAGAATGACTTTACCGGTTTCTAAAATACTGTATACAAAAAACTATATGTCAAAATACTGCATGTCAAAATTCTGTATGTGCAAAACGTAAAATACTGTTTGTCAAAACTCTGTATAGCTAAATTCTGTATTAAAAAATTCTGTAAAAACACTGGTGTGAAAGAAATATCGTTTTGATAATTTAAAAAAGTGCGCGCGCACTTGAAAAACATGAATTTAAGCAAGAAAGTTTTTCAAAAATCGTTGCATCGGTTTTATTAAATAATAAAATAAAAAATTCTTCAAATTATTTTTTATTTAATAATATTCTTCTAAAACCATAGTAACGTAACAAAAATTCTCTAATCCGTTTTCTAAATATTGATTTAAAAAAAAAAAAATATTTTATGAAAGGTTTAATATGGGTTATCATTTAAGCTATCAATCAATTTCATACAATTTTGAAATTGCTCACGGTATGTACATTACACTCAGATAAAATAAAAATTTTTTCTAGATTTTATCTTACTTATGGACATTTTACGTATTAGAGCATAAATTAAATTTAAAAATCCCAACCGTCTCATTTAACCATAAAAACTTTTTTTTTTCAATCCTGCTTACGTTTCATACTATTCAATGCCTTCGTTTTTTTTTTTTGTTTTTGTTTTATTGCAGACTAAGTATACATACAAACGTATTTATTGTCTCGAATATAATTATTTATTTACATACATAGAAGCTTCAGAAGTAATAATCACGAGAAATATAAATAAAATCATAAATCACGTTAATTTGTGGTCGGTAAAAATTTGGCATTTTTCCAAAAACAAATTGACGTACCTACCTCCAATATAATAAAAGGTGTCATTATTTTCGTTTATTTTTCATTTTAATTTAAGCAAAACACATTCTATATAGGTATATGGAATATATTTATTTGAAAATGTAAAATTCTGCTAATTACAGTATCAATATTGAAAAAAAAAATTAAATTAAAACCCCCACATTATAGATAAACGCTAGATTAAACTTTTGCAATATTGACTCCAAGGTATACATTTTTTTGAAAAAATATTAATAGACAGCGTACAGTAATTTGTTTGAATGACTGGTTTTGTTTATATCGCAAATTAGTATAACTTGAGTGTAAGCGAATCACATTCAAGGTATACTAAGCGGATAATTGATAAATACGTAAATATGTTCTATATTTAGTTTTAAAAATGCTATACAATGAGTGCGTTTTAATTACATTGAACATCCAGTATAATGAACGATGACATTTTCTTTTATGAATATAGAAATTAGGTCACTTTCGCTTCGGAGTTTTTAATTATAGTCTTTTAAAGACGTAGATTGTTTTTAAAAGATTTTAATCGATATTTCGCTGATGATGACGTCAAAAACGTTATTTTCGAAACTAAGCATTTATCGGTCGTATTATCCACATATGTTTTTTTATTTAAATATTTTAATTTATTAATATGTATAAAACAGAAAAAGTTTACAAAAACAAAATCAATTCTTCTATTGTTTTCTTCCTTCTTTTTGTTATTTTCATTCACTATTTTTTTTAATTACTTATTTTCATAAACAAAAAAAAGCTAAAATTAATTTTTGATTTTTTTAGCGAAAGCTGTGCAAAGTAGGTTTAATTTTAATCCATGGTTCAGCAATTATTACTTGCCGATTTAAATTGTACCTCCCATAGAACCGGTTTTTTTTATTTTCGCTTTTCTCGAAAAAGGATGCTGAGTTTGATCAATTTTTGCATTGAGAATGTTTTGCAAATTTAAAATAGTATTGTACCGACCTCAACATTTTTTTTTTTTTTTTGAAAACGTTCTATTTCAAAAATAGTATGGTTGATTTTTATGAAACTTGGGATCAAGCGTTTTTAAAAATATTTAAAATATTTTAACCAAAAATTATTCTTAAAAAACCGTTACAAAAAATTTGAATTTTCGCGAAAAATACTCTTACGATTTTGATTGAAATGTGTACTTAAACTATTATAACCTACCATTTAATAAAAGTACAATTTACAGTTAACCATTATTAACAGAACCTCTCATAGAATTGTTTCTCTTTTTTTGTTTAATAAATTCAAAAAATATTGCATATCAACAAACAAAAAAAAAAAAACAAATTTTGCCCAAAAAAAACTTTGATTTTTCTTAAACGGGTAAATGAATTTTTTTAATTTTTAATACTTAATAATACTTACATATATATAAAATTTTGTGAACATTTTTAAGTACATATTAAAAATTTATCTTAAAAAATCCAAAACTTTTTTTTTTCTAATAAACTAAGATTTGTTAGATATCAGATGGTGTATTTTTTTAAGCTCTCAGAACAATTTAAAGAGTTTTTTTTTTTTTATAAATTATTTTCGAATTATGTTGATTTTTTTAAATTTGTTCACGCATACGTTTGTGTGCTCACATAAATGTACAAACTACTTCCTCTTCCATCGCTTTCATCCTTTTTTGTCTTAAATAATCGATTTACTTCGACTCTTACTAGCTGAAAACGAAAGTTGAATGAATGCAAGATTGCCCAAAAATTAAAATGAATAATCACCCAATTTTTTTTTTTTAATAATAACAAAACGCAAGATCGCCCAAAAAATCACCCAAAAACCGATTCTTCATTTATTTTTGGGCGATTTTTCATTTTTGTTTTGAGACATAATTTTGAGCGAACTGCCTCGCCAGAGTTGAGCTACAGAACAGTGTTTGTTCCAAACCTAAAAAACAAAAAAATGAGCATAACCACAAAAATCAAGAGCCCCAATCCCCCAATATCGGGAAATAAATAGTTTAAACGTGTTACGAAAAGACTGCTCAAAAGCATCAAGTGTACTAGGTGATGTAAACGCTGTAAGCGGAATTCGTTCTGCTTTCAAACGAGCTGTAGAGAAGTAATATTTATTCAAATTCATTAAAAGTATTTTAGAAGTTGTTCTAGTATTAAAAATTGTGTGCCCTGCTTCTCATGGCATTTTAATCTGGTGAGTGATTTTAAAAGATTTCGATTTGTTGACATTCAGATACGATAGGTTTAAACAGACATAATTCTAGAACCTAATGTTTTTTTTAGAACAGTCATGGTGTCGCGATTTGTAATTATGATGATTTTACTTACTTTATAAAACAAAGTTCTGTCGGTAGCGGCGACAGGGGGGCGGCGAGGGCGTGTCGTGACGTGCCCGCGCCACCCGCACACGCCCGTGCTGCCGACCCCGTCAACCCGTTGCCCAGATGTTTTGGGCGATTCTTCATTTACAATTTTTTGCCAAAAATATTTTGGGTGATTTTTCATAAAAAATAATAAGTGTTTTGGGCGATTTTGCAATTATAATTTTTGGGTGATCTTTTATTATAAAAAATCATCTAAATAGTGTAAAATTAAGAATCGCCCAATAATAATTTTGGGCGATTTCTCATTTTTAGGTTTTGGGCGTTTTGTTTTTGGGCGATTTTTCCCATAGCTAGGTCAATCTGACATAAGCCTCTTCCATAGCAGTCCATAGGTCTCTGTGTTTTGTGTCATTGTAACACTTGTTATTGAATTGTATAAGATCGTCCATCCATTTGTGAAGTGGGGTCCATTTTGTTGTTATTTTTGTCCACCTATTACCTTGTAATCTTGAGATGTGACCTAAAAATACGATAGAGTAAAAGTCCAAAAAAGTGCTCTATATGTCATAACATCCACGTCGTCATCGGTCTGTTTATCTAACAAACAAATATTTATTTTTTTTAGTACTGTCGATTTTTGTCTCTTTGCTTATCTGCATAGTATAGATTGTTAGCCTTAAAAAATGAAAAGAAGTATATTTATAAGTGCGACTAGTCGTATATTTATTGTTTTTAATTTTTTTTCATCCGCATTCCGCTCAACGACTCAAGGGAATATGGTTAAACTTGTGTTATAATAATTATATGATTTTTATCAAAACCCAGTTCTCTTATGAAATGTGTTAAGTCTGATGCTTTAATACAATGGCTTTTGAGTTGTAAACAGTGCTGGGGGCATTTTTAACAGAATTCCCTCCACGCAGTCGGTAAATTCCCTTTTCGTCCCACAAATATTTTCGTTTTTCCCTTTTTATTTCCCACAGAAAAAAAGTTAAAAAGTGGACTCAAAATGAAAAATAAAGAAATATTAAAAACCAACAAAGCACATAAATAATGTTTAATTTTAATTTTTGAGAAATTAAAAAACAAAAAGAACAAAAGTTTTGAATATGAAATTAATTTTTTTTAAAACTATTTAAAACAACTTGATTTAAAAAATTACTAAAAAAAATGAAATAGTAGCCCTCAAAAAATCCATTTATTTTTAATAATTTTTTCCATTATAAGTTAACTTTTCAGAAAATACCACCTCCAGCCTCAGGGGTGGGGGGAGATAAAATTGATCTTTTATAGAATGACCCAAAAATCATCACTGTGGAAGTGAAGAAGCAATCTATTTGTGGATATACATATCATGTTTTTTCTAAACACTAAAGATATAACTGAACACGAATATAATCACTAAAGATATACATAATATATGTATCTACTTGTTGATAGTACCTACTATGTTCACGACCAGGTTTTATAAAATCTTTTAAGAAATAATTCTGACATTTCTTAAACTTCATTTTCACTTCTTTCGAAATAATCTAAAAAAATTGATTATAATTTTGTTGATGAAAGAGCTCATAATAAAAAATTTTAAAAATCAGAGAATTCCCACAAAATGGGTCGGTTTTCCCTTTTTCCCTTTAGAGGTCAAAATTCCCACAAAAAGGGATTTTTCCCACGATCCCTCAGTACTGGTTGTAAATCTTTTAAAAATATGCATATACAAGAAACGTAAGAGTTGTGAAAGAGAAAAAGAATAGGCTTTAAAGAAAATCAGCAGCATTTCTGGCATAAGTGCTATTAATTTCTTACGAACAATTATTTCATTCGGTAAACTACATATGTAGGTGGAAGTTAGTATTTTAATACATATGTATCAAAGAAACATTAGAAATAGTAAACCACAAACTACATTATACAAGCAATAAGGCATAAAATCAAGGATCTATTACGGGAGCTCTAAATTTAAAACTATTTGGATTCTGTTTATCTTCATATTTTCATCATGCTCCAATAACTAATTTACCAAAGTCACAACATGCACTTAAAATTAAACTTTTTGAAATACCATTAAAATATTTGAGTATCCTCTTTCCTACATAAATGTCATAGACATACCAAATACTCTATTCGTTTAGCTTTCAAGATCTTTGCATTCAAAAATGAATGTCCTTGTTCTAGAAACAAAAAAATATATGATGTCTTAAGCATCATAATTGCTGAGCTCATCAGTAGCGGACTAACAAAGTCTCATAGGGGTATTACACTTGTCAAAACAATTAAGGGAACAAATAAAAAATCACTTTTTTTTTTGTGTTTTTTGAAGAGCTGTATCTCTGTGAAAAGTGGTCGTATTGAGATGAAACAAAAAGTCTTCTGAAGCTTTATATTTTTTGTATTGAGAATTTTAGCAAATTATATTTTTAAGGTACCGTTATTGCGCAATCATAAGAAGCAGCACGACACAAAAATTTTCTTTTTTTTTCTTTTTTTGAACAATGACATTTTCTTCGAAAATTTTTTTTGTTTATTCAGCTTTAAGGTAGTCTTTTTTCGTCATTCTACAATTTTTTTTTCAGAAGAATATCTGGCTTTGAATGAAAAAACAGACTTTTGCTACCAATATCTTCGCAAGAAATGACGACACTGAAAATAAAAGGGTGGTTTTAAAAACAGGAATTAATATTCTGCAAGATTTTTCTAAAACTTTATAACGATTATTTTTTTTGGCTCCTCATCGTTAAATTCAGAATTATTATTTATTTTTATGTTAATTTTTTACTGCTTTACAAATATTGACTGCACGACTTAATTTGGTATGACATTTTAAAGAACTATAGACCACCAATTTTCCTGTAAAATTTCAAGTTAATGCATTGAACCGTTTTCACGTACCGAGTGATCAAAGTCGTAAAAACCAATTAAAGGAACAAATTGAGTGGTTCATAAACATTGTGAAATTGTTATCAAAATTGAAACGAAAACAACAATTTCTGCTAAAAAATTACAACTAAAATTTTAAAATTTTGAAAAAATTATTCAATTTTTCTCCATTTTATTTTTTTTTTTTTTTGAAAAAACTGTTTTTTTTTCTTTCAACGCTTATCACTATTGTAACTAACGCAAAACTGTGAAAAAAGGGCAGAAATTGTTGTACCTTAAAAATGTAATTTGCTAAAATTTCTCAATACAAAAAATATAAAGCTTCAGAAGACTTTTTGTTTCATCTCAATGTGACCACTTTTCACAGAGATACAGCTCTTCAAAAAACACAAAAAAAAAGGGATTTTTTTTGTTCCCTTAATTGTTTTGACAAGTGTATATTTACAGAACTGCTGGGCGTAATCGATAGTGCGTTTGACTGTCATGCTGAAAGTCTTCGGATAAAATCCGCAGCCTAATAACACAAAAAAAAGAAATCTTTCGTCATGGATATACTGCCTCTTGTGAGGAATTAACTATCTTTAGTCATTTAAAAAAAAAATTGTTGGTCTCCTCCGTGCTTGGTGTTAACACGCACACATGAATTGTTGAGAGTTATGTCATTATAGTTCCTGGTTGTACGCGAGCTGTGTGGCAGTTAAATGTACTGGCACTTAAACAGTGCTGCCATAATTTGAAAACTAAAATCTGTGTATTTTTAAACACCAAAGAGACCAACTCCTTAGAACTTTAATCTTCAGGCCATCATTTTATGGGCTGGTTGAACTATCAGGACAAACTCGTGCGATCCAGTCGTGGATTTTATTTAATTGTATTCTATACGATTATAGTAAAGTAATTATAATTATTTTTTATGTCTGTGTTAACGTTTCTCTTGTAACACAAAGCTTTCTTACTTTTAATAGTATGTATTAAATTCTTTCATTTATTTCCTTCGAAAGAACTTCGAAAGAAGTATTCGAATAAATTGTTCTTCATTTATCAAAAACTAGAAAACTTAAAAAAAGTTTTCTTTATATTTTTCAAGAGATACCTAAGGTATTCATGAAATCATATAATAAGACATGTGAATATGAGAGTACATTTTACAAGCAAATATTTAAACGCTCAAATTTGCATGATTTTTTAACGTCAAGGAAATTAGCTATTTTTAGATGTCTATCTATAAAATTTTTATTCAGTCAGATGTAAACTCAAATGACATTGAAACGATGTAGACCGTCTGTAACAAGAGAGTGTGAACAATCATGGAAATTGAAATTAACGAACGTAAGATATTCGTACTGATATATTAAATTGAAATGTAAGATACATTTTGTTTAAACTGATAATGGAAAGTAATAAATATATCTGTAATCTATGGAAATATGCTATCATTTGGAGGATACTGCAAACAAAATTTAAACCTGAGGTACATACTTGGAAGTGTTTTTTTTTATTTTGCTGAATTTAGCATATTATTAACTCAAGCCTAATTTATAGATCTAATCGAAGAAGTAAAATTTTTATACGAAAATTAGCTCTTTTCCCAAAGGTGAAAAATACAGTAAAATTATTTTAGCAAAAGGGAGGAAGAAAATTCATTTCGAAGTAAACATAATTCAACGGACTTGTCTTTAACCCTTTCGATGCGATATTCATTGATGTTTTATTTCGATTTTGATTTCACTTTTCGCATTGATTATAGGCTTTAAGAAAAAATAATCATACCACTTTACCAAAATTAATTTTTGTTCATAAACTAAGTAAATTTATTGTTATGTATGTATTCAGTTCAACTTGTATTTATTTGTTTTTGATTTTTTTTAATTACCTCTTTTTGAATCGTAATGGGTGATTTATTAAAAAAAATTAAAAAAAAGAAGTTTCCGTTTCTTCATATTTATTTTTTAAAGATTATTTCTTTTAAATGTTGTACTTAACTACGGCTTACAAGATCTTTTCTGCATTCTCAATTTACTATAACGCGTTCTAGTATTTCAAGTAATATTCGCGTAAGGAATTTCCATTTCCAATTCCAAAATCTTATCCGGTTTATCCGCCTTAACGTAACCCCAAAGGAAAACGTCTAGAGGTGTGTGATATCATATAATGTAAACGGCCAATTTACTGGTGAAAAACCTGTCATTAACGCGTTATCTGTCAAGTGTCAATTATCCCTTTTTAAATTAACTAATCTTTCCGAGCAGAAATTAATGTCGAATTCCTTTTACCAAAAATATTCGATTTTTTTTTTTTAAACAGAATCGAATTTTTTCTTTTAATACAAGGGATTTGTCCAGAAAAGTCGATTTTTTCTTCTAAACAAATCGATTTTTTTTCTTAAAAGGAATTCGACATAAATATTCAAATTTCAGTAAATGGAGTGTGTAATATATAGAAGTTGCCTATATTGGAAGAAGAAACAGTTAAAAAGCAAGCCAAAATATTCCACGTAACCAAAAACTTCTAATGGTAAAGAATGAGCTTACAAAATTTATATCAAAAATAATAATTCATAACATAATTATTAGAAATCATTCTATGTATGTATGTAATATTTATTCATTTTACACTTTTGTTTAGCGCAGAAAAATTGACAAGGAAATAAATTAAAGAAAAAAATATAATTTGATGAATATTTCCTGTAGATGGATTCTGTTCAAAAATTGTGTTTTTCATAATTTTAGCCGAACCCGCATAATAAATCAAAAAATAATTCAAAAAAAGTGTACACATACAATTTCCTATACGCATTTTTTTGATATAAACAAAAAAAAAAAAAGAATGAAACTGAAAAGTCTATAAGTTTTGCTTATTTTTCTAGCGTGAAAATGTTTATTTCAAGAAACTACCTTAAAACCATCAAAATTCTTTAAAATATCTCTTTCTCTCAGGTATGTATTGTTTTCTCTGCCTGAGTTTAAAAATATATAATTTATCTATGCCAATTTGTTGTTAACCACTAAAACGTCTGTTTTCTCTGACGTATCTATATTTTTTTTTTTTTTTCTGAATGCGCGTGATTTTAATTTTTCTCGTAAAGTCAAAAGCATATTATTTGAGTGAGTGATATAGAGAAAAGAATACACCGTTATAGAAAAAAAAAAACAATAATAATATAATCTATTAATGAAACTCGACCGAATTTTCCATTGAATTTTTAATGATATTAAAATAATGAAACAACAATTTTTGAAATACTTGCAATGTTGCCAAATAATTTATTATAATATATCAGCCCACAAAGAATCTCAGTACATTCGTACTTTAGCAAAACTTAAAAAAAAAATACAAATCACAAGTTTTTTTGGTTAACACTTTCAATTTTCTCAAAAACCACTGTAGAGAGGTTTTGATCTTGGTTGTAGACTATACATACATATATTCCTTTATTGGACTGCATGAATATAAAAACTGAATCATCGGAATTTGTCACTATTTTGAGAACCATCCTTTTTCAAATACGTACAGGAGTCGCCCATCTGGAAAATTAATATTATGTATCTATTGTCCACAACCAAAAATGCACATATATATTTTTATAAAAATTGATTTGAAATCATAAAAACTTAAAATAAAAAATAAATTTGATGGCACAACAGCTCATGAAGAACTAGGGCCTAGTGACTTACAACTCTCAACCATTCCTGTGTGCGTGTCTGCAGGAATGGAGGGGACCTACAGTTTATTGCCGAATCCGAACGGCTAACGAGCCGCACTTTTCTGTGAAAGGAGATACTCTTGGAGGATTTGTCAATTCATCGCAAGAGGCAGTAGCCGTTTTTTCTTTTAAATAAATAGGTGGCGAGGCTGGGGATCGAACCTTAGACCTCCGGCATAACAGTCCATCGCACTAACCATCACGCCACGGCTACTACTACATAAAAACTTAAGTTGTTTAAAAATTAAAATGATTATTTATCAACTACATCTTAGTTAGTTTATTTATCATTACCATGCAAAGTTTATGAAAACCACAATGCCATCAAAAATGTTTATGAAAAAATTTAAGAATAATAAAATTAATAAATTAAAAAAGATGATCCTCGACGGCGCTGTAGACTGAAGGTGTAATTTTTGTATAACTCTACAAAAGGGACGCACAAAATGAATATAAACTTAATTTACCGTTCAATATATGCGTTTTATTGGCAATTTTATAGCTAGCGCAGTAAAATTTTCCTTTGTGAACAATAACAAAACCAAAAGTGCCGATAAATAAGCCAGTAAATTAGCTAAACAAAATTGTTCGGTAAAAATAAGCTTACTAGACCAAGAGTAGGAACTACTTAATAATAGTGTTTGTCCCTGCAAAACAGCAGCCCATAAGCTCGATACTATATCACTCCAGTTGTTTCTTTCTACCTCATTATTTAAATTGATGGAGTAAATGCGCTTTGCTAAAGCTAAAAGTACCTGGCTACACATTCATTTTGATAAAGTGCTATAATTAATTTTCTATAATCAGACAGAATTAATTAGTTATGTAGATTGAAAAACAGAATCATCATTTTTTTAATATTTTTTCTCAGTGTATAACCTACCTAGAAAGGTTATGTGCAGTTTGTAGGACCGTTTTTATGTATCAAAATAAAAAATAAATAACGCTGATTAATTTGGATATACAAAATAGAATAGACCTTATAACATTATAAATCTTGATTATTTTGATATATGTAAGTATGTACTACCTAATTCGTTATTGTACAAATTTTCAAGCCCAAGGTCTTTGAATAAAAAGAATGTGAAAATAAATGCATGACTAAATCGCACCAATTCACTCTTCTGGTTCAAGCGGCTTAAGATCCTAAAGATTTTATATTACATACATACATTATGTATATAACATGCTTGCATATTACATATAAATTAAAAATAAAAATGGTAAAGAAGCATTTCTAAAGAAATTTTTTAGGCTTAACATAAAGAGCGCAGTCTGAATTAAAAAAAAAATAATATAAATGTAAGCAACATTTCAAAAATCGTATTATTGATTTTCATAGAAATGTTTTTCAAAATTAAAAAAATCGTTATTCCAGCATAAATAAAATTAAGATTTTTTTTTTTTAAATCCAAGAACATATGAAATTTTGAATATATGTACATTGTACATAACATATACATACATATGTAATATCTATGAATTATTTCGATTTAAAAAGAAATCCTGTGTTAAAATTTTGATCAAAATCGGTTAAGCCTTTTAAAAGAAAATAAAAACAAAACTTTTGTAATTTTACTTTTAGAGTTAAAAAAAATATGCACGACTGGATCGCACGAACTTGCTCTTGTTGTTAACAACTATAATTTTGTTATATATACAAGATATGCCTTAATAATGTTATGACATTTTTAATCAACTAAATTTTAATGAATCGAAAGTACTAACAAAAATTTTACCTATTATTAATTTGTTTGAATATTTTGTTTTGTTTAAAAATAAAAAAGTATTTTCAAAAATTTTTTTTAATGCAATATTGTTTGACTTAAACAGAAGCAACAGATTGCAAATCTTTAACAAAATCGATCCACTCATTGAGGCAATTATTCTAAAAAAAAACATAACGAATATAACTTTTCCACGGTTAAAGCGGTAAAAGCTAGAGGAATGTATTTCATACAAGTCTTGTAGACCATAAGATTTTCTACAAAATAGGTTTTAACATCCTCCGATAAACTGTTTATAGAAGATATATTTTAAAGAACGTTAAAACGAAAATGTCGATTTTTCGAATACAACTTCTAAACAGTGTGATGTGTTTTTGAAAACATATTCCTACAAAGTATGTTCATTATTATAACCTTCTACAAGAAAACATAAACATTTTTCTTCTTACATTTACCGTTTAAAGATTTATCATCATTTTTAAATTAAAAAAAAAATTAATTTAAAAAATAATTTGGTCAGAAGTGCCTTTAACCTTGAAATGTGGAAGTTTTTAATAAAAACTTTTTATGTTTATTTTATAAAATACAATATTTCTAGCAAAAAATTTTGCAACACTAATTTCTATACAAGGAGCTATCAGTTACAAGATATTGCTCCCTTAAAATAACATAATAACCACTTGTGTATACCCTCGTTCATGGAAAGAAGCCAAGATACTCCCAATTCCTAAATCCCAAAACCGATTGAATGCAGAATACCGGCCTATATCTATCTTGCCGTTTTTGTCGAAAGTTTTTGAAAAAGCAATACTTAAGCAGTTACAGAGATATCTTTCTACAAATAATCTTTTAAGCTCCTTTCAGTCCGGCTTTCGTGCTAAAAGAAGTTGTAAAACCGCATTGCTACTATGGATATGAACTGTTGTACCTTCTTAACATTGCTTGATTTTTCTAAAGCGTTTGACACTGTTAACCACTCTGTACTCTGTAAAAAACTTCTTAATAATTTCGGTCTCTCCTCATTTGCAGTACGATTATTGTACTCCTATTTAACCGATCGCCAAACAATGCGTGGCAGTGGGTAATAGAATGTCTTCATTCCTTCCTATAAAAACCGGTGTTCCCCAAGGGTCTGTACTTGGACCACTGTTGTTTTCCATTTATGTCAAGGAACTACCTGGAATGGTCAAACATTGTTCTGTTCATATGTTTGCAGATGATGTCCAGTTATACCGAAGCTGCCCAATTACCAATGTTGCAAGTGCAATAGATAATGTCAATGAGGACCTGAAAATAATTCAGCAGTGGGCACTTAGACATAGCCTTTCCCTAAATCCGGGAAAGTCAAAAATTCTGTGTATTTATAAACAGCGACTAGACACTTCCTACTTCCCCCCGGTTAAACTCGGGGACTCTAATATCGAATATGTTCGAACTGCGAAAAATTTGGGTCTCGTTTTCAATGAAAACCTTACCTGGACTGACCACATAGTAGCAACAGTTGGGAAAGTGTATAGCGGACTTCGATTACTTTGGTGTTCCCAAAGATTTATTCCAACAGCTTCAAAAATGATTCTGGTAAAAGCATTACTCCTGCCTATTCTCACTTACTGCTGCGAAATATTCTGTAATGTAGATTATAATACAAAAAGGAAAATGAAGATTGTTTATAATAATTTAGCTCGTTACGTATTTAACAAAAAATATTTTGACCATATTTCTGCGTATTCCAAGCAAATAACAGGTCTTCAATTCGAAGACTTGATAACATATAGATCACTTGTTCTTCTTCAAAGAATCATGCAATCACATCAGCCTGACTATTTGTACAACAGACTAAATTTTCCAAACTCGCAAAGAACGACTATTTTACTACAATCAAGATTTAGCTGTCTGCAATCTGAACGTACATTTGTTGTCCATGTCACTCGCCAGTGAAACTCATTGCCCATATAACTTAGGAGGATCACAAACGCAAACACTTTTAAAACTAACCTGTTTAAATACTTGGCTAGAGATACATAAAATCTAATTAACAATAACTTTATTTTATTATTTAAATTTCAATTTTATTTTGTCAAAAAAAAAAAAAAAAAAAAAAAAAAAAAATAATCAAAGCTTTTTGAATTTTCGAACAACAACAACAACAACTTAATTGTGCTACCACCAATTGCTTACGAATTAATTTTAGGTATTTTAATTCTTTTTAATTTTGTTGGGCTGTAGATATAGCTATTTCAAGGGGTGCCGAGTCGCCTATCATCATAGTCTCCTTTTTAATGGTACTGAGCTTTAATCCAATTTTGTTGTGAAAAACTTTCTACATGCACACCATCATGAGATTTGAACCCACGCATATCAGATTTGATAAAATTCTAAAAGTTCCAGGGTTAATCTTGTTTATTTTATTTTAAAAAATGATACCTTCAATATTTATTAATTGTGTATTCAATTAAACTTTAATCCATAAACCTTTAAGAACGTGAATATTGAATTTATTTTTTTTTTTCTTAATATACTCATTTTTTGCAACAAATTAAAATTCTTAAATGAGAAGCTAGCAAGCAACAGTGACTTTTCCAATGAAATTACTATTTCGTCTTGCGTGGAATTGACGAAATTCTTCAAAAAGTATCTTTTTTCATGAAGAAGTGCGTCCCACCTTACGCTTTTAGATTTTGCAATAAACTGTAGGTATCCTTTTATTCCTGATGCAGACACGCACACAAGAATGGTTGAGAGTTGTAAGTCCCTAGGCCCTGGTTCTTCACGTGCTGTCGCTCTACTTATCTAATTTATTTTTTATTTTCTAAATGGCTAATTCTATTTGAAAAGTATGTACATATTTAATTATCGCAATTGATTTGAAGTTAAAGCATCCGAATATGTAAAAAATGAAAACTATCCTCAAATGAACATACATAATTATGTATGTCGACAAAAAAAGTCATCCTCTTTTTTAATCAAATTCCACTTAATTTCAATGAATAAAGATAATTGTACATCATCGAACTATAAAAAAGAATGTGCCATTCAATTTAAAACCGACCAACTCATTTGGCAATAATTTTTATTTTGTTATAAATGATGGCACGTAGACAGACATCAGTTGGTTTGGTATGTTATGTATTTATTTTTTTTTGCTGATGGATGCAAAAAAAAAAGACAGTTTAAATTAAATACTCCTGACAAAAAAAAAAAAAAATTCCCTCGACACCCAAACACAATTGAATATGATGTCGACACGGCTATAAGAATACTTTTTCGAAAACTCAAAATTCGAGTCGAAAAATTTTCATCTGAGAGTGGAAACACAGAGATAGAGAGAGAAAAAGAGTGAGTAAGAGAGAGAATTAAAAAAAATCATTTAAGCATAATTCTTGTAAATACCTACTTTCACACACTAAAAATGAAAACTTAAGGAATACAAAAACAAAAATAAAATAGATGAAACTGGGTACGTAAAGTATCTATCATTTAAGTATCTATGCAAATAATTTATTTTATTCAGTTAATTTAGAATACTCAACTCGTAATCGTGCCGAAGCGACAATCAACGACACGTTCTTCATAAAAATTGTTTTTCAACTTACGAGTTATAATTGTTCATTTGGTCAATTTAAAATATCAATTGAGTTAATTTATGAACATTCATTTTTACACAATATCGAAAGCAAATGATCTCTTATAGATACAAAATAAAAGCATAAGTTGGACAATATGATCAGTTAAGGACTGACAAGTAGTGAAGAATCACGTTGAAAATTTCGTCTTATAAAACGCCGTCTTAGAAAAATAAAAAATAAATAATGGACTTGTAATTTTTGTAAATTTGTAATACTGTTGAAATTTTACTAAATTATTGAGGCTATAGAATCAATCTTGCTCTCATAACTTTTTTGTTTCACATCAGACGAGATGTGTGTATGCAAATCTTAGTGTTGTGCTATTTTTAAGACATCAGTCCTTAGTTTGTCACGGGCGCCATTTTTGTGTCACGTAGCTACATTAAATAGAAGGTTTATTTCATGTGTCTCACTCAACCCATACATAAAAATTTATTAGAACAAAATAATAAGATATACGTATAAATTTAAAAAAAAAGAAAAAAAAAAGGAAAAAGTCTTGAAAACGACAAATACCTACAAAACATACATACATATATCTAGTGTCTATCATTCGATTTCGAGTTAATTTTAAAGAACAAAAAATAAAGTGCGAAACGGCTGAACAGTCTTTCATCAACCAAACAACATAACGGTTCTGATACATATCTATAGAATTATATGTCGTTTGGGAAACCGAATTTTTTTTCAAGATAAAAGCAAGTCACAAGGCCTGAAGAATTCTTTACGTCGTCAACTGTAATCGCGGATAAACATTCGTGAAAAAATAAATTCGTCCATGCCATGCGCGATAAAATCTCTCAACTTTTTTGCCTGCAGAAAAACACATGCAAATTTAATTCAGATAATAATCAAGGTGAATTTAATAAAACAGAAAAAAAAAAAGAAATCAAATATTTTCTCACAAGTGAAAAATATATTTTATATTTTTAAATTATCATTAAAACAAATATCAATAAAATATATAGAAAGTGTGTATAATAGTTAAAAAAAATGGATATAAAAATAAAACTAATGGAATTTTTGTGTTTGTCTTATTTCAAGGAAATAATGTGCCAATTAAAGCCGCGGCAAACGGGTCAACGGGGATCAATGGGTATTTTGGGACAGAAGGGCCCGAAGCGACAGAGACCGACTCATCAGGGACCGGGGGGATGCGGAAGTCGTTGGAGGGGAAGGGCACAGCGCCGAACGACGCTATTCACCTCCAGAGACGGGTGGGACTCCTCAGTGGGGTGGCTTTAATTGTCGGAACTATGATAGGTGAGTAATACTTTTATTATAAATTTCTCTATTATATACATAGTTGTAAAAGTGTCAAGGTATATTTTATATAAAAATGTAGGTATATGAATTTTTAAAATCCAGCTTGAAGGTTCGTTAAAAAAAGAATAAAACTCAGCAAAAGCTACTAACAAAAAATGACGAAATACACTTTTTAACTGTACAAAATAATCTGATGTAATATTTTGAGGAGGCTGGTCGCACACATATTATAGAATCGATTGAATCCTACCAAGTTATATTACAGTTTTTCAAGACATAAATCCATTTTATCTAGGTATAGGGAAAATATTCTCACTCGTTTTCTGAGTAAGTGTAGGTATATGTGAGGGTACACACTCAAAGCAAACAAGATGCATCTTTTTGTATCAAAATATTTAATTACATTCTTTATTAAGAGTGCATTTTTGTTTTGATTTTGATATTTACCAAGTGGGCCGACTAAAAATAGAATCAATGGACAGACTGGAAAATAATACCGGCATACAGAAAATATTTATACATATAGTAAGTATGAACTTTGTACAAAAACGATTTGAGTGTTGACAGCTTGTCATGGGGAGCACTTAGGTAAAAAGTTAATGGAAAGCAATGGCGTAGTTAATAACATGTCATCTAAAAATTAGATTAAAGATCCATGAGATAAAATAATTTTTGAACGTATCTTCAGTAATAGCCATTTTGTTATTGAAAATAGCAATGAAACAAAATAAATTTGTTTAAGCCTTGTGAGTCGTAACGTAGCCAGACGGTGGGGGGGGGGGGGGGGGGGGGCTTGAAGGGCTAAAGCCCCTTTCGAAATGAACATTTCTGAAGATGTTTTCAAAAATGTTTTTTTAATCCGCATCGCAAGTTGAAAAGAACTTATTTTAAATTTAATTTCGTAAAAACAAACAACACGTTATAAACCAAAAAATGTAATCTACTGAGGCTTTTTTATATTAGGAACAGATCATCTGTAATTTTCCCTAAGCTTTAAGACTTTAATATTAATCATCAGATTAATAGAAACCAAGATATTAGCATTTTAAACGAACCTTATCAGTGTTTTTCTTGGAAAATTGTTTCGTTGATTTTTGCGTTGTACTCTAAAATATCGAAAAAATGGCAATAAGGTTCGCTTAAGAAGCTGAAGTATATCTTGCGGGTTCCATTTATCTAATAGTGAATATTAAAGTCTTGAAGGTTAGGGAATATGACAGACCATCTTTCTTTAAGAAAATAATAGAAATTGAAAAAAAGTAATAAGTTTTAAATTTCTTTTATAGGAGCGTTTTCTAATACAAAACTTTCTTCGTTAAATAATTGATTCAAAATTGCCTTTAGTCTACAAAAGTCAGAAGAAACGCCAAGTTTTGGTTATGAGCTATTAATCAAGCCCCCTTCGAAACAAAATCCTGGCTATGGGTCTGCTTGAGAGAAAAGCAAATAAAAAGCAATGTTTAAATCTCGACTGAAATACACCAACACCAAGCGTTTTTTTTTGTAAATTTGCATTAAAAATTATTAAGAGTAGAAGTTAAGAAAATAAGAAAATACAAAAAATTTAAGTAACTGAAATTTTTAATTGAGAATGAATAAATTTGCCTCTAAACTTTTGTTTGGTATAAGTCCGATTTTAAACTCATTCAATATTCTTACTTGAACTTGTCCCATAGGCAGGGCCGGACCAACCATATGTGCAAGATGTGCAAATGCACAGGGCGCAAAGTTCTGGGGGCGCATTACCAGGAGCGAGAAAATGTTATCTGATCTTGGACAAACTTTGTCGGTTAAGATTAAATAAATATCAGTTTTTAATAGAAGTGACGTGTTTTTTGTGGAAGTATTTATTTATGATAGAGAAAAATAAATTGTACCTATCTTCTAAGTTGTTTCGTTCGTTTTTCCGATATGAAAAAAAAAGCCTTGGGGGCAGAATTTAGCAAAAGGCGAAGGCTTGTTGAGGCCGAAAACAAAACACAGAACCAACATTTTTAAAACGCAGCGATGAACAAGCAGATAGGAAAAATGTGAGTATTCTTAATTATACTATTGATGAGGTGCAGGCAGGAAATACAATCGATGACGTGCAGGTAGGAAACTCAGTGTTGTCAGGAGAAGAGGTATCTTTAATGTTAACATATGAACTTTTTGATGACCCCAATAATTGGGGAAATTTATCTGATGAGCTTATTAAAAAAATAGTTTTAAAAGGTCCAAATTCAGAACCATAAGTCTCCAAAAAACAAGGAATAGAAAATTTTCAATTTCAAGTTATCAACGAACTTTATCTAATGGCAAAGTAGTTCCAAGGACTTGATTAATTTATTTGAAATCAAAGGATACGGTTTTTTGTTTCTGTTGTATTTTATTTGCAAAAAATAAAAATTATCATGCTTTGTGAAGTACAGGTAGTTCTGATTGGCCACATTTAAGTGCAATTTTATAAAGTCAAGAGGTTATTTTTTTCCACTTCGAAAATTTTAAAGGGGCGTTTTCTACAAATCTTGCACAGGGCGCAGGTTTGGCTTTGGCCGGCCCTGCCCATGGGATTCGGAGAAAATACAATTTTTACGATGATGTATAAGTAGAAGTGCAAAAACTGGTGATCAGTCGGTATATTTTGTATGAACATTTCATTTGCAGTAAAGTTAAACTCATTTTGACATCACACAAATTTGTAAGAGGCTTTGATTTGTATTGTTCCTCTAAGTCTAGAGCATAACACAAACCTCTCAACTTTGGAAAGAGCATTTTTATGTATGTAAATCAATGTAAAGAAATTCTAATTTTTTATTGAAATTTTATCTTAAAAATTTGTGACTTTTTTAAGTCACCAGAAATTGCTTTTCAATTCACATAATCATGGGAATAATGTATGGCATAACCGATGTTCAAATTTTGAAAAAGATATTTTTAAAAGAACCAGCTAGTATTGCTACCGATTCCAGGCTTAGAAAAAATTGTAATCAGAGAGGCCTTAGTCAGAAAGTTTTTGACAGAATTCATAGTTATGGCTGAGTTCCAAAATGTAGAAAATGTTTTGAAGCGGAAGTAATGCCTATATTTTTCATACATATCAGCAACGGAAACTTGATGCTTTGTAGAAATATTACATTGCATAAATCTGACGTTTCGGAATGAAAAAACAAAAAAAAAATTTAAATCGAAGCAACTAAAAAATTTTTGGATGCGCTGTTTGTGCAGTAAATGCGCATCTGATGCATTTTGGAACTTAGGGGCCAGTTATAGCGATCAGGAAAACTCATCAGGAAAAATTTTCTTTTTGATAATTTAATGTTTTATCATACGATTTGAAATATACAAATGATACAAATCGATGATAAATCATTTTAAATATTTATTTCATTAACAAAATTTTCTTTGGAGGAAATATTTATTCTATAAAATTCATTTTCTGATGGAAACTCGTTTTCTGTACGAAATTTCCATCAGAAAAATGAATAAGTACTTGTTTTAGACAAAGTATTTCTTACAAATTAAATTTTTTTAATGAAAAAAATATTTCAATTGGTTTATCATCGATTCGTATCCTTTTTATATTTAAAATCTTATAATAAAACATTAAACTATACAAAAGAAAATTTTTTTCTGATCCATTTTCCTGATCGCTATAACTGGCGCCTTAGCCTATCATTCTGAAGAAAAGAGTTTAGAGTTTGGATAAATAGGTACTAGCACAAATTATCAATTTTCAAAAAAGGGATGGAATTTTCTCAACAAAATTTAAAACTATTAAAAAGTAAGGGAATGCAAATTAAACTAAGGCTTATATATGTATATGAATGAAACACAACAAACTAACTAACATTTCAAATTAACATTTTTCTGAACTGAGAATTTCTGTCCACAAAAATTTCTTGGAAAAAGTCACTGGTGTGTAAAATTTTTTCTTATTTTGCGAGGATTCTTTTTTATGAAAATCTATCTATTTTTTGAGTACGGGAATAACTTAGAACTGTAATTCACACAAATAATAATAATAATAATAATAATTTAAATAAATAATAAACCCCATAGCATTGAACCTCAAAAGTAAGAACGTGTAATCGATTTTATTCCGAACCTAAATTAAGATATTACTTATATTTATTTTCCCCCATATTTTGACATCAACAAGTTGTTTGTCTCTCTTCCTTAAAAAAAAATCCCAGACAAAACAACTTACCATCATCCTTGGCACGCCTTCAAAATTTCTTAACAACAACATTCCCAATATAAGTGCAACAATTAAAATCGTAATAAATTATGCAAAAAAAAAAACAAACCTGTCATTCATAATGAGATATCAAAACACCTGTCTCTGCACGCAAAGCACACAACTTTTTTGTCAAATGATCCTATAGCCGGCTTTCGTAAGTTGTAGTACGCTTTATAAATAAAAAAACAATCTTTCCCTTTCTTGTTCTTTTTTATATTTTGGCTGGTAATCAAGAAGGAAAAAAATAAATGAAATTTTAGTTTGTACCCGAGTCACTTGATTAGGGACAGAATTTCCTTAAATTTATCTTTCTCGATAGCTTCTTTGTTTTGTAGGAATCTACATTAAATTAATTAAAATCACACTCTAAAATAATTGGATTAGGATATTGTCAGTATTTGTGTCATAGATCTCTGTCCAAAATTTTAAAAGAAATTATTTTAATAAAACTTGTGGGCAAATAGACGAACAAAATTGATTATGTAATGTAGTCAATTTATGTTTTAAAACTTTTTTCATATTTTCAAAATAAATCAATTCCATAAAATATCGCATGCATGATGGAAAATAAAACTCGATTGTTTGAAAAGCATTTTTTTAATAAAACTGATGTCAAAAGACGTGGTCATTGCTTACGAATTTGTTTAGAAATTTGAAGATTTAAATACATACAGCCCTATCATAGTATGGTGAGTGAACTGCCCTCTTTAAAAATACTCCAAATACTTAAATTTCTCAAAGAAATAAATTTGGAGGAAGAGCTGTAAATGAGCATCCTTATCTGGCTCTAAATGGGGGCACAATAGATCTTGAGGTCGCAGTGCAATATAAACCCCAAGTATAATTAATTCATTTCAATTATCACAGTATCCGATGAACGGAATTTTTTCCGAATTTTAAAAAATATTAGAAATATAAGAAATTAATATCACTTTAATTTTTCCTTTTCAACCGCACGTTGAAATAATTTTCCGTAGGTGTAACCGATTTATGAGAAATTTTTATCATTAATATGAAAAATAAAAAAACATTTTGTATGAGTCGGAGAAATTTCCGTTCCGATCGGATACTATGATAGGGCTGATAGAATCAACAATTTGCGTCATTTCTGTTGGTTTGCGACAAAAAAATATACGTATTATTTACAAAAAATGCTTACAATGTGATTCTAAATAAAAGTCAAGTATTAAAATTATACATAAAAACCATTTATATCTATCTTTTCTAGACACACTAGCTCCTTAATTAAAGGAACGAATTCATCTTTTTCCCCCTCCCTTAGCAAGTTTTTAAGAGCAATTAAAATATTTTGCCACTCTTGTAAATGCAATATTAAACTGTTAATTTATTGGAACACAGATACTTTTGCAGAAGATCTATCTGGTTTCTTTTTTGCTCCGTTGTCGTTGGACGACCGAGCTCAAATTTGATATGTCTTACGCAAAACCAAATTTGAAGAAAGTGGTCACAATAAAATATCTGAAAATGTCCGCAGATATTAAAAACATTTATTTCCAATACAAAGACACGGCTGTCAAAGGAAAATAAAACTATAAAAACTTATCAGCAGTCTTAGTCTACCAAAGTTTTTTCATCGAGAATCACCATTCGGTTATTTCAGTGGGAAGCGTCGTCGGTCGTCTTTTCCTGACCGATAGCAGACGAACTTTAAACCTTGGCTACATAATTCGCATACTTATATTTTAATACTTATATATCTAAAGTTTTAAGGGCGAATTATCGCACTTGTGGTGTTTTCGATTGTTTTTCGAAAAGCAGCTCTTCTTCTGAAAAGAATATAAAATGCCTCTGCATGTCTCCATATCTCAATATGCTTCAGAGGACCTATCAACGCATTTAACGAGAACATTGTATGTACTGATGATATTTTTGGTGACTTGAAATATTCAAAACATTGCTAATTTACACTGACCGTCTTAGCAAAGACCGTCAAACTAAGCACAAAATTAAAAAAAATATTATCAAATGCACCCTTAAATATTCGAAGCCTGCCATCCTTCCCAAAAAAAAAAAATAATAAATTTTCGGAATTTTAAACTATTCCAGGCATTCTAAAACTCTATCTCAACTATTATATTCACTAAATTTAGTGACACTATTTCTTTTGTTGTGTAGTAGCTCGTAGCGTAATGGTAAGTGCGTTGGACTTTAGGCCGAAAGGCTTTAGTATTAAGTAATCATAGTTTAACTTAGAGCGCCCGCATGGGGCCAGTAAGTTAGTTGTAAGTTATTGATGAGTAGGCTAGTTTTTATGAATTTTTGTCTAGCTTTAAGTTAGTTATAAGATTGATAAAAAATAAAAATGAATTTAAAATAAAAAAATAATTGCGTTGGACTGTCATGCCAGAGGTCTGGGGTTCAATACCGGCCGCTAACACCTTAAGTTTTTTTTCGGAGCTACTACCTCTTGCGAGGAAGTGACAAATCCTCCAAGAGTATCTCTTGTTGAGAGGTTTAGAGTTGTAAGTCGCTATGCCCTGGTTCTTCATGAGCCGTTTGTGACACCAAATTTATTTAATTTATATTCCTTTTGTTGTTGTTTACTGTGTAAAATTTTGCTAAGCTCTCTGTCCACGTACCAATAAAAAATCGTTTATTGTTAAGTATTATTTAGTGTGAAATTTTGCCGTCCCCCAAAAGTGCCCAAGCGAAAATCGAGAGTTTACATACTTTTTAGTGGAGTGTAAATAAAGTGATATAACCAAACCTCAAATACATATGTACATACAACATTTAAAAGCAAAATAGCATTAAAGAAAGATTATGTTCAAAGTATGACGGGTTTGGTTATATATCTCGATTCAGTTCGGATTCGAATTTAAAACTGCGAGTAGAAATAGCCAAAAATAGTGTTATTTTTCGATATCTATATATTTTTTGTTTTTTGTTAATCTTTGGTAGATGACCATCTTTTTTATTAAAATTTTTAAGAAAAAATGCTCTCTATCTGACAGTTAATTTCTTATCATATAATTGTCATATTTTCTAAAAATATATCGATTCCTTATTTCTTATTCGGTCTTTAATAAGTAAAGCTCGCTTCTTTTTCGAAAAATCAAAAGGTTTTCATTTTTAATTATTGTCATAAACCATTTTTAAATTATTGAATTCTCCGATTTGATTGAATAGCTTATTAAGGCCCATTTGCTCAAACGAAACATAAATATTTATGTTCAACTTAAACGCTTATGTTCGACATTTTTCTCAGCGTAAACTGTCACATAAGCTCTTATGTTGAACTTAAATTTTTAAGTTTCGTTTCAGCAAGTGGCCCTAAATATTATAACAGGATGAAGTGGTTTTATTAAATATTTTTAGTATTTATTTGCGTAGAAACATATATTTATATAAAATATCTATAAAATCTATATTTATTTATTTATATTTATAATATTATAGTTTTAACTCTGTTCTAAGAAATTTAATTACTTATAAATTTTAATAAATTATTTTGTGTAATTTTTATTTTAATTTTCATATTTTCACATAAATTTGAAATATATCATTAAAATTTCTATGATATAATTTTCTTTTCTATCACAGGGTCTGGAATCTTCGTGTCACCTTCAGGTTTACTGGTTCGTACTGGTTCTGTTGGTGTAAGCTTTATAATATGGCTGGCCTGTGGTTTGCTCTCATTGTTGGGTAAGTGTGATTGTTTAATTGAACAAGTAAATTAATTATTATTATTACTATTATTTTCGATTGAATGTGTATGTATTCAGATATCATATATGTGAAAACATTGAAATTGAGTGCGCTCCTATCAAACATTTTTTATTAAATTATTTAGCATCCAGTTACTTAATAAAAAAATATTTTGAGTCATTTCTATAAGAAATGATTTTGTTAAATAATATCGTATGCAAACTATGAGTTGTATTTAAATATTTAATTGTAAAGATTTGATGATATGTTGAAATACAACTCATGTGGTTTATAATGTACACCAATATGTGTTTCTTTGTAATTCCATATTATGTTTGTTTTTGTGGTGAAAATAATTCAGAAGTTGTATTATAATTATAACCCGATTCTTCCCTCTTCGGTAGATATATATTTTTTTTTTTAATTTTTTAACAAAAAAACGTGGAAATATACTGTTATAGAAGAGATAAATTAATTTAAATTAAAAATATTTCTAAAATAAACTGATAGGTAAACTAATCCAAATTCTATGGCACCTAAGATAAAGGACCTGTATAACTTGAGCTCTAGGGATGTTTAAATATTTTTGGTTCACAAGTTTTCATTTAAAAATGTAAGAAAAATATTAAAAAATTAAAGGTTGCAAGGAAACAACAATTAAGATATTAAAATGATTTTGTTGGCGTGTCAGACTTTCCGGTTACAATGGTATAAGTGGAAATTTCTTGAAGTCTTTAATATCAATCTTTTATCAAGCTTAAAAGCCCCACATAAATTAAGAATTTCCTTCATAAATAGAAAAAGAAAATGAAATTGACAAAATACAAATTACATTCACTCTCATACACAGACATTAGCAATTAATTCGAAAAAAAAACCTTATCTTACCGAGACAGAGACTCCCATCAGACCTGTTGGCTTGAGATTTATTTTTCTTATACCTAAATCATTATTTATTTTTATGGAAAATTGCCAAGTGCAACCAGATCATGTGCATTAAATAAGTAAAATAGTTGAGGGCATGTGACGTGAGTATGATACTTTGATACAAGATGCAATGTGGTTTAATAAAAAAAATTGGCGCCAATCTAGTATTTTGATGGCATTTAAGAGACATAATAAAATGAATTAAATAAATAAATTTGGTGAAATAGCAGCTCATGAAGATCCCTCAGGGCCTAGTGACTTACAACTCTCAACGATTCCTGTGTGCGTGTCTTTAGGAGAGGGCGGAGGGACCTACAGTTTATTGCCGAATCCGAACGGCTAAGGTTAGCGCCACTTTTCTAGGATAGGAGATACTTTGGAAAGATTTGTCACTTCCTGGCAAGAGGCAGTAGCCCTGCAAAAACATTTTTTGTTTTTTATTTGGCAAAGGCTAGGAATCGAAACCAGACCCTAGATGGCGTGACATTCCAACGCACTAACCATTAGGCCACGGGCTACTATTAAGTGACACAAAAAAAAACTAGAAAAAAAAATTTAAACTTATGTAGCTTAAAAAATTATACCGATTTTCAAAATTTAGCCTTACTTAATTTTCAAAAAAAAAAAATGTATTTTCACATAATTACAGTTTTAGTATAAATGCACCTGGCCAACGAAGGTAATGACCATAAACCTTTTTTGGCCAGGTGCATTTACTAAAACTGTAATTGACCTTTCACTTCCACTGTCAGTTGAATTTTTTTACAACTCTACGAACTATCAATTTTGCCATTGTGCATAAAGTGTATAAAATCAAATTTCAGCCAAAAATTATTTTTAACAATTTTTAGCGATTCTTTTATTTAAAAAAAAAAAACTATTATAGTTGATTTTTTATTAAGTCTTAATTATTTCATTATGTATAGATATAGTATAATGAAATTGAAAGTCGATAGCATTATTTGTTCTCGAGATATTCGAGACATAAGACATTTTACAACTGTTTTTTAAATTTCTATAATAAGAAAACCGCTATTTTAATTTGTTTGAAAACAAAAAAAAAACTAAAAAGCACACTCTTCGTAGACATCTCTCTAAAAACGATGGTTCGTAATTCAACTCGAAACGTTAAGAAATGTCAATATGTATTTTCGATTCGATTTCTTCTAAGGAATCATAGTAGGTCACAAAAACTTAGCAGGTTAGTATAAAATTTCTGCAACAGCTAAACTTGATAAAAGAAGGACAAATAGAAAGACAAAGAGACTGATAGGCAGACAGGACCTAATTCTTCTGTCTTTTCAATAAAACAAGGAAAACTATTTTTGACCGCTTCTAAACATGCGGTGGTTAGAAGCGTAAAGACCGTAAATAAGCGCCACCATTTTCTAAAATTTAAATTTGATTTAAATCGATTTCTGTTGTTGGCCAGAGCAAATAACTTGTTGAGGCAAGTATAAAATTCAACCTTTTGCCCACATTTTTTGACTTAACTTGATCAGATTTCTCTTATTTAAAAATATAAAGTGCGTCATCTAGCAAACATTTGTACTCTCTGTCTTTGTGGGAACTCAAACTCGCTGTAAATATACATGAAGTCATTTTGAGACTCAACATGTTTTCCCTTCAACCAACGAACAAGAATCGAGATAAATGAAATTGAAGTTTCTTCATTGGCAGAAATCTAAAATTAATAGAGAGGCGCCAACTTTCGTTATAATACAAGCAATACATGAAATCTTTGGCCTATTCGGAATTTTTTCATACACCAATTCTATTTACAACCATAAAATTGATTATTAGCAGTAGATCGATAATGTGAATGACAAATAGATATGCTTTGAGCTCCAAAAATTTTCCAAGGTTATATCATTTTTTCTTTTGAATGATACATATATAGCTGTAAAAGATTTACGTTTCAATAGAATTATTATTTTGTTTTTTTATATTTAAAGTTTTCATTAATTTGGCTGAAACAGAAATTTATATTTTGATTGAATGGCACGGAAGATGTAGTAACGAGATATACATACAAAAGTGCCTTCTTAGTTTTAGATATTATTAAATAAAATTAATGCATTTTCTAATTAAAAAAAACACTAAGTATACATTTCATTTTAGTAAAATTTAATTCATAAATACATATAAAAGAACATGAGTATGTGTAAGCTTTTAAAATATATGCTAATATCTAATGTAAAACTTAATGAAAATATAGGGGTCTTTATTTCAAATGATGGTCGTAAAATATAATGTTATAGATGCAAGATGTAAAAATAAAAAAACACTTTTAATTAAGAAAAAAATAATATTGTAGACAGAGTCACAATTCACAAACACCTTACTTATAGAGGTACCTATTTGTGTTGTGAATAAAAAAATAGAACATATATTTTTTTCTAAATTAATTCTTTTCTTAAAAATTCACAGAAACTGGGGATATGCAGTCGGAAATTGGCAATTGGCATACAATGATAGAGAAAGATTTGTATACGCAGCCATTCTATCTTTAATATCTGAAAGATAATATTGTGCCTCTTGATGGGGAGAGATTCAAATAATAAAATATTAAGAGAACATTTAGTTCAATTTAATCGTGACCAAATTTAATGCTGCTTCTTTACGGTCCAACAGGTTTCTACTTTTTTGTATAGTTTTTTTTTTTTATAGATCAGGTGGTTTAAAATGTTAAATATTGACGATTCAATAATAAAAACATTTTTTTTTTGTTTTTTTTTTTTTTTTTTAATTTCTCAAAAATTTAAAAAAAAAATTTGAAATCTGATTTTTTTATTTCTGATTGTTTATTAAAGATTCACATTTTTTGTTGTTGTTATTTTCAATTTTTTCAAAAACGAAAGAAACATTTAGTCATGGTTTTAAGTAATTGACTAGAAATTGATAGAAGCATCGAATATTAAATACAAAAATACTATTTAATAACATAAAATTTCGAACAAAATTAGTTTGAATACAATTTTTTCATTATTTTTTTCAAAATTTTGATTTTTGAAAATTAATTTTTCAAAAAATATTTGCTGAAATAATTTGAATTGACAACAAAATAAAAGAATGGACTGGCTTTAAAAAAAAAAACGTACAGCATGACATTGTAAGTGTTGCCGTTATTTTTTAATCATTTTCTCTCTTAATAATATTCAATAAAAAACAGAAAACCAGATGCTAAAATGTATCTTAGTTTTTGAGAAAATTAAAATTGAAAAAGTTTTAAGTTTTTAAATAATTTTTTTTTTCGAAAATCGCCCCTCCCACCTAAACGGAGGGAAATAGACGGGAGGGGGTCCCATACGATTCTTAACCCAACCTACTCGTTCTATCTTCTTGGTGCACCTTACCGAACACCCTGTATACATGATTTTTTGGTTCCGTTTAATCGATTTCTTCAATTATCCGAGATCCGTTTAGGTATTTTTATTTTCATTTATACAAGATCCGTTTGCTGAAATTTTTGAACAGTCGTTCGAGGCTTGACAAAGTGAAAAACCCGCTTAATTGAAATTGTAATTAAAACTTTTTGTCATTTCACTTGTTTGACTGTACCTTCATTAATAAGGGTGTTATTTCTCAAAATATTTTTTGTTTTAATCAGATACCATGTTAAATATCTTATTCAGAGGAGCAATTTTGAAAAATTAATTTTCTTTAAACCCACCATAATTGGAAAAAAAATGTTTTATCTTTCAAAACTGCACGTTTTTGCCATTTTTGTATTTGATTTTCAATATTATTGACAATTTTCAGTTAAATTCTACAAATTTTAAGTTTTTAGAAAATGGACAATTAGAAAATCTAATTTTAAATTTTTGAACTCAAACAAAGTACGCCATCTGAATTGTGTATAATTAACACGAGTTTATAGGGTTTCAAAAAATTGACTGCTTTGGTATACCTGAAGGTACAACAGGAAAAGTTTTGAATTCATAAACATAACGTGACATAAAATAACGTAATTATAATTCATGCCAGGCTGCTTTAACACTTGAAAGTGGGTGGGCATGTTGTTTTCAGACCGAAAAATTTAAAAGGGCCAGAACCCTTTTAATTGAATATGTGTGGTTTTTAAAAATTAATATTTAAATAATTTTAATTATAGCAAATAAATTAAAAAAAAAATAACTCAAATAATGTTTTTTATTTTTTATTTTTCAGGCGCTCTGGCGTATGCTGAATTAGGCACAATGAACACTTCATCGGGCGCTGAATGGGCCTATTTTATGGACGCATTCGGGCCAGCTCCGGCATTTTTGTTTTCATGGGTATCGACTTTGGTGTTAAAGCCATCCCAAATGGCTATAATATGTCTTTCATTTGCACAGTATGCAGTGGAGGCTTTCGTGAGTGAATGTGATCCACCAACGTCGGTTGTTAAGATGGTTGCATTATTTGCAATTGGTATGTAATCTTATGTTCATTTACCATTTAATCATAAGCCATTATCTAGCAGGGAACGAAATATCAAAAAGTCAAAAAACAAAAACAAAAACAAAAAAAAAAAAAAAACTGTACACAAACAAAAATTTATTATTTCTGTCCTCCTCCCTCAACAGTGATGATTCTGTTCGTCAATTGTTATAGTGTTAACTTGGGCATGGCTGTACAGAATATATTTACAGCTGCCAAATTGGTTGCCGTACTGATTGTGATTTGTGGCGGAGCCTATAAGCTATTTCAGGGAAATACTCAGCATCTACAGAACGCATTTACAGGACCACCACCGACATTTGGGGCCATTGCAACGGCTTTTTACACCGGTCTGTGGGCCTATGACGGTTGGAATAATTTAAATTATGTCACCGAAGAAATTAAAAATCCAAGCAAAAACCTACCGAGGTCAATTATAATTGGCATACCATTGGTAACGCTGGCTTATGCTTTAATTAATATCTCATATCTGGCTGCTATGTCGCCCACCGAAATGATTGAATCTGAGGCAGTTGCAGTGACATTTGGTAATCGGATTCTTGGCGTTATGGCATGGCTGATGCCACTTAGTGTCACCATAAGTACATTTGGTAGTGCTAATGGTACTCTATTTGCAGCTGGACGGTATGTACCAATAACAAAAAAAAACAAGATACACTTAAATTAAGGTATGAGTTTGCTAAATCAATTAAATATTTAACAGAAAATGTATAACATTATAAAGAGCTTTTAAGCTTAGATATATTGGTTGAGCTCATGAAATAACGATTTCAATGGTAATGAATTTTAATTCACATTATTTGAATCGAAAATTTCACTCGCAATTTTACTTACAAAATGGAGTTTTCAATCTTTTTCAAAGTGTCTTGCAGGCAGAAACCCATTTGGAGAACTTGCTAGGCCCTATTGGCTTACGTTCTAGGCTGACAGTTAGGACAAGAGTGTATAAGCTGCAGCCGCATATTGCTCTGCTCTGCTAACGATACTCTTGACCTTCTGACAAATAAATTTTAAATTAAATTGGTCCAAGAACCGATCCTTGTGGAACACTATGCTTCTCATGTCATATCTACTGCAAAAAAGCTCTTCAGTTTATAAATTTTATTTTGTTTAAAAGCATATTGATTTTTGAAAGCTTTATAAGATTATTTCGAAAACTTTTTGATGTTCAAAACTATTCCAGTAGATTTGTGTCAATGGAAAAAAACCCTGGTTTGATTTTGGAACGGTCCAGAATTTTCTCAAGTTATTTAGAAAATAAATGGGTTTAAGGATTATACATATGTGAGAATTTATGTTGATAAAAGGAAATTGTTTATACCAAACATTCAGCATAAGCATACTAACTGTTGTACTCTACCAATATTTCTACTTAAACTTGGAACTAAAAAATGCAACAACACTTTCATTTGTATTATTTCTACAGATATTGAAGTAGTCTGTGTAAAATATTCAATGATTTGCAAACAGTGTTAATATAAAATTTATTAATGTTTTGTATATGATCTTAATTTAATATTCTACATTATAGATTGTGTTTTGCTGCCAGTCGTGAAGGACATCTCCTTGATATTCTCTCTTATGTACATGTGCGTCGTTTAACACCTGCACCTGGCCTCATATTTCATGTGAGTTTTGAATTTGAAAATAAATTTCTTTTCCGTGTAAGACAATTAAACTTGACTCATAAATAGACAAAGCCATCTGAAGAGTGAAGTTTTGTTATTAAAAAAATTTGCAATATTAATAAAAAATATTTTTTATCTTTTTTATTTTATAGTCTTTAATTGCATCTGCTATGGTACTTTATGGTACAATTGATTCGCTGATTGATTTCTTCAGTTTCACTGCGTGGATATTTTACGGTGGTGCTATGCTGGCGTTGATTGTGATGCGATATACAAAACCAAACTATCCGCGGCCATATAAAGTGCCACTTATCATTCCAGTTTTGGTTTTGGTCGTTTCGGCGTATCTTGTGGTTGCACCTATTATCGATAAGCCACAGATTGAGTATTTGTATGCTTTGGGATTCATTTTTGCTGGATTGATCTTCTATGTGCCGTTTGTTAAGCTAGGAATGACACCAAGATTTATGCGTGAGTGTCTCCTTAAAAGTTAAAAACAATGCTAATATCCAATATCCAAATTGAATCGATTTGAAATAAGAAATCTAAAAAATCATAAAATGGAATTCTCATTATTTTTTTATAGTATCGATTTAAATTTAAAAAAAATATATATATTGAATAAAACTAAATATGTATTTTTAATTTTTCTTTCAGGTAAGGTAACTCTGTTTTTCCAATTGCTCTTGGAAGTTGTGCCAACATCATCCATGGCCATGTTCGAATGAACATTCTACAATTTATCCAAAAGTAATCTTACAATCTTATTTTAATTTTACACATCATACAGATTCTCAACTTGAATTTCAAGAAAAATTAAATTTTAGCTTAGAAATGTGCTTAAAGATAACCATGTTCAAATTGTGTACATTTGATATTGTTATAAAAGATATATATGATACATATATATTTTTTTAGGTACCTAATTTAAAACAAACAAAAAAAAAAGAGAAAGAAAGTTTACTTGAAGGAATATTATGCAATAAATACAAAGTATTTACTTAATATAGTTTTTAAAGAAAATTAATAAAAATTATTATACTTTATATGAAAGTGTAAATTAAAAAAAAAAATAAAATAATTTGTTTTATTTAAGACTGTTGGAATAATTATTTTATTATTATTTCTTTACCTATAATGATTTGTAGGTGAAATGTTTTAGTAAAATGACAATGTTTATTTATTCAAAGACATGATGCAACCTGAAAATTTTTTTAGAATGGTTCAAATATTTTAGTTTTTTAGTGAAAACATTTTGTAAAATGATTTTATTATATAGTAAATGAAGTTAGAACATTTAAATATATGTATATTAATTCAATGTATTTGTTGTTTACATTTATAAATTTGTATTTTTATAAAATTGTGTTAGTTGATTAATTGCATAATAAAGAGTACCTACCCAACTAACAATTTAACTTGTATTAGGTACAGTTTTTAGAATTTGGGGAGCTATAGCTTGTAAAACTGAAACGAACATTTATTACAATCACTCTGGTTATATTCAAGCCAGCATGGAGCCGTTTTCGCGTTTTATTTATTATTTTTAATCACGTGTAGCAATCCTGATGAATTTTTAACTGTATTTAATTTATTTTATTATATACATATGGCTTTTTTTTATCGTCAAGATATATATACTTGAATATAGCTTCGAAAAGTTATCTTTTAAGTTTTTTTTTTTTTTTTATCGTTTGATGGCGTGAGTAAGGTAAGTCAAGTGAAAATATTTTCGGCTCTCTGACTTTTAAATTATAGTAAATTCAATTAAAATTGAAATAAAAAATCCCATTCGAATGGATTCGCAATATATTGTTGTATGATCGTTCGTTTTTGATATATTTTTGATATAACAGCCAAAGCAGGACATAAATTTCCTAAAGTCGACTATTAGTGCAGTAACCTTGTCGCCTCATAGGAGGGCGTGTATGCGTTAGATATGGTAGTTGATTTTGATTAAAGGAGCCTAATGCACAATCGATTTAATTCCAATCGAACCCAAAAAAGAAAAACCAACGAAATTATCTCCCAACGATGAATAGTGCAAAGGCAAATGATAATAATTTTAATCCAGCTGTACCAAATGTTTTTTATTTTAAATATTACCAATAATGATAGGTGAGATGTTGACTCGTTGATGTTCCAAATTAAAAAGAAAGATATAAAGCAAGTTAACAATGCAAAGGAGTTCTGGTTATTGTAAGTATATAAAGAAAGAGCTTTTACTATGTACATAAACGATGGTGCATTGCAGAAGGCAAGCCCGTTAGCTAGCATGATCGTGACAAACAAGTGTAAGTACATAGATTAGCAAGGCATAAAATAGAATAGGGATTATCTTTAGAAATATAAAAACAATAAGAAGCACTAATATAGTGTATATGAATTATGTTTGGCACAATGAGTTAAAATGAAAAATTATGAATTCAGTTTGTTTTTTTTTTTAAGTTTAAAGTAATTAAATAATTACTGTAGAAATAATAATTAATACATAAATTTGATTCCCAAACATCCCGGCGCCCCTGAACGAACTTCAGGACATTGGTAGAATGGCCAATTTAGATATGGGACGAGTAAGAGTTCCCGTGGCTGTCCTTACAGTAGCCACACGAACAAGTTGATCTGCACCAGGTGAGACGGTTTCAATACGGCCAAGTAACCATCTTGTGGGTGGCAAATTTGGCTCCTTTATGACGACAATATCTCCTGGTTTCAGATTTGTTTGTTGTTTTTGCCATTTGGGTCGTTCTTGAAGAGTCGTCAGGTATTCGGTATGCCACCTTTTCCAAAAACCTTGCACCATGTTTTGTAGGTGATTCCAGTGGTCAAGTCGATTAGCTGGTATGTCAAGAATTCCAGGCTCAGGTACAGCGATCATTGGTTCACCTATGAGAAAGTGAGAAGGTGTTAAAGGATTAAGATCTGTATCAGAGATACAAGATAGTGGTCGAGAATTTAAAATGGCCTCAATTTGAGAAGTTACCGTTGCCAACTCTTCGAAAGTTAATATAGAAGAGCCAATGACTCGTCGAAGGTGAAGTTTTGCAGACTTGACACCTGCCTCCCACAGCCCACCAAAGTGAGGTGCAGAAGGGGGAATAAAGTGCCAAGCAATTCCATCTTTTGCAAGCGATGCGACTATGGTGTCGTTGTGTGTATGGGATAGGACTAATTTATGCATTTCAGAGAGGCATCGCTGCGCTCCCTGAAAATTAGTCCCGTTGTCACTATAAATGTTTCGGCAGAGTCCACGTCTAGAGACAAATCGGCGCAGGGCAGCGAGAAACGCATCGGTCGTGAGATCACTCACAACTTCCAAATGTATAGCTTTGGTCGAGAAGCAAATGAAGAGCGCAATGTAAGCCTTCCGAAGTGTTGGCTTTCGGCCTCGAGAAAGCTTGATTGTCAGCGGCCCAGCGTAGTCGCAACCCGTATCTGTGAAGGGTCGATTAGGTTGAATGCGTTGAAGAGGGAGGTTTCCCATCAGCTGATCACAGGTTGATTTTCGCTGCATAAAACATTGTTTACAGTCATGGACAACCTTTCGAACAATGTTTCGACTTCCCATGACCCAAAATTGCTGTCGAACGAATGCAAAGGTCTCCGATACTCCAGCATGCGCGTACCTCAAATGAACATCCTGTATTATCATAAAAGAAATTTTATTAGATTTTGGAATTATTATAGGATGTTTTATATTATAAGGAACTGCTGCATGTTTTATACGACCACCAATGCGTAGAAGTCCATCGTTGTCCAAAAATGCAGAATACCTCAGTAAAGTTGAATTTGATGATAGGGTTTTATTATTTATCAAATCGTTGATATCCTTTTGATATGAGGTAAGCTGGACGTATTTTATGATAGATAATTTAGCAGAGTGGATTTCGTAGAATTTTAAACCGTGGGATTGGCGAATCCCTGGGGGTTTCACGCGTAAATTGGAGACGTACCGACGAATATATGCAAACACTCTAATCATGCGATTCCAAGACGATATATTTTCAATTAGCGTTTGAATAACTTTTGAATCACGCGACGACACAAGCACAATTTTTGGTATCCTCCTGGTTTCGATTTTAACTAGGTCATTATCTGCAACTTCTGCATTGTTACACCAGGAGGAAGCAGGCCAATTTTCTTGAGATTCTGATAGCCATGGTGGCCCGGACCACCAAAGATTATGATTTATGAGAAGCGAAGGGACAATACCACGCGACGCACAATCAGCTGGGTTGAATTCTGATGCAATGTGTCTCCACGAATGACTTGGAATCGTTTCTAAGATAGCTGCAGTGCGGTTAGCTACAAACGTAGCCCATCGACGTGGAGGCGAAGACAACCAATGAAGCACTATTTCCGAGTCACACCAAGCGGTGATTTTAATGTTTTCATCAATATTTAACGAAGTTTTGACAAGTCTTAAAAGTTTTGATAGAAGAAGGGCACCACAAAGTTCTAACCGCGGGATAGAAAGAGGTTTTAAAGGAGCCACCTTTGTTTTCGCCGCGATTATAGTTACCCTAACTTCACCAGAGACAGATTTCGAACGCGCGTATACGACAGCGGCGTATGCCAACGATGAGGCATCTGAAAACCCGTGGAGATCTAGATCAACCTCAGCAAAAACATTACGAGGGACTCGAATATCTTGTAACAGTGGAAGTTCTTTACGATAGTTCATCCACTGAGAAACTACCCTGTCTGGTAGTGGATCATCCCATCCAAGTTTCAACTCTGATGCCCAAAGTTCCTGGAACATCATTTTGAACAGAATCACTGAAGGGGACAGAAGTCCCAGTGGGTCAAAGATTCGCGCGACTTCGGAGAGCAAATTTCTTCTTGTAAGTGGCAGTTTTAGCTCAGGTTGATTAAGACGAAACGAGAAGACATCACTAGATGGGTTCCAACACATCCCTAGGATCTTAATAACAGAAGAAGAACCTTCAGAATCAACAAACGAGTATTCGCAATCCTCCGACGGTAGGCTAGCGAGAAGAACCCAACAATTTGAGCTCCATTTCCTGAGTTGAATTTTTGCAATTGATAAAAGCTCAACAAGTTCCGACTGCATTTTCAAGAGATGGTCGATAGAGTTTGCCCCAGTCATAATGTCATCAACGTAGACATCGTTTAAGAGAATTCGAGCTGCGATGGGATATGTCGACCTATAGTCATCGGCAAGTTGCTTTAATGCTCGAACAGCCAAGAACGGAGCAGAAGCAGTACCATAAGTTATGGTCTTAAGTCGATAGTGTTGAATGGCTTCGCTAGGAGAACTCCGCCAGACAATACGCTGATAGTCTGTTTCAGAATCTCGGATTAAAATCTGTCGAAACATTTTGACTATATCCGCCGTAAAAACAAAGCGATGCTGGCGAAAGCGAAGACAAACACCAATAAGGTCTCGCTGAATAGCAGGCCCTATATACAATTGGCTGTTAAGTGACTGCCCAAGTGAGTCACTGACAGAACCATCAAAAACGACCCGAAGCTTAGTTGACGAGCTGCCGGGTCTTAACACTGCGTGGTGTGGAAGGTAAAAATGTTTGCCAAGTGAAGAATTAATCTCGTCATCAGGAATGCATTCCATATGACCAAGACTCAAATACTCTTGCATAAACTGCCCATATTGTCGACCTAAATCAGAATTCCTTTGAAACCGACGCTCCATGGAGTGCAAACGCGCTATAGCAGCTCCTAATGAGTTTCCAAAGGTAGGCGAGGGAGTTTTTAACAAAAGCGGAACAACGTATCTTCCTTCTTCAGAACGAGAAACGGATTCACGAAAAACAACTTCAGCAGGATCATTATCAGCTTGGTCTGCAATTGGAGGAATTTCGTCCAGTTCCCAGAAGCGTTGCAGGAGAGAATCGATATCAACAGTAGAATGAGGATTGCAGAAACCGACATTACAAGAAAGGCTGTCGACGAATTCTCCAGTGATGACCCAACCAAAAGACGTTTTCTGAGCTAATGGTTTACCTTCTGGACCATGAATCTGTTCACCCTTAAGAATCGACCAGACCCTATCTGCTCCCAGTAAAACATCGACCGAACTCGAAACGTTGAACAGAGGATCCGCAAGATCTAAGCCTTGGATATAAGACAATGACTTAATATCAAAAGAATGAGTCGGTAAGTTCGAAGTAACTTTTCCCAAAATATGTGCATCACAATGTAGAACCGTGTTATAGAATCGAGAGATCAAACAAATAGAAATACACCCATTGGTGTGGCCAGCCTCTGCCGATGAAAGCCCTAAGATAGGAATCTTAGAATGAGTTCGACGAAGTCCAATCCGTTGAGCTAACGCCTCTGTGACAAATGAGCACTGCGAACCTGTATCCATAAGAATGCGACAATCAATTAAATTACCCTGACGATCCTGAACCTTAGCAAGAATGGTAGGTAAAATTGTTTGCTTTCGAAGGAAAAGGTTATACGAATGATTCGTTACTAAAGGTATAACCGAATTCGCACCTGGAACAACCGACGACGTATGTAGTTTTGAGTTGTCTGATGTTTGTAACTCGAGTGATGATTTTTGTTTCGGAGACGTCTGAGGACTACTATTTTGATTCGAATGCACGAGTGAATGATGCCGAGCTTTACAGACACGACACCGAGAATGGCTAAAGCATTTGTAAGATGCATGGCCAGAACGAAGGCAATTGAAGCACAATGAATTTTCTTTTACAAATGTTCGACGAGATTCTACACTAAGTCCAATAAACGTAGCACACTGTGGCAAGCTATGGTCACCTTTGCATTTAGGACATTTGGAATTTTGTACATGTGACTCAGCCACATGAGAACGAATGGCAGTCGGTTGCTTTTTACGCGCTGTACCCGAAATGTTCATAGGCTTACATGATTCGAAAGCATCACACCGTAATTCGAGGAAATCAATTAATTCCTGTACCGAACAATCGTCCCGCGAACCGACCTTTTTCGCCCATGCGTGTCTCGTTGATTCATCTACTTTATTGAGAAGTAGAAAAATTAGCCAAGGATCGCGACCTTCTTTCTTAGCTGCCTCAAGACCACGAATGACTTCATCGGCACCGTCGGTTATTTTACGAAGTGTGTCAGAATTAGATGAAGACATAGAAGGCAGCGAAACGAATGACTGTATGAGCGACTGCACGAGCAAGTTAACGCGATTGTATCGTTTTTCAAGTTTTCCCCAAGCCCCAATGTAATTAGCTTCCGTGGGTGGAATATGGCTGATAAGATCAGCGGCTTCATCGCGCAAAAAAGATTTAAGAAAGTGAAACTTCTGCGTAGAAGTTAACTTTTCATTGGTGTCCACCGAATCGATGAACATATCGCGGAAGGTCGGCCAATCCTTATAATTACCGGTGAAAGGAACTATGTTAATTTTAGGAAGCTTAATATTCGAAGATGAATTCGTAGAATTTAAATTAGACAGAAAGGATGATTGATGTTCAGCAAGCTGTTCGAAAAGTTTTCTCTGCTTTTCAGCACCCTGCCTATCACGAATAGCTTTTGTTAACGTTGAACTAGCAAAAAAATATTTTTTCTCGTACTCCTCGAACTCCTCTTCAAGCTCTTTTACCTCATTTTCATCTACTTCACCTAAACACGAAGCATGATGAAATGAAAATTCCTTCCAAGCAATTTCTAATTTCGCTAGCCTAACTTCTAGCATCTCAACCTCTTCAGCCTCCGATATGGATTCACAAAACCTCGTTGCACGTGTAATGGCCCCTTTAGCATGACCTCTTAATTGTTGAGAGGTCATTTTAATTAAAATTTTATAAGCGAAATTTGTAGTTTAATCAAAAAAAAATATGCGAAAGTAATTTGCACTCGCACCTACTCAAAAATGTTTCTTTGTAATAGTAGTCTATTGTTCTATAAAAAAACCGAATGAATTTGATATACTTATGTTGTTTAGCGATTACAACCACTGATTTTATTGATAGGTTTATAAGCGATTATAACCACTGATTTTATGCGTAAGCGATTAGAACCACTGATTTTATGCGTAAGCGATTAGAACCACTGATTTGATTGATAGGTTTAAGCGATTATAATCACTGATTTTATTGAAAAGCGATTAGAATCACTGATTTAAGTTCGAAAAAACAATTAATTCTATCCTGCAAAAAACACGTAATGTTCTATTACGATTTGGTTCAAAAAATTGTCAATTAAACCATCCGCGAACTCGAAGGACCATGATTTTGATTAAAGGAGCCTAATGCACAATCGATTTAATTCCAATCGAACCCAAAAAAGAAAAACCAACGAAATTATCTCCCAACGATGAATAGTGCAAAGGCAAATGATAATAATTTTAATCCAGCTGTACCAAATGTTTTTTATTTTAAATATTACCAATAATGATAGGTGAGATGTTGACTCGTTGATGTTCCAAATTAAAAAGAAAGATATAAAGCAAGTTAACAATGCAAAGGAGTTCTGGTTATTGTAAGTATATAAAGAAAGAGCTTTTACTATGTACATAAACGATGGTGCATTGCAGAAGGCAAGCCCGTTAGCTAGCATGATCGTGACAAACAAGTGTAAGTACATAGATTAGCAAGGCATAAAATAGAATAGGGATTATCTTTAGAAATATAAAAACAATAAGAAGCACTAATATAGTGTATATGAATTATGTTTGGCACAATGAGTTAAAATGAAAAATTATGAATTCAGTTTGTTTTTTTTTTTAAGTTTAAAGTAATTAAATAATTACTGTAGAAATAATAATTAATACATAAATTTGATTCCCAAACAGTAGTTCTGATTTTTTGCTGAGTCGTTTATGATATTGCTGATTTTTTGCTGAGTCGTTTATGATATTGTCTTCCTGAAAAACTCAAGTCTTCGAACTCGAGCTCCGAACGCATCATGGTCAAAAATCGAAATTTTCGCGCTTTTTCCAATTTTCCATTTGCAATTTTAACCCCAAAGGATTAGTTTTAACATTGCAAATGTCTATAGGATCGTTTTGACAGAGTTGTGGTGTTACCAAAATGATTAAATGAAATAAATTAAATAAATTCAATAAATCATAAATGAACTCCAGCGTATAGGGGCATCACAACGAAATTTTTGGTTGGTGTTAAGGTCGAACTATAATAGGTGGACGCTGTCGGAAACTAATGTCATAAACGAACGAAAAATTTCTTTCCGAAACGTCAAATACACACGTAAACCATAATGCACGAGAGATTCGAGACTAGTTTACTACAACAATTTGCATGTAGCTGTCAATTTTCTTCCGTAAGGTGCGCTCGAGAAGCGCTCTTCCCCTCCGAAAGCAAAAATGAACGAAAATGAACGAAACGTAACAAAACGCAATTATGTGTGCGTCTATTGAATGTACTCGTGTAGGCTGTTTCACAATGCGACTAGAAAACGAGACGTCAGCGTGATGAGATCTCTTCGCAGTTTCTCTCTCTTAAAAAAGAATTTTAAACAGTGAAATAATACATAATCAAGCAATTTGCGTCGTCTCGTCACGTCGTAAAGTTCGAAAAATTGAAAAAAAGACGCAACGTGACGACGAGAAATACTTTCTTATGTATTATTTCGTTGTTTTAAATTCGTTTTAAAGAGAGAACAACTGCGAAGAGATCTCGTCACGCTGACGTCTCGTTTTCTCGTCGCATTGTGAAACAGCCTACAGCCTTGTGGTTTCGTACGGCTGCGTACGCTGCGTTCCAACAATTAGGTAGGTAGGTTGTGATTTTGTGAAAATAAAAATGATAGGTATTTATTTTGATTCCATACAGAATACAATGCGGTCTTATAAGAAAGGCCACTGTGGCAGTTGAGTGTGCAAGCAGGGCAGGAGTAGAGCTTGCTTGAAATCGATATACCTATGTATGTAATATGTATGTAGGACAACAAAAAATATGCCGGAACAGTTTTTTTCTAGCAACACTTTTAAGACGAGATTAGATTAGAAGTCAGTTTTATAAGAAATACTGGGCCCTACCAATAATCAAATTCAGTTACGACTTAAAATATTTCAGTAAAATGGATCATAATTGAATGGGCTCTAAATAATAAACCGTGCATGGTATTACCTAAATATTTACGTGGACTATTATTAATGAACCATAATTCAACTGACTTCAAAAAATTGAGAATATAATGTATGGTTAATAATTTAGGATCCATAACGTTAAGGTTAATTTCACTGCAATATTTAAGTCATAACTAAATTTGACCGATCTTGTAGTTCAAGTATCACTTAGATTTAATATACACATCGTTGGCTAATTTATTATTGCAAGGGGGTAGGTATTCGGATTATCAAATTATTCGGATTAATGAGTACAGTACGGGAAAGGAAAAGCATTAGTTATTTAATAAATCCTTATTTTCTGCTTTCTAAAACCAAAAATTGAAAAATTGCATAACAAAGGTTATACATATTTAATTTTATAAAAACTAAAAACTTAAAACAAACTCATATATATTCAGATATTTAAATGTGTATGAACTGTTTTGATATTGAAATCAGTTCTGAAAGTTTGTAACATAAAGGAGTAAACCAAAATTACTGTTAAAACTTTACTATGAAAATCAGTGTGTTTTAAGTTGGAATTCGGATTACAGCGTACACAAATCGGGGTAGGTTCGGATTGTAAATAATATATATAAAAAAAAAAAAACAGATTAATGAGACAATACTGTATTTAATTCATAATCGCTAATCCAAATTGCTTAGAAAAATTTTCAAATAAAAACACAGCTAAACTTTTGGGTTGAGTTGTAGTAGCCGTGGCGTGATGGTTAGTGCGATGGACTGTCATGCCGGGGGTCTAAGGTTCGATCCCCAGCCTCGCCACCTATTTATTTAAAAGAAAAAAAACGGCTACTGCCTCTTGCGAGGAATTGACAAATCCTCCAAGAGTATCTCCTGTCACAGAAAAGTGCCGCTCGTTAGCCGTTCGGATTCGGCAATAAACTGTAGGTCCCCTCCATTCCTGCAGACACGCACACAGGAATGGTTGAGAGTTGTAAGTCACTAGGCCCTAGTTCTTCAAGAGCTGTTGTGCCATCAAATTTATTTATTTATAAACTTTTGGGTTGTAAATTGTCAAAGTATATTTATTTTGCCCTCCATATAACTTTCATCAAGTTTGACATATCATAAGTTTGAGGGGTATAAATTACTTAAAGTTTTGAACATTTCTTGTGGCGAACTACAACACAACACTCGTTGTGAACTATACATTTTCAAATGTCGAATTCCTTTCTCAACAAAAAATTCGATTTGTTTAGAAGAAAAAAATCGACTTTTCTGGACAAATTCCAACAAAAAATTCGATTTGTTTAGAAGAAAAAAATCGACTTTTCTGGACAAATTCCTTGTATTGAAAGAAAAAAAATCGATTATTTTTAGTAAAAAAATCGAATTTTGTGTTGAAAGGAATTCCACATAAAATAATTGAATACTTCGTCGTTGAAAAAACCCAACAGAAAAGTTATGGAGAAAACCCCATAAAATAAATCAATTTATTTTTGATTTGGATCTTCCGCTCGCTCCTTTTTGTTTTCCATTAGGCAAAATAAATCGATTTATTTTTGATTTTAAATCAAAAATTTAAATTTTTTGGCAGATTTACCCCTCCTTGTACTAACACCAACATAAATCCAGCTGTCGGTTCGCAAATGTTTTTTTTTTTTGATATTTCAGTTGTGAAAATTATATCTAAAAATGTGGAAAATAATTGCTAATAAATAAATAGTAGCAGTTTAAAATGAACCGCCAACTTTATCAAGTTCATATTTCTCTTAGTAAATCGAGGGATGAAGATTTTTTTGAAATATTGACATAGAAGCAATAATGCACAAATACAGTGACAAAAACAAATCAATTTGAAATCAAATCAATAAATCAATTTTTTTTTGTTGAAATATTAATCTACCAATGGAAAACCCCATTAGAATGGCATTTCAAAACTTTTTTCCTTTTATTAAAATTAATTTTAAACATTATAGTGCGTATTCATAGTTGTTTTCTAAGCTCATCACAACAAAAATTTATTTTTACCAATGACGCCAGAATAGTTTAAATTCCATTTTTATTGTAACTAAAAGTTCAAATATTATTGTGAATATGCCTCATTAGAGTATTTTTATCTTGGCAGCACTTTTACGAAACCATAATTAAAAAAGCTTAACTTGGATTGTGTATATGAAGTAAAAGCTTAACAATGAAAAGCTTTTATTATTTGATTGCTTTAGAAATTCATCAGATGTCGCTTATTTGTAACAATAAAAAACAACAATTTTTTCTTTTATATTTTGACATGTTATATTATTTTAATTTATTGAAAGCTTTTTTTATATATAAAAAAAACATAAATTAAATAGGCCATATTCAAAGTCATTTTTAAATTGTAGCTAAGTTAAAAATTTGGTTTAAGTGAAATGTATGACATTTATTTTAATTCGTTTGGTTTGTTTAATTTTTAAAGCAAATTAATCTTTTTTGAGAAATAATACAGAATAGAATTTGATTATGAAGAAATGGATAACACCTATAATTTTTCTATTATTATTTAAGGCTATTTTTTATTCAATTTCTTAAATATTAAATTCGAGTTTAAGGTTGAAAAATATAGATTTTTCGAAAATTTTGAAAAAAAAAAACTTATTTTATGAAATTTAAAGAAATTCTATGCACTTTCATTGGCCCTACGAACTAACTCCCAGTAGCTGAAATAAACTAGCTCCTATCAAATTAGTGATGCTGTGAACTAGGTCCACCGAAGGTGTTAGTTCCCACTAGGAGGGAACAGAAATCACTTTTTAAAAGTTGTTTTTATTCCCAAGCAAATTTGAAAACGAAGTCAACTTTCTAATGGGAAGAGACCGTGAGAGACCGAAATAACGAAATTCTAGAATTTGCCGGTAAATCCTAGAATTTCTCAGCACCATTGGTACAATTTGTTCTAGGATTTACCGGTAAATTCTAAAAATTCATTATTTCGGCTTTTTACAGTAACATATACATTTGGAAATACGAATAGAGAATTTATTATAATGAGGTATGTATGGGAGGGCATGCTGCCCCCTGCAACCCCCTGCTTGGCCCACTATAAGTTTTGGGGTAGGTGCGAGTTTGGGTGTATGCAAAGTTAGATAAATTCTAAGTTTTCTTAAATCCAGATTCTTTAAATGCAAACCAAACTTTGCATACACCCAACCTCGCACCTACCCCAAATCCTATAGTGGGCCAAGCTGGGGGTTACAGGGGGCGCAGCATGCCCCCTCATACATACATTACTGTTTAAACGCAGTAATGCTGGGTGCTAGCATTGAATTTGTGGGAGCAAACTTTTTTAATTTTTTTGAAAGGAAGAGATTATAGATTTGACGAGAACTAAAACCACCCATTTTTTTGAATTTTTTTCCCTCCTTATATGGGAATAAAAACCACTTTCAAAAAGTGGTTTCTGTTCCCGCCTAGTGGGAACTAACACCTTCGGTGGACTCAGTTCCTGGGGACTTAGTTCACGGCACCCAAATTAGTCACAGGAACTTAGTTCATTTATTTTTGACCTTTCTTTATAGTGGACCAATTCCCAACTGAACTAAGTCTCAACCTCAATGAGAAAAAAGTGAGAGATAGTGAATTTATTTCTTTTGGGAAAACAAAGAATTTTTTAGTTGATCGTTTCGCCTAAAATTTTAGTTTTTTTTTAATTTTTAATAAATCAAACAGAATTTAGATGTGAACCAAAGATGTTTGACAATAGATTTTTAGTGTAAGAGAGGACAAATTTTCTTCAAAACTTTTTGCGAAGAGCGGTCGACTTGTCGTGAAGCACTTTTGGCACTCCACACCCAATAACGTGTCAAAAAATAAATTAAAAAAGAAAAAGATTGTTATTTTATTACAGATTCTAACGAGTTCTTGCCGAAATTATATAAAAAGTACAGTTTTTTTTTATTAGAGTTATAGCTAATTTGGACTCAATTCATTTTTATTTTCGGTTTTAGTTCCAAATATTAATGAGAACTACTTCATAATCTACCAAGTCCCAATTTTGGTGGTAGCTAAAGTGGGAGATGAAGTGGGAGATGAAGTGAATTATAAACAAAGAATGAGATTTCTTATTTTTGTTTGCATTTCTGTCCATGTTTCGTGACGAAATTTTGTTGGCCAACCTCAGATTCAGATTCAGATTCAATATCCCACATAATAGAGTTAACGGAAGAAATAGCCACTAACCCACAACTTTCCCGCTAAGAGCGCTTTCTATCACAAATTGACTACAGTATTACTAATATTTATTCCCAAATTTATTTGAGTCTGAAAAAGGTAAGTATAACTCATTTTATAATTCGAAACTGATTAAAACTCAGTTCCGATACACATATTCTCAACACGTATAGTTAACTAAGCTGTTTAAATCGTACAACCGTCATCATCATCATCAGGACATTTTGCAAAGCCAGGGAATCTCGTAGATGATTAAATTGTCCACGACACAATTTCCACTTATAAAAGAAAGGGCAGTCCCTATACTCCAGGGCCTTAACCAGCTCTATTCTAATCAAATAATTGATCTAATTCCCAAGGAAACCTCTGATTTTTCAAAAATAAAAACGTCTGTCTAACTTCGTTAAAAAATAAGATAAACTCATCACAAGTACCACCTATATATTCTCTTGTCGTATATAAAGTCGCAGACATACTCGAGCACTCATACATTATTAAGTCTTTGGATAAGGATATCCTACAAGTAAACCGCTTCATGTTACATCCGGAATCCAAAATGGTTTACAGTTCGTTTGGCATCCCGCCTCACATCCGCAAAAAAGAATTCGAATTAATTATCTCAGTCACGTATCATAATTTCTTCGCCGAATCCAAGGATTATGAATTATATTGTAAGTTGGGTGGGAAATTGCGATGTGGCACATTTTTGGGGAAAGGGATATTTATATTTGGCAGAAATGGCAAAATTTTTCTCAAAACGTTCTGTCCCGTTAGCATGCGTTGTATAAATGGTTTGATGTTAGCGAGTTCGCAACGTCTGAAGCATTGTGTGCAAAGATGGGAAGGTATTTTACCAGCACCACGTAAGAGCTCGGTTCGTGAATTATAATAATCCACTTTGTGGAATCAACAAACGTCAACCACAGCCCCTGATGCAGATGAAGGACGGATGTTTGATGTGAGATGATGGTCAAAAAGTTTAAAACACTTTTATGTCGTAGACGAATGTGTACTGGAAATAAATTACGAAAGATTTATGTTTGTTAAGAAGTTTGCAAATGTATACCTATTTAATAATATTTTTTTTTTTGTATATTTCGTTAAAGCATTGCCCCAATATTTTATGAAAGCTTTAAAGTTATTAGAAGTAATGTAAATCTAGTAGCCGTGGCGCGATGGAGGCAGTAGCTGTTTTTATTTTAAAATTTATTACGTGGCGAGACTGGGTATCGAACCTATAGAATGTCATGCCGGAGGGTTAGGTTCGATGCCCAGCCTCGCCACCTATATAAATAAATAAATAAATTTGGTGGCATGAAGAACCAGAACCTAGAGACTTACAACTCTCAACCATTCCTGTGTGCGTGTCTGCAGGAATGGAGGGGACCTACAGTTTAATCACGAATCCGAACGGCTAAGGTGAGCAGCACTTTTCTATGACAAGCGAGATACTCTTGGAGGATTTGTCACTTCCTCGCAAGAGGTAATAGCTCCGAAAAAAACTTAAGGTGGAAGCGGCTGGTATTGAACCCCAGTCCTCTGGCATGACAGTCTAACGCACTAACCATTATGCCACGGGCTACTGAAGCCTCGCCACCTAATAATTTTTAAAATAAAATGGCTACTGCCTCTTGAGTGAAATTGACAAAACCTCCAATAGTATCTCTTGTCATCAGCCGTTCGGATTCGGCAATAAACTGTAGATCCCCTTCATTCCTAAACACTAAGTCACTAGGCCCTAGTTCTTCATGAGCTGTTGTGCCATCAAATTTTTTTTTTTTTAAATCTATACAATTTATGATTGGATCTCATTGAAACTTCTTTGTTTTTTTGAATTTAAATTATATGATTCAATTTCACTTAGAAACCTTTTTCCTTTTGATTTCTTTTTCCAACAATATAAACAAATGATACAAAGTTTGGAAAAATTTTAAAAAAATTGGAAAATGTTGTACCTTTTCATTGTATAAGGTTAGCAAACGACTATCCATTTTTTTCCAAATTAAAGGGCAGATACTTAAAAATCCCATTGTACTAAATCCTTTCCTTTTTTCACTTAAAAAAAAAAGAACCTCACGAGTTACGAATATTATTAAGAACTGAATTAAAAAAAAAGAAAAAACAGTAAAGATACATTTGCATGTATAGAACACCAGTACAAAATGAACAGCACTCTGAAATTCAATTTATACACGTTCTATCCAGATTCCACAATGTGCAATCTTATAGAATTGCATGATGATAGTATAGTTGTATGATAACCCATCCAAAAAATATACACTTCCAACTCCACGGGGGTTAATTTGCACGTCCTTCTTCAGTGTCATGTCATAACCCAGCTTCTCGGTCCTAGTCCCAGCTCTTGCTCAAATCGATTTAGCGTTGAAGCTGTTATATGCATTTCCCATGGCGCTGATGAGTGTTGAAAAAGTGAAATAAACTACAAACAGTGTATAACCAATGTGAAAGGTATGTGAGTGTCAAAGTATTAGGAATTTAGAACAGCAACAACGATGTAGGTGTATAGGTACATACTCTCCAGATACAATCCAGGACTCGCCGTAGGTATCATAATGTCAACATTTCACATTTCCATAGTGCTTATATTAAGAATCTTCTAATTTTGTTTGGGAAAATAACTTTTGGACGTGAAAATGCTTGTTTATCTTTCCAAGCTAATTGCAAAACAAAACTTATTATTTCTGAGCTAGAAATTTACAATATATTAATTCCAATATATTAATTCCCTCTTATTTGATTTTTGTGTTTTTTTTTAATTCTGATTGATTGCACAATCGTACAAGAAATAAGAAATTATTGCATAGGATTGTTGCAATTCTACTATACCTAGTAAAAATATTCAAACAAAATTTTATATTTTAAAACCGACCGTCTATTTTCGTGAATATACACTCACAGGCACATTTAACCGCCCACCTCGTATTTCTGTAAATTTAAAGTAACCGTAGTTTAGACCACATTGGGTGTAAGTAATGTTGAAAGCAAAGTTTGAAAAATAAAAATAAACAAAAATTCTGATAAAAAACCATGTTTATAAAAATTAACACAAAAAAGAAACAAAAACACAAAATACTGAAGAAGATGTTATCTTTTGTTGTTAAAAAAGTGGTAAAATTATTGAAAAACTTAATTTTTAATAATGGGTGTTTGCGACGCAGGCTCTAATTACTTCGTGGAGCCGGTTTGACAATTCGTCAATGATGTCCTGAACATCCGACTGAGGGATGTTGTGCTACTCCTCTACTGCAGCTGACTTACTGGCTGAACAGAATGGTGACGCAGACGGAGACGGAGCCGGAGCTGGAATAGCTGTCAAAATATTGAATACACGCAAATTCAATGTTGCGAACACAACGGAACGTAGACGCATACGGAACTGCAGACGCAGACGGAAGAGTTCACCAACTTTTAACTTTTCACGTACGGCACTTTTGACGTTTCAATTTGTATGAAGAAAAAAAACAACTTTTTGGGTCGGAAAAAATATTGTGGTTATTTGTATCGCGAAAAAAATTATTTATTAAAAGGAAAATTATTGGAAACAAAAAATGTGAATTCTGAACTTGTACACAAGAATATTCTTTTGTTTTTCTTCAAAATACTTTCAAAGCTGTACAACTCCATTGCGGACATGTAAAAAAATACCGTACGACACTATTTGACAGCTCTTCCAGTTCCGTCTGCGGCTTCAGTTCCGTAATTATATTCTGTTCAGCCAGTTAAGCTCTCCTAGAGTGGTAGGGACATGTGTTCTCGCTCTGACACGTCTTTTAAGGTTGTCCTAAAGATGATCGATAGGTTTGAGATCTGGACCACACGAAGGACATGGCAAAACTGGAATCCCGACCTCATTTAGGTAGTTAGTTACAGAATTTGCGGTATGGCAGAGTGCGTTGTCATGCATTAACCGAAAGTGTTTACCAAAAATTGGTGCGAAAGGCATCACATGGTCTTACAAAACGTTTTCCACGTATATCTGAGCGTTCACACTGCCTCTATCGAACACAACAAGGTCCGTATGCGAGCTTCATAACTGATGCCTCCCCAAACCATTATAGACCCTCCTTGGTAACCCATTGTTTCGGTTATCGTGCATGGAGCAAACCTTTCGTGTTTTCGCTTGTAGACACGCTGACATTCATCTGGACCTCGTAGACCTATTCTGCTTTCGTCTGAGGTTAAGACGCCCCTTCCTTCCTCTGCAGTCCAGTTAACACATTTCACGCAAAACGAAGTCTTGCTGTACGGTGTTGTGGGAGCAATTTGGGGCGCGCGCTGGTCGGAAAGCTCTGAAATTTAATTCTGCCAACCTTTTTCTGATGGCACGTTCACTCACACCAACATTTCTCACCTCAAAAAGACGTGTCGAGCTTCAGTAGCGATGCAAAACCGATTTTTCAGTATGTTGTTTAAGTAACTGAAACAATATTAAAAATGGCTTAAATTGCAAAAAAATGCTTCAATGACAATTTTATCGGGCGAAATAAGGGTTTTGGTTTTTGTTTCTTGCGAAAATATCCGCTAAACAAAAAACAAATCAGCAGATAAATTATAGTGAACTTAAAGATTTTGGGTGACGAAAAATGCAGGTGGGCGGATAATTGTGCCTGTGAGTGTATTTCTGTTAAACCTCAATATGTGGAAATTGTAGAATTTAACGATGAAACTTAGAATTCTTTAGCAATATTGGTACAAGTCTGAAATGTTTTATTTGCAAATTTCATTATAGAATTTGAGTATTTTGAGGAGGTTTTACATTGGCATCTTAATACCTATGATCAGTTTTAAGTTAAAGGTACAAAATAGCTAGGTACATGAAATTTGGCCCCATTGAAAAATAGCCCCAAACACAATTTTCTTCATTTTTAGTATAGTAATGGAAACAAAAAAACGTGCCATATTGAAACTTTTCGTGCCACCGTACCACGAGGAAATTATCGTGTCAAAAAAGCACGATCGTGCCACTTCGACAACGCTGTTTGTAGTGTATGTATTAAAAAAAAAAATAAAAATATAGAGCTGAAGAAATAGATCATATCCTTTTTTATGGGAGCCTTAAGTTTAAACTATAGTATTATACATGATAGAGCTTAAATTGAAAAATTGTTATAAATCATAATTCGAAATAAATTTATTAAAAAAGTCTTCTTAAATTGTTTTGAGAGTTAAAAAAAGTACACCATCTGATTTCTATAACTTATCTTAGTTTTGGAGAAAAAAAAAATCGTAGGAGCGGTATTTTTTTTTCAAATTGGTTTTTTATATATAAAATTTTGTAAACATTTTTAAGAGAAAAAATTGGTACACAATTTTCTTAGTATTTATTTATGTCAACTTAAAAATTGAATTTCGAAAAAAATTATCTATCCGTTTTGGAAATATCGAATTTTCTAAAAAAAAAATTTGAAATTTTTTAAAAAATTTCTATTTTTTAAAAATTTTTTAAAAAAAAATTTTATATGCAGTATGATTTCAACTTTTGAGAAGCTTTTGTATAAAAAATTTAATTTAAATCGGTAACACACATAATCCGAGATAGTCCAAAATAAAGAAAATGGTTCTATGAGAGGTACCGTTTATAATGGCTAACTGTAAATTTAGTTTTTAGCAGATCGTAGACCATACTAATATTTGTATTCACAACAATTTTAATCAAAATCGTAGGAGTCGTTTTCGAGAAAATTTATATTTTCTGTAACGGCTTTTCAACATTTATATGGAAGGTACCGTTAATTTTATATATAAGAAAAAGTTTTGTATAAAATATTTTAGATAATGTTAAAAAACCGCTTGGTGCCAAGTTTCATAAGAAGCAACCAAATGGGTTTCAAAATATTTAGATTTTGAAACTTTTTTTGAAAATCCAAAAAAAAAAGTTTTTGGAAAATTTTCGTATACAAAACTATTAAAATTTTTTAGAAGATTCTTCACAAAAAAAATTATCAAAATCAGTTCATTCCTTTTCTAGAAAAACGAAACTAAAAAAAAAATGGTTCTATGGTAGGTACCATTTAAAACCATTTTTTGGAAATTTAATTTTTACAAAAAGGTAAATAAAATTTATTGATTTTTGTCTAGAAAAATCTGTCGAGCAATTTTTGAGAAAAATATGATTTTCTAAAAACTCTAAAAAAAAAAACTATATAGCAGGTACCGGTTTTTTTGGTCCTAAAAATAAAAGGAAAAAAACGTGTCGGGGTAATTAATCCCGAAAACACTCTATACCAAGTTTAATTAAAATCGGCCTATGGGTTTAGGCTGTAGGCGAGTCCACAGACAGATAGCCAGACAGACATACAGAATTGCGAGACCCACTTTTTTCGTCTTCCATATCATCATAATGTCAAGTTTGATTATTATCTCGAGTTCAATTTTTTTACGAATCCAAAACTTGCCATATAGTACCTACCTACATATCGCAAGTAAAAATAAACAAAACACAATTCAATAGTTATCTTGATTTTTATGATGCATTCTCCCTAACTACAAATATCCTTGTTTAAAACCTCACACCTTCAACGTGTATCCGTTTATAAGCTTTGAACTAAAAGAGTAAGTAAGTGCAATTCAGTCGTGCATTTTATTAAAAAAAAAAAATAGGTATCATAATTTTAAATTAAAGTTTGTTTATTATTTTTTCATTCCAATAAACTTTCGAGGAAAATGAAAATGTTTTTTTTTTTTTTTTTTTTAATTTAACACTAAAAGCCTGAAATTATTTTACAAACTTCATAAGAGAGATAAATCAATATCAACAAATTAATATACGCGAAATTTCGCCGCAGCTGGTTGGACGTTATTAAATTCATTAAACGCATTAAAAAATGCAGAGTGCGCATATAACTCTATATACGGACTGAGATTTAACGTGTGGTCGAGTGGATTAAGTGTGTATTAATCTGCCATTAATAAGTAGCCTTTCTAGTGATATTGATTATTATTGTTTTTGGTCGGGATATGCTGTTAATAGTCCTGTCGCTGATGCCTCTCTGTCAGCATCTCGAACGTGATTTATTTTTAACACAAACCCTCAACATAATTTATTATTTTTGTGGTTTAACAATTTCCGTGCTAAAAATAAACTCAGCCAATCATTCAGCGCAGCAGCTCTCAATCGAGCTGTTTTTCGGTATTTTTTGTTGTTGTATTTTTTTTAAGGATAAATCATGGGAGAGGAAGCATTTATTTTTTAAACAATTTCCGTTTTTTTTTTGTGTTGGTTCAATTGTTCAATTTCAGCTTTGCCAGAGCAAAAGTTAATGTTAACGCTCTGGGAAATTTTAATGGAGAAACTTTCCGCACGGTCATGGACCAACACGGCTACAGCTGGGGCTATGGCTGATGAAACTACTGTAGATGATGTGAGGGGCTGGGTGTTGAACGTTGCAATTGAAATTTTCTATAAACTCTGAATAGTCAAGCTCTAGCTGGTGGAGTGCAAATTGAAAGTTTGCTGGTCTCACGTTGCTATAGGAAACGCCACTCAACTCTGTGTCGATATAATGTCAGTTTTGTCCTTCAAATTGCACTCAACCATGGCAAGAAAAACAAGTAACAACACAGCAGGAAACCAGCATCAACGACGACACACAATATTCATAGATCCGATTATGTTCTGTTTAATGCTGGAACAGAGTTATGTTTATACAAAAAAAAAGTGCAAACTTTATGAAATTTGTCATTCTAGAAAGTAACTTGAAATTAAGCAACACTAACCGGAGACGCAAGACTATACAACAACGAGGACCAGGACTAGGACAGGACGACAAGGACGACGAAGACAACGATGGCGATGGCAATGGCGACACTGGATTTTCTCAGGATTCTATAGGAGAGTTTTGTGAAATTATACCAAGCAAAAAGAGTTTTCTTCTTCATAATAATTTGCCTAGGTTTTGGTTATGCGACTTTTGTTGTGTATCGTTGTCGTCTTTGATATTTGGATGCCAGAAAGTAGGTACCTATATCTTTGTACATAATTTTGAAATAGGATAGTTTGCTGAAAAAGTTGAGATAAGGAAATTAAATTCATTACGAAATGTGGCTAAGGTGACTCTGACTGTTACTTCCATGCATAATTATTGTACTAAATTCATAAGGAAGTGGGTCAAAGGGAGTTATTCAAAATTAAGTGTAGAATAGAAGTATTCTTGAAAGTTGGTCATTTGCTGAAAATAATATTGAGAGGCATTTTCGGTTGCAAGTAGTAATTATAGGAGATAAAGTTTAAATCGTTTTATGAGGGCTTAAAGGTATTTTGTTATGATACAAACATTAAATTAAATTTAAATTGTATGGCGTTACAGCTCGTGTAGAACCAGGGCCTTGTGAGTTACATACAACTCTCAACTATTCCTGTGTGCGTGTTTTTGGCAGGAATAGAGGGGATCTACAATTTTCTGCCGAATCCGAAGGGCTAATGTGAGATCCACTAATTCATGACAAGAGTTACTCTTGGAGGATTGGTCACTTCCTCGCAAGAGGTAGTAGCCGTTTTTTTTTTTTTTTTTTTTTTTTAGGTGGACGAGGCTGGGATTCGAATCCATTTTGTTGCTCCTAAGTCCTTTTTTCCAGTAAGTATGTAGTGAAGTAGATTTTGATATTTTCATTTTTTTTCAATGAGTAGGAAGCATTTAAACATTTAGTTTTAAGTGAAAATTTATAAAAGCAATAAATACAAATCAATTTTAACTATGTCATAATAATGTATAACTCAATGCCTTACAAATTGTTTTATGACCTTGTATATCCTTTATCCATTAGAGGAAGCACGTGCGTCGAGCATTTTTTTGTCATTCGCAATAAAAGCAAACCCAAAACTTATTTCACACTCATTCTTTGACACTGCTAGGCTAAAGTGTCTCAAAAACAATTATCACTTATTCGTAATAGCGTTTTCGTTTGGTAATCGTTTTGGAACTGTCCGGAAGTCTCCAATCCGCAATGTCAAACGAACAAGTTTAAATTTTTTTTATTGATTCTGAAGTTTGTGTTTCGTTGTATTTGTGACACCTCAAATGCAGTTTTCAAATTACAGCTGTTTTCATTCTTGATGATATTTAAACACGAAGAAATCTATTGATCCTTTTTCCAAAGTAAATGGTGAGATTGCATATATGTATGTATTGCATAATAATACTCCAAAATAGATACGTAGTAGGTAAATAAAAGAAAATAGGTCGAATTGAATCACAAATATATAATCTCTATTCCAAAATCAAATACAAAATTACATTCTACGATATTGACGTTTAGGCTTGATTCACATTATAGTGCCGATACCGATACAGTCTCGAAACGTTCTCGCTCCGATAGAATCCCTTTCTGTTCACATTGCCGCTCCAATACCGATACCGATTCAAAATTATTTAATTCATTTGTTCTCCTTTCTATTAATTTAAAATACATATATAAATACATATATCTAACTATACCTACATGTATTGTAAATTTTTTACTTTTTTTCCATAGAAACTATATCAATAACGTTCTCGCTCCGATAAAATATTCTTTGCAATGAATCGAAACTAGAGCGAGAGTGTATCAGTATCGGAGCGGTATCGATGGTGTGAATATACTCATTGTTTTTTGTGTAAGAATATTTTATTGGAGTAAAGCCGAAAACAGATGTGCAGCTTTTTCCCATGCAGCGAAATTAGAAATAGAGATATCGTGCAGAGAAGGGTGCCGTGACTTAAGGCCAAGTGACATAAGGCCAAATTTGGGTGTTTGGCCTTATGTCACTTTACAAAAGGGACATAAGACCAAATTTACATATTTGGCCTTATGTCGCTTTTGTAAAGTGACATAAGGCCAATTTTCTTTGAGACATACGGCCAAATATAATTGTATAACATTCCCAAAAGCTCCCCTTACAGTAAAAGAGGTTTCGGACATCTTTCAAAAGGAAACTATATTGAATAAATTCGGCATGTCGCTACGTATATGTATATATGGAACTACTGTAGATGATGTGAGGGGCTGGGTGTTGAACGTTGCAATTGAAATTTTCTATAAACTCTGAATAGTCAAGCTCTAGCTGGTGGAGTGCAAATTGAAAGTTTGCTGGTCTCACGTTGCTATAGGAAACGCCACTCAACTCTGTGTCGATATAATGTCAGTTTTGTCCTTCAAATTGCACTCAACCATGGCAAGAAAAACAAGTAACAACACAGCAGGAAACCAGCATCAACGACGACACACAATATTCATAGATCCGATTATGTTCTGTTTAATGCTGGAACAGAGTTATGTTTATACAAAAAAAAAGTGCAAACTTTATGAAATTTGTCATTCTAGAAAGTAACTTGAAATTAAGCAACACCAACCGGAGACGCAAGACTATACAACAACGAGGACCAGGACTAGGACAGGACGACAAGGACGACGAAGACAACGATGGCGATGGCAATGGCGACACTGGATTTTCTCAGGATTCTATAGGAGAGTTTTGTGAAATTATACCAAGCAAAAAGAGTTTTCTTCTTCATAATAATTTGCCTAGGTTTTGGTTATGCGACTTTTGTTGTGTATCGTTGTCGTCTTTGATATTTGGATGCCAGAAAGTAGGTACCTATATCTTTGTACATAATTTTGAAATAGGATAGTTTGCTGAAAAAGTTGAGATAAGGAAATTAAATTCATTACGAAATGTGGCTAAGGTGACTCTGACTGTTACTTCCATGCATAATTATTGTACTAAATTCATAAGGAAGTGGGTCAAAGGGAGTTATTCAAAATTAAGTGTAGAATAGAAGTATTCTTGAAAGTTGGTCATTTGCTGAAAATAATATTGAGAGGCATTTTCGGTTGCAAGTAGTAATTATAGGAGATAAAGTTTAAATCGTTTTATGAGGGCTTAAAGGTATTTTGTTATGATACAAACATTAAATTAAATTTAAATTGTATGGCGTTACAGCTCGTGTAGAACCAGGGCCTTGTGAGTTACATACAACTCTCAACTATTCCTGTGTGCGTGTTTTTGGCAGGAATAGAGGGGATCTACAATTTTCTGCCGAATCCGAAGGGCTAATGTGAGATCCACTAATTCATGACAAGAGTTACTCTTGGAGGATTGGTCACTTCCTCGCAAGAGGTAGTAGCCGTTTTTTTTTTTTTTTTTTTTTTTAGGTGGACGAGGCTGGGATTCGAATCCATTTTGTTGCTCCTAAGTCCTTTTTTCCAGTAAGTATGTAGTGAAGTAGATTTTGATATTTTCATTTTTTTTCAATGAGTAGGAAGCATTTAAACATTTAGTTTTAAGTGAAAATTTATAAAAGCAATAAATACAAATCAATTTTAACTATGTCATAATAATGTATAACTCAATGCCTTACAAATTGTTTTATGACCTTGTATATCCTTTATCCATTAGAGGAAGCACGTGCGTCGAGCATTTTTTTGTCATTCGCAATAAAAGCAAACCCAAAACTTATTTCACACTCATTCTTTGACACTGCTAGGCTAAAGTGTCTCAAAAACAATTATCACTTATTCGTAATAGCGTTTTCGTTTGGTAATCGTTTTGGAACTGTCCGGAAGTCTCCAATCCGCAATGTCAAACGAACAAGTTTAAATTTTTTTTATTGATTCTGAAGTTTGTGTTTCGTTGTATTTGTGACACCTCAAATGCAGTTTTCAAATTACAGCTGTTTTCATTCTTGATGATATTTAAACACGAAGAAATCTATTGATCCTTTTTCCAAAGTAAATGGTGAGATTGCATATATGTATGTATTGCATAATAATACTCCAAAATAGATACGTAGTAGGTAAATAAAAGAAAATAGGTCGAATTGAATCACAAATATATAATCTCTATTCCAAAATCAAATACAAAATTACATTCTACGATATTGACGTTTAGGCTTGATTCACATTATAGTGCCGATACCGATACAGTCTCGAAACGTTCTCGCTCCGATAGAATCCCTTTCTGTTCACATTGCCGCTCCAATACCGATACCGATTCAAAATTATTTAATTCATTTGTTCTCCTTTCTATTAATTTAAAATACATATATAAATACATATATCTAACTATACCTACATGTATTGTAAATTTTTTACTTTTTTTCCATAGAAACTATATCAATAACGTTCTCGCTCCGATAAAATATTCTTTGCAATGAATCGAAACTAGAGCGAGAGTGTATCAGTATCGGAGCGGTATCGATGGTGTGAATATACTCATTGTTTTTTGTGTAAGAATATTTTATTGGAGTAAAGCCGAAAACAGATGTGCAGCTTTTTCCCATGCAGCGAAATTAGAAATAGAGATATCGTGCAGAGAAGGGTGCCGTGACTTAAGGCCAAGTGACATAAGGCCAAATTTGGGTGTTTGGCCTTATGTCACTTTACAAAAGGGACATAAGACCAAATTTACATATTTGGCCTTATGTCGCTTTTGTAAAGTGACATAAGGCCAATTTTCTTTGAGACATACGGCCAAATATAATTGTATAACATTCCCAAAAGCTCCCCTTACAGTAAAAGAGGTTTCGGACATCTTTCAAAAGGAAACTATATTGAATAAATTCGGCATGTCGCTACGTATATGTATATATTACTGTAAAAGGCCGAAATAATGAAATTCTAGAATTTACCGGTAAATTCTAGAGCACTCAGCATTACGGCGTATAAAAGGTGAGGTATGTATGGGGGGCATGCTGCCCCCCTGCAACTCCCCTGCTTGGCCCACTATAGGAATTGGGGAAGGTGCGAGGTTGGGTGTATGCAACGTTTTTTTGTATTTTAAGAATCTGAATTTAAAGAAACTTTGAATGTATCCTATGTATAAACAGTGAGGTAGGATTTACCGGTAAATTCTGCAAAAGAAACTTTGCATACACCCAACCTAGCACCTACCCCAATTCCTATAGTGGGCCAAGCAGGGGGGTTGCAGGGGGGCAGCATGCCCCCCATACAAACCGCTCTATTTATACGCCGTAATGCTGAGTGCTCTAGAATTTACCGGTAAATTCTAGAATTTCATTATTTCGGCTTTTTACAGTAATAATATACATGTACGTGGCGACATGCCGAATTTATTCAATATAGTTTCGGTTTTAAAGAAAACAGTTCAAAGTGACATAAGGCCCAATTGGCCTTACGTCACTTTTCAAAAGTGACATAAGGCCAACTCTTAAAATTTGGCCTTATGTCGCTATTGAAAAGTGACATAAGGCCAAACACCCAAATTGGGCCTTATGTCACTTGGCCTTAAGTCACGGCACCGCAGAGAAGGCTGCATGCAGAACCTGGAATATGTCAGCCCTCATAAGAACCTGTGTAAATTTATTTTCGCTGCATTGGAAAAAGCTGCACATCTGTTTTTGGCTTAAGAACGTATCGAGACTGTATCAGTATCGGCACTATAGTGTGAATCAAGCTTTAAAGTATTAAGCATGTGTGTGTTCTTCTGGTTTTGATTCTTCCTTTAAATTCAGAATCGATTTTCTCGCTTCTTTTCGGGAGAAGAACTGTAATCTGTCGCCAATCGAACAATTTCAGAAGCATTCAGAATGCTTCCGGACGACCAAACGAAAACGCCATTAGTGTTGTATGATGAGCTTAAAAGTTTTTATGATTCCTCGACTTTGTAATCAAATTTTATTTCTTATGATAGCAGCAAAATTTTGTAATATTCTTGACGTTAAATCCACAAAGAATTCTATAACTACTTATTCTTCACAGAAACCACCGAATATTCTTGGTAACATTCCACATCATGCACTGCGGAAGCACTTCATAATAGAGTTTCATTATTTTTAAAACGAACATCAGATTGCCTCACCTTTACTGCAACAATTTTAACTCTTTCATGTTTTACGACTTTTGTACGATTAAGTTACCTAGAGAATGAAGATGAAGCACATCCAAGTTACTATGTAAACTGAATTAAATATCAGTGTGAAACTTCGGCTATGCATGTAGAAATAAAATTTACAAAGTAAGGTGTTGAAATGAACACACAAATTATGAACAATTTGTAATACATAATTGAAAACTTCGAAAAACAAAGAATATACACAGAAACTTTTGGAGGAAGAGATTGAAAGTTAAATAAGGGCATGTTATTGAAGAGAATTAACTTATTTAGAACTAACTTCATTTTAAAAAAAATTCTATACACGACTTCTACTAAAATAAATCAGCCAAGTGGAAGACGTAGGAAAAGTTAAGTCTTTTTCAACAATGTAACTTTGACCCGGAGTTCCAAGCTTTCCAAGTTACGTGATGCGCGTTCGTACTTTTAATGGCGTTTAAATGTTATAGTCTATCTCTGGTGTCATTCTTAAAATTTATACAAATGAGAAAGATATTAATTTATTTTGAAGAAATATAATTTCGAAATGACTTATGTACATATGTTATAAAGACATGTCAAGGATTACAAAAGATGGTGAAAAACTTTTTAATAGCGGGCGGTAGAACTTACATGATGTTCAAAGGGTAGACAAGGTGCATTCAAGATGACAGAAGCGTCCTCAAGTGTTTTTTTTAAAGCGAATCTCTGTCTATCAACTCCTACTCTCACCTCCCCGTGGTGAACATCCGGACCTTAGACGCAACCTAAACGGCAACACTTCCGGTAACAGACTCAGGCTGATTAACTTTGCGGCGGGGCGAAATGCGTTAAAAGATTTAACGTCGCAAGAAATCGCCCAGACTTTTGCAGATCACATCTCTCTAAATCTCTCAGCAAGCCTGCCACCAGTATTATCTGCAGAGGACCAGTGGAAACAATGCCAAAATTCTGTCAGGAGTGCCGTCACTGAGGTGCTGGATTTCTCTAGGCCACCACATGCAGCAAAGAATGAGGCTTACCAAGCAATGCTGCAGACTAGAACTAGAGCTGCTGATAGAGCAGCCAGGGAGCTCTACGGGCAAAAACGAACGGAGGAGCGCCGACTTCTCAGGAAGAAAAAGAGAGAGCATGCGAGACGGCCGGTCGAATCTAATGAGGTCTGTAGTGGCGGAGGGATGTTTGAAAGTTCTACCGAAGGGTGAGGGAGGCAATCTACCTAGGGCTACAAGGCCAGAACGGAAGCCTGCCGAGGCGATAGTGGGAATATGGTGGTATGTAGACACACAGTCGGTGCTGAGGATCTGGAAACAACACTTTTCTAGACTGCTAAATGGCGAAGATGACCAAAATTCCGCTGTTAGACAGAACACTCCATTTAACCTGGATGATGATGGTCAAAATTTCCGTCCACCCGAACTAATGAAATGCAGTTAACAATATATATAAGCTTAAATGGTATGAGGCTGTTGGTGAGGATGCTGGCAGGCCATCCTCGAGCTATTCAAAGCAGGGGGATATGACTTGGTAGGGAGTATACACCAGCTTGCCTCCAAATTTTGGTCGAATGAAAGTATGGACGATGAATGGAACCTCGGTATAGTGTGCCCTATCCACAAGAAAGGAGATGCTCTGACCTGTTCCAACTACAGAGGTATAAGTCTCCTCAACGTGCGTCGCATGCAAAATCTTGTCATCTGTATTTTGTGATCGCTTAAAACCGTTTGTCAACAATCTGATCGGCCTCTATCAGTGTGGTTTTAGGACCGGCAAATCAACCGTCGATCAAATGTTAACACTCCGACAAATTTTAGGAAAAACCCAGGAGTTTCAAATCGATACACACCACCTCTTTATCGATTTCAAAGTTGCATATGGCGAGGTGTTACCGGCGCGTTTGCAAGTATTGAATCGTAGGCGACAAAAATGGATTTAGCTGTTAATTAGGACAAGACGAAGTATATGCTATCATCGAGAAAGAAATCTCAACATCGTTGACTCGGGCAAAACGTCACGATGGATAGATACAACTTCGAAGTCGTCAAAAACTTTTTCTACCTGGGCTCCACCACTTTTACAATGTAAAATGACATCAGTGCAGAGATCAAATGCAGAATTACTCTTACCAATCGCTGTTTCTTCAGGCTAAGAAGGCATGGATTTGAGTAAAGAACCAAGGAGACCTTATATGTATAAGGTTCCCTTTTATACCGGTCTTGCTATATTGGGCAGAAGCGTGGACCCTGTCAAAATGGGATGAGAATCTGCTTGGATAACCCTTTACTTTATTTTTTGTATTTCTATAACACTGCTATACAAAAATTCAATGGCTTTCGATTTTGTTAAAATTTTTTAAATTTTGATCTCTTTTGCTAAAGAATTAAAAATGATTTTCAATTTTTTTATTGTTGTTGAATAAAATGATATTCGCCCGACTTTAATCTGCATTTTATCAGAGTTCCAACCAAAAAACGTTGACAACACTGAGCAGAAGTATGTGTATAGGTACGGCGTGAATTTCCAATTAATTCTTCTTGATTTGACTGATGACGGTTTCATGCAAACACAATGCTTATTTATGCATGCAAAAGTACATCCCATCCTTTTTGCTGTGCAGATGCAGAGGCAGACTATACAGAGCAGGAGCATATTCAAACGAATCAATGGATCGTACCAAACAAAAATTTTCTTCTTATTTTTTTTTTTTTGTTGTATGTTTCCTTAGTCCCAATGCAAGTTTTGTTTTCAAAGTTACAAGTGCATCCTTGATATTAATGAGAAGCAGCACTTGTGACAGATAAAAGCATCACAGATAGAAAGGACACAAAAAAAAACACCGGCAGAATAGAAAACAGGACCTAAGGATGCGACCCACCGAGGTGTAGAGCGTCGCCCGTTTATTTTTTTGATCATTTATATAGAAAAGATACATTCCCCAAAGAATATAGCACAATTTATTTGCAAGTCCTTTGTGTCCATATAAAGAATGTCCCATCGTATATACATTTTATTCATATATGTGTTATGATCCAGGATAAAACAAGGGAATCCAAGTAAGGACAAAACGAGGAGGATTCAAGACAGCACCGTCAGACTAAGAACACATCAACATAAGACGCACATGATCTCATTAAAGACTGAATACTTGCGCACACAATATGAATACGATTTCCTTCCGGCAAGGAAATCCACTTTCCCTTTGAGACAATACATATAGATACCTACATACATATACCCTGGGGATAAGGCTTTGTCGTCCTTGGCATCCCTGTCATTTTACTTTGCTGTCCGTCCGTTCTTGGTTCGTCGTCGATAAACGTTTTACTGCACCACTGCAGTCACATTCAAATGTAACATTATCGTGGATAGTCCTTCTGGTATGATGGTTTTGCAAAGAAGCCCCTTAAGTATGTGCATATGGTTGCCACTCTGCCTCAAATTAATGATCAAACTGTTAAAAAAATTATGTAAAGTTTTTTTTTGATATACCAATGCATCCTGATTGGCACATAAGACGAATATCATTTGAAATCTTTGTTAAAAATGTTTTGAATTAAATTTGAAAAACTAAAATAGGGTTTCCACATTTTTACAGGACTTACACCTACATATATTTTATGCTCCCGCCCCCTCCCGCCCCCTCAACACAGTTGAATATGAAACAAAAAGTTTTTTAAAGAGTATATTTGGCAACTATGTTTCTATTCAGCTTATGCGCCGGAAAAAAAAACGCTTCCTGACTTCTTATGCAAACAAATGGCGATTGCTCCCTCATGACTCTCTGTATACATCACCGCATGCACGTACGCGAGCATGTCCACTGTACCCCAGCCCCTGATTATACAGGGTTAACCATCCGTCCAAACCGACAAAGTGCTCTACAGAAGTAGTCATTTTAATGAAAACAGATAGCAGGAGCAATAGAATGGACGACAAGGGGGATGAAGAGAAAGAGTTTAAAGGCTGAATCTTCTAAGCCCTTAACGTTAAGGATAAGTGGTAACATGGATTCATACATGTGTCATATATATGAATGTTTCTTCATATACGCTACTTTCACTGAGATTTATTCTCATATATAAGGAAAAAAATATAACTTAAAGGACTTTGCATTTTATGCACTTTCGAATGATACTTTCGTTCCAAAAGATGCATGAGGTGTTGGGCTAGTCAACGTTCGCTCTCCAGAGGGAAGGGTTTTTTTTGCGAGTGATTCTGATACACTACATCACCGTTGAAGAGGTAGCAGCTATATGGTGGGTGCAGCAGGGTCATCCTTTTCAATTTGGCAAGAATTATGTTGTTGCTTCTATTTTTTTTTTTTTTTTGCTTTTGTCCCTTGGAGTAACCAAGAGACTTCCTGAGAAGAATTTACAGAAGAAGGATCTAAATAGTGGTCTGGAATAAGAATTATGATATTTTCCTAACTTAAGTCAAATTTTGAAAACAGTAATAATTTAAAACGTTGTGAGTGGACATTTATAAAACGGGATGAGCGGATTTGCGTGTAAAACCTTGGTTAGCTTAGCATACATAAATGATTTTAACCTGATGCAGCGATATCCATTTGAAACCATGACAAATGTATTGCATGCTCATTTGTCAATGGGGATTTATTGCAATTGTAAAATATTTAAAGCAATTCATCATTCACTGGATGTCGGGAAAAAAAAGGAGGAAGAAGAAGAATCCATTGTCACAGGTGAATAATTTTAATTTTATTCATCTGATGATAAAAATATGAAACAAGACTTGCATTTCAATTTTAATTAAAAAAGAACTCTATGTAGGAAAACGTTTTGGAAATGTTTTTGATATAGATTTTGAAAAAAAAAAAAAAAAAAAAATAATACACATATTAGTCGAAGGTAAGACTTGCATTCTCTATTTTTTATAGGACATCCTACGATTAAGTATATTTCAAACTGAATTATTTTTGAAAATTAAAATTTTTGAAAATTTCTGGGTGATTAAATTTGAATAAGTTGAAAAAGAGGCTGGGTGCGACCCACACCGGTAACTTTCAATTGGTGCCCTTGGAAGCAAAAGACCCCATGTATTTTTATTATAAGTAAACTCAAAATGTTCGAAAACCTGACATGATTATTATGCAACCAAGTTAAGATCAAAGTTGGCTGTTTGCTATTGTGAGTCTAAAAACATTTTTCAAAAATGTTATTGTTAATTTAAATCTTAATTCTACAATACGTCATTTATAGAATGCAATTGAGTTGAAGTCTAAAGCATTATTTGTTCTCAAGATTTTTGAGACCTTTAAATTTTTTTTTTAAGTTACTTTAATAAGACAACGCTAATAGAATTTTTTTTGAAAAACCTTTTTGCACGTTGTCATGATGTTTTTATCTGTAAAACAAAATTTATTTGATGTCGATATTTTAATTCGAAAGATGGAAAACGCAAATAAAAGAATTATTTTTGTTTTAGTGGACTGTATTGAATGAAATTCAATTTAAATATTTTTGTGACCTTTAGTCCAATGCGTTTCGCCCAGGCAAGACAGTTGGGGTCATCAGTTAGATGCTGCTATACCCTTCTAAGACGCAATATTTTGGTCGATGACTACCGACTCTCAATAAAATCTGCGGCAGCATCTAACTGATGAGCCCAACTGTCGTGCCTGGGCGAAACGCATTGGACTAAAGGTCACAAAGATATTTTTATTCGTTTTCGAGATATGGCCGACGAAAAAAAGCTCACGAAAAAATTACCTACAACAATGGGAAGTTAAAAATATTCTCTAACCCCAATTTTCAGCAGTTTTTGATTGTTTTTTTTTTCCGAATTTATTGGATATGTATACTTAATTTAATAGTATTTCCATATCAAATGCATAGCTGCCTGAACAGAATAGAATGCTGGAACTGAAGCCGCAGACGGAAATGGAAGAGCTGTCAAAAAGTGCCGTACGTCATTTTTTTTACCTGCCCACAGCAGGTACAGCTGTACAGATTTGAATGTATTTTGAAGAAAAACAAAAGAATATTCTTGTGTACAAGCTCAGAATTCACATTTTTTGTTTCCAATAATTTTCCTCTTAATAAATAATTTTTTTCGCGATACAAATAACCACAATATTTTTTTCCGACCCAAAAAGTTGTTTTTTTTTCTTCATACAAATTGAAACGTCAAAAGTGTCGTACGTGAAAAGTTAAAAGTTGGTGAACTCTTCCGTCTGCGGCTGCGGCTCCGTATGCGGCTACGTTACGTTGTGTTCGCAACATTGAATTTGCGGGTGCCGTGACATAAGGCCATGCGACATAAGGCCATATTTTAAATTATGGCTGTATGACGCTTTCATAATGTGACATAAGGGCATATTCGAACAAATGGCCTTTTGACGCTTACCTAAAGTGACGTAAGGCCATTATGGCCTTGTGTCACTTTCAGATGCGTATATTTCTTATTTACCCTAAAATAAAATCTGTAAGGGCAACAAGGGTTCATTTAGATTTTAGAACTTTTAATTCCTTTATTTTATGCTATTAACTGATTTCAAATGAAAATTCTTGCATTAAAAAAAAATCAATGTAAAGAAAGTTAAAACTTTAGATAATTATGTTGATAGCAGCATTTGTCCTCAAAAATGAATGATGAATTTTGGGTGTAAAAATTAAAACATCGCATGAATTTTCATTTTCTTCTCTTCAGAAAAATTTTGTCCACCAAATTGATCTCTTCATCGGCTAATTTGTTTTCCGCTACGCTTTTAGTGAAATAAAATTCGAATACAATATAGCGGAAAAAATTAAAAATTCGTGCAAATTTTTAATTTTGACACCCCAAACTGATCTTCTCTTCGGCAAATTTTTTTTTCCGCTACTCTTTGAATGAAGTAAAATTCAAATGCAACCTCATAGCGGACAAAAATTTTGCCGAAGAGAATATCAATTTGGGGTGTGAAAATTAAAAATTCGCGCGAATTTTTAATTTTCACACCCCAAATTGATATTCTCTTCGGCAAAATTTTTTTCCGCTACGCTTTGAGTGAATTAAAATTGGAACACCCAATTTGATGTGAGATGTTCACGTGGAAAAGTCTCAAGGATTATGAATAGTGTTTTAGATTTCTTAAAATACGCTATTTAAAGAAAAAATACTTGGCCAAGAAAAGGTAAAAAAAAATCGATAGATTTTTACTTGAATCGTATTTACTCTTATAAGTTCTAAGTATTCCTATTATTATAATTTGAACCGTTGGCGTTAAAAATACTGCAAGGAAAAGCTACGTCCAACAAAACTGTCATTTTTTTTTTCGTACCGCGAGTATCAAAATTGCTTTAATATGGTATTATGTCACTTAAAGAAAGTGTCACGATCCCATATTAAGATATGGCATTAAGTCGCAAAAAAATATGGCATTTTGACACTTCACCAAAGTGTCAAAAGACCATCCGTTCGAATATGGCCTAATGTCACTTTACGAAAGCGTCATAAAACCATATTCCGAAATATGGCCTTATGACGCATGGCCTTATGTCACGGCACCGAATTTGCGTGTATTCAATATTTTGACAGCTATTTCAGCTCCGGTTCCAGTTCCGTCTCCGTCACCATTCTGTTCAGCCAGTAATTTGGATAAAAACAATATTAAGCTGCTGCATTAAGTTTTGTTTTAATTATGAATTAATTTCTTCTTTTAGTATGAATGAATGTTCATATACTTTAACTCGCCATAATTACTACTTTTGGAATAATATAATATGTCTGTACCTTTGCCTTTTTCGTCTAAAAAATATTGTTTGCTTCCTCAAAAGCTGGCTACCAAGTAAGAGAAATTAAAAAGTAACACATCAGAAAAATTAATTAAAACCATCGTATTTTCAAGGAAATTAAAAATGAAAAAAAAAATAAACCAGCGGGGTGGAAGGATCTCCGTTTTGTGCGTTAAAATAAACAGGTGGATACAAAGATGCATGCTGTAGCAATTTGAGGGTTATAAAAAGAAAATAAATCGTCTTCAGAAAGAAGGAAAATACACGACTGGGTCGCACGTCCTTGTTCTTTATAAGTTGTTCAAGCAGATTTTAGAGTTAAAAAATTTTAAATACTGCATGTCCCTTATTCATCGCCGCAGACAAAAACAATAGGTTTCTATAAGGGTCATTTTAAGTTGAAAAAATTAAGAAGTAAATTTGTATGATTTTTGGTCCCATTTCTTTTAACTAGCTCTAACTTTACAAAATTGCAACCGATTTTTGAATTTTTGTTCTGTGTTGATACAAGAGCGGTTAGTAATTTTTACCTAACCTACAACTTTTTTGTGTGCAGCTCAGGGTTTTACCGACATTTATTTTCAAAACAATTTTAAGAAGGTTTTTTGACTTTGGTATTATTTTTTTCACAAAAATATTTTAATTTTATTAAGTATGATTTTTTTATTTTTCATTGTGCCCAATTTCATCTCTTAAAAATACTCAAAATTTTATTAGCAAAAAAAATAAAACTAAAAAAAAATGATATTAAAATATCAATTTTAAGATTTGAATAATAACGAAATAAAATCTACGTCTATGCATTTATTGAGTGTTACGTTACCAAAAGCCAAAAGTTCAAAAGAAATTGATTCAAATATAAATTTTTTTTTAAGTTTTTTTTATTGTTTTGTTTTGTTAATAATTTTTAAGGTATTTTTTTTCTTTAAAAAATCAAATAATTTTTAGAGAACAAATTGGAATTTCACAATAAAAATGAAAAAAATTTATACTTAATGACTTGTTTTTGTGAAAAAAAAAAATTAAATTATAAAAGTCAAAAATCAACCTGAAAACGCCATTAAATGGGATTGACAATAAATGGCAGGAAAATCGTTATACACATAGAAAAAGTTATAGGGTGGGAAAAAACTCATAACTGTTCTTGTGTGTACAAAAAAATCAAGAGTCGGTTGCAGTTTGGCAAAGATGCAGCCAGCTAAAAGAAACGAGACCAAAATCATAAAAACCGTTATAAGTCGAAAAGAAACAAAAATCGGAAAGTACATAATAAAATTGATTGAAAATCAATTTAAAACAAAACTAAAAATATTTCATAAACTTAGAGTATGTTCCCACTGAACGAACTTGCGCAGTTTTTAATTATTTTTCCGAAATCATCTTCAGAAATGCACAATTTCTCATACAATGACGCAATTTTAAAATCATCTCAAATCACCTCAACTTCAATGAAATTGCGAAAAAAATTGCGTTTTAAACAGTTATAACAATTATTTCCCAATAAAGTGAATGAACAGAACTACAAAGAATGACAAAAAATAGAATAGGTGCCAGTTATATAGTTTTCATTGAAAACCATCATTGAAAATGTTGTCTTTCCATTTTGAGGCACTTATGTCGTTTACCGTTGTACACTCCTAGCACTATTTTTTCACTCCATTCGCACTCTCAACACTCCAAAAACCTTCCATTTGCTCTTCAGAGTGATGATTTAGAAGTGTTTTTTCACTCCGGATTTCATTAAGGAGTGCTAGGAGTGCACTCTGAAAACACTCATACTTTTAAAAGTATGTGTTGGATTAATTGTCAAAATAGTAAATGCTTTTTGTTGGGATATTCTGAATTGAAATTATTGAAGAATTCATTTTTGTTTTTAATTTTACATAGATACACATATTATGGAAGAAAGTTTTTCATTTTCCATTGGAATCAAAAAGGAGTGAAACTCTCTGAAAATCCAATCAAAAACGACATTAAAGAAAGAAAGTTGATGGCATTTTGGTATCAAAATGAAGGGAATTATTCAGTGATTTTTTTTTTCGTCAAAAAAATATTTAATGTATTTTAAAACTTTCTTTTAAATTCAATTTTATTATTTCATTGATCAAAATGGTTTCCAATGTAAGCTGTCACACGAAATTGTTTCATTTTTAGTGTGAACACTTTGCGTAATTTTGAAATAGAGTTCTCGAAATTGTGCAATTTCAGGCTCAGTGGGAACATACTATTAGCAATTCTGTGCATATTTTTTTAAAATGTAATTAAGGTAAGTCAGTTTCATTTTATTTTTTTTAAACAAGATATCGTTCGGTACAAATTATAATAATTAGTGAAAAAAAAAAAACTTAAGGATATTTTTAGCTTTTTTCTTAAGAAATCTTATTTGGCTTAGACTATAAGCGCTTAGGTCTTTTTTCTATTTTCTTAGGTATATGTACTCTCCATTTTACGACTATATCTGCTACCCGCTTTGAAAGTAAATAAGGCGGGCTTTTCTTATTGATTTTTAAAACATTTAATTCCATGACTTCCAACAACCAAACACTTTTAGCGACGATAAAAAAAAATATAAAATAACAATATTTCTATTAACAAATACAATATAATTTTAAAAATTGTAAAACACTGTTTTACAAAATTCTGCAAATAATGAAAAAAAAGTTAAAGACAATTTTTAAATTTTTTAAAACTTTTTTTTTATTATTCGCAGAATTTTGTTAAAAATAATTTTGAAAAGCAGAAAATTGAAAAGCAGAATATTGAAAAGCAAAATTTTGAAGAACAAAATTTTAAAAACAAAATTTTGAAAAGCAGAATTTTGACAAAGGAATTTTGACCCTGACAACCTTCGTAACGTAGATAATATAATACTCAGTGGTCATAAAAAAACACCGTTTCATTATTTTGAATGAAAACGTAAATGACCAAAAAAAAAACTTGGCCGAGTTTATTAACCCGTGCTTCTAAAGCCATAATCTTCCCATACATATTTTTTATGGAATTTATGAACTTTTTACATATTTTTTTTCCTCCTGAACAACCGCCCTCTCCCCCTGCCACCCCTTGCGTACGCCCTTGATTTTTGCTGTCAGCTGTTGTTCGTGTGTGTATTATCTGCATTGTTACAACGGAATAGAAAAAGTGCGTAAACGATGTACTAAAAAAAAAGCTGGTTATTGAAATAAATAAATTTTATATTCTTATACTTTTTTTGGATTTGTTTCCCCTTTTTTCGCCTTTCGCTTCATAAAATCAACAAAAATGGTGCTTTACCCCTCAACCTGGGGCCACTGGGCCCAATCGTTATGTGAGGTTCCATTGAAATCTGGAATTCGATATTTTTTTTACGAATCCAAAACTTGCCCTTTGTTGTAACTACATATATCACAAAGTATAAAAAAAACGACAAACTTTCCCTCATTTACACATCTGAGGCAAAAATGTTATACTTGGTGCCTGTCGAATGTTTACGAGTTGTAAGCAAAACACAAAGTACTGATGCTGATGCTCTTCAGACGAAGAACCCAACTAAATTAAATTCACATACAATGAATACAAAGAAGGTGATGCGATCTCACCTCGAGAACAACTATTAGCGATTTTTTCCATTCTGGTGTGTAAAAAGGATACCATAGAGGTAATTGCACTGAAATTTTCGTGGAAGCAAAAATAAAACTTAATTTACAATCTTGAATGTTTATCATCCTCTTGTATAAGAGAACGCGAATATTTTACTTTGAGTTAAACACTTTTACACAACCTTCAGGGCATTAGGGAGTTCCTTTTGGGCGGTGTCGTTGGAGTCGTTGTCATATAAAGTTGTTTTAAATACGAGCGTTATAGAAAAGTACCTACCTTTATTTTATACTTTCAAACAGTGGGGTATTAATATGTTTTAAACATTAAGGAGATATGTACTTATATAAGCTCCTTAACTTACAACACGGGCTCTCTTCATAAACATAGCCTGATAGGTACTTCTGTGTGTGGGGTAAATATTTTTTGAAAACAATTCAACGATGGAGACGGCCGGGCGTCCTACCTGCTTGCTGTTTTGGATGTACAACCTTTGAAAAATTTGTGTTGTATACACCTACCTACTAGGTATGATAAAATTGTTGTCAAATTTAAAGGTTTTAATAAAAAAAAACAACTTGAGTGTGTTACTAATAGAGTTAATAGGCTATTAAGTTAAGGCTATTTTAAGAGAGCCAGGGCGATCATAAGACTCTTGTAATAGTAGGTTAATTTTTCTTGAAAACCTTTTTTTCATCAACTGGGGACTGGGTGAACTGTCAACATAGAAGCAAGCTCTTCAAAAGCTGTTGCCCTACGCATCGCGCTACACAAATTAGTGATGAGGTCCTTTCCAAAATGCAGATTTTATTCATTTTTGTCACTATTTGTATTAGATACTTGGCAGAATGTTTTTATCTGCGGAGCTAATTTCTCGTACTCTGGGCCTTTCAAACTGTCTTACTTAATCCTTCACTGTTATTGGCGGCGGCGGCGGAAGGTGGCAAGTTTGTTAAATTGGAGAACATCCCTCTGGTTGTTGCTTTTCGAATCTCGTTTGGTAAATTACCCAGTAAAAGTTTGCTTAACTTTATGTAGGCACAAGGAATTTGAATTTTTTTTGTTTATACCGAAATCTTTTAGCCCCGGAAGGAATGCGAAAAGAATGAGCGCATGAAAAGAAAGGTGAATGAAGCGTGTTAATGGGCTGTTGTTATGTTAGCATAAATGTAATTAAAAAAAAAAAAAAAAAACAAGAACTGAAATTTAAAACAAGAGAATACATATAACTTTTACTTAAATAGCTTAATTTTAGGAAGAAAGAAAATGATATTGAATATTCTTAGATAATTTATTTACTTAGTTTATTTATTTGGTTCAGAAAAAAAAAATCGCTTGCTCATTATTTGACGCAGCAAAGTCTCATCAGAGATCTCATTTTTCTGAACGTGCCTTTTGATGCACTCTTCAAAATACGGACAGAATTAGTTTTATCCACTGCTCTCTATAATACACTGGATAGCGCATCTATACAAGAAAGTTGATGCCATTTGAGAATTGTTATTTTTTTGTATAACGGTATAACTGTATAACATAATGAAATGCAACATTTTTTACAAAATTGCAACTAAAATATTTTAAATTCACTTTTTTGCCCCTCTTCGGTTGTAGTAGAATTTTTGAGATCTCAGCAACTTGAACTGGCCTTCTCAGCCTCACTGAACATACCTAAAGTGTTGAGTTGCCTACGTACTTGTCATCTTCAATTGGAAGTAGAAAAACTGTTATACTTTGTAGGGAATCCACTATCCACTGTATTATAGAGATCAGTGGTTTTATCTTGTTTCCATTTTGATTGATGCCTTTTATTGATCCATATAATTGGCCCTTATGTCAACCAACAGGTCAGGTGCGTCTTTTTTTGGTAATTCATAGCAGATACCTAAAGTGTAAAAATGTAAAAAAAAAAAAACTTGATATGAAAATGCTTATGTGCGAAAAAAATTATTTTTAACCGGAAATTCAATTTGAAATGACAGATCAAACACAATTTTCGTACGCTTTTTCTTCTACAGGCATTTCCAGAACACTTCAACTTTTTCACTTTTTGCAAAAAGTCTTGAATGTAGTTAACCCTAAAAAGTGCAAAAGTGAAACAAAAACATGCACTAAAGATTCCTGTGTGCTGTGTGGTAAAATTGTGTTTGATATGTCATATTGGATAATTTTGACAAATGAAACACAATGTTTTCTTACACAAGCATCTCGAGAGCATGTTTTCGTTTTTCACTTTTCCACTTATTGCTTCTTTTTGGCAAAAAGTCGTGAAGTTAAGCCTTAGGCAAGGCGCTCACTGAAGTGGTGACGAAGTGGAGTGGTAGTAGAGTGGTGACTGAGTGGCATGTGGAATTAATAAAACCTATGTAAACAAATGAAAACGCGCTTATCAAAGTGGAGTGGCGATGGCTAGATGTTTTGAAGGTGGTGTGGTGCCAAACTGGTACCACTTATATCGAACATGTTTAATTTTTAAGTGGCAAGCGAGTGAAAACGAAGTAGATTTTTTTAATTCTAGAAGATTCTTGACTTAAGTATGAGTGGCACCATATGTAGTTTGCTACCTCAGTGCGCGTTAGATCACTTTCATATCACTTCGCCACCACTCCATCAACAATCCAAATGTTCACTATTCCATTGCCACTCGCAACTTCACTACCACTCCACTTCGTCTACACTTCAGTGAGCGCCCTGCCTTATATTATATACTTTTATAGGCATAATTGTTTTGTCGTAAACGCCAAAATTCACTTTTTTAAAGTGGTAAAAATGCAAAAAAACATGAAAGTAAGGGCGACTTTTAGAGTTTACACAAGCTGTCGGTGAGGCATCGGCCGGCGTCGGATTAAATAGGCGACACCCGCATGGCCGTGACACTGTCACGACTCACGACTGAGCGCAATCAAATAATGCCTGCTGACTGTGACTTGAAGTGTATAACTGCATTGTTGTTGTCTGTCTCGTGGGTGTCGCCGGTTAGCATCGACGACGTACCGACACGGACGTCGCGACGCCGACGGTCGGTTAATTTTTTTCTTAACTAATATAATATTATATTTATAAATTGTGATTCGCATAAGGTGTAACAAAAGCTAGAGCATGTAGGGGATAGGCTGAGACAAGAAAAAAGAATCATATTGAAGGGTAGTCTATCCCCCCCCCCCCCCGTTTATCTGGGAGGGGTAGTTTTTATAAAAAGAACTGACGTAAAAAAGAAAAAAATAATAGTAAAATACAGCAGTAATACTTACAATGTCATGCTATACCTTTTTGGAAAGCCAGATATCTGTAGATGTTAGTGAATATAATTAGCAAATTTAATTTTCACTCAGAATTAAAAAAAAAATTTGTTCAAACTAATTTTATTCAAAATTAATTAATATTTATTAAGAATTAAGTATTAAGTAATATTTTTGTTTTTAATATATATTCAATGATCCTAAATAGACCCCCCTTCCCATTAATTTTTTTTCTTATCTCAACCCAACCTACACGCTCTAGGTTTTTGTTACACCTCATGCAAATCACCCTATACCCTTGTATATTAGGCATCAACTCATCAAAATTTACACTATTTTTTAAGAATGTGTATAATTTAATTTTTTTTATAAAATATAATAATATCTAAACCTTTTGAAAATTCTATTTTTAAAAAATTTAAAATTATTGCATTAAATTCCACTTCACACTTGATTTTCCACGCGTGTACTTTGTCGTACGTGTATGGGGTGCTAACAAAGTACTTATTTTCGTGGCGTATAAGACAAAATGATTTTGGGGAAAAACCTTTACAATTTGAAAACCAAAACAGACTCAACAACTTGGAATACTTTAATCAAAAGGAGATATTTTACATAATATTCTATTCAAAATACAGACAATTCTATCGGTTTGTTTCTTTTTTATTTAAACGTGGAACTTAAAATGTGATTTCCCAAAAATGCTCAAATGGCGTAGGTATACGACAGAACTATTCTCGGGCGACGATTTCCTATTTGTACCCCCACGAGTATGACAGTCATACCAAAACAAAACAATATAGGTAAGTTATACCTTGCTGTTTCATTTAAACGTAAATTACTCAACTTCATTTTCTTTCCTTAAATTCTATATACGGGCTTGTGATGTAATAAATTCTTTCCAACAAATTTTCTAAAGTAACCATATCTCAGGAAAATGTTATAAAATTATAAAAATGGTAATGGTGTAAAAGTTAAGACGTAATATCTATATGTTATCATTTTTACAAAACATTAAGGTAATTTTATTTCGTTTCGAGTGGGAAACATGATAAGTTTCCAACTTTAAATTAGATATCAAGAAACAAAATGGATTCCAAAAAAAGAAACATAGAATATGACAGCAACACTTCATTACTTACATATACCTACATACCTACATAATCCAAATAAACAAAGAAACCTTTTTTTAGAAAACAAAAGTTGGGTCAAATATCTTCGAATTAACTTTTGTGAAATCCAAAATAACGAAAAACTTACAAGGCCTATTAAAGTTTTTCAGAGTTTGTATACCAACATGTTTTCCTAAGTATATCCATCATGCAGAAAAATAATAAAGAAGTCAAGAACGCTGCTTCATACAAATATGTATGTTCAGCTTCAGAATATCCTTTACCTGGCCTAAGTTTTATACCGATTTGCTTTCTTATAAAACTTTAACACCTTTAATGTCAACAACAAAATAACTTCTACCAGAAAATAAAGATAACAAACATACCTTCATTTTCTTAAAAAGGTAGGCACAAGGCAAATACATATAAATGGTGGTAGTGGTATGTGTATATTGCAATTCTTTCCAGGCAATAAATTCTTCCGAAGGCTTTCATTCATTCAAAGAAAGTAAAAAGCGAAAAAAAGACAATACTTTGTTGGCAGTCGAACCCATCTTCAAACTATTAGACAAATATATCCTTCTTCGGCGCTAAAGTTTATCTGCGTAAAACTTTTTGGGCTAACACTCCTATATACATATGTAGGTACAGATGATTTACGTTAGTAAAAACAAAGAATTATACAGGGTGTTATTAATTGAGACAGTATATTTTCGGTAATGGGTTTGAACTATGTTCTGAGGAAACTAATGAAATTATTAACAGAACAAACTTTAGGAAAATAGAGAGGAAATTAATTAAGTTCGATTCCCAGCCTCGTTACCCTAATAAAATAGAACGCACGACTGCACCGCATAAACCTGCTCTTGTCGTAAAAGTTTTTTCGAATTTTAAAGATTGAGTGTATTAAAAGTAAATAATTTTTTTTATGGGAGCCTTAAGTTTAAACTAATATTGCACATTATAGAGCCTCAATCGAAAAATTATTAAAAATCAACATAATTCGAAACAAATTTATTAAAAAATCTTCTTAAATTGCTTTGACAGCTAAAAAAAGTACACCATCGATTTCTTTAATTAATCTTAGTTTTGGAGAAAAAAAAAATTAAAATCGTAGGAGCGGTTTTTTTTTAAATGAACCAAGTCGTTTTCGAAATATTTAGTTTTCAAAAAAAAAAAATTTGAAACTTTTTTTAAAAATCCAAAAAAAAAATTTTCAAAATTTCGGTATACAATACTATTAAAATTTTTCAGAAGATTCTCCATGAATAAAATTGTCAAAATGAGTCTATTCTTTTTCGAGAAAAAGGAGAACTAAAAAATGGTTCTATGGGAGGTACCATTTAAAACCACTTTTTGGAAATTTAATTTTCACAGAAAAGTAGCATATACCCAATAAAATTTTTTGATTTTTTTTTTTAGAAAAATCTGTCAGGCCATTTTTGAGAAAAATAAGATTTTCCAAAATTTCTAAAAAAATTATATTTTTTATAAATATGTATTCAAAAAGCTGTTGTTAAAAATTCAAAATTTGTTTCTGTTTGAATGAAATAATTAAAAAAAAATTAATGATGTTTTTTTTTTCTTCAAAGTTTTTTTAGTAAAATACGAATCCAATTCAAAATATTCCGCGGGAAAAAAACTCCCGGGAAGACTTATTCTTGCGGGAGTATAGAATACTTCTATTCTGAATTCCCCGGTTGATTATTTTTACCTTCGAACGCGGGAATGAGAGTTCTGAATGTTTGGTGTAGACTTTTTGCATTGTTTGACAATTAAATAAAATTGTAGAGAAAAAATATTTTTTTCCCGGGGAAACATTTTCATTTAGAATCGGGCTGTATACAAATATTTTCTTTATTATTTCTATTTTTGATTGTCTTTTATTTGTCTCCTTCTTTTTCTTGTATCGATTTCATAATTTAGAAAAACGCGTGCGAGGGTGCCGTTAAATAAGTCCTCAGGAACTACAAGTCCCCCGAAAGGTCTTAGTTCCCACTAGATGAGAACGAAAACCACTTTTTAAAAGTGGTCTTTATTCCCATACAACGTGAGAACGAAGTCCACTTTCTAAAGCGAATTTTATAATTATTTGAAAATAATAAAAGAGAAATTATTATAAGCTGGTACAAAACTGGTGAAAATGCAGTTTTAATAAAAAGTAGGTATATTCTCAAAAAGTAATTTTTAAATTTAATTTATCACTTTTTTACTTTGAAAAACAAATTCTGATAGTCACATGTTCTGCATACGCAAAGTAAATAATTACTAACTGCTTGTAGCCAGTAGATATTGAAACAACATTAAAGTACCAAAGTTATCATGAAAGCTTTCTGTAAGTACGCTACTGCATTACAGTTTTTCTTAGATGAGAATGAGAGAGCAAAATAATAATTATCTCTGACTATACTACAAAGTGAAATTATTTGCCACCTTACGTGGGCAGTTACTTAACTTATTAGTGAAGTTATATCCCACAAAAAAGTGAAATTTTTTCTCACTTCTTCGGTGGGAAAAATCTTCATAAAAAAAAAGTTAAGTTCTTTCCCACTTTAGGTGAAGTTATTGCCCATGTGAAGTTTATTCCAGTGAAGTTATTTCCCTGCACCTACAAAACTATGATGCACAAGAAAGTTAATATGTATTATAATAAAAGAAAAGCGCAAGTTTTTAAAATAAGGTAAATAACTAAAATTTATTTGTAGCAAATAATATATACCAATTGAAAAATATGTGCGCTTACAAACTGACGTTTTGATTTTTACGTTTGCACAATTTTAGTTTAAAAAAAAAGTCGCGCAATTTTTCTCAAGCTAAAATTATGCAATTTTTAATCGCGATAGCAAACTAATTTTTGAAAATCCATATTTTACGGCAAATTGAAAAATTGAACAATATTTTTTTTGCAAAAAAAATCCCGTGATTAAATATGCAAAATATGAAAAACAATTCTATTTGTTTTTTTTTTTCTTTAATTTTTAAGAAAAAAAAATATTGGTGGGAACATCATTTTTAAGTATCTATTATTGGGGAATTAAAAATTCAATTTCAGAATTTAATTTAAAAAAAGTATCGAATTTTCAAAGAAAACTTTAAATTTTTTTTAAATACTAAATTTTTTTTAAATACTATTTAAACTTTTTGAAACATTATCCAATAAAAATTAATCAAAATCAGCTGATTAATTTAAGAGAAAAGTGAAAATAAAAAAAAAAATACTTCTATTGGAGGTACCGCATATAAAATATTTTAAAAAAATTGATTTTTTCTTTTGAAATACCTGGATCTGGTTTTGAGAAAAAATAAGATTAACCGAAAATGTAAAAAAAAATTTATATAAAAAGTACCGTTATTTTAAGTAACAATAAAATAAAAAAAAGTATCAAGTCCAAAAAATGCTAGACACCAAATTTAAATGAAATCGGTCCATTCGTTTAGGCTGGTAGTCAAATAAAAAGACAGACTCACAGACAGATTTGCGAGAACCACTCTTTTTGCCTTCCTTAGCATCGCATTGTCAAGTTTGATCCAAGTCTCGAGTTCAATTATTTTTAACGAATCCAAAACTTGCCTGTAGGTATATAAAATAAGCAGAATTTAAGCGTCAAGTTGGAGGAGAGTTTAAAAAAAAATGTCTGAAAAGTGCGTTCTAATGAAAACCACACTAACGATTTTCTCGACTCCTATTTGTTGTAGAGTGTTTTTTTTTCATACATACTACATAGTTAAAAATACCTTAAAGTAGACTTCACAGTAAATTTGTTCTCAGAATGCTTTCTTCCATCATACCTATAACAAATAACACTGAGCTTACCCCATTACACCCTGTAAATGCTTTTATTTGAGGTGTGGGAATATAACCTATACCAATTCCAAATAAAAAATAAAATTAACTATCATGAATAACAATAAAAATAAAATCGGTTTTAGGCACACATTGGGCCTGCCCTCCCTTAAGCGAATTTAAGCTCGTAAAACTTTAACAATAAACCGATCAAACGATAAAGCGGCAAACATGTAACGAAGTAGCCGTAGAGCCTCTTCCAAAAAAAAAAAAAAAACCCAAAAATACACACACACACATATGATGGCGGACTTTAAAAAAAAGGATAGATTTGGTCTCGAAAGTTAAAAGTCGATTGTTTGCTTTTACAATTTCTGACCTTTTCCCCATATCATTGTCAATGGCGACAACTAAGACGTCTTGCCTGTGATCATACAAAAAGGAAACATAAACGAAACGTATAAATTCTAAAGGAATTCCTTGTGTGGGAAGATTGGCCGAAATGGTAGATGGACTTTGAAATGGAAGAAGGGTTCCTGCTGTGATGCTCAACAAAAAAAAAAAAAACATTATAAGAAAAAGAGAATAAAAAAAAAAAATAAGAAAAAAACATTTTCCCCAAAAATAGGCATTGGACAATTGAAAGAAGTATCCTTGCTGCTTCCGTAAAGTGCTTACAAATGGCCACCAGATACACGCAATGCTAAACAGGATATATACGAGGGCAGGTCCTTGGAATGGCGTGAGAGAGATTTGTTCGTAAGGGATCATTAAGCTCCTTGGATTAGTTTAGTGATTTGTTTTGAAAGTCTCACATGTGCGATTCCAGAACGATGTGTTGAAATCATACTCAAGTTACTTTCGACTTTGGGGTAGGACAGCGATGACGATGACGAAGACGACGATGGCGATGGTGAAGGCGATGACGATGGCGATGAGGATGGCTCGTAAGGATAATGTCCAACAGTTTTATTGAATGTTTGACGGTAGCATTTGACTCGGGCCAAACAACACCCAACCGTGATTTATTGTGCCACCGAAGAGTATGTCTCTCCGAAATGATTGTTTGTTTATCCGCAGGATTTCAAATGAGTCCTGGATAAACCCACCTTAACTCCTTTTTGTTTTCGGAACAAGAAGATGGAACTTTTTATTTTACAATTTGCTAAAGTGGGAATGTATTTGTCCTTGCTCTGCTCTCCATCAACCGTCACTATAATCAGAGGGAGCGAGTGTAATCCATTTCATGAGCACATTCTTTATATCCCTGGCCCATTTGGTGTTATTGCTCCTGGAGTCCTGGATAAAGATTGTCATATAAAAGGCATAGATGGGTACCGTTCTTCTGTTTTATTGCATATATAGTCTACTATGAGTGTACAGGGTTTCTGATTGTGACTGAGAGCCATTTTGAAGCCCCGGGTTAGGGTGAGGGTGTCGTTTGTGTGTTGTAACTCTTCACTTTTATTGAAGATTTTTTGGTATTTCTTATAATGTTTTTGTCTCTGCGGATAGGTTAGGGTTATGTCTTCACCAGAGACTCCTTTGTCTGCATTATTATTTTTTTTTTTTGTTCAATTTTTATTTTGAAAGGGAAAACGATGATATCCCTTTCTTTTGTTGGAAGGAATTCCGGTATCTGATTTATCTGATTTTTATTATACTTGAACATAGAAAATAACAAGTACTTATTTGTTTAAGTATGATGGAGCTTTAGATATATCCTTTCGGAGAAAAATGCTTTCAATTCTTGAATTATCGTCACATTAAATTTTTTTTTATTGGTCTGTTAGTACACAAAATAATATCTTTCGCCGATATTGACTCTCTTTAGAATCGTTCTAATGTTGTTTTTTTTTTTTTTTTTCTCATCATTTTTGTTCTTTTTGCGTTTTTTTTTATGTTACTTGAGTCGGCATAACACAATAGGCTATTTTGTTATTTATGGGTTCATAAACTAGGTAAAGTTGGAGTTTATTAGGGTTTTTAGTAAACAAAAAAAAAATATACAACGTAATTTATTTAGGCGGTCGTTTTTATCAATTGGTCGCTTTAATTTTTTTTTAAAAGAACCACCTATTCTGATTTGACTTTCATTTGACCTATATGCGGCCGGGCGGTCAGAACCATAGTGGCCTAACTGGTTTTGGTACCAATTTTCAAAATGGCGAAAACTAATGTTTATCACAACAAAAACGATTGTTTTATGAAACAGTTATGTGCTCCATCAATCCATAGACATAACTGTTTCAAAAGAGTTAGTTTTTTATTATACAATATTAGTTTTTATCATTTTAAAAATAAGTTCAAAAATCAGTTAGGCCACTTTGTTTCTCATGGCCTCATATTTTGTTTTGAAATCAATGAAAAAATGTATGCAGGTATTTGAATTATAGTTTGGTTTAAGTTTTACCTAGTCCAACTTCTGATCAAAGCTTCCTCATCCTTGCAAATAATTTTTGAATTTAAAGGAATTTAAGTTCTCTTAAAAGCTTTTTTCTCGTTTTAAGTGTTTTGTAATTAAGTTTAAAGTCTTATCATCCAGATGAATTTTCTGCTGAAAAACTGCCTCTAGAGTTAACTTTAAATAAATATATGTCCAGAATTAACTGGTTTATCTCACTATTGAAAAAGTCGGCCGAAAACAGAGAAAACTTATTAAAAGAGTTGGCAGTTTTTATTTTAACAAATGCCCGAGATCATAATTTTTTACCAAAGTATTTAAAAAAAAACAAGATTTGTCCAGGTTTGTAAAATGTTGTACATCGATGGAAAAGTCTGTTAATTTTTAATCCAGCACAGACAACCGCTTCTACCTAAAAAACTCCATTACGCGATTATCGGATTTCGCAAATATTGTTGATATTTTTTTTCATTTTTGTCAAAGGGGTAAAAGACCATTTTTAAAACTTAACGAAGAGCATAGTTTTTTGTACTTTATTTTACATTACATCCTTTGAGTGATAATACCTCAAAAGAATATTTATTAACACTTTGCATTGTAGCTACATATTACAGATTATTATCTTTGTGATGTGGGCTTAAATAATTTTATATGTATGTACATTGTATAGATAATATGAAAAGGTAGTGTAGACTACACAAAACTGGAGTGTGTTTCCGTAACCACCCACATTGAAACAGAATCTCTGTCGACTATAAAAGCGATTAGTTGAAATAGGTAGAATCAACAGTAAGAATGTATAATCTAATTATGTTAATATCTGCTAGGATAAGTAAAACCAGCATTTTCAACGTTGGGGATCAATATATTTATTGCCATCATCAGAACCAGTACCCAAAAAATTCCAGGTAGTCGTAGGTTTAGGCAACGAAATCGACTCCATCTTTTTGTGAATGCTTACGCTGAATTATGTAATTGTAATAAAGTGATGTGCAAACAATTTTGGCTAAATTTGTTGACCGAGTTTTATTTTATTTTTCTAACTACTAAATACGTTCATAGTCCCCTATTTTAAGATGACTTTTAAAACCTGACTATTGTTAAAATTCAACGGAGAAAGAGTTATGATTTGACATTATGAACTCATTAAAAGCAAATGCCCATTATGACCAAGAGTTTTTGGTATTAAATAAAAGGTGACGTTTAGCTATGTATGTATATTTTTACTTGCGATATATAGGTACTATATGGCAAGTTTTGGATTCGTAAAAAAAAATGAACTCGAGATTTTGATCAAACTTGACATTACGATGATAAAAATAAAAATAAATTTGATGACACAACAGCTCATGAAGAACTAGGGCCTAGTGACTTACAACTCTTAACCATTCCTGTGTGCGTGTCTGCAGGAATGGAGGGGACCTACAGTTTATTGCCGAATCCGAACGGCTAATGTGAGCGGCACTTTTCTAAGACAAGAGATACTCTTGGAGGTTTTGTCAATTCCTCGCAAGAGGCAGTAGCCGTTTTTTCTTTTAAATAAAAAATAGGTGGCGAGGCTGGGGATCGAACCTTTAGACCTCCGGCATGACAGTCCATCGCACTAACCATCACGCCACGGCTACTACGACATTACGATGATAGGGAAGACAAAAAATACCCTTGGTAGATTGCCCTTGTGGCACCTACCGAACATGGATTACATGTCTTATGTGCTATAACGTGAATTAACGATATGAGAAATACGCGTAGGGATGCCCTTTTTCGAACCCTTTCGAAAGAGATATCAATGACGTCAGTGGCACTTATGTATCCGAAGAAATTGAGCTCAAATTAATTTGAGTACTCCTAATTTTGCTGCAATTTACCCCAAACGCGATGACTCATCACATGAAACTATGAGGCGATAGCTATAAAACAATTCCTCTATAATCTTTGCGCAATCTTTATCTATCGATGTGTATATTTAGGATGATGTCTGTAGTGCAAACAGTCACTTAGCAGTAGGGCGCGAGCGGTACATGTTTTCGTGACGGTCCTCATTTCGCTACATCACACCCAACCGTCCGAGAAAGACATGTAATCCATGTCAAAAAAGTGGGTCTCGCAATTCCGTCCGTCTGTCTCTGTACTCGCCTACAGCTTAAATCCATAGGCCGGTTTTAATTAAACTTGGTATAAATTGTTTTTGGAACATTCCCCGGCACATATTTCCATTTTATTTTTAGGATCAAAAATAACGGTACCTGCCATATATATAATTTTTTTTTAGCATTTTTGGAAAATCTTATTTTTCTCAAAAATAACTCGACATATTTTTCTAAAAAAAAAATCAATAAATTTTATTAGGTATATGCTACCTTTTTGTAAAAATTAAATTTCCAAAAAAATGGTTTTAAATGATACCTCCCATAGAACCATTTTTTCATTTTCGTTTTTCTCGAAAAGGAATAATCTGATTTTGATTTTTTATGGAGAATTTTCTGAAAAATAATAACCAAAATTTTCAAAAAAATTTTTTTTTTGAAAACCAAATATTTCGAAAACAATTGAGTTGATTTTTACGAAACTTGGTACTAAGTGGTTTTTTAGCAATATCTAAAATATTTGAACAAAAATTTTTCTTATAGTCAAAATTAACGGTACCTTCCATATAAATGTTAAACAACCGTTACAGAAAATGTAAATAAATGACTAATATTAATTTGGTATAATGATCTACCAAAAACAAAACTTATAGTTAGCTATTATTAACATACCTCTCATAGAACCATTTTCTTTATTTTGGACTATCTCATTAGTTGTGTAACCGATTTAAATAATTTTTTTTTTTATACAAAAGGCTCTCAAAAGTCAAAATCATACTGCATATAGAAATTTTCAAAAAAATCAAGCTTTGGATTTAAAAAAAATTTTTTTTTGAAAATTTGATATTTTAAAAACGGGTAGATCATTTTTTTCGAAATTTAGTTTTTAATTCAACATAAATAAATACTTAATAATTGTGTACCAATTTTTTTTTTCTTAAAAATGTTTACAAAATTTTATATATAAAAAATTAATTTAAAAAAGAGCCTGGGGCTGGGGTTGACCAATATTGATAACTTCTAATTGGTTCCCTTTGAAAATCGAAACCTGATGTTATATTTTATAGGAAAATTACCAATTTAAAATCTTCGAAAAACTTACCAGTTGTGCAATCAAGGGAAAGCTGTTTGCTCTTAATAAATGCGACACAAAAATTCCAACTATTAGCAGTTTCTTTTGTAGTTTTTTTGGTCTAGAAAAAAAAACTGTCAGTTGAATTTTTTTAAAAACTTTATCAATTACTAATTATGGCATTGTGTGTAGACTAAGATTATCCCGGAGTTGATATCATTGGTTGTTCTCGAGACATTCGAGTCGAAAAACATTTTTTAACAATTTTTAGCAGTTTTTTTTTTTAAATGTTAAGCATTTTTTTTTGCAGTGTTTTTGACCTAGAAAAAAAACCGTTAATTGAATTTTTGTACAAACTCTACCGATTATCAACTATAACTTTGGGTGTTAAATAAAATTAACCCGAAGTTAATATGTATCTCTGTGTGTCCTCAAGATATTCGATATTTTTTTAACAATTTTTAATGTTTCTTTTTAGTTAAAAAAAAAACTATGGGTTGTTATAGATATATTCGAGAAACAAGCCATTTTACAACATTTTTTTTTTAAATTACTGTAATAAAAAAACCGCTAATTGAATTTTTCTGAAAATCCTTTTTGCACGTTATGACTTTATTATCTGTAAAATAAAATTTATTTGAAGTCGATATCTCTATGCGTTCTCGAGATATCGTAAACGAAAAAAAAAGCTTCCGAACGTACGGACGTATGAATGTACGTACACAGACACGTACAGAGACCTCGAAACGTCGAGAAATGTCAAAATTTTCAATTTCATAAATCGGACCGATTACAATAACTTCCAATGGGAAATTAATAAAACCGCTCATACGATTTTAATTTTTTTCTCTAAAATTGAGATTAGTTAAAGAAATCAGATGGTGCACTTTTTTTCAAAACGTTTTAAGAAGATTTTTTTAGTAAATTTTTTTGGAATTGTGTTGATTTTTAATAATTTTTCAAGCTCTAAGTTACATGTATAATACCTAATAGTTAAAACTTAAGGCTCCTATACAAAAATTATTTACTTATGTAAAATACACTAAGTCCTTAAAATTCGAAGAAACTTCTACTACAAGAGCAAGTTTGTGCGATCCAGTTCGTATTATTTTTAAATCGTTCCAGTGGAAAGTCGGGATATTTGAGCTTGAAGTCTTTGAAAAAAGTAAATACAAATATGTTCCTATGTTAAATAAATTTTGAGATATTGAGTTTTAACTATGTACGTATAATTAGCAACTGATTTTGCGCGTCATTTGGCACACCGATATACCGAAAAATTCAGTGATTACGTATCATTTTTAGCACTAATAAAAAGCTTATATTAGTACCTTTAATTACATTTAAAATTAAGTGTTCTAAAGGATTTCATTAAAACACTCTTAGCCAAGGCTCTAGTCTAATAAGGGCATTCCCTTTAGAAAACAACCAAGCATTCCTTTAAATTTTGAAGTTTTGATTCTAGTGCGGGAATAATTTTGTTTTGTTTGTAAAATTACTAGATTAAATGTTTTTATTCTGGAGTTATATTTCTTTAAGCTCATTGTAGGTGAAAATTTTAATATTGAACTGTCAGAGTCAGAGACATGATAATTTTCAAACAGTTACTACAGTGTCAGCGATATGATTCTATTTAATATTAATTGTTCATTCATCTGACTCATAATTTCATTTCTCTCACAGTCTATAGGTACTGTAAATGGACCATTTTAATGAAACAGATATTGGAAGTACTAAGGGGCTTATTGACGAACCTTTATTTGACTTGTTTATAATTTAAAAACTTTAAAAGTCTCACACTACGTTTAACTGATGTGTATGTATATAATTACACATTATTGTTCTTTTACAAATGACATAATAACTCTTTACTGATGCGTGCATTTGTAAATTTGTATTTGTTTAGTAATTGCAATGTCTGAAAATTAAATTGATACATCATACATAACTGTAAATGCTACACAAGCTTTACAGCAGTTAAACCAATTTATACAAAAAAAAAAAAAAAAAAACTGAGTAATTTTTTTTTTGTGAAATCTTTAAAACAGCTGAATGTAGAAGCCTGTAAATTTGGTTCTAAGTGTCAAAAAAATTCATACTAAGAGCCTTATTAGGAAGTTTGCGAATCAGTTTCATTCACGGGAAATGAAGTAAATTTATACGAAATGGAGACAAAACAAAAAAGCAATTTTTAAGTCAGATCCGAATTCCGAACCAAAAACATTCAGAAATTTATTGCCTGGGCTTATTTTGGAGAAACATAAATTTTTCGGCGAATGGCTCATAAGCTAAAGTACTTCACCGCTCGTTCTTTATTACAAAATGTCTGCCTCTTTCTTTTGTATTTTGAACTAACTCTCTATACTTTATGATATCTTGCCCAATATTGAAATACCTAAAGATAAAATAATAAATTTTTGACAAACATGTGCAATATACTTCCTTTGGAATGTGTTGCGTGGTGCTAGTGTGCCATTGCACAATTTATTTGCATTTAAAAGGAAACTATAATCAGCGTCTTAAGCTAGTGCCTAAGAACTAATTCTGTCTAACTAACTCTTCTCTTCTCTCTACCGCTCCACAGTCAACATAGGCTACTTTTTGCGAATTATCTCAACTGAAAAATGGTTTCAATCTGCTTGAAATGATTACCCTTTCTCAAATCGCCCAAAACTAAGAAATGTCATACCGCCCAAAATGTTTGGAAAAACTGATTTCAAATCTCATAAAATAGACGAATTTTTAATTTTGCGAAAAAAATTTTTAACAAAACAAAAAACCACTCAAAAACGCTATACAAAATTTAAACAAAAAATGTCAAAATACTTCCTTATCCTTAGTTAATTAATCCAAAATAAAAAGTGATATGCGTTTTCTCTATTTTCTTTAGTTACGAACAAATTGGTTTAATGTTGCTGTAAAACTCGGAAATGTGGAAATTTTTATATGTAACGATAATATTTAGAATTTTTTTTAGCAATATTAGTAAATGTCTGAAATGTTTTATTTTTATAATTCATTTCGGACTTTAGTCAACAGTTTTATCTGAAAGACAGCGTCTTGCGTTGCCTGCTTAGCAAATGCATGGTGGTTAAAGTTTGGAATAAATTAGGTACATAATTAGAACAAAATATTTTTGGGTTTTAGAGTATGTTCCAAATATTACCCGGGTTATCTATAAATTCCAATTTTTACAGAGAAACATGTACGTACATATTAAATATTTGAGAAAATTGCTGTGGTTGATGATGAAGGATCACTAGGCCAAATAAAACAACTAACTGTTCAGATCAGTGGCGGATCCAGGGGGCGGGGGGGGGGGGGGGGGGGGTCATAGGGGCCATGACCCTTCCCAGAATCCCAGAAAAAAAGATCAACTCAAACACTTATAGACCTAAAAATGAGGAGAGAAAGAAATTAATTTTTATATTTTGGCATGGTTACAATTCAGTTGCCTATTTCGATTATTGGAATTATAAAAGGTTTAGTAAGCCGTTATGCAGTTGAACGCGCGGAAGTGGTACACGCGAACGACAGTGTGTTGCTGTGCACAGTGGAACTTTTTTTCCTTTGCGCTTGAAAACAATTTATAGTAAATTAAACGTTTTTAACATAGAGACTAATCGTTGTTTAACGAGTTTCAACCATATTATTTATTTTATGGAAATCTGAAGACTGACTATTTTTTCTTCCCAATCTATTGAAAACTTCAGAAGAAATTTTTGTTATACTAATACTGTAGTGCTTCCACTTAATCTTACCAAAACAAATTGTATGGGGTGAGCACTTAAGAAGGGATTCTGAAAAATATGCAGGTGAAGATTTTAAGATGGCTTTAAAATTTAATTAAAAAGTATACCAAGACTAACACTCGTACAAAAAATCCTTATGTTTTCATTAAATAAAATATTTTTCGGGCTTCATTCTTAAAATTCGACTTACAAAACTAATGTGTAGTATTTTTTGCTAAAACTTAAAGATTGCTTACGATCTAAGTAAACGATAATAATAAAGATATTATGAACTTTTTGTTGTTGTTGTTTGAGCTAGAGCATAAATGTATTTGCTTCAAATTTGCTAAAAGAACAGTTTTTATGTATGTAATTCCGTAGAGAATTTCGTTTTTTAGCTTATCTGAAACGGGTAGCGGTCATTAAAGAATTTCAGTCTTCCCAAATTTTTTCGTAGCTCTATGGTATATTTCACCAGAATTGTTTTGCCAAATTACCATTCCGCGGGGGTTTATTTCGCCGTATTTCATTTTACATTTCTGAAGTTCAGCAAAATACGTTAGCGTTTTTAAAATTTCGCGCATAATTTTAAAGCAGGTGATTTAATGGAAGTAACAAAATTTCAAAACAATAGAAGTCAAATAATAATCTATCAGCGAAATAGTTAAACAGCTAGATATTTTGTTAAAATAATGGTCGAATAAGAAACTGTTTAACAAAAAAAAAAAAGCTGGACAAGAAAGTGCCAATTAAATTTTGCGAAATTATTAAAAGAAAATTTTAATTTTTCAATTAAATGTTTTGAATTAAAGGAAATTTTAAACGACTAGGCAAAACAAAGAAAAGCCAAATAAATTTTTCCAAGCAATGGTGATTGGTGACTCAAATTCCGGATGTAGTTTTAAAAGTAAGTAATTAAGTAATTGTATTATGGCAGAAGCGGCGCGCTAGAACAAAATGTTGCTTGCGCAAGATCAAATCTCCCGGGCCACTTTTGAAATGAGGTGTCTTTTCAGTTTTGGGCTGCATCCTGAATCATTATTAAAAAAAAAATTATATACGTAGGAATCCACAAATTTGTCCAAAATCAATAGTTGTGCACTGTATAGCAAAGTTATTATAACACTTTTTTACCATTATTTGATTTTAAAATTTAAATGTTTTCTGTCTTAAGCGCTTTTTAACCCTAGTGGACCAGTACTCGCAAACGAAAATTTTGTACCAGTTATTTTAGCAAAATATGTATAACAGCACCTATTCAAAAAATTGCAAAAAAAATCTTAAAATTGTAATCTTAAAACTTTTTTTTGTTTTTGTTTCATCTCGATTATATAATTTTTAATTTCTTCTAAAAAACATATTGAAAAAATCGTTCCTTTAATTTTTTCCTGCAGTGGCGCGCCCCCTCAACGTGCGGGGCCATTTGCGGTGGCATACACCGCACACCTCTTGCGCTGCTCCTGAATTATGGCTGACAACGTATACCTTTCTTGTTAAAATTGAAAAATTTCAATGTAGTCTTGATTTCGTACAACTATTTATCTCGGTATCGTTTCCGTCTTGGGACGTTTTTGTATTTTTTGTGGAAGAAATATCGAAGTTGAAGTTAAATTTAAATTTAAAAGCTGCTTGGTATTAAAATTGAAAAAAAAAATCAATTTTATTGATAAAATTTTGGAAAAAAGCAAAAGCTAGCTAAGCTAGGCCAATGATAGACTCTCTCTGTAAATTAAAGTCCAAAAAATACCATATCCGTAAATGGTCCACTACGTTGACGTTTTGAACCATAACAATTAGTTTGTGCATTTTTTTTTTTTGACTGGTCTCGGGCAACTTTGACCCCCCCCCCATACTGGATTCCTGGATCCGCGCCTGGTTCAGATGTTAGACAAGAAAAACAAAGTTCTTAAAGGTATATTAAAACAAAAACCTCATTAAACAATATTGAAGAAATTTGTAAAAAAAAAAAATAAAATCGATAAAAAATGATTTTAATTTAGTTTGCCCCGCAGCACTATATTTGCCCATACTATGGCGTTATTTGTATTTGTGTAAATAAACCTTCTTTATTTTCCGATGAAATGTTAACATACATATGTAGGTGAAGGTGAAAGGTGTTAACACTACTCATTTAGAAATTTAAATAATTGACGTCGCTTTCGAATCATTTGCCGCAAAATTAGATACCTTTGCTTTTGGGCTGCACAAAGCCTTATTATAGCATAAATATATGCTATTTCACCCAAGCTTTTGTGCGTTTGCTGCTAGATTCTCTTAAAGGTAAGAAATGTCAGGCTAAGCCAAAATGTAGCCTCATCGTCCCTGAAACAATTTAAATTGGGGTCGTATCACCACCTGTCATATATATGCATAGATACACAGTGTTAGTGTTTGCCAACCGAAGCGTATAGGATGTTCTGCTGGAAATACTCAAATACCATAACTTTCTCAAAGGATGTATACATAGGTACGTGGTTTTGCATTCGTATGTGATTGTTGATTTTGATTCTAATATATTCCTGTAGTGCATATTCAACTATTAACGTTCCTTGAAAGGTGCTGGTGGTTACGTATTTACAAGTCATTCAAAATCCGGCCATCACTTAGCCTTAATCGTTCAGGTGTATGGTCAGAACGGTTTGGCATACCAAGAATTAAAGTCAAGCTATTTAATGCGATGTTATCTAGAATGCGCTCTCAGACACGCCTGACTGACCAACTGTGAAATGTCATTATAGTCCGAAACATAATAAGCAGGTACTTAACTTATGGAATATATCTACACAATTGACATACACATATGTATGTATATTATTGTAATATGGATGATGACTTGAGTCTGTCAGCTAGTATAGTGTTGAATAGTTTTATTTTTAATTAACTTTAAAATTTTTCAGAATATTCGGACATAGGTGTAGGTGTAGGTACATTTATATAAAAAGAAAAGGAACACTATAGCAATATTGAATTAAGAGTCTAATTAATGTTATTTTTGAATTTTCTAACACATAGTATTTAATTTTCACGAAGTCTGCATCTTTTTAATTAACTTTATTAAAATTGGATTTTAACCTACGTTGTTATAGAGAACTTTCTGACGGGTAATTTTATATAATGCTGAATTTCATTAATTTTATTATTAACAGTTTTCGCACAAACATTAAATCAATGGAAATGTGTACCTTTCTTATGTAGGTAGCTTAAGCATATTCTTATCTTTAATTTTTGAAAAACCTATACAAAATATAATAAGGTCCAACAATTGAAAATGTAATTTATAAAAGATTAAAATTAAATTCATATATGTAGAAGAATAGCTCCAACGATAATATCTATGAATTCCGTAATTTGTAAATTGTAATTTGTAATTTTATGCATAAAATTACTTGCAATATATAGGTATTATATGGCAAGTTTTGGATTCGTAAAAAAAATTGAACTCGAGATAACAATCAAACTTGACATTACGATGATAGGGAAGGCGAAAAAAGTGGGTCTCGCAATTCTGTCCGTCTGTCTGTGTGTATGTCTGTCGGTCTGTCTGTCTGTCTGTGGACTCGCCTACAGCCTAAACCCATGGGCCGATTTTAATTAAACTTGGTATAAAGTGTTTTCGGGACATTACCCCGACACGTTTTTTCCTTTTATTTTGAGGACCAAAAATAACGGTACCTGCCATATATTTTTTTTTAGCATTTTTGGAAAATCTTATTTTTCTCAAAAATGGCTTGACAGATTTAAAAAAAAAAAATCAATACATTTTATTAGGTATATGCTACCTTTTTGTAAAAATTAAATTTCCACAAAATGGTCTTAAATGGTACCTACCTTAGAGCCATTTTTTTTATTTTCGTTTTTCTAGAAAAGGAATAAACTGATTTTGATAATTTTTTTTTATGGAGAATCCTCTGAAAAATTTTAATAGTTTTGTATACCAAAATTTTCAAAAAACCTTTTTTTTTGGATTTTCAAAAAAAGTTTAAATTTTTTTTTTTTTAAACCATATATTTCGAAAACCATTTGGTTGATTTTTATGAAATTTGGCACCAAGCAGTTTCTTATAATTATCTAAAATATTTTATACAAAACTTTTTCTTATAGTCAAAATTAACGGTACCTTCCATATAAATGTTAAAAAATGGCAACAGAAAATATAAATTTTCTCAAAAACGACTGCTACGATTTTGATTAAAATTGTTGTGAATACTAATATTAGTATGGTCTACGATCTGTAAACACAAAATATACAGTTAGCCATTATTAACAGTACCTCTCATAAAACCATTTTCCTTATTTTGGACTATCTCATTATGTGTCTAACCGATTTAAATTAAATTTTGTATACAAAAGCTTCTTAAAAGTCGAAATCATACTGCATATCAAAATTTTCAAAAAACAAATTTTGGATTTTTAAAAAAATTTTAAAATTTTTTTTTGAAAATTCGATATTTCAAAAACGGGTAAATAATTTTTTTCAAAATTTAATTTTTAAGTCGACATAAATAAATGCTGAGAAAATTGTGTACCAATTTTTTCTCTTAAAAATGTTTACAAAATCTTATATATAAAAAACTAATTTAAAAAAAACCGCTCCTACGATTTAATTTTTTTTTTCTCCAAAACCAAGATAAGTTAAAGAAATCAGATGAAATTTTTTAGCCCTCAAAACAATTTAAGAAGACTTTTTTAATAAATTTATTTCGAATCATGTTGATTTTTAACAATTTTTCAATTTAAGCTCTATAATGTATAATGTTTAAACTTAAGGCTCTCAAAAAAAATTATTTACTTTTAATACACTCAATCTCTAAAATTCGAAGAAGCTTTTACTACAAGAGCAAGTTTGTGCGATCCAGTCGTGCGTTTTATTTTTTTCAGTTTTAACACGACGAAAGTATTTTGAATTGAATATTTATTTTTTATCAAATTTACATGGGTATCTTTTTGTTGCATTCGTTTTGTATTGAGACAGGTAAGTAAACTACGAAGCCGAAAGTTAGAAAATTTGCCCAAAGAAGCCGGTGAATCGTGAAAACCATACTTTCTGAATTGGGCTTTTGTTTATACGTGCATAATTCGGCTGACCATTAACCGATTTTTATTGAAAGGGACATTTACAAATTAATTAGTCTTTTTAAAAAAGTATAATTTATTTCTTTCTATTGATGTAGAATTTAGGGTAGTTCTTTATATATGTATTTGTGGTAAAACGAAAAGCTTAATATATAAAAACTGTGCGACGAATTTGATCTGTTCGTCAGTGAATAAAAGACAAAAACATATATTTGCCGAAGGAAGTAACTGGGATAAAATTTGCAATCGATTTCAATTTTTTTAAACAATAAACTCTGACTTAATTCTAATCTAATTATATAAATTGAACTGTAAAGCTGTGATGTACACATTTTTAAGTCTAACTAGTATATGCTGATAAAAAAGTACGCATACGCCACAGTGAGCCCATTAGTGCTTATTTTGTATTATTTATTTTAAAGAGTCTGTAATATTATACATATAGGAACTAAAAACAGGCAAGGTATTAAAAAGAGGATTTTTTCAGCTCTCTCTTCTTATATCCACACGTAATAGAAAAAAAATGGAAATATAAAAATTTATCAGTGTGTAACACGTTTGGCTATATTTTTTTTAAGGGTCATAACATTTGGTTATTTTCTTCTTCATCTGATGGTAAATCCTTTAGAAGTAGGTTTGTTTTAATTATATATATTTGTTTTAATTAAATATTCCAGTTCGAATTTATAGCTAAGACAGGACAATGTCTGTGGGGTTAGCTAGTTTTACATAAATCTGAAGTGTTTTTTTTTTAGGAACCATAGGTATAACAATTTTGACCTTTTCGAATTTACTCGTATTGCTATGAATTATTATAAAGTGCAAATAGGTAGGAACAACTTAAACGACCACCCACCATTTTTAAAATCCTTAGTTTTCTTCGGGGGCATTATGATGAATAACAAGAAATTAAAAAAAAAAAATGTTACCTCTATAACTGACCCTAGCCCAAAAAGGAGGTAAAATTAATTTCAAAGAAAATAGAAACTATTATCCCTTTGATTTTACTTCTCAATCCCATTGATTTAAAAATTAGTATCAGGAAAGCATAAATCGCATTGGTTTTTCTTAGAAATCACAAGAATTTGCTTTGTAATTTATCTAAAATGTTATTCAAGAGTTTGAAAATAGAGCCAACTATTTTGAACTTAAATCTCTCTGTTAATTATAAATCGGAATTAAAATAATTAATGAAAGATCAAACGACATTCTGCTTTTGTTATACCTTATTAACGTCAACTTTATTACATATTTATAATGCCTTCTACAATTAACGATGAATTAGAAAAATATTTTACCACCGACAGCGATCTGAATTAATTAGACAGAATGAATAATAAACAAACACCAAGAAGTACATAGGTATCATCGGCAACGACGAACGACCACCGAACGACAAAATACCAGTAGCACTTTGAAGAATTACTAATCGCATATCCTTTTAACTTAAGATAAAAGTGCGGAAAAGTTTTCCAGGCTGATTAAATTAAATGTTTTAACAAATCAAAGGGGAATGAACATTGTATGTACATTTATTTCCTGGTCAAAGGCAAATCGACAGTCAAATGCAATTCACAACAAAAAAAAAAAGTGTTTCTGCGATTTGGTTTTTTTTAAATTTTTTTTTTCAAATTTTAATGAAGCTTTATACCTGTTATATCTAAAAGGTCATTGCAGGATTGTCTTCAACAAATTTTGTTATTGGAGAGAAAATGTTACACTTTTGGACTTTTACAATAATAGGGGAACCCGGGACATAAGGACTATTGTTAATAAAAACTGCAAACATTTATTAAGAAGTCTTGAAAAACTTTCATTAGAAAGAAAATTTATTAAAGAATAATTATTAGAATGACAGGTTTTAAAAAATAAATTATTTGTGATATTTTTTTTTTGCTTTAAAAAAGTCATTAAATTTGCCCATTATGCCCCGGTGCTGAGGTATAATGGGCACGGAGCTAAATTGGATTGCAACGCAAACATGTTTGGTTCCATTCCTCAACATTAGCTTCTCCCAGCACAGGAACAATAATGGTACACTTGCAACAAACTCTGCAAGAAACCCCACTGGGAGTATAAATACCCATAATACAAGCACTCCTCGTCTTTTGAATGTTCTTCCTTTCTGTTTTTCTCAAGTTTTGTTATGGCTATAGGGTTTAAGGTTTGAGTTAAACCCTATAGCCAAAGCACATTATTCTTGTTTTATTCTTTTCACTTTTGGTCTTCCTGTCATAGTTGCGAACCATATGAGAAAATGTATAACATTCTGATAAAATCATATAGAAAAAGATACTAAAAACATGAACTGGGCGAAATGGGCACCCATGTCCATTATGCCTCACCAATTCTGCCCCAAACCTCCTTTTAATTAAACATTAAGAAAAAAGTTAAAAACTTTAATGGAAAATAAATTTACGTATATAAACTTATTTACTTATCTTGGTATCAAACAAAGAGAACCGAAATACACTTGAAAAAAACTCAAAATAATAAAAAATTTATCGAAAATTTAGTTTGGTTCAATTTTAGTTTGGTTTAGTTTTATTCAAAAAAGGGGTTTTTCCCTTGACAGTTTGGGGTTTTTTTTTCATCGTTGGGGTGAAATCAGGGGGGAGGGGCGAGATGCTTGGGAGCAAATATGGGGGGATAAACTTTTAGCAAAAATGTATTAATTTTTATTCCTAAACCTGATAATTTTCCTCTAAAATTGTTGGTTATTGTCTTATTGATATTTTCGTCTTTTTAATCTACATACAATTTTATCAAATGCTAAAAGAGTAAAAAAAATCCAATCAAAATAAACAGCTACTCAACTATATAATTTTTTAAATAGCATTTCTACCTTATAAATAGGCACTACTAATAAAATTTTGTTAAAATGTGGTAATGTGTGGGGTTTTTAAATTTTTCTGGGGGAGATTTTTTGTATCTGGCAACATTGTTTTCCCATAATAGCGAGCGATGTATTGAAACTGGTAGATTGCGTTTAGGAGCCGACCCTTTATTCGATATAGAAATACAATACAAGTACGCATATGTATGTAGGGCACGGGGCGTATTTATGACGTGGTCTTATGTTTTCTAACGAGAGCCATCGTGGCATCGTCCTTGTTTTCTGCAACAAACTTTGCTTGCATGTAAAAACACTTTGTTATTCAAAATTAAAATAGTCATAGCCAATGCCGGGGATAACTTTTAAACAAAATAATCTCATATTCGTTATATCCGATTTATGCCATTTACCTCATATATCATTTTTGTATCGACTCTGGGGTGTTTTGGGCATTCTCCTTTCATTCCGAAATTATAAAAACTATTTTATTAAATGGAACTTATAAAAACTCAAAGAAAGAAATCCACCTTTTAGTACTTGTCTCTTGTTGACACTATCTCTTTTTTTAAATATCATCGTTATATTCCATGGGGTAATGGTAAGTTTAGTACGTGAGACTGTCAGGCCAGAGGAATAGGTTCGCTTCCCAGCCACTTACATCTAAAAAACTTTTCAAGGATACTGCCTCTTGCCAGTAAGAATACAAAAAAAAATTAGTGACATAAACTGCCGGAAATTCTTCCTAACCTCTCTCAAAAAAATAGTTTGACTACAGATATGCCTTTGACTGTAACACATACATAAACTTCAAAAGAAACACCAACCAAAAAGGAAATTCCCTCCGAGGAAATAGCACTATTGCTAATGAAAATGAATAGACCAGGCTATGTGAGATGTTGAAAGTCGCCTTCACTTGTTCGACCAACCCAACTTTCCTACTCGATTAATACTATTCTCGTTTTAGAATCGCTAATTCCCGGGTATTTTCATGCTCAGAGCGCGTTTGAGTGAATGCAATTGGAAGGAAACAGCAATGGCGGCAAAAAAATCTCCTTATTTTTGCTGATAATTAGGTGAGGCGATAGGGAGATATTATGTACTTTTAACTCGGCCATCCTTATATTTTGCTTTTGAGTTCCCCGTCTCTGTATCCACTCGCTTTAAGTTTTTTCTTTTTGTTCTTTTTAATATAAATCCTGAAGCTGTTAACAACTATGCGGGTAAAAGACTTGAAAATGTTGGCAAGCAAAGAAAATTTGTCGTAAGGAAGTGAAGAATGTTCTTTGCTTAGTGGAATGTTCAATATCAAACTGAAGGAGAGTGGAGAGATTGAGATTTTTTGTTCCGATTTGAATTTCTTTTTTCATTGAGATAATTGCTATTACAATGGATTAATTAAAATGTTTTGAAAAGGAATTGTCTTTGTCTTCTTGAAAATCAAGATGAATTGAAAAAAGTTTAAGGTTTATTTTCTTAATGTTTAATTTTTCTCACAAGCAAATAATTTTTTTTTCTATGAAAGAAGTAACAAATTACCGGTATGCAGAAGTAAGAATTTATCTAAATTTATATGATATGAAAGTATAAACGAAGAAGAGAGGAACCTTTCAAGCAGGAGTCTTTATGATCTCTTGAACAAAAGCTATATGGAAGCTGTCGGGATTCGGGAATACTATGTCAAAGTTGTGTTGGGTATTTGTTACCATTCGAGCTAAAGGAAGAATTAATTGTTAATAATAAAATAAAATATACGACTGGGTTGCACAATCCTGCGATTATGAACGATTGATTTTGAAGGTTCATTTTAATAAATCTATTCATTGATTTTAAAAGAAATAATTTATGGGAGCCATTTCTATCAAGAACGTTGTTTAACTAAAACTTATTTTTGAGTACACAAAAATTAGCAAAAAAAAATTGATATAATTAGAAATAAATTGTTTAAAACCCTTCTTAAATTATAATGAAGTCAAAGCTTACGAATGCATCTGATCATTTCTTTTTAAATTTTATTTTTGTTTTGAAAAATTCATGCTTTATTTATATGGATCTACATTATATACAGGGTGATTCGAATAAGATGTGACAAAAAGCTAAAGCATGAAGGTTTGGTTGAGACAAGAAGGGTCTATTCGTCCTACTTTAGCTAGGAGAGGGGCAATTTTCTAAGAAAACGACTTAATAACAGATAAAAAACTTATTTAAAAAAAGGTAATAAATACAATGAAAAGCTATATTTTTCTGTATTTTCATTATTTAAATTTGTTTTTAATTCAATTTTTTCTAGTGAACAGTTTTTGAAAAAATAATTTTAAAACTCAAAATTAAATAAAACTTAAAACTAATTTGTTCAAACTTATATTGTTCAAAATTTTACGTAATTAAATAGTATTTTCGCTCTTTATTACCAATGCTTCTATTAGTTTTTAGCTAAATACTGAAAATAAGATGTTGAAATGTCTTCAATTTTTTGTGAAAATTTGAAAATAACAAAAGTAAGTTCTCTTTTAATTCGACTTCAATCTGTTATTTTATTGCTCTAAGGATCCTGTTTCCAATTACAAAGTATTAAAGTAGATATCGTTGTTTTCAATAACTAAAGCACTTAAGCATCTAGTTTTCAGTGTTTTCAAAAATTAACACGAGCATTGAATATTAAAAACCAAAATACAACTTAAGTCCTTTTCCTGAATCGAAACTTAAACATTTTCGTTCAACTTAAACTCTTATGTTCTTCTTTTTCCTCAGCGTAAACTGTCATAAAAGTTCTTATGGGCCTTAAAAACGTATAGCTAATTGTGAACAAATTTAGTTTGAACACATTTTTTTTTTTAATTTTTCTTTTTAAAAATTTTTAGTTTAATATTTCAAAAAAACTTTTCACTAAAAAAAAATTAAATTAAAAACAAAAATATTGAAAACAACGGCAACACTTACGATGTCATGCTATGCTTTTTTTATTCTATTTTGTATAACCAATTTCTTTTTAACAAAGTTTTGAAATAAAATAAAATACAACAATTTTGTTTAAACTAATTTTGTTCAAAAATATTAGTAGTTAAATATGTGTTTTTATTTTTAATGCTCAATGTTCCTGTCAATTTTTAAGCTAGGTATAGATATAAAAACTGTGTAGATCTTACAGTATTGTCACATCTGTGTCAGTGAAAAAAATTGCCCTAAATGTCTTACAACCGTGTGGAATATTGACAACATTGTCATAAACGAAACTGTTAGCTAATTGTCAGATCTGACAATAAATTGTTATGAATCTAACAATCGTCTGAACATGTCTGAACACACGATTTTTATATTTTTATAACATACATTGAAATCGTCCTCGCTGTCTTCCAATAAAATTTAAAATCTTCCAATAAGTATAAATTTAAAATAATCAGTTTTTGTTTACATAGATTGGATTTATTTTTGTTCACACTTCTCTGCAGAAAAAATAAATTTCAATTTGTCTGACAAAGCCTGCCAACGGATAAACCAGTTTTTTGTAAGCAACGTTTGAAATAAGAATTTTCACCCTGGATTGCCAGAAACGTCATTGTCAGGAATTGTAAGACTTTGGAAGAAGACAATTTAGCGTTGTTGAGCTATCGTCAGAGCATTCATAGAACTAGAACTGAATACTTTACTACTTACTAAGTGAAAATTGTATGTATTTTGGCATAGAGTTTTAAGAATATTTAAATGAGATATTTTACAAGTTTGCAAGCAAATAAAAAAGCGTTTCGATTTTAATGATAACAAAATTAAAATGCTGGTACATACATAGATGCTAAGTAAGTCGTCGAAGCCACAATGTCTTCAATATTACCTACTTTAATATCGTTTTCATTTACCGATTGCAACAAAGAAAATTTAAATAGTCAATGGAGATCTTTATTGGGGAACAAAGACCTTTTATTAAAACACTATGATTTTTTGGATGGATCGAAATTTTGGTTTAGTTTACTCGATATAAAAAATGCTCGGGGGGGGGGGGGGGGAATATAAGGTTTGTTCGTTGAGCCCTGAAGTCGCCGTGGGGTCGCCCCAAAGAGTTTTTTGAAAACCCTGAACTCAACCTGACAATCAAATTCTATCTTTTTTAAAAACTGGAGTCGCCCTGAAGTAGATCTAGGTTTTTTGTTGGGGCGAGTTGAGCTAGTCTTAAAATGTCAAGAAAACCTGGGTCAACCCTGGGTAAGGTTCAATGAACAAAGCTATATTTAGGACTTTATGAATATACATATATATGTTGTTTTTTTTTTTTCACTACCTCATAGTAGCGCTGCAGCAGGGTGAAAATGTTCAATTGTAAACCAAGTTAAAAACAAACTATGCAATAAACTTAGTGTCAATAATCTTGAAAACGTTATCCTTTGTAAGGAAATTAATAGTCAGCAAAGGTTATTGGACTACTTTAGATTCACACCGGACTCTTGGAGTACTTTAATAACTTTAAATTTACAAACGGCGAGTTCATAAAAGAAAATTTTAAATACCAATTGATCAAATCGATAAATTTTGTATTTTTTTTAAATAAAAAATCTACTGCGAAAAGTTTCAATTGACTGTGCATTTTTTTTATTGATCTACTGCGCAAATTTTTTTCGAAGTGGCAACGTTGCTTGCTTTGTGAATAATGTTTGAAAACAGTATGAGATGAATATTCATTTACGAACAAGCACACCGAACACTATACCCGCAAAGAATAAGTATACTCATTTGTGAGTGCTCATAATTTCACTCTAATGTACCAGTACCTTCAAATTATTGGTAGCTATTTCTGAATAGGACTTAAAGAAAAAGAAACAAGTGCTGTACTCGTTATGTTATCAGAGAATGAATGTTGTACCTATACTCGTTTTGTTTCTTTTTGTAGATTTGTGAGTGCAATTGCTTAAATATGTTTTGTGAACTGCGTAAGGGCACTGATGTAGTACAATCATTTGAAAAGATCAAATGAATACATTCATGCAGACCTCTATATTATTTACTGTTATCAGTTTTGTGTGCACCACGATTTGTATGTGAAATGAATAGAGCTAGAAAATATTATTTTAAAATTAATCCTTTGCAATAGATTTTTAGCTACATTTTTTAATAAGCCAACAAATGTGTTATCGTCTTAATTTAAGCCTCAATTAATATTTAAAGTCTCCATGTTTATCGTGAAGTTATAGTTTAAAATCGTTTGCAAAATTTATACCGGAAAATTTATATTAATAAAAAGTGTTAAAAAAGCTTTTTTCAATGTTTAAAATTTTAAAGCCACTTGATCATGCCTCCATATAAGCTGTCACTTTTTAGAGCCTTAAATCCTTAGCTATCAGTTTAGGTACGAGTACAATAATGACTCTCACATAGTGGAACAATTTTTTAAAGCCTCAAAGTAATTGCTTTTTCAAATCACTTTTAGTTGCTTTCTTTTTTACTTAGGAACTTAATATAAATTAAAGAACCTATTACCAGTTTAGAGGAGCATTTTGCGATTCTTGTAAAAAAAAAAAACACCCAGAATTCGTTTAAAAAAATAACTCAACAAACTAATAGTAATGCGTACCATTTAAAATCACTTTCCATTTCAAATCCCATAAAATGGAGGAATAAATCGGAAGAGGGAAAGTGCTGAAATAAAATTTAATATCGCAGTTCGAGGAGACTTCCTCACTGACGACTGCTAGCAACATTAAGCCTGATTTTCAGATTTTATAAATACAAACATGCTTTTTGAAAATTGAGAAAATAGAAATCGTATTTCTGCCACAAGAATTCAAAAAAAAAAAATGTATAGCAAGGAAAAGGATGCGTAGCGTAACGCCAACGACATCCTTAACAACGTGACGATACTAGAAAACAGTCCTCATGCCCATCACGAAACCCAAACGATGTTAAGCCAAAATAAGGACGGGATTATTCCTTAATGTCAACGCACAAAGACAAGGACTTCAACATCGTCATCGTTGTTCAGGACAAATGATAGCTATCGCCGCCGCCGCCGCTACCGCCACGTCATTCACCGTGGACGCTTCATCAAAAAATTTCAAGTCGAATGCGATTGAAATTAAATTCGTTCCACCCCTTTCCCTGAGGCTTCTGTAGACCCTCTCTTTAAAGTTGGGCGAACAAATAGGGTTTGATTTCTGTGCTCTTTCGTCCTCAGTCCTGGCATGGTTGCTTTATTTTTTTTTTATTGTTGATACTCAAAAGTTTCAAAAGCAAGTTTCCTTATATAAATCGCTTTTATGAAATAAATTCTTCATAGAGAAGAGGTTCAGCCTGTCAACGTGACACAACGCGCCATCGGCGGCGCAGCCAGTTGAGAAAAAAAAAACTCATCATAGAAAATCCATTTTTCTTTATAAATTGGGTTTTGAAAATAAAAAGAGCAAAGCCGAATATCTTTTTTGCGCGGACATATTGCGAGGAATAATTCGGCAATCAATATATTTTAAAATCTAATTCAATTTTGATTGATTTTTTTTTGTCCCCTGTTGTTGTTAATACAATTTCGATTTGAAGGGATAATTTTAATGGATTTTTTTTCTGAAGCAAAATCATTAAGGGACGATAAAAAAAAAGAATACGCTCTTCAAAAAGTTTCACGAGAAAGGGAAATTAATGAAATGAATATAAAGATTTCGATTTGAGTATCGTCGTCGTGGGAGAAACAATTAAGAAGTAATAATTCCCAAAAAAAAAAAAAAAACGTTGGTATTAGATTCTTCTTGTGTACAAATTACTATTAGTAAGGAGAAGATATTTGAAAATCTAAATAAATTCTGAATAGTTGATTTCCGCATGAACTTTTTTCGTTTTCATTTCGATACATAGGTATATCAGTAGATACTGCTATAGGTATTTAATATCCCATTAAAGAATTCGAAAAAAATCAAATTTGTTTTCATATAAAAATACAATTTGGTCTTTGAATTTTGTATTGAGGGTCATTTCTTGAATAAAATTTAATGAACAACTTGGTTCCTCGTACCTTTATACTTGGTTCTAGGAAAATATACAATTCGGAGGCTCTCGGGAATTTATTTGGATTTTTGTTTAGGAAATGACCTGAAGAATCTACACAAGAAAGTTAAAAACAACTTCGATATATTATTTATTTTGAAAGTTCTGGTAAAAAAAGTTTTGGACTTTATGATACCATCCATGAAGACAGGTATGCCTTTTCCTTAATCAATATCTAATAGATAAACGAATTTTCACAGGACAGTTATTTCTTATTTTCATTCAATTCCTTTGAATTGATTTTTATTGTATTTTTCCATTTTTAATCTGAAACTGTGTATCACATACGAATATTTTTTAATTAATGTATTGGAAATAATTTTAAAACACGACAAGTTTTATACCTACCTAGGGATCGAACTCGGAACTCTAGGGCAATAGTCCACCACTCTACGCACTCAACCATCTTAGATATAATTTGGAAGATGCAAAAACTTGATCAGTATTTTAAGAAACTTCAAAATGATTTTTATACAAACCCAAGCTTCGATTAAAAAAAAATTTCATGCGAGAAAACTAACTGTAGAAGATTTCATTGTGATATATATAAAAATTTATTCAGTTCAAGATTAATTTTAGATTTCAATTTAAATGTCGGCAAATATCATATAAAGTAACGCACACAAACGTCAATCTGGTTTTAAGTTCTATATACCACGGTTGATCTGTGGGATTCCCCCACATAAAATCTGACATATCTCAATGAAGTATTCGATAAAGCTTCCTGAAAATTGCAACAAAAGTCTTATAAATACTGAATGACAGTTACTTTAAATAATAATCATTATGCAATTCTTATACAAAAATAGCGTCATTTCCCTTCTGTAATTTTATTTATAGAGGCCTATTCGAAAACAGGTACTAACACCGATTAAGTTTCTTTATCTAGCTTTCAAAACTTTTTAAAGAAGCAGTTATTGAAATTATGACTTGTATAAGAAATTTTTTTTCGAGGAAAGCCCTATAGAAACCTTATACATATCAAGCCTTGTAGCATATCAATATTTCTAAGCTAATAGAAACTGAAATATTAGTTGGGATTTTAGCTTGTTTTTAAAATAATTGTTCATAACGTGCGAAATAAATGACGTAAAAAAATGATTCAGGTATCAAATAAAAGGTACTTTGCTTTGTTTTTAAAATAACACCACAAATATTTTTCCATTTTAAATACATTTTGTAAGTTTTAACTTCATGTGAAGCAAATATTTGTATACTGTCTTTGGCACACCGATATATTAAAAAATTCAGTGATTACATATACTTTCAATAGCACCAGTGCAAAGAGGTCACCTTTAATTTGCTATAAAATTAAGTGTATTTTATCAGATGAATACGCTATAATATACAAAAGATTCTTCGAAATGCACTTAATTATGCTTTAGGTAGTATAAATGTTGAGATACGCGATAAATAAAATAAATTCCTTATATACATATTTTACCAAGTAATTTATTGAACAATAATAAAAACTAACTTATTACACACAGATAAGTATTTAAATAAGTAAAAACTATGACAACATTTAAAAAATGACAATATGAAAAATGATTGTAAAAATGAAAGTAATTGAAATTAAAGCATTTTTATATTCATAACGCTTGTCCTCAATTTACAATTTGATGTTCTGACTTCATTCGAAAAAAACAAACATTCCTGAACTCTTAAAGCATTTTTTACGATTAATTAATAATAATAATTGTTATTGTTCCTTGATGAAGTCCTAATTAAATGATGAAACATGCAGTAAGCTTACTAACAGAGTTGTAAAAACTGCAGTCTTATCTTACAGTTAATTGACTGTAGTTAAAAGACTTGCTGACTAAAAGTAAAATCATCGCAGTACAAAGACTTTTCACTGACTAAAAAGACTAAAAGCAGTTAAAAAGTATTGCAGTTAATTAACTTAAAGATAATTAACTTTTTTTTTTAACTGCACAGTCGGAATGTTAGTACTGACTGCTGACTGCTTGTTTCGCAGTTAAAGTACTTATTTATAGTATTAACTTACATTCAATAGGTAAGTTAATTAACTGCGACTTTATTAACTAAATTACCAAAGTACTGCAGTCTTTTACAGCTCTGCTTCCTAAGTGCCAAAGACAACATACAAAAGCTGCTTCACATAAAGTTCAAACTTAATATCTCAAAAGTTATTAAAAATTGAAAAATGTTTTAAGTATTATTTTAAAGACAATCAAAATGCCTTTCATTTGGTACTTGAATCATTTTTCTACGTCATTTATTTCGCACATTATTAACAATTATTTGAAAAACAAGCTAAAATCTTTATTTTGCAATCGGCAACTTCAAGCTCAAATATCTCGGCTTCCCCAAGAGCGATTTTGAAATTATTAAACTCATCAACGTTTAATACCAAACTCGTTAGTGTACACTCAAGCTCCATAGTAAAATGGACATTCCATTGAAATTATTTGCTTTTCTTAGCATTCTTGTTGGTGGCTCATTTTGGCCATACTCGGTTCGGTGAAAGGGTATACAAAAGAATAGATTTAATTTCAGAAAACGATGATTTGCATTGCACTAAACTTTGTTGAGTTAATCATCACAGTCAATACCTCCAGTTAATAAATAATGGGTCAGCATTATCACGACACGTGACGTTTGCTGAGGGTTTGCAAATCGATCAGTTAGGTTTTATAAATCAGAAGTCTACAAAAATTTGGCTTTTATAGTCAAATGGAAGATTTTTTGTCACCTTTAGTCCAATGTGTTTCGCCCAGGCATGACAGTTGAGCTCATCAGTTAGTTGGCTTTTATAGTGACGAAAGATATATTTTTAAAGCATAATGACTGATTCCAAAAAAACACATGCTCCTTTCTTTGGTCAAGATAAGCAGAAAAATAAGTTTAAATTAAAGCCAATTTTAGGCACATTAAAAGAACCCCAAACCAAATTTCAATATTATTTTTAAACAAACTACAAACTTTGCTCAAATGTTTGCTTGGGTCAAAAATAGCCCCTACCGATTTCTGTTTAATTTATTTAAATATGTAAATACATCGCACAACTTCTGTTTCATGCCTCCACTTGCCTCATAAAATTTGATTAATTTAAAAGGATCTCATTTCTCAACCATGCCTTTGCTTCTAAACTTCCCCGTTATAAATTAGGTTATGAAATATTATAGCCTTTTAGTTCGAAACAACTATAAGCATTTCAAGTCAAAAGTCTTGTAGGAAACGGAATAATAATAATAATAATAATAATAATAATAATAATAATAATAATAATAATAATAATAATAATAATAATAATAATAATAATAATAATAATAATAATAATAATAATAATAATAATAATAATAATAATAATAATAATAATAATAATAATAATAATAATAATAATAATAATAATAATAATAATAATAATAATAATAATAATAATAATAATAATAATAATAATAATAATAATCATAATTAATAATAATAAAACTTAACCGCCCAGACTATAATAAAAAAAATAGGTACTTCGAATCATAAGCAACGTGATAGACGATTTATCAAAAGTATAATTGTTTTTGCGTGAAGGTTTGCAAAGCTATACTCCACATGGAGTACAGTTTTGCTAAACTTCCAATAAATAAAATAAACTTAAGTAAGACCGCTAGGCTTGAGTGGCCTGATATGAGAAAGTCGACGACCTTTTTCACCTTAAGTCGACCGGTAAAAAACTGCTAGAAAAAGGGCGGAGCTAAGTCACTGATTAGGATAGCTGGATATCTCTTGCGGCTAGCTTAGTCAGTTGGTGGATAATCTTAATGCAGATCGGGAACTTGAACCTTTTAGTTAACGCGGCTATATAAAAAAAAAAAAAAAAAATAAGAGAAAATAAAATCTATGAAAGAACCGTGGACAAACGAAATTTTAAAATTTAGTTTATCGCGCACTAAGTAAAAACAAAAAAAAAAAGTGCCGTAGACAAATTATCTAAATAAAATAAACAAAAAAACATATAAAAACATCAGATATTAATAAAAAGTGGTGAAACCCTAATATTAAATAATATATATGTTAAAAGCAAATTGTTAAGTATATATAGCGTAGCTGATATACAATATAACAAATACATATATATAACACCTAACAAATCAAAAAAAATACTTACCGTACCATAACATGTGAAACCTGTGAAAAAAAAAAAAAAAGAAATATTTGCAACCTAAACAACCTACAACCCTCCAAAAACCCCTCTGCCCCTACCAAAAAAAAAAAAATTAAAATTATCCTAACCAACGATAAATGAATAAGTAAAAGAAAAAAAAAAACATAATATATAAAAAAAAAACAACATAAAAATTACTTACCTTGACCCTAATTACCTGAGAAATAAAACAAAATAACATTAAGAACTTACCTGTGAAAAGAGACTCGAAGAACCTATACTTACCGATGAACCTACAATATATTATCAACCAAATAAAAAGGATAGCGGCCACGGACATCAGCAAATCAGCGATACATCAGCAGCGGATCTCCCTGTGTTAAAGTGTCCAGAGTGTTCTCTTCGTACTTACCCTTTCTAAATCTAAATCTGAGTGTATATTCCTATCCCTACCTTCCTATTGTGTCAAGTGTGTTGTATAAGTGTCTAATTATAAGTGCAAAATTGTAAACTTAATATTTTCTATGTAAAAGAAATAATATATATAGTGGCCAAGTTATAACATAAAAAAAATAAGAAAAAAAAAAGGTTGCAATTAAAAAAAAAAAAAAAAGAAAATTTTGGGTGTGTACCTGTAAAATAAATTAATCCCTGCGCCCGTAAACCAAAACAAAAAAAAAAACATATCATCTATCTTTCCAGCTCGTCACCTACTTTTATGATAAAGGAAAATGTATACTCCAAAGCGGTGCACCACATTGGCAGTTCGGTCTACAGAGTAAGTCAATCATTCCATAGACGTTTCATTTTTTTGTTTTTGTTTTGGATGTAGGAAGGGAAAAGTAATATATAAAAAAAAAAAAAAATATACAATACAAAAAGACAAACCAATTGGGATCTTAAAGTAACTCCTAAATTATACATTTAATTTACAAAAAAAAAAACATATATAAAAGATACACAAATATACCATACTACAACATTACATAAATACATAACCTACATAAATATTATCCCAATACAAAAGAAAATTAAATTACTAAATATTAAACCATACACAATTATACAATAGAGGTACACCAATATACTATTAATACAAAAAAATTTTTGATTTACAAAATATTTAACAATACACTAAAATAAAAAAAAAAAAAGATACAGATTATACAAATATTAAAAATATCAAAAAAAAAAAAGAGGAAAAGACATTTACACATTTCAAATCTATACATGAATTTACATTTACAACACAATATAATCCTGTTAGTTAGATTTAGATAAAATCAAGGCGATAGATTTGTTCTAGTTTGATTAGGAATAGAGTTGCCAACCTGGCCTAAATTATTTTGTTTTTTTTATATTTTTTATCCATTTTTGAAGAAAATTATTTTATTTTTATTATACTTTTGAATATATTTAATTTTAGCTATTTTACTTGGCCAATAAAATAATCATTGTTATATTTTTTTACAGAAAATATTTGGTATTTATATTTTGTTTTGGTGATTTGGTTTTCCTTCGTTCAATGCTCGATTGAAGATTCTTATTATAGATGGGAAGTATGTTCCTTTTGGGAAATTTGTGGTCATAATAAGATGTGGATCATTTAAGATGGAAGCCTAAATCTTAAGTCAAAGGTGGAGGTGACCCGCAGAAGGGAAAATTGATGATGAAGACTCGGTAAGAAGATAATAACCATACCAGGTTTGGGGCTACTGCGCGACTAGGAGGAAGCAGTAGCCATGGTGGTATCCTTAGGATACATTGGGTGGGCAAATTCCTCCGGAGGGTCAATAACACCATGGACCCTCCCCCCCCTATAGGAATCATACCCCTCTCCCCTATGTGGACGTTTTCGGGCTTCACAATCTTTTGTGAACCCAAATAATTTCTCTAAAATTTTTTTTTTATCTCGGCATGAAATATTCGTAACTACTGACCAGCGCTGCGGTGGCAAGAACCCCCCCCCCCCCGACGAGCTAGGACGTGCTTCAACTAGCATGCCAGCTGCCGTGGCCTGGACGCCCTCTCCTTCCTGCTGCCCGGACCAGCCTCATACGCCTGTAAGTATGGGGTTGTAATGGTGGTAAGGGAAGGAGAGGTAGGATTTCCTTACTAAATTCGACCACCACTTTGTTGTTGCCCTTGCCTTGTGGCAAGCCAAAGAATCGGTACAATAGGGAATCCCGCCGGTCAACATCACGGTTCGTTACAGGTGGCGCCCAACGTGGGGCCCGAATCGTTCACATTTTTAACACCTTTTTGGGGAAGTTTGGCCAGGATACATTAGGTGATCATACTGAGAACACCTGGTGTCCTTTGGCCTTGGAACATTGTTGTTGTTAACGAGATTTTTTTTTTGTTTCAATTTTTAGTTTATTTGGTTCCAAGAACGTCCGGTAAATGGGTTGATGTACCCGCATTTACACTGTTGCGCTTCCCCGAAACATTTTAAACGTGATCTTTACATTCAATAAATGGTTGAAACCTAAGTTGGAAGTTGCTTAATTCCAGCTTCAGTTGTTCAAATCTATTTTCCTTGAATAGTTTTTTTTCTCTTTTGATGGTGCAGTGTTTGTTAGGCTTGGCTGTCAGCTGGCTGTATAAGCCAGCTTTACATTGCAAGCTCATACCCTGCCATTCAATAGTGTCCAAGGCCATAGGCTCAACAGTGTGGAGGCAGTGTGGTTGCCTTCATCCTGACCAAACTATGTGATTCCATAGGGGGAACCAGTCTTCTTCATCAATCAACAAACCTTTCTTAAGCTGAGTCACCACCACCTAGACTGCATGAACCTCGTGGATTTATATTCATTTAACATATTTCGAATTTTGATTATTTTTTTTTTGTAAAATTCGAATATTCTATTCAATAGTTTTACTTTTCCAATTAAATTTTTTTTTTGAATTTTTGGTTTAAATTTTTTTTTTAATGGATTTTTGGTTTAAATTTCGTTATTTAATTTTGATTTAAGTTTACTTTAAATATTTTATTATATTCTTTAGTTTTTAACTATTATTTTTTTTTATTTACATTTTTATTTTTATTTGAATTTCCTTTTTATTACATTTTCTTTAATTATTCACGTTTTTTTTTTGAATTTATAATCCTTATCTTTTTAAATTATTTTTTTTGATCTACGTTTTCTTGTGGAATATTTCATTTTTTTTTACCTAACTCTCGAACCTTAAATTTTTTTTTTACTTTCGTTGAGAAGATCTCTTTGAACTTGGTCTATCCACCTTATTTTTGTTGTCTTTTTGCACCTTCTTTCCACCTTACCAAAATGCGAAAGCGCATAACTCGTTCGAAGGCTAAGGCTACATCCCGAAGCGAGGCACTGAGGTCGCAATATCTCACCGATTCGTTTGCCGATTTAGCCCTACCACCAGGCCCACCACAACCCCCACCTCGACGTTCCATCGACCAGGTAGGCGTTGGTGATGGAGCGGCATCGTTGCTCGCGCAAGCTTACGAGGATGAGGAAAGAGCACAACCACCAGAACCCACTCCAAGACGCCGTGAGTCAACCAGTGGGAATGACGAGAGGTTACATGGTTACATCCAGGAGGTTGTAACTGCGGCAGTAGGCGCAAGTCGAGCCGAAGATTTGCGATTCTTCACGGGTGAATTGGAGCGAACTAGAAACGCTCTCAGAGAGGAAGTAGCAGGCATACTTCGGGAGACACTTTCAGCACCCACGCCGGAAGTTAACCATCCTATCCCCCAAAGAAGATCTAGCCTCTACGAAGCACTTCGTCACCACCCCACGACAGTACGTGTGCCTCCTTCATCTCCTCCTGGAAACCGCCCGCCACCGAGAAATCCCTCTCCACCGATGAACCAAACACCTCCGCGCACTCACTCACCTCGTCGTCAAAATCAAGCTGCCGACACTTCCAACATGGATGAATTCCTTCGACGCCTGCATGACCTGACCTTGAGTGACCCGGTCAACAATACTCAGTCGGTACCTCGTCCATCAGGCCACCACAGGATTCAGAACTTCCACAAATGGGGGCTAAAATTCGACAACCGTGACAAGACAGTTGATGACTTCCTGTTCCAACTTGACCATATTAGGGCAAGTCACAGAGCAACGTGGGAGGACGTCGTAATCAATTTCCACCATTTCATCTCCGGCCGTGTAGAAACTTGGTATTGGATCTACTTGAAGGCTAATCCTGACGTGACCTGGCCGGTGTTAAAAAACGCCCTGATTGAGCAGTTCAGGAGCCTAGAAACAGATTCGGAGCTGTCGAGAAGGCTGTACGACAGACATCAGGGCCAAAACGAAACGTTCGACGAATTCTACGGTGCGATCCAAAAGCTGAACGGAAGGTTAAGGGTTCCGAAAACGGACGTCGAAATCATCGACATCCTGAAGAACAACGTCCGGCGGCAGATGGGGATGCTCCTAATCACCTTTGACACCAGCACTTTGGCGAAAATGGTCCATGTCTGTCGAAAGGTAGAAAAGTACATTCTCGACCGTGAAGCTGGAGCACCAAGAGCACGTGTTGGGCCTGTAGCACCTCCACGAAGAAGTGCGGTCTCTGAGCTTCTTGCTGAGGAGAGGGAGGAGGACGAAGTTCGTGTCCCGGAGGTTGAGGCGTTCCACCCTAAAAAGGAAAGAGATACTCGCAGTTACACATGTTGGAACTGCAAGGGAAAGGGTCATTCGTTCTTCGAATGCCCTGATTCCCAGAGGTATCTTTTTTGTTTTAGGTGTGGCTGGGAAAATACCACCTCTCCGCAATGTCCTCGATGTTCGGGAAACGAGCCGAAGAGCAGTTTGAAACCCCGGGGGAATTGCTCTCTGGAGAAGAACCCGGATTCCCAGTAAAATTACCTGCTGTACCTCCTCCTTCCCTCAGTATCTCCGAATTTGTTCCCGACTCTTCAACAATCACGCTTGTTCCCGACTCTACGCCAACCCCGCCGGTTCCCGCCATCCGAATTTTGCAGCGAACTTGCAAGTCCCAGACAGCTGATGTGCAACCACCAACAATTACTCCGAAAAGTCCACTCAAAACTCTTCACGAAAGGCTGCAAAACTATCTCGACGTGCGAAAAAGAATTTTTGGAAACCAGAACACCATTGTTTCCGAGAAAGTTGCGAAGCTGAGGAAGAGATTTAGAGAAAAGAAGAAGTCCTTCAAAGCTATTGAAGCCACTACGTTGGTCAGCGCAGACGATCCACGTCCATATGCTACGGTCCATATTTTTGGAGAACCGCTCCTTGGTTTACTGGACAGTGGGGCCAGCATAAGCTGTTTAGGTGCTGATGGCTTTGAATTTCTTCGAAAGCATGGTCAGGACTTTTCTCGAATCTCTTCTCAAGTGAAGACGGCGGATGGGAACCAACAAGCCATAGTAGGCAAAATCTATGCTGAGGTTTCCTATAAAGGGACGACGAAACAAATTCCCCTTTACATAGTTCCGTCGTTGCAGCAGAAGCTTTATTTAGGGATTGACTTCTGGAGAGAGTTTGACATTGCTCCCCGGTTGATCTCTGAAATCTCTTCACTTCCATGCCCGACAGAAACAGATCCGAATGCTCATATACTGACCGAACAGCAGTCAAAACGGATGAAAGATGCCATTAGCTTGTTCCCTTCCTCAGCTGTACAAGGCTTAGGAAAAACCTCGCTAGAAGTACATACTATCGACACAGGTGATGCTGAACCCATTAAGCAGCGTCATTACCCGATTTCTCCGGCGGTGCAGAAACTGTTATATGAGGAATTGGATCGTATGCTTAAACTCGGAGTTATCGAGGAAAGTACCAGCGCGTGGAGCTCTCCTGTAGTACTAGTGCGAAAGCCCGGCAAAAATCGCTTGTGCCTAGACTACAGGAAAGTTAACGCCAAGACAAAGAAAGATGCGTATCCACTTTCTCATATAGAAGGATTGCTATCGCGTCTTCCAGATACTCATTTCATTTCGAGTGTGGATCTGAAAGATGCTTTTTGGCAGATCCCGCTGGAGAAAGAGTCTCGGGAAAAGACGGCGTTTACTGTGCCCGGTATGCCCCTGTTGCAGTTTACGGTTATGCCCTTTGGTCTCTGCAATGCACCACAACGCATGGTCAGATTAATGGACAAAGTGGTACCCCACCAACTGCGAGAAAAAATCTTTCCATACCTGGATGACCTGTTGGTAGTATCAAGCACCTTCGAGGAGCATGTGAAGCTGTTGGAGGTTTTGGCAGGTCGACTGAGGGAAGCGGGCCTAACGATCAATGTCCAGAAGTCAAAATTCTGTTTTAAAGAGCTGAAGTATCTGGGGTATATCGTTGGAGATGGGTGCCTTAAAACGGATCCGGAGAAAGTAACAGCGATTGCGGATTTCCCAACTCCTACATCGGCAAAACAAGTGCGGCGATTCTTGGGACTTGCGGGATGGTACCGTCGGTTTGTGAAGGACTTCTCCACCCTAGCGGGCCCAATCACCGACACGTTGAAGAAAGGGAAGAAGTTTGCCTTCACAAACGAAGCCACGGAAGCCTTCAACAAGATCAAGACCGCCCTAACTACAGCTCCACTTCTGGTAAATCCGGACTTCTCCAAGGAATTCCTGATTCTGTGTGATGCTTCCGACACCGGCATCGGTTGTGTGCTTAGCCAGCTGGACGAAAGTGGTAATGAACGCCCAATATTCTACCATTCGCAGAAGCTCAACTCGGCCCAGCGTAATTACAGTGTGACCGAGCGTGAGTGCCTGGCCGCTGTCATGGGAGTCCAGAGGTTTCGAGCTTATGTCGAAGGACATGCGTTTAAAATTGTGACAGACCATGCGAGTTTGAAGTGGTTGATGAATCAGAAAGATCTTAGTGGTCGATTAGCGCGATGGAGCTTAAAACTCCAGGGGTTCGATTTCACCATCGAACATCGCAAAGGATCCCAGAATGTCGTACCTGATGCCCTTTCGCGAGTGTATGGGGTGGATGCTCTGGTTTGCGATGTTTCGATGTTGAAAGATCCCTGCGATGTGCTGCATATTGACCTTGCAGATCCTAGTTTTAAATCTACGGAATACTGCAAGCTCATTGACAACATCGAAGAACAAAAAGATAAGCTACCTGATCTTCAAGTGTCGGAAAATTTCGTCTACAAAAAGGTCAAACATTGCACAGGGATTCCTGAAGAGGATGACCTTGTTTGGAAGCTTTGGGTTCCAGAACCGCTAACCGAACGCTTGATTGCTCTCGCTCATCAACCACCTCGAGCCTCGCATGGCGGAATCGCAAAAACCTTGTACCGACTACAGCGACAATTCTTCTGGCCTAACATGGCAGCCCAGGTAAAGGCGTTTATCGGTATGTGCGATATCTGTAAGGCCTCGAAAGCCCCGAATGCCACCCTGAGGCCTCCGATGGGTAAAGCATTTTTGGCGGAGAGACCGTTTCAGATGTTGTACATCGATTTCTTGGGTCCATACCCTCGCTCGAAGGACGGCAACACGCACATTGTGATTGCGCTGGACCAGCTGACTAAGTTTGTGGTCGTCAAAGCACTGCGTAAGGCAACAACCGATACGGTGTTGAAATTCTTGCATGAACAGGTTTTTCTCATTTTTGGAGTACCGGAAACTATACTGTCTGACAACGGGAAGCAGTTTACCAGCCGTGAGTTTGTAAAGTGCTTGTCGATGTTGGGAATAAATCATGTACGGACCGCCGCTTATTCTCCGCAAGCTAACGCGAGCGAGAGGGTGAATAGGTCGATCCTCGCCGCTATTCGCTCTTACATCGACACAGATCAGAGGAACTGGGATAGCAACTTGCAGTCCATAGCCAGTGCTCTCCGCACTACGGTCCACTCAGCTATTAATATGTCACCATATGAGGCGCTGTTTGGACAAAGTTGTGTGGAGCATGGTTCGGACTACAAGTTGCTACGGAAATTGAATGCCCTAAATAACTCCGGTGTAGACATCCTATCGAAATCCTCGAGAATGAACATCAACCATGCATTCATAAAGAACTCTCTGGCTAGCGCACATAACAAATATGAAAATACTTACAACCTGCGAAGTAAGGACGTGAAGTTTGCCGTAGGAGACATCGTGTTTCGGAGGAATTTCGTCCTTAGTGACGCATCGAAGAAATTTTGTGCCAAACTTAGCCCGAAGTTCATCAAAATGAGAGTCTGTAGAGTAGTAGGCAACAACTTATATGAGCTCGAGGACCTTCAAGGCAAGAAAATCGGTGTGTTCCATTGCAAGGACATAAAAAAATAACAACGTCAAAAGCCCGGCATCAGTCTGTGCATGAGACCACAGCTCAGGGATGCTACAAGTTGGAGCGTTTCTTTTCTTCTCCTTCCAATTCGTTGAACTCATTTGGAAAGGATAAGCTTTGTAGGAAACGGAATAATAATAATAATAATAATAATAATAATAATAATAATAATAATAATAATAATAATAATAATAATAATAATAATAATAATAATAATAATAATAATAATAATAATAATAATAATAATAATAATAATAATAATAATAATAATAATAATAATAATAATAATAATAATAATAATAATAATAATAATAATAATAATAATAATAATAATAATAATAATAATCATAATTAATAATAATAAAACTTAACCGCCCAGACTATAATAAAAAAAATAGGTACTTCGAATCATAAGCAACGTGATAGACGATTTATCAAAAGTATAATTGTTTTTGCGTGAAGGTTTGCAAAGCTATACTCCACATGGAGTACAGTTTTGCTAAACTTCCAATAAATAAAATAAACTTAAGTAAGACCGCTAGGCTTGAGTGGCCTGATATGAGAAAGTCGACGACCTTTTTCACCTTAAGTCGACCGGTAAAAAACTGCTAGAAAAAGGGCGGAGCTAAGTCACTGATTAGGATAGCTGGATATCTCTTGCGGCTAGCTTAGTCAGTTGGTGGATAATCTTAATGCAGATCGGGAACTTGAACCTTTTAGTTAACGCGGCTATATAAAAAAAAAAAAAAAAAATAAGAGAAAATAAAATCTATGAAAGAACCGTGGACAAACGAAATTTTAAAATTTAGTTTATCGCGCACTAAGTAAAAACAAAAAAAAAAAGTGCCGTAGACAAATTATCTAAATAAAATAAACAAAAAAACATATAAAAACATCAGATATTAATAAAAAGTGGTGAAACCCTAATATTAAATAATATATATGTTAAAAGCAAATTGTTAAGTATATATAGCGTAGCTGATATACAATATAACAAATACATATATATAACACCTAACAAATCAAAAAAAATACTTACCGTACCATAACATGTGAAACCTGTGAAAAAAAAAAAAAAAGAAATATTTGCAACCTAAACAACCTACAACCCTCCAAAAACCCCTCTGCCCCTACCAAAAAAAAAAAAATTAAAATTATCCTAACCAACGATAAATGAATAAGTAAAAGAAAAAAAAAAACATAATATATAAAAAAAAAACAACATAAAAATTACTTACCTTGACCCTAATTACCTGAGAAATAAAACAAAATAACATTAAGAACTTACCTGTGAAAAGAGACTCGAAGAACCTATACTTACCGATGAACCTACAATATATTATCAACCAAATAAAAAGGATAGCGGCCACGGACATCAGCAAATCAGCGATACATCAGCAGCGGATCTCCCTGTGTTAAAGTGTCCAGAGTGTTCTCTTCGTACTTACCCTTTCTAAATCTAAATCTGAGTGTATATTCCTATCCCTACCTTCCTATTGTGTCAAGTGTGTTGTATAAGTGTCTAATTATAAGTGCAAAATTGTAAACTTAATATTTTCTATGTAAAAGAAATAATATATATAGTGGCCAAGTTATAACATAAAAAAAATAAGAAAAAAAAAAGGTTGCAATTAAAAAAAAAAAAAAAAGAAAATTTTGGGTGTGTACCTGTAAAATAAATTAATCCCTGCGCCCGTAAACCAAAACAAAAAAAAAAACATATCATCTATCTTTCCAGCTCGTCACCTACTTTTATGATAAAGGAAAATGTATACTCCAAAGCGGTGCACCACATTGGCAGTTCGGTCTACAGAGTAAGTCAATCATTCCATAGACGTTTCATTTTTTTGTTTTTGTTTTGGATGTAGGAAGGGAAAAGTAATATATAAAAAAAAAAAAAAATATACAATACAAAAAGACAAACCAATTGGGATCTTAAAGTAACTCCTAAATTATACATTTAATTTACAAAAAAAAAAACATATATAAAAGATACACAAATATACCATACTACAACATTACATAAATACATAACCTACATAAATATTATCCCAATACAAAAGAAAATTAAATTACTAAATATTAAACCATACACAATTATACAATAGAGGTACACCAATATACTATTAATACAAAAAAATTTTTGATTTACAAAATATTTAACAATACACTAAAATAAAAAAAAAAAAAGATACAGATTATACAAATATTAAAAATATCAAAAAAAAAAAAGAGGAAAAGACATTTACACATTTCAAATCTATACATGAATTTACATTTACAACACAATATAATCCTGTTAGTTAGATTTAGATAAAATCAAGGCGATAGATTTGTTCTAGTTTGATTAGGAATAGAGTTGCCAACCTGGCCTAAATTATTTTGTTTTTTTTATATTTTTTATCCATTTTTGAAGAAAATTATTTTATTTTTATTATACTTTTGAATATATTTAATTTTAGCTATTTTACTTGGCCAATAAAATAATCATTGTTATATTTTTTTACAGAAAATATTTGGTATTTATATTTTGTTTTGGTGATTTGGTTTTCCTTCGTTCAATGCTCGATTGAAGATTCTTATTATAGATGGGAAGTATGTTCCTTTTGGGAAATTTGTGGTCATAATAAGATGTGGATCATTTAAGATGGAAGCCTAAATCTTAAGTCAAAGGTGGAGGTGACCCGCAGAAGGGAAAATTGATGATGAAGACTCGGTAAGAAGATAATAACCATACCAGGTTTGGGGCTACTGCGCGACTAGGAGGAAGCAGTAGCCATGGTGGTATCCTTAGGATACATTGGGTGGGCAAATTCCTCCGGAGGGTCAATAACACCATGGACCCTCCCCCCCCTATAGGAATCATACCCCTCTCCCCTATGTGGACGTTTTCGGGCTTCACAATCTTTTGTGAACCCAAATAATTTCTCTAAAATTTTTTTTTTATCTCGGCATGAAATATTCGTAACTACTGACCAGCGCTGCGGTGGCAAGAACCCCCCCCCCCCCGACGAGCTAGGACGTGCTTCAACTAGCATGCCAGCTGCCGTGGCCTGGACGCCCTCTCCTTCCTGCTGCCCGGACCAGCCTCATACGCCTGTAAGTATGGGGTTGTAATGGTGGTAAGGGAAGGAGAGGTAGGATTTCCTTACTAAATTCGACCACCACTTTGTTGTTGCCCTTGCCTTGTGGCAAGCCAAAGAATCGGTACAATAGGGAATCCCGCCGGTCAACATCACGGTTCGTTACAGTCTAAATGGTCAACAGTGTGGTTAAGAGAGAACAATGCAAACATGTTATGTTAGAGCAGAGAAGTTATAATTGCACCCGCAGGTGATATTATACGAGAATTATGATTATTTTAGAGAGAGCCAGTTGAAGATGTAGATTTAGGATAGAGCGGCTGGGCCGGCCGGTGCTGCGCTACCAAATGGAAAGTTCTTCATCAAAAGTTTATGTGAAAATTGAAAATTTTCTTAAGCATCTTCACACAAACATTATTCAACTATACATCACATATTATACACGTGCTTCACAGCTTCGACAGAACTCACTCAACTCTCATATCTTCCCGCTTTTCTACTTTTGACAAAATACGAGTCCCGAATATCATTTGCATATTTCAGTTCTGTAATTTGCATGTTGTAACCCTCTAGAACGAATGAATTCATTCAAAAGAAGTGTTCAAAACTTCTGTAAGTCTTCTCGCCCCTATAGTCCCCTTAAGTTCGTCTTGTTGGTATAAATTCCATGAATACTTTGGTTCGTTTTGGGGTTATTTGCGGTCTTGGAAGACTAAAACGGGTGAGGAATTTGTGCAACAGAAGCAGACAGAGCAAAAGAGTAAAGTTCAACTTTTTTGTGGTGAATTTTGAATTCGCATTCTCGGGCGCGGGCCCCTCATCATCACCATATATTCAAATCCAATCGAATATGAACATACCAAGTTATATTCATCTCGCAAAACACACTGAGGATGCTCATCTAAATATTGTTCCCTGAAGTAGTGACGACTGCTCTTCGAGTATATAGCAAGCCTGTCTGGTTCTGGGTTCTTCTACAGGACAAAGTTGTTTCGTCTTCATCTCCGATGCCTCTGCTCTATTTATTGCGGTTCAAACGATTCATGAAGGGTTGATTTTGCTTTTTCAAAATGTCGATGTCGATGTCGAATTCATCCGACTATAATGGTTCCATTTGAACTTTTGCGGCTTTGATGCAAAATAATCAGCAAAACCAATAGAATGGCTTTTCAAAAGATTTATGACTTTAACGCCCATAGTGATTCCGATTTTGTGTGGTCGGCATACATTTATGTAAGAAGTTTTCAATGAGGCATCTACCATCAGAATCGACCGCATGGATTGAGTTCTCTAAAAATACCTTATGGCAGTGAAAATGAATTATTACTGTGATTAGGAGTTTCATTAGTTTTTGGTGTAGAAGATGTTTTTAAAGCTTTTCCCATAGGGTATACGTATACACCATGTGCTAGGTATTATAAATAGTTTATGACATTTACGGCAGTATGTAGGAATGTGTAAGTTGTTGGGAGATCAATTTAGATAGAGAATAGTTATGATTTATTTTTTGTATGTGCTTTAAAGCAAATAATAATAGTTGTGATTTAAACGTTGCCGTGCAGGAGAATTGATATTTGGTGTACTTAAATTTTCAAATCTCCTTGCGGTCGTGTGGAGGGAAATGACAAGGTGATGTTCTTCGAAAATTTTCTTCTAAGAGGGGGTCCCTATGTTTAGGCAAATTTGTTGGAAAACACGCATGGGTTGGGCGCCAAAATCAAAGCGATGTCCCAGACTAATGGAAATCAATAATGTCAATATTTTATAAAAGTGAAAAAATGCGTTCGTCTGTGTTTTTATTTATATCTTGTCTTTAAACTTGATATTTTACTTCACTAGCGAACTTTTTCTTTTAGCTGAAGGTTTATTTCACATGAAACGTGGTTAAAAATGTCAATTTTCCCATGCAAATGAAGAATGAAAAGACTCTAGGATGGAAGAGTGTCCCTTTCAAGGTGATGGAAGGGGATTTATTTAAATATAGTTTATGCTCTTTTACTTCTGATATAATGTAAAATTTACATAAATACCTTGAATGAACCTTGAATGTTGGTAACGTAGTTTGTTTTTCACTCGCAAAAGGATTTAAACACAGCCAAATAAATATAGTGGACATAAAAGTGGATATAGCGTTTTATTGAACTTGTATTGCTGCGCTTGCTTTGAATTACCAATAAAACGCACCTTATTATGTTAGGTATAATATAACTGACCTCCTATAAACGACAAGTTATGGATTCGTGACTGACCTCGAGATTTTGATCAAACTTGATATTACGTATACGATGATAGAGAATATGAAACAAGTGGGTCTCGCAATTCTGTCCGTCTGTCTGTCTGTCTGTCTGTCTGTGGACTCGCCTACAGCCTACACCCATGGGCTGATTTTAATTAAACTTGGTATAAAGTGTTTTCGGGACATTACCCCGACACGTTTTTTTCCTTTTATTTTTAGGACCAAAAATAACGGTACCTGCCATATAATTTTTTTTAGCATTTTTGGAAAATCTTATTTTTTTCAAAACTAGCTCGACAGACTTTTCTAAAAAAAAAATCAATAAATTTTATTAGGTACATATATGCTATCTTTTTGTAAAAATTAAATTTCCAAAAATTTTTTTTTAAATGGTACCTCCTATAGAACCATTTTTTTTATTTTCGTTTTTCTAGAAAAGGAATAAACTGATTTTGATAATATTTTTATGGAGAATCTTCTTTGAAAAATTTTAATAGTTTTGTATATAAAAATTTTCCAAAAACTTTTTTTTGAAAACCAAATATTTCGACAACCATTTGGTTGATTTTTAGAAAACTTGGCACTAAGCAGTTTTTTAATATTATCTAAAATATTTTACACAAAACTTTTTCTTTTAGTCAAAATTAACGATACCTTCCATATAAATGTTAAAAAACCGTTAAATAAATAAATTTAGTGGCACAAACGGCTCATGAAGAACCAGGGCCTAGCGACTTACAACTCTCAACCATTCCTGTGTGCGGGTCTGCAAGAATGGAGGGGACCTACAGTTTATTGCCGAATCCGAACTGCTTAGGTGAGCGGCACTTTTCTATGACAAGAGATACTCTTGGAGGATTTGTCACTTCCTCGCAAGAGGTAGTAGCTCCGAAAAAAACTTAAGGTGGAAGCGGCTGGTATTGAACCCAGACCTTTGGCATGACAGTCCAACGCACTAACCATTACGCCACGGGCTACTACTTAAAAAATCGTTACGGAAAATATAAATTAAATTTTCTCGAAAACGACTTCTACGATTTTGAATAAAATTGTTGTGAATTCAAATATTAGTATGGTCTACGATCTGCTAAAAACTAAATTTACAGTTAGCCATTATTAACGGTACCTCTCATAGAACCATTTTCTTTATTTTGGACTATCTCATTATGTGTGTTACCGATTTAAATTAAATTTTTTATACAAAAGCTTCTCAAAAGTTGAAATCATACTGCATATAAAAAATTTTTTAAAATTTTTTTTAAAAAATAGAAATTATTTAAAAAAATTTCAAATTTTTTTTTTGAAAATTCGATATTTCCAAAACGGGTAGATAATTTTTTTCGAAATTTAATTTTTAAGTCGACATAAATAAATACTAAGAAAATTGTGTACCAATTTTTTCTCTTAAAAATGTTTACAAAATTTTATATATAAAAAACTAATTTAAAAAAAAACCACTCTTACGATTTTAATTTTTTTTCTCCAAAACTAAGGTAAGTTAATGAAATCAGATGGTATACTTTTTTTTCGCTCTCAAAGCAATTTAAGAAGATTTTTTTAATAAATTTATTTCAAATTATGTTGATTTTAAATAATTTTTTAATTTAAGCTCTTTAATGTATAATATTAGTTTAAACTTAAGGCTCTTATAAAAAAATTATTTACTTTCAATACGCAATTTTATTACAAAAGCAAGTTTGTGCGATCCAGTCGTGCGTTTTATTTTTAGTATATTCGGAAAATTGTATTTTGCTCAAAAACGTATTTAAAGATTTTTCAAAAAAAAAAGGCATTTAGTTTTGAATATTTTAAATATCTACTATTTTATATAAAAATGTTCAAAATTTAAAAATTAAATTTTGAAATCTACATTAATAAATATGTAATACTAAAATTGGCGTAGCAATATTTTTTTTAAATGTTTACAAAATTTTATATACCTAGAAAATTTATTTTTAAGAAACAGCTCCAAAGATTTTTTCTTTATAAATTAAGATTTTTTAATGCAATGATGCGTACATAGTGTAGGTATTGAATTAGCCATTAAAATCATTTAGACTTTATACGTGAAAGTTTTGACAAATCAAATTCAAAGATCGTTTAGACAAGAGTCTAGTATTTCATCATTTCGTAGATAATTGCACAAAAGTGCATACAAAAAAATATGCATGACTCGATGGCACGAACTTGCTCTTGTTGTTAAAAGCAATGTAGCTAAATTTTGTATACAAAAACAATATTTAAAAAAAAAGTACTAAAAATGGATTTGTACAACAAAATTGGTCAAGCCATTAAGAAATCATTTCGTGAAAAACTAAAAAATAAAGAAATTTCCTCAAAAAATATAATCCCAAAAAATTTAAGCAGTTTTGAAATTTGAAGCAAATCGTTCAAATAACAGTTGAACCCCCGGACGCGCAGACACACAATTCGACGGGCGGTATGGTAAAATTTACTTTTCTTTTTGATTAAAACCGTGAATTGTTTTTCACGAAACCAATAGATATTTGCCCTATAGAGCAAGGAAAAACTAATTTATTTTGCTGCCCGTTTTTTTTTTTTTTTAAGCACGAACTTAAGAGAGTGTTAGCCAGGAATATTCATAATTATAAGTTGAAAATTGATTGCCAATGAGACATTGAAACAAATTATTCTCTTATTTTCTAAAAAACAGGCAAAATGTGTTAAGAGGTAAAAGGGAAGAGATAGGGGCTGTTCTAGTGAAAGGCTTCCAGTACCTATACTAATTTCATCATTTTATTAGCAAGATAAAACATTTGTGATTCAAAATAGCTTTTAAGGCCGTTTCGTTCCATCGGATTTCTATTAAGTTCATCTTACATAGATTTCATGACAAATATCTAGTGCGAACTATATCCAATAAGATTCGAATTTCTAACCATTAAAGCTTGATATTTTTGTGCCCGTAATCTGTCAAAATTTTTTTAATGATAAAAATTCTGTATTCTGTACATTTATGTGTAATAAATTAAGCTTCGCATTCTCAAAAGCTTTTTTTTTTTGCCTTATTCAAAAACTATGATGTAAAATTTTGAGATGTACATTTATTACCATAACTAATTAGATTTCAGTTATTACCTAAACCTACGAAGAGAATATAACGTAGAAGGGAATACATTGTAGATATGTGTGTATGTTTATATGTTTATATATTTATTGTTTTTGTTATTGCATAACTTAAAAGAAGCATTATTATAGCCATCAACAACTCTTAGCCAGATGGTTCTTCTGCCTTCCACCCGATGATGGTTTCATTGTCCCTTTATAGTCCGGAAATCAAAGTTGACATATTCAGCATTAACTAGCTGAACAGAATAGACGCGCGATCGATCGCGCGGCACTTGAAATGACGCTCTGTCAAAGTTAGAATGCATATAAACTAGTGAATACAATGGAGCCGCGGCCGCGAGTTTCGACGCTAGACATTAGTTAACTTTTAACTTTTTCCGCGCTTTGTTCGACATATAAGGACAAAGGGCGCTACCAATAAACAAATTTTGTTACTACTTAAATATTTCAGTAAAATGGACTCTAAATAATAAACCGTGCATGGTATTACCTTAATATTTACGTGGACTATAAATAATGAACCATATATCGAATTGACTCTAAAAAATTGAGAATATAATGGATGATTAATTATTTAGGATCCATTACATTATGGTTAATTTCACTGCAATATTTAAGTCATAACTAAATTTGATTATTGGTAAGGCCCAAAGAGTAATGACGGCTATAATTAATAGCGTCTCGGAACATTCTACATTATCTATTTTATTTTTAAAATGCAAAAATACACATTTACAATAAAACTGGAAAATAAAAGTTTAAGAAGTAACTACAAAATCAATTAAAAACAGTAATTTCCATCCGCTGCTCGCGCGTTTAATTGTATTCAATTTTTTTAAGAAGCGTCGCTTCTCGCGACGACGGCGGCTGATTCGCGCGGTCGACCGCGAGTCTATTCTGTTCAGCCAGATAGAGAACTATAATAATTTAGTTTCTATAAGATTGTGGTTACTTTCAATACCTATACTAGTAAAGCGAGTGCTCTAATTTGTATTAGTGCGCTAGTAAGAAAGTCGTGGAAGGTTTTTCACGCTAATGCGATTCACATATCTTGGTATTTGCTACTGCAGTTGTTTGTTTTGAGAGCACATTTAGCATTTAAAATTGGTGAAATATCGGATATGCATTGCAAATAATCCGTAATATTGATTGGAAATTGTAATTATTATTACTGTCTAGTGTCTATAACAAGACAACAAGATAACAGCCTTTTCACACAAAATAACGCTAAAATTTTCATCAAAACTCAAAAGTTCCCACACAATTTTCAGAAAACCAAAAGTTTTCAATAAAAACTCTCAAAAACCAAGGTTCCAATTAAAACACACTTTTTTCTATGTACATTCAGCACTCAACAAAAAGTAAAAAAAAAAACAACGGACTTCTTTCAAATGTTATTAGTTTTACGGTTGAATAAAAAGTCAAACGCAACGTAAATGAGCCTAGGCCCTAGTTGTTAACTGTCTCCCTTATATGTAAAATTTTTTTCACTTCGAGTTTCGATTGCACTGATGAGCTGACGAGTTCAAGTTTCCCTTTACCCTTTATACCGGATGTCCCATTTTCACCGAAGAAGATGAAAACTATGGGTTACTAAGGCCATTTTAAGTCGAAAAACTTAAAAGTAATTTTCTTGTTTTCGCTTTGTTTTCGACTTATAACGGTTCAATGATACACAGGCATCTTTAAGACAAACGGTTCTTGGAATTCCCCAATCTTATTGTTATTGTCAACCAACAAACCTCTCCAGCCAGCTCGGTCCCTAGCTAGCTGCCTCCAGTTACGCACTCCAAGTTGGTTGAGGTCGTTTTCCACTTGTGTGCGCCACCTAAGGTATGGGGTCTTCCTTTGCTGCGCAGACCGTCAGGGGTAGATTTGAAGATTCGTCGGGCTGGTGCGTTGGTGTCCATACGCTCCACGTGTCCCAGCCAACTCAGCCACTGTATTTTCAGCTTTTTGACCAGGTCAACGTCGCTGTAAGACCCGTAAAGTTCGTTGTTGAATCCATCGATACATATTGGACCGAAGATCACCCGAAGAATTTTCCTTTCAAAGCACCCAAGCAGATTCTCATACGTTTTTGACAGGGTCCATGCTTCTGCCCCATATAGCAGGACCGGGATGATTGGTTCTCTGAGAGAGGGCTTCATTACTCAAATGCCTCCTTCGCCCGAAGAAACAGCGATTGGCAAGAGTAATTTTTCATTTGATCTCTGCGCTGATGTCATTTTGCGATGATATAGTGGAGCCCAAGTAGACAAAGTCCTTGACGACTTCGAATTAGTATCTATTTATCGTGACGTTTTGCCCGAGTCGACGATGTTGAGATTCCTTTCTCGATGATAGCATGTACTTCGTCTTGTCCTCATTCACAGCCAAAATCATTTTTGCCCCCGATTCAATACTTGCAAACGCGCCGGTAACAGCTCGCTTCGTTCTCCCAATGATGTCAATATTATCTGCATAAGCATAAAGCCCAAAACAGATGTGCAGCTTTTTCCAATGCAACAAAATTAGAAATAGAGATATCGTGCAGCAAAGGCTGCATGCAGAGCCTGGAATATGTCAGCTCTCATAAGAACCTGTGTAAATTTATTTTCGCTGCATTGGAAAAAGCTGCACATACTTATGTTTTGGGCTTAAGTAGTTGAACAGACTTTTGAAAAATTGTACCTCTGTTGTTGACTTGCGAGTTGCGTACAATTGCTTCAAGAACGATGTTAAACAGTTTACATGATAACGCGTCGCCTTGCCTCAAACCTTTCTCCACATCAAAGGGTTCGGTGGTGTTCTTGCCGACTTTGACCGAGCAACGAGATTTCTGTTTCGTCATCCTGCACAAGCGGACGAGTTTGGCAGGAATGCCGAGATGCGACATGGCTATTTCCTTGGATTTTTACCAATTTCGATGGAAAATTACGAACGGCGACGTTCATATTACCAATAACATCTTCTGAAAAAAACTCAATTATTTACAGCGAGGTTTTTCTTTTTTATTCCTCGCTACATTCCGGACTATTGGCCTTCGTGCGGTGGTAGTGGCATGTCACTGGTGGTATAAGCATGGTGGTAGCTATTGTATTATTTATGCTGCTCACTGCTGTACATACATATATTTCTTACAACGGAAACGATGAAATAAAGCATGGAAGAAGCATTGTTTATGTTTTTATTGTCAAGTTTTTCGGGAAATTATGAAAAGCGCTTAACGACAAATGAAATACAACAGTCGACTGATAGTAGTTGAGAAGGTAGTCCCTAAAAACAAAATGAATTAAATGAATATATACATCAGACGGCCTTGGCCAGGCCACGGAAATTTGATTCCCGGCTCTGTTTTAACGGTTCTTTCATTGGAGTCATAAATGGTAGAATTTCCTTCCTTCAGAGTTTTCATTAGAGAAACCCAGAAACCTTTGAGCGGAACAACAACTGTTGCTTTGAAAACAAAAGAAAGGCCTCGATTCTATTACTTATCCATGTCCATGGCATAATGTCCTTGCGTAGGCAGATGGTGGTGCTTAACCAACCGTCATGATGCAAACGAAGAGCACTTGGATATTTATTATGCTTTTAGTAGTTGGAGTTGCAGAGTCCAGGATAATTCGATCAAATAAACCAACAACTGGAAATCTTATCCCACAAGAGTGTAATTTGTTTTTTTTTTTTTTTTTTTTTTTTTTTGGTTTCGCTTTCTATCCCTGCTTGTCAGCAGGAACAATGGCATTAGTCATCCGCCAGCAATACGAATGCTGCTGATGAATGTTATTGAGAAATGAATGACGGTTGGAACGTTTTGTGATTTAGATTAAGCGGCTGCTTATCTATAATTGATGTGATGCTTGTGTGGATTTGATACGATTCTTGACCGAAGGGATGATGAAGGCTTATGTTGGAAAAGCACAGCACTCAACAGGGAATTTCGAATTTTGATATGTATATGTATTTGCTTCTGTCGAAGAAGTATTGTATTTTGATGTGTGTCCCTGATGCCCTCTCAAACACTAGCCCGGACTTCCAGGGAAGTGGATACATATTATAATAATAAACGATTGGAATTATTGATGCTGCATAATGTGCTCCAAAGATGGATATTTGTAATATTTTCTGACAGGATTAGCTGGAACAATTTTTAATAATTCTGAATCATTTGCAATAAGCTCACAAAAACATTTGGGTTTTTGTTTTATTAAATTACCTTTGAAAAACAGTTCTTTGGGACTAAATGTTTGATATGTGAGCGATGACAAATTTTGATTTAGCTAAATAAAATTTATTCAAATCTTTAGAACACTAAACTTTTCTTAACGGATTAATCATCCCGATGACTGTTGTTTATTTGGAGGCTTTCACGGTTGTCGATTATATCTTACTTAAGTATTGATAAAAAAAACTTTGTTATGTACGTTATTGTTTAATTTTATTGACATCTTTCATAAATTTTAATGCTTCGACCTTATGGAAAAATATTAGTGTCCATCTAAAATAACTTCATTGAATTTTGAACAACAACAACAACTTAAAGGTGCTACCAGCAATTGCTTACGGATTAATTTTGGGTATTTTAATTCGTTTTATTTTTGTTTGGCTAGAGATATAGCTATTTCAAGGGGTGCCAAGCCCTATCATCAGTCTCCTTTATAGTGGTGCTGAGCTTTAATCCAATTTTATTTGAAAAACTTTCTACACATCATGCGGTATTTGAACCCGCGCATCAGATTTGCTCAGTCTTCGAAGCTGTGTACACTACGTACTCTGCCACCGTTGACCACTGACGTCACAGGTCTAGATGTGCTGTTTGTTTATCAATTGCATTTGGAGCATCAGCATTTTTATAAGCCCCTTTAAGTATGCTGTCTTGTTCCGCCTCCATTTTTCTCCGAACCTTATTTGATAGACTACAATTCGTAGTACGTATCCAAGGGGGGAGAGGTTGGAAGATCGGTAACAAACCAGACTATTAAGTTATTATTATTTGTATTGTATTATTTATACTAGAATGTCAGTTTATTAGACTTGACCATTCTTTATTCCGTCAATTTCATTGAATTTTGAACAACAAATACCCAAAATTAATTCGTAAGCAATTGGTGGTAGCACCTTTAAGTTGTTGTTGTTGTTCAAAATTCAATGAAATTGACGGAATAAAGAATGGTCAAGTCTAAAAAACTGACATTCTAGTATAAATAATACAATACAAATAATAACATCTAAAATAACTTTCAAGTATAAAATTTTTTAAAATCGGATCATGGTTTCTGCGATTAGTCCAAAATTGCATGCGTTTAGTTGGCAAACTGCTAAACAAATTTTTAACCAAATTTCACAGACATACCCTTCGACTTACATAATATTTTGGATATACTTAAATTTTATCCTCAAGCGGTTTTGAAGTTTCGGAGTTCATAGAGTACTTAAAAAATCGCCAAAAAAAAGTCAATATAGTTCATTTTGGAATCTTTTTAGTTTAGATGTATTGTTTGGATCTTCAAAGCTCAAGCTTTGAAATGGTAGGAAGGAGAGTGGGGGGGAGGGTGAATAATATGCCATTTTTTCTTTTAAACATAAAATTCTTTTGTATTTATTTTTGTTCTGCAATTTGAATTTACTCCGTATGATTTTTAAGTTTGAGTTATGGTGGATTTACATGTTTCTTCATGCGAATTCTGCCAAAAATAAAGGGATGCAAAATTTAAAATATATGTTTTTTGAATAGAAAGAGAGAGAAAAACAAAATGCAGAGTTTTTCATAAATGCAGATTATAGAAACGCAGATTAAGATTATAGCCAAGGAACAGGGCAAGAGTATACTTCGCCACTTCAACATTATGCAGTTATAGACTTGTTTTGACGAACTACACAACAACGAAAATGGTGGCTGGGATATAATTGCTTTATTTTTGGGCCGGTTATACTAATTGAAACAATTTAAAGTAAAACATAATCATATTAAAGTGATGTATGATTATTTCTTTTGGTAAAATTTAATCAAATAGCGTACACTGTGGCGTATGCGTAATTTTCTTTTATGATTTTTTAATTGAATCACGAACTTTGTTCATTAAGTTTTGCTAGATTGAATGTTATGTATTCAAAAATTATTCAAGGAGATTTTCAAAAAATTGTTATTTGTTTTTAAGAAATTTGTAAAACAATAAACAAAATATAAGCATATCTGCATGGGGTGAGGAGAAATAGTTCGATGGGTTATCGTTGATTTTATACAAAAATATAACCACTGATCATTTATTTGATAAAGATGAACATCAACTAAGTACTTAAACTTATTTCGCGACCTACCTCTCTTTACAGAACCTCACAAAGCTTTCAAAAAACTTTAAAATAAGGAAAAAAAATAAGCACGAAGTGCTTCAGATTCAAGGGTTTTTTTTTTTTTAATAAGAAAATTTGAACTTTCTTAGGCTGGCCATACACAACGAGCCATTTGGCTCGGTGCCAATTGAACTCGTGGACTTAAAACCTTATGAAGTGCAAAATGGCTCAGCCAAATTAAAAAAAAAAAAATTTTTTATACTCGAAGGAATCGATCCTCGGAAAATAGAACACAATTTATTAAGAATCTAGTTTGTAGTGTTTGAACAAAAATTAATAAGAACATTAATTATTTAAAAAAATAAAATAAAAAAAAAACACTGCTTAATAATGAAATTTCAAATAAAATTAATTTGAATATATTTTTTTAAATATTTTTTTTTTGTTTAATTTTTAGTTTGAAAATTAATTTGTCAAAAACTATTTAATATAGATCAATTTGATTCAATATAGCTTTTAACGGCCTTTAGTCCATGAAAATTTTTTGGCGTTTCGTCCCGGAGATCTCACTTGGACTCATCAGTTGACTAGTGAGGGCCTTGTCAATACGCAATTTCCATTAAGTTCAGTTCATCTTACATAGATTTCATGGTGAATACCTAGTGTGAACTATTGTATTATTAAAAAAAAAAAAAAATCTTCGTATATAAACATTGCCAGGCCACGGGCACAAAAAACTTCTAGCTTTAATGATTAGGAATTCTAATCTGGTTAGATATAGTTCACACTAGGTATTCACCATGAAATCTATGTAAGATGAACTGAACTTAATGGAAATTGCGTATTGACAAGGCCCTCACTAGTCAACTGATGAGTCCAAGTGAGATCGCCGGGACGAAACGCCAAAAAATTTTCATGGACTAAAGGCCGTTAAAAGCTATATTGAATCAATAATTCAACAAGTCCAATAAAATAGTGATAAATCTTCTACTTGGCTGATTTATTTCAATTATGATATTTTTGTTTTACAAATTTCAAGTCAATTTGTTTTAGAAAATTGACCCTCCCGCGTAAACAGGGCGAAATATACTCCCCTTCCATACGATTTGTTTTCTTGTCTGGACTGAACCAACCCTAGCCTTTTATTGCATCTCATGCGAAAATAAAAAATTTTCATTGTTAAGTCAAAAATTTTTACAACAAAGTGTTTATTTATATCTCCAGTTAGAATTTAAACGAATCCTAAAGATCCCTCCTTTAATATCAATAACAAACAAAACGGTAAAATCATTATAAAACGCTTTAACATAACTGCTCCCATGAGCTGCAAGTTGCAACTCGATGCGTATCTAAGCTCAAATGGAAGCCTGGCATATACATACATAAGCATACGTATACATTATATATCTATGAACATTGCCTTCAATAAATTAACCCCGACAAATGTGGTTCTCCCTGGTGACTTAACCCTCGACTCTCGAGTGAGCAAAAATAAAGCTATCCGGTGAATTTTTTTCTTCTGTTTCTATGGAATGGAGAACAAGGTTGCGGGGCGCTAACCATTTTATTTTCATATGCAAATAAATATATGTATGCAATGTATGTACATGTGTAATGTATGTGTAGTTGGGTACAATGTTCTTTGAAGGGTCCTTCACAAAACCGACAGTTTAAACCTGCTACATTGCCTTTTCAAATCAAGTGATTTTACTAATCGATGTGTCTCTAAAACAGGTACACAGATACTATACATATACAAAGTGGTGGTTCCTTTTCTATAACGGTTAAATGGGGTTCCGGATGCGAGTGCTGCTGTTGTTCCGGCTTTGGCTGCATGAGTCTTTACAATTTATACTAAATTGATGTTCTTTGAAGGTTGCAAAACTCAGTGAACTGTTCGTCTGGAAATAAACGCCTTCACTAGGTAAGTGGGTTGGTTTTGAAAAGTGACCTTTATACGATATGAGAATAAAGGTATGTAGGTATTTGTTTTAAATTTTAAATACGACAGAAACACATTTATTCTTAAAGTTTTTAATTATGTATAATGTTTAAATTTTAAATTTTCGGTATATGGATGATAAAGCTTAGTACCCACAAAGATGGATATAAGATGTAAGAATTAATTTATTGTTTAACATTAACAGTATTAAAGTTAGCTCTTGCCATACCACGCATGTTGCATTATAGATAAGGACAACATTTTTGAACATTTCTGTGTGTGTCTGCAGGAATAGAGGAGACAGTTGTAAGAATTTTTTCAAAATCATCAAAACCCTATTTCCGTAAAAAAAAAGAGGCTGGGTTTGGCCCACACTGATAACTTCCCATTGGTTCCCTTTGAAACTCGACACCCGCCGTTATATTTTATAAAAAAAAAAACTTATCAGTTGCAATCAAGAGAAGGCTGTTTGCTCTATGCGACACGAAAAATTTCAACAATTATTAGCAGGGGTAGGGGTCGAAATACTGTAATTCAAAATTCTGGTTAAACAAAGTTCTGTATTTTAAAATTCTGTATGAGTAAAATTCTCACACAGATTTACTTAAATACAGAATGAACATTGAAATTTTGAATGAAATGAAATCTTATATTACAACAATTTTCCTTGTACTGTCTATACATATTTCTATTAAATCGTAAGGAAAACAAAATTCGGATTTTTTTGTTTGGGGCTATTTTTTAATGGGGCCAAATTTTATGTAGCTATTTTGTACCTTTAACTTAAAATTGATCATAGGTATTAAGATGCTAATGTAAAACCTCCTCAAAATAATCAAATTCTATTATGTATTTTGCAAATAAAACATTTCGGACTTATACCAATATTGCTGAAGAATTCTAAGTTTCATCGTTAAATTCTACAATTTCCACATATCGAAGTTTAACAGAAATATATTCACGAAAATAGAGTTAATAAAACGTTGGTTACAAATAAGCCTCTTACTCGTTTTTAAAGAGATCGTACTTGAATGAATTTTTGTACAAGTAAATGCAAAAAATTCTATTTGTACGTGCTTTACAATGATATTGTAAAAATTTTTTCTTCAAAGTATAGAACTTGGACATAACCAGCATTTTGGAAAACAGTATTTTACACTTACAGCATTTTGAAATACAGAATTCTGAAAAACAAAATTTTGGTCGTACAGTATTTTCAAAAAAAGAAAAAACAGAATTTTGGTCATACAGGATTTTGATAGCCAGAATTCAGACCCGCTCCCTTTCAGTTCAATATATTAAACTTTAGATTTATCAATCATTTTGTTCTAGGTTTAAAAAGAGGCATTTTCACTAAGCAATCCCCTTATTATCAACGTTTCTTTCCAAGCAACATAAAAAATACACACTTTATAAATCGAATAATTTAACAATAATTATCTTAGGATGTTATACTTAATCTTGCTTAAATTTTTGGCTGTTGGATCTTAGCACCCCATATATGGGGTATTCGCAAAAACTCTATGCAATCTAAAAGGTCAGGTAGTTTTTGAAATTGGTCAGGCTTAGAAAATTTATAATACAGGGTTTTTCAAGGTCACTCGCGATTTTGGCACCTCATTTATGAGATATTCGGAAAAAGTATACACCATCTGAAAGATTACTTAATCTTTATAAAAGGTCAGGAAGTTTTCGAAATTGGTCAGCTTTAGTTATGAGTCTAACAAAAAATGCAAGGTCATTGACGCTTAACTTGAAATTATTTTTATGCAAATTAAAAAAAAAAAAATAATCTATGCCTGACCAATTTCTGAAACTAGGGGACCTTTTATGAGGCTTCAGTAAACTGTCAGATGGCATATATTTTTTTTAAATATCATATGAAGGAAAATCTTGACACTGGATTAAAATTTTTCTAAGCCTGACAAATTTCTGAAAACAGCTGACCTTTTATGATCCATTACTGACCTTTAAGACTTTTAGACCGACTTTTTTTTTGCGAATATCTCATATATGAGGTGCTAAAATCCCACAGCCTAAATTTTTCTATTTTCATTTTATATTAATTACAAAATTTGTCTTTTTTTTTTTCTTTTTTTTTTTTTTGAGTTTTTACAATTTAAATGATTCACTTTAAAATATTGATTTTATACATATTTATATTTTTGATCTTCTTGCAGTAAGCAGACCCAAACTCTTGACTTCCGATGATAATCGTATCCATAAAAACAAGTAACTTTTAAGTATGTATCTTTTTTTGTTTTCTATTTTAACATAAAATAATTTAAATAAGTGCCCATAAGACTTGCAACCGAATTTGCCGTCATACTCGGTGTAAGTGGACCCTAGTCCCTAGCTCGTGCGGTATCTGTACTCGGTATTATGGACTCTTTATGTAGATAACGATATTGAGTTTATGTTCACTGTTGCGTAGAAGAATTTAAAATTTTTAAATATTATCTGGGATAAAATAAGGATGCAAGGATCAACTTTTTCAACTAAACAAAAAACTATTAAATTGAAATAAAATTTCAAGCAGTTGGTGCCTTACACATAAATATTACAATCATACAAACGCAAACCTCCTGAGACTAAATGTCAAAGTCCAAGGGTAGAAAATATTTACATTCGCATACGTTTAAGTATTCATTTTTGTAGCCTGGTAAAATATGACTTTTTGTTGTTCATTCTAATCTTCGGTAAAATAAAACTACTCAACTACTCATATGCTTTCTAATTGAAATAAAGTGCACTCATAGGGCGCATGTAACTGAATTATTATATTGTTGCTCTCACAAATCCTAAATATCTAAGTACAGCATAATACCCTCAAGACTAGTTGTACAAACGTGGTCCAATATTTAATCCGTAGCAATTTTAACTCACGATTTCGTCAGATTAACTGAGGTTTAACAAATTGATCAAGGCTGACGTAAGTGATAAAAGCCATTAACATGTTTGAACCAAAGTCCATAATTGAACCTCCGTTAATCCACCATAATGGGTGCTGTGCCAACAGATGAAATATATTAAAAAATGGCTCTTAGTTTATTACTTTTAATGACATATTAATGATGGGCCCAAGTTAACTCACTAAATTTGATGATTTACTGAACAAATTCCCTTAATTTTTTATATCCCGAGTTTGTTAAATTCAGTTTACTTTAAATTTTTGTCCAGACCCAAGTAACATTTTCGCTCTCATAAGACGCTCCAAAAGCTTTATGAGACTTAGTTAAGGGAGCTAATATTACTCTTGAAGAGAACTTCAAGACTGTTATCAGACTGTTAAAAGCCTTAAATGGCCTAGTTATGGGAGGCTCTTCATACTTATAGCAGTATCTTTATTCTTCTTATGGGATGACAGACGCCACTTTGTAAAGCTGCTTAGCTCTTGCTAAGAGAGTGCGTGTTTTTCATTAGGCGAGTATCTTGAAAGAGAACGAGAATGCGCAACCTTACAAAAAATCTCTCACGTTTTATATATCTTTTTTGTGTGTGTGCGTCATGCTCTCATCAAAAAAAATGATGTGTTTTTCGATGAGAGTATTTATCGGTAAAGTAAACTGACATATATTAATTGTGATAATTGTGGCATAATGTAAACTAAAATCCTATTGCAATTAAAATTTTATCTACTAATTTGAACATTTTGATTCAAAATAACAACGCGTTTTGAAAATAATGCGTATTTAAATAATTTTGTTTCTAACTTTTATTAGGAAAGAGGTTACCATGAGTTCTTTTTTTTTCGTAACGAATTTTTTTTGTAAAAAAAACGTTTTTGCTTGATTTACAGTCATTATTATTATTTATAACAAAAATGACGGTATGTTTAGGTACGGATTGTCAGATGTTTTTGTGGTATCTATGATTTAATCGTTTGAGTTTTTTGAAATATACCAACAAGACAAGAACAACTGGCTTTAAATATTGCAATTTCTCTTATACTGCGTAAATATTCTGCTGCCTCTATTTGACAAAAATTAACTCGCATTTTTTTTGAATATATCTATAGATTTAATCAGAATACTATTATTGCATTAGGTAAATCCAGTATTAAAGAAATATTCAATATTAAAGAATATTCAAACGTGGAGGTTCATTGAATTCTGTATGCAACTAGAATTTCCAAACACCTTTTAAATATAAAACTATAACCATTGTGTGTTTACATAACTTGCGCACAATTTGCCTGCATTTTTAAGATTTTAGTCACAATAGTAAACCAAAAAATATTTCACTAAGACCATATTTTAATGTTACGGTAACCCTAAAAATAAAAAGAAACCTTTTTTTTCATATTGAAATATGGCTGCTGTTCACCAATACTTTAACTCTTGGTTTAACGTCTTTATGAGACATTTGTTATATTCACACAGTGAGTAAGAGTGCTCAAAGACAAAACACTTCTTTTGAGCATTCAAATGCTCTTATGAGACTTCAGTTTGACATTTAGCAAGCAATCGAAACTCTTCTTATGAGAATTCAAATGCTCTTATGCGACTACGAAAAACAAATACCTGTGACGTGTTCTTTTTTTTTTATACATTCTAACTATTGTTGATGTAGGAAAAAAATGGTTATTTGTGTAAGGTAGATTTCTATTTTGAAACAATGATATTATGACATCATAGTTTTTGGAAGTATATTAAGTTTAGTATTAGTTTAATTCCTTCGGGCAAATACAATTGATGACAACAACTAACGCAACAGTATTTTAAGATATCATGCAAATTATTTGAAACTCATACCCATGGTGTTTACTATTAGTACAATGAACCAAGTTTCTCAAACCCTCTCAAATCTTTGATCTTGCCACTTGTTTCAGGCTGATAGCGTATCCGATAGTAACATGAACAGAATCAAACTTTCTTTGGAAAAAGAACGCACTTATGTATAATTCAATTAAAACAGCAAGTCGATTGGCATTTAAAAACTTTAGCTCTCATTGGACTCTGGGACTCTTGTTTATGTGTTGTTATGGGATTTTAAAGGCTTAAAATGACGTTTAGCGTTGTAGTTTCATAACGAGAAACTTAAAAGACTTAAATTGATCTAGATATAGGATTTAAGTACTTTGACATTTGAAAAATGCTAACCTCTTATAATAAAATTGTTATTAGACGAATATGAGTATTATAACAAGATCTCAATTCTAAGGTATAGATATGAGATAAAAAAGAGTCTTATGGGATTTTTATTCAGATTTCAAGAGCTAAGCTCTGGAGAGTTTGTTAGTTGGGGATTTAACAAAATCTGGTTTAACTAACCACTAGAAAACTGTTCCTTAGTAGAATTTGTATGGAGATTCTATGTAGAACCTGGTATTTTTTTTTTTATTGAATTTTACCTATTTAGTTAATGGGTCGAACAATTTTGTTATAATTTAACACACAACTTATTTTGTCTAAATTATACAAATAATATCTAAAACAAACATAGAAAACATTGAGCGACAAATTCAACATTGTCACAACTAATTCACGACTAATTAACGGCTAATTTTAGGGCAGTAAAGCATTTATAAAAAAAAGTTTTTATACGTTTTCCAGATTCTGCTTCGCTAAGTTGACACCAAGTTAACAAAGCAGCAAAAAAAAAAAACATAGAAAACATTGCACGACAAAATTAAAATTGTCACAAATAATTCAGAACTGCTGAACGGCTAATCATTGAGCAATGAACTATTCGATATAAGACGTTTTTACCCAGTTTTGAGGTTGATATCAACTTAGCGAAGCAGCAAAAAAATAAAAACATAGAAAACATCAAACGACAAATTCGATATTATCACAATTTATTCACTAATTAGGGCTAATTACCCAATTATTAATTTTTTGATTGGCGCGCTTACCTTACACTCATATTAATTTTTAGTACCTACCTTTAACTTTTTTTGATCGGTCTTTGTCGTTCGTCGTGCTGGGCTCAGATCGCGTAAGACGATTCGATTGAACGATCATCTTTTTGACCTCGCAAAATACTTTATCTCATTCTGTATTCTCACGTCAGGTTTTAAGTTCTCGAGAAGGGTTTCTAACGACAAATCACCTACAATTATAAGCTGTTAATGCACGTAGATACAAATTTCAAATTTTCCGATAGATGTCGCTCAAAAACAAAAATTAAAAAAAAACTAACCCGTTAAGTCGAAACTTAAGAAAATTAAAAATGTATATCAAAAAATTATAGATTAGCGTTGAGCAGCAAAAACTCACAGTTTGCTTAAAAATTCAAAACTTAACATCATTCAGGTAAAATCTAGATACGAAAGGAGAATCTTTTCTTTACTTCAAATTATAATCAATATTTAAAATAAAAGCAAACGTTACAAAAGTCAGAAATATGTTGGTAATGACCAGGGCCAGGATTTCTATGTTAATACATATTTTTAGTTGGTGAACATAGAAGCAAACGAATGACATAGTTTTACGAATCAGGAAATTTCAATAAAAATGGCATTCAATCGTTAGAGCATATTTTTGCATATTTTTATATAAATGCATTTTTTGGATATTTTTATAATAAATGCATATTTTTCGTGCATATTTTTAAAATATTAAAAAAATTGAATTTCTTATTTTGACGACAGTGCATAAAAATGTATGCATCAAAATTTAAATTCAAACTTATGTACATGGAAGACTTTTTTTCAGACCTAGTTCCCTTTCACATGATGAAACTGAGTTTCCAGCAACTTATAGTTCCTGTGTGAGAAGAGCACGAAGTGGGTGAACAAAATCTCCTTGTTGGACGATTTGCGTTCAACCAAGACACTCTTTAAAGGAACTTTAGAATATCTCTTACTATTTTCTTTCTTTGGGTAAAAGGTACAAGAGATTTTAAGGAAATTAAAAGAAAATGTCAAAAAAATCTCCAGCGACTTGTTTCTTTGAGTAAAAGGGGACCTGATAGACCAAGTTTTCTTTTTGAAAAAAAAATGATGGTGTGCTAACAAGGCTTAAGGAATTTGGAAAACTGTAGTTCACACACACAGATTTTAAATATATTTTTTTTTTTTAATTTTATTTTCAACTCAAAGTAGTAAAGTTTATTTATTTTAATAAGTAATTTTCTTTTTACTTTTTAATAAAAGAATGATTTCTATTTAAATTTTCATGTATTTCATTTTTTCGTAATAACTTTTTTAAAGCATATTGTCATATTTTTAACGAATATTTTCTCATTTTAAGTGCATATTTTATGCGCATATTTTGTGTTTTTTAGCACATACAAATCCGAGCCCTGGTAATGACTATAGTTAAAAAAAAGGATTTAACTAAAAGTGCTAAGGGCGATTTTCTTCACTCAAATTTGAACACAACCTGACGATTGTTTATTTTCAACTTGTGATTTTGTATTTATTCACTTGAAGTTGACAGTTGCAAATTCCGATTTTTATCTCAAAAGTTTATCAACTCTCGATTTTCTCAACTCCCGAAAAAAGAAACTAGAAACAGCTGCCATATTTTTCGTGAGTCGTGAATGCCTCAATTTGCTTTCGCTTTTTTTCAAAATACATAAGTTATTAACTAGCAAGTTAAGTTCTTCTTCATCGAAATTTTGTATTTGATCATGTATCATTGAATGAATTTTGGGTTGGTATTAGGAGTGAATACCCTGAAATTGCCAAAAAGGCTATGTTAAATTTGCTTCTTTTTGTCACAATGTATCATTGTGAAGCAGGCTTTCCAGCGTTTACTTATGCAAAAACTAGATACAAATCCAGATTGGAAGCAGCCTCAGATATAGGTACGAATAAAACTTTCTTACATAGAAGTCAGTTTCGTTCTTCTTGGGCATTTTTTTTGGGGTTCCACAGTTCAAAAAGTTTAAGAACCGCCGCGCCGTAATGGAAACCGACAAGTCTGTAATGGAAACCGACCAGTTTTTGCTTTGGATGAGAAAAAAACATCTTTGTGTTGTTTGTTTCCAACACTTGATTTTCGCATTGATGTATAAACTAGGCTTAAGCAAAAAAAAAAAAAAAAAAAAACCGAAACCGCTAAATATTGTTGCAAAATTTATTTTTTTTTTCGTCTCACATATACTCGTATTGATAGCAAACGGCCATTTTTGGTCTTTACTTGATTAAACACTTGATATTAAGCTTTTTAAAGATCTTAGTTTGGTGATTTTCTTATACAAAGATAACATCGATTAAATTTTAAAATAAATGTCTTCAAATTTAAAAAAGTTTAAATTTTCAATGATTTTCAACAATATGTAGTTGTAACTGGTTCCTAAAGACATAGTCGTCAAAAAGTATCTTTAAATAGGTATCGAAGATCTGACGGTTAACCTAAAAACCTTATGGACTAAAAACCCCATGTATACAAAAAAGAATATGATAACATTTTCTCAAGGAAACATTTTTGTATACAAAATTGCGTTGAATGTCAATTCAAAACAAATAGAACTACAATTTCTGAGGTCCATCAAGCTGGGTCCGCCACAATCCAAATTTGAAATTTTAATTATGATAAATTTCTGAGAACAAGAAAAACAGAATTAACAGAGTAACAGTGTTTGAACATCATTTAATTTACGTGATTTGCATTGGGTTTTAAACTTTTCTTAATAAAATAACAAAATATATCATTTAGTTTTTTTTTTGTCACTAAGGGCAATTTGCTGAAACGAAATTTAAATATTTATGTTCAACTTAAACTCGTATGTTCTACTTTTTCCTCAGAGAAAACTGTCACATAAGCTCTTATGTTGAACTTAAATACTTAAGTTTCGTTTCAACAAATGGGCCTAAATGTTTGTACCGACCGATATCTTGTTTAAATAAATGAAATGAAATGTGAGTTTGCCCCCCCCCCCCCCCCCCTTAACAAAATTCTGCGTACGCCCTTACCCAATTTCTATGCGCGGGTTATTTAAAGCAACTGGCTACTCTTTAATGTAAGCATAAACCCCCAAAAAAACAATGCCCATCAAATATCCTTAAACTCATTATATTCTTTAGGAATTTTTTAAATTTAATTTTAAAATTTTTAAAATTCTGAAATCTCGTGAACCTACCAGTTCATGATTTTTGATTATTGTTCAATTTATTGCGATTTCAGGGCTAATTTTTCGCACAAATAAAATAATATGTAGGTTACCCTGAAACTTGATCCAAAAATAAAACATTTCAACAATTTTGTTACCCATGTAATGTTATTAAATAAATCGAAATACATACATTTAATAGCAGGCTATTGCAATTTAAAATAATTTCCTTTCAGAAAAAGAAAAAGTAGAACTCCAATACTGGCCTGCAAAGAATAAACTCTATGATGATAGTAGGTATAGAAAAAGTATGTTTGAAAGTGCTTCTTAAACTATATATGCATTCACCAGGATCCAAGACATCTGAAATTCCGTTTATTGTTGTGTGTTTTATTTTACAACTGGTCCTTCGAAGTCTCAAGACTATTTCTGAAAAGTTACTGCACAGATAGTCCAACGCATTACAATGTAAAGTTTTCTTCTTTAATTACTCGGTTACCATTGAAGAGAAGTTGAGCCAGCAGCAGTGCCTTTTCCGCCTCCCCTTGAGGAACATTGTTTCATATTCAAAAGGAGTAAAAAGATACTATGAAGTCTTGTTTTTTTGTTTTTTGTTTGTAATGCGAAGATTTGAATGCTCATGGCTTAACAGTAAAAACAGTACCTATATAGAATAGTAACTATTGTGAAAATGCGGATGGCAGAACGCAGAAGATGGTGTTCACCCTGTGTTACTTGTTTCACGGCTCAACTCTCTTCAAGGCGGATGGCTTTGTTATCAAAGTTTGCCAAACTAATTTGTTTTGTTTCACAAATTTGCATAATATTCCTTAAGACGAATATCTTGCAGTTGTATTATGTATAGCCGCATGCGAAGCGAGAAATCCTCTGCCACGCCCTATTTTGTAGGAATTAAAGTTTTTCTGTAAATTAAAAGACCTGACTTGATGGTGGGAGAGGTTAGATGTCATTTCTGAATTATTCCTTTTATGATTACATGACTATAGGACAAACTAGTAAAAAGGTACCCTCTGCCTTGACCACTTAAATATAGGACACCCATATTCTAGTGCTGAGTAATTAAAGATGAGGGTTTATATTTTGGTTTGGCTTTATAGGGAGAGGTCTGGTATATGCAGAAGGAACATGGTCCGATGCTGTTGTTTTTGCTGCTGGGAGGGTTTGTTATTTGATTAACTTTATGTGTGGCAATTAAACGTTATGTTTGTGGTAAGAAAAGGCTTTTTGCTTGTGGTATCTGGAAAGACCATGTAATTAAGTTGTTTTGATTATTGAGGGAAGGTCTTTCTCCTTTTGCAGCTATCCACAAATTAGACTCATCTGGTAAATGTATGATAAGATGGACTTTTATGGAAATATCTACATATAAGGATTTACTCTTGAAGAATGATATTAAGCTGAATAAAAAAAAAAAAAATATCGATGTCACAAGCACAACAAAAGCCACTTATGTTGATTAGAAAGTTATATCATATATTGGCTTGTTCTAGGACACAAATCCTTATATTTTCTACTTGCTAGGGCAAGTACATAATATGTATTGGTTTCATGTTAAAAATCATTCGAGTTTGTCATAAAAATTGACTCTATGATGGTGGAGAGGTTTGAAAAAGTGCGCCCACTGTATTTTGTTGTGCGACGAAATATTTAATTGAACTTATTAAAAACGTTTAAAACTTAAAGAAAACTGCAAAAATTCCGCACATTTTCGATGAATTTTTGGCGAATGAGTTCATTCGCCAACCGTAATACAAAGTTTCACAACGTTCGCCAAACCGTTCGACTTCAAGCGAACGCTCGATTCGGGAATCATAATAAGGCTGTAAATCATGCTCTTTACTCTGCTCTACTATCAAATTCATTATATTTCACTTTTTAAATCCCAAAATTCTTAAGAAAATTGAAAATAAAATAATCTGCTTTACTACTTAGTGGAAAAAGGATCTTTGGACGAACAAAATAACGGACTGAAGTCGAGTTTAAGGACTTATTTTTGTTATTTTCAATTATCTCAAAAACTAGAAGAAAAGCATTTGAATGCTTGTGTTTGACTAAAAATTGTTAGGAACATTGAATATTATAAAGAAAAGTATCGCACGAGCTTGCTGCGTGTAGTTAAAAATTATTATGTTATGATATCTTTAAAAAAAGAATGTTAAAAAAGTCCAAAGCATTAAAGATATTAATTTTATGTTTGATTGTTTGAACTATCCAGAAACAGCAGATCTCAAAATTATACTAAAACCGATTGACCCATTTTAATTAAAAAAAAATCTACTTCGTCACAACTCGCTTGCCACTTAAAAATTAAACATGTTCGAAATAAGTGGCACCAGACTGGCACCACACCACCTTCAAAATATCTTGCCACCGCCACTCCACTTTGATGAGCACATCTTCATTTGTTTACATAGGTTTTATTTATTCCACATGCCACTTAGTCACCACTCTACTACCACTCCACTTCGTCATCACTTCGCAGTGAGCGCCCTGCCTAAAACGTAGTTAGATTAATTTTTTGAAAAAAATTAAAAAAAACCGAAATATTTGTATGGCATCAGCTACCAGTTCTAGATGAGCTAAATCAAAAATTCGAATTTCCCCTCTAAGGAATCAAATAAAAATGACGTGTACAAATTAGAAGCAAATCTGTTCGGCCGTTTAGGCTCCAAGCTTAAATTACAGCGGAGTGGACTCAAACTCAATTTTTTCTTCTTTAAGATTTTTGAGTTGAAAATAATTTTTTCGAAAACTATTAACAGAAATAAGTTGATTTAAAAAAAGGATTAAAGAACAGGATTCTGGCTTTTGAAAAAGGTAAAACACTTTTTAGTAAGTGCAGCCATTTTGTTTTAATAATTTTTTGTTTCCATTTTAAATTATTTTTTTTTTTTTTGTAAAATGTGCCAAAACACAGTTTTCGCGCTCCATTTCAAATAAGCAAGCCATTAAGTACTTCCAACAAGCTTTCATGTAACAAAAATTGTTCATATTGAGTAATGTTAAAAGTGGACCCAAAGTCCATACAAAATTGCCCATGGTACGGTTAAATTTTAAATTATAATATTCGGTCTTGTGAATAAAAAAAAAAAGCTAAAGCTAAAATTTGAATTTTTAAGTAAAAGCTGAGTTTTGCGTGAATAAAAAATAGCTTTGGCTATCTAGTTAAAGATCCTTTCTAGTAATAGCTATTTTAAAATAGCCAAAGCTTAAACTTTAGTTTGTGTGAATAAAAAATGATTATAAGCTATAATAATATAGTAAAAGCTATACAAATTTCAAGATTCTTTCATTTCATTCCTGTCTACAGAAAGGTTTGACTAGTTCTTATTTTCATTATTCTATTCAGTTTAAGTGCGAATATGGCCGAGTTAATACGTGTAAGACAACCGAAATTCTATAGAAAACGGTCGGAAATCAGTGATGATGACTTTCGTAGTATGTTTCGCTTTTCAAAATGAAAATGTGCAGTGGCTTTCTAATTATGTACTTTTTGGGGGAGCGGAGAGGAGGTTCATTAACCCCTGAGCAGAGGATGCAGATATTTTTAAGATATCTGAGTCTAATTTCTTTTTTATATTGGATACAAAGTGGGAGATTGTTGATTAAATGTACGGGAAAGTCCCAAAAATGAGATAATTTTCTTTTAAAATTTAACACTCTTTTTCTAATGTGTGAATTTTTGCCACAAAGCTGTAACGTAGTTTTATTAAAATTAAATATTAAAAACGAAGATTAATCAAAATCATAAGATCCGTTTTGTGAACATTAAAAAATACTTAAACCATTTTATTGGAGCTATCCAGTCTACATGAACTATAGCACAGTAAAATCCTTTTAATCTCGAGCTCGATGTACAGTATAGGGGGCATACAGATGCAGATACTGACGGACGATAAACGATATGATAAAATATTTTTTGCACTTAACCAATATTTATCCCATAGAGCAGATAAAAAAAATAAAACCAAGACACGTTGCATTGCACTCCAGTATATATAAAACACTTTAAGCTAAAGCTACTTAAGTTAAACCATGTGTGAATAAACAAACAACAGCTAAAATTATAAAGCTAAAGCTAGAATTTTCTAGCTGTAGCTATTTAGCGAAATATTTTTTTATTCACATGAAATAAGCTTTACCTAGAACTATATTGTTTTAGCTAATAGTAAAAGCTATGACTAGTTAGCTTTAGCTACTTACAAAAAAAGCTTATACTTTTTTTTTATTCAAATGACCCATTCTTCAGATTTTTTTTTATGATTGAAAATGTCGATTTTGCCATCCGATTGCTGAAGAGTCAAACATTTTTGTTGAGAATTTCAAAAACATTGGCAGCATCAGTTGAAACTGTATGAGTGTATACTATATGTGTTATATATATGTAGGTATGTATATTTTCACTCTAAAATTAATTTGTCAAGTGATTTCTTTCTTCATAACAAAAACAAGTTCAGATCGAAGGAACACATAAAGAAATTCAAACAAACACTCTTTTTTAGTATCCTAAGACCATCATATAGATACCATGAGCTTGAGCATGTAAAGTTTTTAAAGGGACACTCAATACCTAGAACAGAACCGGTCATGTGGAAATGAAAAATAATTTATTTCCTTAAAAGTTCTGATATTCTACAATAATTGTATTCCCCCTAGACATGAACTTACTTCCTATCTTGGTCCCTGTGCCCTTTTGCCAAACTCCCATAAACTTTAAGAACTTTCAATGACCAACAACTTGTATGTATGTATGTCCATGTTCAGTCCACGACCAGCAGACGAGCATCATGCCCAACAGAAAAGATACCAAGTGATAACATTGCCTGGAATGGCATATGGCCAGTAGTTATAGTTGGATAATTGTTCCTTTTGATTGTTACTCTGAAGGTGTCTCCTTCGTAAAATCTTGTTCATTTTCTTTTTTGTTGCACTTTTTAAGTTTTATATTCTCTTCTTGAGAAGCTATGAAGATGAAGAATGACTTCATAATCATCTCAGTGTTCCAGAGCAATTATTATTTCCAGTTTTCTTCTTCCTGGCAAGAGCTGGTTAGCCATATAATGCTCAGGCACAGGCACGATGGATGTCTTTTTGCTAAGTCCTGGATGGGGAAGAACTAAAAGAGGTCAGAAAGGAACTTTGAAATTCTAGATTGTTTAGGGGGAAATTGAATGGAGAAGGTTTTAAATATTTAAATTTACTTCGAGTTTTTGCAGGATAGTTTGTGCGTTTAATTCAAGAAAAGAACATGATGCACAAGCAACTTTAAGTTTGAAGTAAACTTTGAATTATTTCTAATTCACCTATTTATGTATATTTCGTAAATTGCTTTTTAGCATCATCTATATATGGGATATAAAAATCCAATGGAATTTTGGTGCATGTCGTTTTAAAAATTAATTAAGTTTTTTAAAGTCAAGTTTATCAAAAATTGTGTAGTTTTTAGTTTTATGATTATATCCATTAATAGCACAATGTAAATCATACAAAGGTGGATAATATCTTTTAAGTATTTACAACTTTTCTACGCCTAACGGGTAGATATATGCACATACTCGTTAACAAAAACCTTTAAAATGGTCACCTTTTGACTAATACTGCGATTGGAATACGGCTGCTATAATAGTAGAAGATCCCGTTTTAGGACGACCTATACTTCCATCGAGGTACCAAATAAGGAGTATGCAATTTTTTAGACAACATTTTGGCGCACTATAGTTGCCTAGCGAGCAGTGGTCAAGACATAGGGTTGCCACGTTTTAAAAGTCAATTTTTGGGTTTACTTAATTATCTGAACCAGCTCATATGATAGGTTTTAAAGAAATAACAAAAATATGTTATAAAGGGAAATTTTATTAATATATTTTTTTTTTTTTAAATTCAAGAGTTTCATTAGGTTAAATTAGGATAAACAAAGAAAAAGGCCGATAGACTATTTTCTAAACCAAAAATAATAGAGAGTTGATTTTTTTGTCACGGATGAAAGTTGTTGACAGAAGTAAAATTCTGAAAAACATATGACTCAAGATAAACGTTAGAAATTAAAAAAATGAAAAATAGGCTTTGGAGGTAAGAATTACAATAACGCCTCTAAGGGGTACGACAGCATCGAACGGATGAGCACGCACTGTCGTACCTGGGCGATACGCATTTTGGAGTTGAAGTCATTTAAATTTTTAATTAGAAAATTAAAATTTAATTTAATTTTAATTTGATCAGAGTGATTTTTTAATGAAATAAATTTTGTATTTTTGAAAAGCAGATAAGAAGTAAGTTGACTCGTGTTTGCCAATTTTACTAACAAAGCCTTTTGTTTTGGCTTGGTGAATATTTGAACAATATTACATAGATGAATGGTTGAGACGTTAAGAGTTTTAAGTCAATATAGGACTTGCGTTGCGCTCCAAATTTATTCATTATTGTAGGCTGTTCTTAGGTTAATAAAAATTTATGAAAAATGGTTATAAATGGTACCTTTCATCATTGAATTATATTTTTGATTTCCTTTTTCTGAAAACGGTTCATTTTGATCAATTTTTTTTAATTATACAGTTGTAAACAGTTAAGATGACTAAGAACTTTTGTCCTCAAATTTAATATCTCTTTTTAAAAATCACTATGTATATCGTTGACACAAGTCTGAAGTCAACAAATCTCATTTTTCAAAATAGGCAACAGAAAATTGAATGAAAATTTGAATTTTTATTAATCTCTTGAAATATCGAGACCAAGAAACAGCTCGTTATAAGTTTCAAATATTAGAGAAGAATATGGTATTTTTTCCAATTGATACTCGAAAATTTAATTTGTTGATATGTGTCATTTTTCTTCCGAATCGACGCACGATATTAATTTTGAAAAACAAACCACTAAAATAATTATATTCTTCACTCCTAATTTTCTTTCGCGCCAAGCCAACTGAAACTAATACTAAACCAAAATGATTTTGATGAAAAACTTTTTCTAACTTTAGACAGCCGTCCAAGTTATAATTACAAATTTTTAATTGTTGTCTAAAGTTATCTAACCTTATTAAGCCTAGTACGCAGATCGGGAAAAGACAAATCTTATCTCTACAATTCTAATCTCTACAAAAACGTTGGAAAAGGCACGCCAAATTAATTTGTTTCTTCTTTTGTTTTCTTTTTGTAAAATTATCAACAAACACTAGTTGATCGAGCTTATGGTGCAAAATTATTAACCTGTCAAAAATTTTCCCGCAAAATAATGCTTCGAACATTATTTTTCCTGGCAAAATTTAGTGGAGACCTCTTCCTTCAACGGGTAAAAACGTCACAATTTTGCGCGTACTGCCTGGAAAAAAACTGAAGATAAAATTTGTCTTGGGAAAAATTTTGTATGAAAAGAAAAATGTTTCCCGATCTGCGTACTAGGCTTTATATCTTACTATTTTAGACAACGGAATGAACAGTCTCATAAAACCTTGACAAATGTAATTTTTTTTTTTTTAAATTTTAAAAAGCATATCTCCGACTATTTCAAAATATGTACTTAAACACTGTAGTCAAAAATCTAATAAATAAATTCCATTCAAAAAATTTCAATCGCATACTCCCAATACAAAAGTCCATCTGAAAGAATCTAAATCGTTACATATTTTGTATTCTCAGAAAATATAAAAAAAAATAAAATTGAGTGTTAGCCTAGGAAACAAACACATTGCTCCATACAAACTTCCAAATTTCGGTAACAGGTTTCATACTTACATATGTTATACCTATTATACAATTTTTTTAGAAATATACCCAACTGTGGGTGTTGAGAAAAAAAAATAACGGAATTTTCGTAGGAATGTTTTTGGAAATTTTTATTTTATTAAAATGGCTATATCTTGGAAAAAGCGAAATTTCAAACCCCAATATTTTGAAAGAAAAACTTGTTGCTGAGGAATCCCGTTCATGTCACTCAGGCTACTTTGGCTTCCGGTCCTGAGATCCCTTTTTCCAGAAATTGCTTAGTGGTCGTAATTCCTCAATAAATAATAGGTCTGTTCCTTTACTTTGAAACCCTGTTTCTGTGCATTTTACTGCCATTTTATGTTTTTTGTATTAGCTTTGACACTGAAATTCACACAAATGCACAGAAAATCACAGAGTTGCAAAGTAAAGAAACTAGGCTAATTTTGTTTTAATAAATACCTACAAATATATTTTGACGTAATAAAATAGAAACTATTTCCTTGGGGCTAGAAAAAACTTCAAAACATCACTTTGTGGTAAATGAGATTTATTTATTATTATTTGCTTATTAATTATTTTTATTAAACTCTTTAAATATCAAAATTGAACAGAAACTGATTTTATGGTAATAAACCGCCTTTTATTTTCGGTTTAAAATAATACACCATATCTTAGTTGCCACAACATGATGGCTGTTAATTTCGTTGTTTATAGATTCGTAAATTTCCCCTTTCCTTTGGGTGGGAATATAAAAAAACAGAACTAAATCTAAATAATTAAATTAAATCTAAATAAATTCGTACCGAACTCGTTTTTTATCATTCCTTTTTTTTTTATCAAGAGTTTTAAATTTTATTAATATTTTTATTTTTGATATTCGGTTGTGTGTGTGGGAGGGGAGGGGGAAGGGGGGTGTTAGCCTGAAACCCCCCCCCCCCTGAATCCGGTACTGATACTTAGCAAAATTGAGTAAATACAACATTTATGTTTTGTATATACTTTTCCCCCAATTATTCCATATGTAAAATAAATACATAATACCAAAATCATATTCCATTACTATATTCATAGGTTTTCAAATTGAATCTGCGAAAAACAACAAAGTTATGAAACTATAGTTTAAATAACTGCCAACTTTAATTGAAGTTTAACCCCTAATTTATGTGCATGTATAAAATTTGTTAATGTATTTAAAAAAAAAAGAAAAAAAAAACTCATAAAGCTTTAGATAATTAAATTGAACCGCACTTCATTCATAACAATTTCCATAATAAACCTCCAACGTCCACTGTGCTATCTGAGTAAAAACCATATAAAACTATTTTTTCAGTTTATCCATCAGTATAGTTTCTGTTAGAAGTTAAATATAAAAATAACAGAAAAAAAAACTATAAGAAGTTTATTATAAATGCTGCATTTTGTGCACAAAACTTTGACTGGAAATTTTAATTCTATCACAAAATACTCAACTGTTCTGCCATTCATCATCAAACATTTAATCAGCTCCGACACCGCGCCGAAATAGGACGGCCTGTTGGTATACGTTTATAAATATTCTAAATCTATCTTTAGTTTAACCTAAGTGCTCAATGAAACCATACTAGCTCATATCATATACAGAGTGACCATTTCTTCCATTTATATAGAGCTTCTGTTCTAACAGACATATTTTTTATTACATCAATTTTAAATTTATTTTAAATCAACGTGCATTGCATAGATTAGTGAGTAGTGATGGAGGTCTTTCCCTTTTCTAAAGAGGGATGGTGACATCCAAACTTGCCTTCAAAATAAGAACAATTAATTAACTGATTCTTAAATGAATCATGTTCAATTTAATATAAAGTGGAATAAAGAGCTGTACAAATATCACTCTGTACACTGATTATCTCAATGAGAAAGGGGGAGGGGGTCGGGAGGGTAAAACCCCCAAAAACTTATGATCGAGGAACTAGGTAAAAATATTAGCATTGTGAATTATATTTTTGATCATAAGTAAAGATGGTCACCATAATATCATACGTACAAAATGTTCTGGCGATGGCGGAGGGCGGTGGAAATGCATGCAACTTATTTTCAAAATTCAGATGCGATGTACTTTTACTTTTCATGCTAAATACCTACATACCTACATATATTCATGCATACTATACAGATTAAAATTGTTTAATTTTGACAGAACAAATTTAATTTAATTTTCACCAAAATTTGTGTTTCTAATAAAAACAGAGAAACGACTTTGAATGGCAGCTGCTGGCTGACAAGGATAGTCTTTTTCCGGTGCTTTGCGAGCTTTAAATTTCTATAAAGAGACTGTGGGTTAGTTGACGGCGGGCGGCTAACGGCCGCCCATCAGCTGTATGGCTTTTGATTAAATATGTCATGCTAGAGGCATCTAAAAATTTTTATATCGCTTACGTTGTTATAGCATAGCACTTTGAGTTAATTGGAAGTCTGTGTGTAATTAAATGCCTCTTTGGTCTTCCCGATGGTGATATTATACTCACATATAAAATTGAGGGGACATGTCAAAAACCACACGCAGAGGATTAAACATTCAAACGTGTAATGTTTGCTTGTAGGTGACGTTTAATGAAACTTCTATTTGATGTCCTTTAGTGTAAAGTTTAAAATTATAGTACTTTTTTATTTGTCAGAAATTTATGAAGTGAACATAATTTAAGGTTTAACATGACAACTGAGTGTAAATTAAATTAACTGGCGGAAGAAATGTACAGAATTAAATAGAATTTAATTGGGGTTATTAAAAATCACTGAAATTTAAGCGAAGAGTGAGAAATCTTGACGCTAAATAAATACCTGAGAGTGTTGATGTATTACATACATACATATATGGGGACTGCTAGTTAATTGTCAGTTTAAAAGGAACTGACAAAAAATGGCATCCGAATAAGTTCGCTTTATTTAAATTGAATATATAGGGTGATATATGTCGCACTTAATATGTAGTAAACAATTAAAATTAATAAGAAAATGACAAGTTTTAAGATTGTTATTTTATTTAATAAAAAAAGTAAGAAAAACATAACTATAATACTTATAATCCATTGCAAAAGCTAAAAAAAAAATAAACGATAAAAATTGGAAGTTTACCTACTCTAAGGGAAACATGCCACTTCTGAAAGGGGGAAATGCCAGTAAAAATTTAATGGTTTAATTTTTTTTTTTTTAGATACAGCTTTAGCCAAGCATTCTTATGTCCAAGATGCTCTTTGGATCTTTCTTTGATGTTTTCGAGGCATTCTTGTTTCTGTAAGAAACTGAAGTATCAGAGGGTTACCCCCTATTAAATGGGTAAAATGTCAGTTCATGTGAAACGAATTTGGAATTTTACCCTAAAACGTCAAAATAAAACACACCCCGAAACGAAAACTAATGGAACAGATCACGTCTAGAGACAAACAAAAATTAGGTTTCTTAAACGAGACTAACCTTTTAGGAAGCACCCTTCGCATATATTACCTATATATTTAAAAACCCGAAAAAAAAGGTTTTAATTGAACTGAATTTTATGTAAAATCACTTGGATTTATACTTTACCGAATATTTTCCAAAATAAATATCACACCAAAAACATAAATGTTAAAAAAAGAGCCAAGTTCAGTTCTCCATGAATACAAAAAACCTTTATGTAACAAGTCAGCCGTAAAAAGTAATGAGATCTACAATTTTGCCAAGTTCTTAGTTTATGAAGGTTTTTATAAAATATTTGAAGTAGAGTAATACCGAAGCAACTCCAAATTATGCGGGAAATTTCTTATTTAATGATTACTGACTAAAATTTGGTAAGTTTACTTATGTTTTTTACATTTATGTTTTTGGTGTGATTTCACTCCTTTTTGCAAAGTATTTTTTTTTTTAACACAAAATCTAAAAATTTTGAATTTTCGAATGCACCTGAGCTCTAACAGTCTAACAAATCGTCATTGTACAGCAAACAATAATAATGATACGAAAGTGGGTGGATGCCACGCCCCGTGAATGATAAATCCCAAATTTTTAAGTTTTCCTCAGCATGGCATTATAAACCCTAACGCTTTACCGAAATTCATAATTCTACAACAATCAGAAATGCTTCATATAATTGACAACACTTCTGAGAAAGTGGGTTTATGCCACGGCCCTGAATGTCAAATATAAAATTTTAAATTTTTTTCCTTTGTTTGCATTTCAAGGAGCCCTATCGCTCTACCAAATTTCATTATCCTACAACAATTAGACATTAGAATTTCATCATTCTACAACAATCAGAAACCAATTTGAGGAAGTGGGCGGATACAATGCCCCCTGTATGGAAATCCTCAAATTTTCGATTTTGTCCATTGTAATCGTTGCAAGCCCAACTCCCCTTCCGAATTTCATCATTTTACAACAATCAGAAGTGCTCCATATAATTGATAGCAATTCTGTGAAAGTGGGCGAATACCACGCCCCCTATATGTTTATAAAATCCAAATTTTTCGATTTCCTTTGCATGCACCACAAGGCCTACCTTTGTGCGAAATAACATGATTGTATGTTGTCTGGAAGTGCTCCGTATGAATGATAATTTTAAAATTTTAATTTTTTTACTGTGCTTAAATTTTAAAACCTACCTACGATATTTTATGGTGTCGAAAAGTGCTCCATGTAATTGATAACTATTTTCTGAAAAGTGGGTATATACCACGCCCCTGAATGATAAATTTAAAATTTTAATTTTTTTTCCTGTGCTCAAATTGTAAGGGCTACCGCTCTACCAAATTTTATTATTCTACAACAATCAGAAGTGCTCGAAATAAATAATAGCAATTCTGTGAAAGTGGGCGGATACCACGCCTCCTATATGGATAATCCCAAATTTTGGAGTTTTTCCTTTGTATACACCACAAGGTCTACCGATGTGAAAGATTCTACGGTGTCTAGAAGTGCTCCATAATTTTGATGATCTGTCAGTCAGTGAGTCAGTGATTCGGTTAGTCAGTCAGTTACGGTTTTCGCAATTTTTGGTGTCCTATATCTCAGGAACCACTAATGGTAGGGAGTTGAAATTGAAGCGCCTGTGCTTGCCAAGCTTAGCAAATATGGCGATTTTGAAGTTTCTGAGATTATTGGCTAGGTAGTTTGAGGGGGGTCGAAAAGCGCTTGAGTTTGTTCCTGTAAAAAGGGAGTAGTACCGAGAACTTGGCTGGGCACTACCGCGCCCTATGATCCTACTAACTTGCACATTCGAGTGCAAGGACAACTTAGCTTAACTGAGCGAATTGCATTGTCAGCGTTGCCAATATCAACTTAAAAGTGCTAAATATTGAAAAGTGGCATATCATTTTTTGTATTGTTGTTATTTCTTCATGACAACGGAGAGTAAAGTGAAGTTGTGATTTAACAGTTCATATTATATTACCTACGTCAATTCCTGAGAGAGTATCTACATACAGGTACCTACATTATGTTCGTTAGGTTAAACTTATTTTTCGTAAACGTGAATAGTTATTTTTTACTTAAACTTCTCCATTATCATAACGTTTTTTGTACAAAGCCAATACTTGCCCCATCAGATAGCAATTAAAAACGATATTATACCTTACCCTGAGCTTAACTTATTCAAAGCCTGTGAACAAAGGCTATGTATACTCTACAAAATCTCACAATATGGTGTATGTTTATTGAATTAAGAAAAAAAATATATTTATTATCACGGAATATTTTCAGGTATTTTTGTATAAGATATTTTCAAAACTTGACCAATAAAATATATTTATTTGAAAATATACACTCTTTTATATAGAAACTTCAAGCAAGCATAACCATTGCCAGTTCGATAGTCATAAAAATTCCAAATGGAATTTCTCGGAAGTGAAGCGTGAAAATGGTTTTGCCATAGACAATCGCAAATAAATATCCAAGTTAATATCGGAAAGCATTCGATCAGTATCTTAATAGGTTTTGTCCCATTGACCGCAAATCGAATGTTCATTCTTTCTACGCATAAATCTCCATGACTAAGCCACCTTTGACCCCAGAGCTGTGTTAATGGCAACTTGTTCGTGTTCTGGTTATTCGGAGAATGCTATCAAAAACGAACCAAGAAGTAATGATGGTGGTCCTTATATAGAGCTTTGAGTATGGTGGTTGCTGCGGGAATTATTTTTTTTTGTTGTTCTTGTTTGTTTTTCTCCCAAAGGAAATTCACTCCCGAGAGCATCACATAAAAATCTAATCCTCTTATTGAATGGAGGATAACGAACAAGTACATATCAACAGATCACAACAAACCTATGTAGCCAGAGGGTATAATTATTTATGAAGGGTAAGGGCTCATGCCTCCTCTACACCATATCCTTAAATGTGTCCTAAAACGAGGTGGCTTAAGATGAATAGATCTATCTGTCAATTGTGGTATACAAGCAAGTAGTAATTCTATGAAGCTGCAAAACATACATTTTGATTCTTTACACATACATAGCTGCTCTGTTTAGTTTCGAAGACGAACTGATTTATCATTGTCGAAAGGAATAATTGATTTCTATTTAGACAAAAACATTGAACTCTCTTTTGCATTCCAAAATAGCTCTGGCACAGAGTTCTGAGAAACCAAAAATAATTTGTTATAAACATACAAAAGGTTGTATTGGTAAGCCTTGTGTATTTTATTGGTGACCAACGAAATTTCTTAAAATCAATAAACAAAGCTGAATGATATTTTTAAGTTAATTAGAGATTTTGATACAGAAAATCAAAATTTTGTCGAAAACGATTCCTACGATTTTGATTCGAATAGGTACTGTACGGTCTATTATCCACCAAAAACAAAATTTATGGTTAGCTATTAAAAAGTTAGTTAGCTTCTAAAAGATTGAAATCATAATACATATCAAAATTTTCAAAAAAAAAAATAATTTTGGATTAAAAAAAAATCAATTTCTCTTTTTAAAATTCAATTTCTAAAATGTATAGTCTTAGGTGTTAGGTCTTACGTTCTGTAATTATTGCCTATACTGTTACGAATAGCAAAAGTAGCCATTAGAGTATCTAAATTTCTACCTTTGTAAAATAAAATAATACATAGATGTATATGTAGGTGGTATTTAGTTATTATTCTGTTCCTGGAAAAAAGAAATCTCGGTATTTTTGCATATTTTTTCATTTTTCTGCCAATCAAAAAGAAAGATCTGGTAACCCTATAAGGTACCTACAAATTATAATTTATTTAAATTACCAAAAATGTAACTAAGATTAAAAAATATATTGTACATAAGAGAATATGTGTATCTATATATTTCTCAGGGCCGTAGCAACGTAAGCACTAGGGGCATTTTGCCTCCCCATATGCATTTTTCTAATAGTATATGAAATGTATACTAGAAGAGGAAGAAAACAAATTAAATAATAAAGAAAACTATGCATAGTTCGCTTTTTATTAAGAAAACCTTTTGAAATATTTTAAATTGGTTACTGAAAAAAATGACTAAATTTATTGATTTGTCAAATTGAAAATTTTGACATTTTTCCACGTTTCGAGGTCTTTGGAATTATACATTGGCGCAAAATTTTAGACGATTTAGTATAATTTTAAAGCATTTTTAGTATGATGCTAGGTTAAAAACAGGCTTTTCCAAATTTTAAACGCGTTAGGATCACATTATCTTTTTAACATTTTACTAAAAATAAAATCGCCTAATGCCTATTTTATCTTTTTAGAATCATACTAAATCCAAGTGTTACTTTGGCAGCTACAATTGCAAAAATGGGTTGAACTGTCACTGTTTTAGGCGTGTTCAGCTAAAAAAAAAGATTTAGTATGATACCAGTTAGAAAATGTTTAAAACTAAGAATATTTTAGTAAATAGTTTTAAAATTAGAAAATTGTTAAGTAATGTCATGCTAATACCTTAACATCAGGCTGTTTAAAATTTTGTGTACCATGTGTGTACTTGCGTTCGTACGTTCATACGTTGTTTGTACGTTCGTACATTCGAAAGCTTTTTTCGCCGCCGATATTTCGAGGATGAATAGAGATATTTACTTCGAATAATTTTTATTTTACAGATAAGAAGGCCATAGCGTGCAGTAAGGATTTTCAGAGAAATTCCATTAGCGGTTTTCTTATTACATTAATTTAAAAAAAAAGTTGTAAAATTGCTTGTTTCTCGAATATCTCTAGAACGAATAATGCTATCGACTTCGGAATTGTTCCATTGTATGCATAATAAAGTAGTGGAAAATTGGCAAGACTTAAAAAATCAACCCACAATTTTTTTTTTTTTATTAAAAAAAACATTAAAAGTTGTTAAAAAATATCGAATATCTTCAAAACACACAAAGATATTAACTTCGGGCTATTTTTATTTAATACACAAAGTTTATAATCGGAAGAGTTTGTAAAAAATTCAACTAACGGTTTTTTCTAGGCAAGAAAAAAACTGCAAAAGAAACAGCTAAAAACTGTTAAAATTTTTCGTGTCACATATATTTAGAGCAAACAGCCAAATTTGGTGTTCCCTTGATTGCACAACTGATAACTTTTTCGAAGATTTTTAATTTATAATTTTCTTATAAAAAATGACATCGGGTGTCGAGTTTCAAGAGAAACCAATGGAAAGTTATCAGTGTGGATCACGCCCAGCCTTTTTTTTAATTATTTCATTCAAACAGAAACTTAATTTGAATTTTTTTACAATAACTTTTTGTTTTTGATATCAAATTAATTTTAAAGAATTTGCGAAAGCAGTTGTGGAATTATAATCCAATTATTAACCCACTTAGGGCCAGTTGTACACACGTGGTTCAAAATTTAATCCGTGTTTAAGGAGTGTTAGCTCACTGATTTCGGGGTATTAACTCCGGTTCTACGTTGGTTCAAGATTCAAGTGTGCGCTAATAGCCAATTCAACCATCGTTGAACATCAGTTATTCCTCCAAAATTGGTTTGTTAAAATTCCTGAAGCACGGATAAAAGTTTTGTACAGCTGCCCTTAATTGGGAACTTTTGGCCAAAGAACCGAAGTCCTCTTATCCGATGTTTTTTTGGTGTGCTCCAATCTGAAGTCGGAAATATTCTATCACAGAACGTTTTTGAGATATTCCCGTTTGAAAATCATAAAAAATTGTTTTTTTTTTTTTTTTTTTTGTAGCTGTTTTTGAAATTTCTTCTTCTTTAAAATTCGGCTTATGTGCTGTTGAATGGCAACATTTTTATAAATATGTAGATGTTAAATTTAGACAAATTTCCTCCCCCACCTCTCCCCCCCCCCATACAAAGGAGGAGATACGGGCTCTGATATTTCTTCTAAAATTTACTTTCACTACAAACTAGCCATGTTCTCAACAAACTCTTTGAGAAACATCTTTTCATAACATCGAAGAAGTTGAGTTTTGTAATAATTAGAACAGACAAAATGAATTGTTTTAAAATTATTGTTTGTTTCCAGGCTACATTAGTTATCTAATTTAATTAAAAAATCATTGAACATATAACTCTCATTGCTAATCACATCCGCCATTAAATTCCTTACTTTCTGAGTTAAAAGTTCGGTATACAAAAGTAAGCTTTGCTCTCTGTTCTGACCCTTGAACAAATAAAACCCTTTTGAAGAAACTTTATTAAAACTTTCCAAAATAAGGAAAATTATAAATTACTCTTTCTATCTACGTACGTTACAAAATTAATATAGTACATATACAATACACCTTCTGTTATCCTTGATCAACAAACAAATTGTGCGAGGCAAACTTACTCATAAGTCCTGAGTCCCGACCTGCATCAATATACCTAAAATGTTGCAAACACATTTCACGCCCTTTCATGAAAAAAATCCAAAGAACATAATGAAAACTTAATTGAATGCATGAAACAAAGCATTAACTTCTTGAGAAAGTTGACTGTGTGTGATGGGCGAGGGGGGTTGTATGAAGAAGAACGAAATCCAGAACTCAAAATCGGATCAAAAAGTTCAGAACCATAAAAGTTTAGCTTTGCTCATCCATGTCGATGTGGCATTCGTATTCGTATCCTCTGAAAACCGCAAAACGTATAATCACTTTACCACCTCTGTCACTCACTCCTTCAAAATAATGCCACTATGTATGGCAAGTAAATGTATCTACGACCATTAGCTACCCACGTACGCTGTGCGCGGTCTTGTCCTGAGTCCTGATGAAATCATCTCCTGCTCACACACAAACACACATCTTTGTAATTTTTTAGATGCTGTCATAAACAATCGTAAATAGGAGTTGGGGTGATGCTGGGTGTGTTTCCGTCGGAATTGGAACGAAGCGATGGGGGTAGTGAAAACACGTCGATCCTTTTCACTGCAGGTTCATTACCTAATGAAAGTATCACAAAAATTCGGGTGTGTTTTGGCATTTGGCGAGCAGTGCTGAAGGGAAAACCAGATTGACACGGCCTGAATGGCAGAGGAATTGCTTTGTGGTTGGCTAAAATTCGGCACAAGCTAATCGTAAATGGCTTTTTTTTTATCACCCCGTTTTTATGACTTTCAAAGACTTCAGGCCCTTTAGCCTTCTCATAGTCAGTATAGGTAAAATGTGCACCAGATGTCTCAACACTGAACAGGGTGATCCATAATCCCATAAAAAATGTGCGTTGACATCATCAATGTGATCTTAAAGTGATGAAATGAATAATGGAATATTCTTTATCATTAAAATAGACAAATATGTAGGTACTCATACTTGGTATAACACATAGAAGATTTGTGGGTACTATAAAAAAAAAATGAAGACCTGATAAATCGCATAAAAAACAAATTTGGTTTTTTTTTTTTTATGAACTGAAGTTTTTTGTAATAAATGAATAAAACAAAATGTTCCTCATTAAATAAATTGTGTAACGGAAAAAATATTCTTTTAACTCTATCATATTTCAAAGCAACTTCCAACTCATTAATTACAAATTAAAAAAAAAACAACGATGCAAGTTCACGTACCTATCTCTTTCTACAAATTTAAATATTTCCAATTTTTGAGAGATAGACTTGTAGGAAAATTTAAAAAAAAATGTCTACAATGGTAAAATACTCCGCTGCCGCCGTTTATTTTGTGTCAATATTAGAGGTGATAATTATGTCTTGTACCGCAGTACTAAAAAAAAAAATGTCGGGATTAGTCCAATCTAAGGCAGCCACCTATTTATTCGAGAAACTTGAATTTTCAATTTCTTAACGTACCAAAAATATTAATATACCAAGAAACACATACATTGCAGAAACGCAGATCTTTTTTCGTAATTGGTGCAAGAATTTGGAAAACTTTACCTGCTTCATATGAAACAATTTTAAGTTTAATTTAAAAAAAAAACACATTTTAACCAATATTTTATAAATTTAGAAATTTTAATTCAAAATGAACCACAAAATACATTAAGACTAGGAACACACTTGCGATTTCGATCGCGCGACAATTCACTGCCTGAACAGAATAGAATTCTGGAACTGGAGCCGCAGATGGAACTGGAAAAGCTGTCAAAAAGTGTCGTACAGCTTTGAAAGTATTTTGATGAAAAACAAAAGAATATTCTTGTGTACAAGCTCAGAATTCACATTTTTTGTTTCCAATAATTTTCCTCTTAATAAATAATTTTTTTCGCGATACAAATAACCACAATATTTTTTTCCGACCCAAAAAGTTGTTTTTTTTCTTCATACAAATTGAAACGTCAAAAGTGTTGTACGTGAAAAGTTGAAAGTTGGTGAACTCTTCCGTCTGCGGCTACGTTCCGTTGTGTTCGCAACATTGAATTTGCGTGTATTCAATATTTTGACAGCTATTCCAGCTCCGGCTCCAGTTCCGTCTCCGTCACCATTCTCTTCAGCCAGTCAGTCGTTGTTAGACCGACTGTTGTCTTACTATTCAACAGCTTTGGCAGAGAAAAAAACTTCCCTTCATTTTTTTTTTGATTCAAAGCAGGGCTGCCATTTTGAAAATTTGCATGGGAGTTTTTCAGAGAATTAGAGAAGAGTATTTCGTGTTTGTGGGGAGTACGTAAAACAAAAAACATTGACTATTAATATTAGCTATATAAACTTTATAAAAATATTTTAAAAATAAATATACCTACCCATATTTGTAATAAGTACACAAGGGCATGTGAATTTAGGCGTAGCGATTTCACTATTAAAATTGTACATATTTACTGGGTTAATTCCTAAGCAGTTTATTTTTTTGTTTTTATTAAAAATAACTACGTAACAAATCGATTTAGAATTGGCACTGCTGTGAGGTAGAAAAATAAAAGAACCAATAAATGTTTTCAATGCAAAAACCATTGCTTTCAGAAGAACATATTTTAGTTGCGAACATATTTTTCCAGAACTCTTCCAAATTAGAATATCTCTATATTCATAGGTATGTTAAAAAAAAATTAATTGTTGTTTAAAAGCCTCAATTCTTTATCTAGAACCTCAGCATTATCACGTTTTAAAAGATTTGAAAATATTTTTATAAGAGGAACTAAAGATGAACTCCTAGATTTTTGGTCAAAAATGTTAAAGTGTTTGTAAAACTTCATCATTGAAACATCTCGATTAATTTTTGCAAAAGTTTTGGATATTTTTGAGGGCGAGGGGAGTACGATTATAGTGAGGGGAGTACGGGAGTACAGTGAATGCCAGTGGAGTACGAATACTCCCTTAGTACTTACTTCGGCAGCGCTGATTCACAGCACAGTATTCTTTCAAGCTTCTTTTACGAAGCATCGGTCTTTTTTGACTTCTTTTTATCAAAATAACAATTATTGACGCTTCCAGAAAAAATAATGGAGGATTTAGCAGTTCTATAATGTCAAATACGTAAGAATTTATAAAGTCAGCCGACTAAATAATCCGTAGTATGCGCGTAGCCGCCACGGCATGCGTATCACCTTAATTCTCGTGGTGCGTCAGAATTTCTTTGATATTGAAGCTCTGTTACTGATATCGTTATTGATGTCGAAAAATTGGTTGACTTCATATTATTGATTGAATTCATTTACTACAGTGAATTTTTTCTTCGGCAATGTCAGTAGTTAATGAGAAAAGATTATATTCGTGTAAAAGGCTACAAGACAAGCTGCTTAAAGCATGAAATAAAGTGCTGAAAAAAACTTAAAAAATGTAGAAATATTGTTCGGTACAAGTAATTGTAAGCACTTGCCGTAAGCCCACTAAAATGAAAAAATGCACAGCTGTAGTAGCAGCACCAGCTATAAACTCCTTATTCCACAATAAAAAAGACACTTTTTGATACCTTTTCTTTTTTTTAATTTTTAAGTTTAGGGTTTACGATTTTCTTTCCGTTTTAAGATCCATTCGATAGTTTTATGTGATTTTAATTTAGTAATTAGTAAAATAGGAAGATATGCCTTTTTGACTTGGTCACATGAAAAAGAAAGCAATTTGAAATGGCCAATGGCTGATAGCACCAAAACCAGTATTTTAAAATACTGGTTGATTGGATGCATTCAGATGTAGAGGCCTGTTATATAACTTGGCAGTTCTGCATCTAAGTCCGTAATTGGGACAAAAATGGAGTTGTACAAATAAAAATAAGCAAATATACAACATAATACAGGGTGTCCCACAGTCAATGATGCAGACGAATTCCACGGGTTCCTGAGATTATTTTAAGTCCAAAAATGTAAGAGGTCGTTTTCTTGTCTTTGTTTTCTTTTGGACTTAGAACGTTTTTATGGTTTCTGGTCTCACTTTTTTAACTGGAACCAACTTTTCCAACCGATTTTTGATTATTTTTTTCTATTTACATGAGAGCATAATATGTATATTCAAATAGTCTTAACTACAAAAAATATGAGATCTACTCAATAAACAACACACTCCAAAAGAAGAGATAATATTCATAATTAAAATAGTGGTTCACTCGGGCGTATACGCACTTTTTTTATTCTATTGAATCTTTAACAATTTAGTGATTAATAACTAAAATTTTGTAAGTTAACTTGGCAAGTTTTCTTTTTTCGATCTGATTGCTCACTATTGAAATAGTTTTGAAAATTTAGAGGGTAAACTTACCAAATTTAATTGGTAATCATTAAATAAGAAATTTCTCTCATAATTTGGTGCTAATTCGATATTACTCTGATTAAAATATTTGATGGTAAACTGCCATAAACTTAGAACTTGGCGTACTTTAAGATCTCACTACTACTTTTCACGGCTGACTTATTACATACAGGTTTTTTGTATTCATGGAAAACTTTGGCTCTTTTTTAACACTTATGTTTTTGATGTGATTTTACTCCTTTTTTGCAAAGTATTTTTTTTTTGTTTTGAACACAAAATCTTAAATTTTCAATTTTTGAATGCACCATCATTGTACAACAATCACAAAAGCTCCATATAAATGATAATAATTATGAAAAAGTGTGGTGATGCCACGTCCCTGAATGTCAAATATCAAATTTTCAATTTTTTCCTTTGCATGCATAGCAAGCCATATCATTCTACGAAATTTCATCCTTCTACAACAATTCTGAGAAAATGGGTGGATGTCACGCTTCCTGACTTCCAAATATCATTTTTTTTATGCATGCATTGCTAGTCCTACCGTTCCACCAAATTTTGTTATTCTTCAACAATCAGAAGTCCTCCATATAATTGATAACAGTTTTAAAGTGGGCGGATATCATGGCCCCTATATGGAAAAACTTAAATTTTTGATATTTTCCATTGTAAGCATTGCATTACTTTACTTCTAAATTTCATCATTCTACAACAAGCAGAAGTATTTTTTTTATAATCGCTCCCTCAATCAAGTCTCAAATTTGTAAATTTTTCCTTTGCATGAATTACAAGGCCTATCGCTGTACCAATTTTGAGGAAGTGGGCGGATATCACGCCCCCTATATGGATAACCTCAAATTTACTATTCTACGATGTCGGAAAGTTAGTGTTCCATAATTCTGATGATCATGATCTGTCAGTCAATGAGTCAGTCGGTTACGGTTTTTGCGAATTTTGACGTCCTAAATATCTCAGGAACTCAGACTCAAACCGAATTATTGTGGTATGTGTACTTGTACTTTCATATACAAGATGCACTATGTCTAGGTAATGTAAGCTGTGGAGCTTGTAAGATTGACAATAAAAAAGAGCTTGATTCTAACTTGCGATATATGTAGGTACTATAGGGCAAGCTTTGGGATCGTGCACAAAATCTTACTCGAGATAACAATCAAACTTGTGCTATGATAGAAAACACGAAAAACTGGTCTGTTTGTATGTCTGTTTTGCTGTGTGTCTATCCACGGTCTACAGCCTAATCAAATGAAACGATTTTCTTCAAACATGGAGCACAAGATTTTTGGGTGATTCCCTAAAGAATAAACCGAAACTTTTTTTTAGCTCAAAAAATAACGGTACTTGCCATAGAAACGTTTTAAAAAAAGTTAGTTATCTAAAAAACGGCTCCAACGATCTTTTTTTAAGTTTCAAAATTTTTACTTACGAGATTCTATTAGAATAAAGCTGCATACATATATTTTCAAAAAATATTATTTGAATTTTTTAAAAAAAGTTCAAAATTTTTTTTTGAAAATGGGTTGATGAATTTTTTTGAAATTTTAGTTTTAGTTGTATATTATTATATTCTTAAAAATGGCATACCAATTTTCTTCTAAAAAATTTCAAGAAATTTTATATATAAGCATATTTTTTTAAGAAAACCGCTGCAACGATTTTTTAAATTTTTTCTTCTAAATTCACGTTTTTTCAAGAATTGAGATGGTATTCTTCATTCTGAGATTAAAACATTTAAAGTATACTTCTCTTATGAATTTAAAGAACGAATTTTACATAATATTCAAAATTCCATTCTTTATTTTATTAAATGGATAAATACATAAATAATTATTAATTATGTGTTTTATATTACACCCAATCTTTAAAATTCAAAGAAACTTTAACTACAAGAGCAAGTTCGTGCGACCCAGTCGTGCATTGTATTTTTTTTAAAACGAGTTTAAATGAAGATAAAAAAGATAAATTTAATTTAAATTCGAGAACATTGATTTTCTTATATTTTAACTCAATATAAAAGTTTATTTATTTTCACTCAACCACAAATTTATTAAAATCATATTTTCTGTTTCAAAAATTTATCTACATAGCTACATAAATGCTTTACAAAATACAAATTTATTTTATTGAAAAATGTTTGTAAACTTGAATAATCACCCTGTTTATTTCTTTTTCTTCTTCAGTTAAACAGGAAGCAGTCAACACGATGCGGGCGCCACCGCCATGCCAACGTACGCGCCGTTTTGTGGGCAACTGAATTGTCTTACTACATACAATATTTTCTTTTTATAACTTTTTATTAAGCGAATTAAATAAGCTTACCACTCTTTGTGTATCTTTTATATTTCACGTGTTAATACACACGCACACAACACACTGAGCAAAGAAGGAGTTTTTGGCAAGAGTTTTGTACGAGAGTTCTTCCTTTGCACGGTGCGGTGGTGGTAGGGATGGTGATGGTGACAAGTTCATTGCTTGATTAAATTTGGGATTATTGCTGGTGTTAGGAACTTTCGTGTTTGATTTATGTTTGTTAATTATTCGTATTTTCAATGAATTTTGTTTGTTCTAGATGGCATGTTCCTAAAAAGTTTCAGAAGGAGGTTTTAAATTTAATAAGAAAAATAAATAAAAACAGGATTTCCATTTTCATGACTCTGATGATGAGACCGAATGAATTTAGCTTTTAATAAATAAAAAGCGTTGTTGATATATATAATTTCTATGTAACTTTGCCATTAATCGAATTATGATAAGAAGGTGAGAGTGATTTTGTTTAAGTATTTATTTTATAAGAATCGCTTAAATTTTCTCTGTGGTCTTAATTTACACAGACTACAATTTCATTATGGTTGCAATTCAGATTATTATAATAATGTCTTGAATTTACTTAACGTAAAATTGCTATTTCAAAACTAAATTAAATTTTTTAAATGAAATCAGCCAAATAAATAATATATACTTTCTACCTTCCCCAGTGGGGTATTTACCAGAATTTTTTCACATCTTTGACATAAATCATTAATAATAAAAAAAAAAAAAAATTAATAAAAAAAAAACATTATGTGTGTTGTATCAACTTCGCTGTTCGGATGCTCCTCCTTGTTGCATTGACTCATATTGTGGTTTCTCCTGGTGATTGAGGACAGGGTTATCGTATGTCTAAAGAGAACATATCACAGCTGTTTGCACAAGCAGCTGATTTTAAAAAATTTAAAAATTTCATTGTTCACTTATCTTGACATGAGAACTCTTTAAATTGGATTAGCTTTTGCCCGCAAACTCCGTACCGCACTAACTTTTTTTAAATGGAGACAAAGAATTCATGAAAATATTTTTTTTCAATCAATAAACATAAACCAATTTAACAAGCTAAAATAAAAATTTTAGTAACATTTGAAAACAAGAATAGTGCGTATACGCCCCAGTGGACCGCTATTTTAATGGAATGAACTTCATCTCTTTTTTTGGAGAATCTCGGTTACTAAATAAATGCCATACCTAGTTATTTGTAGTTAAGATTTTTGACATACCTATGTACATATTTAATTTATAAATTCCTTGATGATCGAAACCTTCTATAGAGGCTCAAGGCTCTTCCTATGAAATTAATTCTGTATTTTATTGTTTCGGTTTTTTATTTAAAGCTTGTTTTTATTCCAAATTTACTTACAATATAGATACATGCATACATACAAAGGAAGGCAAGTTTTGGATTTCGTGCTAAAAATAGAACTTGATATAGCAATCAAACTTGACATTACGATGATATAGAACACGAAAATATTGGGTCCCGCAATTACATCTATCACTGTCTGTCTGTCCATTCACTTACAGCTTAAATGCATGGGTTGATTTCTTTTAAACTTTAGAGTTTTTTGGAAATTCCCCCCACAAATTTTTTTTTTATGTTTTTTTTAGGACCAGAAATAACCGTACCACGTCTAATAATTCTCTAAGCATGTTTGGAAAATCTTATTTTTCTCAAAAATTGTTCCACAGATTTTTCTAAAAAAAATTAGTAAATTGTATTAGATGTCTACATTTTGGTGAAAATAAAATTTCTGAAAAATGGTTTTAAACAGTACCTCCCATAGAACCCCTTTTTTTTTTTCAATTTTAGTTTTATTCGAAAAGGAATTACAGCTAATTTCGATAATTTTTTTTATGAAGAATTTTCTGAAAAATTTAAATAAAAAACCGTCACAAAAAGTCGTAATATTCTCAAAAGTGACTCCTGATTAAAATTGTTCTGAACACTAATACTAGTATGGTCTATCATTTATCAAAAACAAAATTTACAGTTAGCCATTATTAAAAGTAGATACCTCTCATAGAACCATTTTTTTTTATTTTGAATTATCGCATTATCTGTACAACCGATTTAAATTAAATTTTGTATGCAAAATCTTCTTAAAATTTGACATGCATATCAAAATTAAAAAAAAATAATTTTGGATTTTTCAAAAACTGTCAATCAAAACTGACAGAATCTTACTAACCTAATTTCAGAAGAGCTAAAAGAATATTTAATTAAACTTCAATTTATATTCATATGTAAAAATGGTGAAAAAATGCATTATGTTTTATTACTTAAAGATTTATTAAATTAAACACAGAATCCTTTAGAAAATACAGTCTGGTTTTTCAACTTTTATTATTTAAAAATATCCTTTAAAGAAGTCCAGAGAAATGCAGTATTGAATTTTTGTAAGTTTTGCCAACATACAAAGATTTGAATTAAGGACAGGCTAGAGAAGTGCAAATTTATAAAAGTTATTACAGTTTATCGTCGATTGTAAACAAAATTTTCATGTACTTTAATCACTACCTCAAATTAAATGGACAATTGATCCCTAAGCGTCCAAATCAATAAGATATTTAGATTTTGTTAAATTAAAGGTGGTAAAATGCATCACCATTTTAAAATACATAATAACAGAAAACATTGTGTTCCACTGTACATGAACCTTCTCTTGCCTACCTTTAATAATACATATAACACTACCTTCCTATATAACATCAACGCAAATGTCTTAAGGAGTCTTGAATTATCAATAACTTTAAGTCTGATCTAATCCTTAAATAAAACTAAATAAATACATAACCTAATTGGATTGCAAAGTCAACTACTTAGAAAGAGGGTTAATGTAGCTTTTCCTTTGTATCCTAAATACAACTGTCCATTAAGCTACATACATATGTATGTATGTACATATGTATCTTTTGTTTTGTGTTTATTTAATTGAGCTTCTATAGTAAATTCCCAATTGAATATTCAGTTTGTATTAAATGAAAGCATAGTCAAGGTTTATGATTTTCAAATACATATTCAAAAACAGTGTCACATCCAAACCTATTGATCAAATGCAAGAATTTAATGGTCCTTATCCGGTATTAAAGTTTCATCACGATAGAGTGTTGTGTTTCTAAACATTTACTTAAATTATTCAAATTAATTTATACTCAAAAGTGCAATCAACTCAATGGGCAATGTTGTCTAGTGTGCATTTATATATTAATACCCATCCCATTATAGTACATATAAATGTATATATAAATGGGAGGCAATGGAGTGGGCACTTAAAAGTTTAGAGTATACAGGGTGATTCACCTAAGGTGTGACAAAAAGCTAGAGCGTGTAGGTTGTGCTGCGATGTGCCCAACTTGTGCTATTTGTGCCGTGAATTTGTTTTATAAATTCACAAATGTGCAAATTTTAAAGCCGAAAAATCATTTTGGGAAGCGTGAAGTTAGCACCGCCATTTTCGATTTTCAAAAAAATAATGAATGTGCTGTTTGTGCTCATCTTGTGCTACGTTGTGCCGTAAATATTTTTTTTCAAATTCGCAAATAAAATTTTTTTCAAAACAACGATTTTCAAAAAAATTAAACTTGTGCTGTTTTGTGCTCAGTTTGTGCTGCCAAGTCCGAAGAGATAAAAAAAAATATTCGCATATTTGCAGCTTTTAGAGGCAAAAATTAATTTGCAAAATTAAAAAAAAATATTTACGGCACAACGTAGCACAAGATGAGCACAATACAGTACATCTATTATTTTTTTTTTTAAATCGAAAATGGCGGTGCTATAACTTTACGCTTCCCAAAATGAATTTTGGGCTCTAAAATTTTCAAATTTGCGAATTTAAAAAAACAAGTTCACGGCACAAATATCACAAGTTGGGCACAACACCGCACAACTTTTTTTTTGAAATTCGAAAATGGCGGTGCTAACTTCACGCTAAAGTGCCTTGCAACTTTTGCGCTTGCTTGTAAAAGTTGCAAATATGCGAATTTTTTTTAATCTCTTCGGTTCTTTAAGTTTGTAGAAAAACTTAATTTAAAAAAAAATTTACAGATTTCATTCATAGAGTAACCATTGGGACATTGAAAATGACTTTATTTTTCTATATAAACAAAACACATGACTAATCTTTACAAATTAATTAAAACGTAATAAGCTGTTTCAGACACTGAAGTTTCTAGAGGCAAAAAATACATCTTGTTAATATTCTTTAACTTACCCCATCATACTTTTCTATTCAACCAAAAAAATCGTTTTTTTTTAATCTGATATCAAAACTCACATACCTATTAGGGCAAACAAAAATATGCCCTAAAAATAGTTTTAAGCGCTTATAATTCTGCCCTTAAAAATCAATTACATATATGCCTTTAACAAGTAATTATATGCTCAAAAAAAAAGATGATTATACTACGCCCTAAAAATATGCTTAATATTGCTTGTAAAAATATATTCTATGGAGGTATGTATACCTATGTAATGTATTTTTAAAAACTGCACTAAAAAGAACGATATATGTAAATCTAACCGGGCCCTACCAATAATCAAATTTAGTTACGACTTAAATATTTCAGTAAAATGGATCATAATTGAATGGGCTCTAAATAATAAACCCTGCATGGTATTACCTAAATATTTACGTGGACTATAAATAATGAACCATATATTTAACTGACTTCAAAAAATTGAGAATATAATGTATGGTTAATAATTTAGGATCCATAACGTTAAGGTTAATTTCACTGCAATATTTAAGTCATAACTAAATTTGATTATTGGTAAGGCCAAACGTCTAGAATTGTGTGCTCTTTTTGTGCTATTTTGTGTGAAAGTCTCAATTTTTGTGCAAGCATAGTTTTTGTTTTATGTAAATCTATATGTTACCATATCATATATAATCAGATGAAATAAAAACTAAAATTTTGGGCTCTTTTCATGCTCTTTTCGTGCTATTTTGTGCGGAAGTCCCGATTTTTGTGTTAGCATAGTTTTTTTGTATGCAAAGTTATACTACCCATATAAAGCTAGCAAAACATAAAACAAAAACTATGCTAGCACAAAAATCGAGACTTCCACGCATAAATAGCACAAAAAGAGCAAAAAATTCTAGTTATTGTTTTAATTGATTATGCTAATGTGTATATGCTAGCTTTATACACGTTAAATCTAAAAATATGTAGTGTTAAAGTGAGATTGTCGAACATAACGTCAATCTGCTGGGGCTAAAAGCCATTAAAACCTATTTGAAATAGGTACATGCATTTTTTTTATAATGGTGAATCGTTTAAATTCATCTACATGGGTTTATTTAAGACATTAATTATACCAACAATAAAAAACAAAATTTACACGACTGAGTCCCACGAGCTTGCTCTCGTGGCTAATAAAAATTTTGGTACCTTTCAACGAACGAAAGAAACGTTAAAAAATCAGAATTACTGGGAACATGATTTTTTTACTTTAAATTTAATTTTTGACACTAGTGAGGTGAATCTGTAGGTATGTGTACGTACAAAACTCAAAATTTAATTCCGGATAAAATTTATTTGAAATTTTAATTCAATTCACACATGGCCTTAAAATATTTAGAAGTAGGTACTAGATTACAAAATTGAATAAAATCGTTCGAGTCGATTTAACCAACTCAAAAATAGGTTAATTTAAAAAAACAAAAACTCCAACCCAAATTTCCTTAGTGCCAATTTTTCGCCATAACCTAAAGTTATGTTTTAATTTTTTTGTAATGCCTACCCCATAGACCTTTATTATATTTATTAAATAAACATTATAAGACACTGTACAAGTTATGATTTTAATGAAAAATATACAAAAATACGGCAAAATATGCACGTTAAACGTAAATATACAAAAAATATGCATTTTCGACGAAACATAGCGCTTAAAAGACAGTACATATTTCTTATAAAACTGATTTCTAATCTAAACTCGTCTTAATAGTGTCTCTAGAATTAAACATGCTCTGGCATATTTTTTGTTGTCCTACATATTACATAGGTATATCGATTTCAAGCAAGCTCTACTCTTGCTTGCACACTCAACTGCATCACTGGCCTTTCCTATAAGACCGCATTGTATTCTGTATGGAAAAAATTAAAAACCTATCATTTCCATTTTCACAAAATCACAACCTACCTACATCCATAACTATGTAGATGCATACACACATTATTACACATATAAAACATTCAAAAATCTGGCAGAATACCTATCCACTACTTTTGTTGGTTGCCTTGTCTGTTCATTTGTCTTCTTCTGAATGTACTTGTTGTTTTTTTTTTCTCTTTTTGAATATGACCATTCTCCACTGAAGCTTGCCTGTTGACGACGAACAATACTTTTCTTTCTTCGTTTTTTCCCCGTATACCTACGCCTACCATAATTCATCGCTTGTGTTCGTTTGTTTATTTTTATCATTCTAGTAATGTTTTAGTAACACCAACTAAAAATTTGATAGTTGTCCTCCTATACGCTGGAGTTCATTTTTCATATTCTAAATTCATGTGTTCATTTCAATCATTTCGGTCATTTCTTTAGTAACACCAACCAAAAATTTCGTTATGATGCCCCTATACGCTGGAGTTCATTTTTCATTTATTGAATTTATTTCATTTAATCATTTTGGTAACACCACAACTCTGTCAAAACGATCCTATAAACATTTTCAATGTTAAAAAAATCATTCGCAAAATTTGCAAATTTGCGCACTTGAAAAAAATATTTACGGCACAACGTAGCTAGCACAATACAGCAATACCATTATTTTTTTGAAAACCGAAAATGGCGGTGCTAAAAAAATGGGTAGCCCCTAAAAACCATACGCTTAGTACGATTTTTGTTTTTAAATACGGCACATGGCAGTACAAGTTGGGCACATCGCAGCACAACCATTTTTCTTACGAAAATCAAAAATGGCGGTGCTGCACATCAATTTATGGCCTTACAAACAAGTACAGCATGCCATTGTAATGTTTACCGCTGTTTTTTAATATTTTTTTTTCTGTTCTAAGTCAACTACTGAACTTTAACTGAAAAACCGTTGACCATCTACTCTTCAGTCTCAGTGTTTGACTAGAAATTCTCAGGGCCAGTTGTACAAACGTGGTTCAATATTTAACCTGTAGTTCAGCAGTTTTAACTCGCCGCGCCGATTACGGCGGATTAACTGCGGTTGATTATGATTATCTATCCTGCGCGATTATTTTACCCTTCATCTTATGTCTGAACGTTTATTGAAGGGATTTCTGTGAGGCAACATCCGCATCGCTCACTGGGTCACAAAAGCATTTGTGCTTTGTATTCTATATGTTTCGACTGAAAAGCTCTGGTTGGTTTTAGGTTTATCGCAATAGCAATTATTTATATCACATTTGCAAAAGAGTCAGGCGCTGGCGCTGAAAACCGGCATGAGACAAATTATTTCCTATTGAGATGATGCATTGTACAGGATACAGGATGAGTTCCTGTGTGATGGATGATGATGGTGGCGAAGGCGCTTGCCATGCATGGAACTCGAGTGCCGATATGGCGGCTTGGGTTGGATGTGAGTGGGTGTTTATGTGCATGACTGTATACTTTTGCACTACGTCAATCTTCTCAACGGAAGACTGAATCTAATTTAGTGAAAATCCATTTCAGCATTATCTCTATTGTTCGTATATGGTTTCTGACTTTGGCTATGTTGTGACTGACCGAGCGAGTGTGCGACAATGATGGAGATGGCGGGATAAATAAATTGTGAACTTCGATGAGAGTATAGTATAGACTGATTATGCGAATTCAAGTGAAAAGACCAACATTACATTATTTTTATTTTAAAAAGACCATTTTGAAATCGAGAACATATTTAAAGCAAATATGTTTCAATTTATTTGTTAAAATTTTCAAGCTCTAAGGGCGACTTGCACAGAAGTTTTTTTGACAGCAGTAACTCCTGATTTATAAATAATTAAAGCTATCTGACTGATTTGAATCAAATCATGTTGCAGCAAAATATTTTTTTCTCTATCTCAATTTAAAAAGTTATCTTCTCCTCCTTCTCTGGATAAATATTTAAACTCTGAATAGCTCTCACGTCAGATTATAGAATTTTTTACGAGAAATCAAGTCAAAGCATTAGAGTTTGTTTATTTTTCAATGTGTTTTGTGTTTGTTGTGTTGGTGATTCTGAAAAAATATTCTTATCCGCTTGTTATTTATTTTCCGTTCGTGCAATTAAAAAATGATAAGTTCTTATTTATTTATTTAAACTGGGATAGTTATCCTGAGTTTTATATACCTATTTATCCGCTCTAAAACGAAATGTGTAATTATTTTTTCTAAAGTTTCTCAATTTTCCTCAATTTAAATTTTTACTAAAAAAGCGTATAGGTAGGTACAAAGTTTTTCTAAGCGATGTTTTATTTTTTATAAAAAGTTGATTTGGTTGATGGCCCCTCACGAAACTAAAGATTTTTTTAAAAAAAGTGGATAGATAGTCATTTGAATTTTAGTTGCAGTTTATTAAATTTCATAGGAAAGTGCTCATATTGAGATGAAACAAAAAATATTCCAAAGCCTTATATTTTTTGTATTGAAAAAATTTTAGAAAAAGATTTTAAAGTACCGTTATTGCGCAATAATAATAAGATACAGCACTAGGCAAAAATTTTATTTTTTTTTGAAGAGTGTCATTTTTTTTGAGCCAATTAAATAAATTGATTCGATAACTTGTTTATTTAGCTTTAAAGTCGTCTTTTTTTGTCGTCGTACAATTTTTTTCAGAAGAAAATCAGAAGAAATCTGGAAGATCTAGTCACGCTGACGTGTCGTTTTCTCGTCGTCGGTCGTCGCATTGTGAAATAGCCTTTCTAAACTCATAACTAAAAATCTACAGCTGTCTAGGGCTGGCAACGAGACGAGACAAGACGAGACTTTTGTTAGTCTCGTCTCGGTCTCGTTAAAAGTCTTGTGTGAAGCACGAAGAAAATGTATAAAACATGAGTCTGTTTTTTCTTTTGTTGTTGTTTCAAGTGAAATTGTAAAATTGTTGTTTTTTCTTTCAATGTATTTTGAGGCGAATCAAAGTTTTTAATGTAAATACGATAAAATAAAAAAAAATATTTCTTCTAGCGAAAACCGAAACCAAACCACCGAGACCAGCGAGACTCTCGGTGAATTTCGGTACCAAAAATACGGTCTCGTCTCGGGTGCTTTTAAAGTAGTCTCGTCTCGTCTCGGTTCGTGATCGAGACCGAGAGCGAGTTTAGTTAGAGACTAGTCTCGGTCTCGTTGCCAGCCCTACAGTTGACCAATTTCTGAAACTGCCTGACCTTTTAATAACCTTTCAGATGGTATATACTTTTTTTGACTCTCCCATAAATGCGGTGCTAAAAATCTATACGACCTTGAAAAAAAGTTTAAAGAACTATAAAAAAAAAATCTATGCCCGACCAATTACTGGAATTACTTGAGCTTTTATATGACAAATTACTGACCTTATAAATTGCATACTTTTTTTTTGCGAAAAGTCGATAAATAGGGTGCTAAGATCCCACAGCCTTAACAAGGCCATTAAAATTTAGCTGATTTATTCAGTAGCAAATATAGAATTTGTAATATAAAAAATAAAAACTTATTATAACTCTCTTCAATTTTTAATATTTTTAAAATAAATTGTATGTTTGTTCAGTAACACTAGCTCCTCGCTCTCCTCCCCTCCCCTCCAGCAACGTGCCTGGTGCATATCAATGTTTCTTACTCGTGCCTACTTCAATTAGTATAGGTACTTTGTTCGTTATTATCGTAATTAAATTATTATAAATAAGGCGAAAACTATCCAATGGATTCTTATGTTTTGTCCTCAGTTTAAAGTTTTAAGTTCAAGCTTTAAAATGAGACCATCAAAATTAAAGCATAGGTAAATATTGCATATGAAAGGAGGTGATTCTATTCGGTTTGTTGGCAAGTGTACAATTAAACGAAAAATTATTCGTCAAAAATTAAATCTTATCCTCATGAAACTAAATATTCAAATAAAATATTGATTATGGTATTTTTTTATGTGTTTTATTTCTGAATGTTTAAGCTGCGGTTAATGAAGGCATAAAAGGTCTTACAAAATTGAAGCAAATATTGCAAGTGGTTCTGATTTTGTTTGCTATTCTCTCTGCCTAAAAGCTCAAATTTATAAAACAATTTTAGTTAGAACCATTTTTTTTTAGCGAAGTAGGTATGCACCTACAAAAGCTAGCTTAATCCAACACGAAATAGCACAAAAACTACCAATTAACTCAATAACTTTTTGCTTCCTACACCAGAAATTTGAAGAGATTCAGTTTCGTTCATTTTGCTTATTTCCCGTTTTATTTTGTGCTGTCCTATATTCAACTACAAAACTGTATTAAAAAAAAAAAACAAAAAAAAAAAAAAGATTACAAAAAAAGCTTAAAAGAGATGGTTGCTGTCCATCGTTTGGTCTTTACTTTCTTTTTTCTGTTTTGTTTATATAGAAAATCGTTCGGCTTGACCAAGAGCACAACCTAACAACAATAGACAACAATTTGTATCGGAATACTGTGGAGTTGCTGATGGAATTATTTGGACCAATACTATTTCCACAAAATGTCCTGTTTCGGACAGGGTGGCTAATGTTGGCGTTGAAATTGGACAGACTTTAAATTGAATTCAAATTTAGGCTATTGATTTAGGAAACGCGGCAATTCACAAGCATATGATGCGGGGAAGGTATGTATTCCGACTACAAACGGAAACAAAACTAGGACATCAACAGGCCCAGAGGGGTATATGATGATGATGGTTGTCCTTGCATCGTTTTTCTTTCTACGTTGTTTTTTAGTTTTATTTTATTCCTTGCCGATGTGATAGGAAATTCTTTTGTTTCACGCTTCCTTGAAATTTCCATCGAGGTCTGGGTTGCACGCTAAATTGGATAATCGATGGACATCCGAACAGTTTGCAATTAAATTAATTGCATTTCTAATTTGTGGACATCTCTCCTCTGCGTGCAATGGAAAAGAGACCGGTGACGTACATATTGCTTTCAAAAGCAGTGATTGAATTTGAGTTTTTGTTTTTAGTCATTTTTGTCGACTCAGGACTTTTAAGTTTTTGCACTAAAATTGTCATTTTTTTGTTCCAGAAAAGCTTGATATTCAATAGCGATCTTAATGGATTTGATAGATAAGGGTGGTGATTTTTTTTTGAAGCACAAAATGTGAGCTAAGGGAGATTAGGAACATAGATGAAAGAAGTGAGTGGAGAACTCACTTTAATGCAATCATTTGAGAAATTTTAGAGGGTGCTAATTTACCTTTGAAAAAAAAAAAAACTACAAATTGCTATGATTCACAATGACGATTCTATATAAGTTTGAGAAGAATGGATCGATAATTTCGTAGCAGCTTACTAATAAGGGTTAATCGAAAATCCTAGCCAGTTTTTTTTATCATCCTTAAAGCATACTTCCGAATTATGGAGCTTTTGTGTGTTTTCAGAGGTCTTTTATATTATTACAGTTTTTGAATTATTAATTATGTAAAAATTGTGTTTGTTGAATATGACCTCATATTAACACAATCCAATTAATAATGAACCAAGTCAAACTGTGCTGTGTTCCTGGACATAGCAATATAGAAGGGAATTACAGAGCAGATGCACTAGCAAGGAAAGGGTCAATGACAAATAGAGACAGTAGTAGCCTCTAGCCAATTAGATACGGGACCATATGTCCCGATAGGAGTGATCAAAAAGAAGATCTAATCGTGAAAGAGCAAATCAATAACTCCTAGATATCCAGGAACGATTGTGCAATCTCTTAAATTATATGGCCTAGAATTAATGAAAAGGAAACTCAGTTTATTTTAAACCTGAGTAAAAAGAATATTAGAACCCTGATAGGTGTACTGACGGGACATTGTGCCATTGGAATGATGGCCACTAGATTGGGTGTATACGCACCCGATTACTGTAGGAGCTGTCAGGATGTTGAGGAGATAGAAACCATTAAACACCTGCTCTGCGACTGCCCAAACGTCCAAACAAACCGCCTCCGTTACCTTGGAAACAGGTTTTTGAAGAACTGGACGATTTAGCACAGGTCCCAATGGCAAACATGAGGAAATACATGGAAAGCACAGGCTGGTTGGTAAATGAACCAGTCTATGTCAACCGATAGTTTAGGTTTTATCTCTGTTATAGGGTATCGCAATGGACCAACAGGCCGCCGTGTACGCAACAGCCTCAAAGCTGGGCACACCCCTCCTAACCTAACCTAACATAACCTTAACCTAATTAATGATACTCAGTAGGTATCCCCCTTCTTTATTTAAACACAATAAAAAAGAGAATCTTTTTTAGTCCTTTTTTAATCAACAATGTGTGCGTAACATCAAAATAATTATATTTATTAAAATATGCCATTCATTATATCCAGATATAAAAAGAATCCTCATAAGTATGCGAGTGCCAATACTTAACCTTGTAATAAGTACATATTTATTTCAAAAGCAACATTCCGCATCCCACATCATCATGATATATCCTCATGGAATTTTCCTCATTTTTTTGCTCTCTTCCCCACATATAAATAAAATAAAAATTGCCAAAAATATGAAATGAAAATGGTTAAAAGGATCGTTCATCTTATATTCCTTCATGGTTCATATTATATAGAAAACAAAGGGCATTGACGAATCTACACATTAGCACGTGCCAGGGCTACCAATTTCTTTTTCATCTTCAGTGAATATTCGTGGTGCTTCATTTTGATTCCGGAAGCAATATAGCCGGATAAATTCTAAGGGACTTTAATAATAAAAAAAAAAAAAAAAAAAAGTAACTCAAGAGAAACGTAAAATATCTACATACATTATATAACATATAACAATAACAAAGATATTTTTTTTTTCTTTATAACTCACCTGTATCGTTCGTATATTGGGACAATCTTTTTGGATTTATCTCTTTTTTCTTATTTGGATTCATATTTCCAATGACTTAGCATTCATAAAGAAATAAATAAAAACTTTATGAATGCCATTGTATCGTGAATTTGTAAGAAAATTTAACTATACAAAATGTTTTGCTAGATGAGTTGAGATGTCAAGGTAAGGATAATAGATTATGAAACTCAGGAATTTTGTAATATAATTTCACCCTAATTTTAAATGAAAACACTAGACTTCTAGAGAATAAGTCTAACTATATTTTTGTTAAAATTAATTTCTTCACTATACCTACTTCACTGAGAAAGCTTGTAATTGGTAAGACATAAAAAAATCAACCGACTGCTATGGGACACGAAAAATATTTTTCAGCATTTTTTTTTTTTTGTTTTTTTGTTTTTTTTTATAACTGGCAATTGATTTTTTTTTCACAAAGAAAAAAATTAAATTGAAGTAAATTCCTTTGTGTGTTCTCAAGATATTCGAGATGAAATCAATTTTTTTTTTAATTTTTAACGTTTTTTTTTTTAGTAAAAAAAATGTCGGTTGATTCTTGTTTGTTTTACCAATTCTTAAATGTTTTTTCTCTGGGTCGAATGAAATTAGGCCGAAGTCGAAATCATTATTTTTTCTCGAGATATTCAACAAATAAGCCATTTAAAAACTTTTGTTTTAATTACCGTAATAAGAAAACCTCTAATTGAATTTGTTGGAAGAGTTTTTTTTAGTAGGTAGGTACTTTTCACTTTTTTAATATTTTTCATTTATTATCGAACCATTAACATAGGCATAGATTATTGATTAGGTAGGTTGAGTAGAGACAAAAAAAAATCGTATGGCAGAAAGGGGGTATTTTCCCCCAGTTTAGGCGAGAGGGGCAATTTTCTAAAAAACTGACTTGAAATAGAAAAAAAATCATTACAAAACAACGGCAACACTTACAATGTCATGCTATACTTTTTTTTTAAAGCCAGAAATTTGTTTTTTTTTGTATTGTTCTCAATTCAAACTAGCTGACAGGGCGAACCTCGTTCCACTTATAATTGATTAAATTATTATTGTTCCTTTCGAAAGTCGAGCAAGCTCTAATTGTCATAAGACTTTCCGACTTTTCCGGCATTATTTCCCAATTTTTATCTCCATAGTGTGTTTATCTAGTTCAATACAAATCCAACAAAAAAGTTCCCAACCAAATCGGATGATGTTTAGCCGAGTTATGCGCGTAAAAAACACATTTTTATGTACATATATCTAGATTATTGGAGAGAATAGTTTTGGAAAAAAATAATTTTCAAACTCAAAATTTTGAAAAAATATTGAAAAAATTTGTTTTCAATCTTTAACTTTTTTCAAAATTTTTCGTTATTGATTAGTATTTTTGTTTTTAAAATTCAATGTTCCTCCCATAGTCAAACAAATTATATTTCAAGTCGATTTTTTTAGAAAATTTTGTTCCTCCCATACGACTTAAACTGACGCGCTCTTTTGTATAAAAATCATCTTTTTTTATAAATCGCAAGTAAAATTGAATTGAGTGTTAGATAAGTAAGTTAAATATATTTAAAGTCGAGCTGCTGACGCATCCAGAGCTTTTAGATTTAAAGAATTCCTTGTAAATGAACATATTCATACTTTTCTTGCAAATCAATGACTTATATACTTTTACGTATATATGTACATACCTACATAAATTTATTGTCAAATTTTTATTGATGTTTGTTCCACACAGTTTTGGAAAAATAAAAAAAAAACATTACTATCTCTATGAGCGAATTTATTTAGTTTCTTCCACAAATATCTGCTTTTTTGCCATTACTTTATCTTTGAAATAAAATAACTGTAAAACTTTCTTCTAAAATTGAATAAAAAGGCCAATTTACTTGATGAAAATAGTCCATTTTAGTTTTATCTGAACAACTGAATTTATTAAAGGAATTACTATTGCTATATCTTTGACTTTCTGATTCTACCCCCATCGTCAGCATCATTCCGAACTCCCCTTATAACATAACTAATAAAAATATTACAACACACAGAAAAACTAAAATGTGAAATTAGGGTGGTTTTCCATTTGAACAGATCATCATAAGTAAAATTAACCACCCCCTCCCCCCCCCCCACGTCGTACAAAGCGATGATTATCTTTAAGCCTATAATCGTTAGCGTGAAAATGATATCATAAATATACCCGAACGGAAATATAAAAATCGATTCGAACTACATAATTATGAGATGGTTTATGCATCTATTACTCAGAAAAGAGCCAATAAAAGTCCCGCACCATAAAAACAAGTACAAACTTGGATTAAACAAGAAATCGGGTCATATAGCTCCTACACCACACCCCAAACCTAAACCCTTCGCAATAAAAGTTCTATTAGAACCTTCAAATTTGCTGACACTGGCAACAACTTATCTGCTCCTCATATTACACTGGAGGACATTAAAATGTATCCTTAGATAAAAATGTCTTGATTGAAATATATACAATGTATAGAAGCAAAATATTCAACCCAACCACCATTTTAGGTTGGGGTAACGACCGAAACGACGACAAGAAGGAACAAAAAAAAAAATAAATAAAATAAAATGAAAAACTTGAGCCCTCAAGTCTGCCTCTTTATATTTCAGCTTATTGACAAGTGGATTGTGTCCAGAACAGATCACAGAATAGCCCAACATTTTGAAGCAGACAAATTTGTTTTGCAATCATTTAGTAGAAATTTGATGACAGATTTTCTATTTTGTAGAAATCTGAATGGGTCCATTACGTTATCGTTTTGGATAGCCGCATCCACTCGATTATGGATTAAAGTGGCAGAAAATGTTATGGCAAGGACGACATCTTGACGATGTACCTAAATAAAAAAAAGTCTGGGGGAAAATATTTTAAGGACAAGGATACGGGAGGGATATTAACTGTACACAGAATTGTATATCTCTGTACTTCGCTTACTTCCTTTTAGCTTATTGATTAGGACAATTTGAGTGCGTATTTAGTATCATTTATTTTTTTTTGACGAAGAGTAGTTAATATTATGTATAGGTTGTCCAACAACAATAAATGAAAATGACAACAGCGACGGGAAATTAAAGGCTGATTACTTATAATAACTTAGCGAAATACAGGAAATGATTTTGAGTAGTGTCCTTGGAGGACGAGTCTTAATATTGTAGAACTCCTTTTCACTGTGACATTGCTTTTTCGATGAATCGTTTCCATTAGGTATTTCCTATCCATGATAAGTCTACCCAGGTGAACATCATTTTACATTAGGTAGGGTAAAGTCGGGTGATATGGCACCCTTTCAATATTTCCCACTTCTTTTCGAAACAAGGAAAATAAAAAAATTGAGTATATTTGAAGCAAAAAGTGTAGCTACTGCTACTAAAGTATTTGGCGCCAGGTGTTTATATGAATAAAAATAAAGAACATTTAACCGTGATTTCTTTTATCTGTTTATTATGAAATAATTAAGGTAACATTTTTATTCGTGTTATTTGGAAAAGAAAAAGTAATGTCAAAAATGGGGATATGGCACTCATAATCTCGGGATATATGGCACCGGTGCAATTTCCCCCGCTCCAACTTTTGTACAAAATTTTCATTATAACGGTACTTAAAAAACCAAAATATCTCGAAAAGAGTACCAACGATGGCGATGACGTCAAAACTTCATAGGACTATAAAACATCTCAATCTATGACGAGGATAATGCGGTGACATATCCATTTTCGGTGCCAGGATTTATGCACATCTTTTTTCAACAATGTACATATGTACAACAAATATGGCCAGAACAACTATAAAAAACAAGAGTGCCATATCACCCTGCAGCAGTTGCCATATTACCCTCTATTTTTTTGCATCGTTTTTTTTGCAATGTTTTTTTGCAAAACCTTACCTATTAATTTTACTTATGTTTCTGCTCTTTGTTGAGGAATAGTTTGAAGTTTAAAATTATTTTTTTTTATATAAAAATCTTTTTTACATTTCAAAGTAATAAAGAAAAACAGAAATGGGTGCCATATGCCCCGACTTTACCCTAAGTTAGGTTTACAGATGTTGTGGGTGGTCTTGGCTCTGGCCAGGTTGGTTTTAGTATCGTTATCTGTGTATTTTACCTAAAATCTTCTTGTAAGTAATCCCTAACATAGAAGTTGGCTTACTTTAGTTAAAAATTATGATCTGCATATAGATTTGAAGGTGAAGAGGACATAGACAATGAAAGATATCTGTTATCGTTTTTTTTTTTTAGAGCTAAAACATCTCGAAAATATCCATGAACATAAACCTCTGAACACTCCCTTCCACTCTACAAAAAATATGCACGACTGAATTACACCAATTTGTTCCTGTACTTAACAAAACAACAATAAAGCTATATTTTAGGTGAAAAATATTAAAAGACAAAAGCTTTAAGAAAATATGTAGTTATTATTTTGTTTAAAAAAATTTTAACATAGGTATAACTTGTTTAATATTAATCATTCATTTATTTGTATTTAAACCAAGAGTAAATATTTTTTGAGAAATTAGATTTCAGAGTCAAAGTTTTTAAAAAAAATTGTAATATTTTTTTCAGTTTGATCTTTTTTTCAAAATTTCACGTGATTATGCGCCCCTATTTTATAATATTTAATTTTCCCATCAATTTTTAGTAAAATACTGAAAACCAGATGTACAAATTTTTCTTAGTTTTTGAGAATTTTTTTTTTGGTCAACCAAACAAGCAAGGAATATAGAAAGGATCTTTCTTTTCTCAAGAACTACAGAAGAATTTTACATCTGGTTTTCAGTTTTTGATTAAGACAGTTGCACTTGATAATGCAAATTAAAAAAAAATAAATTTTTTTTTCAAACTATTTTTATAGTTTAGTATTATTAATTAGAGAATGAAATATTAGCTTTAAAAAAAGATATATCACATCATTCATTATACGAGCTTTCGTAATTTTTTTTTTTTTCAGAAATTGCTTCTTCCAACCTAAGGCTAGAAACGCACTTGCGATTTCGATTGCGCGATTTTTAGTTGCAAGAAATAGAACAAAATATGAGTTTGAGTGTGAGTGACCGAGAAATCGCTACGCTTAAAAAACTGCGACGCGATTGTCGCAAATTAAAATGAAACAAATTGCAATTGCACTTTTATGACCGTACTAGCGATTGAAATTTTAGCGATTAAAAAATCGTAGTTGCGGAAAGAAATAAACATGGCACGCCCTTGAGATTTTAAGTCGCACGATTTTAGTCGCAAGAAATGAGACGCATTTAATAATTTTAAGGGCTGCGATTTAATTATTAAGTCGCTTGTGCGTAATGGGTATGTGAATGCACGTACATGCGACTGAAAAATCAAATCGCAGTCCTTAAAAAAATGAAATATGTTCCATTTTTAGAGCGATTTTTTGGTCGCAACGACTTTAAATCGCAAGTGCGTTCTTAGCCATCAAAAAATGTATGCTGCATTCGTTTGCGACTTAAAATCGCAAGTGCATCTTCCCCCTATAGGCTACGAATAAGGGAGGAAATACAAGTTTTCCACTGTAGAATTGGAATAATCCAAGGAATCATCCCCCAAAATATCGAGCCCTTTCCGCCAAATTATCGTAAGCGACAAAAAATAAAAGTATCGTAAGCGACATTTTCTTTTTTGTTTGCTCAGAAATTAAACCAACTAGGCCAATTTTCAGCATTGAACATTAGTAACAATAATGATACTGACAGAAAACAAAAAGTCAGATTGCTTTTAATGCACAGGAAAAAATGATATAATTAACTTTATGAAATGTCGGGACGATATAGTGCATAAATTAGCTGACACCCTGTATGTATATAAATTACACACCTACATATTTATGACAATGTTTGAATTCGTGAAAAATAAAACTAGACGCTAATTTAATGTTTTACCCAATGAAAGATAAAATCAGTAACAGTAACGAACAATTTCATGACATTTTTTAAAGCATTTCAACATCAAGGTGCCATTTAAATGGAGCCATTAAACTATTGAAGAGTGAATGAATTCAAATTTTAATGAATTGTTCATAATTACATCAACACCTTAAAACCGGGTTTGAAAAAAATTCAGTTTCCAGTGGAGTTGCACTCGCTGTAACTTAATGATTAGTGCGTACGACTGTCATGCCGAGAGGTATGGGTTCGATTCGATACCCAGCCCAGCCTCTTCCACCTTAAAACAATTTTTTTTTTCACGGCTATTGCCTCTTGCGAGGAATTTACAAATTCTCCAAAAGTAAATTTTGTCATGAATAAGTGCTTTTCACTTAAGCCATTCAAATTCGGCAGTAAACTGTAGGTCCCCTCCACTCCTGTAAATACCACGCAAACAGGAATAGTTGAGAGTTGTAAGTTTCTTTAGGCGCCAGTTATAGCTATCATTGAAATTCATCATTGAAGAAAATTTTAATGGCCCCTTAGTTTTACACTAGCTATATTGCGCCCCAATTTTTTATATTTTTTCCTTAGTAGATTGTGAACGTATGGGCCTTAGACAAATACAAATATCATCACAATTGCATTCAACAATGGTTTTACTCCTAAAGTGTTCTTATATGCATTTTCAGACCCAATAATCTTTTAATGTGACTTGAAAACTTTTTGTATACATTTATTATGCTGTTTGTTTTCTTTTATAAAACAAGCAACTAATATGGTATTTTCCAAAAAATAAGCAACACTTAAAGCCACATAGCCACATCAAAATTTCCTCTCTCTATGGAAATGGAAACACTGAAGTGATATCGCTTGAGATATCGAATAAGCCCCAACAAGTTCCGCACTCTTGGTGCATATCTATATAATAAGAACAAAAAGATAAAGCAACTCAATTGAAAGAACTCTTCCTTGAAGATTGTGTTGTGTGTAGTTTCTTGCGTTGTCGTCGTCGTTGTCGTTGTCGTTGTTGTTGTCCTCGTCAACAACTATACCACGGTGACTATTGTAATATTTTTATAAACAAAAGAACAATACTATTCTTAAGTCCTTGAGTTCATATGGAAAACAAAAGGCAAACAAAAAAGGATGAATAAAATAAAAATGGAAAGGATAGAAGACAGTATGTACCTAATGTATATGTATGTATCAGATGGAATAAAAAGAACCTAAAGTTTAATACAAAAGATATAATGAAGCTTTTGAAAGTTTCCTGTACCTCACTACACCTACATCCTACACCGCCCATGCATATGTAGGAATATGCGAGTAGAACATCACACTGATATTTATAAGAAGAACCAATTCCTGTCTCATACATTTCCATTGTCATGCAGTTGCATATAAGCCACTTAGTGCATAACATCCTTTGAAATGGATGAAATTGCGAACAAGTAAAGTTGATGCTGATCCTTTGGGCCAAAACCGAAGTAGCTATATACATATACCTACGACTGATGTTAGCTTAAGGAGCCTGTATGTAGGTATAGAGTAGGGTGTCCGTTATTTCCCAAACTCTTTTTTTTTAGACCAACTACCTTATAAATCGAAAGTTTATGAGCTACGAAAAATTTATTGACCAAAAAAAATTTTGTCCGAGGTCATTAACCCGGTCTCTAAAGCATTTTATTTTTTTTTCTCTGAAACTAAACCAGGGGCCTATTTCACCAAATACTTTTCACTTTTCAATTTGCAACTTTTCACTTTTACTTTGCAAAATTCGTTTTACCAAACGCAAATTTGCAAAGGGGAAATTATTGAAATGAAAAGTTTTCCTCTTTGCAAGTTACGTTTCACCAAACGCAAATTTGCAAAGTGAAAAGTTCTTTTCTGCAAAGTGAAAAGTTTTGTTAATTTTAAAAAATATTGTACTTTTCGTTTCACTAAACAAATTAACTTTGCAAATTATATTTAGAATTTTGAAAAGTTTTTCAGTAATATGCAAAGAGAAATTTTCATTTGCAAATAAGCGTTTTTTTATGAAAAGTTGTCGGAAAATAATAATAAAAAATAAAAATAAACATTTTAAGGACGAGGAAGTATAAATAATAGTAATCAAAGAGTAGTTAAGTTAAGAATTATCTTTGATGTCGGAAATAATTTTTCGACAAAAGAGTAGTTCATCAAGCGTCGAACGTAATCATTGATGAACTTCTCCTAAACACCATTTGCTGGCCAAAGAATTCTCTTCGAGGATTTCTTTGTGTAGCGGGATGTATTGACGGTACAATTCACCAATACTGAAAACAACATTTTTTAAGCAGGCATAGAAAGCAATAAAGCATGCTTTGATGGTTTGTGGCCCAGATCGGTCTTTATATGCTGTAAACGTAAGCTGGCCAGTTATAGCGTAATGCAGTTTGCTTAAGTCGTATGTTTGAAAATATATCATCAGCAGTGCAGCTGGTGCAATAAAAAAATCGAGGTTAGTAAACAGACAGAAGCGTCTCAAATATATCCGAAGCAGGACGATTTTTAAGTTCCAATGATGATATTACCTATCCCCTAATGCGGTGTTAATAACAGAGATTTAACAGGGGTCAATGTCAATGATTTTTTTAAATCCATAATTAATCCAAATGTATCAATTTGGATCAAGTTTTCCTTTGCAACTTTGCAAAATACGAATTTAAATGCAAAGTTCTTTTTTAAATTGGTGAAACACTTTTACTTTTCACTTTTCAAAAATAGTCTGAAAAATTGAAAAGTGAAAAGTCTTTTCACTTTGCAAATTTTGTGAAACACTTCGCACTTTTACTTTGCAGGATATTATTTTTTTGCAAAGTTGCAAAGTGAAAAGTGTTTGGTGAAATAGGCCCCAGCTATTCTAATTTTGTTTTTTGATTTTTATAAAATAATAATGCTCTTAATAAAAAAAATTAAAAAATTCTAAAAAACGAAAACTTATAATTTATTTTAATTTTGTATTAATATTAAATATTTCAATTTCTTGCCCGGTTTTTAGGTTTAATATTTTTTTTCTTAAAGTACGGCAGTTATTTAAATTTTTTTATTGATTCTTGTTTACTAATAGTTCTTTTAAAAAAACACATTCAAAAATCTATGTAAAAAAATTTTTTTTATTTATTTCGATTTAAAAAAAAAAAATATCATATTTTTACTTTTTACCTTTTTTGATACTTAACGATTTTTAATCTTATTTTTAGTGTTGCTGGCCCCTGGTGAAACTAGGGGTGTTTTTGATTTGAGACCACATCATTATATGCAAAGAAATATGAGACTTGTTTTATTGGAAAATTTTATAGCCAGCACAGTTAAAACTCCCTCGTGTAGTGTAATATCAATCAGGAGCAAACATACAAACTTTATATCCGGTAAACAATAACAAAACAATTTTTGTGCTCTCTAATTTATTTGCAATTAATTGGTTTGGCTGTTGTTTACGGAGGGAGTTCTTACTTGAATTTTTTACTGAAAAAAAATGTATTAGTATTACCAGAAAGTTTTATATATCTATAAGATATGAATTTAGATGATATAGCAACACTAAAAAAAAAGATTAAAAATCATTAAATATAAAAAAAGGTAAAAAGTAAAAATATGATATTTTTTAAAAAATCGAAATAAATTAAAAAAACAAATTTTACATAGATTTTTGAATGTGCTTTTTAAAAAAAATTATTATTATACAAGAATCAATAAAAAAAAATTTAAATAACTGCCGTAGTTGAAGAAAAAAAAATATTAAACTTAAAAAACGGGCAAGAAATTAAAATATTTAATATTTAAAAAAAAATAAAAATAAATTATAAGTTTTAGTTTTTTAGAATTTTTGAATTTTTTTTTAATAAGAGCATTATTAGTTTATAAAAATCAAAAAACAAAATTAGAATAGCTGGTTTAGTTTCAGAGAAAAAAAATAAAATGTGAAAAAGGCTTTAGAGGCACGGGTTAATGACCTCGGACAAATTTTTTTTTGGTCAATAAATTTTTCGTGGTGCATAAACTTTCGATTTATAAGAGTTTGGGAAATAACGGACACCCTAGTATAGAGTAATGGTATATTTTGCTCTTTGATATGTATTGCGATGTGTGATATACACACAACACAAACTTAACTACGTACATGTGTTTTGGTGGCACCTCTGCCTGCCATTATATGGTGGAATAAGGTTGTGCGATGATGGCAAAAGGAAGATTGAAGGACACAATATGGCGGAGGCATTCATTATTCTGGTCAAGGTGTTTCGGTTTGAAACATCTTGCGGATGTACAGGTGGTGAAGCATACTAATGTGAATTTCAATTAGAGTTAAGTAATTCCTGTTGTGGATTCATGATTTGCACTTGTATTTGCATAACAATTTCTGCTCTTCAATTTGATTTATTTGGCATCGAAATGGATATACCTAAACCTATCTACATAGAGGCACTTGAGATTTTATCTACTCGTAAGTAGGTAGCTAAACCATTCAAGGAGTAGAATTTCACTTTGAATATTAATCACCAATTGGAATGCACGAAAGTTTTTGTTTTTGCTATCGAAACTCATTAAGAGAGCAAAAACCTGTAAAGTTCCTAATGGAAAATGAAAAAAACTTTTCAGCTCTTTTAAACTACCTTCATTATTTATAAACTCAACGAAAAAATGCTGCTTGTAACGTACATAATATCTTTCTATTCAAAACTAAAATAACATAATTAAATTTTTTTAATAGAAAGCGTGCTTATAAGAACATTTCTGTTGGAATAATTAAAAATTATTACAAGCAAAAGGTGCAGTCAGTAGGTACCAAACTAATGAGAAAAAATATAGGTAGAAATTGCAAAAACTAAAAGTCAGAATCTTGCAAATGTTTGGCGAAATAATAATATTAGTAAAAACATAATATTACGAAACAGTGGAATGTGATTTGATAATTGAATGAGTAATGCGAAATAATGAAGAGCAATGAGAAATTTGTGAAAAGATAATTCTACGAAAAAAGAAATACATAATTACATCCAAATCAAAACTTGCTAAACAAAAAAATTGAAAAATGAAAAATAGCTAAAAAAAAATCCACCCGATGATCCTGGCCCTATGATTACTTCCCTACACTGAGAGAACGAATCGTTTGCGGCAAACGAAAAAATTGCCCAAACGACTTATTCGTTTGCTGGCGAGTTTTCCGACTTCGTTTGCAGCAAATTCTTAAATTCTTTTGGGGCAAGCAGTTTATACTATTGTACCAAACATTTGAACGTTTACTGCGAACGAATTGATATTTGTGTTAAACGAATAATTAGGATTTGTAACCAAATCTAGCGTTTGCGACGAACGAATAGCGCGTTTGTTGCAAAGGAATTGGGCGTTTCACGCAAACAATTTTTGTGTTTGTAACGATCGTATAAACGTTTGTTGCAAAGCTGTCAGGCGTTTGATAATTTTTAAAGGAGTTTAAAGGTTTTGCAACCAAAAAATTAAGTGAAGCTTCTATTGGTACACTTCGTACCCAACAGCGTGACTCGTTTTGCTAAATAAATTCTAATTGAATTTAAATAGCTGGGTATTCTTTTTCCTTTATGTACTCTTTATTGGTACACAACAGCGTAAAGGCAGAAGACACTTTTGCATGGAATTTCCACCTCCCTATATGAATATCTCAGACGAAAGTAAGTGTGAATCGTGAAAACGTGAACGAAATATGAAATTCGTCGTCGAACGCAAACGGGCTTACCCCACATCAATCGAACTCATTCGAAGATTTACTTGCCGCAAAAGTATGGAACGTTTACCGCAAACATTCAATTGATTTTTAAAACACAAAATCATAAAATAGTACCCTGCAATCAGTTATTCGTTTGCCACAAATTATTTTCTTTTGCGCGACGACAAGTACCGTCATAATTTTGAAATTCATTTGTAGCAAACGAATTCATAAGTTTATAATAAACGTAAAACCTTTTACAGGAAACAATATTGTGAAAGGGTACTTTGCAATCGATTCATTCGTTTGCTGTAAAAAACTTAGTTTCCTGCCAAACAACATGGAGTTTGAATTTGGGGAACATTTTCGTTTCCCGCAATCAACTCATGCAAACTGAGCTGCAAACGAATCGGTTGCTTGACAATATGTTTGGTGTGATAGAAATAATTTTTGTGCCAACTGTATTACAGTTACAACGAATGGAATACTTTTGTAGGGATTGTAATTGCTGTCCAGCAAATGTATTACAATTAGTGCAAATGAAATCCGTTACCAACAAACGGAAAAAAAAATATTAATTCTCTGAGTGTAGTGGATTATCTACATAAGGTGACACAAATGTTGTCCACCCAATGTTCTTTGGCTGTAATTTTTTTTATGAATGAGAAACTTTGGTTCTGCTTTTGGATTATGTTTATTTGATGTCTTAATTTTTTTCCGTTATTCCATTTCGAGAATGGAAATGTCAGAATTGATGACCATTCGAGACCGATTTATTGCATTTTCCATCACTCATGCCAGTACTTCCATCAAGAGGCCCTCGAATTTTCAGGGTTATTCTCTTTAAGGGATTCAAGAGTTTGAAGCTTGTTGACATATAGACTCCTGAGTATAAAAAAGAACCACAAAAAGAAGTCTGGAATAGTTAAATCGGGCGATCTCTTTGATGCTAGCTATTGAAAATTGCCATATCGAGAAACTGCATGGAAAGTCAAATCGTCGATACTCCAGGGTCCTCTGCGAAATTTTCAGCCGCAGCTGAACGTTGTTTCAATGCAGACAAGACCTGGTAGCATTTCGTGTGGTTCCATACATAGATACTCTTCGAAGCAAGTGGCTAAACGTAGTGTTTGCCCATCTACTGTCGGACGAACGGGAAATATGCACCGAAGTGCACACTGCACCAAAACACTACCGACGAATATCCGCCATTTGCAAAAAATTGAAGCATCTTCCGATAGGGTGATTACATCACGTTGAACAAAGAATTATATGACATAAGACAAAAATTTTTATTAGCAATAATGTTTCAGTGGAATTAATTATTTATCGGCACCGTTTAAAGAAAGTTTTAAGATACAGGCTACATTAAAATTCAAAATACTTCAAATTAGACATAAATTCATGCATCTTTTCATGCCCTTTATGTCCCAATAAATTGTAACAAAATTCGTGATTTCAGTCACATAATACATAAATAAAATCATCATCACAGCCAAAATACACGCGTGTAAAATTATGGCAGGGAATTCATTTCTTGGGAATTTATTTCACTTTCTGTTACACTTTTAATCAGTTCCCACTGGAATTTTTTGGAGAACTATTCTACCTGAAATCCTTCAGGATTATCCTTTCTTGGACAACAGTTGTATACCTTGGGTGGACCGCTTCGCGGGTTCAAAGGATTTTTACTCCCTGAGACTGTTTACTTAAAAATCAGGAAGGATTTTTGAATTTTGATCAATTTTTTTTGTGAATGATGATATCTTTTAAACGGTCAATGTTAGAAGAAAAATGTTAATGATTTCTGGTAGAAAGTTACATAATCTAATCGATAAACTTTGCATGAATATGCTTTCAAAAACACACATCATTTAGGTGTTATATTCGAAAAACCAATATTTTCGACGAATAACTTTGTATGCCAGCCAGTTTTGACACTGAAATTTTTAGACATTATTCCCTATATGACAAAATAAAGATTATTGCATTTAAAAGTCTTCAGCACTTGCAGAGTGCCCTTTTCTTGTATATTTTCCTAGGCTATTAGAGCGGGTTCAACTTGTAGGGAGTAGACTGTATTTTGCTTCTTCATTTAAATTAGACTTTAAAATTTCAAAACTCTCTACATAATAAGATCGAACTATTTTTTTTATCAGCACTTGAAGAGTTTTTCAAGCTGAATTTTCAACAGCAAATTTTAAAGAAAATATATTCTTTTCGAAATTATGCTGTTTCAACTTATTTTTTTTTTTTTAATTCTGGCCTTAAAAAAAGGATAGCATGACATTGTTAGATTAACCATGTTTTTTAATGATTTTTCTATTTTAAATCAATTTTTCAGAAAATTACCCCTCCTGTCTAAACGGAGGGAAATAAACTTTTTGTCAAACCTTAGGTGAATCAGCCTGTAAATATGTAATCTAAGTAAGGAATCGCTGGATTTCTCTTTTTAATTCATAAATTTTATAGATGTACATATGTATATTTTTATCTCGAAATCATTTTAAAAAAATAAAATAAAGGAACTATAAATATTTTTCGCTCAATCCTTTGGAATTAATCCTGATACCTGCCGGAAACCCTTTTAACACCTCTAACGCATGAGCTCCATGTCTAGGCAATATCTTGCATGGCGAGGCATTATAGACACACAATTTTACATAATAAGAACGTACCCGTTAATGACAGGTGCTTTACCGACAGTTAGGTACTCGTCGAATTCATATCCTGTATCTTGAGTTTTCCAATCGTTTTTATTTAAATCTTTTTTTTCTGCACAAGGAAAATATATTCTTGGAAAAAAAAAATATTTAAAAGTTAAAAAGCGGAAACAGGAAGTGGTGTGAAGATTTATCGATGGGTTTATGGCTGCTCTTTGTTTTTGAAAGGGTAAGTATAGAACAAAGTAAAGAAAGGAGTATCGACTGTATGTTCTGACTTCTGACTTGTGTAAGTTTCTACCGTTTGGGCCGGTCATTCAATTCACAAACGCACGCACCGCACCGGGAAACCAAGAATCAAGAGTAAAATGTTAGTACCTTAACCTATACTATAAACTCCCATAAATGAGGAGCCATGCCGAAGGGGAGGTTTTATATTTAAATTCCTCTGCCATAAGTGTTTCTATGAGTATTTCTTTGGTTCTTTTTGTGTTTTTTTTTATTTGTATTTTATTTCCAGAATGTGTGTATGTATGTACGAGTATAACTGTAGGAGGTGTTGTTTACCTAGTTGCAGGATAGGAGTTCAACTTGTTATTGGACACTATAATCGTTGCAAAAACATTTTAGGAGCTATAATAAATTTCCTTAAAACGAGCATACCTTTTAGTATAATTGCATTCAAGAGTCCATTTAATTCAATTTTATTGCAAAGGATTCTTCGCACTTGGGAGATATTTCAGTAAGGTTGAATTCCTTAAGTTTGTTTATTTCCTTTTTTTTTCTTTTTCATTTTCTTCTTTTGTTGATGGTGGCCAACACGTTTCTGATGAAACGGAAACAAACCATGGAAATGAGAAAAAATGTTAAATAATGTGCTTGTAGCTTATCTCCGGTTGGTTGCTATAAGCAGATGAGTTATGGAAATGAAAATTACGTGAATGCGTTAACTGGACTTAGAGGAAAGGAATTTCGTTTGAAAATTTTTTGTTTGGGTTCTTTGTTAATAACGCCGTAAAGTTGTATTTTTAAAATTTATTCAATTTATACTTTTATAAAATTGATGTTGAAAAATTTGAGTTTAGGTAAATAAAATCACGTCCAACCAGGAGATAAAAATGTATATAATTTACTGTAAAATGAAATTAAACACTAAGAAAAATACCACTGTCATCACTTTCACAGTTTCTTATGCTTTTTAAACTTTTTTTCTTAACAGTCTGCTGATTCCCAACCCCTGAAATTTCTATGCCTGAGACACGACAACTTTTTATCATCCTTTACGGTGCGCCCGAAGCGCTCTGACATCCGCGATGACTTGAGTTTAAAATCTGTACGATAGGATTCGAAACACTCTAAAGATTATGGAGCATTGATGTCTTTTCGCTCGATCCCTAGCCAACTTAGTCGACGCTTGGTCTATGGTTCGAGTCTCAGTGAGGGAAATAGTATTTCAAATAAAATGGAACATACATACACTTAGCACCATTAAAGGAGTCTGATGATGCCTGGTGACCGTAACTCCAGCCTATACAATTTGGTGGTAGCTCACTCAAGTTGTTGCTCTTTCATTCAAACCTTCAATAAGTCGACTTGTGTTGACATCTTGAACTACCTGAAATTTCAAAAGTGGTTGTAAGAAAACTGCATTTCAGGTTTTTTGCATCAAATTCCTATATCCGTAATATAGAGTTTTGACAGAGTTTAGTTGCCTTACATCTGGAAAGAATAGAATTAATATCAAAATCACAATTGTTTGCAGCACTGAGTGTGTGAGAATTGTGTGTACGCACTCCTATGGTCAAACCAAGGTCCCCAACTGAAAACCACAAGAAAACAGTCGTATTTTTCAAAGGCCCTAGTAAAAGAATAAAAAATATATTGAAAAGATGGTATGAGTAAGAGCCAGGCGGGGAAAGTGCCCATTCTTGCCCCCCTTGCCGGTGCCTAAAGTTGACTGAAAATACAAAATTTCTTTCGAAAAGTTTTTTTAATTTCCTTGGGAAAATAAATGTTTCCCTGGTCGATAAGTTTTCTAAGACACGCCTTAGCCGTAGCTTTCTTTGTAAAAATCTACATAGTATATTTGCCCGTCGCGTTTTCTGTTGCCCTGCAGTGTGCGACAAATTGAGTGAAAGTGACAGTAATAGTAAAATAATGTCTTCTTCTTTTGATCATTCAAAACTCTTTCCCCATTTGATAATTTCCCCTTGTTTCGTTGCCAAGTTTCAAATAATCAAATTATACCCCTAAAAAAAATTATCTTGAAAGGAGAACTTTTTAAATTGAATTAGCTTTTGCCTGCGAACTCCGTATCATGCCTATATTTTTTTAAACAATGAAAAATAACTAATCAAAAAAGCTTTTTTTAATTAACGTAAATCAACTTGATGTACGAAAATAAAAATTGTAGAAAATGGTTTTAAAGATTCAATAAAATAAGAAAAGTGCGTATACGCCCAAGTGCACCACATTTAAATGAATTTCAAAAGTGCATGGAGTATAGTAGCATGTTTATTTAATAAATCTCATAAAATTTTATTAAAAATTGGCACTAATTGTAAGATGATGGAGAAGTCCGAAAAAGTGGTTTTCGCCATACCGTCAGTCGGTATGTGCTTTTGTGCGTCCGTACGTCCACTTTAATTTATTCTAAAGACTTAACGGTGGACCGATATTCTACAATTTTGAAACAGACCAAAGGGGTTATTCGAATTATTAATTTAACTCATCAAGATTCTAGAATAGGTAGCGGCCATACAAATGTTTCGGTTTTTTTTTTTTAATTTTCTCAAAAACGGCTCTAACGATTTCGATTAAACTTTGTATACCTGTAATTACCAGTGGTTTGCAATCTGATAAACTAAATAGCTCAAACAATATTGCGTTTAAACATTTTGAAAATTATTTTTTTTATGCAAACAAAACAATAATCTTTTTATATATAAAAATTAATGTTTGTGTGTTCGTCTTTAATAGGTTAGCAAACCGTCAAACCAATTTAGTTGAAATTTACAGAGTTCGTTCATATTAGTAGTGGGAGGGTTTGTGGAATAGTTTTAGTAAAATCCGTCAACTATATACCAAGTTAATAACAAAATTTGAAATTTAACATAATAATGTGTATACAAAAACAATCAAAAAATTAAGAAATAGAAAAATTTGACAATAATAAAAAAAAATAGTAAACAAATTTTGAGTAATCAATCAAAATAAAAAACGATATATGGCGTTAAATGTCAGACATTCAGAGAAGCTTGCAAAAAACATAATTTACGGAAAGAATAAAAATATTGTGTATCAAAAAGCTCTTCAATAAACTATTTTAAAACTTAATTCAATGAAAAAAATGAGTATTTTTTATTTACTTTGTACATAATGTAATGCTTTGTACAAGCTAAAATTGAAAGAGAAATCTGAACACATGGAGCTTTATCTACTCACATGTTATATTGTAACAAAGAAATTCTTAAAAATGCGAAGCAAGGTGAGCACGGATCTGCTAGTAAAATATAAAATGTTTTTTTTTTTTTATTATTATTGAATTTTTCACATTTTTTTGTTAAAAATATCATAGCATTATTGGAACCGTCAATATAAGTATATGTATTGTATACATATACATATGTACTTCATTGTAGTGCATATTTTCTACATGGACTTTGATAATATGGTCTAAAGTAGTCTTTTTGTTTATTTGTTGAAAACTACATCAGGATACATTTTTGTTTTGTTTAAAAAAAATGCTTCAAAGCTAAGTTTGGACTTTCGCTTGCCACGACATATTGATTTATGTGTTATAATATGGATAAAATAAGAATAATTGATCTTCTTTACAAAGTTTTACATCATGTTTTTTTGTTTTTAATATCTTTAGTTTATAACAATTTAAGAACACAAATTGTACTTGAAATACATGTACTTGATAAGCTCTTAAGTTGCATTTAGCAAAAAAATAAAATTAAAAAAAAAGAAAAACAAACAAAAGCCTTAAACGATTTTCACATAATCCATTCAAGAAATTTTCTTGTCTAAAAAAGTTTAAAATTCGTTCAAGTTCTATTTTTATTTTTTACCTGGCTTACAGGATCAGAAATACCTTAGATGGCAGGAACTAATACAATGTTGCTTAACAAGAACGATATTTTTTTAAAATTACCGTGGACTACCTATAGTCTGGTTCCGTCTAAGCGGTCGGAACTTTTTAAAAAGTTCAATGGCAATCAGGAAGCAGCTGGCTCTATATTTCTCTTCATATTATTTTTGTTTTATTTTTCAATTCTGTAAGTCAGGCAGTGAATACTTTCGTAGGAAAAAAAAAACTCCACCGACCAACAAGAAGAATAAAAAAAAATTTATTCGATAGCTATACTCAACTGTAAAACTTTTTCTACTTTTATTTCCTTTTACTCTTCGGTTTTGAATTTGCTTGCTGTTTTGCTGATGGTCATTCTTTGTGCAAAATAAAAAAAAAAAAATTAAAAAAAAAAAATGAATAGAAAACGCTTGTGTTCGATAATGTGAATTTGGCACCCGGCATACATTTTATTCTTCCTACCTCTATAACATTGTACAAAGATAATAATCCTAGTTAAAGTTCCTATGCTGCATTTTTTAAGATTTTTTTTGTCATGTCCTTCTTCTTTTTTGCTTTAACGGCTCAGTGCCTGAGGGTATTTGTTTTTTATTTTTAAATTTACATTTCTTTTATTTGATTCCTCTTTGGGCCGGCCGTGTTGATGATAAAATATTTATAATGTCTTAGATAAGAAAAAGGAATCAATTCTACTTTATTTCTGAAAAGGAAATAAATAATTTATATTTTCTTAAAACCTATACTTTAGAACAGGTGCAAAATTAAATTCTTAAATTTATAGTTTTATAACAAAATAAATGTTCCAATTATAAAAAAATAATGTCTGTGTTTGTACTTCAGGGTGTCTGCTATTTCCCAGTATATAATTTGTCAGACACACCTAAACAAAAATTCCCAAAAATTATATGTTTGGCTACGAAATCTCATAATTATAATTTGCAATGTGTCTTGTGATTTAAGAAAAAATGGGCTGTGTGGAAAAATTTGAGGGGTGACAAAAATTATTTTGAAATTCATATTAATTTTGCGGTGTTGATTTCTGCTTAAAAAAAAAAAAGAATGAACCAGATTACCGAAAGTGACACCGCCAATAAATGTGTGTTAGTGGTGGGTGTTTGGTTTATGTATACATATTAACCAACTATTATACATGGTAATAGTTTATGATGTTCCTAGAATAAAAAAAAAATATTCATGGCAATATTGGAATGCACAACACTTTTGGATAAGATATAAAAGGAAAATATTTGTATAAACTACAGGTTGGTCCACAGATTTACAAATTCAGCAATTGTCTGAACATGTAAAAAGCTAGACGGTATCATTTTCTTTGGAGCAATAAAATAAGCAATAAGTTGAATGGAAAACTTACAGTGCTGCCAAAAACATTCCGGATTTTTTCCCATAGTAATGATTTTCTTAATACCAAGTAGAAAACTAACAACTTTCCATAAGTTTTTTAATAATTTGTAAAAAGTATGAGACAAGTTAATAATAACCTTAAAAGTTTAATGCTACGATGACAAGAACAATAAAAAAAATTATTTTATAAAGTTACTCAGTAACATGCCTGTGCAAAACTAACCGGATTTCAAGAAGATTGCGAGTCTCGATGTTAAAGTAACGGTTTTTTTGAGTCTTTTGACTCAAGCCGTAGATTAAAACGTTTTTAGAAGTTAAGAGCTGTGTAATTTGAAATTATATAGTGCTATGGCTAAAACACGTTATAGCAACGCAATTCGATACGAAATAATAGAAAAGTTCCAAGCCGGTATAAAACAAAAATTAATCGCTGAAATCTTAAAAATTCCAACGTCAACGATTTGCGACATCATTAAAAAATTTAAAAGTGGAAAATCAGTAGAAGCAGATCATTTTAGTGGACGCCCTCACAAAACAACAATTAAAACTGATAGGCGCATAAAGAATTTCGTGCTTAAAGACCCTTTTGCGACTTCAAAGACAATTTGTGATGAACTTAATCTACCCACAGGGCCAAGTACGGTCAGGAAGCGTTTAAGAGATTTCGGTCTTTTTGCATTTCCACCAGCTAAAAAACCTCTTCTTACTGCTAAACATCGTAAAAAAAGGCAATCCATAAAAGGTATTTGGGAAAGACTTAAAATTCCTAAGCAAAACATTTAACCCAGGGTTGAATTTGCAAAATATCATCTTAACCGGTCTTTAAGCAAATGGAGGAGTTTGCTTTTCAGTGATGAAAACAAATTCAACTTATTTTACTCCGATGGTGCAAGGACAGTGAGGAGCTCAAAAGGTACGCGATTAAAGCCTGCAAATGCACCCCCTACAGTAGAGCACGGTGCAGCCTCGGTGATGGTTTGGGGCTGTTTTTTCAGGAGCAGGCTGCGGTCCTATACACCAAATCAAGGGAATTATGGACCGTTTCCAATATAGGGACATTTTAAAGTCAGTAATGCTTCCATACGCAGAGGAAGAAATGCCTCTGGGTTGGGTTTTTCAGCAGGATAATGACCCCAAACATACTTCAAAGCTGCTAAAAGAATGGTTTGCAACTAAAAATATTCGTGTCTTAGAATGGCCATCTCAATCACCCGATTTAAACCCAATAGAAAACTTGTGGGCCATTTTAAAAAGACGGGTTGGGAAAAAAAAGCACACGTCAACAACTTCTCTTTTTGCAGCTTTGAAAAATGAATGGGAGAATAGTTCTGCTTCTGTTTTCGAGAATTTAATCCAGTCAATGCCTCCAGTTTTTAGAGTTTGACTAGACATTGATGATAGGAGCATCAAATATTAAAAATAAAAAATATTATTTAATAACAGAAAATGTTGAACAAAATTAGTTTGAACACATTTTTTTTCAATTTTTGTGCTTAAAAATTATTTTTTCAAAAACTATTCTTTCAAATAGTTTGAACTAAAAAAAAAAGATTTTTTGCTTCAACAAAAAGTATAGCATGACATTGTAAGTTTTTCCGTTGTTTATTAATGATTTTTTTATCTATTTCAAGTAAATTTTTTAGAAAAATGCCACTCCCGCCTAAACGGGGGGAAATAGACCGTCCCCTCCCATATACGATTATTTTTGTCTCGAATACACGCTTTAGCTCTTTGTCACACAGTATGCAAATCACCCTGTTTACTAAAATTTAAAAAAAATTTAATTGAAAAACAATTTCAAAAGAAGAGCCTTTGGCTTCTAGAAGGCCGCGGCCATTAGGTATAAATAAATACACATTTAAATATATGAAATTTATTGAATTAACTAAATGCTCCATAAAAAGGGATAAAGTGCATTTAATTAAAACGGTGGTTCACTTAGGCGTATACGCAATTTTTTTTATATTATTTTATTTAAGAAATTTAAAGACTAAGAACAATTTTTGGATGAACAAGTTATCTCTTTTTAAAATAAAAGTGGGTGCGGTGCCGAGTCCGCGGCGGGAAAACGCTAATTTAATTGATAAATTTCTTCTTTAGAAATAATGGTTTTGATTTCTATTCTTTCCAGACACAAGATAATCTTCTTATAGGTATATAAAAAGAATGGTTGTGTGTTCGTCTTTTATATGCTAGCAAACCGTCAAACCAATTCAGTTGACATTTACAGAGTTAGTTCATATTAGTAGTGGGAGGGTTTGTGGAATGGTTTTATTACAATCCGTCAGCTTTACACCAAGCTAATAATAAAATTTGAAATTTAACATAATATTGTGTATAAAAAAACAATCAAAAAAATTAAGAAATATAAAAATATGAAATATGATAGGACCCTGTCGGCAATTAGCGGGCGAAACCACAATTTGAGAAGTTGCCACCTCAAGTAATATTACAAGCAGTAGCATCCGAACAATGTTATCAAGGTGAAACTGATATGTTTTTATTCTCTTTGATTAATACTTTATGTCAAAAATGTGAAGAAATTCTAGTAAGGTGATGGGAGCGGCGAAGTTGAAATTGCCCATAGTGTGACAAAAAACTTTAATACACCACTGTTTAGCTTTCGTTTGTTTATACACGTGTTTAGGCTTAGCTAGCTTAAGCTAAATCTTTTATTTCAACTTCTTATTTACTCTTTTCGGCGTACTAGTTTTAGTCGAGAAAATAATAAAACTTAGTATTACGATGCTTAGTGGATAAGTCAAGTACGTCTACTGTACATCGAATTAAGAAAAAGAGCTTAAATCGGTTGACCGATTTGCTTAAAATGTAATAAAGAGAGTTTGTATGTCATTCCCTAGAGAAGAAATTTGATTTTTTCTGTTAGCTCATTTAAGGTGGTTTGATTCAATATAACGGTTTTAGTATTTTTAGATGTTTACCCAAAAACGGCCATAACGATTTTGATTAAACTTTGTGCCTATGATAGTCAAAGTTATTAATAGAACTGTATTTATATGCGTGATGCAAACACCCCAAAAACTTGTGCTTTATTTTGTTGCGTTTTGCCGTCATAATTTTTTAATTCGCAAATTTTCAAATTTTACATACAATTTTTCGTTTCGTACTCAACGCTGCCGAAGAGATTGAAATTCGCATATTTGCAACTTTAAAAAACAATGTTCTAATTTGAGCATATGCTGCAAAATTAAGGTGAAGCTATATATTAATAAATATAGCATTTACTTGCCCATAAAAATATCTGAAGGGAAAATTTATAAAAACTTTTTCAATAAATATTTGATATTAAATGAGCTGCTAAACTGATAAAAATAAATAAATAAATTTAATGACACAACAGCTCATGACTTACAACTCTCAACCATTCCTGTGTTCGTGTCTGCAGGAATAGAGGTGACCTACAGTTTATTGCCGAATCCGAACGGCTATAATGTGAGCGGCACTTTTCTATGACAATAGATACTCTTGGAGATTTTGTCAGTTCCTCGCAAGAGGCAGTAGCCTTGAAAACACTTTAGTATTTAGGTGGCAGCAGCTGGAAATCGAACCCAGACCTCTGGCGTGACAGTCCAACGCACTAACCATTAAGCCACGAGCTACTACTAATAATTCATGTAATAAATTATAATTCTTCGAAACTCTCGCAATACAAAATATTTTTTACAAAGGTCAAAAACGCTCCGCACGAAGTGGGTAAGCCTGTTAAAAATTTTCTATAAACGATTTGTTTAAAAGATGTTTATAAAAAAAACTATAATATCACAGAATGAAGAATAAATACTTGGTTTGATTTATTATATTTATAGTTACTATATGATTAAATTTTTAATTTTAAAAACTATAAATAACCAAGACAATTATTTTAATATGTTTGTTTGTTTTTTTTTTTTTAATTTATTTTCACAATGATGTATGTGTTCGTTGAATTAAAATATTTCAAACACCGACATATTTGGTTACACACCACCTGAAAAGTAAGTCAATTAAGCAATAAATTTCACACTGACGACTAACATGACGGCCGGCGGCGCGCTTTAAAAATCACCATAAAGAACGTGCTCAAATTGATCCTGTCCATATTATACACAATCACTGACAGCTACTTTGCTGTATATATGTATTTTAAATTATAAAAATTCAATTAAAACATCTCTGTACATAAAGCCACATCCCACATGATGAAAATATGGCATGTCCAGCATAAAATCAATGCATCATGGACAAACAGTAAAACACCGAATGCCAATAAAATATTTTAATTACGTGCAACAATGTTTATTGTCATTGCCCACTCTGCCAGTACTGCAGTTAAATTCATTTTTATTGTTTATTTTTTTAAATGTTGTTTTTTTTTTTTTTTTTGATTCGAACTTTTTGAATTGAAAATCAATCGTTCGACTTGAAATTATTGTACGCCTATCGCCCACACTATAAAGCCTATGCTAATGACTATTACGACACATTCTGGATTCTGCCCATCCATGACAGTGTAAAATGGTGGGTCGCCCGGCGGCGGCGGTCGCGAGGCACCTCGGCAGCAGCTTTGTTTCCAAACCAAAAGGAACGATCCTGCACAATTTATTGACCACTTTTTTTAATTAATCTTTGCAAAATTAAAAATCACTTATGTCCGTGGCAGCTTGGCGGTGTAGTGGAGGCAGAAAGTGAAACTCATTTAAATTTTGGTGAATTTTAAACGAATTTTCATATTGAAACAAATGAGCAATAAAGTATATATGGCTGTAAAAGAGGGCGGAGATAACGGAAAGTCGGTCCTTTAGACAAAAGAATATTAAAAAAAGAATCCCTCGTTTCGCTTCGGAATTAATGACTTAATTTCGGATTTAAGTGCTGGAAAGTACTCGAGGATTAAAGATGATTCGGTATTTATCATAAATTCCATCTCATTGCTATTAAGCGCAGCACTTTCAAGGATTCTGTATAAATTATATATGAAAAAATTGTAATTTCTCTTCTCCTTTTTTTGTTAGAGGGATGCGTCCTGACGGTATTAAAATTAGACAATTATAATCCGCACCTAGGGTGATGGTATAAAGTCAAACAGAACCGGAAATAAACCTACTTAAAGACAAGATGTGTGGGAGAAGTTATAAGTGAATGATTCGTCCCACGGATCACGGATCAGAAAAAAGAAACTTGGGACACGAAAAGACCAACATAGGTACCTAAATAAGATTGACATGAGTAATTAAAGCAAATGATGTGATTTCGAGCATTTAATTAATGCTGTAAGGTTCGTAAGAAAAGAAAGCATTAAAACTAAATTAACATACTGTGATCTCAAACGTGTTGCTATTCTGCATAAAAATTAAGAGATAATTTGAAAGGTAACACGATTTCATTAACACTATGGCTGGGTAATTATATACAAGAAAACGTTCGTTGTCATTACACTAGAGGAATACAAGACAAGGTGTAAGAAATTAAACATTGATTTATGTCTCTTTATAGTAACTCAGGATAAAAATAAAAGAAAGCTTTAAAAATGAGGCTTAAAATAATTCATTTTACTAAAAAAAAATTATTATTCATAGTATTTATAATTATTTAAGAGAAGGGGAATTTTAATTCTGCTGTTGTTCACTTGCGAGTTGTGTAGTGGTTCAAGAATTGGATTAAAGAGGTTTTATGATAGCTCTAGATAGGACCTGAATGGTGTAGATGCTCTAGTCTTTACGAACTTAATCTTAAAAGATATAACTTTAAAACTATCACAGTGTGATTGTACAATATAAGAGGAAGTTCACCAGTCACGCATTTTATTTTATTTTGTTCGTGTTAAAAAAAAAAAATTGAGATTTTAATCCCGCTGTGGGATCTTAGTACCCCATATATGGGATATTCGCAAAAGAAGTGTGCAGTCTAAAAGGTCTGTAATTGGTCATAGAAGGTCAGGTAGTTTCAGAAATTATTCAGGCTTAGAAAATTTTTAATCCAGGGTTGAAGTTTTTCAAGGTCACCCGCGATTTTTGACACCTCATTTATGGGATATTTGCAAAAAAATATACCATTTGAAGGGCCACTCGATAGTGATAAAAGGTCAGGTATAATTTCAGAAATTGGTCAGACATAGATTTTTTTAAATAATTTTAGTTTTTTTCAAGGTCATTACACGGTCACATGAACTTTTAGCACCTCAGTTAAGGGATATTCAAAAAAAATATAAGTATACCCTCCGAAAGGTATCTCAATCCTGATAAATGGGTCAGTTAATTTCAGAAATTGGTCAATGACATACATTTTTTTTTAATTTTAAAAATGAGGTGCTAAAAATCTCTATGACCTTGAAAAATAATAAATTTAAAAAATTTATTAAAAAAAATCTAAACCTGACCAATTTCTGAAACTAGCTGACCTTTTATGAGGATTAACTAACCTTTCAGATGACATACACAGTTTTTTTGAAATTTCCACAAATGAAGTGCTAAAAGTCTTACACTGTGACCTTAAAAAAAAATTCAAAAATTCATTAAAAAAAATCTAAGGCTGACCTATTTCTAAAATTAGCTGACCTTTTATCAGGATTGAGCTACCTTTCAGATGGTATACATCTTTTTTTTTTTGAATATCCCATAAATGAGGTGCTAACAGTCTATACGACCTTGTAATGACCTTGAACAAAACTTTAAAAATTCATAGAAAAAAATCTATGGCTGACAAATTGCTGAAACTATACCTAACCTTTTATGACCAATTACAGACCTTTTAGACTGCATAATTTTTTTTGCGAATATTCCATATATGGGGTGCTAGGATCCCACAGCATTTTAATCCACATACAAATTACGATGATGAAAATTCCAAAGAAGGGTTTTTCTTTCGTACCGAACGACTTGACGACGGTCGTGTCCGTCTGGCACTGTAAAGTGCCAGCAAACGATCTTAAAATTGTACCTTTAAGATCGTTAAATTCAATCCCCATTATTTTCTCTTGTTTATAATGTAACGTGTTACGATTACATCAAATTCTTTTACTCTTTACTTCACTGTGGAATCGACCAAATTATGCAATTACATAATGACAATCGAGTTAGTGCTGATGCGATGGTGAAGGCCATGCATTCGCGTTTAAATTGTAAGTTTTTTTTATTTAATGTGCCTAGACAAATTTTTTTTGTTTATTTGAAACAATAAGGTGGTCAAAATAATTTGTTCTTTACATCTTTGTTTATTAATCCCACAAGATTTTTTTTGTGCAATTTTTTCGACGCCAAAATTGAAGTTTCCCTTTCGATTTCGATTCCTTTTTGTATTGATGTATAAATTTAGCTTAAGTATCCTTAACTTCCATTCAAAATAAAAATACAAAATTAATTTATAAATAAATTTAGTTTGGTGTCAATATTTTGGCTAAGTATTAATTGAATCTTGAAAATGATTTATGACCAGTAGGAGTGAAATTTTGCATTGTTCCTTCATTTTGTTTCTCTGTTATACATATATGATTATGTGCTTTCATGTGTGATGACTCTTTGATATCACATGAAGCAGAACATACCACATTCAAATATATATTGAAATACCATAAATATTCCTAAGCAAAACTGACATTTCAATTTATCAGCAAAATAGATTTGCAGACACAAAAAAAAGCCTAACATCTGCGAAGTATCAAAATATGCTACCATATTGAACGAACAACCTATGCAATTCAACATCTATTTTTCTGTTCATTTCAAACTGAAAAAAAGAAAGGTTTTTTTTCTAACCCATCGTTGACTAGCCTTGCCATAGAATTTTTCCCATAAAAAAAAAAACCTGGCAAATTCACAAGACAAAAAACAAAAAAAAAAAAAAACATATGGTATGGAATTTAAATAAATTGATCAATATTTCAAAAAGAACAGGAATAGTTTTCGTTTGAACAAAAATCGCTACACGGACCGGTAGATTGTTTCCCAATCTACATTGAATTGCCAATAAATTCTCCTAGCCGCGTATAAACAGCGGAGCAATAATAAATTATTCGTCTGAATTGGTCAAAAAATAAAATTAAACAAAAAATGATTAAATCAATGCTTATACCCATGACAAATATATAAAAAAATAAATATAATGGCTGATGGGCTATGTCCTTTTTCAGACAAAAATTACGCCACAAAAATTTCCACGGAAAAAATAATGCTCATTTTATAGTGGAGAATGGGTAGAAGGGTAGAATTGATACAAGATACAAAAATATATACAATGAAGGAAGTTGTTAAGTTTACACACTATATCGGTAGGTCTATAAGCATTTTCCCATTCATATTCTATATAAATACACATGCATTGTATACAATATTGTTAGCCCCGTTAAGATTACCTGCATAAGTGTCTTTTAACAGATCCAAAAATTGGTAAGAGCTCTCAAAGCTAAGGCAGGTCAGGCGGGGGCACAATAGATCATAGGTCGCAGTGCTATAACCCCAAATTGTATTCATTTATTCATAGTAAGTACTTATACTTTTTTGTAGTGCTCTACCAGGTGCACATGATATTCAATTAGAAAAAGTGTATCAGGGACTAAACGGCAGGAATATGATTCTTGTCCAAGGCTAATCCAAGGGAAAACAATATACTACGCACATTTTAATACCCAAAAAGTTTAACTCAAAGGTCCAGTTTTTCAGTGCGAGATTGAAGTGAAACCAGAGTTAAATTTGATAAATTAGCTCTGGATTTACTGAACAGGTGCTTCTGAAATTTTATCCTGTGGTTTGAAAGAATTTTCTGCTGAAAAATTGCTCTTTGAGTTAAAAAGTGAATTAAAAATCCTGAACCACGGATTAACATTTAAACCACGATTGTACAACTGGCATTGAATGTTGTAGAATGATAAAATTTAAAAAGTGGTAAGGCTACCAATAGGCGTTGGCGTTTTTGTTTTTGAGCTCTGAGCAGTTCCTCAGTAAACTAAGTAAGCTCTGAACAGGGCATGAGCAGAGCTTTCCGATTTAAAAAAAAATCACTGAATTGTCATATCATCTGTCATGAAAATTGTATAGTGTTGGCCATGCTCAGCTCAGCTTGTTGCACCGTTTTTGCTTAGTCAATTTTAATTTATTCTGAGCTCATAGAGCAAGCTCCGAGCTACATCTACATTGAAAAAAAAAAGAAACACAAGTTGAGCGCTCTGATGTGTGTGAGGAGCAGTACTACCACTTTACTTCAATTGAAGTAGATCTACTTCTTTTTTTCGAAAATTTTTAAAATTTACTTCCTACTTCGCACCATCACCAAATTATTGAAATTTACTTCATTTTCAAAATCTCTGTTTCAGCTTACTTCAATTTTACAAAACAAAGGCCAAATCTACTTCTTTTTTCTATTTCAATCCAGAAATTATTGTTTTTTTTCCAAATCTACAACTTTAATTTTGTAAGTTCATTGCTTTGATAAATTTTTAGTTTAAAGTAAATTAAAATAATCAATTTTGGAGAACTTTGACACCTTTTAATTTTTCGGGCAGTATGATTACTAATAATTTTTTGTCACTTTCTTTACAAAGCAACGAATGGGAATCGAATAAGATCTTTTTTATTTTTAAGAAAGGGTCGAAAAGGGGAAAGCTTTATGAAAAGGGAGTACTTAAACTGAGTGTTTAATGCATCAAAAAAAAAAACCGTTTAAAAATGACAAATGAATGCCTTTTAAACGCTCCACACACATTTGCTATTATATAGTCTAAATAATGCGATTTTTTCGAAAATGGCAATTTTTGAGATACTTTTTTAAAAAGAGTGGACCGAATGTGTCAGTAAGTTGTATGTTTCATTTCTTTGATAATATGTGAACTCAATATCTGAGAAATATTAGCCCGTAATATTCAACAGTGGGGGCACTGGACTCAGTTGAAAATCGTAAATAAAAAACAGTACAAAAACGCGCTGTTTTTGATATTGTTTGGTATTAATTGTAAAAAATAAAATACCTATATTTCACAAAAACTTCCGTCTTTTGGCTATAAAATAACATCTTTAACGTAAAGATATCTTTAATAGAAACGTTTTAAGAGCTAAAACCTTTGAATTTAAAATCAAATATAGATTTGTATAAAAAAAAGTTCATTTTGAAATCTACTTCGATTTTTCTCAATCTACTTCGCTTTTTTCTTCAAATCTACTTCGAATTTTTTTCCGGAAGTGGTAACGCTGGTGAGGAGGCTGTGCTAAAATAAAAAAGCGGGAAACAGATTACAACAGCAATAGCACCGTCAACGCAACAGCGGCCGCCATTAATTTAGAGCCAACGTATTTAAATTGTTCAACACAGATAAGAACAACAAAAGCAACGTCAACTGCGCCGTTAGGCCTAAGTCCTAAATTTGACTGTGACATACACCTACTTTTTCGGAGTTATTATCAATTATATAGACTCGTTTTGATTGTTGTACCATGATAAAATTTTGTAGGGTATTAGGCTCAGGGGCATGAAAAAAAAAATTAAAATAAAATGAAATTTTATGTTGTCTATATAAAAAGAAACTTTGCAAAAACGAGTGAAATCACACCAAAAACATAAATAAAGCATTTAATAAAAAATGAAGGCATTATATGCAACCGCTTTCTCACAATACTGAGTGTAAGTAAACTTAAAATTCTAATTACTCAAAATCTTGAAAATATCACTTAGTACATTCACCTTCTTAAAGCTTGAAATTTTAAAAAGAAACCTATGTGTAACAAAACAGGTCGACGTCAGTGGTTAAAATTAATAAGATATAAAAGTATATCATTTTTTATTCAATGACTACCTACTGACTAGAATTTGGTTGTCCAATTTAAAGATTTTAGTGACCTTTAGACCAATGTGTTTCGCCCAGGCACGATAGTTGGGCTCATCAGTTAGATGCTGTCGTACCTTTCTAGGACGTAATATTTTGGTCAATGACTACCGACTTTTAATAAAATCTACAGCGTATGCACTGCAAAACAAAACAAAAATAATTCTTTTATTCGTGTTTTCCTTATTCTTAAAATTTGGTAGGTTAACTCAGAAACTGGAATGATATAGCATTGAAAAACTTATAGCCTTAGAGTGAATATAAACGTGCACTTTTATACAGAAATCAATCTTGTGAAATAGGTACAGTCAGGTAAATATAAGCCTACTTACTTGAAATTTTTTTTTACGTTAAAGAGCTTAAGTATCAATTTGCCCCATATCACCCTACATTATATGTTTATAGATCATAGAGGTAGTTAACTCGGCACACATATATCAGTAAACGACCACTGAAACATTCGCCACTAAATTAGGGAATATATAATGTCGCATAGTGAAGTCAACTTTCCACTCGATAAAACCTCGTAAAAAGGATAATAGCACGACAAATAGTTGTTGTGAGTAAGAAAATCACTTAAATTATTATAGACAAACACATTACGAATTTATTGTATAAATCACCCAGGCACTTGTCGAATATGGGGTGTTAGATTGAACATGAGTTGTGTATGAGTTAGGCACATATACGTTACCAATTGCTGCGGTGGTGGTTTGTTTTTGGTTGTAACCATGATACCGGAATCTTGTCCTGTTCATTAAACAGCGTCGTTGTTGGTCGTCGTACAGGGAATTCTGCGAAACTTGAAGTATCAGCCAAAAATTAATGTGCTTAATGTTGAAGGACACAATAAACATCGTTACGCCTCGAGTTATACACATAAATGATATATACATTTATATGTACGGTATTCCAGTATTTAGGATTGCCAAAAAATATTATATCTACAAAAATTGCGGAGGGTCGAAAAACGCATAATCACACATCCTCTCGAGAATGACTGTTGGGTAGTAATTTTTCACTTAGCATAATAAGAATGTAAGGATAAAGGCATATCCTTGTTGAGAGTCGAAACATATAAAAGGGGGGATATAGATATCACGTGTAAATGTACCAGATTACCTAAATTTTTTTTATTACACACAATCTATGTTCTATGTATATTATGTTCATAATACGCACTGAGGACAAACTTTGAAATTCAGAAATTTAATTTCTGTGAGTCAAGTCAAGTTGATACTGATAAGCAATTTAAGAAAACAAAAGGGATGCTTTGTTGATAATCTTACTTTACTTTCTACTAGAACAACAACCTCACCTCATATCGAATACCATTTTATTCATAGTTGTTTTATTGGTGATAAAAGGGAAAAGTTCTTAAGTTCAGTCACGTTTATAGTAGTTATAATTAAACTATTACAACCCTATTAATAAATTCAAATTAATAATGAATTAGTTTTAATTAGGAAGTCAATTGTAAAATTGAATTTAACTGACTTTAATTAACTTAATCACCGAAGTATAGGCAGTCTATCGAATAATAATAATTTTTATTAAAAACTATAAAAATAAATGGAACAAAATTCGTATGTTGACAGATAATAGATTTTTGTAGGATTTGGTGATTTAAAAAAAAAAAACACTTTCTCAAAATTCAACCATGCCCTGGCTAAATCATGAAGCTTATGTTGAAACTAGATCATCAAGACAAAAAATAAATAATTGAGCACTTATATAGTGGATGCTACAATCGGTGGCACAACAGCTCATAAAGAACCGATGCCTCATGGTCATTGCCGAATCCGAACGGCTGAATTGAGCGGCACTTTTATGGTAGAGTACCCAGCCCCTGCCGAGAATCTCGAAAGCTGAAACTATTATCTAGTTTCTATAGTGCACCACGCCAGTGTTGCCAGAAACACCGATTTATCGTATTTCTCCCAATTTTCAGAGGTATTTCCGATACACCGATTTTTGATGTAAATATGGCACTTTCTCCCGATTTTCTTAAATATATTTTCCACTTTTGAATTTACATTATTTATAAATTTATTAAAAAGAAGCATCTATACTATATATTAACCTTTATGTACCTAACTTAAAATATCCCATTCGCCATTTTGGTGCGGTTTCGCTGGTAGTTTAGCTCTACTTTATCTCCCTTATTATTAATTGATGTTTTATTCATTTAGGGCTACTTGCAAGAAAGTTTTCTGCTATCATTAACTTCTGAATTAATAAATAATTGAGAGTTTTTTCACTGATTATCAAGTTGGAGCAAAATATTTTTTTTTTTTTCAGCTACCCTGTGTTTTGTGTTCGTTGTGTTTTGTTAATTGTGAAAAATATTCTTATCCACTTGTTAAGTATTTTTCGTTTTTGTAATTAAAAATCGAGAAGCGTTTATTTATTTATCTAAATTTGAATTTTTATCTTCTGTTTGTTTCGCGCGAGTGGGCCTTAAAAGACAAATACATAGCAGATATGTACATTTTTGTAAAACTTCTAGCCAAATATCAACTATGTTTAAACACTTTTATTTGTTTCAAAAATCAAAATGAATTTAAATAAAAGTAAGAAAAACATATAGGTATGTACATACATCTATTTAATTGTAAGGTGCATGGTCTGTGTCTAAACGATTTCAATTTAAACAAAAGAAAATAAATTAAAAAAATTAAAATGAAACAATGAATACTAATACTTTTCTTTAAAAAAAATAACGATTTGCTCAAAAATTGTTTAAAATAATTCCCCGATTAACCCCGACTTTCGATGTGCTAATCTCCTGATTTCCAAAAATATTTTATGACAACACTGCACCACGCACTCGTGGTGAAAAGAAAACAACGGCCATGCTGTATACCTATTTTTTTTTTGTTTAACCGAAAATCCATTATTTTATTCTGTTTCTAAATTAAATTTTTTTCAGTGCATTTTTTTGAGATATTGACAAAAAATATAAATTTTTGATTAAAAAAAAAAAACTCATTTTGTTCAAAATTTTACAGTGAAGTAGTATTTTTGTTTTAATTATTTAATGCTCATCAAGTTTTAAGCCGGATCCACATATGTCTCGTGTGGTGTGTTGTGGAGTCATGTCATGTGTCGCTATCGCTCCAATGTATTTCATATGTGTTGATGTGTTGTGGACTGTGGTGTTTGTGTTGTGTCGAAATCTATTTTTTAACGATTGCGCCATACCACGCTATGGCCAAAATTTTTTTTTTTAATGTGAGGGAAAGAGAAAACAAAGCTATTGACAATACAAAATAACAAAATGTCAGTTTGTAAGACAGCACGCTTGATTAGCGTACTCAGTCCATACCACTCCACAACACACCACACGAGACATGTGTGGATCCGGTTTTAGTCAAACACTAATATAGGTATAACCAGATGCTTAAATATCTGATGTGACAAATAGGGATCCGGATCGTTATGACCAAATTAGTTAGAGATTCAAGACAAAAATACTTCCTCCTACCAGACCAAAAATTCACTTTCAAAAAGCACAAGTGTTTTAAACCGTTCCAAATTTATTCCACATACAGTTTTGAACTGTCCAAACTGAATTTCATATATTTGCCGCGATACTACGGGCCTAACACCACCATAGAAGTGTTGTTACCAGTACTCCATCTAAAAAGTTTAATTGTAAGACAATTCAAAAATCACGATTTATTATTATAAATATGAAAGTTTGTTTGTCTGTCTGTGTGTTCCTCTTAGATCCGCAGTTGTTAAATAATCAGTTAAATACCCGACGAATAAAGTTAATTGACTCTTAAACAATCGGATAACAGAATCGAATAATAATCAAATTTATTTTCGTTTGTTTTTGGTTTTGATACATTTAGGGCCACTTGCACCAAACAAACCAGTTTAAATAAATAAAAACTTATCATTTTTAATTGCACGAATGGAAATTAAATAACAAGCGGATAAGAATATTTTTTTCAGAATCAACAACACAACAAACACAAAACAGATTGAAAAATAAATAAACTATAACGCTTTGAATTAATTTCTCGTAAGAAATTCTATAATTTGATGTGAGAGCGAGAGCTATTCAGATTTTAAATATTTACCCACAGAAAGAGTAGCCGTGGCTTGATGGTTAGTGCGATGGACTGTCATGCCGGAGGTCTAAGGTTCGATCCCCAGCCTCGCCACCTATTTATTTAAAAGAAAAAACAGCTACTGCCTCTTGCGAGGAATTGACAAATCCTCCAAGAGTATCTCCTGTCACAGAAAAGTGCCGCTCGTTAGCCATTCGGATTCGGCAATAAACTGTAGGTCCCCTCCATTCCTGCAGACACGCACACAAGAATGGTTGAGAGTTGTAAGTCACTAGGCCCTAGTTCATTATGAGCTGTTGTGCCATCAAATTTATAATTTTTTTTTATCCACAGAAAGAGGAGAAGATAACTTTTTAAACTTAAATAGAAAAAAATATTTTGCTACAACGTGATTTGAATCAATTCAGTCAGATAGCTGTCATATATGTATAAACCAGAGGTTACTGCTGTCAGAAAACTTTTGTGCAAGTGGCCCTTAAAAGAATTTAAATTTTATTTAACGTTTATTTCAAAGCAATATTAAAGAAAGGTATTTGACATTAAAAATATTCATTCCTAAAAAAATTTTAATTTGCTCTGAAATGAGCAGTTTATTCTCAGGAATAATTTATGTCTGACTAATGACAAACTAGTTTTTTGTCTATCTGTAGACTAAGTACTGTAACTGACTGCTTAACGGACGATTGTAAAATTGGCCCTTAATCATATTTTTTTGTGATTTCAATGAGAATTGGTGGAGCGAGAGCTGAACATGAGGATGAAAATAACTTAAATAGGGATATCAAAAAGTTAGTTAAATGAAAAAGTTTTTAATGAATGAATGAATAAATAAATTGTTTCTTTGAACATTTTCAATCAGTAAAATTTTTTTTGGAAAACTGGAGTAACCGACAACTATCTAATTGACAAAAAAAATGTATGAATTTGAAAATCGTGAAGGGTAAATTTTGTTAATGAGAGGATTTAATTTGCGGATAATTTAACTGTCGGATAGTTAGATGGAACTTTATTCAGACATTCAAACCCCTTAGTTTATGTGGAAATAAATGGCTTCCTTTAGGAGTCCCAGAATGCTCAACTATAAATTTTTATATTTTCTGCCCTGCTGCGATGTGCCGTGGATATTTTTTAAAACTTCGTAAATTGGCAGATCTTATCAAGGAAAAAATGAAACTTGGTTTAAATTAGTTTAGTTTAAGAAAATCCTTTATAGCTAGAACAGTTATTTTGTAAATACATACATAGCCTTCAAAATTTATACATAAATATTTCACATTTCTCTTTATTCTACATACTTGTCTTCGAACCTTTGAACTTTGAAGAAAATTGAATTATTGTTTTGAGGACAAATTATTATTTTGTGTATGCTTTAATTCCAGATTAAAACACTGTCAGTCTCTAACCGTAACACCAGAACCCATTCCAAAAACTTACCTACCTGAATATGTCAATCAATATAGTAAAGCAATATGTATTATACCTATACAGGTTGTTCCGTATAAGGTGCGCCAAGGAGCTAGGGCGATAAGGTTGGGTTAGGACAAGAAATAAATCGTATGGGGGGGGGGGGGGGTCAATTTCGTATGGGAGGGGCAATTTTCTAAAAAATTTACTTAAAACAGAAAAAAATTTATTCAAAAACAACGGTTAAACTCATGCTATACCTTTTTGGAAAGCCAGAAATTTCTTATTTAATTTTATTTTAAATTAAGTAGTGCTAGTGAATAGTTTTTGAAAAATTAATTTTAAATCTCGAAAATGTGAAAAAGAAAAAAACAAAATAATGGATGGAAGTCAAATTTAAGGCAAACTTACTTTTGTTATTTTCAATTTTCTCAAAAACTAGACCACATTTTTACACCTGTTTTTCAGTGTTTGACTAAAAATTTATGGTAGTATTGTGTTTTTGACTAAAAGCTAGCAAAAGCATTGAATTTTGCAAACAAAATTAGTACTTAAATACATAAAATTTTGAAAAAAATAAGTTTGAAATTGTTTTTTTAATTTTTTTTTTTATTTTTGAGTTTGAAAACTAATTTTTCAAAAATTATTCACTAACACAACATAATTTAAAAAGAAGAGATTTCTGGGTTTTCAAAAAAAGTATAACATGGCATTGTAAGTTTAACCGTTGTTTTTAAATAATTTTTTTTCTGTTTTAATTCAATTTTTTAGAAAAGACCCGCCCCCCTCCTTTACGATTTTTTCTTGTCTTAACGCAACCTAACTATCTTTGGTGCACCTTATATGGAACACCCTGTATATTGCCAAAAAGCGAATACATAATATTTTTAATATTTAAGTTTATAAGTGGCTTTGCCTACTTTTCTTGCTCAAAAACTCAGCACAGACCACAAACACAAAGAAAGCAAAATAGAACGCAACCAAAAGTCAGCCCAGGCAAAAATACAAAGTACACATAAACATTTTCGACATATCAAATATCTTTGGCAAACTATTCCGACAGAAATTCAATTTCAATCAATTTCATTGAAACGATGCGGTCGATAAGATGCTATTGAACAACTTCGTATTTCAATGAATCGCCCTTAAGAGCTCGATAAACCGACCACCGACCGTCGACACATATCGGACATCCAAGTCCAGCCCGACTATAACCAATGGATTCCGGAACTGGTATTTTGCTGTGACGTATTTGAGGTTAAGGTGAAACAACAAAACAGCATTGATGCTCTCAGAAGCCACGTCATTATTTCAAAACCCGAAACTGTTTGTTGCCTGTCGAAATGGGAAATCGAAGACTATTTTTCGTTTCGGGGGTAAATACATAGTTGGCTGGGGGTGATCCAGATTCCAGAGTACAGACCCGATTTTGCACATAGCTCTATATTGTCGTTTGTAATTTTAACGGCCCTCAAGTGTGACCATTTTAACTCAAGGAGCCAACAAACAACGACTGACAGCACTTTATATTTGTGTATAGTATATGTGAGGCTTTGGAGATGGGCAAAGGAATGGATGTGAGTTGTGAATCTGAACCTGGAAGAGGACAGGACATATTATATAAACCTCAATGTGTCCTTTTTAATACCTATACTTTAGATTGTCTGTACATATGTGTATGTTTATAGTTTCTCGGTGCTAAATAAAGAACACATACACGACGACATATCATCTCTGGGGCTGGGGCAAGGACTGTATGGGTCCTTTTGAAGTTTTTAGAGACGACAAAACGACTCCAACCACTATGCTCGTAGGTATATTTATATATGACGACGACTTGGGAAGGGGAACGACTATGAAGAATGAATCTGGACGTTGAATTCGTGTAGCAATTTCAAAATGTCACACATGTGCTCTCGTAATGGTTAATTAGAGCTTCTGCCATTTCAGAAGCGTTTTGGTGACTGGCCAACGTTAATTTATTCCTGTCATTGTGCTTTATGGCCGCCATTATGATATGTAATAGAAAAGATCATTCGTACAAGTTATTTCATTTGCGTGTTTGGAGTTACATAATTTCATGCACTTGTGCTTCAGTTTAATTTAACTTAAATGGCTTAAATACTTAATCCTTATTATTTTGTGCTAACAATGAATTAACGGAGTTAATTAAAAAATTTTATAGCTATGTGTAGCAGTAACTATAAGCTCTATAATAAACCGAAGTCAGGAACTATCGAATCTATCAGTTATCTGAAAAAACAAAACTTTTTTTCTGTTTCCTGAATAAAGAAATTACAAACGCATGTAATGTAGAGTTTACTACACTTGTCAAAACAATTAAGGGAACAAACAAAAGTTACTTTTTTTTAGTGTTTTTGAAGAGGTGTATCTCTGTGAAAAGTGGTCGTAATTGAGATGAAACAAAAAGCATTCTAAAGCTTTATATTTTTTGTATTGAGAAATTTTAGCAAATAATTTTTTTAAGGTACCGTTATTGCGCAATCATAAGAAGCAGCACGACCTAAAAATTTTAACTTTAATTTTTTTTTTTTTAAAGATTGTCATTTTTGTCGAAATTTTTTTTTCTGAGCCAATTTATTGTTTTGTTTCGATAACTTGTTTATTAAGCTTTAAGGTCGTCTTTTTTCGTCATTCTAAAATGTTTTCTCAGAAGAATATCTGGCTTTGAATAAAAAAAACAGACTTTTGACTTTGACTACCAATATCTTCGCAAGGAATGATGACACAAAAAATTTAAAGGTAGTTTTAAAATCTGGAATTAATTTTCTACAAGAGTTTTTCAAAACTTTATATTGATTATTTTTTTTGGCTTCTCACAGTTACATTCAGAAAAGGTCAAAAAAACGACTTTTTGTAAATCTTTTACTGCTTTACAAATATTGAGTGCAGGACTTAATTTCATAAGACATTTTAAAGAACTATAGACCACCAATATTTCTGTAAAATTTCAAATCCATCTATTTAACCGTTTTCCTCTAATTGGTTTTTACGACTTTGATGATTCGATACAAAGTCTTAAAAACCAATTAAAGGAACCAATCAAAATCAAAACGAAAAGAACAATTTTTGTCCACTTTTTTCACAGTTTTGGGTTAATTAGTTAGTCCAATATGTACATGTACTTCACTTATTATACATAAGAATACTTCTTTTTTAATATGATTGTTTCAAATAAATAAATAAACTAAACTAAGGGAATTTTGTGAACAACAACAACAACTTAAAGGCGCTACCACCAATTGCTTACGAATTAATTTGTTTGGTATTTTAATTCGTTTTATTTTTGTTTGGCTATATAGCTATTTCAAGGGGTGCCAAGCCCTATCATCAGTCTCCTTTAAAGTGGTGCTGAGCTTTAATCCAATTTTATTTGAAAAACTTTCTACACACGGTATTTGAACCCGCGCATAAAGAATGGTCAAGTCTAATAAACTGACATTCTAGTATGAATAGTACAATAATTATAATAATAAACTAAGGGAAGTTTTGTATTTCTAAAAAAAAAAAAGAAAAACTCGATATTTTGATCAAACTTAAGATAACGATGATGTTTGCTGTCTTTTTGTACCTCGATCTACAGTCCAAACCACTTAAGCGATTTTCTTGAAATTTTGAACTCAAGATTCCTCCTAGAGGAGCTTCAAAAATAACGGTACTTTATATGCCATACAACTGTTATGAATAAGGTTGTTTTTTTCGGAAACGGATTTGGTAAAGTTTTGTGTTTGCTGTTATAAATATCTTAAACCTGCATTTTTGTACAAAAAATTACCAAAAACTGATATCAATGGTATCCTCCATAGAACCGTTTTATTATTTTTCGACTTTCTATAATCAATAATCAATATGTTTAGTCAGAAGGTACTTTTTAGCTTTTATATTAATATTTTTTGGATTTGAAAAAAAAACATCTAATTTTTTCCTGTTTTTGAAAAATCAATATTTTGAAGAAGATATTTTTTTTGTTTAAATTATGGTTTAAAGTGTATACATATTACTGTTTAAAAGGATATACCAATTTTTTATTTGAAAAACTCAGACAGGAGTTGTTTTAGCACATTAAAAAATAATTTTCATGCCTCTTTTCCATATTCTATATTTTTATTCTCATCTATGCATATGCAGTTACGAATTGGCAGAAAATATAGATCCTATCCATTTTTAATTGCTAGGGCAAGTATTGGTTTATTGAAAAAAAAAAGTTTGGGTTGTAACCAAAATTGACACTACGATGATGGAGAAGTCCGGAAAGTGGGTTTGGCCATACTGTCTTTTGGCCCGTGCATCCTCTGTAATTTGAGGTAAAGCCCAAACGGGTGAAACGATTTGCTTCAAATTTTGTACACAGAATTTTTATGTGATTTCCAGATTTGTAAACACTGCATTCAATTAATGACTGCAGTCAGTTAAGTCTGAGTTAATCGACTTAAATAATTGACTATAAGTCATAACTTTGATTTTTGACTGTGACTTTGAAACTCGAGTTAGCATTAATGTACAATATTTTGACTTATAAGTCAATTAGAGAAGTAAATAATTGATTTACAGTTAATTGACTGCATCACTTTTTGACCGGTTGCTGTCTTTAAGTCGCTTAAAAGTCAGTAAGTCATTTGACTGCAGTCTTTTAACTTAAGTCAACTACCCAGTAATGAAATAATTTTAACTACTACACTACAAAAAAATATGTAAATAGTTTTTTTTTCAAACGCTTAAGGCAGTAAAAAAATAAAAATGTCGTACTGACTTTTAAGTGACTTAAAGACTGCAACCACTCAAAAAGTAATGCAGTCAATTAACTGTAAGTCAAATGACTGCCTTAATTGACTTATAAGTCAGGATATTGTACATGACTGCTGACTGTAAAGCTAAGTATAGACGATTGTCAGATCTTACAATATTGTCATATCTGTCAATGGTCTGACAATAGCGGACAATTAGCTGACAATTGACAAATTTCTTACGATGTAAAATTGTCCGTTCACTCGATTGGTAGATTTTGTGCAAAGTCTGACAATTTAATTGTCAGCTCTTGTCTGACAATTTTCGGACAATTATATATCTGACAATATTGTCAACTTGAAAATTTTCTGTTCACACGGTTGGCAGATCAATAAAAATTCAAATCACAATCAGCCCTACCAATAATAAAATTTAGTTACGAGTTAAATATTTCAGTAAAATCACTGATCAGTGAGTAAAATGGACCATAATGTAATGGGCTCTAAATAAAAAACCGTGCATGATATTACCTAAATATTTACGTGGACTATTAATAATGAACCATATATTGAATTGACTCCAAAAAATTGAGAATATAATGTATGGTTAATTATTTAGGATCCAGAACGTTATGTTTCCAGAATTTGATGTTCACTTTATTTCATCGTATTTAATCTTCATTTGAGTAGATATCTTTCAATGGTTTATTTATTCCGAACAAAACTACAAAATATAGATTTTTTTATTCAGTTTTGGAAAAACTACAAAATTCCTGCAAAAATGTTTTTTTTTTTCTCTCAACTCGGCTCTAACCGTTTGACATTTCGAACAATGAAGAAATTGTCAGCAATTGTAAGATGTTTTCAATGAAATGAGTTAACAAGAAGTGCTTAAATGTAATTCTATTGCCTCTTTTCTATCCGACTACAAACTGAACAGGAAATTAAATATCATAAAATATCTTAAATAGAAGATATTTGCATGTCATTGCCGATGCTATTTTCCCGCATGGAATGCTGCTATGCACAAACACGAAAAGTTCGTATCGCTGTGGTAATCGAAACTACGTCAAAATATTCGAGCAAACTGGCAAAGTAACGTCGACGTGCGGGTGTACTATCATTTTGTAATAATAATAGTATAACTAAGCAATCGTATAACTATGTACACCTCTTAACAGCAAAAACCGAAAGGTAGCTCTTCTGGCAGCTAGAAACTTTGATCCTATATAATTTTCGACTATGAAAATAATTGGAAAGGGCTTTGTAGTGCAGTTGAGCAAAACACCAAAAAACAGTGACTAATGATATAGTATCCGCCCCAGTCGTTGTGCCGCACATCACTGGCGGTTCCATTGAATGGAAAGGGAACTCAGCGGATACCTGAACGTAGTTTATGTGCAAATAATTGAAGAATATCGTGAAACTTCAATGACGATGATGGAGTGTGACAAATTTACTAACTTCCGATTTGTGTTTTCCTGTTTTCTTATCACGTTCCGCTAGAATTCGACCTACAACCGCTCACAAGAACTTTTGCAGCCAAAGTATTTTTTTTTTTTTTTATTGAGAGTGAGCAAGAAAATTTATACTTACAAGAGTTTTATAAATGCTCACACAGTGGGGTTTTGGAATGTTTTTAAATATTTTAAGTTACGAACTTATACTGATACAAGTATTTGGGTGTTTTTAAGTTACCTATATCGCTAGAAAAATAATACATTGATAGGTTTTGTTTTGCTTTCAAGTAAAATTATTTAAGTTTGTCGTAAATTAATATATATTGTGGAAAGGATACCTTATTGATATGTTGCATACTACCGTGCGGAAGAAGCGAATAAACTCTTGTGTCTTGGTATATTCTTTACCTGTTGTAGAATAACCTACCAGATATTATTATTGGATTGGTTGCAAACAAATATTAAAGCTTTGAAATTTGAATTTATCGACTCCGAATCAACTTAACGAAAAGTTGTTCTAGAAAGTCGCTGGAGCGGTTTTATTCATTTATTAAAAGCTTAAAAGGACTTTTATAAAGTAAAAATTTTGATAAAAATCGGTTAAGCCGTTAGCGATAAGTTGAAACTAAAAAAAAGTTACTATGGTAGGTATGCGTTAATAATAGTAATTGGCAAATATTTTTTACCATAATGCAAACCATACTCACAATAGTTTACACAAAAATTTTGAACAAAATTGTTGAAGTTGTTTTTGAGATAAAGAACTTTTTTTAAAACGGTTTTATGACAGAGGTGCCGTTATTTTTTGTAGCTAAACAAAAATTCAATTTCGCCTATTGGAAATCACCTAAGAAAATAGGTGTAGATCGAGGTACAGGCAGGCGACATACACACAGGCAGATGGAACTTCGCCAGGTTGGAAAGAAATGTCGAGTTGCAAGTAAAAATATGTACGGTCAATTTATATAGTTAACCTTAAGTGATAATAGTCTTAAATATCGAAAATAAAAGCATTTGCGATATATTTACAGTTTTGTGCTTTTAACACCACTTAACAAAATTTGTTTTTGTTTATAGAATCTAGTGTACACTGAAACTAAGGTACCCTTTTTTCGGAATAACCAGCAATATCTATCTACACTGATAACACCAAATACTCAGTGTATAGATGAAAGGAATCGAATGCAATGATAACTCTAAAAACAACACTAAGTACACTGACATGGCACGAATGCATTAGATAAAACAACGTTTACTTAGCTAAGTTGGTTTCTAATTTAGCTAAAAAGCACGACAGTATAGTGTAAAAAAAAAAGTTTTAAATAAAGGTAGGTCTGCTGTAGGCTTTGTGCTCTTAGCACCCCATATATAGGATATTCGCAAAAAAAAGTATGCAGTCAAAGGTCAAGGCGATTTTTGGCACCTCATTTATGGGATATTCTCAAAAAAAGCATACCACTTAAAGGGACACTGGATAGTGACAAAAGGTCAGGTAATTTCAGTAATTGGTCAGACATAGGTTTTTTTTAAATTAATTTTTAAAGTTTTTTTTCAAGGCATTACAAGGTCACATAAACTTTTAGCACCTAATTTATGGGATATTCGAAAAAAGTATACACCATCTAAAAGGTTACTTAAAAGGTCAGGAAATTTCACATATTGGTCAGCTGTAGGTTTTTAGTTATGACTTATGAGTTGAACAAAAAAAATGAAAGGTCATTGGCCATTACCTTGAATTTTTTTTTTATAAAAATTACAATAAATAATCTATGCCTGACCAATTACTGAAATTACCTGGCCTTTTATAAGGAATAAGTAACCTTTTACATTTAATTTATATTAATTTATTTAAAAAAAAAAAAAACTTTTTTTAATAACATTAATGTATAAACTAAAAAAAGAAAAGGAAAATAAAAATTTAAATTCATTTTTTAATTTTAAAGTTTCAAAGTTTGTTATTGTTTTTTATTGTTACTCCAAAAATGCCATTAACTCAAAATCGGAAATTTTGTAGTTAGGGCCATTACGAAATTATGGGCAGAATAGGTGTGGACCATTCTTACCGCGACACCCTGTATATATGTCATGTGTATGTACATTTCATTAGATGCTCATTAGAACAATGTCTTAAAAGTTGGGCAAATGGGCAAATCGTTGACCGGAACATTATTTTGTCTGAGAGAAAGTTAACTTGTGTTGAGAAAATTGAACATTTTGATCTTCTTTAAAGCATTATTTTTTCACGCTTGTGTGCTTGCATACTTCAAATATTCATGAAGAAAAATGCTGCCCTATCGTTTTTTTTTTGTGTTTAAAAGCTGACTGGTAAACCAATCGGTGTTAGGAGGTTTTTTTTTAGGATAACATATGTTGCATGCATCACTACGTAGAGTGGTGAAAAGTAAAATTAAATTTAAGGACACAAAAGTATTACTGTAAGAAGCTTCTTTTACATACCAGCAGTATTCATGTTACAAAAATTATAAAGTGAACAACATATATAAAATTAACTCAAGTGTATAAGTAGAACTTTTTAAAATATAAAATATTCAAAAAAAAAGAAATAAATATTTTATTTTGTATGCAATATTATTTGAACTTATTTAAAACTGGTTTAAAAATATTTTATTAAACTGGTTTATTAGGTATTTTTATTTTAATATTTTTTAGTCAAACACTAAAAGCAAGGTGCCCTTAAATGTCTTCTAGTTTTTGATAATTTTAAACATAAAAAAGGGGGTTTTCCTTAAATTCGACTTTAATCCGTTATTTTGTTGCTCCAAAGATGTTATAGTTTCTACTAAGGCAGGTTGAATTTTGTCTTTTTCAATTTTACCAATATTAAGAAGATATTTAAGCATCTGGTTTTAGTTTAAACGCAATTTTTTTTCCAAATTTTGGTTTTATAATCAATTTTTCAAAAATTGTTCAATTAAAAAATTTGAATAAAAAAAAAAAAAATATTTAGAAGAATAGATTTTCGACCTTAAAAAAGTACAACCTGATATTGTAAGCTTTGTCGTAGTTTTTTAATGATTTTCTTTTTTCTATTCTATATCAAGTCAATTTTTTAGAAAATCGATGCTCCCTCTTAAACAGGGGAGATATACCCCACTCTCATACAATTTTTTTCTTCTCTCCACCCAACGTACACGCTCTACCCATTTTAGTCGCATGCTAAAAAAAAACACTGCATAATTCGAGTTGGTTTCCGAAATCAAAAAATGTGTCCTATATATCCTTTTAAATAAAAAGCCATCACTGTGCAATCTAAGTTATGAAAAATTCTTCTCTGTCAGAACCATCTTCGCATCTACTTCGCTCCATCACTTTGTGCAGAGCGAAATCGGAGCGAAGTCCCAGCTAATTAGTAAGTCAGTCACATTTCGCTTTCAAATTGACTCGTATATCCACGCAATCTACAGCGGTTGGCCCCCCTATCGCCCCCTTCCATACAAATATACAAGGCCATTTCTTAAACTGCAGGAAGGAAGTGGTAGTAACACGTACTTGTTTTGTGGAAGGAAGGTAGTTTCAGGTGTTTGCCAAACTTCTGTGGTAGAAACTAATCAAGTTTTGTTTTGTTCAAGTGAACAAGCAAGTTGAGGTGAATGAGTTCATGGTGGGGCGGCAGCTATAGGTATATAAGTACATATATATAGTATATAGAGGACGACAAGCGGCAAAGGATGTGCGAATGAAGAACCAATTCATTCCAAAGATGAATATACTTAGTATTCCATGCGAATGCATAGAAGAACACTTTCAAAGCTGAATATTTGTTTCGCGAAATTAAAATACGCTCTGCTAAGAATGAACCAAACCAACAAAAACTTTATCATGAATTAGTTAACAAGTATAAATTAAGTATTTAGAGAAGTTTTCTTTTCTGATGATGGGCTTGGCTGCATTGCCATCATCTATACACAACCGATTACTATGCTTAAAAGCTTGAACAAAGACTAAGAAGTTTCAGCGATGAAATAGAAATAGCGAAATTTCGTTTGAAGGCGGATTATCTGCTATACAAAGTTTATCATGCAGAACTTAGCAAATCCATTTTCTCAAAGAAAATCAATAAGTAATATAGACAACATAAATAGTAGTTTACTTTTGGTATACAAAGAAAATAACGGGAAGTATTTTGAAATTGCAATTTCTATTTCGAAAATCTATTCATAGTGAATATTTGTGATGCTTGCTATTTTTGCATTTAAGATAGTTGCAGCTGTAAAGGTTATTAAAACTAAACGATTTTCTTTGACAAGTAGATTTAAGAGAATAAGCACAAATAAAGAGATGATTTAAACATTTTTAATTTGTTTTCATTTCAAGTTGTTGATGGTTTTTTTTTTTTTAAGAAGCTGAATTAAAAGCTCTATGGAAAAATTGCATTTGGATGCTTGATGCATACAAACATTTCGATCGTCCTATAGCTCTTAATTGATCTGTTTAAACTGCAAATTCCTTCATCAAATAACTAGATGATGGTAGAAACTGTTTGTTTTTTTTTGCTTTAAATAAAATATGTAATAAAAAATAATACGATTTTCTTATAAAGATAAAGTTCATCTTCAAACTGCTCAAGAGCTTCCAAAAGATGCACTAAAGATTATAAAATGTTGCTCCTAATTTTTGAATACCTGTTTGGTTTTAAATGAAATGTAAGACTTATAGATTCAAAAAGCCTTTTGATTACATTTAAGAAATGAAGCATTCAGTATTATTGTTATTGTATGGGTCGAAATCAATACAAGTTTTACATGCAGACAAAATTTATCCTGAAAAACCACAAGTTTGGAAATTAATTTTGGAAAACTGTTCACTAAAACAGCTTAATTTAAAATTAAAACAAAAGCAGAGATTTCTGTAGTAGCCCGTGCATTGGACTGTCATGCCAGAGGTCTGGCATGACAGTCCAAGCACCACCTTAAGTTTTTTTTCTGGGCTACTGCCTCTTGTGAGAAAGTGACAAATCCGCCAAGAGTATCTCTTGTTATAGAAAAGTGTCTCTCACCTTAGCCGTTCGAAATCGGCAATAAACTGTAGGTCCCCTCCATTCCTGCAGACACCCACACAGGAATGGATGAGAGTTGTAAGTCACTAGGCCCTGGTCTGTCTTTACAAAAAAGCATGTCGAATGTAACTGTTACCGTTTTTTATAATTTTTTTTCTGTATTAAGTCAATTCTCTTAGAAAATTGCCCCTCCTATTTATTTTTAATTTTCTCAAAAACTAAGAGACATTTTGGCATCCGGTTTGAAAATTAATATTTCAAAAACTATTCACTAAAACAGATTTGCTTGGAAACAAAATATAAGAAGAGATGGCTTTATAAAAATTTTATCATGGCATTGTAAGTGTAACCATTGTTTTTTAATAATTTTTTTCTATTTTTAGTCAATTTTTTTAGAAAATCGCCCTTCCTGGCTAAACGGGAGGAAATAGACCCCCTCGCATACCAATTTTTTCTTATCTCAATCAAACTTATATATGCTCTAGCTTTTTGACACACCTTAGGTTAATCACCCTGTATAATACACACAAAATTTATTAACATAGCTATCTTTATCACTGATTATGTCTAAATCATAAATTTCAGTAAGATACCTAGAATATGGAATTTTTTGAACTTTTGGACTTTCGATAACCCACAGAACTTACTTTGATTGTTTAAATTTTTTTCTGTGAGGTAAGTACCTTACTACTTCTTCATTCCGTGAATCAATCTCTTTCATATCCCTCTTACCTACTGTAGCACTGAGTTGTATTCTAGAAAGTTAATTTGGTTTTTCCTTACCTATAACGCCAAAGCTAACTAGCTTAGGGTGAAATAGTCTTATCAATCTAAGAAAAAAATCCGTCAACGAGTATAGAACCAAAGCCATATTGCCCCAAAAACACCGTTGTGTGATTTGATAACGAAGGTCGATTTGTAACACATACATATACACTGTACCGATCAAAAGTAATTTGTATGCCAAATAATTTTGTTTCGAACACGGCATCACCTGTAATCAAGTTCGTTTATCAGCTTTTTCGTTTTAAATTGTGGCAGGAAATTTTTTTTTTTTTATTTTCTTTTTATTGTGGGTTAAGAAGTTGGTACCATTTAGAAATCTGGAGTCATAAAAATAAATAAATTAAATAAATTTGATGGCACAACAGCTCATGAAGAACTAGGGCCTAGTGACTAACAACTGTCAACCATTCCTGTGTGCGTGTCTGCAGGAATGGAGGGGACCTACAGTTTATTGCCGAATCCGAACGGCTAACGAGCGGCACTTTTCTGTGACAGTAGATACTCTTGAAGGATTTGTCAATTCCTCGCAAGAGGCAGTAGCCGTTTTTTCTTTTAAATAAATAGGTGGCGAGGCTGGGGATTGAACCTTAGACCTCCGGCATGACAGTCCGTCGCACTAACCATCACGCCACGGCTACTACGAAAGTAGTAGGAGTCATCCCTCATCCAAATCAACAACAATATTTACACATCCTAAGTCTCATCCTGAACTAAAATTAGAAACTCATCATTACTATCATCTCTTTAATTTTAACTACCTATTCGATTTACCATCATTTATCATTTCATTGTAGAAGAAGATTTTAAATTTTTTATTATAGAAAATAGAGCTACTGCGTGGAAATAACGCCAGAGTTTTTTTTTTTTTTTTTTACAAAAACACCAGATAAAATTTCATTTACAATTCTTGGTCCTTTTCTTGGACAATTTATCACGAATCTTTTGAATTTTGTCTAATTTTTAGTCTGAAGTTTTTTCTATTAAAAAAAGGCTAGAACCAAAAGTCTGCATTTTTTTCTTTATTATTTTGGAATTTCTTGAATTTTTTCTAATTTTTAATCTGAAGTTATTTCTATTTAAAAAAAAAAGCTGGAACCAAAACTCTTGTATTTTTTTCTTTATTATTATGTAAAAAAAAACAGATAACTGTTTTAAATATAATTCTTATAATAAATTATCAATTATGTAAGAGATTCTTTTTGATGGTATCTTCTGTTAACATTTAAAATGAGTCACTTTTTTCGAAAAAAAAATTATTGTTCATAAAGAAAGAATCCGCTTAAAAATTAACAATTCAAGACAAACCCATAATTTATCAAAAGCATAAGAGCTTAATTTAAATGGAAAAATAAGGCGCAAAATACATCACAAACTTAAGGATGAGAAAATTACGTTGATATCTTGATTTTTCATGCTGGCTGGTAACATTCAAATATGTTTTTTAAATTAAAACAATAATCAGCCAATTTTTCAATCATGAGTGAAACATTCAGTTATGATTCAGAGAAATTAATAGGAACAAATTATAACTAAAAAAAAAAAAAATAAAAAAATCTTTAACTAACAATTGAAAAATTGGCTCAAAATCAAATACCGGGAGATTTTTTAAAATTTAAAATGTAAAAACAGGAAAACCGAATGCTTTGCCCAAAAAGTGCAAAACTTCTATGGGATATATAATTTGTAATAAAAAGAAAATGCACTACTGCATACCACGAACTTTCACTTGTAGTAAAAGTTTCTTCGAATTTTAAGGATAAAGTATGTTAAAAGTTACTTATAAATAAATAGCACAACGGTGGCACAACGGCTCATGAAGAACCAGAACCTAGTGACTTACAACTCTCAACCATTCCTGTGTGCGTGTCTGTAGGAATGGACGGGACCTACAGTTTATTGCCGAATCCGAACGGCTCGGCTGGTTAACAGCACTTTTCTATGACAGGAGATACTGTTGGAGGTTCCTTAAGAGGTAGTAGCCCTGAAAAAAACTTAAGGTGGAAGTGGCTGGTATTGAACCCAGACCTCCGGCATGACAGTCCAACGCACTAACCATTACGCCACGGAATACTACGTTAGAAGTTACTTAGTATGTACACACTATCCGTATAACAAATCATGAAACACGTTTTAAAATCGATAAAATAAGTACCTAAAATGTTTTAATTTTAGAATGAAGAACGTCATCTAAATTTTTGATAAAAATATGAATTTATGCAGAAAAAAAATTTTAAAAATCGATGGATTTATTTATAGTTTTATCTAACTCTTTTGGATTTTGAATAAACCCTGCCGTACGACCTAGGTCCTTTTGTCCTCTAATTTGCAGAAGAAGTTTGAATTGAAAAAAAAAAAAAAAAAACATTTCCTAAGAGGATTAAAAAACCTTATTTTGAAATAAAGAGCTTTTTCTATACTATAAGTAAAGGTATATTAAATCTGTTTATTTCGGTATCTAGGAAATTATATGATTGTCTGTATTAATTTCCTCTTGGAATTAATTTACGTACAAAAACATTAATAAAAGCCAAAAAAATTCAATCTAACCTCTAGCTCCTTGAGGCTGATGTATCATTATTTAAAAAGAAAATGATAGGTACATAAAGTGATATATCCGTCAACCTCTTAAACGAGATCTTATTTCAGAAGAAGAAAGTAAGTAAATCATCCTATACTTGTACTTCACACAAAACTCTTGTACCTTGTATTCTTTTAAGAATGCTCTCGACAAACAAGCACGTATCATATTATGTTTCAGCAATTAAACTCCCAAATGCCGTCTTCAAAAAAAAAAAAAAAAAATGTTACATGTCTCCCATCAAAAGCAAACAAAACGTATCCACTTTACGAAATAAAACACGAGAAAGCAAAGTACCTATACCTCTACACATTTACCCAGAGCTTCAGGTTAATTTCAGCAAAAGAATTCCAATATCGAACACTCGAGTTTTTGTTGTTTTGCTACGCTATGCTTGTACCTACAGCTCCAGCTACAACTGTACTGTAACTATGTGTATTTTGGTTCCAATTTCATTTTCTTTGAGGTAATTCACTGGAATTTATGTCCACGTTCCGTTCACGTTTCTATACGTCCTACCGTGGTAGCTATAACATAACGAGAAGCAAAGCAAAGCGTAAATGTATCTATAGCATTTATTTATATCTGGAGCTACTTCCATTTAATCCAATTTGTCTGTCGAAAATGCTGCTGAATAAAAACAACGTTGTCAACACTAAGCCCGTGTGCCCTCGTCCGTGTGTAATAAAATATCAACTACATTTATATTTACACCCGCACTTGTGCCTGAGTGCGCTTCTTTTTCTTTCTTATTATTACGGGAATATTTAATACAATTACCGTTAATAATTTCGTATACACTTTTCCCATCAGGACATCGGGTTAGAGCTCTCGGAGTTGTGCATGCGAGCAGCAGCACACGTGGTGTGCTTTCTATCTCTGCGACTTTTTTGTATCCCGTCTCCCCATTTTTCATTTTGTAATTACAAATGTGTCATTACGGGGTGGCACACGTCCTTATGCTAAATACTCATTCGTATACTCACAAGAGTCACAAGTCTCAGTTGTAGACGCAGCAGGATGAGCTGAGCATAGAACAAGTGCGAAAGGACGATGAGGGAGCGTTGAGTTGTAGCTGTCGTTAAATATTCATTAAAATTACCAACATTATATGCGACTAGGAATTGTAATCGTATTACATCTATGTATGTATGTTTATCGAATTGAAGGAGGTTTTCTAAATGAAATGCAATTTTGCTTAATGTGTGAACTCTATGAATCCTTACATAAGGGCCGAACCTCTCTATACGTGCAAAAAGAACTACGCACCTGGTACAGCGTCCTTAGAAAATGCATGTCCGACACTGTATCTAGCTAGATAGTTTTAAGATAGATATATTTTGGTTTGCGGGGAATACTGCAATGCAACTACCTTTTTTTCAGATATAATGTAACAACTCATTTGGTATTCCTTCTATTTTCTCTCACGGTTGCATTTATTAAAAAGTGAAGTATTAAGGCGCGCGGTAAATTAAATAATAAAAAACCAAATACTAACTGTGTTGTCAAGATCACATTATCAGTTAAATAATATTTAGTCCCTAGCCTACTAAAAAATCCTATTTATTAACAGTTTTAATCGATTGTCTCAACTACACAAAGCTATTGGATGTCCAAGCCTATATTTTAAGGAGGGTACATTCAGTGAACAAGATTTGGCTAATTTTTTTTTATAAGGAATTGAAAAGTTATCTGGAAATGATGAAAGGACATTACATTAATTCATTCAAAAATGACAGAATATGTAGGTACATACAGGAAAATCAGTGACGAAATATTAATACAACTACTGTTGGAATGCTTTTAAATAGGTACATAAGGCTAGTTGGATAACTGCGAAAGGCACAGTTTTTCAGTTAACAAGACTTAGTTAACTGTAGATATAAATTTATTTACACCTCACTCAAGAAACAATTTAAGAGAAAAAATATTCTAAATGACCTAAAAAATTCGGAGGATAAAAAAATCAAAATCATCTGTTCAGTAAATCCGGAGTTAAACCGCCAAATTTATTCAGTTAACTCGGGCTTAACTTTACTATCGCACTCAAAGGCTTAAGAGTGTTCTAAAGAAATTCAATAAATAACTGTCTGAATACATATACAATTATACATGTTAACGAATAATTAAATAATAGTTTTTAAGCGATTTTTTTTTTTTTAATTATTTTTTTTTTAGTACAAAATTTTTAAACATTAATAAAATCTTTATCTGTATTTAAGTATTTAATAAATTTATAAACTTCTTCATTTGTCGCCCGGTTAGGGTCAATTTTTTACAAAAATACTAAAATGCAAACACAAACATAAAACGCCCACACATATTATAACTCTATAACTTTTTATATTTTTTTAAATAAAGTTGCTTAAATGGAATATTTCTTAAAAAAATAATTTTAAAATTCAAACCTCTAAAAAAATATATTTTTTTTTAAACTAATTTAAAAAAAAAAATATTATTTATTAACTACTAAGTAGGGTTGTTCCATGAAAAAATTGGATATGAAGATACCAAATTCCAAAATTTATCTTTCCCTCTATCTATACTTCTTCTTCATTAAAAAAAAAAAAAAACTAAATAGAAATTAAATTAAATTAAACTATATTAAATTAAAAAAAAAGAATTGGTCATAATTTAAATTTAAAAACGTAAAAAAACTTTTATAATGTGAGTGAGCTCTTTTATAATTTTTATAGATAATAATTTTAGTAAAGTAAGTATTCAGTATGGTTTAAACAAAAAAAAAAAACATATATTCTCGTTTCTTCATTTCAGGCATCAACAAGTTTACTGGAATTTTATTAGTTTTCTGGAAATTCATATTTTTTTAATTTATTTTTTTTTCTTTAATCCAAAAATATTTTTTTGAAATTTTGTATATCTATGCAATATTATTTTTAAAAGAACCTCCTGCTTACGTTGTTTTTTTTTTCATAGAAATCGGTTTAACCGTTAATGAGAAAGTAAAAACCAAGATTGCTTACCAAAACACTGACGCTGAACCCAAATTTGCACAACTTAACAACTTTTGTGCCAAAGTTATTTGTGCTTAAAATATGCGTATCTAAAAAAATTGTTTTAATTCGAAATCATTGTTTTCGAAAACTGTTTATTGAAATAAAACTTTATTTAGAAATAAAATAAAAGAAGTATAGTACCGGTATTTTCGTTATTATATTTTTTTTTATCTAATTTAAGCCAATGTTTAAGAAAAAGATCCCTCCCTCATAAACAAGGGGGTAAGAAAACCCCCTCTTTCAATTGTTTTTTTTTTATTGAACATGCTTGAAAATCAAACCACAAAGTTATGGTCAAAAACTTTGAAATACGTAAGAAAAAATTTCAAAATAACCATAAACACTGTATTAGAAAAAAAATATTTAAGTATATTTTAACCCTAACCACTTTCTTCAACAACATACCGTCTTATCCATCGCGTCAATGGAATGATCGTGAACCAATATACTTTGTCTGTTATTTCTGGGTAAATTGGTCAATAAACATTAAACGCAATAACATGGATATAGATTCTGTAACATTGTTACCCTTCGTGAGGTAATGTTTCCCCGGGAAAAAATTATTTTTTTCCAAAAATTTAATTTATAGGTATGTCATATACTGCAAAAAAAACCTGTTTCGAACATTCAAAACTCTCACTCCTGCTATTGAAGGTAGAAATAGTCTACCGGGGAATTCCTAATAGAAGTATTCTGCTCCCGGCCGGGACTTAGAACTATAAGTATGTTGAACCTGGGGTCATCCCTATCACTTAAAACAGTAACCCAGAGTATACATTATTTTATATGATTTTGGTATTCTTTGAAGAACGACGGACATTAGACCTTCAGGCTCTTCAAACTAAAATCAGATCCTGTATTTCGGCTTCAAGCTGCTGCGTTTTTCCGTATTGCTTGGTCACACTGCGATAGTGCAAGCAAACTACCCACATACAAAAAATGAGATTTGAGATTCGGGAAATAGTTTGTTTCCGTTCATCCAACACAATTTTTCTTTTTCCTGAAAATGGAGCTGAATGCAAAAAGGAATCACGTACCAGATTTTAAGTAGAATCATTTTGGATTCCATTGTAATGTTCATATCCCTGGCCCTGCCTTCTTTGCAAGGCTGAGTGTAGATGGTTTTGTTCAAAGTAACAGCACATCGACGTTGGACGGTGGTCGTTGCCTATTTCCATGTCAAGATTCAAGAGTCTTTTTACGTTTCCGAACACACATTTGCAGGTGTGCTTCTCCGAAATGATTATGGTCAGGAACGGAATATTAAATGATGTTCAAACCGACTGACCAAAAAAGGTATCAAAGGTGAAATGCTAATATTCGTAATGAAAAGTGAAAAATATGCATAGGTTCGAATGGAAGAGAAACAAAAGGGTTATATGCGGTGAAACAAAATTGCCATATTGAGGCAGAATGTTAAATTCTACAAAATTTCTCCTTGAGGTTAAATTGATCTAGGAAGTAGGCACGTAAATATATAGAATAGTTACTCGAAAAATGTTTGTTTTGGTGAAATAAAAAATCAGATGAGGGCAATATTGGCTAAATAAGATAAACTTAAATCCCGGGACGGGACGCTATGATCTTGCACAAAGCTTTTAAAGCTATTGGTTTAAGTGGAAAAGTTGTTAGGATAAAAGTTTTAGGAAGTCAAATTGATTCAAAATAGCTTTAAACGGCCTTTAGTCCATAAAAATTAGCATTTCGTCCCGGCGAACTCACTTGGACTCATCAGTTGACTAGTGAGGGCCTTGTCAATACGCAATTTATATTAAGTTCAGTTCATCTTACATAGTTCATGATGAGTACCTAGTGTGAACTATACCCAACCAGATTAGTTTACCAGGCCACAGCAGAAAAAAACTTCGAGTTTTAATGATCAGGAATTTTTTTTCGTAAGCACATCAGTCGGTTAGACATCATCTGAATAACATGGGGGCCAGGAAGATACACTACGCAGCCGAAAATTGGAATTATCGACCGGAAAAGTCAGAAAATCGAGGAAATTCATAAAAATATTTACGACTAGGAGCCAATTTCACAGTGCATTCTTTAGAACAGGCTTCATAGCCTGAATAAGCGGCACTTAATTCATCAAAATAGGAGACTGAAGTATCACTGATTCAGATTAGCTGGCGCTAAGATATTGAGCGTTTATCTGCCATATTGGCCACGTAAGAACCACTTTCTTCGACTGTGAATCTGGGCCAAAGCTTTTCTAAATTCAACTTAATGACATTAGAATAGATATTTTGTAGAAAGGAGGAAATGAAAGTATTGGATTTTAACATCATCATGTCGTGAAGTTACCTTACTTTTATTCAAAATTACCAGTTGCATACAGCTGTTTAAGAACCATTTGAGAAAAAAAACTACAAAGATTTTGATCAAAATTTTCTTATGAGCTTTATCAACGATCTGGCAACTTTACAGGAATACACACGTAACCATTATAGTAACATATTCCCCTCATAGCACCAAAAAAACAATTTTTGAATTGGAAAATTATGTTTCGGAATTAATTTTTCAAAAATTTTTTTTTTTTTGTTTGGAAATTGAATCTTACCATTTTTTTTCTTAAAAATATTCACAAAAGTTTAAAGTTAGATACGTATTGGAGGTTTTATATAAAACAATAATTTAACAAAAATCGACAGATTTAGAAGTCACTTCTATAAATATTATGTTTGGTTTATCAGCGTAGACAAGTCTTGTAACAGTAATAAAGGCTTTACGTATCCCCAAATACAATAATCAAGAGGCTTCGAAGTAATTTTCATCGAATATAATTTGGTGCAATGGTTAGTGCGTTGGACTATCATGCCAGAAGTCTGGGGACTGGGGTTCAATACCAGCCGCTTCCACCTCAAGTTTTTTTGTCGGAGCTACTACCTCGTTCTTGCGAGGAAGTGACAAATCCTCCAAGAGTATCTCTTGTCATAGAAAAGTGCCGCTCACCTAAGCCGTTCGTATTCGGCAATAAACTGTAGGTCCTCTCCATTCCTGCAGACACGCACACAGGAACTGATGTCATTACAATATTATATTTCTCTCTCAGAACCTTATTTTAATAAAACGAAATTTCAAATCATAAAAAGGAGTGAGTTTTTGAAGAGCTTCATAATGAGTTCGAAGACCTTAAATTTCATAGACTATCTCGTCTGGATTTTTCCATTAGACCTTTGAAATATTTTTTTTGTTTCTTGTTTCACATTAGTCATTTAGTATTTTTGGCTTAAAGCTGTTTAAATAATCAGCAGCACATTGAACTTGAATGTGGATGGTTGAAAATGAGCACGAAATATATTTTCGTTTTGCTTTTGACAATAATTATTTTGTGTGCTTTTGTTGCCCGTTACACCCGTTTATACCTATAACCACAAAAAACCTGCCACAATCACCATTACCTTCCTACCCCTATCGGCCTACCTCGACAGATATTTTATATTTTTATCAGGAGTCGTCTATAAAAAATACTTTTTATAGAATAAGTTACACTATAATATTTGAGCTAGGGGCCATCATACACTTGTGTTCAAATGTGTTTCTTTTACAGGGTTCTATAGCTAGTAACTATTATCTGCTTCCGAAAGCCCTATCCCAACTATATCACTTGCCTTTGAAAAATATCTTAAATTGCCTAAGTTTGTGAAGTAAATAAAACACAAACTATACCTAGAGGACAGTCATAACATAACAAAATCAAAGGCTTCAGCAGCGATATGTGAACTTTTGCAAAAACTCCCATCCATCTATAATACACTCTCACATAAGGATACTCAAAAGAGCATAGCAACACAATCTCGTAAGAACTCATAAAACTTTTCACATAAAATTCAAAATTTTTTTAACGGCAATAAGATAAACACAAAACATTAAATCCTTCCAAAAATGACACTTGTGTGCGATGCGATGTGCTGCCGTTGAAGTTTCAAGAGTTCGCATTATTTCGTTCTGCATAGTTAAATCACGTAAAAGGATGGTTTTGTGATTCTCAAAATTTTATATTAGATACTTGTGTTTTGAATGTTTTCTTATTTTTTTTCTAAATTGATTTCTTTATTCAAGAATAAAAAAAAAATCAAAAGAAACTTAATTTAAATTTGTACTACTTTGGGATTCTCGGATGTTAAGCATTCAATAACGACACACATTTCAGAAAAATTAAAAACCAATGAAAAAATAAAATCGATTCTCTTTCATTACCTCAAGTTCTATATTATATCGATGATGATTCAAGAGCTTGTCGTAGCATTTGTAGTCAAACTTAACATGTCTGCCAATATTCACTGTAAAGTTTTGCAAGTACATAAATGTAATTGGACCTTCAACTTGAAAGGTAAATTCAAACCGACCGACATCAGCCCCCTTGACAAGTATAATATTGAGAGAAGGACAGAAAAAGATACAAAAATATTCGCATAAGACACCAAAAGGTTTTTTATGACGTATTGGAACAGTTTACAATGCAAACATCATTCGCAATAAAATGTAGGTAAGGTAAACTGGAGGACATCCGGTAAATAAAAAAATAAAATTCTTAGTTTTATCTATTTAAATAAATGAATAAATTTGGTGGAATGACAAAAGCGTAGTGAATAAGAAAACTGTCTGCAGGATTGTAGGAGACCTACAGTTTATTGCCAAATCCGAACCGATTAGGTGAGGAGATGAACTTTTTTCAGTTCCCGTGAAAAAATTATTTCTGTTTTTAGCGTTACGTCTCCACTCATCTGTTAAAAGTAACGAAATAATACAATAGTTGCTCTGTATATGTACCTAAATTTCAAATATTTAACTCGAGCCTTATCTCGTAGACTTCGTACCACGCATTTTATATTTTCGTAAAAAAAAAAATGGTTGTACTCCGATGTGTCTATTTAGTTCAGCCATGTACCGCATTAAAAAAAAAAACCTGTGGTTTTTTGGGGATAGCCATTTAATTTAGCAATATTGAACTAATTCAAAAAAAAAAAATTGTGCTGCATTGTACTCAACTTGTGCTGCGAAGTGTTGTAAATATTTTTTTTAAACTTTCCAGATTTGATAGTTTTACGGCTTATTTTTTTTTTAATGAAGTTTTTTTTTAAAAAAAACTTAAAGTTGTGCCGCTTGTGCTCAAAAATGATACCAAGAAAATTAGCATATTTTCAACTTTAACGACAGAACACAAATGTTGCGAACCGCCTTACGTGTTAGTTAGCACCACCATTTTTTATTTCAAAACAAAGCTGCGCCGAATAGTACTAACATTATGCTGCATGGCGCCATATAAGTATTTATTTTTCTAATTTTCCAATTTTACGAAGGAATTTTTTTCGAAAACTAAACTTAATCAGTTATTTGATCAGTTTAGTGCAGCCAATTCTCGAAGAGCGCATATTTGCAGCTTTTAGATCCAAAAATAAATTTGGTGAATTGTTGGACTGTCACGCCAGAGGGTTGGGTTTAATTCGAGCCTCTGCCTCTTGTGAGGAAGTGACAAATCCTCCGAGAGTATCTCCTGTCATAGAAAAGTGCCGCCCTACGTAGCCGTTCGGAATCGGCTATAAAATGTAGGTCCCCTCCATTCCTGCAAACATACACACAGGAATGGTTGAGAGTTGTAAGTCACTAAGCCCTAGCTCTCCATGAGCTGTTGTGCCACCAAATTTATTTATTTATTTATTTATGTAACAAAAAGATTTTTCATGTAAGTTTAATTTCAAAAATTTGTGCCGTATCTATATTGTTACTTCATTAAATAATCGTCAGAAAACCAATAATGGACCTAATGCTACCCAGTTTACCATATGTATATGTAAAGGAGGCAGCAGGTAGAGCGACTAAGCTTCTTAAATATTTTCTGAGAAAAAAAGTTTTATCTTCGCTGTTTCTGTTCAAGTTCACACAATTCAATTAATATTAACTACTGTTTTGGTGTTTATTTTTGCAATATTTATTGCTAAGATTAGCATGTCGATGTAGACACGTTCAATTTAAATATAAATACATAATTATGTTGTGCTTATATTTTACAAGTTTGTTCAAAACTTTTTTGGAGATCTTTCAATAAAATAATTCCACAATGCCAATCACTTTTTTTTCTAAGTATTGGTTTCGTGCAGACAAATAATATTCTGTATAAAATTACGATATGATGGAAAAGTTATTTTTGGGACACGTTTGTCGGGTGCGTTTTTACTCCTGTGCTTTTGTTCTTAGAAGTATTTCTTTAAAAGTTGGATTTGATCATCCTATTCGATTTATATTTTAAAGAATTACTCTTCTTCTATCTGTCTCAATAAATTAATCAATATCTTCAGGATTGAATTAAAAAATTAAAAAACAGCTCCAAAATTTACAATCTCAAATTACACACTCGTATGTAGGTACGTATATTTTTTTTAAAGCCAGAAATCCCTTCTTCTGTTAAATTTTTGCTTTTGATTCAAATTATGTCTTATGTCTTATGTCTTATGTCTTATGTCTTATGTCTTATGTCTTATGTCTTATGTCTTATGTCTTATGTCTTATGTCTTATGTCTTATGTCTTATGTCTTATGTCTTATGTCTTATGTCTTATGTCTTATGTCTTATGTCTTATGTCTTATGTCTTATGTCTTATGTCTTATGTCTTATGTCTTATGTCTTATGTCTTATGTCTTATGTCTTATGTCTTATGTCTTATGTCTTATGTCTTATGTCTTATGTCTTATGTCTTATGTCTTATGTCTTATGTCTTATGTCTTATGTCTTATGTCTTATGTCTTATGTATTATGTCTTATGTCTTATGTCTTATGTCATAAGTCCAGGGAACGGAATTTGTGGAAAATGAGTTTTTATTTTACAAAGTCTGATAAAATTTTTGATTTAAATAAAATACGATTGACGTTCTCCTGATTCCAACCATATATGCATTTTATTTTGCCTTTTTACCTTTTTTTGCCTTTTTTGCCTTTTTGCTTTTTTTGCTTATTTAACATTTTTGTTTTGCTTTTCCCATACATTTTTGCAATTCACCTATTGTGAAATCACCCACTGACCTCATTCTTAAAAAAATGTCCTTCTGGAGTTCAGTTTTTTAAAGAAAAGGAGCCTCAACTTCACTGCTACCCCAACATTTAGGAAAAATAATTTCAAAAAAATTTTAAATATTAAAATAATAAAATAAAAATAAGAAAAAATTGATTTCAAATTTAAAAAATCTTAGGGGGTGTGCTAACGTCTACGTTTTTTATCTAAAAAAATAGTCAAAAAATGAAGTAAAATTTCCGTAAGAAATAAAACTCAACCACTTTTGTATGAAAATTGTAGAAAATGTGTATTTTACATATATAATCATATGACCAAGTGTAAAGTCGATTACACATTGGTGTCATTAATTTTATTATATTTGTAGAAAATTGGAACAATTTGTGGATTGTATTGAAGGTACGTTCGCTTCAAGTTTTGATGCTTCGACTTCGAGTCATTTTTGAGTAATTTTGTGCTTGTACTTTCGTACAGGGTGGTTGGCAAAGAAGTTATAAAAAAAATTAATGCCGTGTTTTCTTCGAACGAGGAACTCACAATATTGAAATTTGAAAAATGTAAAAGCAGTTAGAACTGGTCAACAATATTGCAGCTTTACCCTAGACACCACTGGTACAAAACCCTGATTGCTCTTCACACAACACAAAATCAATAAACTAAATGTTATTGAATCATGAATTGAAAAATTGAATTTAACATAAAGATTATTTATTTTTTCTTCCAAAAAATTTCATCAAAACCATATAACGAAAAATCAGAACCTTGCAGATTTTAAGCTTTGCTCTTTTTTTGCTGTCTCGAAATTACATTTTAAATAACCCGAAAATAAAAAGAAAATAGAATTTATTTTACATAATTTATTGATGACTTAAAATTGTTTCTCCATGAATAAGAAACCAACATAATTTTTATCAGTACACTACAAATCAGATGACCTTAAAAACACTGTAACTAAGTAATTTTCGTTTTATACATTTTCAATAATGCAGCTGTTTGACAGCCAGTTCTGACTGTAAGTCGATATGGCAACTGACGACTTTCAAATCATGCTTCGTCAGTGATAATTATTTTTAAATAAATAACTAAAAAAACTTAAACTTAATAATGTTACATCGTTCCTTAGATCGAACATACATAACAAAAAAACTAAAAATAAACAAATAAATTAAACTTGGCAGTGCTGTTTTTATAACCAAACAAAATTAACTAGACTCAAAATGTTGCTGGGAATTTGAGTATGGGGATTATTTGGATTCTTCGGCAGCATCATCGGATGTCTCACTTGACTCTGGCACAATAGCTTTCGTTGCACTCAAAGTTGGTTCCTTTTCTTTGGCGTCTTCGTCCAAATGAACATCATTATCGGAACGGTTTTCCAAATTTTGTAATGTTACTTGATTATTAGCTTGAGGTTGTTCTATTGCTGTGAGAATAGACTGTAAGAGCCCCTGGGAGAGAACTTCTTCGTGGTTGGTATTCCCATCGCTGCTGACTAAAGACTCTGATGGACTGGAAGATTGAATTTGAATCTGGTAGGGCGATGCATGCGAGTTCTGTACCGGAAGCGATACTGATTGAGACTTTTGTGCTGAGATGACATTGAGACCATCCAAACCAGGAAGTTTGTCGGAATTGACTTCATCAGGCAGAGTGGTCACACTGGACCGTTTCGATTCGTAGCCGATGGCGTCCGGGCCACTGCCCGGTGCCGATGGAGGTGGTCCGTATGATAATGCTGGCCTGCCAGCGCCTTGTTCCAGAAACTGTTGTTGCTGCAGCTGATAATTGGCACCTACTAAATTCGGTCCATGCCCACAATCTTGAGGTTGATTAAATCTGGCTTCTTGGGCAAATGGCAGTCCTTGGGTGTGGATAAATTGCTGCCCACCACCACCACCAGCACCAGCACCGAAAGATGATGATCCGCCGAATGAACTTCCTTGATGTTGATGGCTGGATTGAGGTGGTGGCAGATACTGTTGCTGTGGTGCTGGGACTGGCAGAGGTGGCGGTGGAGGCAAATACTGGTTAAATGCATTACCACGTTCCTCTTCTCTATAATTTTGCTGGTATTGATTTTGGCTTCCTCCTCCTTGCTGATGGAATTCAATATTTACGGACTGTTGTGGCGGCAGAAGCTGTTGCTGGGGTGGTCCATATTGGCTGGCTGGTTCAGCTATTTCCTTTGGTGGTGGAGGAATATAGGTTGCTGGTTGATTCAGTGGCTTAACCCCAAATTGATCCAAATGCTGTACAGTTGCGCCAATCGATTCTAGCAATCCCTGTGGTACTGGGGGACGATAGGTTACCGGATTATTTGGTGGTGTTAAAGCGTTATTCAACCAAGGACGTTGATTGCCACTTTGTGTGCCATAGAGAATGCCAAGATTTGAGCCCTGTGATGAAAAGCTTCCACTATTTTCCGAATGGTGGTTAATATTGGCTTCGAAATTTCCGCCGCTATTGCCAATTAGGGGTGCTCCATATTCTCCACTACTTATTGAGTTGTATTTCTGAGCGTGTATCGAGTTGGGTGCAAATGAATCTTGGGGTGGTTTCGAATAAGTATCTTCAATCGATCCATGTGATGAAATCTAAAAATAAAATGAATTAATAGGTTTTTGTAAGTGATGTCACTTTTATCAGCTGTTACTCTTTTGCTTTCAAAATAAATAAAAAACCATGATTCTATTGAATGTAATATCATTTTTTTCTGTTTAAACATGAATTTACCTGTAAATTTTCAGATTCGATGGAATTCAAATGGTGGTCCCCTTCGCTGCCACCTCCGACGGAATGGAAATCAACTGGTCCCGATGCTGGAAGTGCTTGTGTAGGCGCAGTTTCGAATCCACCCGTCTGCAGGGCTACAGCAACAAGTTGCTCATCTGTTAACCCACCGAAGTTTCCTCCCCCTACACTGCTGTACTGGGTGATTGACTGTTGGCCTGAACCACTCGACACTGTGCTATAACCTGATTGAGTATGGATGTTATTATGTTCGACATAGTGACCAAATGGCGCCGGAATTGGTTTCCAGCCATCACAGGAAGCAGTATGGAAATGCCCACCAGAACTGCCACCATGTCCGTTGCCGTGATTTTCCACCTGAATTTGGACTTGCTTCAGGGGACCGCCGTTGCCGTGGGAGTGATGACCACCCTGGTAGCCTCCATTGCCGCCACTTCCGCTGGTTACAATGATTGTTGTCTCTGTTGGCCGGCGATTGAAGTTAGGCAGTGGGGGTGGTCCGTAACTTTGCTTTGGTGGGCCGTAACTGAGATTGGGCTTTCCAATGAACTGACCTGACGGTGGTGGTCCGTATGAGGTGTATGGACGGGAAATGAAACCGTTGCCGTTGGGTTTAAAAATAGGTGCAGGCTGGACCAATGGCAAGGGTTGAGGCAATGGTGGTCCGTAGCTGGCAGCTGGTCTTGGTGGGCCATATGTTCCTTGAGGCTTCAGAGGTGGACCGTAGGTGGAAAATGGCTTAATCTGAGGCGGTGGTCCATAAGTTGAAGGTGGACCATTTTGTAGATGAGGTGGGCCATAGAAGGGCCTTGGAACTCCAAAATAAGACTTTATTTGTTCGTTGAATCCACCGTTAAAGCCACCACCGTTGAAGTTTTGTCCGAAATTGAAATTCAACTTTGGAGGTCCATATTTCAGTGCCGGTGGACCGTATTCCTGGAATGGAATCTGTTGAGGAACTCCATACTCTCGATGAGGCACACGAATCTGTGGCGGTGGTCCATAGGACTGTGCCGGTATCCCCCGTGGAGGTGGTCCGTAACTATCGCCGATTCCTCCATTACTCAGAATACCTTGAGTTGGTACAGCTGATGCAATTACCAAAATGCATGCTATCCGTAGAATTGTCTGCAATGAGATAGAACAAATAATAATGGTCATAAATACCCTCCAAATACGTGAGAACAAGAAACTTTAAATATGAAAGGTGAAAATTACTAATATTGCCCATAGAATTGCATAATGTCACGAACGTGTGGTGCGCTTCCTTTATATAACGTTATATGTTTTTGAAACATTCCTCCGGTGTGTAATATGAAGTTCTGAAAATCAGGCGAAAACTTGCGCCGCAATTTACCCGCGAATGAGGTTTCTAGAGAGATGATGGTTGATGATGCTTGTTAGGCACCATCATACACGTATTACCCTTTCTAGGTTCTAGGGGGTATATTATTTATGTTTCCCAGGTGCTGATCTGGACGGTATTAGTATTCACAATGTGTCCTGCTACATGCTGTCGGTGTGCTAAACTCAAAAGCACACATTAGGTGTTTACGAGTTCGTCACATTTTCTTCTCTTTCTCCTTTTTTGTTTTTGAGATTGCTGGTGCAAAAAAGAGTTCTATGAATGTTAGTGGAAATTACGTTTTCGCGGATTTTTATGTGAAACTAAAAAAAGAAAAAAACTAAATTGCACTTTGAAAAGAATCGTTTAGGGCAAGGAATCTACTTTGCACACAAGCCCACATGCATTTTGTGTTTTTTAAAAGAAAAAAAAAATAACGCAAAGGAGCAAGTTAAACGTGTTTTTATTTATACTTTCCTTACGCTACGGGAAGCCTTTTTTTGTTTTGGGGTATGTGTTTTTTAAGGTTTTGAATAAAAAGGCAGAAGAATTTCGTTGAACATCCGACCACAAACACGGACGACGGAAGAAGATTGATCGGTGCATTTAATTTGAAAACATTAAATGTTTAAAAAGTATTCTGGGTGCAAGAATATGTTTACAAAAAAAAATAGTTTTATGAACTTTAAGGGACTATTTCTATGAACTTCAGAAGGTTAAGGCTCCTACCAAGGGCGTACGCAGTTGAGTAATCCACAATAAAATTTTACTTTAAACATGTCGTTCGTCATTACAAACAAAACGTTTCAATACTTTCTTCAAAGTTAACAAGGCATACAAATTTTTGGTAGATTTCTGTACTATAAACTAATGTGTTCGCGTTCTTTCCCTAACCAATTTTTTTGATTAGACACCCCTAAATGTAAATTTTATGCCCTAAACAAATTTATTTACAAACAAATTTTGTCATTAACCTCTGCCTCTTACATAAAAAAAGAAATAATTTTAAAAACATTTTTTATAGATTTTTTTCTTCTATAAACTTTGAATGACGTTATTTAAATATTCCGTAAAAAATTTTATGGGAAGATTATAGCTTTGGAAGCACGGGTTAATGAGCTCGACCAAGTTTTTTTTTTGGTCCATAGGCATAAACTTTTTATACAGGGGATGTCTGATCCAAACAAAAAATGAGTTTGGGAAGTAACGGACATCCTAATATGATTCATGCACAAGATGTTAAAATTTACCTTTTCAGTCAAAATAATGAAACGAAGATTTTTGTGTATAAACACTGAGTATTATATCTACGTTAGGAGGGTTTTTTTTGTCGAAATTCTACTTTTCAAAATTTTGTTTTTAAAAAAATTCTGCTTTTCAAAATTTTATTTTATTTTTTTTATTTTTATTCTGATTTTCAATATTGTGCTTTTCAAAATTGTGTTTAACAAATTTCTGTGAATAACAAATAAAAAAGTTTTGAAAAATAAAAAAAAAAATTTAAACTTTTTTTCATTATTTGTAGAATTTTGAAAAACAGTATCTTACAATTTTAAAAATTATGTTATGTATTTGTTAATAGAAATAATTTTATTTTTTTGTTATCGTCAGTCATGTAAATAAGTTTTTAAAATCTCAGTAAGAAAAGCTCTTATTTACTTTAAAAGCTGGATAACAGATAGAGCCATAAAATGGAGAGTACATAAAAGAAAAAAAAAAAGAAAATTAAAAATTAGAAAATTGAAAATAGACCCAAGCGCTAAGCCTAAGCCAAATAAGATTTCATAAGCAAATAGCTAAAAATAGCTTTCCTTTAATTTTTTCACTTTGTACCGACCGATATCTTGTTTAAAAAATAAAATGAAATAACTTGAGTGAGCTACCACCAAGTTTTATAGGCTAAAGTTATAGCTATTTCACGGTCGCCAGGCCGATCATCAGACTCCTTTAGTGGTGCTTAGTCTATTTATGTTCAATTTTATTCGAAAAACCATTTGCCCCACTGAGGCTCGAACCTAGACCAAGCGTCTCCGGGCCAAGTGCACTACGCACTGCGCTACCGAAGGTCACGTTATCATGTGGGCCGAGTGCAGGTTTGACCCCCCCCCCCCCCCCGCCCTCTTCAAAATTGGAATTCTGCGTACGCCCCGGGCTCCTACATTGATACACTTAAATCCCATTTTAATAGTTTGAAAGGCCCGCAGTTTTTCTTTCGAGTTTAACTCGAGTTTCGAGTTAGATCTTGAAACAAACATTTTTTCAGTTAATTCAAATCTCAATTAAACTCGGAGTTGACCCTGAATTACTCGGGTTTTCTTTCAGTAAATTCAGATTTCAATATAAAATTTGATTTTTATTCCACGGTGGATTACGATTTCATAGAATTTGTTTTTAGTCATGGTGTGTGTGTGTTCGTGTATTCGTGGAACTAATTATGGTAAAACTTGTAGCTATCAATTTTACTGGTGTATAAAGGTGTACGTTAAAACAGGGACAGATCTTCCAAGAAATCCAGATATGCAAAATTAATTTTTAATTGATATGGATATTCTTTCACATACAGAATATGATTGACATTAATAAGCATTTTAAGAAAAAAATTTTAACATGGAAAATAAAAAAAATAATATGTAGGTATTTTTTAAATGGTTATGTACCTATGCATACATATAATATCTAGGTTTATACATACAAATGCATACACAATACAAACTTTTTATATTATTTTCAGTTAAAATTTAATTCCATCAGCAATTATCTTGTTAAAAAATAAATAAATTTACAATTAATATTGATTCCCTGATATCCAGCGGTTTTTCATTTTTTTTTTTCACTTTAGGAAAAGCAGAGAACATAATATAAAACCAATATGTTTTTTCCTCGAAACTGATTTTCAATTCGTGGATTAAGTTCGTAGTAAGTAAATTAAAATTAATAATTCCCTTTATAAAGCATATTAAAACATTTCAGATAGGTATACTATATAAATAAAAATGTTATGAAAAGTTACCAAAAGGAAAAAATGAAAAAATAAATGTATGTTTGGGGGCCAATATTAATAATGATGAAATTAATTAATATAGTAATTCCAAAGAACATAAATAAATATTAAAAATAATAATAATAATTTGAGAAGGTATAGATGTATACCTACATTTTTATATACTATAGTAAAAAAAATTAAGGGAATACAAAAAAATTCACATTTTTTTTAGTGTTTTTTGAAGAGCTGTAGCTCTGTGGAAAGTGATTGTATTGAGATGAAACACAAAGAATTCTAAAGTTGTATATATTTGTATTGAAAAAATTTTAGCAACTCATTTTTTTAAGGTATTGTTATTCCACAATCATAGGAAACAACACGAGCAAAAAATTTTAATTTTTTTAATTATTTTTGAACAATGTCATTTTCTTTGAAGCCAGATATTGTATTGTTTATTAAGCTTTAATGTCGTATTTTTTCGGTGCTCTTCAATTTTTACAACAAAACATTTTGGAATTTTACCATTAAATTAAAAAATGTCCCCATTTTGGGGCTTACATCTAATGTCCCAGACATACATTAATAAACTTTCTTTCTTCTTCAAATTAATTTTTGCCATGACAATCACACGTTGCCTGATTTTGATTTCAATACAAATTATTTGCATAATTTTGCCCACCAGCTGCACTATTTTAACAAAGCAAAAAACTACCGTCTAATGTTTGATAGGAGAATAAACAGCTTGGAAAATTTAACTTATTTTCATTAACTTCATGGAAATGAAGCAGTTTAAGAATAAAAAAACAAAAAAAACAACAACAACGCGCAAAAAGTCATTAGGTTGTGCGGCACATCTGGCTGATGCTGCGGGTGAAAGTTTTGTTTGGATAGTTAAAAGCAACCTACGCTATACAACTTCTCTTGGAAAATAATCTCTCGCTTTAAAACTGCATAACAAAGCACTTTTAATAGCACTTACAGATCGTTTACTTTGATTAATATGAATGCGTAACAATGAATTAATTAATAAGTTCAATTATGAAAAAAGGCAACACCGAACAGATTAAAGACACTTGCTTTATTGTTGATGTTTTTCCTTAATCATATAGAATTTTAAATGCAATAAAATACAATCAATTAAAGCAATCATTTCTTTTAAAACCTATTTTTTAAGAAAAACTAGGCTTAAATTGATATTTAAGTTAATTCACTTTAAATATTTTTAAATAATTAATAAATTTATATAAAAATTTAAATAATTTTAATAAATTTAATATTATTTTCTCAATAATGTTTCGTGTTAAAAATAAAAAAAAAAATGGAATAAGTCACAGAAGTTCATTGATGGTTTTTCATTTGACTTAAATTTAGTAATCTGGTCAAAAATCTTCTGTTTTATTATTTTTTTTTTTTTGCATTATCTCGCAACTGTTCCCAAATAGTTTTTGATTTAAAATATTCATAGGACAACTGTATGTAAAATAATTGTATTCCTTAGTTATTTTAGTGACTTTTACTTATTTTAAATATTTGCTTACAAAATCACATAGGTACAAGGAATAAAGTGCTGAAATTTGTTTGTAAAATTAAATGTTTTTTCGTAATATTCACTAATTTTGTCATTTATTTATTTCAATTGATTTAAAAATCTGCTTATAACAAAGATTTAAAAAAATAAAAAAAAAATATGCACAGATTATATCTGTTTTACATGAAATTTAGAGAAGTTTCTTATCAAATTACCCCAGTTTAAAAAAATATTTTGTTAGTATTTTGAACTTTTTTTTTCGCATTGTCTCCTTTCTCGAATACCATATCATATCTTCAAAGTCTTCCCACATTAAAGCCTAGAACTATCTTAGCAAGATTGTGCGATCCAGTCGTGTGCTTTATTTATTCACGATATTCAGAGCGGTATTAAAATGAACCCTGCGGCATATGTGGAATAAAATTAAGCGAATCTCTTTTTTTTACAAAAAAATATCTATTCAAAGAACACATACACAATATTTGCTTGTATGTATTATTTTTTTTGTAAAATTTTCTGTACATGATTGGTATTAAATTTTTTTTAACGATTTGCTTACGAAGGAAGCAATAAACAACTCTGATGCTCGCCGGATAGGTTTACACTTTTATTTTTTTTTAATTCCATTTTGATAAACATGCATAATATACACATTTATAGTTCCCGGATGAAAAATATTCGATGAAAATTAAATGAAATACCGATTGAAATTTGTGCAAATAATATGATGATTGATGAACATATTAAATTTAAAAAAAATTGGCCAAATGTATATACTTAAATAAATAGTATATGTACTGCCATACTTAATTTTGAACATTCAACAAATATATTATCATCAGTCCGTTCAATGTTCATAATAAAATCATATTGTTTGTGAGTAGATTATGAAGACACTCTTTTTGTAAATATATATTTAGAAGGTTAATTGTGGAAGGAAATTGTTTCGACTAAAATCCATTATGCCGTTAACATGAGCGTTTGAAAATTCAATAGCAAGTGACACAGACAACAATTAACACAAAAAGAACAAGGTCGTAAATTTGATATTTTTTACCAGCCAGCACGCAGTGTAGCTTTTAAAAATCAAACTTCAATCCTAATTGCGCCTTCGGTCTCTTTTTCAAGTTTAATGTTTAGTATTAATATTCTGAAATCATATTAAATACACAGCATGATTCGCTTACGGGTTGATACAAGAACAAAATCGAATCGAAGGGGGTGTATTCCCCTCTGTTTAACCAAGAGGGGCAATTTTTATTTTATTTTTTTTTTTAGTTTCAGAAAAAAAAAAAATTAAACTAACAATTTTGTAAGCAAATTTTGTGATTTTTGAATGAGTAATGATTTGGCCAATTGTTTGATTGAAATATTTATTTGATTTTAAATCGGACTTTTATGGTCATTTTTGTCGTTTTGCAAATATAATTTTTTTTTTTTAAATCTTAAATTAAAAATTAATTTTTCAAAAATTTTCACTAAAGCAATCTGAAATAAAAACAAAATACTGGATTTTTTAAAATAATGTTTTCTTTCTTTTTTAAGTAAATTTTTTTTTTTCTAGAAAATTCACCCTCCTGGCTAAACGGGAGGAATATATCCCTCTTCAACTTACATGCTTTAGCTTTTTTCGTAACTTATGAGAATCATCTTGTATGAATGTATGTAATATATACAGGGCAGGGGCAAAAGGAATGACCGGCTGGTGCTTGGCCTGTGGTTATGGTGGGAAAAGGGGAGGGGCCTCGTTATGGCAGTGAGAGAGTCTAGTTTTCAGTAGCAACCATGGTTTGGACGGGAGAGCACCGTTCTGTTATCGCCACGCAGAGAGCCTTCCGAAAGCACTTCAATATCGCTGTTGGGGGAAACATCCCTGGCGGTAATCCAATTTGGGACTATTGGTCCTTACTTTTTCGAGGATAATGGGCAATGGGTGACAATGTTGGAAGAGTTCCACCAGGACGGGGCTACATCCCACACTGCTAGGATTTCAATGGCGAGATTGAGGTAAGTTTTACCCCAGCGCCTTGTCTCTATGAGGGGTGACGTGGCGAGTGGCCTGCGCGCTCACCAGATTTGAGCATTTGTGATTTTTTTCTTTGGGGGTACATAAAGGAAAAAGTTTTTAAACTTCGTCCACATACCCTGGAAGAACTTAAGGACAGAATCAGAGAGGAAATTACGGAAATACCCATCGAAATGTGCAAAAGAGCGGTTGAAAACTTCAGAATTTGCTTTCAAAAGTGCATCGCGCCTGACGGCCACCACCTACGTGATATCATCTTTAAAACTTAATGTAAAAAACTAGATTCTGTACTGAATTAAACAATATACATAAATATAATTTCTGTAAGTTGAATTCTTTTTGTTTTACATCCCTTTAAAACCGGTCCATATACCTTTTGCCCCAACCTGTATTTACTTTTTTTTAGCGACCTAATGAAAAAGTGCCTAATAGGCATGAAAGGTCGTCAATTATACCTTTCAAATTTAAAAATTTTATAAAATAAAAAAAAAAATCGGCCTACATAAAATTGTAACAGTAATAACATTTGCATACGTTCTGACTTTTACTTTGCTAATCCGTGCAAAAGTTAGAATTAACCTTTTCTCATAAATCATACAAATTCCAAAGTAAACAAAATAAATAAAATAAAATAACACAAATAAACAACTAGTAAGTACTTTCCCTTGGGTGCAAGTAAGCAAAAATGTATATTACTAACCAGACATAAAATGTTTTAAAATTAACAAGTCCAAGTTAGTGTTATTTGACATTGAACCAACGACCCATGTCTAAAGAAAGATGATATATGTATGTATGTAGGTAGATTACCTTACCTATGTATATGTCCCACAAGTAAAATACAAATGAATAGTTAATTGTGGTACCCCTAGTAAAGTATTCAAAAACAACTCTAGATGCAAAGATATACTCTGTGCTGCCTGTATGGAGAAATATATTATGTCCCAGCATGTTGTTAAAAGATATCTTTGGCAAAAAGATGATTAATAGAGTTTCACTTTCACCTGAAGAGCGCTATTTTGCAACAAAATACAAAAAAACAACAACAAAACTTTATAGATAAATCCACTACCACCAAAGGTTTGTGGTTTATTTAATTAAATCGTATATGCAAATAAGTCCGCCCCCAACTATAACTTCCATTCTACATTCGGAATTTCGCCGATAAGTTTGTGGGGTTTAAGCCTTACGATACGCATCCACATTAATTTTAAGTTAAACTTAAATTGTACCCAAACTTTATCATCATACAAAAATGGGGGATGATGTGGGTTATGACAACATGCAGACTGGATGAGGTGGGGATGATCATAATGAAGGTAGAGATATGGTGGGAGAAATATAAGAGCGCATTTTGTTTATGAAATTATTGCCAAGTAAATGTGAAATTCAATCCAAGAATTGTTAAATAGTAATTGTTCCCACGAGAGTTGAATTGCGTATTCATAAATATTATATAAATTCAAATACTTAAGCATGAGTTTGATTGCTTTTATTTATAACTAGGGAGAAATTATAAGTGAATGGAATTGAAAGTTCCGAAGTTATGTCAGAATTGAGGTTATTTAGATTTTGTAGGTACAACGTACACTGCTTCACACTGATGAAGCCGCAAAATGTGCCAAAAAACTGTAAAAAAAATATTTTTGAATCAGATCAAATGGATTTTATTAGTCAGCTATTTCATGCATCAACGGTCATACTACTGTTCTTGATAGCAGAATTAGTAAATCAGGAAATAATGAAACTTTTCAAGCTATTTCACCGCAAATCAAACACCAATCAATGATTTAATTGCGAAATCTTACTAATGCAACAAAATTGAAGCACATAAATAATGTTACTATTAACTTTATAATTAGCTCATTCACCGAATCAGGTGGATTAACACAGTAATCAAGTTAAATTGTTATTTGTGGCAAAAGCGATAAACGGAAACTGCTAGTGTCGGCGCACATGATGCTTAAAAGCTAAAAGTTGAAATTAAATAAAGTGTGTTTTTACTGTTTATATATGCTCTTATTGAATAATCTTCGGTGATAAAGGAGTTGTTGATGATTGTTAGTAGATGTGAATTAGATTATAGAATTCGGATTATTTCTTATCAACGATGAGACATTCATAAAATAACGTTTAAGATAGTTTCGAGGTTGCGTATGGTAATTAAATACTTAAATTAATGGCGCAAAATATAAGACGATTTTTATGATGTTGAATCATTTTTAGTATGATATGATGCTAGGTTGAAAACAGGATCTTACAAATTTTAAACGAGTTGGAATCGTATTATCTTATTAGCATTTTTTCTTAACTTTTAATCGCCAAAAGAAGAAGAAGAAGAAGAAGAAGAAGAAGAAGAAGAAGAAGAAGAAGAAGAAGAAGAAGAAGAAGAAGAAGAAGAAGAAGAAGAAGAAGAAGAAGAAGAAGAAGAAGAAGAAGAAGAAGAAGAAGAAGAAGAAGAAGAAGAAGAAGAAGAAGAAGAAGAAGAAGAAGAAGAAGAAGAAGAAGAAGAAGAAGAAGAAGAAGAAGAAGAAGAAGAAGAAGAAGAAGAAGAAGAAGAAGAGAAGAAGAAGAAGAAGAAGAAGAAGAAGAAGAAGAAGAAGAAGAAGAAGAAGAAGAAGAAGAAGAAGAAGAAGAAGAAGAAGAAGAAGAAGAAGAAGAAGAAGAAGAAGAAGAAGAAGAAAGAAGAAGAAGAAGAAAGAAGAGAAGAAGAAGAAGAAGAAGGAAGAAGAAGAGAAGAAGAAGAAGAAGATATTTGTAGATGTTTTCCGAATGAAAACATATTATGAAGTCAGAAATCTCAATAACAAATTTTTTGTCATAATTGCGCACATTTCTTAAAATATTTTTATGGCAATACTGATCATGACGTTTCAGAATAAGAATTACGACAAAACATTTTGAAAGTAAGTATTTTCTTAATAAACAACTAATGTCGAATTCCTTTTACTAAAATTATTCAATTTTTTTTTTAATCTGAATCGATTTTGTTTTTGCAATACAATGAATTTGTGCAGAAAATCGATTTTTTTTCTTCTAAGTAAATCGATTTTTTTTTTGTTTGTTAAAAGGAATTCGACACAAGAAATATTTCCTCTACGGGTGCTATTTAAGAATTTTTTTATTTAAGTTTGGTATCTTCTATTATTAAAGAAGCAATAAAGCTAAGCTAAATTCGATTTTTGTTCCATTATACGTGTGGTAAAAATATAGTAAATTTGTGGCAGTTTCTTAAGAAGCTATAATTGCTTAGCTGCAACCTACGCCAAAAACGACTCGTTTACTCAATTTACTCAATAAATTTATTTTACCATTGATTTAATGAATTAAAAATAAATAACCTCGCAGCGTGCTGCTGTTGCTGCTAACCATTTCAAGTCCTAACAAAGCAACAAAACATTTTATTATTTATACATTCCATTTCATTTCCATTTTCATTGTCCTATAATAACTAATTATTAAGGGACAAGAAAGCAAGCGAAATAAAAAGTCCAATCAATTAACTTAAACCGCTACTATGTAGGTAGGTATAGGTACTGGGATAAAAACCACAATTGTAAAGTTTGTTACCCACCGCCACCACATCAGCCAAAGCTAAAAAAAATAACTCGTGCCTGGAACTGCCAATGACGTTTGTGGCGTGGATGTGGCTGAGATATTTAATTTCAATCACCTCAGTCTCGGGCCCGACGACAATGACTTGCACCTCTATACCACAACGGCAGCGACAAGTGAAGTGATGTCGATGTCGCCCGACCCAGATTCGACGACGTGTGGGTCTTTTCATTCAAAAGCCCATCTAACATGCCATATCAAAAAAGATATGGATGTACTTTCGCTTTCGCGAGTAAAAGTAAATGTAGGCCATTTGTAAGGTATAGGTACATTCCAATTACATGAATATGTATATCTATGTACTTTGCAATATTTCACGTTAAAAAGGGAAAGGGTTTATAGCTCCTTTTAATTAAAAAAAAAATTTTAAAAAAAATTATTATAAAATCGCAAAAAGAAAGTTGGTCCCATGATTTCGGAACCCTCCATAAATTCACGAAGATGTACTTATAGATGAGGATAACCTTTCCCGCCAAAAAAAAAACAAAATCAAGTTTAATCAACAAACCAAAAAACCAACCAAGCTACATTTTTGTGAAAACGGATGTGAAACAACCTGCAGCGCAATGTGATGCATCTTCTTCGCCTCCAAAAAAAAGTCAGGAAAACCATTGAAACAGGTTTATCTTCATTATTTCGACTTTATTTTGTTTGCTTTTATAATGCAGTTTGTTGACCATCTTCACTTTCTTTTGCAGCTTCACGAAAATTTTATACAAATTCGACCAAAATACCACAGCAACAACAACAACAAAAAATAAAACCGTCAAAATAACTTTTACTTTCTACAGTAAGTATTGTCGAAGTGGCAGTGCACCCCAACGATATGGACCGTCCGTCCGGTCGTATGAAGTGCTTTATTGTTTGTTTTACACTCAAGTTTACGGGAAAAGATACACTTGGAAATTTATAGTATGAAAATTTCTTCTAAGGTTTATGCATTTAGGCAGGCGGAATTGTGACTTTTTGAGGCTCGCTTATTCGTCATATTTATCCATGTAGTGGTCGTTGCAGTGCACCACAATTCTTTGCACAATTTGTGCAACAAAAATGATTTCTTAATTTATGAAAATTGGTAAAACTGATGATGGGGATATCTACTTAATCAAGTACGTACTTAATCCAATGTCGCTTCTTACCTGTTCAAAACGAGAGCACCGAACATTATATCCGAATATGGTAAAAAATTTAAAAACTATAAAATAGCGTTGTTGAAATTGAAAATTTGTGTGATTACAATGCAAATGGCACACACACATGCATAGATTAGATACCAAGTTATGTACATACATATTATGTACCTACGTACAAAATTTATAAAATCAGGTCCAAAACATGGATAGTAATTTTTGACATGGGTCATTCCTGAAAGAATACAAAATTTTAGCCATCTGTGAATTTAATCCAATAAATATTTTTTTTGGCCAGAAATACATTTTTGATGGAATTGAGTTCTTAAAAAAAAAACATATATAGCACCTACTGCGTGCTGGAATTGTTGTTCAGTTTATCGTTATACAAAAAAAGGTAGGTAATGTTTAGTAGGTAAGTATTTTTATTTGAAAAATCATTCAAGGGTTAGTAAAAAGTTCCTTTCACTCTAGCCCTGCCGATAAAACACGCACAAATATTTGTTAAGAGTTGTAAATCCTTACGATTACGACCTGTTTCAAGTGTTGCCACTGTTGTAATAAATCAGTGTTCCAGTGTTTTAATAAATCAGCCCAATAGGTAATGAATTCCATCGTAATCAAGATTTTGTAACGAATCCAGAAAAAAAAAACTATAAAAATCCATCACATTGAACAATTCATACGAATTCGCATCGCGACCAAATTCGCTGATATTTTTTTTTGAGAATTATAAAAGTTGTATGTTCTACTGCATTTTACTATAATTTTTTTTTTAAAAGAAATTAAGTGCCTTGTTATGGTTTGCGAATTGAACATTTCCTTGCAGTCAAACGATATGGCCTGCAATGCCGTATTTCAAAAATTTGCAAAAAATATAAAAGTGAATCAATTTTTTTTTACAAAAAGAAAACAATAATGGTCGTATAAATAAACACTGTCTAACTTTAGACAGCCGTCCAAGTTTAAAAAAAAAAAAACCTTTTTAATTGTTAATAAAGTGATCTAACTTTTCATCTTATTTTAGACAATGTAATCAATTGTCTAAACCTTGACAAATATAATATTTTTTTTTATTGAATAAAGCATATTTCCGACTGTTTCGAAATACTTAGACAAAGTTTAAACAATCAAAAATCTAATAAATACGTCCAAGCTATTTTCTAAAAATAGGTTCAGAAAAGTCGCAAAATTTTTAAAAAGGGTCAAAAACGCCAATTTTTAAAAAAAAGTTGTCTCATGGTCCCATGAGGCTCAAAAAGGGGTCAAAACGCAACTAAAGTCGCACAGTGGCAAAATTGGCAGGTTCTATCCGAGGTGTATTTTTATATATTTATTTTTTCAATAATTTACTTCTTATCTAAGGGAATTTCACCGGAAAACTAGTTCGAGTTCTCTATTATGGGCACCTAGCACTAAGGACAATATTTGCAAAACAATTTTTAAAAACTTTTTTTTTTTTTTATTGAATGTGTAGGTTTATAGCTAAAGTGTTCAAAATTGAAATTTCGGGGCATTGAAAGGATTTTTTTCTTTCATGAAACTATCAGTTTGTAAAAAAACAGCCAAAACAAAAATTGTAGCTCGTAAAATTCTCTAAATTCATTTTTCATTCTTTTTTTTTAAACATTTTTGTTTTTGTTTAAAAAAAAATTGTTTATTCTATGTATACCTTATCAAGTGAACCGCACCGTTTTTTTTTTTTTTTTTAATCTTTAAAAATCCACATACATAAAGGAAGTTAGTTAGCTATTATAAATCTAATAGGTACACACTTGAAAATAGAGTTATAAAAAACAACATAAATAGTAGCCATTTATTCGATGACAACCGGTCACCAGGCGAGGGAGACGACGAACGGGGTGATAAGAAGATACAAAGATACAAAAATCGAAAGTTGAAAATATGTAATTGATGATGAATTTCAATTTATGTTTATGTAGAGTTACAAAACTACAGGTTCCCGGTGCCTTTTTCTTTTCTCACTGATGAAGTTGGAACTTCAACTAACCAACTTACAAATAAAAAAAAAAACACACCACTCACGTTTAATGGTGTCTTTCGGAATTCTTATGAATCCAGTATATTTTACTGATGTATCCAAGTTTGAGTGTTTGTATATGAAGTTATTGGTAATCTCTCGTAATAGACGGAACCGGAAACGTTTTATTATCTAATTTGGAATATCTCAACCTGTGCGCTGACTAATTCCGATTCATAAAAATTGAGAATTTTTCGCTGTTTATTTGGTATAAGCAGCCAGCAAGTGAAAAGGGAAAAGCAGTAGCGGCACATTACGATCATAAATCATTGAGTGATTCTTAATTAATTTAATTTTTGGTTTTCACTTAATTTACACCTTTCGTTTATTTTATTTTTCTTCATTTATTTCTTATAAAAAAATTGTGTATCTTAAGTGTGGATGGGTTTATATATTTTTGGGTTTTTGGGCTAAATTCATTCATTTCTTATTTTTTTTTGTCTTTGTTTTTTTTTTTTTTTTCTTTTGACAACATTGAGAAAAAACGTGATGGAATGTTTTGGGTTTTATCGTTAAGTTATTTAAGTGCTTAGTAATCCCGGACGGACGATGAATGTTACATAATTGAGCGTTTGGGTGAAAATATTGGAGCGTACGTGATAGGAACACAATTCAAAAAGTAATTAATGGTAGTTTAGGTATGCCTATCTATATATAGAAAGGGTCGGATTTATGAGAAAATAAATAGGTAGTTGGTTTAGTTAAAGAGACCGTGAAGCACGTTTATGTTTTACTTTGGCATTTAAAATTAATATTTGGTTATATGTATTTAGATAGGTAGGTACCTACATAATATTAAATTTTGGATTAAACATTTTCTTCCGCACAAATCTTAATGATTTGTTTTTCTTCTACACATTTAAGTTTGGTTTATAGGTTAAGGAACTTTTATTTATTGATGAGTGTTTTATGTGTATTAATGAAGCTGTGTCTATTTTCAATGTTTATATATTTATGTAGGTAGCTGTATTTTCAGTTAAGTTATAATGTAAATATGTTTTAGCGCACCAAAATTATTTAAGAAGATAATCGTACGAGCTTGCACTAGTTGCTTAAAACCACTTTTTTTAACAAAAAAAAATTAATTTTTGTTTGAAACGTAAAACTATAAGGGCCACTTGCACAAAACAAAAAACGGATAAATACATAAAACTCAGGATAACTATCACAGTTTAAATAAAGTAATAAAAACTTATAGTTTTTAATTGCACGAACGGAAAATAAATAATAAGCGGATAAGAATATTTTTTCAGAATCACCAACACAACAAACACGAAACAAATTGAAAAGTAAACAAACTCTAACGCTTTGACTTGATTTCTCGTAAAAAATTCTATAATCTGACGTGAGAGCTATTCAGAGTTTAAATATTTATCCAGAGAACGAGGAGAAGATAACTTTTTTAACTTAAATACCTAGAGAAAAAATATTTTGCTACAACGTGATTTGAATTAAATCAGTTACTGTTGTCAGAAAACTTTTGTGCAAGTGGCCCCAAGTATAAAAACCCTGAAAAGTAATTATCTTGTTCATTCTAGGTACCAAGCTACCAAGTTTAACCAAAATCTTTGAAGTCATTTTTGGAAAAAATTAAAAAAAAAATGAAAACGTTGTATGGTAGCTATACCTGTTTTCGAAGAGCTAAAACAAAACTCCAAACTCTTCTCCCATAGTATATCACATAAAACTGCTTTGTGCCAAATTGTTTAATTTATTTATCGGTTAACCTTATAAACTCGATCTTAAATTATTAAAAACTAGAAAAAATGGGTTTAAATATTCCTAATACACAACTGAATTATAAATTAAATATAAAACTAAATTATTAAAAATAGTTAAAATTTTAGATTTTAAGAAAACATTTTCAAAAACTAACATAAATGAAATTAATTTAATAAAATTTCAATTTTTCAACAATCAAATTTAATTTTAAAATTTTATATTTAAGTTCATGCATTTTCAAGAAATACCTTCCTAAGCATAAATGTACTTAATTAAAAAAAAAAAAAAAAATTTTAATTTAAAAGAATGAAACTAATATAAAAGTCAAAAAAGCAATTTAAGATAAGTTAGGGGTTACTTTCTGCAATTCTTAAAACTTCGCGCAATTTTCGTATGCACCAGCTTAGTAAACATTTTCCAAAAATGTAATTCTGAATTTTTCAAAACTATGTAGGTTCTTTTTTCAAAAAAATAAATTGGATTTAAAAATTCAAGCAGATTTTTCAAAAATTCAAATTTATTATTTATTATTATGGACGTTTTGACTGTTAACTTCGCCAAATGTAAGTGCCAAAAATATTTAAAAAATATGTTTCAACTATTTATGATGATCAATCCTTAACCATAAACGAAGGAAAAAAGGTCTTTCGGATCTATGAATAAGCTTGCATAATGTATGTTTTGTTGTTTAGGTAAGCTAAATGTAATGAACCCGATCAATATGATCGCTTAGCGTACAATTAATAGTAAAAGTTTGTCTTGTGAAAAAGTACCTTAGTGAAGTGAATAGTGCATAGGTTTCTGAATCCAATCTCAGCTTAGATTTGGTCTTAGGTACAATTTGGGTTTCTAAAAATGATCATTCTAAAAATAAGCATTGGAAAAAAAGAGTCAAATGCTTGAGTTGGTGATTGATACCAGTGAACTCTAGGATGCAAATACCGTCACAGATCAAGGCTTATTCGAAACTTACGAAATGTGTTTATTCTAAATTTTTAGCACTACTTTTTATGACATTTCACAATAAGAAGAGTCACATGAAATATGAAACCTTCCAGCAACAGTTTAAATATAATTAATTGAATACTTACTGTGCCATTCAGCAAAGATTCTGAAAACTCTGTAAAAAAGGGATTTCATATTTGCCTGCAAAAGCTCTAATATAATGTCTTCTCAAAAAATACATACATAAGCCATAATAGCTTTTCTGAAAAATTCAACCTTTGTGAAGTATACAAAATCTCACAAAGATTTATTGTTTTCATTTGCCCCAGGATGTCATTAGGTTTTGAGGCTTCTAAATTCCAAATGACCATTAAGGTTAATTAATTTAAATTAGCTTAGTTGCAAAGCACATAAAAGTGTCCTTTGTAAACTCTTTTTATGTTGCCCATATTAACCATTTACGTTTTAAATCTGCACCATATCTATTATTATAAAATCTCAACTTGACAACCCATTCCAAGTATATGAGGATTTTATGATAGTCATAAAACAGACAGAAAAAAAATAATACTATGACTCAAAATTATAAAAGATCTAAGTACCAGGAATAAGAGGATGATCCATCAAAGTCATGTGGATAGAAGGATGACTAAAGTATATATGTATGTAGCAATTGTTGTATATCTAAGTGTTATAGATAGAAAAAGTCAAAGTTTCCATCGTTTCCCCACGTTTAAGATTCATTAATGTAATCCTTGGTAAATCCTTATCAAACGGGGATTAGTACGTGTAAAAACGGGAATAAACTTCCTCCAACATTGTTTTCAACACGTTCATCGTTCATTCATCAAGCTCTTTCATTTATTTTTAAACTTTTCGATTTTGGGTGTGTGTTGTTTTTTTTTTTTTTTTTAATTTGACTTTTCGTCTCCTTCATGTGTATTGTATTTTTTTTTTTTTTAATTTTGTAAACTTTGCATGAAAAGTTTGCCAGACTGATAGCAAGGGTTGGAAAATTAAATTCAATTAAATTTTTTCCTTCCGGTTTTAACCCCATTCCTTGTAGGGTAAGTATATTAACTACACCCAGAGAAAGAAAATCTGACATTGAGTCAAGATGAAATGTGTAAAGGTACTTATTTATCCTTCGTTTCTGATAAGTTAGTACGAAAATTGGTATTTTTTAAAGTTTTCAAGCATCATCTAATTAAAACAAAATTCCTTATGTACTTATAAAGAAATAAAAAAATATAGTTTTAAGAACAAACTAAGTTCTTTCATATTGTAAATTTTTATAAGAAAAGCGGAATCAACAAACACGAATTTTAAGTGTTGCAAAAAAATAAGGAATAAATAATGTAACTCCTTTGCACAATAGTTTTCGCTAAGTGTATATACATTTTTATTTTGTATGTTTTCACTTTCCGCTCCTTCGATTTTTTTACCATCTTGGGTAAAAAAGACTGACTTAAGTGTCAGTTCCTAAATTGAAAAACTCAATCGAAAAAAAAAAAAAGAAATATAAAAACAAATTAAAAAAAATAAACCAAAAAGCAAAAGACTCTGTAATCGGAAGGAAAGAGAAACAGGAAACAAGTGACTAATTAACAATGAGCGCTTTCAAAATAGAAATGAAGAAAAAAAGATGAAAGGGAATGAAAAATGTCTTTTAAATTTTTAGGAAAAATGAAAAGGAAGAAAACGTCATTAAATTACGACTAATTGCTTAATGGATAAAGTGTTTTCGTTTTTTAAAATTAAACATTTTTTAAGTTAGGTCAAATTTAAGATTTTTGTGCTCAAAAATTGATGATGAGGAATTTAATTTAAAGAAAGATATAAGATTAGGGTGTTTCAAAAAAAAAAAATATTTTCCTTTTGTATTTTCATCCATGGATATTCAATAATGACAGATCTTGCAACTATTCGCATATTTTTTTATGTTGATACATCGAAAGTTTTACAATAAAAGTCTTACCTTTAACATTTCATCGTAAGCCGAAGTGTTTTTCAGTTAAGCTCGAATTATTAAAATAGGGCTTGTAACTCTTTTTGTTTAGCAATAACTTTGCTATCAAAAAATTCCCCACAATATAATTTTTGACTCCAACTGCATATTAGTACATTCAACCTTTCGAAATAGATTTTACAGTGTTGTAATTTTTTTTTTTCAAATTCAGTCAAAAATCAACTAGGTACATGGTAGTTTTAAAATTATTTAAATAAAGCTGTTTTTTTTTTTTTTTTTTTGTGAAATTTGTTTATTTTCCTTGATTTATTCCTCGATTTTTCTAAATTATTGAATTTTTACTTAGTAAGGATAAATACTTTAAGCCAAGTATTTTGTTCCAAAATTTAACAAAAAACACTTAGCTATTTTTACTTGCGTAAAAATAATCGAATTCGAGATTTTGATCAAACTTGACATTACGATGATAGGGAAGATGAAAAAAGTGGGTCTAGCAATTCCGCCCGTCTGTCTGTCTGTTTACTCGCCTACAGCCTAAATGTATGGGTCGATTTTATTTAAACTTTGGTATAAAGTATTTTTGGACATTTATTAATTTTTTTTAGGACCGAAAATTACGGTACCTGCCATATAATTTTTTTTAGCATTTTTGGATAATCCTTTATTCTTTAAAATTGCTGCACAGATTTTTCTAAAAAAAAATCAATACATTTTATGGGCTAACTTTAAGTTTAAATAAAATTTCCAAAAAATTGTTTTAAATGGTACCTCCAATAGAACCATTTTTTTGTTTTCGATTTTCTCGAAAAGGAATAAGCTGATTTTGATAAATTTTCTTATGAAGAATCTTCTGAAAAATTGAAATAGTATTCTATACCAAAATTTTCAAAAAAATATATTTTGGATTTTTAAATCCAATATTTCGAAAATGACTAAGCGAATTTTTACTAAACTTGGTACTGAGCGGCTTTTTAACATTATCTGGAATATTTTGAGCAAATTTCGTTCTTATAGTCAAAATTAACGGTACTTTCTATATATAAATATTAAATAACCATCACAGAAAATCTAAATTTTCTCGAAAATGACTCCTACGACATTGATTAATATACTAATATTAGTTTGGTTTATAATCTATCAAAAACAAAATTTACAGTTAGTTATTATTAACAGTACCTCTCATATAACCATTTTCTTTATTTTGGACTATCTCATTATGTGTGTAACCGATTTAAATTAATTTTTTTATACAAAGGCTTCTAAAATATTTTTTTTTTTTTTTTGAAAATTCGATATTTCAAAAACGGGTGAATGATTATATCGAAATTTGATATTTAATTCGGGTTGGGGTCGAAATACTGTAGGGTCAAAATACTGTTTTTAAAATACTGTATTTCAAAATACTGTAATTCAAAATTCTGGTTACACAAAATTCTGTATTTTAAAATTCTGTACGGTCAAAATTCTGTATGGTCAAAATTCTGTATGAGTAAAATTCTGTATTTCAATATTCTGCTTTTCAAAATTCTGTATTTAAAAAAATTGTTTTGATAATGTAAAAAAGTGCGCACTTTTTTACATTATCAAAACAATTTTTTTAAATACAGAATTTTGAAAAGCTGAATATTTAAATAAAGAATTTTACTCATACAGATTTACTTAAATACAGAATGAACATTGAAAGTTTGAATGAAATGAAATCTTATATTACAACAATTTTTCTTGTATACTTACTGTCTAAATTTGTATTAAATTGTAAGGAAAACAAAATTCGGAAAATTGCTACACTCAAGCCTAATTATACATATTATCATATATCATAATGAAAAATTACCCTAAACAAAATATAAAAAATATCCCCAAAATTGGAGAAATTACCCCATTTTCAAAATGAAAAAAAAAAACTGGAGAAATTACCCCAACTAAATGAAAAAAATCCATTTTTTATACTGAAATTTAAAAAATTAAAAGAAGCCTTAAAACAATGAAAAATGACCTCAATTCATAAAATATTATCAATTTTTTGTTGTTGCTTTTATATAAATTTTTGGGGACAATTTTGTATTTTTGTTTGGGGCTATTTTTCAATGGGGCCAAATTTCATGTAGCTATTTTGTACATTTATTTTAAAATTCATAATATTAAGATTTCAATGTAAAACCTCCTTAAAAAACTCAAATTCTATAATGAATTTTGCAAATAAAACATTTCAGACTTGTACCAATATTGCTGAAGAATATTAAGTTGCATCGTTAAATTGTACAATTTTCACATATCGAGGTTTAACATAAATATATCCACGAAAATAGAATTTATAAAACGTTGGTAACAAATAAGTATTTTACTCGTTTGTAAAGAGATCGTACTTGAATGATTTTTTGTAAATGTAAATGCAAAAAATTCTATTTGTACTTGTACGTGCTTAACAATGATATTGTTAACAATTTTTTCTTCGAAATATAGAACTTGGACATAACCAGCATTTTGGAAAACAGAATTTTGCACTTACAGCATTTTGAACATACAGATATTTGGATATACAGAATTTTGACATACAGAACTCTGAAAAACAGAATTTTGGTCGTACAGTATTTTAAAAAAAAGAAAAAACAGAATTTTGGTCATACAGGATTTTGATAGCCAGAATTCTGACCCGCTCCCATTTAATTCAACATTAATAAATACTAAAAAATGGTGTACCAATTTTTTTTTTCTTAAGAATGTTGCCAAATTTCATACATAAAAAAATAAAATAAAAAAAAAAAACCGCTCCTACGATTTTGAATTTTTTTTCTCAAATACTAAGTTTAGTTAAAGAAATTAGATAAAGTACTTTTTTTAGCTCTCAAAACAATTTAAGAAGACTTTTTTTAATACATTTATATCGAATTATGTTGATTTTCAATAATTTTTCAATTAAAGCTCTGCGTTACATGTATAATACTAGTTTAAACTTAAGGCTCCCATAAAAAAATTATTTTCTTATAATACACTCAATCTTTAAAATTTGAAGAAACTTTTACTACAAGAGCAAGTTTGTGCGTTTTATTTTTAATTTTATGCACACTAACTATACCTAAGTAACTGTTTTAGGTAACCAAGCCAATATACCTAAACTAATGAATTCTTAGCAACTATATGAGACCAAGTCATGTATTTTATTTAAAAGAAGTGATTTATTTACTAAATATCGACAAAAAATTTCAAATTATATGTTTAATTGAAAGTCAAGTTGTAACTTTAAAACGTGACCAAAATAGGATAAGCATTAAATCAAAATGTGTGGTATTTCTCGTTATTTACATTTCTATTACCGTATTGGCTGTTAGTTTATAATGGCTACTCCTTGAAGCTTTGTTATGAATAGCAAAACTCATAATTTAAGCCTTTCAGTTCTCAACACAAATTTCTATTTATATCTTAATCTCCATTACATAATGAAAATGTAAACAAACACAAAATGTTAAATTCTCCAACACTGGTTATAAATGAATGACATAATGTAATAAGGCGGAAACCTTTGAAAAATGTAAGCCTTTATGTTTTGCTTATATAAAAATCTATTTTAATTCAAATTTAAGATAAAATTCGTCTTTGTTATTTACATAACTAAGCTTTACGTGAAGACTTACTTTTATGTTAATGATTTTCGTAAATAAATTTTAATTATAATCAGATTTTTTTTCTTTGTTAAAAGATTAATTATGCATATTAATAAATTATTGTATGACAGAATATAATTTTAAGAGCATGAACAAAAAATTAAAATATGTGTGTGAAATGAGGTGTTTTTAATTTGGTTTGAAAAATGTTAATAAGAGTTTAAAAAAAAAATCAGCTAAAAGATTAGTGGGCTTATAGAATCCAACAAAAGAACTAACTGATATAATGATAATAAAACAAACAAATCAATGAATAAACACATAAAAATAATGAATGGCAACTTTAATGAAACATTATGAAAATATTATGTCATAAGCACAAATGGACTTTAGCTTATATAAAAAAGTGACAGTTACGCAAGGATTATAAAATCAAAACTTTTGTTATTAGACACTAGGTACTATGAATGATTTGTACCACATTTCAAGAAAAAAGTCGCATAGGGTAAATTATGCTTTTAATGAACCTATAACTCGCTGCGTCAGGGAGACTAATTTAACTTCAAATTTATATTGATTTTAATTTTCACTTGAGCAAAGACTCATTTCAATACACATATGCTAAGCTTGTACTTTTTAATTTCCTAATAACTTAAGCAAAATATTAAATACTAGTATCGTCCTGTGTCGAAATTCGACACTTTCAATTTCGCAAACAATTTGTTTGAAAATATTAAAGGAAAAAAACATTTTTTTTGTTTAAATATGCCAGTGTTCGACAACTTAAAATACAATCGTAAAAAAAAAAAAAAAAGATTTTATTTATTTAATGGAAGGAAAAGAAGTTGATTAATAGAGGCGCCCTTACTCTCAAGTATTGAAGATTTAGTTTTTTTCTATTTTGTTGGAATAAAAATAAAGTTCAACAAACAATTTGAGTCATAAAACAAGACTGTCAGGTATCTCGTAATTATGGTAAAAATATAAATTATACAGGGCGTGCCCTTATTTATTCGCTATATTTTCGGAATAATTCCTGGTATCATTCCAAGAAAAAAAATTGTACTGGGGAAAAATTCTATCTCCCCTCCTAAGGCTGGGGGCAATTTTTGAAATAATTAATTTAAAATTAAAAAAACAAAAAATAAAAATCAACGAAAACACATAAAATGATGTCGAATAGTTTTTTTTTTTTAAAGCGATTTTCCATATTTCCATTATTTTGTTTTGTTTTTTTTTTAATCAAATTTTTTTTTGTGAATTGTTGTGGAGAAATTAATTTTCAAAGTCAAAACTTTCGTTTATTTTTTTTTACAAGATGATTTTTTTCAAAAATTTTGTGTCAATTCTTCTGAGAAATCCATTTTGCCAATGTTTTAGAAATTGCGATAGAATTAAGATAAAATTTTTCCCCGATACAATCTTCTTCTATAAAAATGATCTCCAGAAATCATTTCCAAGAATTTAAAGTACGAATTAGAAGACACCCTGTCTATGTACCTGAGAAAAACCACTTCAAACAAATGGATTATACTTTCATTCACTCGAAAATCCATACCAACATAAAACTACTTTCATCTAAAAAGGGTGTATTATTATTTTTCGAAGCTCCCTGGAGCACTATTCAAAATTCCCAAAACCGAAAACATTCATAGTATATTACGCAGACAAAGTTATTTTTAAATAGAAAAGAGTTCATAAACTATTTCACATTTTTGTCTTTCACTCAGGATTCATAATATTGAATCCTCAACAGCTCATAAGCGTCCATACCTATATATGGTAAAATGGTAATGGTTTACCGGCTTCGCATACACAAGCCCGTAATCCATTTGCATGAAACTAAAATCAAAACTAATTCCCATTTATACGTAGAATATAGCGTAGTTATGTGGAAGTTCCTCGCAGAATGAAGTGGTTTCGCTCACACACAATCATACTCAAACTCAAACAACAAACCGCATCAAATACTTAGCACACATTCAAATGGTTTTTACTCGAAAATTTTGAAATTATTGTGATAACTTTGCTTAGCTATAAACGTCTAAAGCTAGAAGCGCACATTATTTTAAGGGGGGTACCCTTTGTTTTTGCACTGAAATCCATTTTTGTGGTAAATTGTTTGGTTTGGGATTCACACAGAATTTCACAGTTTTGCGAGAGAGTCAACTCAAAAACCAATCTTATATGACAAGAATACACACACACAATGTTTTAGAAAACATAAAAAAAAGATGAAAAACAAAATGGTAATGCTTATAGATTTTCGTCCTACCATGATTTGTTTCCGCTGCGTGTTATCCGTTTGGCACTGATTGTCTATTTAAATATTTAAATAGCTATATTTTCAAAGGATATTCGTTATATGTCACTTCACAGTATAATGCTCTGTTCACACCGATTTCTATATTGTTTTTACCGAAATCGAAAACAAATAAACAAACGGATATACGGATGGGTTCTGGGATATGTGAAACAAGCTTTATCGAACCGTCGCTTGTCACTTTCAAAATAAAAATGCTGCTCGTTGATGCCACCGGGTGGTATTATATTCTCCGTTTTGTCGTTCCGATCATATGACGAATTTCACATAATGCATCATTGCCGCATCGCATCGCATACACAATAGCAGCAACTCGCTCGATCCCTACTTCGAAATTTTCTCCATCCACACCACACCGCACCAAACAAGCCCAACACACAATCTTTGAGTGCACGAAAAGTATCCCCACTTAGGCTTTTGGCACTTCAGGTGCGTAAAGCCGACCATCGTCGAAGACATCGTCATCATCTCTTCATATTCAAATTGTGCCAAAAAAAAAAAAAAAAACAGTCTCTCAACTTTGGACCACGGTGTAAGCAAGCAGCACTCCATAACGATCACGATCATGACCACGTTCAAGATCGCTTCGATCGCAAAGAGCTTAAGACCTGTTTAACTACAATTTACCATGGAACTTTTAGCAAGACCTTCCAGACGAAACGTAGACCAGTTAGGTTTTCATTCTTCGGCGGCGGCGGCGGCGCTGTACCTACATAGAAAGACTTTTACCACTTTTGCTTTTTATTTTACCATCATCATCAGCCATCATGGCAGAGTATGGGAATGTTAATGTTTGATTTCAATTCAATTCCGCTTTGGCAGTTTGCAGGTTTGCCGCAACGAGTCAGATTGGCCCAATGCCATGGTTATAGTGCGATTGTTAGTGTTGTATACGAGGAATCGCAAGAGCATGATGGTAGGTGGAGGTATGGGAATGCTGGAACTATAGCAGTATGCGGGTGCGGGGTCTGGATATAAGTTCGCGTATATAGCAAACAATATGAATGACATGGGCTCTTGGGCATATGGCATAGATAGCATCTCTCTCGATAAGTGAGAAAGTTATTTTAGCATAATTTGAATATAACAATTAATTATTTTTGATGTTATTGAAGTTACATTTGCATTATGCTGGGGATGAACTAGAAACTTTAGGGGAATTCAATTGATTTTTATTTACAGCGTGCGAAGTACATTATTTTTAATTTTGAGACGCACACACGCACAATGGCGACCGCAGCTAACACAAAACAATTTTCATTTTATAGAATAAGCAATTAAGAACAATTTTGTAGCCTTTTATCGACTTATAGATGTTTAAGTTGGTTAATCAACCAAACAAATTGACAGACAAATTGACAGTAAAAAAAAAAAAAAGAAAACAAACAGGAAAGGAAAAAAAAAACAAAAATCGTTTTCATGCTGTTTCGTGTTATTTTATGTCAAAAGCGAAAATTAGTTATGCATGTCTTAAATTAACTAGAATTATGGGGCAAAGGGAATGTCCATTTTACTATGAACCCTTTGGCTCCAACGTATTTTAAATATTGGCTTAAACGTATTTCAAACAGAAAAACATTTAAAGTATTATTTTAAAGCAAAATACCTTTCATGTGATACATAAGTCATTATTCCATGTCATTTTTTCGCATGTAATGATCAATTATTCGAAAAAAAAAAAAAGCTAAAAACTGGATTTTGTAATCGTCAATTTCAATCTTAAAAATATAGGCTTTACCATGAACGATTTTGAAATTATTTCAGACATATAATAAGCTCAACCTCACCTTTCATTTGGTACTAAACTCGTTCGTGTACACTCTTGGCCAGAAATGAGCCTTTTGTGAACTTATTAAGGCTTTTTCTCACATCCACTTTTTCGGACTTTTTTTTTAACGGAACCAATTAAACTCGCCCTATAAAGCAATAAAAACAACTTCTGATGTTAAATAGTCCAGTCGAATTAGACAAAATATAGTTTTTTTCCTAGGATTGATATTTTTCCAATTAATCCGGAAAATACAATTACAATAGTTTTTCATCTGTTAAGCGCGTTAGTTAACAATTTTTGAATTAAAAACAAAAAGACAGTAAATTTTTTTTTATTCGTTAGGACGGGGCCTAAAGTATAACCTATCTTTCTGATTTTAACTTATTTGTACAGATTTTTAAGTCTAACTAATATATGCTGATAAAAAAGTAAGTATACGCCACAGTGACCCCATTAATGCTTATTTTGTATTATTTATTTTAAAGGGTGTGTATAATGTTATACATAGGAACTAAAAACAGGCAAAGAATATGAAAGAGGATTTTTTTTACCTTTCTATATTCTTATATCCACATTTAATAGAATATAAGACCCCAAAAAAAAAAAATGGAAATATAAACATTTATCAGTGAGTAACACGTTTGGCTATATTTTTATTATTATATATTTAAAGGGTCATAAAATTTAGTTATTTTCTTCTTCGTCTGATGGTAAATCCTTTAGAAGTGGGTACTCAATTTTTTTTATTATACATATATTCCAGTTCGAATTCATAGCTAAGACAGGACAACGTCTGTCGGGTCAGCTAGTTTATTATAATAACTTAAGTTCCTAGAAGAAATATAAGCCTAAGTGAATAAAAACTTAATTTTTATTAGAAAACGTTTTTAATGATTTTAAAGGCAGTCAAACACTAAAGGTCTGGTCTTGTCTGTTAAAATAAATTAATTTAAAAACGAGGTTTAAAATTTAAGTTGATGTCTGTTCTACGTTACTTTAATTTTTGTTTTTGAACATGAGTAATGCCCAATTTTATTTTAAAATAAATCAATGCTGATTTTATATAAATCAATTTTATTTTAACTTGAAGGTTAATACATACGCAGAAATAATAACTATGTATTGGAGTTAAGAAAATATTAGGAGAATATTTAAAAATGTTTCAGAAAAAATACACAAATTCAGGCTTAATTCTTAATTCTTTAGTTATGAATAAAATATTGCAGTGAAATTAGCCATAACGTTATGGATCCTAAATAATTAACCACGAAATATATTCTCAATTTTTTGGAGCTAGTTTCATATATGTTTCATTATTTATAGTCTACGTAAATATTTAGGTAATACCATGCACGGTTTATATTTAGAGCCCATCATTATGGTCCATTTTACTGAAATATTTACCTAAGTCGTAACTAAATTTGATTATTGGTAGGGCCTATAGTTAATTTTTTTTTTTTTTTAATTTGAACTTTAATTTTTAACTTTCCATTCGAAAGGCCCAATTTGTGAAATTGAAAATTTTAACATTTCTCGACGTTTCGAGGTCTCTGGAGTCGGATTACATTGTTTTTAGAGAGATATCTGTGTACGTACGTTCGTACCTTCGAACGTTCGTACGTTTGTATCTTGCAGATCTCCAACAAGCAATATAGGCAGTTTTAGGTACACATTCCAATTTTAGTTGCCTACGTTTTCGGGTGACTATTTTTTTTTTTTGACTTACTATTTGAAATCATCCACGCCACGCCACTGATACAATTAATACATATGAACATAATATAAAAATTAAACAGAAAAATAAATTTTTAAATAAGAAAAGTAGTCTTTAATCCTATGCGACCTTAAATCTATTTTGAGTAGACTCTCGCAATAAGCCCCTAAATAAATAAATTAAATAAATTAAAATAAATAAATTAAACTAACCTTGAGCCCTTAAATACGATTTTCTCCATAAAACTGGGGCATTTCTGGAATCTAAGACTAATTATTCCTCCCCTTCCTTGCCACTCGAAAAACTCTTTGTTTGGAATTCATAGTGGGGATTTTTGGAATCAAATATGTTCAAAGGGTCAGGCGACCGGACCCTTAAATAGCGATTCCAAGCACAACTGCAGTACAAATTGTGTACTTATACCTACCTTAACAATTTCAATAGAATCAAAATTTTCACGAAATAGCACAGATAATTAAAATTCTCCAAAAAATAAAATTGAATCCTAATACGTTCAAGAAAGTTATATATGTCTAAATATTTGTATTATGTATTTGTCTGTGACAATATAAAATATCAAATTTAATTAATGTGCTGAATTCAGCATAAGTTCTAATTAGGCCATGAGATTAAAATAAACTAATTTAATTTATTAGTTAACAAACAAAATGATTCGCTATAAAACCATGCATTCATAGACTTTATGTAAAACTTATCTTTATTCGACATTTTCGATAACAATCGGGAAAATTTTTACTTGAATAGAATTTAAATAGGTATCTTCATATTATAAACTACGTAATAGCTAATTAAAAATTCTTCTCTCGTAATCTTGGTTTAATCCATTTTGTATTGTGCTATGTTTTTGTATTTGTTTTTGTTTCTTTTTATTTTTGAGAAACAAAATAAATGGCTTTAGGCTAAGTTTGGAAAACGATGCTGATTTGCCTCGAGCACGTGCTCAATCTTACAATCTTTCCCTAAAAATATCAGATGTCTTTTAGAAACCACAGCAAGCTGCAATTTTTTTGTAGACTTAATTTAATAGTCGGGTAGGTAAAATTATACGTTAAGTAGATGTATTGATTTAAGGATTACGCATATCAATATAAAAGGAGGTATCGCCGATTTTATTACCAAAATAGGAAGTCAGTGCCCTCATATAACGGACGTGTATAAAATATTCGATCCTATTTGTTTTTGATACTTTAATTAAGTATACATAATTATGTATTAGCTACGTACCTATGAATGAACAAATAAATATATAAAAGCATTGCATTATTTTTTCAGCTAAGAAAGAAAATACAAATAAAACAAAAAAAAAAAATTCTTAGAATGTTCAAAAATACTGAACTGTAAGGCTCTTTGAGTTTCTTTACTTGAGAAAAACTTTTGCAATAATGATGAAAAAGAAATTGAAGACGTATTTTTTTTAATGTGCTATTAATTGACCACTTGTTGTGTTTAAGGCAGATTCGTTGGTGTATGTGTTTTTGTTTAAACCTTCGGCATATATAATTATTTTTGTCTGGGAATCGAACCCATACCTCTGGCGTACCCCACAGGCGTAATAGTTAGTGCGATCCATTATAATTAAATAATTTAAATAATAAGCTTGTTGAGTTTGAGACAATCATATCCGCTTGTAAATTAAGCAAATATAATGCTTCAGAAATTTTATTTTAGATAAGTTTTCATCAATTCATCCAATAAATCATCCAATGATTTTGACGTCACATAACAACAACTCAAACCTAAAATGTCATTTAAATGTCAGTGCTTCCAAGGTTTTTTTTTTTAATTTTTACGCTGCTACTTGGAAACGAAATTTTTAGTTGGTCTCCAAAATGACAACGAAATGCTTACAAAAACCATAACGAAAAACTACCCCTTAAAAGTGTCACCATTTTCAGAAACAGCAAACAAACACAAACGCATAAAAATCAAAGAAAGCAATGTCGCGATGATAGAAACAACAAATACAAACATGAATAAAGGCCAAATGTCACTTTTCCGCTCACAATTAATGGTACAGGCAATTAATTATGTGCGAAAACAGAGGGGAGATATCTCCAAATAATCTGCTACAGTTATCGATTTCGCTTATTGAACAGCGTACCGCAGAACGAAAAGCAGAACGAAATTTTTCGTTTATGATTTCGTTGTTGCATTTTTGTATGGGATTTTCCGTTTCGCATCAGCAGCATACTAGGCTTAAAGCGGCGATCTGTTTTTTTTAGTGGACTTTTTTTTTTTTTTTTTATCGAATATACTTGCACACAAAACCACACCCAATATTTTAATTGGCAACGTAAACTCTCGGACCATGCGGTATAGTGTGAGTGTGCTTCATTCACTTCACCTCCATATCTATACAATGTCACATTAATAAAGCATACTTTGCTTACACTCATATAAAATTACGTAACACCCTATTAACTCGTAGTCGCTATCTACTACCCTGCAACCCATCAAACACAACAGATAAACAAAATAAACTTTCTTTCGATGGAATAAAGCAATTCAAATAAAATAAAAATCCGCAAACGGCACAAAATCATTGTCATAGGACTTCAGTCGATTAACATTTTAATACAAACGCCGTTAAGCATGGGAATAAATTAAATGTTACATATCATTCAGATGTGTTGTTTTTTGAGTTTGGACTAAGAAATTTGAATGCACGACTGGGTCGCACGTTCCGGCTTTGTATACGAAAAAGGTGTTAAATACAGCAAGCATTATTTTCAATGGCGAATTAAATCAAAAATAGTGGAAGTGAAAACTCCTATTGCGGATCTCTTAAATGAATATACAGTGAGCTCTCGTTAACTTGAACATACAATACCTTGAACATTCCAATAACTTGAACAAATAATTTTTTTCCGTTAGGCATTCTGAACAAAGTTTAATATTGGAATATTTGCAAGGTACCTAATATTGGTAAAAAGTGGAAACGAATTTTAAAAAGAAAATCCCAGGCAATTTGTTTTGCTTTTCATTTAAAAAAGTGCGTATTTTTAAGAAAATATAAAAAAGGGGTTAAAAGAAATAAAACAAGAAGCTGAGTTAACTGAAAAAAAAAAAACTCAGAGAGAATATGCAACATGCTGGGCAAAGCTTAGCAGTATAAAATAATATGTTTTTGAAAAAGTTGACCTTCTAAGTTAACGTCAACTTAGCAGGACACCCATTTTCTCGCAAACCAACAGAGAAGTCAATTTTTTTTTGCGTAAATAATTATGTACTATATCTAGGCGCACGGTAGTGCGCCCGCCAAGACGAGCGGTTAGCACTACTATATATTTTCTCGAAACGTTTCGTCGTATTTTCAAGCCCTCATAGCTTCGGTATAGATAGAGCTAGAGAGCTCAAATTTTCAGGATTAGATGTAGTCCACGGCCTTATAAAACACACCAAATTTCATATTTCTAGCTTTTATAGTTTGGATGTTATTAATAGCCAAAAACGTCGATTTTGTCACTGACCACTCACTCATCAAAACCTAAAGGGTACTTCCCGAAGTGCTAGAAAGCTGAAATTTGGAATGTAGATTAGGATTTGCATACAAACAACAAAAAAATTAAGAAATCTGTAACTTTCACCCTCCAACACCCCAAAAGTGGAGGTTCATAATAAAACCTCAAAAACAACAACAATTTTCACAATCACACACAACAATGCAATGCAAACCCCGCCTATAATTGATGTGAGGGTTGTTTTTTTTTTATTTTATATTCACGAACACAAAAAACAATGCACAATGCTTGAAATAAGGGTTGTTTATATATTGTATGATTTTCACCACGATCGGTGAACTTTCGTCTCGTTTAGTATGACGTATCCTTGGAATTGTATGTATGTATATGTACTTATATTCAGGGGTGTGCGATAGGAAATAATAATGAACTTTCATTTTTCGCTTCGGTCAAAATAAATAAAGAGATTTTACATTGACGGATCATTTTTTTAAGGTTTAAGTACCTTATTACCTTAATTTTTGCGAAGATAAAAATATACGCGTTACTTTTACTTATATAATTTCTAAATAAATGCGTTCATGTTTCTGGTCTTTGCTATGAGACTTAGCTCAGTATAAAGGTTAGGTATGTAGGTAGTTACTTTATTCCGAGGTATCAGGCCTATTGCTACAATATTAATTGGGAAGTAGTTTCATTGGAATTAGAATCCCACCGTGAAGTATTAAAGGGAGGTTCAGGTGTTTTTCTTATGGATAATAGGTGATCCTACAAAAAGAAATGAAATCCCACCAAAAACATTTCATGTAAAAAAAGGTCGCCAAGACTCACATGCACATAACGCTTTCGCTGTGAAAAAGTTATGAGATCTCATGAAGAGCCAAGCCCATAACTCTACAAGGCCTAACTTTTCAAGACCTAACTCTACCAATCCTACATCGTGGTCAAAAAGTATGGCTTGGCCGTTTCATAAAACTTTAGGCTGACCGACTTAATTTTACCGAAAATCTATGGAAGTGTCTGTGTTTTGTCTGCGAAACGGCCAAGCCATACTTTTTGACCACGATGTGGGATTGGTAGAGTTAGGTCTTGTAAAGTTAGGCCTTGTAGAGTTATGGGCTTGGCTCTTCATGAGATCTCATAACTTTTTCACAGCGAAAGCGTTATGTGCATGTGAGTCTTGGCGACCTTTTTTTACATGAAATGTTTTTGGTGGGATACTTTTTAATCTGTAACGTAAAAAATGACTTGCTAAGTCGACGCACATGAATGGATTGGTGAGTTGCTTGTAGTTGCCCGTGGTGTAATGGTTAGTGCCTTGGACTGTCACGCCAGATGTCTGGGTTCAGGTCCCAGCCTCTGCCACCTAAAAAAATGTTTAGCGGGGAAATGACAAATCCTCCAAATCCTGTCATAGAAAAGTGCCGGTTACATTAGCCGTTTATGATTCGGCAACAAACTGTGGGTCTCCTTCATTCCTGCAGACACGCACACAAGGCACAGGAATGGTTAAGAGTTGTAAGTCACTAGGCTCTAGTTCTTCATGAGCTGTGGTGCCAACAAATTCTTTTTTTTTTATTTTTACCCCTCCCACTTAAACAAGGTGGAATAAACTCACTCTCTCATACGAATTTTTTTCTTGTATCTACCCAACCTACAAACCAAGAAAAAAAGATTTTCAAATAAAAATATTTATTGAATTAAAGCAAATCAATCGAATAAAGGAAAAAACCCGAAAAAATAATATTTTTTATAAATTAAAAATGCATGTTTTTTGTTGTTGTTTACAACTTACCAAACACCAGATAACATAAGTTTTATTTTGTTTTGTATTTTCTTGGAAAAATGCAGTTGCAACATGAAAAATGCTTTATTTGAAACGAAATTTTCTTTTAGATTTTAAGGCTGCCTGTGAATTAGATTAAAACCGCTTTGGGTCAAATTTCAATCGATTAAAATAAAGTTCGTACCAGTCTTATTTAGTGTTGTAGTGGATAAAAAATTAAGCGTCAAATTAAATTCCGTTCCATTCATTCCTTTTGTATCAGCATTTTAATCGCTTTGTTTTTCATTTAAATTCAATTAGATTAAAAATTGAGCAAAATCAATTGATATTAATATCTTAAAAAAATTAATTGAAATTTAGAGTGAAAACGAGGAAAACTTTTTAAATGTGTAGAGGATGTTTCACGCAGAAGTGAAAAAGAGGACATGTCCTCGAAAACGAATACGTTTGGTAAGGTATTTTGTACGCTATATGTCGTTAATTTAATGTATATGAATAAATCAATAACGTGTTTAAAGATCATGCAAATTGCTGTCACGCTAGTAAGAGAGTGCGCGCTAGTGCATATGCTTGTGAGCTAGTAGATCAAAACTAATTTGATTTTCAAGACCACTAGTGAGAAGATTATTTTTTCAGCTAAATCTGCTCTCAAGACAATAGCAGAACTGAACACGCATGAATAATCGTCCATGATTTTCTTACTAGCATAAACTAGGTGATCTGCTTACTATTTTTTAGCTAGTTCAGTAAAATTTCCCTTGGTGAAAAATAAAAAACAACGAAAGTTCCGATAAATAAGCCGGCAAGAGTACGATAACTTAGGCGCCCAGAAATGATAACGGTTTTTTGTAGAACAGTTCAATACAAGAATTTTTTACTATTGGAGGGGGGGTCTATCTCCACCCGTTTAGACGGGAGGGGCAATTTCATTAAAAAATTACTAAAAATTAAAAAAAAATATATACAAAAATACAAAGACTGTGGACTTGAACTTTAAATTTCAGTAACGTGGATTCTTTTAAATTCACAAAAGGATGTGAACACAGCAACAGAAAAAAAGGGTGTACATATAAAAGGATATAGCATTTTATTGAACTTGTGTTGCTATGCAAGCTATGAATTACCAATAAAAAAATACTCAAAAACGACAAGCCAATTTATTTATAAATAAATATTTAAAAAGTGTTTAACATAAATAATTTTTCTAAGAAAGCCACTACAACGATTTTTGAAACTTCTTTTTTAAAAATTTATATTTTTTTCAAGAATTGGTTTTACCAATTTAAGGAACGATATGTAGAACGCATTATTCCTTTTCCATATTCTCTAATTATGTATATGAATAAATAAAAAAAATATTATTTTATTATTGGTATATATTAATTATAAATGAACCACAAGAGCAAGTTCGTTTGATCCAGTCGTGCATTTTTTTTTTTTTTTTTAATGTTAAGGAATTAAAAATTAAGGAATTAATTAAAAAAAAAAACAAACAAACTTCAACGATTTAGCTTTATACATTTTCTTTTCTCATAATTTGCAATATTTTAAAGAAATCAGATGGTAAAAATGCATATGGCATGTTGGTGTGAAATAAGAATCTGAATTTTTGTACTCAATTTAATAATAACAATAGGCGTGTTTTTTTTCTAATTTATATCGGCTTAGAGAAAAATTTAATTCACAAAATAAGACACATTAATTGAGATTTGTAGTAGCCCGTGGTGTAATGGTTAGTGCGATGGACTGTCATGCCAGAGGTCTGGGTTCAATACCAGCCGCTTCCACCTTAAGTTTTTTTTCCCGGGCTACTGCCTCTTGCGAGGAAGTGACAAATCCTCCAAGAGTATCTCTTGTCATAGAAAAGTGCCGCTCACCAGCCGTTCGGATTCGGAAATAAACTGTAGGTCCGCTCCATTCCTGCAGACACGCACACAGGAATGGTTGAGAGTTGTATAAGTCACTAGGCCCTGGTTCTTCATAAGCCGTTGTGCCACCAAATGTATTTATTTTATTTATAATTGAGCTTTAAAATAATTATTAATCTTGATATCTACCAAGGCTTATATCATTGAGTTGAATAAAAATTGATAATTGTCAAGGTTAATGCTTTTAACTTGAATACAATTTCTATCTGTACTAAGGAAATATTCAGTCTTAATGATGAACTGTATACTTTAGTTGCTATGAATTTTATTATTTATTTTGCTAATATTAAAGTTTATACTGTGAGGTAAATTCGGGTTTTATGTACTCAATTGTTTAGCCTTAAAAGTTTCTACGTTTTTCGTAGGTTGTGGTATAAACTCTGCATACAGGGTGATTCACCTAAGATGTGGCAAAAAGCTAAAGCGTATATGTTGAGTCAAGACAAGAAAAAAAGAATCGCATGGGAGGGGCTCTATTTCCCCCTGTTTAGGCAGGAGGGGCGATTTTCTAAAAAAAAAAATCGACTAAAAAAAGAAAAAAAAAAATCATTTAAAAGCAGCGACAACACTTACAGTTACAATGTCATGCTATACCTTTTTTAAAGCCATTCTTCCGTTCTTTTATCATGTTTTTACTTCAAATTATTTGAGAGAATAGTTTTTTGAAAAATAATTTTAAAACTCAAAATTTTGAAAAAATTGTAAAAAAAAATTGTGTTCAAATAATTATTTTTTTCAAAATTGAATGGAAGTCGAATTTAAGGAAAACTTACTTTCGTTATTTTCAATTTTCTCAAAATCTGGATAAAATTTTGACATCTAGCATTAAGTGTTTTACTAAAAATTGGTGGAAACATTGAATACTAAGCAAAAAAATAAAACTTAATGACGTAATATTTTGAACAAAATCATTTTTTTTTCAAACATTTACGTTCGAAAATTAATTTATGAAAAAGTGTTTACTAAAACAACTTAATTTAAGAAAAATGGCCTGCACCCAGAAACTTTTGCTTTTTTTATGGGCTTTTTAAGGACAAAAAAGCAGACTGTTTTAATGTGTGTGGTATTTAATTTTAAGTAAGTAAGTAAGAGAGAATTATTGAAAGGCCCACAAAAAAGCCAAAGTGCGGGTTCCAACATTGGAACCCGGCATTTTCAGTAGAAAATTTGTATGAGATGCGTCTTCTTGGTAACTTTATATTCGTTGATACTACTTAATACTTAAAGTCTTGAACAAAATTAGGTTTAGCACAATTTTTTTCTTTATTTTCTTTTTTTTTGTAATTTGAGTTTCAAAATTAATTTTCCAAAAAATATTATCTCAAATAATTTGAAATAAAAACATTATAAAATAACGGAATTCTGGCTTTAAAAAAAGTATTGCATGTTACTGTAAGTGTTGCCATTGTTTTTTAATGATTTTATTCTATTTTAAGTCAATTTTTTAAAAAATTGCCTCTGACGCCTAAAGGGGACAGGAATAAAACTCAGCTTACAGGCTTTTTATCACACCTTAGGTGAATCACCCTGTATAGGGTATGCTCCCATAACTAATTATCTCCTTAAAAATTAGATGCAATGGTTTACAAGAACCAAAACAATCGTACATATTACCAAAATTATGCAACTTAGTCATGCAAATTATTTTTGAAAAGTTCATACTAACATTTTTTTTGAATGTATGTAGGTATATGATAGGACCAAAAAAATCAATAATAGTTTTCTTATCAAAAATTGGTATTGAAAAAAAGTCACCTAGGCCTTGGCCCTTTATCACCATCAACTTGTACACCCAAACCCACAGCGAAATCGTATCATGATTTATGATAAGTTGCTAAGTGATTTGTGATAAGTTGTTGGTGCAATATAGCCCAGGTTTGTAAATTATTGATGGCTTAACCGATTACGCTTCAATAGCATGAAACCAGCTCCTAAGAAGTTTACACTATTTTTGTGTAGGACTTTAATTCAGCTTCTGATCTTTGGACAAATTTTTTGACCTTCGAAGTGGATTTGTTTGAACAGGAGCATTTACAATTCGGACCATTTCTAAAAAAATTGCAGGTGAAAACTATTATGTTCGATTTGAATTTCAAAAGATTTTTGTTTTTGTCTGAAATACAATGATTGGAATTCGGAGAAATCCACATCAAAGCATACAAAATAAAATCAAAATCCTTTGTAGAAATGGTTTTGGCGTAAAACTAAATACATTCGTTATGTTTTACAAAACTCTGAACTTTCGATGGTGTTACACGTAGCCAATACTTAAGCCCGTTGAAATAATATTTAGCATTTGTTAAAATATTCCAGGAAATTGCTGCGCTGTGATTCAGCATAATTTAGGAATTAAGAGAAATTTTGGCGAAAAAAACAGAATATTTTTTTATATTATTATGAATATTAATCATAAACTTGTCAAAAGGGTGAATCTAACCCTAACCTCTCGCATAATTTTCATTCATGGCAATAAACGAACAGAATAATATGAAAAAAAAAAAAGGTTTTTATTTATATTTTTGTGGTGTATCAAATTTTCAAAGAAAAAAGATACTGCCACAGATGTAAATTGTGCATACTTACATCTGATTCTATGGGATGGAAACCTATTACCATCGGTAATGGCATCAATTAACATGAATTATTGTGGGATATTATATAATATTTGGAATTATAATAACTTCTTGTTTATTTTGTTGTGTTGGCCGAGAAACAGAAAGTGTAGATAATGTATAAAAAAAAAAAAAAAAAAAAAACATTCACAAGGTAGTGCGAACTCCGAAGTGTGATTTCGCTGGACCCACTTTGGGACGAATTCTCTCAGTGAAACGAGTTGTTATAGATTTTTTCTTCGTTTTTTTTTTTTTTTCATAGGTCTACAAACATTCCACATACTTACTCAAATATTTTAGTTTACTTTTTATGTCATATTTTTTTTAAGGTGTGTTCATAATATGTCAGTAAGTTAGCATAGGTTCACCTTTCTTTGTTTGTTGATTAGCAAGAAAGCGCACAAAATTGAATCATACGCAATGACAAATGTGAATTCAATGTATGAGTATAGCTATATGTATAGTCAGTTGGTTGATTAAATAAATTCAGACTTACAAAAGTCACGAATGAAAGTATTTTTTGGAAATCGTGACTACAAATTAATCATGAGGAAGGTATGTAATTATGGAGATGAGAAAAAAAAAGTAGTAAAACCCTAGAAATAAAAAAATTTATTGGTTATATCTATAAGAAATTAAATTAAGATAAACGTTAATTGAGATAAAGGTATATCAATTAATGCTTAGTTGGTTTTGCAATAATTTTGTCTTGAGATAAACAAATTAAACGACAGTGTTGAGGCTATGAAAAGATATGCACTGTAGCTTACCTATACCTATAGATATTATAAATATTGCACGAACGTTTTTTTATGTACATTATTGAATAAACAAATGCACTAGAAATGAACCACCAAAGACGAAAAAAACTTAATATCTTCTATATTTTTCATTTCCTGGATACTTGACCTATAGAGTACTATGATTTGAATCATTTGCAAAAGACATTTTGTTCCTATCTGTTCCTGGTAGCCAGATATACCGTCTTAAAAAGCTTGGATTTATTTTCTTCTTAGAACTAAAAATTTAAGTTTGAAAATTATTTTTCAAAAACTATTCTCTCAAATAATTTAAATCAAAAACATAATAAAAGAACAGATTTCTGGCTTTAAAAAAAAAGTAAAGCATGACATTGTTAGTGTAGCCGTTGTTTTTTAATGATTTTTTTCTATTTTTAGTCGATTTTGTAAAAAATTGACCCTCCCGCCTAGGAGGGGGAAATAGACCCCCTCCTATACGATTTGTTTCTTGTCTTGATGTGACATAATATATTAATCAAAGAAAGTAATAACACATCAGTTTTACATTTAGAATTCGGATGCTCCTGCTTGTACTCAGATTGTGGTTTCCCCCCGCTGAATGAAAATACCACAGCTGTTTCCACCAGCGCAGGTTCTGTGGAGATGGATAGTTTATTTTTTGGTCACTTAACTTGAAAAAGATGATATGAAAAAAAAAAAAACAAATATAGAAGTAACATTTGTTAGATTCACTAAAATAAAAAAAGTAAGTATACGCCCGAGTGTACCACTATTTTAATTGAATAAATGTCATGTCTTTTTATGGAACATCTTGTTTATCACATACATCTCATATTTTTTATAACAGTTTTTCAAAAATTATTTTTCAAAACTTAAATTTTTGAAAAAATAATAAAAAAAAAGGGTAAGTAAATAAAAAACTAAAAATTATATTTTTAGTATTAGCAAACGTTTTCGAGATTATTTATCTCATCATCAGGCTAAAGCAAATTAAAAATAATCACATAAACAATTTTTGTCATTAAAAACTATACATACAAAAAATATTTAAAAAAAAATAAAGTAATAAGACGAAAAGGTAATAATAATGAGAATAATAATTGTTAAAGTGAATAAATGCATCTAGAATTTTGTTTCAAATATTTCTTTACATGAAAGAAGTTTCAAAAATTTATATAATGAGGATTGTTCAAATGTTTTATTTTTGTTCATATTATTTGTTTTATATATAAACATTTCTTCAAATGTGTTCAAACTAATTTTGTTCAAAATTGTAAGAGTAATATTTTTGTTTTTATATTTGATGCTCTTATTAATTTCAAGTCAAACACTAAATGTTTTTTGGTTTTTGAGGAAATTGAAAATAACGAAGTCTACTTTACTACTTAATTACTAGAATACATTTTGACATATGATTTTTAGTGTTAGACTAAAAATTAATGGGTGCATTGAATATTTAAAACAAAAATACTACTTAATAATGTAAAACTTTGAACAAAATCAGTTTGACTTTAAACACATTTTTTTTTTTTCATATAGAGTTTGTATTATTAAAAAAAATCTTTGTATACAATTTTTTGATTTTTTTTCTTCAAAATTTTAAGTTTAAAAATTAATTTATTGCAAAACTGTTTACTTACACAGCTTAATTTAAAAATAGAATAAATGAAGAGATTTACGGCTTTATAAAAAAGTATTGCATGTCGTTGTGATCGTTACAGTTGTTTTTTCATAATTTTTTTATATTTTATTCCAATTCTTTTAAAAAATTGCCCTCCCCTATTTTTAATTTTCTTAAAAACTAAAACACATTTTAGCATCCGGTTTTCTATTTTTGGCTAAAAACTAATAATAGCATTGAATTTTGAAAAAAAAAATCAGTACTTAATAAAGTAAAATTTTGAAAAAAATAAGTTTGAATTTTTTTTTCATTTTTTTTTTTTTTATTTTTGAAAATTTATATTTCTTAAACTGTTCCCTAAAACAGCTTTATTTTAAAACACAACATAAAAGCAGGGATTCATGGTATTGTTTTTTAATATTTTTGTTCTATTTTTTAGTTAATTGCTCCTCTCAGCTAAACGGGGGGTAATAGACCCTCCTATCACCTTGTTTATTAAAATCAGAATACACTTTTAGCTTTTCATAAAAACGGTGAAAATATGTTATATACCATAAATATAATTTCTCAGCACGTCGGGTTGGTTGGTTAAAACAATGCAAGTTTTAAAAATATTGATAAAATTGAGTTTGGACACTAACGACGTACTACTGAAAAAAATTTGGAGCGGTAAAAACGATTTTTGTGTTTTTTTTTTTGTTGCATTTTGAAAGTGCATTATGTAGGTGTTAGGGCCGCAGTATCACTGGCAGACCGATGGAATTTAGCTTGGGCATATATAAGCATTATGCTCACAAAGTTTGAAGCGGTATAAAACTCTTTGAGCAAAACGTTCACCAGCTCTCGGTCTATATCTTATTGTACGTACCAATATTGTCAAATAAAAATGAAATGAAATGCCGCTTGGTGCTCAATGACTATGAGACGCAATGTTTTTTTTTTTTTTTAATTTATTTAGGATTTTGTCGCTCAGTTATTTAAAAATAATTCCTATGCTCTCTATTTACCATATTTATGTATCTACATACATATAAACCATATTTCTCTTCAAATTCTACATATATTTTAATTTAAGCGTTGTCGAGATTTATCCTTCGAAATTAGAAACTTCCTTGATCTATTGAACACGGTTGTAATCACTCATACTATGAAATCAGTGAAGTCAGTATATCTATGTCGATGTTACTTAAACAAACGTGTGCAATATTGACTTCACCAGCAGATCTAAGTTCAATGTGTTTTCCTCACAATAGCTGCGTTGTGTTGGGTAAATTGATGACTGCTCATTTGATTTCGTTGAAACACAAAATGATGTTAGATAATTCTTTTTTCATACAAATCATTTACTAAATTGAAGAAGGAAATAAATTAAAAAAAAAACTCTTTTAAGTCTTTATATACAATTTGCCAAGATTCCACGCTTTCGACTTATAATATCGACGTTTAAAAAAAGGCTTTTAAGAAATATCATAAGTGGAGGTGATTTAATATTACAAAAAAAGTACTCACTGCATTAATGCACCACGAAGTGTAAGCAATGCGAAGGTATAAAAAGAATTGAAACCACAACATTCTTTTGAATTTAATAAATAAGGGCATTCTAACACTACCAGAGCCACCAAGTGGTTTCTTTCTCTAACTTTGTACCAATGCGGCCATCAATGCAATTAGCATACCCTTATCAAACACTCAAAGTCGCATTCATTTACTCGTTCAGTGTGTTAACAAGACAATTTTCAACCGGTTCAATTCCCACTTTTTAACTCACGTATAGGAAGCTCATCATACTCGACTACACTAGACACGGTCATCAGCATCACATACTATATATACGGCCCGAGTCCATAATTGGATGAACAAACTATATCATAGCCGGATGAAATGCGTGCACTTATTTCATGCATCACCTTACAACCCGTATAGTTTTTATACACATACATATGTAGAAAGGTACATATCTAGGCTAGGTTTTTTTTCAAAGTGTTATGGAAGTTGTGGTGGCTTTATTGACTTTCCTTGGACAACTCTTATTGCATATTTTTTATTTCTTTTTGCTGAAAACGGTTCAAGGCTTATTTCACCAACATTGTAATTTTGAAATTATTACACAAAGATAAATCAAAGTAAATCTCGATAAAATTATGAGCAGAAGTCCAATTGAGATCAACGGCACGAAACGCCGCGCCGCCAATTTTTGTGGACTAAAGGCCGTTAAAATCTATATTTTAAATTTATAAGCAGGAATGTTTCTTACAAAAAATGACCAAAAACAACTAAAATTTAGAGGATTTAACTTTCACAGTGGTTAGGAGGGTCAAAAAGAGTCTAAATAATATTTTCGATATTCTATCCAATTTTTGTTGGACGCCATTTTGAATGTCATGAAAAAAAAAAAAACAAAAAGTTCTCAGAAAACGGTTCAATAGTTGTTTTTGAACGATAATAATATTATTTTGTTGAATAAAGTTAAACAAAATCAATCAATGCCAAAAATTTGTTTTAAATAAAGTTGTAGAAAATAAAATTTTGAATGATTTTTTTAATTTGTATCTTTTGTTCTTGGTTAGAAAAGAGTGAATTATTTCATAAAAAAACAATTTGCTTAAAATAAAAAATGGTGCCCAACGCAAATGGGCTAAATCCCGAAAATTGTGACTCACTTTTTCCTGTACATGTTGTTATTCTAAGGCTTGAACAATTTGTTCAATAAACTAAAATGCTGGTGAAATTTTTTTTTTTTTTATGATTAAAATATCTGGTTCACTTGCACTGCAAATGGAATAAAATATAAAAAAACAAACAAAAAAAAATAATAATGTGTGCACATGGTTTGAATGCGCGTCTAAGTGCGTTTGCAGTAGTTATGGGTGTTTTCCCCGATTGCGGGTGAAGTTATTATTAGCTCCCAGCTAAAATAATAAAACAAGTTTATGAATTTATTCGTGTCAGGTAGGTATCCATAGTAATTACTTTGATACGTGTTGAATTTATAATTGGAAATGCCAAAGAAGGAAGAAGTCTAACTATTTCATAATAATATGACGTTGATCTATTTTATTTGCTGTAAGCATGTAATCATGTTTTAGAGTAGACAGACAAGCTATTCAGAAGTGGTTAATATCGAATCATGACTTATCACTGATCTGTCAATAAATAAGTAAAACTTTCCAATGATGACCTAGAAGATGAATTTGGACTCATACATTACCTTGAGCTCAAGGTCAGATTCACATTATGGAGCCAATATACCAATACCTCGATATACGATACAAGAAACAACGATTATTCTCATATCGGTATCGCGGCACTTGTGAATCTGGCCTTAAACGGGTTGCTCGCTTAAAACTGATTTTATTTTCTAATTTTCTAGATAACTGCACACACTATTTTTAGAAAACTCCATAACTGTAATATGTTCACATATGTTTCGGGATTTAAACTAAATATTCATTTTTCATATAGATGTTGGGTACCAAAGTCCCAAATTCAAAATCCCAAACCCAAATCCACAAATCAAAAGATTCCCCATATTTAAAGTATCTAAGAAATTATGTTTGGCGCCAAACTAACTAACAGACTATGGGTACTTGAAGTACTTATACCTGCTGGGTGGAGGATCCTGACACCTGGATCATTTAATATTATATGTAGAAACAGTAGTTTAATTGGCCTGGCTGACATATGATAGCTTTAACTCCAGTCTATAAAACTTTAGTGCTAGCCTACTCAAGTGTTGATTGTTTCATTCAAAACCTTCAATGGATTACCTAAATATTAACATGCAGTGGCTGGCATTTGGTAATTTTTTATTTTTGGGCTTGTGGATTTTGGATTCGTGGATTTTTTTTATTTATTTATTTAATGATTCAAAATTGCAACCTTTACAGATCAATCAAGCTTTATTTTTATTTGGTATCTAGTTTATTATATTAACTTATAATTATTGCGGCCTCTTTAATAATTGTAAGTTAATATAATAAACTAGATACCAAATAAAAATAAAGCTTACACTTACATTTTTTTAAATTTTCATCCCATATTTGTCTGCCATTTCCCGATCAATCCCACACACACTTTACATTACAAAAAATATGAAAACATATTATCGAAATAATCAGAAACAAAAAATTCAACCTTAAGTAATTTTACATTTTAAAATTTTCAAAATATTTAACAAATGAAGGAGAAATAATTTTTTCTCGGCAAAGTATGCTTGCCTCTTTTCAAGATGTTCATCACCATAAATATACACTTAATTGACCATTCCCTTACATCTTAAATTATAACCCTTTTATAGCTATAAGAGCAAATAATACTATTATGTTGTGATTAACAAACACAAAGTTTCCAATATTAACACTTGTCTTAGTGTTTCCCTCCTATAAATTTAAGTTACTCTTCTTCTACAAAAAAGCCATTTTTACTTGGTTTTTGGTTTTGTGTTTATATCAAAAGAAGTTCCTGTGCATCCGTGCATCCACTGTAATTTAAGTTAAAGCCTAAACGGGTGGAGTGGATTAATTTGTGTCAAATTTGGTACACAGCATTTTTATGTAGTTCCCTAAAGGAGAAATCCGAATTTATTATTTCGCTCATCTAGAACAGTGTTTGCCATACAAATATTTGGATTTTTTCATAATTTCTTAAGAACAGTTTTTACTATTTTGATTAAACATCGTACATGTTTTGGTGATCATAGTGGTTTTAAGCAAATTGCATTTCATGTTTCCACCAAAAAAATACGGAAATAGGGTTTCCATGTTTTTTGAAAAAATTGTCATATTTTCGATTTATTCACGTATTGTTTCTTAATGGGTAGGCCAATATTTTTATAATTTTGCAATCTTTGGTTATTTAGAATAGTTCAAACAATATAGCATTTAAACATTTTGAAAATTAAAAAAAACAAAAACAATTTTTTTTATATTTTTATTGACTTGTTTAACATTTTTTCGTTCGAAAAATCATAACATTGAACAACATATATACATACCTAACTATGCATTGCTGCTACGACATTATAGTTTTTAACTTCAAGAGCAAGATTGTGCGATCCAGTCGTGCATTTTTTTTTCAAAACTTTTCTGTGTTAACTAATGTAAATGGGATTATTTTTGTTTTTAATATTAAATAATATTCATACCTACACATTTCTAGTAAAAAAATAAAAATTAGATGCTCAAAATGTGTTCCAGCTTATGATATAATTAAAAACATTATTAAATTCCGAAAGAATTTTTGTTGCATTGACACTTCAAAGTTGGCTAGTGTAATCAGCTATTTATGCAAGATGATTATTTAATGCTGGTTAATGCATAAATAGTTGCCTTTTTTATTGACTATAAATTAAGAATCATCCGGGAGTCTATGAGTTCTGTTACTTTCATAGCTCAGTGAACGACATGTTAATATATGGAAATGCATTTTTATAGTTTTGATGAATAGTATTTTAAAAGCCTTTCAAAAAATCCATTAGAAGTAGGTTAAGTAAGTGCATATAACTTCCAAAAAAAAAACTTTTTTACTAAACACTCTTGCACTTACTTTCACAACATTCAGTTTATAGATCCAAAAATGATTTTGGTTTATTTTAGTTTACGGTTACAAACGCATATTTAATTAAAAAAAATATATGTATACAAATCTATTAATTATATGGTAAGCAAATACAAAAGGCATTACCATGCATTATTTTGAATAATTTTAACATCTTTTAAATGCGTTTTTTGTATTAAAGGTCTTAATTTTCTTTTTTATATCTTAAATATTATAAGACACATTAATGAGTGCGTTGGTATCTTGAATCTAACCTATATACCTAGGCCCATATTTATTGATACGAAACTTAAATATTTAAGTTCAACATAAGAGCTTATGTCACATTTTACGGTGAAGAAAAAGTAGAACATAATCGTTTTCGTTCAACAAATTGGTTACTATGAAACGAGTATGGAGAAAAAAAGAAAGAAACCGAATGAACAATAAAAAACTTGTGTTCGGCTATGGTAAAAAAGCTAATTTATTCAAATGCAGTTGTCAAACATGCATGTCATGGTACGCCCCCCGAGCGAAAAAAGAAATACAAATTCCAAACTCTGGGTGCCCTGAACTCAAAAAGAAACACAACATTATTATTTCACAGTTCGGGCTCAGCTTTGAGCTACTCTGAACCAAAAAAGAAAAACGCAAGCTTAGTTGTGCTGAACGTGAAATAGCGAACGTGAAATAGCTATAGGTAGCTTATTTTTTAATAAGCGTTTTCGTTTTATCAAATGGGCCTTAGAAACAGAATTAAAAATATATAATTATGTACTTTATTACCAAATCGATTCAATTTTTTATTTGTGCTTATGGAAATGAAAATGTATCTTGTCTGAGATGTTAAACTTCGTCTTATATAATAAGAAATTCGTAAAATGTTTGCATAAATTATATAGACAATTCAATGAACTCCCAACCTCCCATCGATTGCATAATAAACTCAATATATTCATCAATACATATTACGAAGCATATCAAATAAGCAGGTGGTAGGTATGAGATATTTTGCATTTTACAAACACAGTTTCATAAGCTAATTATGTAAATGTAATTCAACTTCCGTGTTCGTGTTTTAATTATAAAGACTCTTTTTTAAAGATATCTACTTATCTTGATAATGTCCATTATTATGTAAAACATTATAAGTATTGCATTTTTTAGAAATATTTTTTTTTTATTGATAACACATAAGTGATAACTTTTTTTTTTAAATTTAATCTCTTAATAATAAGCGAATACTTTTTATATACAGTTGTTATTTATTTTTTGATCATTCAGCACGGGAATTTACACTTTCAGTTTTTGAACGTACACAAAAAAAAAACTGTGGACTAAAGCTAAGTACAGACGATTGTCAGATCTTACAATATTGTCAGATCTGTCAGTGAAAAAACTGTCCCAAATGTCTTACAATCGTCTGAACACACAATTTTGTCTGACAATATTGTCAGAAACGTCATTGTAAGGTAATTGTCAGATGACAATCTGACAAAAAATTGTCAGGTATCTTACAATCGTCTAAACGCACAATTTGTGTCATTGTCCGACGATTAGGACATTGTCAGACTCATTGGTCATTGTCAGATGTTTTCATTGAAAACATCTTACAATTGCTGACAATTTCTTCATTGTTCGAAATGTCAAACGGTTGGAGCCGAGTTGAGAGATAAAAAAACTTTTTTGTAGGAAATTTGTAGTTTTTCCAGAACAGAATGAAAATAATCTATAAAGCAACTGGACTCACTTTTATATTAAATTCCTTGTGCTGTATATTTTGTTCGGAATAAATAAAACCATTGAAAGATATCTACTCAAATGAAGATTAAATAAAGTGAACACTGAACAGCAAATTCCAACAAGTTAAAAAAAATTGGACTTCAAAATGGCCATGAAACTATACGAGCAATCAAATAAATTTGAAGAATGCCAAAACGAGGGTGGACAGGGACACTACTAATAACAATAGGCAGCCTGCCGCCAACTCAGACCTAACATAGTCTCAAGGTCACTTTCTAAATGTAGTCCGTCGCCCTCGATGTTCAGTTGTAGTTTCAAATGCTCGTCCAATTGTTTTAGCAAGTGAAATTCTATAAAAGTTTGTTTGATCTTGAAATCCTCAATTGAATTGAATTTTTATTGTGACTTGAATTTTTATTGGTCTGCCAACCGTGTGAACAGAAAATTTTCAAGCTGACAATATTGCCAGATATATAATTGTCCGAAAATTGTCAGACAAGAGCTGACAATTAAATTGTCAGACTTTGGCACAAAATCTACCAATCGTGTGAACGGACAATTTTACATTGTAAGAAATTTGTCAATTGTCAGCTAATTGTCCGCTATTGTCAGACCATTGACAGATCTGACAATATTGTAAGATCTGACAATCGTCTATACTTAGCTTAACGAGATGAAAGAGGTGTAACGTGTGGGGAATAGATTAAAAAACTTAAGGTGCGTACAGCCAAACTCGGTAATTATATTAAAATTTGGTAGAAAAATGCTTTACTCTAATAAAGTGATGGTTTGACCGAGAACAAATTGTAAAAAAAAAAAAAATGCACGGCTGGGTCGCACGAACTTGCTCTTGTAGTAAAAGTTTCTTCGAATTTTAAAGATTGATATAATATATGAAAATATATTTATCCAGTTAATAAATTGAAGAATGGAAATTTGAATATGGACAAAAAGTATGAAACATACGTTTTTAAATTGATAAAATAAGTACTTAAAATTTTTTAATCTCAAAATGAAGAACGCCATCTAAATTCCTGAAAAAATGTGAATTTTTGCAGAAAACAATTATAAAATCGTTGGAGCGGTTTTCTTAAAAAAATAATTTTTTATATATAAAATTTCTTGATATTTTTTAGAAAAAAAATTTATATGCCATTTTTAAGAACATAATAATATACAGCTAAAACCATAATTCCAAAAATATTCATTAACCCGTTTTCAAAAATATAATTTGAACTTTTTTTTTAAATCCAAAAAATATTTTTTTTTGAAAATTTTTGTATGCAGTATTATTCACACTTGATAGGATCTCCTAAGTAAAATTTTTTATCAACATCGGCTGAGCGGTTTACGATAAAATCGAAAATACAAAAAAAAAAAAAACGGTTCTATGGCAGGTACCGAATAACTATTTTTGATAATTTTTTTTTTCACTGAAATATAGACCATACCACTACTAGTACACAAAGAATTTAAAAAAAATTGTTGGAGCCGTTTTTGAGATAAAAAACTTTTAAAACGATTGTATGGCAAGTGCCGTTATTTTTGAGCTAAAAAAAATTCACGATTTCCTCTCTAGGAAATCACCAAAAAAACTTATGCTCCAAGTTTGAAGAAAATCGCTTCAGGGGCTTAGGCTGTAGGCCTGACGTAATGTCAGGTTTGATTATTATCTCGAGTTCGATTTTTTGCACGAATCCATAACTTGCCGTATTATCGCAATTAAAAAGCAAAAATAAAATAAATCAGAACACTGCACTGCTAGTTCACAGTGGACATTCCAAAATAAACAAAAATGTCGGTCCATGTGATATAAGTAGGTAAAACTTGTTTCTCATTTTGTAATGCCCTCTCTTTTTCCAAGACAATTAACCCAGCATTGAAAAATGTGCATATTATTTATAAATTAGTCAATCCAAAATATAACTTCCTTAACATTTTAAAATATTGTGAAAGCGGATAATCCAAATTTTGAGTTGATTCACAAAACTTGCAATATCTACACTTATAATGAATCATTAGTTGAATCATTTAAATTAAGTAATAGAAGGTACCTACTTACGTTTTAATGTTATTTCATATAAATATTTGATATTAGATTATGCTGTTGTGATTCATTGCTCTTTTCAATAGGTATGCAATTATTTAATGTATGCGTATTCAAATTGTCTCCGATTTTTAATGCCATAGTAGCTTTTTAGTTAGAGCTTAGTGAAATTATAATCCTGGTAAAATTTCAGCCGTTTAGATAAATATTTAGAGGTCGCTCACGCTATAGTTTCTTTTTTCCATACAAATTGTATTTAAAAAAAAATACTTCTTTATTTTATAACTTTACAACAAGTAATTTTACGGAAATGATTTAGACGTATTTTTAAATGAAATTTAATATTCTTTAAAAATGTCCTTACGTCTTATCTAATAAGTGCACTTCTTCCAAAGTAATTAAATGTTAAAGTGGATTATATATTAAACAGTTTTTGGATTCCCTGTTAAAAATAACAGCATTGAAATAAAAAACAGCAACACTCTTCAAAAAAAAAAATTTAAAACGATACAATTTTTTGCTCTTGCTTCTAATGATTGCGCAATAACGTAACATTAAAAAAATCATTTGCTTAAATATCTCAACATAAAAAAAAATAAGGCTTTAGAAAACTTTCTGTTTCATCTCAATACGACCACTTTCCACAGAGATACACCACTTCAAAAAACATAAAGAAAAGTGAATTTTTTTTTTGTTCCCTTAATTTTTTTTGAATAGTGTAAATGTAAATAGAAAATTGATGACAAATTTGCTTTTGTGCAATTCAATTGGAAGTAAGAGAATTATTGATATATTGGGTTATCATATTAATTAACTAGAGGTAGTTTCTATCGAAATTATTTTTGAGCTCATAATTGTGTTACTCAATTGCCCATTTTCAATTACGAGTTTGATTGAGTTTATTTGTCAAATAAAAGTAACTTTATTTAACTACCATTTTTCAAGCCATAACACATGCAAACAACGTTTTAATGAAATACAAAAAAAAAACATTGTCAAGATTAGAAAAAATTGGGTTTCACAGTTTGGTCTTCCTTTCTGTCTGTCTGTTCGACTAAAGCCAACCGTTTTTTAGACATTCCACAGATATAGGTTTTTTCAGTTTCTTAGGCCCAAAAATAACGGAAACCTGTATTTAAAATTATTTAGAATTTTTAATTTTTTTTTTTTTTAATTTGATTCACAGATTTTTCTAAAAAAATCATTTTTTTACAATTTTTTTAATTAGGATTATCTCGAAAACGAATTTACTGATTTTGATTATTTTTTTTATATACAATGTTATGAAAAAGTAGTAGCCGTGGCGTGATGGTTAGTGCGATAGACTGTCATGCTGGAGGTCTAAGGTTCGATCCGCAGCCTCGCCACCTATTTATTTAAAAGAAAAAACGGCTACTGCCTCTTGCGAGGAATTGACAAATCCTCCAAGAGTATCTCCTGTCACAGAAAAGTGCCGCTCGTTAGCCGTTCGGGTTCGGCAATAAACTGTAGGTCCCCAACATTCCTGCAGACGCGAACACAGGAATGGTTGAGAGTTGTAAGCCACTAGGCCCTAGTTCTTCATGAGCTGTTGTGCCATCAAATTTATTTTTATTTATTTTTATGTTATAAAAAATTTAAATAATATTGTTAACTAAAATTTAAAAATATACATGTATATACATTTATACCTATACCTACGTTTTTAAAAACTTTATTTTTGAATGTACAAAATTGAATTTTAAAAACAAAAATAATGCTCAATAAGGTACAGTTTTGAGAAAAAAATTTGTTTAAAAAACAAATTTTTTTTTTAATTTAATTTTATTTGTTTTTATTTTTTTAATAATTTTAAATTTATTTTTTTTTCTTTTAAAAAATTTTGAGTATTTTTAAGAGAAAAAATTAAGCTTCAATAATAAAAAAGGAAAAAAATGATATTTAATGACTTGTTTTTGTGTATTAAAAAGAAAACCCAACATAAAATTGCTAAAAAATTTTTTTGATAATGAATTGCGGGATTCCGTTAAAAAAATAAATAAAGAAATAAAAACTGCAATTTTTTTATAAATACAAAAGATAATCAGGAATCGGTTACAGATAGGTGAAAGTTAAGCCAATTTAAAAGAAAAGAGATCGAAAATCATGAAATCAGTTCAATAAGTCGAAAACGAATTGAAGACGAGAAAATTGTCTCTTATAGGTTTTTCGACTTGAAATTGCCCCCAGCATCATCTTTTTCACGCAGCCACATTAAAATTCATTTTCTCACAAAAAAAAAAAAAACTGTGATGTGCTTAATTTTTATACTATCACACCTATTTATCTCTCTTTTAGCAGAAGAATTCCTAAATGTTTTGAGAATCGGACGATGTTTCATTGAACTAGGAGTTGGTAGCACATTTCTGTTCAATATATCTACCTAAATGCTTTAAGATTGATATATCTAAAATCAATTTCCACGTCGACCCAACTCAATCGAGATGAAGAAGTGAATTAATGATTGAATGATTGGCATTACATGAATTCCAATGAATATTATTTCATTGTGTGTGTTCATCTGGATTTGTCAACCATAACGACTTGACTGTGACTATACATTAGAATTGAAACCGAATTTTAATGCCTTTATAGAGTTCCGGCCTAAGCTTCTATGGGAAAATCTGTGTCAGTTCTGCCTGAATTGGTGGGTTATTATAGCTTTTGAAAATGACTTGTTCGAAAAACTTGACATATGTATAGCATTCTGTGTTAAAGAATGAAAATGGAAGCCATACAGAAAAGCAAAGATCTTTACAATGATATAAGTAGAGGTTGATGAAATAATATGTTATCTCGACAGCTTCTGGTGATGGGACAGGTTAATTAAGAATAAACGAGGGTGTTCCGATTACTATCATCATATTATATGGCTAAAGTTGATTGGTTGTTCGATTTCGATTCTATTTTAAATGTTTCCTTTTTATAATAGCCTATTGAATTCAGATAGAATTGGATATGTCAAAAAGGCTTTTATTGATAATATGAACACAATGCATATGGAGCTGTTGACTGCTTCCAGTTCCTGTTAAAGGTGTTTAATTAATTATTGTCACCTTTGTCACATGGGTCTACCTTAAAAAAGTGGAAATTTCGACATGAGGAAGTGTTTTATTTTAAAATATGTTAAGATTGGTTGATGGTTTACGGGCTTTCTCAGGATGAATAAAACTATTAAACTTTGGAAGACCATGTTACCTCCTTTTAATTTGGACATTTATATTCAAATTTCTCTAAGTGTACGCAGGTTAACAAAAATAAAAGCAAAACAGCATCAAAGAACGTACAGAACGCTCTCAAAGATGAAGCTCCCGTTAACACTAATCAATGTAACCTATTACTTTGCTCCACTTAATCGTTATCAATTTGTTTATATGCTACAACTTCTGCTGGATTGAAAAGCCATTTAGCATCAGCACAGCTTTCAGCTTCTCTTTGATCGTTATCTCCTTTAATTGCTCCTAAATTTGAATGACGGACATATTGGAAACAAATAATAAAAGCTTCAAGTATGCCAATACTGTGTATTTGGCCACTGCACAAAAACAGAACTCCCACATCCGACCGCCCTTTGGAAAAGTGCCGATAAAAGCAATTGCTTTGCCTTACCTACCATACCACTGTACCGAAGAGCCTTTTGTTCGCAAAACCGTTTCGCGAGCTGCTATATCGTTTGATAGCTTCTAACAATTGTTCACATCAAAAACACTTTAGGAATTAAAACCATCTGGTTCGTATCATTGGTAAGAGTTCCTATATATTTTCATCGTTCTGTCGTCGTTTGCTCATATGTATATGTACAATGTACGTCCAATTATCGTGTTGCAACAAATTGCCTTGATCAAGAATCATAATCTTCTCATGGGACACTCGAAAGTATAGAATTGCAGAAATTTCATGAACCAAGATTTTGGAATGCTCTTCAGCTGGTAGAAATTTCCTGATGATGGTAGCTACCAAACCCGTTGGAACAGGTACCTTATGTTTGCTAGCCCATTTCAAATTTTCCACAATTCCGGACATCCGACTCTATTGTACCAAAACACCATTAAGAGATTCTCAGCAGCATTGACAAAAACTATACATTATCGGCAGGACAGGACGGACAGGACACTGAAGCATCAATTACTTCGTCATGCACACTTACCTATCTTACCTATACCTATAAGAGCAGGAGATACCTAGCTACCCCACCCTGATGGCAGCGTCAGCTCTAACTTGGAATCGGCTCAAGTTCTTTGCGGGTGATTTTGATGTGGAGATGTGCTGGTGATGCATAAAAGCCTCAAACCAGACATCAGCACACGGTGTTGTAATTCCGATGAAAATATGCAAAGTTTGCGGATGTCGTCAACTCGTGGTCGTTATTTAGTTTACCTAGATACTAACGTTTTTGATGTTGGCAAGCAACTGAAGAGAATGGCTTTCTATAGCAACAGGATAAATTGAAAATTACACATCGTCGTCGGCATAGGTTTCGAGAGGTGTGTTTTATATATGTACAATAGGGTTCTGTAAGATGCCATCAGAGTTGAGGGTGTATATGTACACCCACTCTGATTTAAGTTCAATATTTATTTATCACTTGAAATGTTTTGTAATTTCACTTCAGGTTTTGTGAAATTTGGTACAAAAGAAATGAAGCCGTAGTATGTTCTAAACATGTTATGCTAAATCGAAACTTAGAAAATGGTATTTCTTCATTCATTTCAAGTTTTAATCATACTTTAGGAAGTTTTTCATATAGGGAGAAAAATTAAACTTTTATTATTGAATTTTGCAAATAAATTTAAGCAGATACATACCTATTTCAGAGGGAATTTCATATAAGTTTTGGATAAATCAAATCGAGGTTTTAATCAAAAATTACAATTAGGTTAACAAAAGTTTATGGTATATCGTCTTTGGCATGTTTATGTGCCTCGACCTACAGTATAAATGGGTAGACGGATAGATATAGAATCGGTTTAAATTTCTATTGAATTTGTACCAAATTTTCTCAGAAAAGATTCCAACAACTTTGATTAAAATTAAATTGTCTGTACAATATTGAAAACTGAAAAGTTTCGGGTTCAAGGACGTACATATGTAGGATTTTTTTTTTTTTTGTAAACAAGACATTGATTGGAACAAAAAAAAAAGTCCTAGGCGTCACATATTGTTAGATGAAATTAGTGCATTACTTCAGTTTTCAGTAAGCAAAGATATATTCAAAAGAAACATTCCAAAAATCATTATTTATTAAACGATGTAATGATATAAATACAATAACCTTTATGTAATTTAATATTAATAAATGTAAATTAGTTAATATTAAACTAGGTTAACACACAACGGAGCCGAATATTGAAAAACTCGAAAGAAAATTAGAAAATTCCACCGACAAAGTCAGAAAATTGTGAAAACATCTTTAAATTTCACACTTTCTCAATTAGTTTTTTGTTCGTACGCGCATAACTCGGCTGAACATTATCCAAATTGGATGGGGGATTTTTTTGTTGGCCTTGTATTGAACTTGATACACACACTATGGAGATAAAAATCCAATTGCATTGCATACGATACAGAAGAACTGAAGCTTATTGCGAGAATCTATTCAAAACAGAATAGGCAAATTGACGTAATGTATAGAGGTACAGTTGTTATTTTAAAAATCTTATCGTTAATATTTTTCTATTATTTGATTTTTTTAAATTTTTATGGATTGTTTTATTCCGACTTGACCCTCACAAATAAGGCCAATAGTGCGCAAATTATTGCAGTATTTTGAATCTTTTTGTTGGATTCATATTGAAACAGGTAAATACACTACGTGGCCGAATGTTGGTAAATTTGACCGGAGAAGCCGGTAAATCGTGAAAACCATACTTTCTGAATTGCATTCTTATTTGTACGTGCATAATTTGGCTGAACATCAACTGATTTGCATAGTAAGGAACATTTGTAATTTAATTAATCTTCTTAAAAAAGTATAACTTATTTGTTTCTATTGATGTAGAATTTCGGGTAGCTCTTCATATAGTTTCACATACATACATACATACGTATATTTGTGGTACTATGAAAATCTCAATATGTGAAAATTGTGTGACAAATTTGAGCTCTTCGTCAATGATTAAAAGACAAAAAAATATTTGTGCCGAAGGAAGTAAAATTTTAATGGGATAAAATTCGCAATCTATTTTATGTAGATTTTTTTAAGCAACAAACTCTGACTTAGGTTAGTTACATAAAGTCGTATTTTGACTTAAGAGGGGTTTACTATTCAAAATATAGCACATACCAATTATATGAAATGAATTATAAGGTTGTGATGGACAGATTATTAAATCTACCTAATATATGTATATGTTGATAAAAAAGTACGTATACGCCACAGTGACTCCGCTAATGCCTCCCCCCCTCCAATACGAAATTTTTCTTTTTAATTTTTTTTCCTTAATCCTAAACTATTTTTCTTTCCAACGGTTACAAATTTTTAAATGGAAGATACCATTAAAATTGAATATAAGGAATTCAAATATTTTTACTTGCGATATATGTACATATGTACATATGTATGTAGGTAAGTTATGGATTCGTACAAAAAATCGAACTCGAGATAACAATCAGTCTTGACATTTTTATTACGATGATAAAGAACATGAAAAAAGTGGGTCCCGCAATTCTGTCTGTCTCTCTGTGTGTATGTCTGTCTGTATGTCTGTATGTCTGTATGTCTGTATGTCTGTATGTCTGTATGTCTGTATGTCTGTATGTCTGTATGTCTGTATGTCTGTATGTCTGTATGTCTGTATGTCTATACCTCGGCCTACAGGCTTAACCATTGAAGCGATGTTCTTCAAACTTCGGGCCTTAAAAATAACGGCACTTGCCATAAAAAAAAGTTATTTATCTCAAAAACGGCTCTAACGATTTTTTTTTTAATTTGTGTGTGTGCTGGTTTGGGGTCGAAATACTGTTTTTAAAATACTGTATTTCAAAATACTGTAATTCAAAATCCTGGTTAAAGGCCTACCATACTATCCCACTGAGTATTAAAACATGTCAACAAAGTGGGAAGTAAATCATGTATAATAGTGTGGAGACAAAATATGAAACTTCATCCCACATGACTTGACAGCCCATCTCACACAATTTGACATGTATTAATACATGAAAATTTTTAGGATTGGTTCTAAAACCATCCCACATTCTATCCCACTTGGGGGTTTGAGGTTATGGTGATTTGTTTGGGACGCAAGTGTGAAAGCAAAATATGAAAATATTTTCTTCACACAAATTTGGCAGTCGTAAGTTATTCTATCACACTTTTTTTTTGACATGTATTAATACTCGATGGGATAGTGTGGAATGGCTATTACACAAAATTCTGTATTTTAAAATTCTGTATGTTCAAAATTCTGTATGGTCAAAATTCTGTAAGAGTAAAATTCTGTATTTCAATATTCTGCTTTTCAAAATTCTGTATTTAAAAAAGTTGTTTTGATAATCTAAAAAAGTGCGCACTTTTTTACATTATCACAACAATTTTTTTTAAATACAGAATTTTGAAAAGCAGAATATTGAAATAAAGAATTTTACTCATACAGATTTACTTAAATACAGAATGAACATTGAAAGTTTGAATGAAATGAAATCTTATATTGCAACAATTTTCCTTGTACTGTCTATATTTCTATTGTAAATTGTAAGGAAAACAAAAATCGGAAAGTTGCTACACTCAAGTTTCATTATAGGTACATTTATTATGTACGGCAACATGAAATTTGGTCATAATGACAAATTACCCTAAACAAAATATAATAAATATCCCCAAATTTGGAAAAATTACCCCATTACCAAAATAGAAAAATGATCCCAACTAAATGCAAAAAACGCCATTTTTCATAGTGAAATTTAATTGAAAAATTAAAAAAATGAAAACAAGCCCTAAAGCAATGAAAAATGACCCCAATTCATAAAATATTATCAATTTTTTGTTGTTGTTGCTTTTATTTAATTTTTTTGGGAAATTTTCATTTATTGTTTGAGGCTACTTTCCAATTGGGCAAAATTTCATGTAGCTATTTTGTACCTAATTTAAAATCATTTTAAGATGCCAATGTAAAACCTCCTCAAAATACTCAAAACATTTTAGACTTGTACCAATATTGCTGAAGAATTCTAAGTTTCATCGTTAAATTCTACAATTTCCACATATCGAGGTTTAACAGGAATATATTCACGAAAATAGAGTTAATAAAACGTTGGTTACAAATAAGTCTTTTACTCGTTTTTAAAGAGATCGTACTTGAATGAATTTTTGTACAAGTAAATGCAAAAAATTCTATTTGTACTACTTGTACGTGCTTAACAATGATACTGTTAATAATTTTTTCTTCAAAATATAGAACTTGAACATAAGCAGCACTTTGGAAAACAGAATTTTGAACTTACAATATTTTGAATATACAGATTTTGAAATACAGAATTCTGAAAAACAGAATTTTGGTCGTACAGTATTTTCAAAAAAAGAAAAAAAAACCGAATTTTGGTCATACAGTATTTTGATAGCCAAAATTCTGACCCGCTCCCGTGTGTGCTAGCGGTAGTGTGGTCTTCATTTTATTGAAAACAAAAAAAAATGTAGGTACATACCAAAAACCGTTATTAATGGCACATGCTATGGGACCGTTTATTTTTATTTTCGACTTTTTCGTTAACAGCTCAACCGATTTTAATCAAAATTTTTATTCTTAAAGTCCCATCAAGTGTGAATAATACTGAATACATATATTTTCAAAAATAACTTTTTTGATTCTTGATAAAAAGTTCAATTTTTTTTATGAAAAATCATTTTTTTGAAAACGAGTTTATTATCTTTTTTTATTTTATGGTTTTAGTCGCATATTATTATATTCTTGAAAATGGAATACAAAATTTTTTTCTGAAAAATTTCAAAACATTTTTTCAAGAATTGAGATGGCGTTTAAAGAATGTGTTTCATGCTTTTTTCCATATTCAAATTTCCATTCTTCAATTTATTAAATGGCTAAATAAAAAATACGTATATAATTATTATTTATATGTACCTACTTATATTACACTCAATATTTACAAAATTTTACTACAAACGCAAGTTCGTGCGACCCAGTCGTGCATTTCATTTAACTTTTTTTAAATTATTGAAACTTTTTTTTATTATTTGCATATAATTTTAAAAAACAGTGTTTCTGACTTAAGCGAGCCTCGGATATCTGGAAAAAAATTTACTCAAGCGAACTTACAGAAACTGAAAAAAAAAATTCAACTAAGCGGATCTCGGTTACCAAAACTGTATTGATAAAAAAAAAAAATTCTAAATCACTTTCAATACACATTGTACTTCAACTTATTTGTGGAATAATAGATTTGGTCATAATGTATGAATAACAGCCCTGATGATAAATTCGTATAGATTCAGGATAGCAATAAAATTGTAATGTACATATAATAGATATCGACTTCTATATTGCTCAAGCAGTAATTTAGTATTCTTATTGATCTCGGTGCAAGAGCTTTTGGTAAACACTTATCCTTCATTACTCATCATGCAGTCGTATATGTATACCTAGTACCTATATAATTCCTAGTCATTCATTGCATGAAACGGATGAGTCTGTTGACATAGAATCTAACACGTCTCGTTGAGTTATTTTGGTATTTCTAAAATGCTGATTACTGTGTCATTAGATGGTCGTATTCCTTTGCACGTTCTCGCAATAAATTATTAGCTGGCTGGTTTTGAACTCAGTTATTGTCTGCCTGTGCAAATGTTTGTGTGCAAGTAACAATATGTTTTCCCATTATTTCGTAGATCATTTCCATGACGATGACGAGTACCAATATAATTCTTGAAATAAATGTTCGCTTTTCAAAATGTTAGGTCGAAGTATGTATTGAAACGAAGTCATAATGATTATCTTATTTAAGACTCTTCTCAATTTAAGAGGTATTTTATTATTTTTATTATCGATATAACAATCGGAAAATGTCTGACATTGCGAAGGCGATGATGGGCTCTTTGTAAATTTCCAGTGGATTTAACTTTAGCAAAAAATCATAAATACTCTGTTAGGGATCAGATCCGGTATTTGTGTTGATATCAAAGCGCAAGTTTGGGGGCTGTACTTATCACACCATTTATGGGATCTTCGCAAAAAGACTATGCCTACCAATTGAATAGCCACTGAATAGTGATTAAAGGTCAGGTAATTTCAGTAATCGGTCAGGTATAGATTTTTTTAAATAATTTTAAAGGACAAAGCGATTTTTAGCTTGAAAAACTTTGACCCTGGATTAAAAATTTTCTAAACCTGACCAACTTCTGAAATAAATGACATTTATTGACCAATTACTTACCTTTTAGATGACATACTATTTTTTCGAATATCCCATATATGATGTGCTAAGATCCCACAGCCAAGTTTGGGATTCTTTAACTTCTGAAAAATTACATACGACAAAACTGATTTATAGTGGTATATTTATTTTTATGAGTTAAGCATTTTTTAAAAAGTACCTTAAACGGGAAAAATTTAATTTCTTTTTTGAAATTTTTCGAAAAAAGGTAAGTAGGTTACATATCTGTTTTTTTGGAACAAGTTTCAAGTTATTTATGAAATTCTATGGAAAATTTTGTTTAAGAGCAATAGATTTAGATAAAAACGCACTAAATGATGTGCAAAGGTGTTTATACCTACAATACATTCAAGCAAACAACTGATATTGTAACTTTTGCGTAGCTATGTACGTTTTAATCGTAATCTACAGGCCCTGCAAAATAGGATTAGAATATTTTTTATTTTAGATACAATTTGTACGTTGATATTTTTCCCAAAAAGTGTTAGATTTCGAGAAGCATATACCTATTGACATACCTATTTTGCATCTTTCCAAAAATGATTGCATAGTGATTCAAAAATAGATAGTCAGTTTTTTTCATGTGAGTGAAGTCCGTTATAAGTCAATTACAATTTTAGAATTTTTCGAAAGTAACGACAACGAGTATTAGCCCCATTAGTACAAAAATTTTTACCACTCCTCAAAAATTTGTATACAAAAATGTAGCCTGACTCTAACCTTTAATTTCCAATTACTAGGACGAATGTTATAGCTTCGAAAGCCAATCATATTGCTCTATTTTGAATTATTTCTGAAGAGAAAAATAATGGAAAATAATTTAAAAAAGAGGGATATTGTTGGCTATTACCTTTGTTCTAGTAATGATATCTTCAAGGCTGGAACCTTTAAACTAAGCCAGGATATCAGGCTACATTTTTTGTAGAAACATTTTTGAAGAGAAGTAAAAATTTTCGTACTAGACGAGTGATTGATTTCAATGTGATTTTCGATTTTTAAAATTCAAAAGTTGATGAAAATTTTACAATTTTGAAAAATATTATTTTACAATTATATTTCAACAACCCTTTTCTATAAAGTTACCATAAGTTTTGGTGCAGTAAATGCCACAGGAGAGGCAGGAAGGGTGTCTTAAATATAAAAATTCCATCCAATCACACTAGATACAGGTGAACTTTGACAAGCTATAACTTAAAGATGAAAAAAGTCCCAGAGATCATTGATACTTCATTTTGTAGGTACATATTTTGATTCTCAAAACGTTTTGCCATTTTGTTAAAAAATAAAATCCAGGAAAGTTCTTTAATGAAAACAAAATGACAAACTGTTTCAATACCACCACGATTTTTTTTTTAAATGTGGAGATGTACCCAAAGACATACGATAAAAAAATGTTTGCCCTTCAAAACATGCAACTTCAATAAAAAATTTTCGACTAAATACAGTACACGTTCGATGCAGTGGCGAGGCTGGGGATCGGAGTTCTAGGTTCGACCCTTAGCCTCACCACCTAATAATTTTTAATAATAAAAGGGATACTGCCTCTTGCGAGAAATTGACAAAAACCTCCAAGAGTTATAGAAAAGTGCTCCTCACATTAGCCCGTTTGGATTCGGCAATAAACAAATAAATAAATAAATTTGGTGGCACATGAAGATCTAGGGCCTAGTGACTTACAACTCTCAACCATTCCTGTGTGCGTGTCTGCAGGAATGGAAGGGAATGCCGAATCCGAACGGCTAAGGTGAGTGGCACTTTTCTATGACAAGAGATACTCTTGGAGGATTTGTCAGCTCCGAAGAAAACTTAAGGTGGAAGCGGCTGGTATTGAACCCCAGACCTCTGGCATGACAGTCCAACGCACTAACCATTACGCCACGGGCTACTACAAACAAAAATAAACATCTCCACCAAAATGCAGATCTGTTGGATTTTTTTTTGTAATTTGGTCACTTTTTAGTCTAATTTTCCTGAGGGGTTATACAGGGTGATCGGTATGCACCAAACTGCTGGAGCGAGTAGGTTGGGTTAAGACAAGAAAAAAATCGTATGGGAGGGGGGGGGGGTCTATTTCCCTCCGTTTAGGCAGGAGGGGCAATTTTCTAAAAAAAAATAACTTAAAACAGAAAAAAAAATATTTAAAAACAACAGTACGATTTAAAATGCCATGCTATACCTTTTTGGAAAGCCAGAAATCTCTTCCTTGATTTTCATTTTAAATTAAGTTTAGTACCTAATAGTTTTTGAAAAATTAATTTCCAAACTCGAAATTTAAAAAAAAAATGAAAAATAAAGTTATAAACTATTTTTTTTCAAAATTTTATGTGATTAAGTATAATTTTTGTTTTCAAAATTTAATGCTCTTATTAATTTCTAAAATTTTTTTAGCAAATTGCCCCTCCTGCTTAAACGCGGGGAAATAGACCCCCCTCCCTTACTTACTAACCCAACCTACTAGCTCCAGCAGTTTAGTGCATCTTACACCGACCACCTTGTATAGCTTTATTTTCAAAAATTGTTTCTTATTGGTTATAATTTATATATTAACCAAAAAAAAATCACTAATATGCATGAAATCACTAATCCGGATATATCCGTATTGTTTCCATTAGTTGCTTTTAAAGCACTGTCTTTAGGTATGTGGTATGGGTTTTTTGGTATATTCCTTCAAAGAAATGAGTCGTAACTCTCGCCTTGGCTTGGCAATAAATATTACCCTATTGCAAATATTTACATTGACGTGCGAGATATTTTTGTTTGTATTTTGCGTTTCTCCTTTTTACTCCGCTTTCATCCTCTTCAGAAAATAAAAAATCTCAAACAAATGAAAACGAAAGTTTTCTGAACCTGTTCGTTCAAAATTCATCACCTTGGCTGGTGGCCGACGACGACGGACGTTCGGTGGTGCGCAGCAGCGTTTGAATATGTTTAGCAAAATATTGCATCATAGGAACATAATAAAGAAGATGGGTAAAATTTTAAAAACAAATAACTGGATCTGCAACACACCTGAGTTTATCAATGACGATGACGAGCGTTATGACATTGTCACGGGGCACATTGATGGAAACGATGCACGATGAGTTCGGTGTAGCCAACTACCACACCTCGTAAGTTAGGTAGGTATATCATTTGGGTGATTACCAATTCTAATGGACTTCTGGGTTGATATAATCGAAGACAAGAAGGTGATAAAGTAATTGATTCGCTTTGAAATTCCGATCAAGTCGCTTATTCAATCATACATTATCTATAGGTATATATCCAACGTTTGGGTGCGTGAAGAAAGTTTTATTGGTGGGCACGGACGGACGACGATCGAAAACACGATTAAGATGACCGTATTATCAATCAATGGCACAGTGATGCCACTTTAAACTACTTATACTAATCTTAAAGCGCCTCGCCTTATATTTTAAATGCTTCCTTTTGTATTTTATACTTCAAAGCTGTAAGATAGTTTAGTATTTAAGGTGAAGCTAGTTACCTATATCCCCTAAGCAACATTTATAAATGGGGTTGGGATATTTAATTAAAGCTAAAACCGTCCACTTTATGGTACCACCTACCACACCACAATGGTCGGATAGACTTTTGTGGCGAGAGTACAATAACTTTGGCGTCAGAAATTGATAATTGTTTTTAGTAGAAGGGTCAGAAACAAACATTTTTTGCTATGGGAGGGGGGGGGGGTCCAACTCGCCCCGTTAAGGAGGTAGGGGGAATTTTATAAAAAATGACTTAAAATGAAAAAACATTTAAAATCAACGACAACACCTACAGTAAAGTAATATACCGTTTTTAAAAGTCAGAAATCTGTTCTATAATCCTACATTTAAATTGAATTATTTTTGTCAACAATTTTTAAAAAATTGGCATGCAAACTCAAAATTTCGTTAAAAAAAAGTGGAAAAAAAAGTTTAGACCAATTTTTCTCAAAACTGTAAAATGTTGCGCTGAATTGGCTGTTTTTTATCAATAAAAATATCAATTCTGAATCGAACACAAAAAACCAAATTGATTTATGTCTTCTAGTTTTTGAGAAAATTGAAAATTACTTTTTTATAAAATTTTAGTTATTTTTGTTGATTACATATGTATATACAATGCTAGCACTCAGCATTACGGCATATAAACAATGAGGTATGTAAGGGAGGGCATGCTGCCCCCGTGCAACCGGTATATTACTTTACTGTAAGTGTTGCCTTTGATTTTTAATATATTTTTTTTCATTTTAAGTCATTTTTGTATAAAATTCCCCCTACCTCCTAAACATGGTAAAAATGCTTGTTTTTGACCCCTCTAAAAAAAAACCGTTATCAATTTTTGGCGCCAAAGTTATCGTACTCGTGCCACTTTTGTTGGTTGTTGATGCCATTCCGACCACTTTCATACAAAAATCTAGTCTTTTTGGCAGACCTTTTTTTATAATCAATTTTTTCTTTTTGCATTTTCTACTACTTAGTACTTATACCTACGTTTTCATACGCACTTACTATGTACAAGCCAAATTTAATTGGACTGGGGTGCGATGTCTATTCAATGGAATCTCTTAAATCAAATTTTATTTTTTCGTGTTCATTCCTAATTCAATTCCTAATTAGCTTGCAAAAATAAGAAATTATTAGATATAGTGTGGGAAAATCCAAGTAAGAAATTATTGTATTGATAGGTATGTATATTATATATATGTTATATACATACAAAATATTATTTGTTAATTTTTTTTCTGCTTATGTATGTTGGCATGTAGGTATTGTATTTAAATGGGCATAATAAATTGTCTTCTCTTGATGAGGTTCACAAGATGCACTGCCAAAGGTAGAAGATACAAGATACATCTTCTTTTTATTGCAAACACTGTTGTTGTCGATGGCGATGCGATATCAACTGACTGTGTTGACGTTTCGTTGGTCGGAATCTCGGAACTTTCCATATTAACATTAATTTCTCCTAACAAGTTATGCGAAGATGATATAACAGAGCAGCAGCAGAGGTGAATCTGATTTGAGTATTATAAAAATCAGTTAAGATGAAGCCATTTTTTGTCAGTGATGCCTATACGTTACGTATAGATGATGTTGATCAGGTGGAAGATTCATAAGTTAAACACTTTAAACTTGGCTTATAGCTCTGATCAATTTTTTGTATAGTTAGGTTATCTGTGGTTTGGCACACACCCTTTATAAAATTCCAGAAATAATATCTGTAGGTATTTTATTTTTCAAAATAGCTGACAGATGATTATGATAGAGAAAGTGTTTTGTTTGGTGTGGTGTGGGATGTGCGATTGAATTGAGCTGAATGAATTTTTGATCATCAATATTTTTAGTGTGTGTGTGTTCAATAATTATTGTGCATATATAATTAGAGCTGACAGCTTGGACATATCAAAGAGATTGGCAGCCTTATTAAAATGTATAACATATCTAAGTAGGTAAGGTTGAGATAGGTTATAATTACATATTAGTGATTGATTTGTATAGAAAATAATGAATAAATCAATCAAATGATTGTTTACCTACAACATATATCACTTAAATTCAAGTAAGATGTTGGTTTGCAAATAATTATCTCAGAAAAAAAATTTTTTTTTCCAAAATTTGTAATAAGTAGAAGTAGTCGAGATTAAGTAGGAAAAAACTTTTAATTTATAAAAATATGCTAGGCGTAGGTACCTACATGCTATACACTATCTGATTTCTTTTAAAAAAATGTATTTAAGCATGCGAAACAAAATTAAAACAGTTTTAGATATTTCCGTTCATTCAAGATTAGTCATAGCTCACAGACAAATTTTGATCAAAATCGTAAGTCATGTATGAGCAAAATAAGATTTTCCTCAACGGTTAATTTTGGCTATAGGTACCACTTCATGGCAGGTTCAATAAAGTTTGGAATCTACATGTACATATAGGTCAATATTTCAAAACATTAATATTTTGGATTCCATCACTTTTCGTATACTTTTTTTTGTATTTAGCAGAATTAATTTCAATACACTTTCTGAAAAAAGTTTAAAAAAATTTTATACCCGATATCCGGATTTAAACACCGAAAATGTCATTCCCCTAACACGTTCCCAACCGATTTTCTTCAATTCAATGACTTTTAGCTTCGAAATTGAAAACGGTACAAAAAAGCTAATAATGCAGTCTTTTAAACACGACTCTTACCCTTCTTGAAGAATAGTTAATTTATTTTTAGTTGCTACAGTTTGGTAAATAAGAGCTTTATGGTAAGTGTACCCAGTTCAATGGTCATTTCTATCCCAGCAATGAAATTAAAAAAAACAACATGTATCATGTAGGTATGTGCTCTTTATGAAAATTGACTAAAAAGTTTGAGAACTACTCGGTATTTATATTTATATTTATATTTATATTTATATTTAAAGTCAAAACCACGATTTAGTTTTTCGTCAAATGATTATGTCGTTCCCCTACCCAGTAAAATAAAAATAAATAAATTTGATGGCACAACAGCTCATGAAGAACTAGGGCCTAGTGACTTACAACTCTCAACCATTCCTGTGTGCGTGTCTGCAGGAATGGAGGGGACCTACAGTTTATTGCGGAATCCGAACGGCTAACGAGCGGCACTTTTCTGTGACAGGAGATACTCTTGGAGGATTTGTCAATTCCTCGCAAGAGGCAGTAGCCGTTTTTTCTTTTAAATAAATAGGTGGCGAGGCTGGGGATCGAACCTTAGACCTCCGGCGTGACAGTCCATCGCACTAACCATCACGCCACGGCTACTACTCCCCTACCCAGTGGTTTTTATTAAATAGTGTGGTTTAAAAACTAAAAAAGTTTACTCCTTTGTGTTTTTTCAAAGTAACTACAAGCATATCAAATTTAATTTTCTAGTAACTTCGATTTAATTCCCATAAAACACTTTTCCCCTAACATTTTTTATGTGTCATTCCCCTAACTTCAATTAATGGAATTATACACATTTTTTATCGCTGATTATCCATATAGGACATCTTATGAAAATAAACCGAACCGGACCATAGGTACCGCCTGAGTTATACCTAAATATCTATTTTTTAAATTTTTATTTTTTAAATGGCTGTACACCGGAAGTATAGGATTCGTAAAAAAAGAACTTTAAAGCCCGTTAGATTTGACCAAATCTGGTGACCCCTTGATGGAAAGTTATTATAGATTTTATAGCAGGATAAGTTGTTTTCAGCGGGTTAATTTTTGAGTGCAAAATATTAATGTTTTGAAATTTTGACCCATATATGTAATTTTGTTTAAACCTTCCAATAAAAAAAAAAATCAGTAAAAGGTGTTGAATAATTGTTTTCGAGAAAAGTGAAAATAAAGCAAAATACAATTTCCTAAAATTCTAAAAAAAATACATTAAGTAAAAATTATTATTCAAAACAATATCTTAAAAATGGCTTTATGATTTTTATTTTAAAATTAAATTTTTAGTTGTAAATTATTTAAAACTAGCGGAACCCAGCAAAAGTTGTGTCGCCCTACCAAATAAAAAATTTGCTTATTTTAATACAGTAGATGACGGATATAAGAAAGTCTTATATAAGAAAAACACGCTTATAAGACAGAAATTCCAAAACACCATGCACATTCCCATAAAGATACGTGTTAAATAAACCTCATATAAGAAAAACGTTTATAATAAAAACACTAATATAAGAAATTTATTCTGATACAAAATCTCATTCACTACATAGAAAATTAAACTTTTATAAGAAATTTTCCTGTGTAAGCTTCTAAATGATGCGCCGTGTAACTTTCACAAAATTTCTGAACCCACCCTTATTGAATTGCCAAAGAAGTGACAGATTTAAGATCGGCGAGAAAGAAAAAAGCCCATACATTTTTTGACATTTCTTATAGGCATTTTTATTTATACAAGAAAATTTTCTTTCTTACATTTTATTTATATAAGAAATTTTTCTTCTTATATACAATTTTTTTATATAAGAAAATACGAATATAAGAACGGAATTCCTTGGATTTTTTGAGTTTCTTATATCCGTCATCTACTGTAGGTACTATGCAAATTATTTCAAATGCAAAACGTTCAAAATGTACCTACCTACATAGGTATGTATGATTATTATAGAGATGCTCCCAAATATAAGAAAAGCGGATGTGGTGCTAGACAAGAATTTCAAAAATTTTACCCTCTCGCACTTCCGTCTATAATGTTTTCTATAATTTTAAGCTAAATCGGACCATATTTTCTGAAATTTGTCGGAAAATGCATTTGCGCTGCTGCACCTTGCTGGCAAACTGCTATGACGATTTTGAATAAATAAGCCCAGGAACATTGCGGACTTCTATGATCTTGTTGGTATGTATTTAAAACCACCACACTAGCACTATCTTATTAAGGCCCATTTGCTGAAACGAAACTTAAATATTTATGTTCGACTTAAACGCTTATGTTTTACTTTTTCCTCAGCGTAAACTGTCACATAAGCTCTTATGTTGAACTTAAATATTTAAGTTTCGTTTCAGCAAATGGCTCTAAGTGTCAGAAGTGAAATAATTCCATATTACTGTAAAATCTGGGTGGTGAAAGATTTTGTTAAAAAAAAATCAATTTAACCATAACCTCATACACTCAACTGTACTGGAATATGTCAATATAAGCTAAAACTCTAGAACCAATTCTTAGTATCTAATTGCATGTAGTACATGTTTGTACAAAATATTTGAAAACGTGGTGGGATGATCTCTTAGATCCTGTGAAAGAAGCTTTCAATTTTGTTTTCACACTGTTTTTTTACAAATTCTTGACATGTTCTTATTACACTGTGAAAAAGTGTTGAAGAGTTTTAAGATTTATGAGCTTTCTTATAATCATCAATTTTTCAGCTTTCTGGAACAAATGCAAAAAATAAAACAGGTGGGAAGCAAAGTTAAAACCCAAAAATAGTGCAATTTAGAAGGTTATGAAAATTCACTTATGAAACAGAAGTGCAAAAAAAGCTTTGTTTTCTAGACATAGAAATCACTAAAAATGACGAAAACAAAGTAGAATTTTCAATTTTTCATAAACCATCCAGTACGTTGAGATTTATTACAAGTGATTCACATTGCCCAATGCAACACAAACTAGCCGCTTTTCATTCTTTAATACACAGACTGTGCAAGTTACCGTTGTCAGTCAAAAGTTATAAGAATGAATATGAATATATAAAAAAAGTCGCAGAAGTAAACGGGTACAATGAATCTTTGGTTGATAAATTGATTTATAAACATTCAACGAAAATAAAAAAGAAAAACATGTCAACATTTTTCTCAAACACCGAAAAGAAAAACGATATGAAACGTTGTGCAGTTAATTATATACCTGAAATAACGAATAAAATTTCAAAAAAGTTCCGCGAACATAACGTTGAATTGGTATATTCAAACAATTCAAAGCTAAAATACTTATTAGGAACTACAAAAGATAAAATCGAAAAAACTAACAAATCAGGTATATATGCAATTGAATGTAGTGATTGTGATGGTGTTTACTATGGTCAAACAAAAAGAACAATAGAAAAAAGATTCAAAGAACATTGCAACTACATCAAACAAAACAAAAGCCAGTGTTCATCTATAGCAGAACACGCTTTAACATTAAAACATTCAATAAATGCAAGCTGTTTAAAATTAAAAAAAGAAGTTAGGGATGAGAGAAAATTAGATGCTTATGAAAGTGTCTTCATACAAAGTGACTCAAATGCCATCAATGCTGATAACGGCAACATAACATCTTCTCTCTTCTCTCTAATTTAATGTTATACAAAAGGAATCCAGAAAAAACAAAAACAATGACTTCACCAATTGGATTAGTCGTGATGCTGATGATGGACTGTAAGCAGTCCGAAATGCATTCAGGTACGTGTTTTTAATCGTTCAATTTAAAGTTTGTGCGTTTTGATTGTCGTACGTAAGTGTCGTGTCAATTCGTTCAATTTTGTTAAGAACAATTAAAAAACAATTTTTGTGAAAACAATAAGGTGTGTGCTCGTCGCTTATGTTAAAAGTGTTACGGTTTTCACGTGTTCAATTAAATAATCAATATGAAAAGCAATCTTATAAGTTTGGCAATGAATAGCAAGTTCGTGGCCTGCATAAAAAAAGGTGTTAAGTCCCATCTAGCTATTTCCACTTTGTAATACACATACCTATAGAACTGTTATTTTTTTTCCACAAATGAGAAATGAAAATAGTTTGACAGTTACCATAGAGTATAAGCAGAAAAAGGAACCTCGCAAATGAGACTAGGTATTTGGATTATTTTCAGTCGAAAGAACTAAGTCAAACCCACCAAAGGAAAACAAGATTACGTTTCTCATTACAGGATAACGACCTGGTATCTCATCTCGGTTAGCTGCAAGTGACCTGAAAACTCAGAGATAGTAGGTATAAGTATCTTGAAAGCTACATATGCGTTAATCTAATCCCATTTCATCATGAAATGAATCCCGGATTTCACTTGGTACGTATACCTATAAGTTATAGACAGAATACCAAGCTATTATAAGGTGCAGATTATGTACGTTCTAAACACGCACACATAGCTAAGGTAGAGATAAACTGAATATGTAGTATGTATGTGTTTATAATGTTATATACTTAGCTCTTTAGAGACAACAACAAAGTTTCGAAATTACTTCGGAGACGAGAAAAGATGTCACAGTCGTTGATTAGAGGTGACATCCTATTTGAATACCTACACAACTTCATGTTGTGTGAGTTTACTATATTCTTTTCGATTTTGTTGGACGTATGTAAGTTGTTAGATGATTAAAAAAGTTTTGCAATGTTTCTGCAGAATATTAAGATAAGCCAATTGCTTGGCGTGAACATGATTTGTAAGCAAACAAAAAGTTGAGCAAGTCATAAACAGTTTAGTTTTCGCAGCATTTCATATACTGTGTGTGTCTTACGATAATTGGAAGGAACTTTTTCAACAGGGTGTAGGTACGCGAAGTCAAAGCTTCTAGTATAGAATATAGAAAAGCCAAGTTTAGACAAGAAAAATGAAATACATTCCCATGGGTGATAAGTATTCCTTACAAGGAACTAGGACAAAAATAATTCATGATGTTCCTAAGAACTAAAAATAGGTATGTAAGTGTATAAACTCAGGAAAAAAAGATAAGTAAACTATAATTCAGAAGAAGAGCTGGAGGTCATTAAGCGTTTGAATCTAAATAATGTATTACAATTTATTAGGGATGAGGAAAGCTGCGAAACATATATTCAGTATATTATTTTTTTCTTATTATAAATAATGAATACTTCGTACAAAAAAAAAGATTTTTCTATATACTGTTGATAAGGGTAAAAATGTTTGTACCTACCTTAAGCCAGGTTTAAAGTTGGCATCCGAAATTAAATAATTATGTAGTTAAAAATTTCAATACAATTTTCCATCTACTTTTTCAATGCCATAATATTCAAAAACATCCAAGGCCAAAAATTAGTGACTTGATTCCCGAGGTGTCAGCAGTGAGTGGTGGCTAAGTCCTAGTAATTTTCTTTTTGGCATGTTTAGTTTTATTTTTGAAAGTGGTGAGGTCTAGCTACGTGGGCAAGATCCCCCCCTTACCCGACGAGCTGAGCTGAGCATTGCAAGCATGCCATCGCCTCCGTAGCAGGCATTCTACCCCTACGTCCGCTATCCTACTTTATCCTAATCCTCTTCCTGCTTCGATTTCTCTTTTTCTTCTTCCTGCCTCCTTTCCTCCTCCCGTATTCTATCATCCAAAAAACCTCCCTATGCCTTATTTCAAATGATTTTACAATCATAAAGTTTTTTAAACATGCGAATATAAAATTGTAATATAATTATTGGGAAAAAAAGTTTCAATTATTACCAGGAGTTGTCACCCACCAGGGGCGAACGCAGGCAGGGGGAGGGGGGAGTTGACACCATGTCATTTTTGTGCCGTAGGAAAAAATAAACAAAAGTTCTTCTATTTCTTTTCAAAAATACGAGTATAGGTATACCATAATTCAATATTAATAGCGTATGCCCCAAAAATGGGACTTTCTTAACATTTTGGAACAATTTTCTTTGAAATTCGCAAAAAATTGGAGTTTTAGTCAGTACTTGTACTTACCCAAACAGGGACGTATTAAATAAATTATAAAGTAGGAACAAAATCAGGCAATACATACCTTTAATTAAAATAAAGAAACGTGCCATATTGAATGTTTTTATGACACCGAGCCACTAGGAAATTGCCGTGGCAAAAAAGCCCGTTCGCACCACATCGGCAACGTTGATTCTATCGAATAAATAGATTTCTTGATCATCGTGAGCTACTTTCAAAAATTCAAAACATTCTGCCGCAAAAGTCTTTTGAACTTGATATGAAAGATATACGTACTACTTTTACCACATTTGCAAAAGATTGGCCAAATGACATCAAAGGATCTACTGATTTATTTATTTATTTTTATGTTTTCTGCATAAATATTTTTGTTAAAACTTCCAATTAATCATGGTTGCAGGTATTACTTAATTATTTCGATAGAAAAACGTCCAAAAACATTTATTGACGCTGTCAATTGTTGCGATTCTACATTGTATCAAACAATACATAGCTTTATACAGATCGGTTCAACTCTTCCGGTATCTGTGGCTTCAAAGCGAAGGGTATTTCTCTTGTCTTTTCAGATTAAAAACATATCTGCTCTGCGCAACAAGACTGGTGAGGAGCCATTAATTGGGTTGATATTATTTCATAATTAGGGATATTGAATTGAATTATGAAGAGGTCCTTAGTTCAATGGCGAAAGTACCGATGTATGAATATACTCTTGTATTGATTTATTACGTCATCATTTCATATTTAAATACCAACACGAGTACCTACAATATAGTAACAAAATAAGATTTTTATGAAAATCTCATATTTTTCGCCCGGCTGCCAGGCACCGACAGTTGGGATCATCAGTTAGATGCTGTTATTCCTACCTTTCTAAGAAGCAATATTTTGGTCGATGACTACCGATTCAAAATCTACAGCGTATGTATATGCACTGCAAATTATACATTATTCTTGCACCTGGAAAAATAATGCCCGTGGTCTAGCAAGCAAAGAATAAGAAGAAGAAAAACACAAATAAAAGAATAGTTTTAATAGATTTCCAATAAAACTAGTGTGAATAAACACTTAATCAATTTTAAGTTTTGGTATTTCCAACTCTACTGTTGTTCTCCAATGCAATAAAAACAAAATTAATAAAAAAAAAACGTAACGTTACCATGTTAGAGATTAACGGTTTTTTTTAATTTTTTATTTTTTTTTATTTTCGAACTTCTGGTGATAGCACATACCAAAAGTATTGCATGCTTTTAGGTGTTATCAATTTTTTAACTGCACATTACATGGTATGAAGACAGGTATTCTCTTTACAGTACAGCCTTTGAAATGAAACTTGGCTTCAAAGCTTTTTTTACGGCAAAACTAGTTCTTTATGGCTTTCGAGTTTTAAGTTTGTCAGAAATCGTTATTGTTCAAATATAAACTTTGTTCATGTACTGTCTAAAACTACGAATTTCTATACAATTCATTTTTTTTTATATGAACTTTGAAGTATTTTCGCTTTTTCAATGATTTCTATGTTTTTTTTTTGCTGCTTCGCTCAACGCAGCACCTCAAAAAGGGGTAAAAACGTCTTATAGCGAATAGTTTATTGCTTAATAATTAGCCGTTTAGCAGGTGTAAATTAGTTGTGACAATTTTAATGTCGTGCAATGTTTTCTACTTTTTTTTTTTTTTTTTTTTTCAAAAAATGTAAAATTGGTGTCAACTTAGCTAAGCAGCCTCTCAAAAACGTATACAAACTTCTTATTGTGTATGTTCTACTGTTCTATAAAATTAGCCTAGTCGTGAATTAGTCGTGACAATTTCGAAATTTGTCGCTCGATGTTTTCTATGTTTTTTTTGCAAAAATGTGAAATTGGTGTCAACTTAGCGAAACCACCTCTGGAAAACATATAAAAACTTCTTATTGTGAATGTTTTACTACTCTATAATTAGCCGTTAATTAGTCGTGAATTAGTTGTGACAATATTGTGTCGTTCGATGTAATTACCAAATTAAAAAATTTTCGATCGATGATTGTTGTTTTGCTAAGTTGACACTCATTTATAGTTGACATAAAATGGTAGATCCCCTTCACTCCTAGAAACTAACAACACGACACACAGAAAACAATAAGGTAATCAATATAATATTCTTAAAGTTTTTCTATTAAGGGAAACTTCCGATTTATAGTGCTGGAAAAATCAATTAAATGTCAATAATACAAATGTCAATCAATACAAATGTCCAATTTTTTAAAAACTTAAATTGAACTAATGACTTGAAGATTCGCAGCAGTAAAATAAAAAAAAAAAAAAGTCAGAACTTTATTCCAGTATCTGTCTGATACTAAAGGTAGGTAAATTGTAAGTAAAAAACAAGGCTGCTAAAATGCGTTTTTCTTGACTTGAATCAATAAGTTGAAGCAACCACCCAACAAAACCCTCATAAACTAACTTAAAATTCTACAATTAAAATTTTAGCTTGAAAATAAAAACACACAGACACAACCTGACACAAATAAAATTTTGCAAATCCAAATTATTCAATTTATCAAAATTCAAACGAAGCCGCAATTACACATTAAATTGTTTAAATAATTGTTATTCGACTAATTTACCCCAATAAGTAAGTACAACATTGTGAGGCTATTAAAAAATTCAACCAGACAAATATCCTTGACAAAAAGCACCAATACTTTTTACAACAAACAGTCCTGGGGAATAATAATAATAATTTTTATGTCGCGTAGAGAGTCATTAAAATGTCCGGAATCGGAATTCCATGAGCAGCGGGGGTCAATTTTATTGATGACGGGCGCATGTCGCATAGACGCATACCAGTGTAAGTATCACCCACAAGTTGGCGCTTAAAATCAAACGAAAAATAAAGGAGAATCAGGAACTATTAAGATCGCCAGCATCACATTGACCTTCCTTGGTTCGCTTTAGCCATCATGAGTTTGGCAGTGAAAGTAAAAAAGTTATTTTTAATAAACGCCTTTCATAAACGTTGTTTAATTTTGTTGTATAGGTATAATAAAATTGACTCCAACTGAAATGATAGTAATTATTTTTTAGTACCTACAATGTGTTTGCAATCAACAGCCAACCTTTATTTTTGTTTTTACATTTAAGTTTATAGCTAAGACTGTTTGTTAAATCTTCTATGCTTTTGTATTGAAATGAATCTTATAATACGACTTTTCTTTCCTGTTCAGCTTGTGAGAAATTAATGCTCTCGATGATTTGCCAATCAGACAAAATTATTAACAAAAGAAAACAAAATATTTTTAGGCACCAAATTTATAGCTCTCATTGAAAATTATTATTGAAATTTTTTATATTTATTTAGTTTTGAGACACATTAAACGCAAAAACTAATCATCATTTTCATACCAAATTAAAACTTATGATGGCATAATTATTATTTCAATATTTTGGTTTAATGTTTTTTTTTATTTTCAAAGTTTGAGCTACATGAAAGAGATTTTTGTGTAGCCTAATGTGGAAGAACTCTTGTAGTAGACATGGCATAATGGTTAGTGCTATCATGTTGGAGGTCTGGGTTCGAGTCCCAGCAACTTCCACCTAAAAATAATAAATAAAAAAAAACAGAGAAAGTGAGAAATCCCCAATATGAATATGTATCTTTCACCTTAGCCGTTGAGATTCGGCAAAAATCTGTAGATCCCTCCCTCTATTCTTGCCAACAACAGGCAAATCTGGAATGGGTGAGAGTTGTAAGTCACTAGTCTTGTCACTAGAATTGTCGCAAGATACCCTACAATTATCAACTTTCCGGTTCATAAAAAAATGAATTGTCAAGTATTTTCCTACAATTTTCTGGAAATTTCTTACAAATTTGTAATGACAATTCTTTTACGAAACGAAAAAAAAATAAAATGCACGACTGGGTCGCATAAAATTGCTCTTGTAGTAAAAGTTTCTTCAAATTTAAAAGATTGAGTGTAATATAAAACACATAATTAATAATTATTTTATGTACATATCCAGTTAATAAATTGAAGAATGGAAATTTGAATATGAAAAAAGCATGAAATACGTTCTTTAAATTGATAGAATACATAAGTACTTAAAATATTTTCATCTCAGAATGAAGAACGGCATTTGAATTCTTGAAAAAATGTGATTTTTTTTTTTAAATCTAAAAAATAGTTTTTTGAAAATATTTGTATGCAGTATTATTCATACTTGATAGGACCTCCTCAGTAAAAATATTTATAAAAATCGGTTATGCGGTTAACAAGAAAATAGAAAATAAAAAAAAAAAAACGGTTCTATGGCAGGTACCGTTAATAACGGTTTTCGGTAATTTTTTTTTCCTGAAATATAGACCACACAAAATTTAAAAAAAAAAGTCGTTAGAGCCGTTTTTGAGATAAATAACTTTTTTTAAAACAATTGTATGGCAAGTACTGTTACTTTTTGAGCTAAAAAAAATCTCGATTTCCCCTCTAGGGAATCACCAAAAAATCTTATGCTCCAAGTTTGAAGAAAATCGCTTCAGGGGCTTAGGCTGTAGGCCGAGGTACATATACAGACGGAATTGCGGGACCCACTTTTTTCGTGTTCTCTATCATCGTAATGTCAAGTTTGATTGTTATCTCGATAGTACCTACCTATATCGCAAGTAAATATACAATTTACATATATGTCGGTATTTAACTGAACATTGTGACAGGAAACTAAGTTAGGGCCAACTGTTGACAATAAAAAGACAGACGTTGAGCTAAGATGTTAAATAATATTTTTACAAGTGAAAGTGATGCCGATTCTCAGCTTTTGTTCCATTTTTCATCGTTTTTCGACGTGGGCACTGCATAAAGTATAGGCCATGACAAACTTCAAGATCATACAATGCCAAAATTGTTACGACAAAAATGTGTCAAAATATGACAATGACAAAATTGTCATGACAAATTTGTCATTTTATTTTTCTGACAAATTTGTCACCTGTCAATATTTTATGAAATACAAATTTGTCAGACAAATTTGTGGAATTGCCAGTTGTCAATTTTTATGAAATATCGCCCTGGGTTCTACACGAACTCTCGCGCAACCAAATTTAATTTATTTATTTTTTTTTTTTTTAATACATACATATATAAGAGGTATACAAGAACACCGAAAAAAGATTCAGCTCAGTTTTCTTATCCAAAACTTAAACGCATCTAGAGTTCACTTTGAACATTTCAGGGGTAAAAAAAAATGCTTATGTGTACACACATTTATTTATTTCCCTGTAAAACATTTCATAACATTGAATCAAAATCATCGATCCTTTAAAGCTCTATAGCTTTTAATTGATGTACAGATGACCACAAAGACAAATGGGCGGTATGCCAAAAACCATAGTTCTTTAAAATTCTCAATTATAATTCAATGTTAGATTTAATCAAAACCTCAACTTAAATCTATATTTACACTTGACCACTTCTTGCCCTGTTAGGTTAGGTACCTGGATCAAGTTATACGACTTCTGAAGAAAACCATTCAAAATTAAACATTCATTTATTAAAATAACAGTTTTGAATCTGATAAAAAAAAATTCTCTTTAAATAAAGTTCACCTTTATAAATGGAAAAGGAAAGTAAACCATAAGAATTACAATAGAATATATTTTGATGCAAATCTAAAGCAGCAGCGACAGCTTCATCACCCGCTCGTAAACTCTTATAAAACAAACTTTTCTAATTAAACAACTTCCTTTCAATGTTTACACAGAATTCTTGTTAAATGAAGCAAAATTAAAGTGTCCTTGGCCACAGAGAAATGTGATGCAGACTCTGATGAGTGTCCTTAAAATATGTCCTCGTCCCCTTTTGTCCCACTCAATCATTGCAGAAACACAACAGTATATAACCCAATTCCCTACGATATTGTATAGGATGGGCCAAATGGAAATGGAGGGTTATATTTTGTACTGTAAACATCGCTCTTACCCCAACATCAGACAAACAATAAGTTTTTGCTGCTATCCCTCTAGTGACAAAAGAGAGCTCCAATTAAATTTCACAAGATGAAGCCACAACTTCTTATCCTCTATGTAAATATATGTACATTTACAGCGCCCGCGCCCCACACCCGCGCCAGCCACCATATCGCTTGCAACCCCACCCCGTTTTGAAATTCAATTGGTTTATCCGGAGCTTCTCATATAGAGCACTTTAGCTATATTATACTGCATTGTTATAAATTCTCGGTCAAGACTGGAACTTTAGTGGTGGCCAACCCAGATGAGCATTTCCCTACATCAAACATCAAGGCGAGAAAATATAGTTGCACAAAGGCAAACCAAAAGAATTCCCCAAGGATATAGAACGGTCCGATATGAAAAAGCTATAATATAGTTTCATTGGATACCCGATATCCCATCTGAGAGACTGTATGATGCCCCATCAGAGCTTCCTTTTCTCCAGCGATTTGCTCTATACCAGTACACCATCCCTATAGATATTAATGGGAATAAATTTCCAAGTAGTCATTTAAGGAGAAGTCATTTAATGAAAAACCACAGCAAGTACATAAGTGAAGTCGGTATACCGTCTATGTATGCTTTATGAATTTATCGTCGTCCTCCAGTTGGGCTATTTTAAAACTGTTCAGCTCATTTCTATTCTACATAAAAACGATTGAGCTTTATTACCCCAGAGAGCATTTTATCTCAATTAATCCGTAAGTTGTCCTTGAAAGTGCGCACGCCGCCGCCGAGAAGAGGGAAGAAGGAAAAGCACCCGGACAGGCACAGAGGTAAAGGTAAAGTGCTATTGCTAGGTTTGAATTAATATGACAGCTGATTGAGAGATATGGCCATGAAGGGAAAGACATTCGGCTTATCCATGGCTTAATAAGAATTATCGAGATTCACTAATGACAATGTGTCGAAAAGATGAAGATGAATTAAGGCAGGATACTTGTTTATGTGTGGGTTTATAATCAGACGAAAATGAAGGGTACATAAAATACAAAAAGTTGTACCCTACCTACCCACACACCCTATATAATTAATAGTTTGGGATTTGGAGAAAACATTTTACTGCGTCTTAATACTTGGTGTTGATAATAATAGAAATCCTAATTTATTTATAAAATCATTAAATTACATAGGTATGCTCTGGGGATCATCGAAGGTATCTATCAAAAATCTTGAATTTTATGTATGTTTGTGCAGTTTTTCATTTTAATTTACTATGTTAATTCTTTTGGTTATAGTGGAGCATCATATGAAAAACATCAGTATTCGATGTATAAAAGGGTGGATTCGAAAGATTCTTAGACAGTCATTTTTTTACTTTTAGTTTTAGTACAAAACTGAAAAAGAAAAACCTTATACCTAGAGGTTTTTTTTTGTTTGTTTGAAAATGCTTTCACAATAGGTATTCATCATGAAATCTATGTACCTAAGAAGAACTGAACTTGTAGAAATTGCGTATTGGGAAGGCCCTCACTAGTCAACTGATAAATCCAGTTGAGATCGCCGGAACGAAATGAAAATTTGTATGGACTAAAGGCCGTAAAAAGCTGTTTTGAATCAATAATTCAACAAGTCCTATTAAATAGTGTGAATTCCCTACTTGGCTTCAGTAGAATATAGAATTTGTATTATTAAAAAATCTTCGCTTTTTTACAAATTTAAAACAAATTCTTCTATCCGATTGATGTATACTCGTGGAAGCAGAAATCTGTGGGATGCAAAAAACCTCTTCTTAATAATTCTCAATTAATTAAATGCTAAATTTAATGAAAACTTTAACTTTAATCTGCAACTACCTAGATTAAGTTAAAACTTCTAAATAAAACCATACGAAGTTTTAGACATTCATTTATAAAAATACAATTTTGAATCTAATAAAAAAAAAAAAATCTCTTTAAATCCATCTTATATAGAGTTCACCTTAATAGATGGAAAGTAAACTAAAAATTACAAAAGAATATTTTAAAGCAAATCAGCACTATTTGAAAAATCGATTATATTGTGTCTTGAAAAAAACCCCTTCAAACCATATCGATGAGTTTGAATAGAATATTGAGACTCCCTTCACTAATGGTCATATGGTCAAGTGGGCAGTTTATTAGTCCATGAGGCAAACATTTATTTTTACTGCGTTAAACTTTTAATGGAAAAAATTCTATTGCTTAATACTACTTGCATACAAAATTAAAGGTGACTTGTCAAAAATATATAAATACCATTATAATTCTAATTTCTTTTCTTTATATAACCAAATAAATAAGTTACTATTTATGTAGGTATTTTTATTTTTATTTTTTATAATCTTTGATGACAGCCCCTTTATTTTCTTTTGTTAAAAAAAAACCCTTTTTCAAAAAATTTATGAAATTTTAATTAGTTCCTCATTTGATTTTATTGGCTTTCCATTCCTTCGATTTGCCGAATTGAAAAATTTGACAATTCTCCACGTTTCGAGGTCTCTCGAATCCGAATTCATTGTTTTAAGAGAGATGTCTGTGTAGTGTATTAACTAGACTGGTCGTTAAATGGGTGATGTCCAAATTTTAATGAGTGTCACCAACCGGTGTTTTTGTTTATACAAATAACATGAGTTTTTCTCTATGAACACAAAAAAATCGGTGATTGTTTTTATCATAGAAAAATCCTCGCCTTTTAAGAATTTTTTTTTCAATTACGAAAAATAAAATGTCGGAACTAATATAGCGGTCTGGCTACAAAAAAAAAATAAATTTTTCGGACCGCCATATTAGTGCCGCCATTTTATTTTTCATGCGATGGACGCCGGAGGTCTTGGTCTAGGTTCGATCCCCAGCCTCATCCAACTAATAATAATAATAAATCGAGAAACAGATTGCAACATCAACAGCAACAGCGGCCGCCATTAATTTAGAACCAACGTATTTTAATTGTGCAACACAGATAAGAACAGCAATAGCAACGTCAACGGCGCCGTTAAGCCTAAGTCCTAAATTTGCTGTTGCTGGTGTGGTACCACGAAGAAAATGCTTTGATTTGAAACGTCAAACAGATACAAATGTAGGTGCGCTGGGTACAATGTGTTTGTGAAATTTTTTTTAATTTTTTTTTTTTTAAATTTTAATAATAATAAATTTTTGCTGGCTAGCGTGCTGTTTGCTGTTGACGGTGCTGGTGCTGTTGCTGGTTTTATCTGTTTTACGTATAATAAAAAAAAAGGAATTGACAGATCCTCCAAAATGATCTCTTGTCATAGAAAACTGCCGCTCACATTAGCCGTTCGAATTCGGCAATAAACTGTAGGTCCGCTCAATTCCTGCAGACACGCATACAGGAATGGTTGAGAGTTTTAAGTAACTAGGCCCTAGTTCTTCATATTCTGTTGTGGCATCAAAATTATTTATTTATTTTTATTATTTTATTTTTCGTAATTGAAAAATTGAAAAAAAAATTCTAAAAAGTTAAGGATTTCTCAATATTTAATCGCAAACGAATGTGCAATTTTGAAAAAAAATGGAACCAGTTCAATTTTTTTTAAGCCCTGCGATTTTTCGTCTCGTGTGTCGCATAAGAAATGCGACTAAAAAATCACGTAGCTGAAAATCACAAGAAGTTTGTGAATATTTATTTCTTTCTCCGATATTTTTTACTACGATTTTTTAATTGCAGAAATTTAAATCGCAATGCATTTGTTTCATTTTGATTTACGACAGTCGCGTCGTCCGAAAAAGGAAACAATTTTCAGTCTTTTAAGCGTCGTGATTTCTTGGTAGCATACGTATGTTTATTCTCATTGAAACTTATAATATTTTCTATTTCATGCGACTAACTAGTCGCGTGATCGAAATCGCAAGTGGTTTTCTAGCCTAAATATATTTTTTATCCTTATACTCTTTATTAATAAATTCAAACAAAATTAGCTTCTCACTTTTAATATGTTTTTAATTTTCTTAAAGAAATAAAATAATTATATCATTACAATTAATTTAATATCGTTGACCATTTGAGCGAGATTTATTAAGTCATTAAATCTTTTTTCTTTTTGCAAAGCAAGTAAACTATCCATAAAACTTTAAATTAACTTTTTAATGATTCATATACGTATACCAGAATTATAACCTTTTTATAGTGTTTGCTCTTCAAATAACCTTGTCATCATCATTGTTATAAAAAATATGCTATTTTTATTAGATTTTAACCACTTCGTCACTTCTCAAATTAACTTTGATCGATGAAAATTCTTTAAAGACTTGCATAAATATATATACATATAACGGTATTTATTTATTTCAACACAAAGTAGAACTTTTAATGTTTTTTTTTTATAGTAAAATAACCCACAAACGGGTGGATATTAAATTACCGTTCTAAATAAAACATCAACCTTTTATTTTCTCACCAATTTATCAGAAACCACTCCTGCATTTACTTCAGAAATAAAAAAAAAAATAAAAATACAAAAAAAAAAAATACAAAAAACAACTATAGGTATTTCTTACCGTCTATTGTACGCAGTAAATTTAATAAGACTGATGGGTTAAGACGTAATCGATCAAATTTCACGACGAGTACGAGGTGAAAGGATGTTCTTTTGCTCGGACATTTTTATTTGTGATTGTGCTTGTCTGATGTTATATAGCAAACGTAATAGACTTTTGCCCTTTCTGAGGATGCAATGAGATGAAAAATCGCTGAACATCAACCTTCAAACTTTTATATTCCTTTTTGTTCGTTTGTAATCCTTTGGTCTTGCGTTACAAATCCATCAACAGGGCAACCACAATCCTTATACGAACCGACACGAATGGACGACTTACATTTATTTTTTGGAAGCTGAATTATATTATTATGTTTAACAAATTACAAGGTGTTCAAAATTAAATTTTGAAATTGTTGGAGTAAAATAAAAATGTAACTAACTACAAAAGTGCTTAAGGATTTTTTTTGAATTTTTAACCGAAATTTAATGCTATCTCTATATCAGACCAAATTGACAAAAATGATTTTAAATCAGCTAAGTATAAGTAGAAAATAAGTATAAATTTTTATTTAAACAATGTATGTTAAAAAATAATAAATAAAAAAATGCTAGATGCGTACTTTATTTCATTAATTACTGGCTGAACCAGCGAACTTCGTACCACCCAGAAAGTATGCAATTTCGGGTTTTCTCGATTTTCTGACTTTTCCTGTCAAACTTTTCAATTTTTGGTTCCGTAGTGTATTTACCTGGTTCAGTACAATCCAGCTAAAAAAGCTCCGGTTGATGTTCAGTTGAGTAATGCGCTGCGCGTACGAACAAAAAACTAATTCAGAATAGCTTTTAAGGGACTTTTGGTCCACAAAAATATGTGTTTCGATTTGGCGATCTTACTTGAACTTATCAGTTGTTTATTGAGGGTCTTATCAACTGATGAGTCCAAGTGCGGTCGCCGGTAGTTGCTAAGAGAAGTCATACCAACTCTACAGTGACGTCTATCAGTGCGGTTTGATTATGTATTTTTACTTTTTTTTTCAAATGATGGCTTTAAAATTTTTGTTTGATTCTGTATTGAACTTCATGAAAACTGCAAATTGTGAAACCTTACTGCAATTTCCTAGCTCGCGTGTGGTTGCTGAGAAAGATCTGCCATATATGCTAACTTCACAGTGAAGTCGTCGGTGAAAAACGATTTTTACTTGCGATATAGGTATGCATACATATGTACATATAATGTAGGTAGGTACCATATGTCAAGTTTTGGATTCGTAGTTTTCTCAAGGTTTTTATCAAACTTGAAATAACGATGTCTCGTAATTCCGTCCGTCTGTCTGTCCATTCGCTTACAGCTTAAATGCTTGGGCCGACTTTATTAAAAATTGGTATCTAGCATTTTTTGGAAATTCCCCTGACACGTTTTTTCATATTTTTTTTTTGGAACAAAAATAAAGGTATTTTTTTTTTTCAAAAATGGCTCCACATATTTTTTCTAAAAAAATCAATAGGTACATATGTATATATTATAACATATGCGCTCAAGGGCGTACGCAGGGGGGGCAGGGGGGGCGGTTGCCCCCCACTACGGGACCAATTTTTTCATCAGACACCACCTAAATTAAAAGTTTATATCCTACAAAAAATTTACTTACAAACAAATTCTGTCATTAACCTGTGCATCTATAGACCTAAGGCGCTAGGCTAAGGCCAAATAAGATTTCTTAAGAAAATACTTAAACATATCCTTTAGTTTTTTTTCACTAATTATTAAAGGTAATTTGTACCGACTGATATCTTATTTAAAAAAAATAAAATGAAATTTGAGTTTGCCCCCCCCCCCCCTAATTTAAATCCTGCGTACGCCCTTGTATGCGCTACCTTTTGGTGGAAACAAAAATTCCGAAAAATCGTTTTAAATGGTACTTCCCATAGGAACATTTTTTTTATTTTGGTTTTTCTGGTTAAGGAATTAGCTGATTTTTATAATTTTTTAATTTGAAATTTTACAGAAATATTGGTGGTCTATAGTTCTTTAATATGTCTTACCAAATTAAGTCCTGCAGTCAATATTTGTAAAGCAGTAAAAGATTTACAAAAAGTCTCTAAAAGCTGTTTTTTTGACCTTTTCTTAATGTAACGGTGAGAAGCCAAAAAAAATAATAGTTATAAAATTTTAAAAAAAAAAACTTAAAGAAAATTAATTTCGGTTTCTAAAACTACCCTTAAATTTTCCGTGTCGTCATTATTTGCAAAAATATTGGTAGTCAAATTCAAAAGTCTCTCAAAAAGATGACCTTAAAGCTGAATTTTCAAAGAAAATGACAGTGTTCAAAGAAAAAAATTAAAATTATAATTTTTCGGTCATGCTTATTCTTATGATTTCGCCATAACGGTGCCTTTAAAAAATCATTTGCTAAATTTTCTCTTTACAAAAAATAAAAAGCTTCAGAATGCTTTTTATTTCATCTCAATACGACCACTTTTCACAGAGATACAGCCCTTTAAAAAACACAAACAAAAGTGATTTTTTTTTATTCCCTTAATTGTTTTGACAAGTGTATATTACAACAAAATATTGGGCCTTAATAATTATGGATCCTAAATAATTAACCATACATTATGTTCGCAATTTTTTGGAGTCAATTCGTTATATGGTTCGTTATTTATAGTCCACGTAAATATTTAGGTAATACTGTACACGTTTTATTATTTAGAGCCTATTCCATTATGGTCCATTTTACTGAGATATTTAAGTCGTAACTAAATAAGTGTAACAAATCACATTTTTCTGAAAAAGATCTTTTGAGTAGAAACACACTGTGTTTTCACTATCTACTTAAATACTGTCAAAATGAAGCATCGCTTTTAAGTTAGTTTAGCTGAGCAAAAATCTTTCCTTAACGCTCTCATGACTTGCGATGGTATCATAAAATTTTTGTTTGATATTAATTTTATGCGTTAAACATTAACAAATCAAATAACTCTAAAATTTTGATTAAATTTAGCGTTTTTGTTGTTTACTTTTACCTATACTTTGCGTTGTGTACGCCTACGCCCGTTGCAGTTTAAAACTCAATAAATCTTAAAGAGCACACTGGCGAACGAGAGCATATTAATGCGATGTAAACATCAGGAAAGGCTTATAATATACCAAGTTCGTTCGCCCACGTATAGCAGCTTAATATACCACAGCAGAGTATAGGCTCAGCAGCATGGTTGTATTGGTCGTCTGGTCCTGTTAGGCCTGATGTCCAGAAGGGCAGGTCTAGAAAAATGCAATTGAAAGTTAAGGCTCCATTCTGGCTTGTTTTACCGTCACGATATATAAGTATTAAGCTTGGAAAGGCCAATACCGCAGTCCGGCACTTATTCATGTTATCCTTTGGAACCAGATAGAGCTATAATATATTAATTTGCAGCTTCATATCCTTGTGTGTTTACAAAGGCTGAGTAAAAACAGCTCCTCTCTGTTATGGAGAGGAGACGAAACTACAACTGCAATATGGTTAAAGTTTATTTTCGGGCTAGCAAGATAATCCTGCTTTTGAACTTATATTTATCTTTTATTTTGCCAAAAAAGAAAATTATGCCAGTATAGCAAACAGGCAGGCAGGAGATGAAAAATATGAGATTCAGGTTGGTTGTATGGGTGATGTGGATGTCTGTGCCTTTGGATCATACTAGCTGTAGGCAGATTTTAAACTTTATTTAAGCAGATTATATGATGTCGTATAGTTTGTGGCCATGTCAATGGAGGATTTAAACGAGAATGAAGGTACGTTACAAGTCTTTAGATAATAGCATAATTCACTTCACAACAGAATATACCTACTCGTAGATGAACCAGAATCTCATTTTGCGAATGATATTAGCAAAACTATGTGGTTGAGTATTTCTGTAGTGCTCTAGTTCTTTGCCTTCCTAAGAATTACCTATGAGTATAAATAACTTCTTTTTTATGTGAGTATAATCATTTATGTAGATATGTTCTCGTGTTATGTTTCTTGCAGCCTAAAATAAATAAAATTTTAATAAATACAAAGACTATTTGATCTTCTTATAGTCTTAGAAGATAAATTAGACCCATAGATTGGTATGTATAGGAATAGTACAAGAAAAAATAAAGTGTAGAAGTTGATTGCGCGTTCTTTCTCTTATGTATGACTACACTTTGTTTAGAAGGACTGTGAATGAAGCTTCATTAAAGAAAAAATAATAATGATATACATTGAACTCTCTCATAACTGGACACTGATGGTCCCAAAAAATTTGTCCGGTTATAAGAGATGTCCGCATCAGAACTTTAGTGCCAAATTTTTATTTTTACTTCTTTTATCTTTCGAAAATCGGCAAGATGTAAGTTACCATAGAAAAAGTACCTAAATTGGCATTATTTAAATGGAAAAAATGGTACTTTGTCCGCTTAAGATAGGAAGATAATTTGTATTTCGGTTGCTAAAATAAGTGCGTGAAGAAAGAACCGCCATTTTCGATTTTCATAAAAAATAAAATGCACGAGCTTACTCTTGTAGTAGAAGCTTCTTTCAATTTTAAAGATTGAGTGTAATATAAAATACATAATTAATAATTATATGTATTTATCCATTTAATAAATTGAAGAATGGAAATTTGAATATGGAAAAAAAGCATGAAACACGTTCTTTAATTTCATAAAACAAGTACTTAGAATGTTTTAATGTCAGAATGAAGAACGCCATTTCAATTCTCGTTGAAAATTGTTAAAGCGGTTTTCTTAAAAAAATAATTTTTTATATTGTACATATATATAAAATTTCTTGATATTTTTTATTTTAAAAATTTGGTATGCCATTTTTAAGAATGTAATAATATACGGTTAAAACCATAATTTCAAAAAAATTCATCAACCCGTTTTCAAAAAAAATGATTTTTCAAAAAAAAAAATTTACTTTTTTTAAAAATCCAAAAATTACTTTTTTGAAAATATTTGTATGCAGTATTATTTAAACGATTTTGATCAAAATCAGTTAGACCACTACTTATACAAAAAAAAATTTAAAAAATAGTAAAAGCCGTTTTTGAGATAAATAACTCTTTTTAAAATGGTCCTATGGCACGTACCGTTTTTTTTTTTTAGCTAAGAAAGAAATCTCGATTTCCCCTCTAGGGAATCACCCAAAAATCTTATGTTCCAAATTTAAAGAAAATCGCTTCATTGGTTTGGGCTGTAGGCCGAGGTAAAGAGACAGCCATACAGACATACACTCACACACACAGACAGACGGAATTGCGGGATCCACTTTTTTCGTGTTCTCTATAATAGTAATGTCAAATTTGATTGTTATTGTTATCTCGCGTTCGATTTTTTGCACGAATCCATAAACTGCCCTATAGTACTATCGCAAGTAAAAATGATTGTGCTGCGATGTGCTCAATTAGTGCTGCCATATGAGCCGCATTTGAAAAAAAAAATCGTAAAATCGTAAAAATCGTTTAGCGTGAAGTTAGTACCGCCATTTTCGATTTTCAAAAAATAAGTTGCTGTGTATTGTGCTCAACTTATGCTGCGTTGTACCGCAAATAATTTTCCAAATTCGCAAATTTTACAAATGAAATTTTTGTGAAAAATAAGTTTTTCTGAAAACTTAAAGTTATGCTGTTTTGTATTCAAAAAATGATACTAAGAACCAAAAAAAAAAATTAAAAAAAATTCAGATATTTGCAATTTTTACAACCAAACGCAAGTGTTGCAAAACACCTTAACGTAAAGTTACCACTGCCATTTTCGATTTTTAAAAAAGATAAACGATGTGCTATATTGTGCATAACTTGTGCTATTTGTGCTGTGATTTTTTTTTTCTTATATTCGAAAATTTACAAATTTTATGGATGAAATATTTTGCAAAACTACGACTTTTAAAAAAATTAAAAGTTTGCTATTTTGTGCTGCCAAGTGCCCAAGAGATAAACAAAATATTCGCATATTTGCAGCTATTATAGCCAATAATTCATTTTGTGAAGCGTTTAGTTATCACCGCCATTTTAGATTTTCAAAAAAAAAATTGTCTTGTATGTATTGTGCTCAACTTGTACCGCCTGCTGCCGTACCTACTTAAATATTTAAAAAAAAATTAGTTTTTGCATGAAATACGCTGTCTGATTTTATTTTTATTAGGTATTAGAATTTGGAATGAGTTATAATACTTAAGGTTTTTCAAAACATTTTTTTCTTACTCATTTCAAAATTAAAAAATATTTTAATAAAGTTATTTTGCTGTTTTTAATGGGTACCTATATGTACCTACTACTGCCCGCAAACAGGAAATATCTACTCCCATATAATCCATTCAACTCGCCTACGAATTTTCAAAACGGCAGCCATTCACGAGTATAGATAAAATGAGGAAAAAAATCAATGTTTTTTTTTTAGTTTAAATTTATTTTCACTACAGACAGGGGTGCTTCCCTACTCCAAAGATTGTTCCACATTCAAATGAACATTCTTTAATTAAATTGCACAAATAATTATAAGTACATAAAATCTTGGCTTTTGAAGGTGTAAAATAATTCTCTAGTAATGGCTGGTACTTTTTTTTATAGTATGCCTGTTGTACCTATAGGTACCTATGTGAATTTTTAAGGGGGGAAATATGCGTATATTATGTTCTTAAAATAAAGCTATGCCAATCATGTAATAAATATTCACGCACTGTTTGTAAGTATGCCAAAACAGCCTTAGAAGTTGTGCCATGAAAGAAAAATTGCTATCAATTACTAACAACCGTTACCTCTGATCTCTGTTAATGCTCTTAATAAAACAAACCATTAATAAAAATAATGTAATAAACTTAATGGTTGTAATTGCAGCAGTTAGGCTTTATTATTTTAATTAATAGGTCCTTAAATTGTCTGGTCAAGAATTTTATTTGGTTGTACATTGACCTTTGACTATGGCCATGTCCATATGTCTGTATAAGTAGGTATAAGAAATTACTAAAGCTCCGTTTTTCAGTACGAGATTAAAACAAAACCCAAGATAACTAAGTGTTTCGTTTTCTTGTTAACAAAACAATCAGTTATATCTTGATTGTGTGGGACATTAATTTTACAGGAACTGGCCAATTTACTACCGATGATCTTGTTTTGGACAATCTCAAGATTTCATCATCAGCGTAAACCACACTTTCGGTTGAGTTTTATTGAGATCTGATAAACAATGCATGAATTGAACCCAAAACAGGGGAGATAGGATCAGTCCTTCTTATGGAGAACCTCAACATGTGTGGTTTCAGCCATACTTTTCTTGTTTCCGCCTATAGTTAAAGCCATTGTTGCATTTATGGTCTTTTTACTTAATTTGGCTTTAAAATATAACATTTTGTTAAAGTTGTTTTTTTTCTTTCATTCTTTTTAATGAATGAAAACAATATGTAGGAATTTCCTTATTTGTAATTCTGTCTCTTGCCAATGCAAACATAACAAAGCCTTTGAACATTAGTATCTGAAACTCTTTTCAACTTACAAAAATGAAGAACAAAAAAACACCACTTCAATTTAAAGTTAGAAATTATTTTGTTCATTTTGAATTCAAATTCTATGTATATGTATGTTCATTTTAATATACCATCCAGCTGTAGGTACAATACGACATCTTCTGATGATGATATCTTCCTTCAACGAAAAACAAAAAGAACTTATTTAGAGTTTCATATAACTTTGCCAAACTATAACTCTAACCTAAAAGTGAAAAAAAAGAAGAGACAACGCAGTTCTATGTACATATTCTTGCTTAATTTAGACTTTCTTTCTTTAACAAAGTCACAGCTAAAAGAACAGTTGCCGAACAAACTTAAGATTTTAGCAAAATTTTCAAATGGAAACTTTTTCACTTAACTTTAAAGTTATTCCGCCCAAACACTCTTTTGCCATTATTTCAGTGTTTTTCATTATATAGCAACCCAGCATCACCTTTGTTGTTTTTTTTTTTTCTAATACAGCCTTTTCTCAAAATGGTTCGAGCGGTGCCAAAATGTCCATGAAGTTATCATCGGGGATTTCTTGATGTTAAATGAAACATAAACCATAGCTAGATAGTTAAAGAAGCCTTGACAATACCTTAATGTATCAGTTTAATCCATTCTACGACCTTTTAGAAGTTAGAACTTAGAGTTAGTACATTTTTAAGATCTTAAAGTGTGTTTCATGTTGATGTCGATGGTAAATTTAATTTCATGAACCATTAACATTATCATTCAGACCGTTCGTCAAGCTGAGACCACCACAACGGAAATTCAAAAATCTAACTATGCAGGAATTAGGGGCTAATTTGGGGTAATTTAGTACCCCAATCAGAAGGAGCTCCAAATTCCCTTCACTCTTTAGCAAGCAAAAATTTATTTGATGGCGTCCTCAAATCAGTTTTTGCCCTCTAAAGGGTGAAGGGAGTTTGGGACTCCTTCGGGAATGGGGTACTAAATTAGCCCCTTATTAGCCCCTAAATGTATCATAAGATTTTTGAAATTGTGTATTGGGAAGTGTGGTGGACCCAGCTTGACGTCAGGCTGAGTCCACCATACGTGGATACGTTTTAGTGTGAAGGTAATTTGGGGCTCTTTCGGGATTGGAGTACTAAATTAGTCCCTAATTCCTGCATAGTTAGATTTTTGAATTTCCGTTGTGGTGGACCCAGCTTGACGGACCTTATTCAGACTTAGATGAAATCGGACGGGAATCAACTTCATATTTAAAAATAAAGATCTTAAAGGAAAACTTAAAAAGTATGTAAATATCTAGTCTAGGCGATCTCAATGGGACTCCATCAGTGTCCCAGCGGGATCGCCGGGACGAATCGCCAATTTTTATGGACTAAAGGCAGTTAAAAGCTTTTTTTAATCAATAATTCAGCAAGTCGTAGTAGCCGTGGTGTGATGTTTAGTGCGATGGACTATCATGCCGGAGGTCTAGGTTCAATCCCCAGCCTCGCCACCGAATAATTTAAAAAAAAATTAAAAAACGGCTACTGCCTGTTGCGAGGAATTGACAAAAACCTCCAAGAGTATCTCTTGTCAAAGAAAAGTGCCGATTATATTAGGCGTTCGGATTCGGCAATAAACTGTAGGTCCCCTTCATTCCTGCAGACACGCACACAGGAATGGTTGAGAGTTGTAAGTCACTAGGCCCTAGTTCTTCATGAACTGTTGTGCCATCAAATTTATTTATTTTTTATTTAAGTCTTCTATTTGGCTGATTTATTTCAGTATAGAATTTGTATTAGTACAAAAATCTTCGTAAATATCTTATGTTGATTTTTAAACCAATTTTACTTATAAATCATTTAAAGAAATGAAGTGGTGCCAGACCATATTAACATTATGTCTACAACCTACGTATATGTACAAAACAGAATATTCTGCCTCTAGACTTGGCAGTTTTTCAATAGACCATGGCGGTTAATCATTGATTGCGGTAACAACATGTGCAGTTATTTTTTTTTTCCAAATATCTATACCATAGTTAAGTTATATGGTAGTGCAATGTGCTTCGATTGTTGAAATGTAATAAAACTGTCATCACTTGAAAAAAAAAATATAGATTTATAGTTTACTGCACAGCCAGGAACTGAAAGGCTACTATTATACTAAACCAACGACAAAGAACAAGCGAAATGTTACAAGAGTCATACAATATTGAAAGACTCTTGGAATAAGACTTCAACGATTTTGTGGTTTTACTTTAAATAAAATGTTCATGTGGATGAACATTTATTTTGTTTTCAATTCGAGTTCGTAAATCCAGATGATTTTGTGCACTCAATATTTAAATGTGAGTTAAGGTATTGGGTATAGGTTTATGGAAATATCTAAACACCTGCTGTTTGGTACGAAAAGCTGGCCTAGACCTAATTTGATTTTATAATGAAATTTTTGTATTTAAACAAATTAAATCTCGATTGTCGATGACATGTAATATGTAACATAATTCAGACACACACTATTTGCATGTAAGGATTTATGGGAGTGTTTGAAGTGTTTGGTTGTTCCTGTATTCTTTTTTAATTGCGATATAATATTTAGGTATTTTATCGAGCCCTTTACACCAAATTATCGTAAGCGATTTTTTCATATTGTCACATAAAGTTAATTTTATATTTTTTTTCCTGTACATCAAAAGCAATCAGCGACCTTTTATCATCTGTGAGCAACAGTATTGTTACAATGTTCAATGCTGAAATTTGGCCTAATTGGTTCTTTTTCTGATCAAACAAAAAATAAAATGTCGCTTAGGTACGATAGTTTTATTTTTTGTCGCTTACGATAATTTGATGGAGAGGGGAGATATGGCAAGTTTTGGATTCGTATAAAAAATCGAACTCGAGATTTTGATCAAACTTGACATTACGATGATGAACAAAGTGGGCCTCGTAATTCAGTCCATCTGTCTGTCTGTCGCCTACACCCTAAACGCATGGGTCGATTTTATTTAAACGTGATATTTAGCTTTTTTTGGACGTTCCCCCGACACATTTTATTCATTTTTTTAGGACCTGCCATTTATTTTTTTAAGAATTTTAGAAAAGCTTATTTTTCTAAAATAAAAATGGCTCCACAGATTTTTCCAAAAACAATTCAATAAATTTTATTGGGTATGGGCTCCCTTATGGTGAAAATAAAATTTTCGAAAAATGTTTTTAAAAGGTACCTCTCATACAAGCATATTTTTTTTTATTTCGTTTTTTCTCGAAAAATAATTAGCTGATTTTGATATAGTTAACTCGTAAAAAACTTCAAATAAGTAGCTTTGTTTCAGTTTTTTTTTTGCAAACTTAATAAGCTATTACGTAGTCTTGATATTTTAAGAAGTTTATTGAAATTCAAATTTTCATTCAATTTTCTGTTGCCTATTTAAAAAAAAAGAGATTCCTGAGTTGTGTCGTTTTTCTTCGGAGCCGACGATATAATTATTAAGTTATGGTCTCTCTCGACTTATCACAAGAGGTGCATCTCATCGGTTTTTATTCCCGTTTAAAAATATTTAAAGTTTTTCTTCTCCATGTTAAACCCATTTAGAAAATAAATAGGTACCCATGCCTTGCCATAAATCGACACAATATTAAGATAACAATCAAATCTATACATTTATATAAAAATGAATCTCTTTTTGTGTTCACGCGCGTAACTCGGCTAAACATCATCTCATTTGGTTGGAGATTTCTTTTGTTGGATTTGTATTGAACCAGATTAAAATACAACGGAGCTAAAAATTTGAAAATTTGATCGGAAATCAGAAAATTATACCAAAAAATTCGAAAAATCGTGAAAACACCTTTGAAATGAAATTGTGTTTGTACGCGCATAACTCGGCTTAACATCATCCGACTTAGTTGACGATTTTTTTTGTTGGATTTGTTTTAAACCAGATCAACACTTTACAGAGATAAACATTGGAAAATTAGGCCAGAGAAGTCGAAAAGTCGAGATAACAATAAATTACATACTTTCTGAATTGTTTTTTTTTGTTCAAACGGTGTTTTTACATTGGTGATTGATACGTAGTGCATCAAGACAGAAGTTTATTGCGAGAGTCTATTAAAAATAGATTATTTAAAAAGACTTAATTTATACTGTTGTTATATTAAAAGCCTTATCGTTAATATTATTCTATTTGATTATTTTTCAAATGTGCATTGATTGTTTTACTCCAAATAGACTCTCACAATAAGGCCAATAGTGCACAAATTATTGCTTTTTTTTAAATTTTAACACAACGAAAGAATTTTAAATTGAATATTTATGTTGTATCCAATGTACATATATAATTATATATAGGTATCTTTTTGTTGGATTCGTTTCGTATTGAAACAGGTAAGTACACTACGAAGCCGAAAGTTGGAAAATTTGGCCGGAAAAGCCGGTAAATCGTAAAAACCATGCTTTCTGAATTGGGTTTTTGTTTATACGTGCATAATTTGGCTAAACATCAACCGATTTTAATAGGAAGCGACATTTACATATAATTTAATTAGTCTTTTTAGAAAATATAACTTATGTTTCTGATCTTAACTTATTTGTATAGATTTTCAAGTCTAACTAATATATGCTGATTAAAAAAGTACGTATACGCCACAATGACCCCATTACTGTTTATTTTGTATTAATTATTTTAAAGGGGCTGCAATATTATTCATAGAAACTAAAAACAGGCAAAGAATAATAAAGAGAATTTTTTTCACCTCTCTCTCCCTTCTTATATCCACGTGTATAAGATTACAAGATCCCAAAAGGAATGGAAACATAAAAATTTATCAGTGTGTAACACATTTGGCTATATTTTTGTACGGGTCATAACATATGTTTATTTTCTTCTTCATCTGATGGTAAATCCTCTAGAAGTAGGTACTCAATTTGTTTGTATTATATATTCCATTTCGACAACACGTCTGTCAGATCAGCTAGTACGTACATTTATTGTAAGAAATATATTGTCAAAAATAATTAGTTCAATTCCAAAATATGTATGTACCTTCCTTAACAATATTTTCCCATTATTTATTTAAACAACCCCAGACAGTCAACAAAAAGAAGAATAAAAAAATACAATAATTAAGAAGAAAATAGTTTCAACCACAAAAAACAACTTAATCCCTTATGGGCACCATTAGTGGAATTTAATCTATATGATAACAAGCAACATGCTCGGCTCGTAAAACAATACATCAAATCAATAATTATATTATGCAAATTGGGAAATTTATTCCAACTGAATTCATTAATCCCACTTATGGATCAAACTATACTCCAGCTCATATACTGACAACATTTTTAGATCAATTTGCACATAATTTTAACCAATTGACGATAGTATTTTAATGGGGATAATTTAATTTATTATTTCTATGCCTATATTAATTACGAATGTAGCCTCCCTTATATACAGCATAGAAAAATAACGCCTATAATCTACGTGTGGCGGCGGCGGTGGCGTCATTAAATGAATTAAAGCACGATAGAAATCGTAAAACAGGAACTAATCCCTAACCTAAACATAAAATTATTATTGCACCAAACAAGCATCTAATTTATCATCCTTTTACATAACAGAAAAAAACCAAACAACAAAATAGATGATGCATAATAATATGTATGTATGGTAATATGTATTATAATTTAGCATTAAAATAATTCGAAAATAAGCTAACCCATCAATTAGTCATAATGTAGTTTTGTTTGACAAACAATAATAATGGTTTGCCTAGGTTGATGACGCATATATGCATTCGAGACTGGTGATGCGGAAGTGTGACTTTAGCATATCCTGCCATAGTGACCGCTGAAAACAATATTTTACAAAATAAACATGGACTAAGTGGTCAGGCTATAGAGTCCCTGCCCCTGCCCCTTCGAATAGGCATATAAACTAAATAAATTTCGAGACCACACAGGAACTAAAGTGGGAAAATAATTTGAGAGTTTCCTCATGGAACGCATTAGAACGCTTCACAAAGCTCGAGCCTCGAGATGATTTAGATATGTACCTACATTGATTAGACAGCTGGTGCCCTATCCGAATAAATCCTATGTTATGAAAGTATGTAGGTACTAATATCTAGAAGAAATAACACGAATAAGTCGGGCTGGGGTGGCATAGATAGAAAATGGTTCATAATCATTTTAATGATTATTGGTACTTAATGTACCAATTTAAGATTTTAAGATATTGGGCCAATTTATATCCACCCCTTTATGTGAAATTAAAAGTAAAATATCTTCATCAGTATTGAAGAAACTAACGAAAAACTGTGAAAAAAGTGGACCGAAATTGTTTTTATCTTTTCCATTTTGATTTTGATCATTCGGTACGGGAAAACGGTTCGATGAACCAATTTTAAATTTTACAGGAATATTGGTGGTCTATAGGTCTTTAAAATGTCTTACCAAATAAAGTCCTGATATTCAATATTTGTAAAGCAGTGAAAGATTTACTAAAAATCTTTAAAAAGTCGCATTTTTATACCTTTCTTTAACAGTGAGCGGGGCTAAAAAAATAACTTTTATAAAGATCTAGTAGAAAATTAATTCCAGTTTTTAAAACTGCCCTTAAATTTTCCGTGTCATCATTCCTCGCTGTGATATTGGTAACAAAAGTCAAAAGTCTCTTCTTTGATTCAAAGCAAGATTCTGTTCTGAAAGAAAATCGTAGAACAACGAAAAAAAAACGACATAAAGCTAAACAAGTTATCGAATCGAGCCAATAAATTTAATTGACTCAAAAAAAAAAATTCAAAGAAAATGACACTATTTAAAAAAAAATTAAAATTAAAAAAATTTAATTTTGTGAACAACAACAACAAATTAAAGGCGCTACCACCAATTGCCTACGAATTAATTTTTGTAAGTATTTTTTAATTTGTTTTATTTTTGTTTTGGCTGGAGATATAGCTTTTTCAAGGGGTGCTAAGCCCTATCATCAGTCTCTTATTAGTGGTGCTGAGCTTTTTAATCCAACTTTATTATGAAAAACTTTCTACGTCATGCGAGATTTGAAACCCGCGCATCAGATTTGCTCAGTCTTCGAAGCCGTACGCACTACGCATTTCGCAACTGATGACCACTGACGTCACAGGTCGAGACGTAAGGTTTGCTTATCAAATTTGGAGCATCAGCATTTTTATAAGCACTTTTAAGTATGCTGTCTTGTTCCTCCTCCATTTTTCTCCATACCTTATTTCGATAGACTACAATTTATAGTACGTTATGTTGTTCATAAAATTCAATGAAATTGACGGAAAAAAGAATAGTCAAGTCTAATAAACTGACATTCTAGTATGAATAGTACAGTAATAATAATAATATTTATTATTACTATTTCTTATGATTGCACAATACCGGTACCGTAAAAAAATTAATTGCTAAAAAATTTCAACGCAAAAAACATAAAGCTTTAGAATGCTTTTTGTTTCATTTCAATACGACCCCTATGAAAATTTTTTTGTTCCCTTAATTTTTTTGTTCTAAAGTTAGTACTCAAATCGGTATCAACTCATTTCTTCACACAAGTACTGAGGCTTAGTCCTGTCAATTTGGTACCGAGTACTAGTTAGGACTCGGTACTAGCTAGCTCCTCAAAATCAGCTAGGACCTGGTTATTATACCAGTTGTTAGTACTCAAATCGGTACCAAATGATTTCTTCACATAAGTACTAAGCGCTATTCCTGTTAAATTGGTACCGAGTACTAGTTAGGACTTGGTTTAAGCTAGGACCTCGAAATCGACAGTCTAGCAGGTTAATACTCAAATCAGAGCAATTAATTTCATTTGGTTTGACCATTTCTTGCCTGTTTTTTCTGAAGAAATAGGTAATAAGTGCGTTTTTTTGTTAACATTGTTAATTCTAGTTTTTTTTTTTTTTTCAATTTTGTGTGATGTTCTTGTGTAGAAAATGGATTTACTTTTTGGTGGTAACAATGTTCGTCCGAGATATATTGCTCAGTTTTGATAACTTCTTGACCATTTCTTTTTTTTTTTTTAATAAATGTAACATAAGAGCGTTTTTTTTTTAATTTTATTGGTTTTTAGATTTTCAACTTTGGATAAAAGTCAGTAACATTTTCAGAGTTTAAAGTGGCTGCTTATGCATTTTACCGATTCCTTGACTCTTGACGTAACCGGAACATATCATTGGCGGACTAAACGTTGTTAAAAAATAGACCGGAATTGATGCTCGGTGAAATATTTCACCAATATTTGAATTAGGCGCACACTTTGAAGCCTGCGAATTTGGTTATCCCATTAGTAGGTCCGTGGTCACACGTGAATACGCAAAACTTAATTCGAAATACTACGAAAACTGACAAATTCGGAGAAATCATTACTACAAACACAAAATAAATATTTACATATTTTGAATGAGAAGAATTCAATGCAACACTCGACAATATTATAATTATTATATTCATCTTCTTAAAATACAGAAAACAACAAATAAATCAAAGACAGGTAAATTCTGTCGAAAATTAATTAAAAACTTCACAAAAACTGACGTAAATGTTAAATAAATATCAAAATAATTTTTAAAATGCCAAAATGTTGTCAAAATCAGTATTAGACCAGTTTTAGACGTATTAAGTTCCTAGTACCGCTGTGTGAACTTAGATCGGGTACTAGGGATGTGAAGAAATGCTCAGGTACTAACTTTTCGTTAGGACCCAGTACCAGAGCTAGTACCTGGTCCAGCTAGACCGGGTTCTAAGCTAGCTTAGTACCTATGTTAAGAAATTGGGCGTTAGAGAAATGTTTATTAATATCTAAATTATTTTCAAGCTACATAATCTTGAAAAAAAAAAAATTAAGGAATACATTTTGGCAAGTTAGTATATAGAAAAAGCTATATATGTATGAAGGTATAGTGGCACAAAACACAGGAAGTTCTGAAAATATTAGTGCTGATTAAAGCAGAAATGAAACGTCACTAAGGTAAGGTGTGTATATGTATAAGTCATGCGAATCCAGCCCCCATTTTGAAACGCCAAAAATTATCCAAAAGAAGAGCTAGAAAATTTGGATATTCCGTTAGACCAATTGATAAGAACTAATAAGTTGACCATAAGCCTTAATACCAAAAATTCCAAGCTTTTAAGCATGAAACATACACTAAAGTCAAAACCCGCTTAAGTGAAACCCGCTAAACTTAAAAACCCACTTAAGTAAACAACATAGCTAAACCCCTGCATTTTTCGACAAATTTCCCGCAATTAATTCCGCTTTACTGAAACCCACTTAAGTGAAAAACCCGGATATCTAAAAAAAATATTTTCTTGAAATTTTATATTTTTTTAGTAAAAGACTCGGTTAAGTGAAAAAAAAATGGACAAATTTACAAAAATCAAACAAGACAAAAGTAATGAGCAGGCTTTACTATTTCATCGTTATTGTTTTGTTACTAAAGATAAAATTTTTGTCCTATCAACTTATTCTTCTTGTTCACATTCAGGTTCAAAATACTCTTAAGTGAAACTTTTTTTTCAGTTATAAGAAGTTCGCTTAAGTGAAACGTTTTTTCATGTATCCGGGGAAAAACCCACTTAAGTGAAATAATAATTAGGAATTTTTGCTCGTTTCACTTAAGCGGGTTTGACTGTACTGCTAAGCGAAATTCCAAAAATAAGGAAAATCAAATAAATTTAACTTTCTATGCATAGGAAGCCATATATGGGCTCTAAACAAGTAACGGTCATATTCTTGAATTTTTTCAAAGCTAGTTTTACCGAAAAAACTAGATCTACATATAGCGGTTTCGAGTTTTAAGTTTTTCACAATTTTTTATCACTTAGACATCTAAATCAAATCAGTATTTTTGTTTTGAGAAACTTAATGGTCGATTTACATGTATCTTCATGCGAGTTCTGCAAATAATAAGTGATACAAAATATAAAATGTATATGTTTGTTGGATAAAAAAGATAGAAGAACAAAATCCAAAGATCTTGGTTATAGGAACGCAGGTGAAGATTATAGCGCAGATGAACATGTTCATCTTCATAGTGGTGCTCTTTCACACATTCGGTTTTTTGGTATGACTCCTTCTTTTTCTATTTTATTTGGGGCAAAACAAGGACTTAGCCCTTCCAACCACGTAAAAAATCTGGTTATTTTAACAGCAGTTTTAAATATCTTCATATTTATTGTATAAATACAACAAAACATCCTATAGATAATCTTGTTTATTCAAATATCGTTTGAATTCCCCAAACAAGTCTCAAAATACAATCATTATACTCCTTTCAACTAGCTGAAATTTGTAACTTATGAGAGCTTTGAATGAAATTCCCTTGACTGCAATTTATTCACCCTATATTTTCATATACGACAAAGCTTCACTTTACTTATCGCAAAATGTTAAATTAACTTTTGCAAGTCTGATACACCAACATTTTTGAATTTATAGATGTAGCAGTATCTATATAGAAACTGCATTGTGCTATTGTGCATATTGTATAGGTAATGGCCAAAACGCAAGGATCACTTCCATGGTGCTCTGGAGAATGATAGAAGTCAAATATAATAGTTAGCTCATATAGAGCTTCTCTCATATTTAAATTTTATCAAAACATTATTATTGTTTGTCACAAAATCTTTGATATCACCCCCACCTCAATTGAAAATTTAAAACTTTTGCTTTATTTTATACTTTTTCTATTGTAAAGCATTGCGCATTTAGAATTCATTCGTTCCGATTTCGATGTGTTATCTACGTTCCATACAGTCAAAGCCACATAACCTGAAAAATTAAATTAATTTCTAGCTTTCTCGACTGTAGTGGTGTATTTCCGAAATATCTAGACCCTTCCAACTCCAAACCCCCAATGTTTCTTGGTCTTTCGTCGTTCTGAAACAACATAACATAACATAACAAACATAACATAATGGAACAATTTGAGGTAATGCCGCACCGAGTCCCTGTTTGAAACCACTCCAGAACCTTACAATTAAAGTCTGGTTTAAACTTTTAAGACAATTGCCTAGCCGAGCAGCCAAAATGTATGACAGTTTACAGTGTGAAAGTGTTAAATTACAGTATGACAGTGGGAAAGCGTGATAGTGTGAAAATGTGACAAGGCTATATAGTTTGTCATATTAGACATATTCTATAACTCCGAAAAAATTGCCGGAAAGCTGGATTTAAAATCTCCTGGTGCTGTTCTTAAGAAAACGTTAAAAGTCCCCATCGATAGAAGCGCCGCTAAAAATTTACTGGGGGGTTAAAGGCCCCCCAAAATGGTTTTTCAAGAATATCTCCCTAGCCGTACCTTCTACAGAAAAAAATTTTTATCACAAATTTATAGCTTATAAAATTTTCTACAAAAAATATTGTTATACTTTTCTTCATAAAAATAACGGTTTTGGAAATACAGTGGACGCTCGGTAACTTGAACACATACGAAACCAGGGGTGTTCAAGCTATAGGGTGTTCAAGTTACTGGATAAAGAGAAAAAATTTGTTGTTGTTTTTTAAATAATAATTCATTTTAATGTTATTAAGATATAAATAATAATTTTATAAATAAATAATTTGAAATAACAAGTTTTTAAGACGATTTGAAAAAAAAAATCGTTATTTTACTCTGCTTTGCCTTGCGTAGCCCATTTTGAAAAGGAGATTCTCTGAGATTCTGGAGAATTGTAAGTTCTCCAACAGTTTTTTTTAATTTTGAATGGCCCAATCGATGGCTTTATCAAAGATTTCAATTGCATCCTTGTCAGTTACAACATTTTGTACGATTACAACATCACCAGAATCGGATTCACTTTCAGGTTCAATGTCTTCTACTGAATCCGGAACATTTCATTTGATCTCGGAATCCCAGGATTTTGAGATCAAAATGACGGCTTTACGTAAATTGAAATTTTTTAGGGCAGAAAGAATGTCCTTATTTTCCATAGCAATAATTAACGAGAGCAAACTTAATTTGTAATGTAGCTTCGTTATTCTTATCCCAGTTTGATTCATTGGTTGTATCAAAGCTGTAACGTTTGGTGCCAAGAATAATCTGCATATGTTTCCATTTTCAGCATCAACAGTGCCTTAGGTGGGAGACTTTGCTCTTTACAATTTTTCCTAACTTGAGGAACAAAGCTTTTAAAGAACAACTCTTTGAAAATATAATTTGTCATCCAGGCATTCGCAGAACTTTTGTACTCCACTGGCATTTCGAAATTTTTAAAACAACGTGGATGTTTTGATTTTCCAATGATCAACGAAACGATTTTGTGTGAACCTGTGGCATTGCATCCCAACAGTAATGTTACTCTTTGTTCTGGAATTTTCTCACCAGGAGCGTTTTTTTGCAGCGAAAGAAATGTAAGTTTTTTTTGGCAACATCTTCCAAAACAATGCAGTTTCATCTACGTTATAAATCTGCTCTGTTGTGAGTTAAAGCGATGCAATTTTAGCTTGTAACCTCTTTTTAAATGGCTCAACTGGTCCCGGTTCCGCCGCTAGTTTTTCTCCACTTATGGTCAACAAACGTATACCAAATCTACTTTTCCATTTTTGGAATCACCCAGAACTTGCATTAAAGGATCCTCCTTGTTTGCCCTCAAATTGTTTGTACAGTCGCTTAGCCTTTTCTCTTATAAGGTTTCCGTTAATTGGCACATTTTTTTTTATGTTGTTTTTGGATTTTCAGCTTTTTTCATTGTGCAGAAAAAGTTTTGGTTTTTCTGGTCCAGAAAAAGTTTTTGCAATCCTTTCAGTTATTTTTTTTTTTTTGAGCTTAATATTGCAGATTGTTCCTTTTGAAACACCAAATTCTTTTTCAATTATCACCGATTTTTGTTTAAGAGTTAACATTCTTAATTTTTGGCCTTTTTTAAACCCATTTTTCTCTTTTTCAAAACTTTTTTTTCTAAATAAACACTTCTGCGAATGAAATTCACTTCGATTATGAAGAATAAAACCTTATAAACGAATACCTAAAAAAATTCTTGGGATTCCCCTTTACAGAAACCGTTTGCATTTTGTACCAATCATCGGTACCTCGCAAAAATTCAAACAACTATGTTTAAGTTAAAGAGTTTTCAAAAATTTTATTTGTTCAACATATAGAGTACTTAAGGGAAAAATTCAAGGTATCGAGTCTTAAAAATGTTCTGTTCAAGTTGTAGAGTGCGTAAAGGGAAAAATGATTTGTTCAAGTTATTGGAATGTTCAAGTTATCGTATGTTCAAGTTAACGAGAATCCACTGTAATTCAATCGGTATCTAGTGTTAAGGTTTTTAGTTTTCTACAGAAAATGGAGAATGCACAAAAATGCACAGGGTGATTTGCATACAGTGTGACAAAAAGTTAAAGCGTGTTGAATGAGTTGAGATAAGAACAAAATTGTGCAGGAGGTACGTTACATACATAATATAAAAAAAAATCGATCAGAAATAGAAAAGAGATCATTAAAAAACAACAATTTTAAAAATACAATTTTGGATAAAAAAAATTGGAAAAACATTGAAAAAATTATGTTCAAATTAATGAACACTATTTTTTTTAAATATTTTTTCGAAATTAAGTTTTTAAAAACTATTCACTAAAATATTTGAGTTAAAAGCAAAATAAAAGAACGGTCTTTCAGCTTAAAAAAATAAGTATAAGCGTTATAAAGTAAATGTTGCCGTTGTTTTTTTTAATGATTTCCCTTCTATTTCTGGTCAATGTTTTATAAAATTTCCCAATTGCACAATGAGGAGGCTGTATACCAAAATATATCTTTCCAGCGATTTTTCCGGAATTTTGCTGTTTTATTGTCTAATAAAACTGCACTATGTATATAAACCCACTTTTATCGCCTTCCTTATCATAGTAATGTTAATTTTCATCATAAAATCGAGTTTAACTCATATAAATCGTATAAGTAAAAAAAAAAAAATCAAATTGAAGTTATTACCCATTTTCAGATTATTTCGATTATTTGTGTGAAGTTAGGTCAATGTCCTTTTCTTACGTAAGAACACAGTTTAAGAAAAGAATAATTTTCGTTCAAGTTTCCAAAATGAAATACAAATCATCTGCCATCAAATCGATCCCTTTCTGCCAAATTATTGTATAAGCGACATTTTCATGTTGTCACAAAAAGTTAATTATTTAATTTTTGTCTGTGCTTAATGCAAGCAAGACCTTTTGCTATCTGTCAGTTCAGTAACAGTATAGTATTGTAAATAGTAGTTTCGTTTTATTATCTACTGGTCTCGGTCGGGGTTATATTTTAAAACGTAGAGCAAAAACAACACAAGATCTAGGTTTCTATCGGGATTTCATTTCAATACCCAAAAAATTGTTCTAATGTGGCGGGTAGATGGCGTTGTGCTTTTCGCAAATGGTAAGGTAGTGTAAAATTTAGTATAGGTAAAGAAAAGAGACAGGATCGTTTTTTTTTCGGGGTGAATCATATGGGTTTTTGGCGATAATAGCCGCTTTTTATTATCTACGGATCTGGATCAGGATATCATCCCTTGAAAATAAAACGAGACGTATCACAATGACAGGTTCGATCCCCAGCCTCGCCACCTATTTATTTAAAAGAAAAAAAACGGCTACTGCCTCTTGCGAGGAATTGACAAATCCTCCAAGAGTATCTCCTGTCACAGAAAAGTGCCGCTCGTTAGCCGTTCGGATTCGGCAATAAACTGTAGGTCCCCTCCATTCCTGCAGACACGCACACAGGAATGGTTGAGAGTTGTTAGTCACTAGGCCCTAGTTCTTCATGAGCTGTAGTGCCATCAAATTTATTTTTTTATCACAATAACAGCAGTGTTATATGAACCTCTCGTTTTTACTTACGTTTTAATTATTTTCAGTTAGTTCCTGTCCCTTTTCTTTACACTGCAATTAACACTACCTTACCATAAAAGCCATCTACCCGCCACAGTAAGAATTAAAGTTTGGATCTTTGGAATAGATCCAGATATAGAGCAGGATCCCGAATTGTTTTTTTATTACGTGTTAAAAAATGATCCTGATCCAGATCCGTAGAAAATAAAACGCGGCTAATAAAAGAACCTGATGTTCAATACCGAAATTTGGTCTAACTGGTTTCGTTGCTGAGCAAACAACGCTTACGATAATTTGGAGGAAAGGGCTCGAAATGTCCGCAGATATTTTATAATTTTCTTGAAGTAAAGTAAACTAAGACGATGACCATTATAACACTCTGGACGCCTAATATAACTCAAACTAAATGATATCTTCACGTTCAGTTTTAAATGCATTAAATTGCACTTAATCAAAGTCGTTAACTACTTAAATACATCCCACCATCAACATCTTCATGAGATACTTTACGAGTATATAATACTCTCAAAGAGGCAATGAACTGACATAGAAATAAATAAAGTTTAAGAATTCTTTTAAAGAGATGATGTGTTTCCTGGATGTTTCCTACGGTAAGCATCGGCAGGCATCATATTAAAGTTTTACCAGCCATTCTTCCGGGCGGCGCGAGTCGTCATTAGATTGCTTTTAAGTAAGTATAAGTTTTCCCCTATTATAGCCATCACCAACTCAGCTCAGTTTCTAAGTTAAATAGTGGGTGGATGGAAATGAAAAACAGGAAACCGTTTATGGCATTATAGTGTCTTATTCTTTACTCGGAAGAAAATTGTTTAAAGTACGCCATTAGAATTATAATTGAAGGAATCTTTTAATGATTACAGATTAATAGTTCCTTGTTCCTTTTCCCATTAAAACTCAGTAGGGAAGAATTTTTAATTGATGGTTGTAATATCTTGAACTCATTTGTAACACATTCTTTATTATGTGTCATTAAATCGACGGAAATAGCACTTTATTAATAATACATACTTCGTTGTTTCTTCTTGGATATTATGTCCGTGTGTTTTAGTCTTATAAGAGCTAAAAACTTACACAACTTCTTCGTTGTGTTGTTATGTTTTTAACGATAAATTTTCTGCTTGTTTTTTATCCACTGTTCTTTGTAATTTCTTCTCTGATGTCAACTTACTTATATAATTTTATTTATGTCTACCTACTGCCTTTTGAAGGATTTCATTGCTTTTGATATAGGTAGCGTATCTACATCATACTTTAAAATAAACGTAATGCCCTGTCTACGTTTGGAAAAGCTGTTGTTATTTTGTCTTCCCACATTACTTTATAAAAATTAGCTTGATTAAAGAATTTAAAATTATTTCCATTTTTATACATTACTAGGAGGCCCGTGCTCGCCTTGCTTCGCATGTTTAAATAACTTTATGATTGTAAAATACTTTTTTTTTTTTTTTTTTTTTTTGATATTTTTATATTTCAATTACTGAAATTTCAAACAATTTATCACTTTTTTTTTCGCAATTCAGTGTAGGTACCACAGGGAACCCATTTTAGCCCATTTATGTTTTTTTTTGAAACTATCTTAGATCTCTTTCTCTCCCTGATACCACTCAGATATTGAAAAGCAGTAACTTTATGTTCTGTTGTTGTTGTATTTCAATATTAACTTATGGAAGACTCATGATTGGGCTTGCAATTTAAAAATACTAGTAAAGGAAACCATAATATTATTTTCAAAATATTTAAATGCAATTTTGTTTAAAATAATAAGAAGCACCAGCTTGCAAAAATGTGAAGCCATTAAAAAGCTTTACATTAATAAGCCAAAAATAAGGCAACTTTCTCAAAAAACGACAAAAATTTATTTGGATAATGCGAATATGTATTTGAAAAAAAAACAAAATTGTAACAAAGTTTTTATTTATTAGGTACCAAGTACATATATAGTTTAATAAAAATCTGTGCATCCGTTTTCAAGAAAATTAAGAAAAAAAAAAAAAAAAAGAAATCGTTGTATGGCAGCTACGCATTCTAGTTGCGTTAATCCAGCTCCAATACAAATGTGTTAAAACAAAAATTCCAATTTTGCCTTTAGAAAATCACTTAAAAATGCTCTTCATCAAATTTGAAGCAAATCGGTTTAACCATTTAGACTTTAGCTCAAATTACAAGAACCCACGGACACACAGACATATAGACTAGACACACTAAAATATTCATTTTAGTAAATAATGGTGCCTAGTTTATTCAGTTAACCTCTTAATATCGTCAAATTTCCTTTTCTTTGACTTGGTTGGGCTCTGCAGTGAGCCTCCTCTATCAATTTAGTAAAAGGAAGATTAAAAACAGTGGACGATAAATAATTCGAATAGAAGCTATCACTTGGTCGTGGTTTTTGCGGATAGAGCAAAAGTGAATTTTGATGCGTAAAACTCATTTAGGATTAATCTACCAATCGAAAAGTTCATTTTCGATTCGATTTTTGCCCATAACAAAAAAAAAAAAAACAAATTCCAAAGTTCCTGAAGTAAATGGAATTATAATGAAATTCTTCCTTTGCACTTCCCTAGAATTTTCGTCATTTCATGATGAACACACACACACATATAAAAACATACACCAACAGACTGCTGGTTTGTTAATGGGTTCCCTTTTTTCCACTGTCAGAAACGTGTGCTGCCATGCCAGAGATAAAATTATCCAAAAATACGTAGGAAAGGAAGATAATAATGCCTCAGGACGAAATGCCAACCAAAATGCCTCTCGGGCAACTCCCGCATCAAATTTACTGCACACTGATATTACACTAGTTCAAACCATGCAGAGAGCAATCAGATTGATATAGTTCCTTTCCATGCGGCAAACAACTATACGTACAGACGACAGACGACGACGAGGGGGGCGATTTTTGAGGTAATGTATGTTCGCAAATTTGCGAGAAGCAATGGTAGAAAAATATTTTCTAAACAAACCGCTCACCGATAGAAAATATTTGAGCTCCCAGTTGCATTTCAATGAACTCTCCATCCAAAAGCTGTGGAGCTGCGAGGTCTGCTGGTCGACTTGGCTCTAAGCTGTATAGCTCTTTAATTTCGTTATCCTTGTGCTATTCCAGCGAGACTGATTGCGAGTGCGACCTGTGATGCGACTAACTTGCCATGGATGGACACGCTTAATTGAATTGTTGTGTGTAGACGGAGAGGGAGAAAACCATACCTCGCATCACCATGAGAGAGATGTAAACTTTCACAATAGGAAAATGCAATTAAATTCAAATAGCTGCGTCCCCTTGTTGTAAATATTCAGCTTGAACCTTAGCTTGGAGCACTGGTCTCACTTCCTTGTGGCATGTCCTTGTCCATGTTTTCAGAGTTTCAGAAAGCATTCAAATTTAAATGGGATAGATGTGCATTAATAATCTTTCGTAGAGAGTGAATTTCACAAGTATGCGATGAAATAGTTTTAGAATTAATTTTGATTGTTAACCCAGTTGTGTTTTTTTGGGAAAGCTATTCACAGTACAGTAGGATTTAACATGAATTACAAATACGAGATCCACAGTAGGATTACTGCCAACCCATGGACCCGACGAGGATACTTCAGCCTTTGATAAAAAGCATCTCATTAAATAATTTTGATTTCGAAATGTTGACTGAGAAGTTCATAAAAGTTTTGATCGAGTTCGAAAACTTTTGTAGATATAAATGTCTTAAAAATAAGAACAAATTCCAATTAAAGTGCTAAAAAAATTATTAGAACCAAAATCCTTCTACAAGATAAATACTTGCTGCAAATTATGAGAACAAGAAAAACGGTTTCAATTGAACCTTCTTTAAGAGCCCAATTAAAGTTAACCTCTGATGGAAGTCATAATGTTGAGGGTTAAGTTCCAGGGACTGCCTTAAACTGGCAACGAATCTTTCACAGAACTGAGAACACAAAAACTGGGCACGTCTATACTTCCCAGTATATAACTGCGGAGTACAAAACTAAGAACGCAAAACTGCTCGCGACACAACTAAGAAAAAGGGAGGAGCCTATATTATCGCCTGGTTTTTCGGCTGGCAACACTAAGAGGAAATAATTATTATAAAAGATATATAAAAATGGGTGCTGATGATTTCTATTGGTTCAACCTCAATACATAAATAGGCCATGTAGATAGATGGAAAAGTTTTGATAAAGTTGAACACGAGCGAATATAAAAAAAGGCGCTGTTATTTGTGATTTGTCAAATATCCATTAGGAATGTACAAAGATTGGGTGGTATGGGAATGTGTTTATACCACTGATCTCTATAATATACTGGATAGTGTATACCATTCAAGTATAACAGTTTTTTTCATTCCAATTGAAGATGACATAAGGTGGCTGAGTGGCCAATTTTGACATCTATGTGAAACCAAAAAAAAGTAAATTGAGGTTATTTTTTTTTTTGTGAAATCAACAAAATAAAACTGTCAGTCAGTCTTTTCGTTTTTTTTTTTTTTGTGTTGTATCCGATATTGGTACAAAACTATATTTTAAACTTGTGAAAAGTGGAAACGAGATCCAGGCACACCGCCAGTTCGTCGAAAAGTAGATTTGCAGAACATTCTGCTTATACGAAACCTCAAATGGAAAAGAACGATCTTGTTGCAGCCATGGAACAAGACAAATTCATCATTAGAATGTCAAGGGATTCCCACTCACTGTTCAAGAGACACATCCAGGATAAGAAGCTGGAAATGTTCTCTCAGATTGTGACTAAGTATCTCCTAATTGATACTTACGAAGGAACAGCACGCAGCAAGGCTTAGTGCGATGGCACAGCGGGTGCAATAATAGGCGAGGCTCTTCGCCAGGACAATAAAGTACGCTTGTTTTTTGGTCTCTAAAAAGAGGTAGATTTTCAGAGCCTTACCATGACGACAACAGATCCACCCACTGAAGAAGAGGATGAAAACGCCATGATGCTCCAGATATACCAAAGAAAAAGAAACCGAAGAAAGACCCGCTTTTTTCGAAAAAAAAAATCGAAATCCGATCCAAACGTTGCCGCTCATGATCGTGTACCTCTGCCAATACTTAAGGACGCTGATAATAAATTATATAAAATTTAAATAACCTTTAGGAGTTAGAGAAATATATTTATCTTATTAAGTTTTGTTGCTTTCTCTATAATTCAATAAAAACCTGCCTACAAGTGTACTCCGAGGTTGAATTTTTTTTATAGAGCTTTAAAATTAAAACTTTTTGTGCTCCTTTTAACGAGATCGAAAGCAGATTCCAAAATGGTATCAACCACATTTGTAGCACTCTCCATTCAATAAAGAAACCCCAAAACCTTTTTCAGTTTTTTGAGTTTCTCATAAAATGACCTGCCTACAAGTGTACTCCGAGGTTGAATTTTTTTTATAGAGCTTTGGAATCAAAACTTTTTGTGCTCCTTTTAAAGAGATCGAAAGCAGATTCCAAAATGGTATCAACCACATTTGTAGCACTCTCCATTCAATAAAGAAACTCTAAAACCTTTTTCAGTTTTTTGAGTTTCTTATCAAATGGCCTGCCTACAAGTGTACTCCGAGGTTGAATTTTTTTTATAGAGCTTTGGAATCAAAACTTTTTGTGCTCCTTTTAAAGAGATCGAAAGCAGATTCCAAAATGGTATCAACCACATTTGTAGCACTCTCCATTCAATAAAGAAACCCCAAAATCTTATTCAGTTTTTTTTTTAATTTAAATATTCAAAGAAATTGGGGTTTCTTTATTGAATGGAGAGTGCTACAAATGTGGTTGATACCATTTTGGAATCTGCTTTCGATCTCTTTAAAAGGAGAATAAAAAGTTTTGATTCCAAAGCTCTTTAAAAAAAATTCAACCTCGGAGTACACTTGTAGGCAGGTCATTTTATGAGAAACTCAAAAAACTGAAAAAGGTTTTGGGGTTTCTTTATTGAATGGAGAGTGCTACAAATGTGGTTGATACCATTTTGGAATCTGCTTTCGATCTCGTTAAAAGGAGCACAAAAAGTTTTAATTTTAAAGCTCTATAAAAAAAATTCAACCTCGGAGTACACTTGTAGGCAGGTTTTTATTGAATTATAGAGAAAGCAACAAAACTTAATAAGATAAATATATTTCTCTAACTCCTAAAGGTTATTTAAATTTTATATAATTTATTATCAGCGTCCTTAAGTATTGGCAGAGGTACACGATCATGAGCGGCAACGTTTGGATCGGATTTCGATTTTTTTTTTCGAAAAAAGCGGGTCTTTCTTCGGTTTCTTTTTCTTTGATATATCTGGAGCATCATGGCGTTTTCATCCTCTTCTTCAGTGGGTGGATCTGTTGTCGTCATGGTAAGGCTCTGAAAATCTACCTCTTTTTAGAGACCAAAAAACAAGCGTACTTTATTGTCCTGGCGAAGAGCCTCGCCTATTATTGCACCCGCTGTGCCATCGCACTAAGCCTTGCTGCGTGCTGTTCCTTCGTAAGTATCAATTAGGAGATACTTAGTCACAATCTGAGAGAACATTTCCAGCTTCTTATCCTGGATGTGTCTCTTGAACAGTGAGTGGGAATCCCTTGACATTCTAATGATGAATTTGTCTTGTTCCATGGCTGCAACAAGATCGTTCTTTTCCATTTGAGGTTTCGTATAAGCAGAATGTTCTGCAAATCTACTTTTCGACGAACTGGCGGTGTGCCTGGATCTCGTTTCCACTTTTCACAAGTTTAAAATATAGTTTTGTACCAATATCGGATACAAAACAAAAAAAAAAACAAATGAAAAGACTGACTATTTTATTTTGTTGGTTTCACAAAAAAAAAAAAATAACCCCAAACTACTTTGTTTTTGTTCTTGACGTCATCTCATCTTGAAAACACAAAATTGTTATATTTGTTATATTTTGTATAACTATTTTGACAGTTAGTGTACGAGTGGCCAGTATAACAATTCTTCAATTTGCTTCAACTTTTTTGTATGGATGCGCTATCCAGTATATTATAGAGATCAGTGGTTTATACAAGTACGGGGTCGGATTCGTAAAATGTTATCTTCGTTGTTCCTCGAGCGATTTCAATAAAACCGACACAGGTTATAGCTGAGATAGAGCTATGAAGAAAAACAATATTTCCAAAATAGGGTGGTTCATAAAAATGTCAACTTCGTTGTTCCTCGAGCGATTTCGATCAACCACGTTTCGATAGTCAAATAAACCATGTTTGCATAGTCAAAATCAACCACGTTTGCATAGTCAAAATCAACTACGTTTGCATAGTCAAAATTAACTACGTTTGCATAGTTGAAATCAACTACGTTTTCATAGTTGAAATCAACTACGTTTGCATAGTCAAAATCAACTACGTTTGCATAGTTGAAATCAACTACGTTTGCATAGGTGAAATCAACTATGTTTGCATAGTTGAAATCAACTACGTTTGCATAGTCAAAATCAACTACGTTTGCATAGTCAAAATCAACTACGTTTGCATAGTCAAAATCAACTACGTTTGCATAGTTGAAATCAACTACGTTTGCATAGGTGAAATCAACTATGTTTGCATAGTTGAAATCAACTACGTTTGCATAGTTGAAATCAACTACGTTTGCATAGTCAAAATCAACTACGTTTGCATAGTTGAAATCAACTACGTTTGCATAGTTGAAATCAACTACGTTTGCATAGTCAAAATCAACTACGTTTGCATAGTCAAAATCAACTACGTTTGCATAGTCAAAATCAATTACGTTTGCATAGTCAAAATCAACTACGTTTGCATAGTTGAAATCAACTACGTTTGCATAGTCAAAATCAACTACTTTTGCATAGTCAAAATCAACTACGTTTGCATAGTCAAAATCAACTACGTTTGCATAGTTGAAATCAACTACGTTTGCATAGTTGAAATCAACTACGTTTGCATAGTTGAAATCAACTACGTTTGCATAGTTGAAATCAACTACGTTTGCATAGTTGAAATCAACTACGTTTGCATAGTTGAAATCAAATACGTTTGCATAGTCAAAATAAACTACGTTTGCATAGTCAAAATCCACTACGTTTGCATAGTCAAAATCAACTACGTTTGCATAGTTGAAATCAACTACGTTTGCATAGTCAAAATCAACTACTTTTGCATAGTTGAAATCAACTACGTTTGCATAGTCAAAATCAACTACGTTTGTATAGTCAAAATCAACTACGTTTGCATAGTTGAAATCAACTACGTTTGCATAGTCAAAATCAACTACGTTTGCATAGTCAAAATCAACTACGTTTGCATTGTTGAAATCAACTACGTTTGCATAGTTGAAATCAACAACGTTTGCATAGTCAAAATAAACTACGATTGCATAGTCAAAATCAACTACGTTTGCATAGTCAAAATCAACTACGTTTGCATAGTTGAAATCAACTACGTTTGCATAGTTGAAATCAACTACGTTTGCATAGTTGAAATCAACTACGTTTGCATAGTTGAAATCAACTACGTTTGCATAGTTGAAATCAACTACGTTTGCATAGTTGAAATCAACTACGTTTGCATAGTCAAAATCAACTACGTTTGCATAGTCAAAATCAACTACGTTTGCATAGTTGAAATCAACTACGTTTGCATAGTCAAAATCAACTACGTTTGCATAGTCAAAATCAACTACGTTTGCATAGTTGAAATCAACTACGTTTGCATAGTTGAAATCAACTACGTTTGCATAGTTGAAATCAACTACGTTTGCATAGTTGAAATCAACTACGTTTGCATAGTCAAAATCAACTACGTTTGCATAGTCAAAATCAACTTTTTTTTTTTTTTTTTTTTTTTTTTTTTTTTTATTATTCAAATTTATATTTACAATATTTTCATCTATTCCTGCGAAGCCTAGGCTTTTCTGCAGAAGATTGTTTTTCAATCTTATTTAAAATAATAATAGTAAAGTGAGTTTTAATTTAAAGTTATAAAAGTTAATTCCAAAAACTATTTTTTCAAATTTTTAATTACATTTTTAACTATTTTCATTAAGAAAGAAATGTTTTAATTGTTTTTTTCTTGTTTTATAATTTTGTATATGTTTCAGTTCTTGAGGTAAAGAATTAATTATAGATGGAACAATGTACTGCAGTTGTCTTTTACCATATGTGTTGTGGTTTCTTGGGATTTGAAGCATACCCTGTGCGCGTTGTCTGGTATTGAATTGATGTTGTATTGGTCGGATGAAACGGTTATCGCCTTGATATTCCAGAACTGTCGTCATCTTGAAGATTTGCTCTACCTTAAGTACCCTAAAATTGCCTCCAGTTTGCCTACTGTTATTATTTTGAATAATTTTTAGAGCTGCATTTTGAAGTCTTTGGAGCTTTTTAATGTGAGTTGTTGCTGCGTTACCCCAAGCAAGTATACCATATCTTAGCTTTGACTCTAGTATTGCATAATAGACTTGTCGCAAAACGTCTTCGGAAGCATGGTACCGTAAGTGTGAGAGTGCATATAGGCCCTTCTTTAGATCAGAACGTAGCTTGTCTATATGTTTGTCCCAAAGGAAGTGGCAATCGATAACAACTCCAAGATATTTGTAGCTTTCCACAACTCCGATGCATTCGTTGATCGTGTTTGTACAGGAATCATTTCTGAAGTATATAAGCTTGTCGGTTATTTTGAAATGCGGACTTCGGATATGCATTAATTTTGTTTTCGAAGCGTTTACTACCAATCCGTTATCGTGACACCATCGTACAGCTGCGTCGAATTCCTCTTGCATCACCATTGTTGCGGTATCATGAGACCTATGGCGAACAACAATTGCAGTGTCATCAGCAAAAGCGAATGAAATGCTTAGCTTGAAAACCCGAAGAAGCTCGTTGGTATAAAGGATGAAAAGAAGTGGGCCCAAATTAGATCCTTGAGGTACTCCATATTCAGCATTCTTTACCTCACTGTAAACATCTTTTACCTTGACGCAAAACGTTCTGTTGTGAAGATAATCTGTCATTCAATCAGCCATTACACCTCGGATCCCGATTCTTCCTAACGCTTCTAAAAGATTTGAATGATTGAGAGTATCAAACTCCTTGCTGAAATCCATAAACATCACAAGAACATGGTGACCTTTATTTAAGCTCTCGTTCACACAGTTAGAAAATTCTCCAAGCAGTTGTCCTGTATTTTTGTTCTTCTGAAATCCATACTGGCTTTTGTTAACAAGAGAGTGTTTTTCAACGAAACTTTGCAGTCTATTTACAACAAAGCTTTCAAGGCATTTTTCAAATACCGGAAGTATTGAAATTGGTCTGTAATTGCTCAACTAATTCTTAGCTCCACCTTTATAAATTGGTCTTACAACAGCAGTCTTAAGTGGTTTTGGAATTGTTGCTTCTGTTAGACTTAAGTTAATTATTTTGCACAAGATTGGAGCAAACAAATCGGCATGGTTTTGAATGTCAACTGCTCTGAAGCCATCGATTCCAGGTGACTTATTCGTGCCAAGTGATTTAATAATCATCTTTACCTAACTAACATTTGTAGCATATGTGAAAATTGTGTCTTTTATATGTTGATTTGTATTTTTTGATGTTTTCAAGTTACATTTATGTATTATGTTTGCAGTTTGTGATGAGAAAAACTCAGCAAAATCGTTGGATAGTGAATTGAATCCTGTTTTAAAGTTGTTTCTTATTGTTTCATCAATGCTCGATTTTTTTCTTCCTGGGATTTCATTTATTAGCCCCCAAGTTTTCCGCGGGTCTGCTCTATACTCCATAAACTGATTTTTATAAAAATTAGATTTTTGAGTTACTATATTTTTGTTGATTTTGTTTCTTAAGATCTTATATTCTATTTCATAACTTTTATTTCTTCTATTATTTTTCCATTTCCTGTATAATTTGTCTCTTTTTTTACATTCTGCAATGAGGTCCGGTGTTATCCAAGGATTGTTTTTCCGTGTTTTTGCAACTTTTTTGATTACTGTTGATTTCGTGTAGATATTTTTGAGTTTGTAAGCAAATGTATTATACATTCTTGCAGCATCCTCCACTTCTAAAATCGAACTCCAATTTTCTTCTTGAATAAGTTGATTTAATTTCAAATTACAAATATATGTGTTACTAACATAACAACCTGTTTTTCTAAATGTGTTTGATTTTTTACGTAGTACAGTGTTGGATAGTGGTCAGTGATGTCTTTTTCAATAACTGCAGTGTAAATTGGATTATCTACTTTGCTAACTAGTATGTGATCAATCAACGACTTAGTTCCATTACGCGGATCAACTCTCGTGCACTTTGTTATGACGTTCATAAGTCTCGACGATGCTAGCATCTCCAAATAATCTTTTACATAGCTTACATTTAATTTAGATTTTTGAACATCAATGTTTATATCACCCAAAACAATATATTCTTCGTTTTTCCTCATTTTTTTCAAATCGCTGCCAAGTTCATTAATAAATGAAACTTTACTAAAACCAGGAGATCTATAAATTCCAAGCATGTATGTTGTTTTATTCTCTTCAGTAAACTGAATTTTTATACTTTCATATGAAACGGTTGAAGAAGATATTCTTTGGTGGTTTAACTTGTTTCGAATAAACATCATTATTCCTCCCCCTCGTTGATCATTTCGATTTAATATTTCTTGTTGAAAACCATTAAGTTGGTAAAATCCATTTTCTTCATCCTTAATGTTCGTTTCTACCAAAATAATTACATCTAATTCATCTATAAAGTGACTGATATTCAAGCAGAAAATATTCAACATTTATTACTTTTTAATTCATTCACATCAATGCCGTTAAAACCATGTATTACCCTACAATTAAGATTGACTTCAATTTCGTTTGTGCTCTCCATTTCTATTTACTCTGTTTTAAATTTCTATTTGTACTAATACAAAAAAAGAAAAACAAGATTTTAACTATGCAAACGTAGTTGATTTCAACTATGCAAACGTAGTAGATTTTGACTATGCAAACGTAGTTGATTTTGACTATGCAAACGTAGTTGATCGAAATCGCTCGAGGAACAACGAAGTTGACATTTTTATGAACCACCCTGTTTTGGAAATATTTCTTTTCTTCATAGCTCTATCTCAGCTATAACCTGTGTCGGTTTCATTGAAATCGCTCGAGGAACAACGAAGATAACATTTTTCGAATCCGCCCCGTACTTGTATAAACACATTCCCATACCACCCAATCTTTGTACATTCCTAATGGATATTTGACAAATCACAAATAACAGCGCCTTTTTTTATATTCGCTACTTTACTCGTGTTCAACTTAATCAAAACATTTCCATCTATCTACATGGCTTTGTTATGTAGGAATCTTTTGGACCAATAGGAATCATCATCGTCAATATTCATATTTTTAGCATTCCTGATTATGACCTACTCCGGACCTGTAGTCGAATACCAACATTCACATTGGGGACCCCCATCATCAAAATTCTTCCATTGGACCAATAGGGATCGTCAATTTTCATATTTTTAGTATTCCTGATTATGCCCTACTACGGACCTGTAGCCCAATACATGCCTTTGTCTTAGGACCCCATCATTAAAACTTTTCCATCTACATGGCCTATTTATGTATTAAGCTTTGACCAATAGAAATCATCAGCACCCATTTTTATATATCTTTTATAATAATTATTTCCTCTTAGTGTTGCCAGCCGAAAAACCAGGCGATAATATAGACTCCTCCCTTTTTCTTAGTTGTGTCGCGAGCAGTCTTGCCGTTCTTAGTTTTGTACTCCGCAGTTATATACTGGGAAGTATAGACGTGTTTAGTTTTTGTTTTCTCAGTTATGTCAGTCTCCCACTGGCAACACCTTTTTTGCTGTAATATCGTTTTTTTTGCTATTTCAATTTAACAGTTTGACCAGTTCTTTTTCCAGTTGATCATAACTTTGACTATACTTGATAATTTCTTTACAACTTTTTAGACTTTCAAAGACAATGGAAGGAAAGGGAAAATATTAATCGCTTGCATTGAAATTTCATAAAAAAAAAAAACTGTTTTGAATTCAATTACGCAATTTACATTTCTCGAAAATCCACTGTTATTTTAAAAATCCCTCCATCAATATTAGAATCTGTTCCCTTTATTCTATCTTTAATTAATACTTTCTAAGTCTGAGATGATTCCGCTCAGCCGATCTCATAAAACCTTATTGGCATTTTTGTTTGCCATCTAGGCCCTGGTATTTTACTTTTAAAGTTATTGGATTTCTCTTAAACTATACAAGATGAATTTAATAGGGATGCATATTGCATGCTGCTTTCTTTTTCTTTTTGGCTACTCTATCCGTCGTTTGGTTTTCGATAACTTTTGCATTTTATAGAAGATTTTGAATTTAAATATTTAAGATCTTTAAACTGAAGTTATCCACCTATAATAACGATATGGTCCCCAAGCTCAAAGGCTTCTTAATTTTCCTAAAAACTTGCATTTTGTTACTTGATGGTTTCTCACACATACCAAAATCCCCATGCCACTGCAGAGCTAAATTGCATTCTGGCTAGGTTCTCACAACGTGCTCTGCAAAAGGATTAAGTTTATTCTCTTTGGCTGGAATGGATTGTACACATGAGTATAAAAAGACCAGAAAAGTTAATGGTTTTATTTTTGGCATAACACACCAAGAGAGAGTGAGAGTGCTTCATGTTCTTGTTTCCTGTTTCCGAAAGGTATAGGGTTGAGATGAGGGACCCTGGGCAATTACTATGTAGGAACGGAAGAGAGAGTTGTTTTGGCTCTCAGTTGAGTGGTTGCGCCATTAGTTAACCTATAGGTATTAGTACATATATTGCAAGTATGTAATTCGGCTGACGCTGCATCCGACAACCGTTCGAAATTTAGAGAAAGAACGAAAGTATTAAGGGAAGTAAGGCTGCCAATAGAGAATTTCATATACAATTAGGTATATAAAACATAGGGTCTATAGAAACTTTAACAAGTGAGCTGAAGATGCTCTTGGGTCAATAGTATAGGGAAAGGAATTAGCGAAATCAAAATAAGTCTTTTAATTAATTTGCCAAATGGTTTGGCCAGGAGGGATCCTTTTAGAAATACATATATGAAAAGCACACAAATGCATTTAGTTGGAAATGAAATCACGAACCAGGCAGTGAACAAGGCACTGTAGACGAAAGTATTTTCGTTTTTGGTTCAGACGGAGTTGACAAGGCCACATAACCTATTTAATGAGCTGGGTTAAAAAGTTTACAAGAATATTTTGTATGGCATCATGAGAAAATAAAAGGATAGGTAGACATTGAATTTAATTGCTTTTAAATTGCTTTGGACTTTATAGGGTTTTGAAAACTTTTTGGTGGAAATTACGAATTGTATTCACTGGAATCATCTGGGAAGTTGTTTTTTATTTTAAAATACGTAAAAGACTTAAAGGATGTGAAAAACAATTTTTCTATTTCAATTCTATTTCATTAAATATTAAGTTTTTGGTACGGCGGCGCGGTGGTCCTGCGGGGCTGTATCAACAGTTTCTACCTTTATAAGCAAAACAGTTATAAATTGGCATTTCTCTATTCACTTTTTTTTTTTATTTTGTGAGTTATTTTTCTATTTAAACGGAAAATAATATATATTTTTTGTTTTGTAAAATTTGTGGATTATGTTTCCTTCTACAAAAAAAATCATAAACAGATTTTCTCTTATGACTGTCATATTATATATCATAACTAAAAAAGTTGGAAGAAATTCAAAAATAACAGTTTTTTGCTTTTAACTCTCAAGAGCAAAATTAGTCAATGGACTTTTTAGCCAGTATTTTTTATTTCAAAATAAAGATATTTAAGTTTAAAGATGTTCACTCGTATTTTTTTTTTTGTGTCAAAAACCTATTTTTGCGAAGTTCAAGATTTTTGATGTGGAAATGGTCATACGAAATAAGTGTCAAAATATTTTCGATTAAAAATGTTTAGGCCTATGATTCGAGCACAAATCATTTATTAAAAACTTGGCCCTTTGAGATTTAAAAGAAAAAAACTGGCATTTTTGATTTTTGAACAATTTTTAAAAATAGTGGTATCTTTTAAACCGTCAATAATTACTTATGTAATCTTAAAGAAAGCGTTCATTAATAAAAAAAACAAAGCAATACAAAAAATATAAGGAAGCACACCAGATGTTTACCTACTTCTAGAGGATTTACCATTGACCCATAACAAAAATCTAGCTGATAAATTATTATACATATTTCCATTTGTTTTTTTGTTTTGGGACCTTATAATCTACAGAATACATGTGGATATAAGAAGAGAAAGAGGTGTTTTTAGTACACTTGTCAAAACAATTAAGGGAACAAAAAAAAATCACTTTTTTTTAGTGTTTTTCGAAGAGCTGTATCTCTGTGAAAAGTGGTCGTATTGAGATGAAACAAAAAGCATTCTGAAGCTTAATCCTTTTTGTATTGAGAAATTTTCGCAAATGATTTTTTTAAGGTACCGTTATTGCGCAATCATAAAAAGCAGCACGACCCAAAAATGTAAAATTTTTTTCTTTTTTTTGAACATTGTCATTTTCTTTGAAAATTTTTGTTGAGCCAACTTAATGTTTTGTTTCAATAACTTGTTTATTCAGCTTTAAGTTCATCTTTTTTCGTCATTGTACAAATTTTTTTCAAAAGAATATCTGGCTTTAAATGAAAAAACAGACTTTTGACTTTGACTACCAATATTATCGCAAGGAATGAGGACACAGACAATTTATGGATAGTTTTAAAAACTAGAATTAATATTCTACAAGATTTTTTCAAAACTTTATAACGATTATATTTTGTTTGGCTCCTCATCGTTACATTCAGAAAAGGTCTAAAAAACGAATTTTAAAAGGCTTTTTGCAAATCTTTTACTGATTTAAAAATATTGACTATAGAACTTAATTTGGTAAGACATTTTAAAGAACTATAGACCACAAATATTTCTGTAAGATTTCAAATAAATTCATTGAACCGTTTTTATGTACCGAATGATCAAAGTCGTAAAAACCAATTGGGGGAACAAATTGGGTGGTTCATAAACATTGTGAAATTGTCATCAAAATGGAAACGAAAACACCAATTTCTGCCCACTTTTTTCACAGTTTTGCGTTAGTTAGAATACTGATGAGATTTTAAGGGGAAGCAAAACATCTTTTCGAGAAAAAAAAATTACAACTAAAATTTTAAAATTTTGAAAAAAATATTTAATTTTTTTACCATTGACCCATAACAAAAATCTAGCTGATAAATTATTATACATATTTTAATTTTTTTTTTGTTTTGGGACCTTATAATCTACAGAATACATGTAGATATAAGAAGAGAAAGAGGTGTTTTTAGTACACTTGTCAAACCAATTAAGGGAACAAAAAAAAATCACTTTTTTTTAGTGTTTTTCGAAGAGCTGTATCTCTGTGAAAAGTGGTCGTATTGAGAGTTCCCTTAATTGGTTTTTACGACTTTGATCATTCGGTACATGAAAACGATTCAATGGATTTATTTTTTTTCTCTTCATAAGCAGCTTTTATCAAATTATTAGAAAACTTAAAAAAGAAAGATGAATAAAATCGGAGAAGTTTTTCAAGTTATGACGTGACCAAGGGAAAAAGGAATTCATTTTTATATGTAAAAAGATTATTAAAAGTTAGGATAGGTAGCGCCCTGCCAAGACGAGTAAAACGAGCAGTGAGCACTTGCTATTTTTTTTCGAAACGTTTCGTCGTATTTTCATGACCTCATAACTTTAATCTGGATAATGCAATAGAGAGCTAAAATTTTCAATTTAGATGTATTCAGCGAACTTTTTATACTTTTGATTTTTCACAGCCGTTAAACAGCCACTCCCATACATACAGATCTATGATAAAATTAAGTCTGTCATGCAATTTTTTTACGAAACGGCCAAGGCTAAGCAATACTTTTTGATGGAGGGTTTTCAGAGTAAGGCCTTGTAGAGTAAGGGACTTGGCTTTTTATGTGATCTCATAACTTTTTCATAGTGAAAGAGTTAAGCTTGTGAGTCTTGGTGAGCTATATTTTTAAATTAAATTAAATGTTTTGGTTTTTAAAGAGTGTTGAATGGAATGTACCGTTCATTTTTTCTATAAGAACAATTTTGACTAAAAATATTCCATATAGGTAATATTAAAAAAAAAACTGCTTAGTTCCAAGTTTAATAAAACTCGACGGAGTGATCTTCGAAATACATACCTACATGTATTGAGTTAAACAAAAAAAAAAAACAAAACTTTTTTTTTAAATCAAAAAATTCCTCAGCAAACATTTGTCAGTTTTTTTTTTGTCAAAGTTCTAAGAAAACAAATTTTGTATTCGATTTGCTCATTTTTCTGAATGTGTCTATTAATCTAAGTAATCCTTGACAATCAGTATTTTTAGAATGTATTCAGTTAAGAAATTGATTTCTTTTTAATTATTTAAAATTTAAGAGATAAATATCAAACAATACGTTACAAAAGAAGATGGAACCAGATATTGAAAGCAACATTCAAGATGCTGACTATTGCTTTTACATTGCTGTTTATGGTGTGTTTCTGATAATTTGTGTTGCTGTGACTTCAAAGTTAATACTTTTGGCCGAAGAATCTGTTAATGCTGCGACAAATCTCAGTAAAACTGGTTCATTGGAGTGGCGATCGCAAAATTTTGATATTCCATTATTGTTTTGGATAGATTTTCATTTAATTATTGGAGTGTCAATAACAATTGTTTACTTTTTATTTTTACTTTATGACAAATAAAATAAAATTGTTATATGTGTAATAATTTATAACTACTTTTTAAACCACTAATTTTATGACAATTGTTTGTCAGATTCCATCTAACGAAAAATCCAAATAAATTTAGGATGGGCCAAGGTCACTCATCTGGTTTCCAGGTCGCTGTGGCATTAAGGGAACAAGCGGGCAGACGAACTGGCCAGAAAGGACCAGCCATAGCTCACTTGCGGAAAAAGTCAGCATTCCTCTTGGAGTTATAAAGGGTAATATTTTCAATTTTCCTCACTGAATCAAATCGTAGGTGGCACAGTCAAACAAGCTGCGTCATATCTATATAAATTTGGCCACCTATATTAAAACTCGAACAACCGGCTTGATAGGCAGACCCAGGCGAGACATAGCCATGGGTATCGTTGCTACTTTTTCTGGACCCTGGCCAATTGAAGAACATGCGGCGAGCTTGAGAATTTCTAACAATACTCACTTTCGTAGCTGTGGGGACCACCGGGAAAGGAAACAGTTATTTATTTCATCTGCAAATGTCTCACTTTGGCCAAAACCAGATCACAATCATTTGGACAAGCTTATAGGTGGTAAGCTTTCTGATTCGCCAATTCGTCAAGCATATTGCAGGTAGGTAATGAACGCACACAAGTAACTACCCGATGATATATAGAAAACGTTTGGTCACTTCTGACAGTGATATACCTACTTGCACTTTGGCTGAAACTGGTATTGCTTTCGCTTCATCTTCATACAACCGAATCTTTTTATTCGGCCTCGATCCTCGAATATGAATATCGTCTCACTAAAAGACAGCATTAACTTGGGAATGGGGAAATGCTTACTTGCTCACGATGACGAAACCAAAGTCTGATGGAGAAGAACAATGGTAGAAAAGTATCTAACTTTCCAGTATTGGGACACTTTTCTTACTAAGGAGCTTTCAAATAATGATTTTCAAGTATACCCATTGACCAAGCATATGAATACAATAATAAGATTGTTAAAGTTCAAGAATTCAGGTCCTATTTGTCTAGCCCAAAATCCTTCAGCTTTTAGAAAATGCATGACATTTAAGGAAAAATCTTCAGCCACAAGAATAATAATTTTCGCCCTTCTCCATCAATGACAATCAAGTCTGCACTTCGGAAAGGAGTCAGATATTATGAATATGCAGAACAAGGATTGATCCTGTTGATTGTGTTTCTGAGAAAAAATTTCCTTTGAAACTCATTGGAAAGTTCCGTCATCTTATGAACTTGTGTGTAGATTTGAAGATTTTTATTGTTTTTGGCACAGGTAGAATATTTACTTTTATTAACATCAGTGCTATTTACCTGTGAGACGATGTGACCCTAATTTGTGGTCCGAAGTAATCTAAGAAACCGAGATGTTGCAGGTTCCTATAATTAAAAATGGAGGCTATTCGGACGCCATTCCACGCCCTCCGGTGGCCGTCTTAGAATTTATAAATAAATAGAACCTGGAAAAAAATTTTGGCTTTTTTCCTAGTATGTCCAAATAAATTCCAAATTTGGAATTCGGATAAGCGAGACATTACTGTATTTAGAAAATAAGTTTCACCAAAGATAATATAACTTGTTACTTGTTGGTTACACTCAAGCGGTTTGTTTTGGATTTTTGATAGAAGAGCCACGTGAAGAAAATTAATTTAAACCGAACGTCTAACTCCATCTGCATATTGCATTTTTATGGGGAAAAAATTATAAAAAAAACTTTAAGCACTTCCGTTTCCTGACTTTTCTAGAAACCATATTTTACACTTAAAAAAACGAGCGTTATAAAAAGTGTTATTTACAAAGTAAAAAGAGATGAAGAAGAAGAGAAACTCAAAAGTATCATCATTATTTGTCATAGAGTTTTCAAGTTTTTGTCACCGTCGCCGTCGTGTCGTCGTCGCCACTGCTGCTTAAATTCTCCAGTTTATCTTTCAAAAAATAAAAATAAATTGAACTTCCCAAAGACAAATACCAAGGAACTTTTCTTCCCTTAAATCACCACGCACACCACCGCTGCCTTTCTCACCACAACTTTGCTCGTCAACAAAATAAAGTTGCAGAACGACAACGACGACGTAAGACGAAAAACTCTCTATCATTGACACCCAAACAGAGTTTGGTCTTTATGATCGCTTAGCATGCATTATTTTATATCTTTGTTGGCAGAGTCTTAATGCAGCTTAATGCTTGGTATTCATCCTACCCTATCTAGATAACGGTACAGAGCAACTTGATAAGGATAGGAAACCCGAGTCAAAAAAAAAACAGCCTCTTCTATTATACACCACAAAACCTATAGCTACTGAGATCAACAATGCTACGCTATTTAGGAACTACACTCTCTATACACCGTCAAAGACAATAAGCTGCTAACGGTTATGAAGTTTTAGGGTAAAAACTTGGGGTTGCGCTTGCACTTGCATCTTGCATCAATGCACAGGAAGAGTTGAGTTTATTGTTATGTTTTTCTTTCGTTGTATTTTGTTGGTAATTCGCACTTCTCTATGGTGATGGGTGATGGGAAAATGGGAATCCTTTTTTTTGCGATGGTGTAGTATGCGATGCCATGCCGGTCGCTGGAGCCATACCGTTCTGAAAACTACTAACAAGAAAAACATGATTAATCATGAAGTTTATTGCTTTTGTTTTTGTTGAAAAGGAACCTAGTCTCAACTCAACTAGCGGAAAACGGAAATTCAGGTAAGCAATGACAGTCTGTGAACTTGTTACTCAACACCTGATTAAAAGGCAAGGCAGTTTCAAAAGTTTTTGATTATTGGCGATTGTGAGCTCAGGAGTTTTCTTAAACTTAAGAAGTAAACGTTTTGGGTTAATTTGCGTGATTTAACGATTGTATGAGCCAACTATTTATTATGATTGGATTTTATGAAGACACACGTAAAGCCTGCACTTTAAGCAGAATAGTTTCCGTACTCGAAACAGCCCGAAATGTAGATAACAGAATGCTTTATCAGGAGATCATCCGCAACAAACTGGTCGCCAGCGGTGAATCGAAACTGATTAACCCTCCATTGGGCGCGTGGTTAAAAGAAACACCAATGGGCACGTGGTCTACGTTTGTAAATAAATAAATAAATAAATAAATTTGATGGCACAACAGCTCATGAAGAACTAGGGCCTAGTGACTTACAACTCTCAACCATTCGTGTGTGCGTGTCTGCAGGAATGGAGCGGACCTACAGTTTATTGCCGAATCCGAACGGCTAACGAGCGGCACTTTTCTGTGACAGGAGATACTCTTGGAGGATTTGTCAATTCTTCGCAAGAGGCAGTAGCCGTTTTTTCTTTTAAATAAATAGGTGGCGAGGCTGGGGATCGAACCTTAGACTTCCGGCATGACAGTCCATCGCACTAACCATCACGCCACGGCTACTACGGTCTACGTTTGTAGACCATTTTATTTTGCCAAAAATGAATTAACTAATGCGTTTTTTTAGTATTAAAATCAAGGTCAGGCTATAGATGATAAAATTATTTTCCATACTATTATTGGTTATTGGTATACCGAGAAAAAAAAATCGTAAACAAAAATAACTCAATTTATTAAGATTTTTTGCATTAATTTATTATAAAAAAAAATTAAACCGGAACATTACACCACAAACAAAAAGTTATAAGACTTCAAAAAACCATACATGTTTTGGTGTTCAAAGTTTTTCTTCTTTCACAAAAAAACAAAAAAAAAAATACAATACAATACAATAAAAAATAAATTAATTCATAAAATAGAAAACAAAAAAAATTTAAAAAACACAATCTGTGCAAGGACTTTTTAAGTGGTCCTTACACGCAAATTTCTCGTATGTTCGCTTTGTTCAACCTTTTCGTCCTCATTTTTTCTTCTTCTTCGTCGAAGGGCCTGTCCTCGCCACTTGACAGGTCACCGAGCCAAAAACGTCATATTAGGTTTTAAATATTAACACTTGTAAAGTAAAAATGTATAATTCCTCACTTACAATTACAAAAATGAATAATATAAATAAATAAATTTGGTGGAACAACGGCCGAATCCGAACGACTGGCGAGCTGCACTTTTCTATGACAGGAGATAGAGATACTCTTGGAGGATTTGTCACTTCCTCGCAAGAGGCCCTGAAAAAAACTAAAGGTGGAAGTGGCTGGTATTGAACCCAGACCTCTGGCATGACAGTCCAACGCACTAACCATTACGCCACGGGCTACTGCTACAAAAATGAATACAATAATTTTATATACACCAGTGGGCGCGTGGTCTACGATCGTAGACCAACAACTAATTACCTTAAGTATGTCCTCCGCAAAAACAATAAACAGAATTATTAGGTAGAACAATCAATTATCTACATTTATTGTGAGTGGCGGCATTTTAAAAAATAGTGGTCTACGGACGTAGACCACGCGCCTACTGGAGGGTTAAGAAACTTTTATACCAGTACCAGATGAGATTTTGGGCCAAAAAATTACTCTTGCTTAAATATGCACTTACGCTCTGTTATTTTCAGAGTGAAAAATAGAAACAAATTGAATTGAAATTGATCACATTTGTGCACCAAATTCTATTATTAAAGAGCATGTAGGCATTCTTAGTGAACTACATACCATAGCGTGGTATGACTAAGGTGACCATACGTCCCGCTTTGGGCGGGACAGTCCTGCTTTCGAGCTATGTGTCCCGCTGTCCCCAAAGATCGTAAAATATCCCGCTTTGAAAATAGTCGATCAATGCACATAATGTGATAAATCTCTTGAAGAATTCTTCAATAAAGCTAACAAAAAATTCTCTGGGCTATAGTAAAATAAATGCCTGCACTGAAAAAGGTTTTGAAAATATTGCAGATTTTTGAATAGAATAAAACATTTTTTTTTTGAAAATCCCCAGCTCTGAAATTGGGTTGTTTTCTGTGCATCGTAAAATCTGCAGCGGCTGATTTTAGTTTTACAAGTCAAGATTACTTTGAGCGGTGCTTCGTGGTTTGGAAGAAGTTCAAAAAACGATGGAATTACTAAATTGAACAGGAATTTATTAGTACACTCAAGATACAGAAGTGACCAAAAAATTGTCTTGACAGATTTAAAAAAAGCCAATCTGATATTTTAAAGTAGATTTCCTATGGTCAAAATAAAGAAAACCAGCTCACTTAATTCATCAAGATCAGTTCTATTTTCATTTTCGTTATTTTAATAAATAAAATTTGAAAATAAGATATGACGAAATCCTGCTCCATTAAAAATTAAGCTGTTTGAAAGCAAAGCTGAGCAATTGTTGGTTCAAATATCTGGGATGGTTCAGATCTAATTTTTCTGGATGGCCTATAATTTCTACAGTTTATAATTTCTGTTTTTATATTCCTACAACAACAAAACTAGTTCTATAAAGGTTTCGAGAGGTACTGCCCCAAAATAGAATCACATTATATACGCCAACAATGATGGGTTTTTTAAGATCTGCTAGAAATTTGTCTTTCAATATATAATTTAATACTTTTTTGTAAAGCAAGAAATCTCTTCTTTTATTTTATTTTGAAATAAAAGCTGTATAAGAGAATTGTTTTTGAAATATGTATTAATTTTCAAACTCAAAATTTTGGAAAAAAAAATGAAAAAAGTAAAACTATTTTTTTTTTCAAAATTCAGCATATTTAAGTACTGATTTTGTTTTCAATATTAAATGCTTATATTAGGTTTTAGTCAAAAAACCGAATGAAAGAAAGAATTAACTTAAAACAGTAAGAATATTTTTATTACAAAACAATGGTAACGGTCACGCATACTATACCCTTTTGTAAAGTTTGTTTTAAAGAAAAAGTGAAATAAAAAAAAATATTGTGTTCAAACTAATTCTGTTCAAAATTGTACGCAATTAATTATGTTTATTTTTAATATTCGATGCTCCTTTTAAGTTCTATTCAAACACTAAAAACTGGATATCTAATTAAATTTTAGTTTTTGAGAAAATTGAAAATAACGAAATCTACTTCACTGCTTCATTAGTAGAAAAGTATCTTTTGAGCAAAAAAATAACGGAGGAAAGTCGAATTTAAGGAAAACTTACCTTGGTTATTTTCAATTTTCTCAAAAACTAGAATTCATTTTAAAACCTGGTTTTTAGTCTTTAACTTAAAATTGATAGGAGCATTGAATATTAAACACAAAAATATTATTTAATAACGTAAAATTTTCAACAAAATCAGTTTGTACACAACTTTTTATTTTTTTTTTTTTTAAATTATGTTTGAAAATTAATTTTTGAAAAATTGTTCGCTAAAACAACTTAAAAAAATAAAATAAAAATAAAACAAAAGCAAATGTTACTGGCTTAACAAAAAGGTATAGCATGCCGTTTTTGTTTTAAGTCAATTCATTTAGAAAATTTCCCCTCCTATTATTATTATTTTTAAATTTTTCAAAAACTAAAAGACATTTTAGCATCCAGTTTTCTGTTTTTGACAGAAAACTAATAAGAGTATTGAATTTTTATAAGAAAATTAGTAGGTACTTAAATACATTTTGGAAAAAAAATTGTTTGAAATTTTTGTTTTTCATTTTTTTCAAAGTTTTGAGTTTAAAAATCAATATTTCAAAAAGTATTCTATAAAATAACTTTATTTAAGAAAACAAAATAAAATAAGAGATTTCTGGCTGTACAAAAAGATATGTTATGACATTGTAAATGCAACCGTTGTTTTTTAAATATTTTTTTTTTCTGTTTTAAGTATTTTCTTCAGAATATTGCCACTCCTGGACCCCCGCTCTCATACGATGTCTACAAAATTTTATACTTATATAAAAAACTAATTGCAAAAATGTTTTTTCTCAAAAACTAAGATTAGTTAAAGAAATCAGATGATGTACTTACTTTTTTTAGTTCTCAAAACAATTTAAGAAGATTTTTTTAATAGATTTATTTCGAATAATGTTGATTTTTAATAATTTTTCAATGTTACAGCAAAAGGAACTAACTTTAACCACCGTTAAACATCATCCTGATTTTTTTTTAAACTAAAATAGCAATCGGGACTTTGAAATTCGGGATTTTGTCTTTCGGTATTCATAATTTTCGTGATTCTGGAATCGCACACAAGCTGGTATCTCTATGCATGTTTTATTAAACCTTTATATTTTTAGTAGAGCGTAATTAATTGTGCTTAATTTTTTTTTTTTGTATGGTTTTTCCATTTTAATAAATTGCAATATGAGCATTATCTCCCCTACTCATACTTATAACATAAACCCAACAAACTTATTGTCAGGAGCATACCTTCCCTACATATTATTCCTAAGTTTGTTGTTTGTTTTTTTGTTTACTGAAAAATAAGTGTCGTTATCCAAATCTGTAGACCAACATACCTACGAGGCTACGAGTAATGCAAATATGTATAACAACCTATTGAAATGAAAATATACAAGCTTCTTTTTAGCCCATGGTAATAGACATTCAAAAAAAACAAGTCAAGGAAAAAGTCTACTAAAAAATATTCAAATTACTGGCGATATAGTATACCTAAATGCTTTGTTTACTTATAGACATGACAGCTCATACCTATGCTCATCATTACCTTTCTGAGTACCTACATATATTCCTTTTGATGTTTACGGGTTAAATTTAGCTTAAGGGTACTTGGCGGTGGCGATGTTCTTTGATACTAATTAGAATTAAATATTTCATTTGCCTAGCTCATAGGTGATTGAATTACAGAGAAATTTTAAACGCGACTGGCGTCATGGGCTTGTAGGAGGAAAAAGGAGAGCCAGAAGCCATTTTGATTAACCAATTCAAAAAAAAGTTAAGCTTTGTATAGCTATACTTTATTTGGGACCATTTTTAAGTAAGGAAAATAATTCCTGCCATGCATCCAGATTTTTTAAAGCGCAAAAAATAGTCAAAATTAGCCTTCCCTAACAATGTTTATTTTTAAATGTGTTTTAAAGTATGCATTCCATGCATGAAAAAAATGCCAGACCGGTTTGCTAAAAACTTTACTTCGAAATCAATAAATTCTTTGTTGATAAGAAATGTAGTCGACAATTTAACCGAGTTAACATTTGCAGATATCTTTAACAGAGGTTCAATAAAATCTGATGAATAAGTTTTTATTTTGATCAAAATTAAGTTTAATTAATTACTTTCATTTATATTTTCTATATCCTCTATTGTTTTTTAATAATTTTATTTCTGTTTTAATTTCTTTTTTTCGAAAACTGATGCACTTGCTGGGCTAAACGGGAGGAAATAGTGCCCACTCCCATGCGATTGTTTTCTTATCTCAATCCAACCTACACGCTATTGCTTTTTGTCACGTCTTAGGTGAATCACCCTGCAGACACCTGCAAGGAGTTGATGGTAAACAAAATTCGATTTGATGGTAAACAAAATTCAATTATGTAGTGTTGTAGTTTATAGAGATACAAATAGAGTATAATAGAGTAAAAAATCAAAAACGTATCTCTAATAAAATATTGAAGCAGAGAAACAAAGTTAACAGCAAAATTAAAATACCTAACTAGAAAAATAAAAAACCAAACTTATTTGATATTATACATATTAATTATTTAAAAAGGAAGTTAGTGTTAAATTATTTTTCATGTGATTATTTTTAAAAATAAATCAATTTTCATATACACTGTTAATGGATATTTAAAAAAAAAAAAAAAAAAAACTATGAAAATTCAAAGAAATAAAGTTAAAAAATATACCATCCCAATCCTCATAATATATTTTATTTACACAATATTGTGACAAAAATAGAATTTTTGTTTTGTTCAATACTTCCAAATAAGCTTTAGGTACATACATAAATTACATACTTACCTTTAGGTTAAATAATTAAAATCTTGTATCCCAAAAAAAAAAATGACATCACAAAACTAATAAATACAATTAGTCGTCGTCGAAAGTATTAAAAATAAGCTATATCCAGCAAAAACGTTTTTGGTTGCTTACAAACGGATATTTTATTTGCAATTTACCAATTTAATATTTATTTGGTTTATGCATAACCATGTCACATGAAGAATATTAAATAAAACACAGGATTTTAGCATTGTGCTTTTAACTGATGCCATTTGTATAGTGATGCCCGTAGAGTATTTTCCATACTTAAGTCGCTTCACATTTTATATAACATCTGACACAATAAACGTAGTAGGTATATGAGATTTTTGTGTCCGTGCATTATTTATTTTTGCGTAAATTCGCTCAATTTCCCATCAACTCTACAATCCCACATACAGTATAGATATTGGCAAATATCCCTGCGAAAAAAATCAGTCTTTTATCATGGAAATTGATTTATTCCCAAATGCCAAGTGATGGAGGTAGGTATTCAAAAATATTTATTTATTTTGCATTTCGTGATGTGTGATTGGGATATATACAAAAAAATAAGCCCTTTCCGACAGAAAAAGAAGTTTAAATGGTTTATGGTAGTGGTTTATACAATTTCGATGCAGCGAACAAAAAAAAAAAAAAAGAAGAAAGAGAAAATAAAAAAAATTAAATATTTTAATACCAATTTGAGAGTGAAATTGTGAGTAAATTTATTGTGGAACGTGCCTCAGGTCTTACACGAGCGGTTGCAACTATTATATGGCCCATTGTATGGACCACTTTCAAATGCGCAGGCAAGGAGGAACTGAAATTCCTCCTACAAACGTGTCCTTTTTCCTGCAAATAAATAATGTTTCATTTCAGCAGATCCCTTCCCATACATTTTTTTTTTAAAGTGTTGACTGTTGAATTTTACGCCCGCCCTAAAGGCCATTTAATATTGATGACCTCACATTTTTTTCCGACTGGACTCTAATTTTTCTTAAGGACGCACTCTTACACCATACGAGAGAAGGTATATATAATGGCTACTTGTGAGCAACGTACGCCAACGCTAAATGATCAACTGAGAGCCCCCGCACAATTTTAATCATAACATTTTATAGCCTCATTTTAGATGTTCGCCACAGTTTTAATTACATAAAATCGTCCGCTCGTTAAGCCCTAGTAAAGCTATGTTCTATAGCTGGCTTGACAAGTTAAACTCTATAACCAGGCACCAATCTTCCCTGTGCCAATTCGACCTTAATTTATTCCTTGTGTTCGTTTATTATAATTTTTTTTTCTGTGCACATTTCCGCATAATCATCCAATTTAATTTTTCCGGGTTAAACGTTTGGATTTTGTTATTCTATTTCATCTGGCTGTTCGTCTCGTTGCGATTTTTGTTTCCTTTTCCGTTGTTGGGTTTTGTGGAGTGTGTGTGTGTGTATTTGTCTTAACGTATCGTGCTAATTATTTCTCCTCATTTTGTAATTTGCAAATATAAACCTCAGTGGCACATGGTTTTGTTTTGTTCTGTTCAATGCTGTGCAAGAAGCTTCGTAGAAGATAATTTTCATACTCGGAAAAGAAAAAAGGAAAGGGTCCTGGAAATTAGATTGCTTACCTTTAATTTGCATTCTATTTGATCAAGTAATGCATTCGCAAAAAAAAAAATCTTCACTTGTCCCAATTTTTTAAAGAAGCGTTGAATACTAGAAAATAAGGATCTATTGGAGCCGATTAAGAAATTTTTTTCTATACATTATGAAATCACAAACAGTTTTGGGGAGTAGTCAAGGAAATCTATGGTTTGACCCCGGACAAATTGTAAAAATAAAAGCAGAATACTATTACTTAAAATTTAACCAAAATTCGCCAAAAAGAAACACCACGGAAAAATAGGTAATTACCTATTTCCTGTTGTTGAATGAGATTTCATTTCTTCCTTCGGCTTTATTGGTCACTGGTAGTGTGATTCATTGGATGAAAGAAGATTTCTTGTATTTCTTGTAGAGTTTTGAATGTGTTTTGGGATGAGACTGTAGTCTCTGCATGATAACAGAAAAGTTCTTTTTGACAAACTTATTTTCTTTGGGTGTTGCTTTATTGTTTCAAATTTGAACATAGGGGAACCCAGGGTATAACGGGCCCCTCAACGATTATTGTTAATAAAAACTGCAAAAATTTATTAAGAATTTTTGAAGAACTTTTATTAGAAAGACAATTTATTAAGAAATAAGTATAATCAAGACAGTTTTTTTAAAAAATAAAATAGTTAATATATTTTTTCTGCTTTGAAAAAGTCATACAATTTGTCCATTATACCCCGGTGCTGAGACATAAAGGGCATATGTGGGGTATAATGGGCAAGAAGCTAAATTGGATTGCAATGCGAGTATGTTTGGTTCCATTCCCAACATTAGCCTTTCCCAGCACAAGAAAAGTTATACCACTTGCAACAAGCTCTGCTCTGCAGGAATCCCATCTATCTGTGGACTGGAAGTGTAAATACCCATAATACAAGAACTTCTTGTCTCGACTTCTGACAGCCAAAGCACAATATTATTATTTTTTTGACGTTTCTCTTCACACTACGTTTGTGTGCGTTCAACCAAGGTAGTTTAAAAGGAAAATCTTCGTGTGAAAGGTACAAGAGATTGTTAAGGAGATTTAAAGAAAACGTCAAAAAAATCACCAGCAACTAGTATGTTCCTGTGAAAGGGGACTTACATGTCATGGTATCAAATAAAGAGAATCCAGTATTCAAGTGATCAGTTACTCGAAAAATGCACTTAAAAAAACCTCAAAATAATAAAAAAAAATTATCGAAAATTTTGTTTTGTTCAAAACAGCAACAGCAACTGTCATTTTTATTCAAGAAAGCGGTTTCCCCTAATAGCGAGCGATGTATTGAAACTGGTAGATTGTATTTCGGAGCTGACCAATTAATTATTCGATATAGAATTACAAATGGGGCCATTATGCCCTGGGTTCCCCTACATGATTATTGTATTTGTATTTTATGTGTTGGTAGTAGTTCTAGGATACTACTTTCCGCAGGCCGTCCGATTATGTATGTTATATGATGATTGTTTTGACCAAAGTTGAATTATATTAATTATTGGTAGTGGCCAAAAAAGCTGAAGGAAGAAATAAAATATCATCAAACAACAATTAGTATAATTGAACTTGGTCGGAAACAATAATCATATTATCTATTTCCAATACAGCCGCTCATCGCCGACGAAAAAATTATGTCCATGATGATGTCAACAATGATATCTATTTTTTACAAAACTAGTTTACAAGTAACAATATTTTTCATCTTCATAATGAGTTTCATTTCTACTTTATTCTCAAAGTAGAAATGCATTAAGCAATAATAAACTTAATTACAGAATCAGTTCTGCTTTCGTTGCTGGAAGAGTTACGTCGATCCAGTCGTTTCGCTGGTTTGAACATTCGTTCAACGTTCTTCTGACTTCCCTTTTCGACCTAGGGGGTCTTTAGTTTGAAGTTAAGAACTTTATGATTGCCACCAGGAGCTTTGGTACCAGTCGATCTATTAAGCTTAGCTTGATTAATAATGATTTGGTACTTGTGGACCTATCAAACCTCAGCTCGGTTTAAACCCACTAGGGGCATTAAACTACCGATTTATCAGTGCGAAAGCCTGCCATTCCGTAAGCCACCAGGCGCGTAGTCCCTGTACGATCCAGTGCAAATAGGGGACCTTATAACCCTATTGATCTACTAGTACAAAAGCCTGTAGTTCCATAAGCCACCAGGGGCGTAATACCTGCACGATCTAGAGTCACAGGCCTTAACAATAGCACAACTAGAATATCACCGATCCAACTTGTAAGTTGTTGGATAATGTTTCTTATTAATAAACTTATCATAGTAGTTCCAGTCTTTACCACTGAAAGTATGGCAACGCTTCATCAAATCGTAGAAGTATCTCAACACATGTGTCACACACAATCACTGATCCATGACATGACCTGTATATGTTTGTATAGTTAAAACGGTTATTATATGAAATGTATGCATGTGTATGTTTTGAAGATATCCAATCAACCCCTTAAACGCCAAATTTGGTGAATCAAGATAATCTCCTTGCTATCAAATGTCACAGACAACACATTTATTAATACGAATTACGAATCAACAGTTAGTTTTTTAGACAATCTATAGTTAATTTTTTCAATAAACAGTTTTTTTTTAAATAAAAGGCCATCGCCAAAGGTTGAGTAAAGCAGGCAAAAAATCTTTAGGGGAATAGTTTTAATTTTTTTGTCTTAAATTATGTTTTTGAAAATTACTTTTTCATACGTTTCCACCAAATTTCGTTTATAAAGTTTGGCTTTATTTTTTGTCAAATGTTGCTGTTCATTTATTTATTATAAAATAAAATTTTACCAGCAACCTAAGGTCGTCTATTTACCCCTGTTATGGTTGTAGGGGCAGTTTTCTAAAAAAAATCGACTTAAAATAGAAAAAAAAATCCATCCCCAAAAACAAGAGAATAGTAAAATAGTTTTTGAAAAATTTGAATAGTTTTTGAACAAAATAATTTTCAAACTCAAAATTTTGAAAAAAAAAATGAAACAAGAATTTTATTCAAAACTAATTTTAATAATCAAAGCTTTAACGGCTATATTATTGACTTTCTTCAAAGCTAGTTTTACTGAAAAACTAGTTCTATAGGGTTTTCGAGTTTTAAGTTTCTCAAAAAAAATTATAGATTTGATTTAGATGTCAAACTATGTATGAATATTTTGATTTAGATGTCAAAGTAATTCAAATTTGTGAAAAACTTTAAACTCGAAACCACTATAGATCTAGTTTTTCGGTAAAACTAGCTCTGAAGGAAGTCAAGAATATGGCCGTAATTAATTTCTATTCAAATAAAATAATTTTAGTCACTAGAGAAATTTTGTCGCTTACGTAAAACAGCCTGTGTTACGCCGCGCCCCGCCGTTTCCAGCTTAAGCACGGGCACGATTATTCTGGTTTTCGCGCGCACCGCATTTATTTGCGTCCAATGCGGAAGGTGACCAGTACAATATGGCATGCGTTTATGCGGACTGTGTAAAAAAAACTTTTTTAATACAATAATTCAATGCGAAATGGTTCCGGCCGTCAACTTTCCGTGCTATAATGCGGCCAAAATTAAACCAGTTTGATTTTTATACGGAGACGCGCCGCATCAAACGCATTGATCGCAATATCGTGTCTACATCGGACATCTGCATATTTTGTATTTAACGCACGCATCGCACGCACCGTGATTACGCTGTACACGGCGCGCGGCGGCGTAAGAGAATAAGAGTTTCCTTTTAAAATCCTTATTATTTTTTTTTGTAATTTTTAAGACGACTAAGTTCAAGTACATACGACCAAATAGAGGATTTAATTATCAAATGAACGCAAGATTGAGCTTATTAGAAGTTAGAGGATTGTAATATTTTCATTCGCATATACTTAGGTGTCATTTTTGGCTTTGAAATACACATCATCAGGATTGTAGAATTAGCTTGAAGGAATAGCACCACCTGCACCTATCCATTCCTCCTGATGCTGATATAATATCAGTGTGTACCTTTATTCTCGACAAAAATTAACAACACACAAAAATGAAAGAAGAAAATTATGTGTCTTTTGTGTATTGTATATCTATATGTATGTAGGTATACTTGCAGGCGAGCTATCTGCGGGTGTCATCTTTGTTGTGAGCATTTAAACATTTTCTGAGATAAATACGTAATCCGGTTATAATTAGCAAAAACGAACAAATTAGAAAGCCTGTCCAGGACAATAGGGCTGGATTAATATTAAAATGAGAATTTATTTAGCTGTAAGTGTTTTTGCTTTGTCATTGTTGTAATGTAAGACGAAAATGGGTTGATGCCATTTTGGGTGACAAAGATTTTCTTAGCGGATGAAAATTAAAAGCAAAGAAGTTTGTTTTGAAAGCAAAAGAAATTATATACATAATACCTACGACGCGAGTTGGTATAAGACCTATATCCCCAGATGGGAATTTCAACTTTTGGTTTAAATCTGCGTCGAGTTGCAAAGAAATTAAGACATTCTCATTGCTCTGGGATATAAATTGAATAAAACGAAATATAACATAATTAAGAAAGCAAATTAAATTATTTGAGTATTATTTTAAATACAATGGTATTATGCAAACTGGAATATTAATTACATATTATCTGTAGAATAAAAAGCATTTTAATTTAATTTTTTGTAAGTCGAAAACTAAAGAGAAATTGATTTTATTTAATTTCTCGACCGTTTTACAATACATTCTGCGGGAAACGGTTTAATTTTTACAGGCGCTTATATGATTCATTGTCAAATCAGGCGTACTATTTGGCGATGGCCCAACGCTGGAGTCAGGATTCTATGGAAACTGATCCAGTTATATCACATGACAAGAACACGATAGGTATAGTATACCTCTTAAAGTTTTTTTCGGAAATCATTATCCTACCAAAAACATTTCATGTAAAATAAGTCGCCAAGACTCACAAGCTCATAACGCTTTCGCTATGAAAAAGTTCATGAAGAGGCAAGCCCCTATTTCTACCATGCCTAACTCGGCAAGACCCAAACTCTACAAACTCTACATCGTGGTCAAAAAGCATAGCTTGGCCGTTTCATAGAACTTTTCCATGGCAGACTTCATTTCACCACAAGTCTATAGGAGACTGTTTAATGGCTGCGAAAGGAATGCCTTGATCAACAAAATTGATTGATGATTGATAACTTGATAAGAGCCGCAGTAATATTGAAAGTGATACGCAGCATTTTTTAATAGCTACCCGAAAATAAGAATGTTTTTCAAAAGCAAGCTAAACCAAGAATTTACCTACATTGCTGTTATACCTATATCATAGTTGACAAAAGCTTGCAACAGGTTATAACAAGATGTTAAGATGTACTTCATGAAGTAGAAGTCATACAAATATAGTCGTTGTTTGATAAATCACTTTCAGAAGTGGGGTGGCTCAGGATCAGGAGAACAAGTCCAGATGTGACAATATCATGATCTGATTAGCATAAAGCACAATTTCTATGGACTTTTCTAGAAGTAAACTTGACATTAATGTGGGGTATATTACCTCTGGTATCGAAAATAATATTATAAGTGATTTGACAAATTACATCAAAACACAAAACAGAAATCAAAAGGAACTTAATTCCATTTAAACTTTTTCAACGACAATAACCTAGGTAACATAAACCCTTCTCGTATTAAGCCCTTCATATTAAAAACTTGTTTCTTTCTAGATGGTGTTTTGTTTTTGTTTTTTTGTAAAATCAGATAAACAAATAATTAATTGTTTTATTTAAGAGATTAGCAATTATTTTCATTTTGTATATTAGGGACCTTTTTGAAATTGATGAATATTAACCTTAACTGTTGTTTGTTTTTGTAGAATTTGTTTGGCAGTTCTGAGTTGACTAATGATCGAAGTGATGAGGGTTAAACGTTAATATCAAATCACATCAACGAGTATACTACAAGTTGTTGTACTTATATATCGAAATTTGTCAATATTATCAGTACAGTATGAGAATTTTGGATTATTTTGTCAAAAACTTTATCATGATCATAAGCATAGAGAAAATTTAACTTGCAATGAAAAACATTATGAAGAATTAATTTTTCGGGGTGGGCAGCTCGTGAAGAAGCAAGGCCAACTAGGCCCTACAAATTACAACTCTCAACCATAATTTCTGTCTGCGTTTTGCCTTCCAGGATTGAATCAATAATACAAATTTAAAACAAGATAGACGAACATAAATTCTTTTGCTTTTTCATCAGTCGTTGTAATATCATATCGTCATGTCTGATTCAGAAAATCAAAATTGATTTAGTTATTTGATTTAAAAGTTAATGGGTCAAATAGTTTTTAACTGGTCATTATATACATCATCTTCCAATTTATGGCATTTCAAAAAGAATTTTTAAAGTTAAAGAATAACGCTATATTTAGACTTGTGATAGTGTGACTGCCAAAAAGTAAAGGATATTCTAATTTTATAGGCGATTCATGCGCCGGACGCAACGCGGAAAGTAGCTGAACTCTTAACTTTTTTCTCCGGCATGTTCGTTGCAGCGCTGCAACGAAAAAAAAAAAAACGTGCAAAATTCCTGACATATGAAAAAACCACAAATTCTATTTTTTTGAAAAAAAAAAAAAAAAAAAATAAAAAAATGTAGGTAGGTAATCAATTTTTTTACGACGGCGGCGTGTAGTACAAAAAAATGAAAGAAGATCAATTCCTCTATTCGTGCATTGTGAAAAAGTTAAAAAATACAAACGGAAATGAGCTTGCTAATTTCTTGAATTTGTCCATTATTTTGTTAATTCTAACAATTTGTCTATCTTATTAAATCCAGGCTAACGCAAACAATATATTTAATAAAACTTTTAACGTGCGCTGACATTCAGTGCACACTAAATTCGAAAAATTGAGCACACCTAGTTATTTGAATAAATCAGTCAAAACAACGCAACGTATCGATTGGGTCACCTCTATCGGTTTCATAAAAGGCAATGTCAATGGAGCTGTTGCCGCTACGCATACGACGGACTCTATGGGTCGGGCCCTTTAGAACCAAAAATGTATCTTTACTGATTCACGAATGCACTAAAAAAAGGAACCTGAGGCTATCACCACATAGTCGCTACAAACTAAAATAAGCTGCAAACTTATACTCTCTGCTCTTCTAATCCGGAAATAAGAAAATCACGACCGCGAGTCAACAAGCTTCGAATTGATTACATTTCGTACATTTCGTACGTCCCTTTTGTTGTATCTGTGGCTACGACAAACTATGAATTATAAAACGACGAAATAAATATAATTAAGGCTAATTTCCATAGCGCGTTCGCGTTATAGACGTTTACGTATACGTTTACAAGATTTACGAACACGTCGACATGACAGACGACTTGAAGAGAATCAGCTGATTAAAAACAATTTAAGTGTCATGCTGAAAACCAAAATGAACCTACATAACTGTAATGTCAAATTCCTTTCAACAAACAATTTGATTTTGTTTTTCTAAACAAAATCGATTTGTTTCTTTCAGTAGAAGGAATTTGTCCAGAAAAATTGAATTTTTCTTCTAAACAAATCGATTTTTTTGTTGAAAGGAATTTGACATAATTTGAATTGTCAAAACGCGTGCTGAAGTTGATTTTTTGCAATTTTAACTTTGAGGTAGATTATGTTACGTTGGTTTCTGTACATGCTAATCGTAACATTTATACCCAACGCGTCATTGTAAACATTTGTATAAATTGCTGTGTGAACTTTCGCGTTGACAGATAAATCTTTCAAAGCGACACTCAATGCGGCCTTGGACTGATTTGATGACATCATCATGCCGTCAAGCTGGGTCCACCAAAACCTCTCAATACCAGTATTTCAAATATCTAATCATAGAGTACCTATATTATCTAGAGAACCGATTTAAGGTGGTTGTTCTCTTCCACCCTACAAGCTGTACTGCGAGAATTTGCCCATTAGAATTTGTATGGGCTAGTTGTCCCGTGCATTTTAAATGGAACCTGTGTTTTGTTGAGCTAGTTACTGTGCCGATTCTGCAATGTTCCACATTAAGCCATAGAGTTACTGAAGATCAAATGTGCTGTTAACTTGTTGTTGGTAGAATTTGCATGTGAAAATTTTGCTTAATGTGAAGAATTTCTTAATGTGCACATTAAGGAGTTGAACAAAACACACCTAATATGTATACAGTTTGCCCTATATTTTGAGCATGTATTAGTGGTCCCGTGCATTTGAAGTGTAAAATAAGAGAGTTTTCTCTTAAAATAAATATAAATAAATTTGATGGCACAACAGCTCATGAAGAACTAGGGCCTAGTGACTTACAACTCTCAACCATACCTGTTTGCGTGTCTGCAGGAATGGAGGGGACCTACAGTTTATTGCCGAATCCGAACGGCTAACGAGCGGCACTTTTCTGTGACAGGAGATACTCTTGGAGGATTTGTCAAATCCTCGCAAGAGGCAGTAGCCGTTTTTCTTTTTAAATAAATAGGTGGCGAGGCTGGGGATCGAACCTTAGACCTCCGGCATGACAGTCCATCGCACTAACCATCACGCCACGGCTACTACTAGAGTTTTCTCTTACTCAATTCAAATAAAATTTGCGGGTGTTTCAGGCAAGAGGGGTACGAGTCGGTTCTCTAGATAATATAGGTACTCTATGTATCTAATGATGCAGGAATCAGGGGCTAATTTAGTACCCCAATCCCGAAATATTGGGACTCTTTCGGGATTGGGGTACTAAATTAGCACCTAATTTCTGCATCGTTAGATTTTTGATTTTCCGTTATGGTGGACCCAGCTTGACGGACCTAATTATATGTAGAACAAAATTTAAAATGGAGTGGAATTAGGGAAAACGGAAGCTTTAAGAGAACTAAGATTTCAATATTTTAAAAAATAAAGCGAAAGCCTTACGAGAGGTATTCTATTGTACGATGGCGATATTTATTTTTTTTTGTATTCCTAATAAATTTTGGGATTTGGGAACATGTGCATGCACAATCAAAAGGTGATTTTTTGCATTCAATAAAAAAAAAACACAATCATAGTATTTCATCTTTAATAGTACTTTTTATTTTATTTTTATCAATTAAAAACAATTATTTATTTTAATCTTAAATTTCTATACGTTCAATTAGCCTAGGTTTTCAATTTAATTGGCCTACAATCTTAGTCAACCAGACACATTTTTTATGCTACCGTTTCGCAGAGCATGCCATTTTTTAGTTTATTATTTTATTTGTTTTTGATTTAAATCTAATCTTATCAATAACATTAGATATTTTTTCTTTGTATAATCTGTTTAGTAAACTTGTAATTTAATTTAATTTAATTAAAGTTTGTTAAAAATAAAGATTTGCATATATGATATGCAAACAAAAACATTTTTTCTATAATAAATAAAACATTATTTTCTATATAAGTAAAATAACGCTCATGAAATAGCAATTTTTATATTTCGTTTTTAATCTAAGTGCTATTTCTTATTTTAATTTAAGTATTTTTGTTTTAATTAATGAATTTACACATATTTTTATCAATTTCAATAATGTACATCTCCGATTTTGTTTAAGAATTTCACACTAACAAACATAATAAGATAGGTATTTAGATACATATTTTGAGAAAGGACATAATCGAATGTTAATTTACAACTTGTAATTTTTTTTAAATTTTTAATACGATTTTAATTTTTTATTTATGTTAATATAATGTATATATAAATATTCTATTAATAATTTAATTATATGTTAAATATAAAAAGTACTTACAACTTAAAGTTAAAAAATATATATACGAAAAAATTGTATTTATTTTTTCTATAATTTATATATTTCTTTTTTGTTTTCTTAAAATTTTATTTCCTATTTGTGTTTGGTTGTTGTTGCTCCATTTTTTTTTGTTTTAATTCTCTTAAAATATATAATAATAATGATAACAGGATAGTAAATTTTACAGTGACAATTCCATTAAGGGCTATGTACTCGTTAGGTTTTTGGAACTTTTCCATCGCATCTTATGGTGCAATCGAAATGTTATTGCCAGCGATAGCAAAAGGAGTAATGCATGTGACAGTCTGCAGTTGGAGGAGACACCACCATGATGCATTGCTGCTGGATGTTCGCCTGTAAAAACAAAAACACACAAAAACGATATTATATTTGTGTGTATATACTTTGGATAAATTGATAGAGATTTTTGTTGTTTTATTTAAAGCTACATTTGTTGTTAGATAGATGTGGTTGCATACTTCTGCATATGAATTTTAAATAAAAAGTCGTTTAAGAAAAAAATTTACAGATTTCACTCATAAAGTAACCATGGGGACATTGAAAATGACTTTATTTTGCTAGATAAACAAAAAACATGACTAATCTTTACAATCTTTACAAATTAATTAGCCATTTCACGTTTCTAAGATCTCACTGAGATATCACTGAGCAAGCTCTGTCAGCTCCACTGAGCAGAAGGAGAAACCTGAACAAAATGTCTCCCCTAGAAGTCAAAATCAATTTCCATCTCTTTTTTATTAATTAATCAACTGCGACAAAAAATAATTGAGCAAGCGAATCCAAAAACTATCAGTCTCAGTTTTTTGACAGCAAAAGTGAGGAATCTCACTGAGGAATTACGTTCAGATTTCTGAGATTGCTCAGATCTCTGAGATTGCTGAGATCTCTGAGATATCAGTTAGCTTGAGAAACCTGAACTGGCTAAATTAAAACGTAATAAGCTGTTTCAAACACCATTATAAGTTTTGAAGTTTCTAGGTGTAGGTATTTAATGTCACTTTCCATTTGGCAAAATATAAATATTGTTAATTTTCTTTAACTAACCCCATCGTACTTTTCTATTTTTTTTTAATCTGATATCAAAACTCACATACCTATTAGGGCAAACAAAAATATGCCCTAAAAACAGTTTTAAGCGCTTATAATTATGCCCTTAAAAATCAATTACATATATATGCCCTTAACAAGTAATTATATGCTCAAAAAAAATGATTAGGGCCCTAAAAATATGCTCATTATTGCTTGTAAAAATATATTCTATGTAGGTATGTATACCTATGTAATATATTTTTAAAAACTGGATTAAAAAGAACGACATACATCTAAACGTCTATAAAGCTAGCATATACAATACACATTAGCATAATCAATTGAAACCATAACTAGAATTTTGTGCTATCATAGTTTTTGTTTTATGTAAATCTAGATGGTACTTTAGTATTAAGCTAGCAAAACTTCTAAGCCGCTTAGCATAATCAGATGAAATAAAAACTAAAATTTTGTGCTCTTTTCGTGCTATTTTGGTCGGAAGTCCCGATTTTTGTGTTTGCATAGTTTTTTTGTAGCAAAACATAAAACAAAACTATGCTAGCAAAAAAATCGGAACTGCCACACAATAATAGCACCAAATTTTAGTTTTTCTTTCAATTGATTATGCTGGGCGGTTTAGAAGTTTTGCTACAAAAATCGGGACTGCCACACAATAATAGCACACAAAAAGCACAAAGTTTTAGTTTTTATTTCAATTGTGTTCAATTATGTTGAGCAGTTTAGAAGTTTTGCTAGCTTAATATATTAAGGTAGCATATAGATTTACATAAAACAAAAACTATATACTAAATTTTAATTTCGGATAAAATTTATTCGAAATTTTAATTTAATTCATACACGGCCTTAAAATATTTAGAAGCACTAAATTGCAAAATTGAATAAAATTGTTCGAGTCGAATAAAAAAAAACAAAAACTCCAACCCAAATTTCCTTAATGCCAATTTTTTCGCCATAACCTGAAGTTATGTTTAAATTTTTTGGTAATGCCTACCCCAGACCTTTATTATTTATTGAATAAACATTAGAAGACACTGTACAAGTTATGATTTTAATGAAAAATATACAAAAATACGGCAATATATGCGCACGTTAAACGTATACCTATATACAAAAAGTATGCATTTTCGACGAACAAGGCGCTTGAAAGACAGTATTTCTTATAAAACTGATTTCTAATCTAATCTCGTCTTAATGGTGTTGCTAGAAAAAAACATGCTCTGGCATATTTTTGGTTGTCCTACATATTACATAGGTAATATCGATTTCAAGCAATCTCTACCCCTGCTTGCACACTCAACTGCATCACTGGCCTTTCTTATAAGACCGGATTGTATTCTGTATGGAATAAAAATAAATACCTATCTTTTTTATTTTCACAAAATCACAAACCTACCTACCTCCATAACTATGTAGATGCATACACACATATATATACCTACAAAATACAAAAATCTGGCAGAATACCTATCCACTTTTGTTGGTTGCCTTGTTTGTTCATTTGTCTTGTTCTGAATACCTTGTTGTTGTTTTTTTTTTTTCTCTTTTTGGATATACTTCATGACCATTCTCCACTGAAGCCTGCCCGTTGACGACGAACAATACTTTTCTTTCTTCGTTTTTTCCCCGTATACCTATTGCCGACGCCTGCTGTAATTCATCGCTTGTCTTCGTTTGTTTATTTTTATCATTCTAGTGATGTTTTAGTAACACCAACCAAAAATTTGATAGTTGTCCTCCTATACGCTGGAGTTCATTTTTCATATTCAAAATGTATGTGTTCATTTCAATCATTTGGGTCATTTCTTTAGTAACACCAACCAAAAATTTCGTTGTGATGCCCTATACGCTGGAGTTCATTTCTGATTTATTGAATTTATTTCATTTAATCATTTTAGTAACACCACAACTCTGTCAAAACGATCCTATAAACATTTTCAATGTTAAAAAAGTGTTTCATTGATTCAGTGATTGTTTAAATGTTTTTGTTCATAATCTTAATTCAAAAAACAATTTTCGATTATTAACTAATTCTTCAATTCAAACAGTATCAATATCAATAACTCTTTAAATAGTTGCTTAAATAAATATTTAGATAAATACATATTTATTTATTTATTTATTTTCTATCGCTACACTTTCATGGGAAAAAATAATTCAGCCGAAATACGAAAATATTGACGTTTAATTTCAATTAAATCAAATTTAATGTAAAAATTATCATTTTGAATTCCAAGCACAATTCCCAAATCGCATCACATTAGAATCTTACACAATTCAATTCACATCGATTTTATTTTGTTTTCTATTTTTTTTTAAATTTAAATGAGGATGCTTAAGCTCATCGAGAGTTTGCACTGCTGTGGGAATTTAATCAGTATAATTGCAGGGCGCAGCTTGCCAACTAAGTGATGATGATTTTATTTTTTATAAGCCGGGATTTTTATTTTCCTTCGCAAAATCAAATCAAATTCTGGTCGTTCGTATAGAATTCCATAAGGTGCGATTGATTGCATCAATTAAATTGATAGCTAATAAAACTGATTTTTCCCTTGACATCAGCTTATTGTGTTCTATCTTACCTTATACCTATTAAGTTTATCTATTTATGCCTTTTCGATAAATTTTTACTTAGGAGATAAGTCCTTTGTGGGAAGTTAAGGAATTTTTGAAATATAAAAAATTTAACTTGACATTTTAATCGAACTTGACATTCTGAATTGGCCATAGACAAGTTTAGACTCAAATTGTACATGTATAGGTTATTTTCCATGTATGATTATAAGTATGAAGGGAAGCTCTTCTTAACAGTTTCTTGTGTTATTACATTGCCCAACAATCGTATTACTTTAAAGAAACTGCGAAACGATCATTTCGAAATGAAAAACAGCCAAACATAATCCGCCAAATGACCCCTACCTTACATAAAATTACCCTGTACCAAATATGAAGCAAATCGGTGCAACTGTTTAGACTCTAGTTCAAATTAGAGTGGACGCACGGACGCAAGGACGCAAGGGCGCACATGCGCACAGACGGTCAGACGCACAGACGAACAGACAAACAGACTGGCAGACGCATAGACCGATAGACGGAATGTCAGGTGAACCCTACTTTTCGGTCTTATTTATCATCTTAGTGTCAATTTTAATACCCCCCCCCCAAACAAACCTCCCTGTTTATACGCGGCGTATAATCAGTGAGGTATTTAAGGGGGGCATGCTGCCCCTCTGACCACCCTGCTTGGCCCACTATAGGATTAGGGGTAGGTGCGAGGTTGGGTGTATGCAAAGTTTCTTTTGCTTTCAAAGAACCTGGATTTAAAGAAACTTTAAATTCATCAAAATTGTTGGTTTTGATTTTATCAAATTCTCTAAAACTAAAATTGTAATTATATTTAATTATGTAATAAAAAAAAAAAATGTGTTGGTCCTGAAATGCCCCAAGTTTTATCATTTGGAAATTCTTATTTAGTGGGACATAAAGCCGAAATTTTATTTTTGGGCTTTATGTCCCTAGGCCTTATTTCTCTGCGCCCTTATTTATATCAATAGTGAAGTTAGTATTATCATAAAAACTTTTTTGATAAAATTAAAAGACGTTTAAATAAAATACAAAGGGACGACACGTACGAATCACAATTTACAAATTTGAATTAATTTTTGCTGATTTAATAATATTTTTGCACTGCAACATTGACATATTATTTTCTTAGTCTAATTGACTAGTTATTTTATATTCCTCACAGTGTACTATAGGTAGTTCTTTTATCCAACTTACAGTATGTACCTTGGTTCCCTCTTACATGAATTCTGCATTTTAATACTATGAATTTGGAAATCTTTCTGTTATTTGAAATTGAACTTACTCGCAAATAATGACATTGACATACATTTGTTCATTGTTATTATCTACAAAAATATCTGAACTAAAAAATCACAATTTTATCGATATAGAAAAATGAAATTTGATTTTGATTCTTATACAGCTTGGCAATAAGTATCTATAGCAGTGTCAGCAAATCCCTGATCCGTTCACACTTATTGTTTTTCATATGCTTCATATAGAAGAAGCACTGACAAGGAAATAAAATTATAGAAAACCAACACCATGTTCTGTACGTACAAAAACGTACATATACCTACATTCGTGGAATCTTTTTTTCTTTCTATTCAAAATGTTACCAATAAAACTAAGCTTCCAGAGAAGACTACATATAGTAGTCGGGAAATGCAATTTTTCCTATTTCCATGCATGGTTGCCGAAGCATAAGAGCTTCTATTTCTTTAGCAAAAGCAAAGCGTCAGCAACAAGAATAAACTTCTATTCTATACTCTTGGAGAAAAACCTTTTTTCTTAAAAAAAAAAGTTATTCCTTCGACTTTTTTCCAACTATAAAGATATTGAAAGTGTTAAAAAAATAAAAGAAAACTCTGTCTATGCACTTTCAGCACATCTTGAGGTAGTTGATGGTATACGGTATACTTTCAAGGATACGAAATATTTTCCTATTTCCTTAGATATCCTCGCTCTAATGCATTTAGTTTTTGGTGTCGTTTTCATCAATTTAGCTAGGTGCTCTAGTTTTTGTTTTACTTGTTGTTTGATAAGCATATTGGTTTTTTATGAGCGTTTATACTTATGTTTTTTTTTGTTTAAGGAAACTTCATTATGTAATATGCTTCTTTTTATTTTAATAGATTCTTACAATGTTACACCTGTTGCTATGCATAAATTCATTACAGAAATGGATTTTTTCTCTTTTGTTTAATTAATTTTTTTTGTTAAGAAGGTAGGTACAGGTGTTTCGCGGTCGGCAATGCGCGAGAACCATTGGTTCTTGAGGTCAATTTAAGTTTAAAAACTTAACAGGTACTTCTCGTACTCAGTTCCTTTTTTACCAATAACGGTTTTTAAGATTTTCACAACCTTCTTAACTCTTTTTTTGTATTTAGTCTAGAGAAGTTAGGACCTTTAACATGCGAGAAATGGTTTTCCCAAAATTACTAAGGTCTATTACTGACGGTAGGTATGTATCTGCCATAGAACGGTTTTTTTAATTTTTGACTTTCTCATTAACAACCGAACCGATTTTGATTTAATTTTTTAGGCAGGAGGATCTTTAATCTTTAAATAATACAAATTGCTATACAAATAGCAGACAAAGTATGTTACTTATTTATAAAAAAAAAAAATAAAAAAAAAAATAATTTTTTTTTTGAAAAAATCAAAATTTTGGTGGGTTATTTTTTTTAAAGTATTACTAAACATGTCCGAAAAATGCCAAACATTTTTTTTAATGTTTAAGAAATTTTATATATAAAAATTATTTTTAAAGAAAGTCGCACCAAAGATTCATCTTTTTTTTAATAATTTAGATCACGCTATAAAATAATTTAATTTATTTTAGCAATTTAAACACCGCATTTTATGTTTCTTTACCATATTCTCTTATTTATTATATTTGAATGAATACCAAAGACATACATAGATACCTAGGACATGACTTGATAGAAGGGAGCAAATTACCCTTTCTAAAAGTACTCCAAACCTACTGAAATTTCTCAAGGAAACTAATTTGGAGGTTGAGCTGTAAAATGAGCACCTTCATCATGCAGCTCTAGATTGGGGGACACAATAGAACCTTAGGTCGCAGTGCAATGGCACCCAACATTATCCATTCCTTCATCATTCATGAATACATATAATTATAAGCCCCTATTTATTCATTCTCCATTAAATTTTGTATCGCCATTACAAATAGGAAATACTCAAGTTTTTTATGAAATTAAAAAAAAATTAATGGAGGGGGCCTAGTTATGTGTTAAATGTACTTAATATACATCTGTAAAATTCATATCAATTTGAACCTCAAGAACAAGTTCGTACGATCCAGTCATGCATTTTTTTTTTTTTGTAAAAAATGTTGTTTAAAAAAGTTAAATATTCAAAAACCTTTTTTTTTTCATTTTTATTTTTTTTGAAAAGTCAGCATTTGAAACGAAAAATTTAAGAACGTTGCACCAAGCTGTTTAATTCCTAAAATATCTTTAACACAAATTATAGTCAAAATTAATAGCACCTTCCATACAACTGTGTTAGTTATAGTTCATTAAATAGTAGGCAGTATTTATAATTAATTAAAGAAATAAATTATTTTATTTGGTATAATAGTGTCTTAGACCAAATAAAATAATTCAATTAGTCACTAATCATTCAAACAATTTAAAATATTTTTTAAATTATTTTTAAACAACCATAATTATAATTCAAAGAATGTATTTATTTTATTTAATTACTAAACATAAAATTTAAGCTAACATTATTTATTTTAAGTCAATAGAAAGTCGAGGATGTAAGAATATTTTTAAATGGGTTCTGTGTATAATCAAATTCTTATGACAGTATGACAGATGCTTTGGAATATAAATGTAAACGTAAGATTTTTTAGCGTGCAACCAATTCTTGCTTGCTTTAAGCTCGGCTATTAAATCTGGGAGATCTTCTTCGCCAAATTATTCACCTGCACCTTTAGATATAAAATAAGTCTAATGGCAGTCGTAAGATCTGCCCATAAACCATCTCGGCTGGTTAGCAGTTGATATCCTTTTTTCAAAGCTGAGTAAACTATGGGTAAGTCTTTGAGCGAATAAGACAGAATATTGTGTTTTCCCCACATTTAAGGCCTGCTTTAAGGACTCGCTGGAACCTTTTTTTCCTTCATTAGATTAAGAACATATGTAAGTACCTATACACACAGAAACTCATAGAACTATATGCCAAGTTTGCTGTGTCAACATCTAGCAAAATATCCATATCTTTATTTAGATAATTATATAATTTTTACCATGTTTCTAGTATTTTCTTGTTTCAATAGAACATTTGAATAATTAGTTTAAAAAAAATAAAGTAAATCTGAGAATTCATAATTATTATTATTATTCCGCTGGAGAAGCTATTTTGTTTATAATGGCCACAACATCATCTTAAATTTCAATTCTTCCATGAGATCATAATTTCAATCTATTTTACCCAAATTAAAATTCAAGCTACAAACCATCCATCCCATTTGGCCACAATTGTATTCATAATTATTATAATATTTCACTTACCATCTACGATATGTACTCGAACTGATGTTGGATTTGCATTTGATGGCGTACACGTATACAGTCCCGAATCCTGTTGGATGGCTTTTTGAACCAATAACCGGCTGGTTGTAAGGACACCCTTTTCTGTTACTAATGATATTCCACCTCGGGGTGAATCGAAATTTATGACCTAAAATGTGACAACAGAAAAAGTCTCAATAGTTAAATACTAACGAGCCTTGCAAAGCATATAGTATAATCCTGCCTTTATCCAGGACAATATAATATCTGACTTAATTTGTATATATGTAAGTATGAGTGTATTTGTGTGCTTTGTGTTGTCAATTGATTTAGGCCATTTCATGCAGATATTATGTCAGAATAAAAGCAGTTTTTTAGTACATACGTACGTTAAACTTATGTATATGTAATTGTATAAGTAGGTAATTAAATGAATGGAGAAAAAAAAATACATAAATTGACTTACTTGTCGATTGTGCGACCAAATTACTGTGGGCGGAGGTTCTGGAGCAAATTTGACTATACATGTGAGGTTTATTGTTGATCCTCTGTTGATGTGTAGCTCAGGGCCGCCAATTACTTCGGTAATAGGTTCTGAAAAACAGAAGCAAAAAAATAAACACTTATGAGATTGATATTAATACTCTTAGACGTTTTTCTGATTAGGTTAGCTTGTTGTGAAGTTGCCAATTAAGATATTAAAAGACATACTTATTGTATAAGTGGAATAAACAATCAAAGAAGGAATTTACTTGAGTGTGCTACCAAAAGAGAGGTTATGGTACTATGGCCGTTTCAAGTGGACAAATGTTCGTGAATTTCAAAAACCAATTTATAGATATTTAAGCATATATATCCTTTAAAATATTCCCTTAACCACAAGCTAAGATCTTAGGGCCAGTTGTACAAATATTTGATCTGTTGTTCGAGAATTTTAACTCACCGATTTCGGCGGATTAAAAGGTTCATTGATGGTTCAGGCATATTTTTTGCTATTACATAATAACATACTTGAACCATGAGCCATCATTGCACCTCTCAGTTATAATCCGCCAAAATCGGTGAGTTAAATTTTCTGAACGATGGATTAAGTATTGAACCACGTTTGTGCAACTGGGCATAAACGAATGTATGAACTGCATTAAAAAAAAAAAGTTTTATTAGCTATTTTAAGCCCCGCAATATCTTCAACTTTTTAACACTTGCCTGAATAGAGATAATTGCAAGCTACATGTTATGTCAAAATATTTTCCAACCAAAAAAAAAAAATGGTTCAATAACTTGAAATAAGATCAAATTCGAATTTCATTTGAAAACGAAATAAAGCCAATTTCGGCTTTTGCGCCGAAAAGAAAGTTTTAGTCCAGTCAACTAAGGAAAAATATATGAAATAAATCGTGTATAGTCTGGGTTATTTTGTTAAAAGGTAGGGGTGACACTCAGGTCCAGCATACTAAAAGTCCCCAGCCCAGGGCCGCGAGCTTAAGCCAGGAAAGGGGGTTAAAGGTTCCCTTTTTTAGTTTTTCGCGAATATTTCGAAAACCAAGGGCTTAAGTAAAAAAAACTGCACTATTTTTGTTAAAAAATAACTAATTGAATCTCTTTTTTTGTGCGTACGCGCATAACTCGGCTAAACATCAGCCAAATCGGTTTCCGGTTTTTTTTGTTTGATCTGTATTGAACTAGATAAACACACTACAAAGATAAAAATTAGACAATTAGGCCGGAAAAGTCGGAAAGTCCTGATAACAATTGGAGCTTGCTCGACTTTCAAAAGGAACATTAATAATTTAATCAATTTTAGGTGAAATGAAGTTCATCGGGTCAACTAGTTTTTTTTAATACAATATAAAAATTCGTAAATCCGTTTTCAAAAAAAAAAAAACATTTTTTTTTTAAATCCAGAAAATATTTTTTTTTTTTTTAATTTTTGTATGCAGTATTTTTCAGACTTCAAAGTACTTCCAGAGTTAAAATTTTGATCAAAATCGGTTCAGCCTTTAACAAAAAAGTAAAACAAAACAAAAACGTTTGCATGGCAGATACCGTTATTAAAAGTTTTTGGTAATTTTTTTTTTTCTCCAAAACGAAGACCATACCAGCATTAGCACAGCCAAAAATATTAACCAAAATCATTATAGCCGGTTTTCGAGATAATTAACCTTTTTCAAAACGGTTGTACGGCAGGTACCTATACCGTTAGGTATTTTTTGAGCTAAAAAAAATCTCGATTTCCTCTCTAGAGAATTACCTAAAAATCGTATGTTCCAAATTTGAAGAAAATCGCTTTAGTGGTTTAGGTTGTAGGTCGATGTAGAGACAGACAAACAGAAAAAATTGCGGGAACCACTTTTTTCGTGTCGACTACCAACCAAACCTGCGGCCCACTCCAAAACCAATTTGGACTTTATTCGATTTAAACTCCATTTATTTACACAACATATCAAAATAGAAGATAATTAGGCTTGAAAAGACAATAAGTGCATTTCTAGTTTTGTCATGTTAAACAAGCAAAAACACTTAACCCCCAATTAGTTTTATTTCCAGCAATAACGAAGTGAAAGAAAATTTATTTCCGATTCCATCACGATAGCAGCTAAATAAACCCAGCGTCAAATTATAAAATTCAAGACCTTAATTAAACATTTTCAACTTCTCTTCAGTTATTTTGTCGTTTCTTGACGTCACCCGCCGGGGTAGCCTTCCCCATCACCGCCAATGCTGCTGGCTGATACACCAACTTCACTTCCCATTTAATTTTTTTTTTCTTCAAAACGAATGCAGGAAAAGTTCTTCGCGCTTTCTCTTGAAAATTTCCGACCTAGTTTTCGTGTTATAAAGCAGGTAGGTAGGCAACTACGTTGGGAGTCTTTCCTTCATAATCTTTTTCGAAGGAAAAAATAACGTGCACATCGGCTACAATAAGTTCGTAGTATCCTATAACTTGTCATGAAGTATTGTCAGCACTTTCAAGGACAATAATTCCATGAAACTATGGAGAGGAGTAGGTATAAGAGAAAGCTGATGGCTGTGTCGTTTGTCGTTTCTTCAAGGAGGTTGGGAGTCATAAAAAAAGGACAAACAAAATATAAAACCAGATGATTATACCCTAGAGAGTGTTGTATGTTAGTAGATGAATTTCAGCATAAGTACAGCCAGCGCTGGGGAAATCCAAAACCCAACCCTAAATCTAAGGTTTTGTTTTTGTTTTTTTTTTTTTTAAAGTTTGTTTTTCTTTCACTTGATTTTTGTTTTCTAAGAATTGTTTTAAAAACTTTTTGATATTTTCCTTACGATATAATATGTGTTATGTAGGTTCCTTAGGGCAAGTTTTGTCCCATACGATGGTAGATGATTTATGTATATAAAAATTTATTCGGTGAAGAATAGAACCTTGAAAAGATAAACGAATAAAAAAACATGACTCGGTTCATAAATAAATCCATATGCCTACCTATCGACTGGCACCCTGAACGTATTAAAGGTCTATATTATTAGCATCAAATTTGTGTTGAACATTTGTACATATGTACAAGTTCTTTATACAAAAAAAATTGATTTTTTCATTAAACCGGGTCAGGCCAAGTTTGTATACAAATTTTTTTTAGTTTTTTTTTTCCATACAAATTAAAAAAAGTTTTTTTTTTCTCACTTTTATTTTATTTCTTTGTAATACAATGGCAATATAAATCGAAAACCTGTCATGTTCTTAAAATATAAAATGTAAGTTTTCAACAACATGATGTTAAAGATATCGTTGTATCGAAATGATTTTTCAAAACTTTAAAAATAATTTTTTTGGGCATAAATTTAATTTAATTATAAGTTTACGAGAAGTGATGTTTCTTATTTTATTTATTATGTTGTTCAATATTTTTTTTTTTTAACCATAAATCGTTAAAATAATGTTTTTTTTTTTTTGAGAGAGATGATCACCGCCACCGTGCGCGTTTGCTAAGGGTACAGAGGTTCATAGTTGAAAAAAAAACCAAAATATTGAAATTAATTTACACAAAAAAGTTATGTAATATTATTTTTTAAATCTACATACATAAAATAATGAAAGAATACACATATTTTTTTATGTAATTTAGATTTGCAATACAGTTAACCCAAAGAGACTTCTTTCTGATTTTCCGAAAATAAAAGGTTTTTTTTAGCAGTTTGTAGGTATATGTGTATTTTTTTTTAAAAGGTACATTTGTTTTTAAAGTGTCTTCATGCCATATTTGGTTTTACTATAAGATTTACCGTTTCTCAAATTGATCAATATCAGATTTTAAAAATATGACCCACATCCGAAGCTTCCTCTGAAACGATTTATTCTTGCTATTTAAAGCCTTTGTATAGAAGCTAAATGTTGCTAACTGTTAGCTCTAGTCTAAGAATATTTTAAGGCCAATGCTATATACTGTTTGTCATGTAAAAACAAAATTCCACTTTCCGTCACTTTTCCCGCAAAAGCTTTTAAGTGTAACCATCAACGATTAATTTTTTTAAATCCTCCCGATGATGTTCTTAAGAATCTGTAAATAGTCCCCAAAAGCGCCACTAACAATTTTAAAAATTTCCCCTCCCGCCTAAACGGGGGGAAATAGACCCCCCTCCCATACGATTCGATTTTTTTCTTGTCTCAACTCAACCTATACACCTTAGCTTTTTGTCCCACCGCATGCGAATCATCCTAAGTATTTTTCTTCATTCTCCATTTGTATAAAAAACTTAAAACTTTAACTCTACCGATTGAATTATTTTGGAAACCTTTATTATTATGAAAGTGTTATAAATTAAATTTTCTAAGCTACAAATTCGTCATCAACGTTTTTTCTGTACAAGGTACCGTTAGGGAGGTATTCGTGAAAAACTATTTTGGGGGGCCTTTAACCCCCCGTAAAATTGTTAGCGGCACTCCTATCAGTGGGGACTTTTTACAGTTTCTTAAGAACACCATCAGGAGGCTGTATACCAAAATCCAGATTTCCGGCGATTTTTCTGGAGTCAAATGTCTAATTTGCCAAATTCTAATGAGAATGGTTCATCCGTTTAGTTTTTATAGAATTTTTTCTACTTGGTCCAAAGAAAGAAACAACTGTTCGGCGGCGCGGCGTGCCGAAGGTATGAATTTGGCTAAACCAAATTCATACCTATTAATTTGTGTTCAAGATGGCGGCCAAAGTTAAAGAGGAAGGTGGTCGAAAATTTCTATATACATATACAATCTATGCCCCTCCCTAACGATTGAAAAAAATACCCTGTCTTTTTGCTTTTATGCATTTTAAAAATATGTTGACAAAGTCGCTTAAGTTCAAAATAGACATGAAAAAACGATGGTTAATGTATTTTCCGGATTAATTGGAAAAATAACAATCCCAGGAAAAAAACTGTTATAACCAAAGTTGTAGATAATTAAATTTTGTTAAAAAAATTTTTAGTCAAAAGTTGAAAACAAACGAGTAATTCAACGAAAACCACTTTTCCTTAAATTAAAGATGGCGGCCAACTCAATGAAGCTAGGCGGTCGATAACATAAATGTAGACTCCTAATAAGCCCCCCTAACGATTCACGACTTTTTTTTGTCTATTGCGACTGGACTACTATCTGATGCGAGAAGCAATGTCTTACATTGCGTTTAAATGTTTAAATGCGAGAAAAAAATTATCTCTCAAAATAAATCAAAGGAAATCAAAATAAATACCAAACTGAAACTCGCACTTCTTGTCATACCAATAAAAGTATCTTCACTGGGCGCAGCTACATAAGAATATACATGTGAACACTTTTCTCGCATCGCTTCTCACATCATATCGCTTCTCGCACTTGTGTGCGCATCCTAAGGTGTAGTGTAATTTTATTTAACTTATTTAAATAATAGTTTCTCCAAGAAACTTTGGTACGAGACCCATATTTAAATAAAAAAACAAAAAAAAACAAATTTAGTGCATTTTAAAAATTTGGTGCCAGCAAAGGGAGAAATTTAAAACTCCCCAGATAAATGATAATGATCATTCTTTCATACCATCAATTAGGTTTAAGACATCATTTTCCAAGCATAAGTAGTTTTTTTTTCAAGATACAAGGCTTCAAAAAGAGGGAATATTTATAATGGCTTTGATTTGCAACCTGGCATTTTAAATTCTCATCATTAAATTTCTCAAAGAAAACTAAAATCAGAAATTTTTATATAACAATCTGTGTAACATTATAACTGCTTAATTCAAATTATCTATTCAAGTAAAAATATTTACGATCCTTTTAACCATTCCCGTCATATCAAAATCAATATTTTATACATCCTGGTTCTTATTTTTTTTTTTTTTATTTTTTTTAAAGAAATCACAATCGTTAACTTCTTAGAATTTATAACACATGTTATGATTTCTCCAAATGTCCATTAACTATATCCCATTCAAGTCGTTATCATGGTTACATTCATTCTTTTATACAAAATTGTGTCCTTTTCAAAAATAAGACCCAAAAGAATTCGTCAGCTTGTTACTAAACAAAAAAAAAAAAAAATAAATAAATAAAAAGCCTCAACTCAAAGAATGTTTTTCTACTGAAGGGTTAAATAAATAGGTATCACTCACGGTCATAGAACCCAAGAGAACAAAAAAAAATATATAATATCAAAAAAAAAAAAACATGAAAACTGCGATAAAAGGAAGAAAGATACATTCTAAAAGATTATCTTGGAAACCATTCAACAAATAAAGGACCATTGCCGCGAGGCTTACCAACCGATCCATAAGGTGTTGAGAGTAATCTTTTCGCAAATATGAAAATACCATAAGGATTTATATATTCTTTGAGTATTTTTCCTTCTTGTTGCGATGATTTTGTTGGTGGATGAATTTTCTCTCGAAGTAGATATCCATTAACCTTTTTTGGCCTTAAGAGATTTTTTATTATTATTTTATTTCTTAAAGATCAGATTATCCACGAAATGAATACTTTGTTGTACACATAGGATTTGAATACAAATTCGTGTACATAATGAGGAGACAAATGATCGATAGTACCCCAAGAAACCATAAAAAAAGATATAAAAACTGTCTTTATAGGCCATGGTAAGATGTGACTATAATTTTGACAACAAATTTCAAGTAATCTGGATTTTTGTGTAGAGCTTATACATCGACTTCTTAGACATATCCTTAAGAGTATCCATTAAACCATTGCTGCTTCAAAATCTGTTAGATAAAAAGGTCAAAAGTTAAAGATTTTGTAAGTATCTAAAAAAAATATCAGTCTTTCTCGAAGAAACGCCAGGAAAAAATTTCTTGAGTTATTTTGCTTAAAATTTTGAACAAAAAATATTGAAACTCTTGAGAAAAATATGATCATACCCTCCATCTAAATTACACTAGCAGTATTAGGAATTTAGAAAATATTACATTAAAACAAAAAAAAAACTTATGCTTTTCCAAATATCTACTGAAAACTGAATTACACCTCCTACTTTGACCCGGATTCAAAATAAGTGTAATCTAACTCTCATGGCAATGGTTAAAACATCTTGGTAAAGCTCTGCAACAAAATTCATCTCTGTCAGAGTTTTGTCAAAGTTTGAATTTTTTTTGTACCTATACAAAGTTTTTTTTTGTTAAATTCCAAGTCAACCGAAAAACTTTTTTCTCACTAATTTAAGTTGACTAAGTTCCCATATAAAAGGGGGCAATTATATTGCAAACATTTTGGTTGGTCTTATTTCCCTTTGTGTAAAATAAATTCTAATTTTGAAAATGAAATAAAAACGCCAAAACATTTAAACTCCCTCTGTGTCATCCTTATGCAACTCCATAGCTCCGCTTAGGCTTTGGGTATGTTTAGTGTCCAATATCAACAGTTTTCGTGGGCAAAGGCACCTTGGGTGGCCCGCTTGCCGCTTCTGAATGTATACTAAGTTCCCATAAGAAAGTGACAATCTTTGTCGACTTGTAAGGGAACTAAGTCCTTCGGTGGACTTAATTTTTGGAAAATTAGTTTCCTGCACCATTTAAAATGAAATTAGTTAAATTTATATTAACGGCGTAAAATTTGGAAGACAAAAAAAAAAACTTTAAGGAAAATGGTTTTAATTCGTTTTTAAATTTTTAGTTTGAAAATTATTTTTTTTTAAATATTCACTAAAACAACTTTATTCCAAAATAAAATTAAAAAATGAAATTTTGGTTTTGCCAAGACATTATAGACATTTCTTTTCTATTTTTAGTATTTTTTTTTTTTCGTAAATTGCACTTTCTGCCCAAATGTGCTTTTTTATATGTAAATAGCCTATTTTTATTTTAACTTGTTATTTTAACAATAAAGGTACCCAAGTGGTCAGCAGTTGTCAACATTTGTAATGACTAAATAATTTTGTCCTAAAAATTTAACATTTTTTTTTTTTTTTTAATTAAAATAATGCTTCCATCCCATCAATTTTTTTAAAAAAATGTTTGAAAAACTACAAAAAAAACCGGAAAAACTGCAGTTATTTTGATATTTTTTAGGCCTACGCGCATAAATAAAGGGAGATAGACCAACCTCCCATTATAAAAATTGCTTGCATCATCATATTTTTAAAATAAATAATAAAAATTTAAAGTAGTACCAATATGTAATGTTTAAGTTTACCCAATTAAATTTGAAAGCTTTTACTTCACTGGATATACATAATATACATAGGCACGTAGTTGGAAATGTATGCATTACATTGGTGCCTAAAATTACTGTAGGTACTTAAAAAAATTATCTGTAAGATTTTATTGAAATCGATTAACGTTAACCCGTGATGCGCAAAGTGAAAGTAGTTTTACAAAGTATTTTACTTAAAATTTCTCTAAAAATGTGAAAGCTGATGGGAAACCTTTTAGTTATAATATTTTAAATTATTTTTCAAAAAATAACTATTCTGTTAAAAACAAAATGATTTTTCGGGCTAGAATAACAATTTTAAGGTTAAAAAAGAAAGGAGACCGCGCTTTATTTTAGCTTCGCCAAAGCTTAAATAAGATAAGCGTCTTAGCTAAGTTGTATGTAAATTCACCTAAAAAAATCAATTTTTTGTTTTACTGTCAAAATTAAGCGAACTAAATAAAAACAAGCTTTTAAAATTTAACAAACAAAAAGCCTTGAACTACAGAAGCAAGTTCGTGCGATTGATAAAGGTATTGAATTGACATTAATATTGGTGTGAATACTAATGAGCTGTCAGCATGAATTAATGGTTTTAATGATGACTGAAAAAGAAAATTTGAAATATAGGTATCAATTCATCAATATAACTTATTTGATAACAGGGCATTAACCATTAAATTATGACAACTCTTCAGTATCAATTCCGCAGCGAATTAGACACAAACGTCTAATGCTAAAAATAATTAATAAAATTTTGTCCCACCAAAAATTCAGTATTGATTCTAAGCTAATAAGACTCCTTCCTACACAATCTATTCCTGATGCTCGTTTAGAAACACTAAAGTTCCAAACACAAAAAATAAAAGGACTTTGGAATTTAATTAAAAATAAATCATGAAGATACATAATTTCTGAATTTCTTTGTGTCTTTACTTCGATCATGAGCTTAGCTTATTTTGCTGTTTGCTTACAATTTTAAATTTGATTTAGTCAAAGTAATCTATCAATTAAATTAAATGATATAGTTTGTCTGGATACAACACTCAAGAGCTGTTTATAACGTGATGTAGAAGTCTAGCACCCTTATCGTGAAAATGTACTTTGACGCAGAAATTTTATAAAATTTTAAGAAGTGTAAGCTATTTTGAGTGTCTGCGATAAAATTTCACTTTTTGCTTGATATATTATGGCAAAAGGTTTTGACTAGATGGCATTTTTATTTATGGTTGTACAATTAATTGTACATATAGAAGCTGACTTAAAAGAAAAAAAGAAAATAAATTACAGGGATCGCAAGAAGCTATTTGTTTGTATGTTTTAGTGTTGGTTGATTTATATAGGATAATTGGCATAATATGCGACAAATACCCTGATGTGCGGGTTAAGACAAGAAAACCATAATATGAGTGGCGGGTTTATTTCTTAACATTTAAGAAGGAATTGCTCTGTCTGACTCAAAAGAGCAAAAAACTATTGAAAATAACAGAAACGCTATAATATCTAAAATCATCTTCTATTAATGTATGTGTTACCGTAAAAAGCCGATATAATGAAATTCTAGAATTACCCTAGATAACATAAGTGGTTCGAATATAGAACCCTATGGTACTCGCTGATGTGTTGTAAAAAAAGGGGAAGAGACACTGCATTCAACATCTTCCAATTGCACTCTATTTTTTAAATGGTAAGGCTTCTGTTCGAGCCTTGTTGCCTTGAGTACATGCTTCACCCTACCTAGCCTACAACTTTCAAACATCTATACCTGCCGCTACAGCCCTCAATAGACTCAAGTGTTTGTTTCGCGCGCTCTCTCCCTTCGTTTTTGCCCGTAGAGGTGTCGATCTTTTAGCAGCTCTGGTTCTAATTTGCAGCATTGATTGATATAGGCCTCATTCTTGGCTGCATGCTAGAGCCGACATTCTTCATCGAACCAGGTGTTGTGAAACCTAGCCCATCGGATGGTTTGTTAGCAATATTTCCACTAGTTTTCTGCATTTGGTGTTATTGGCGGTCTTGCTGAAAGGATAAGAGAGACACGGTCAGCAAAAGTCCTTGTGTTTTCTTGCAATTTTAACTTCTTGACATCGAACATTTTCACAGTGTCCGCTTGAGCTACAACCAAAGTAATGTCCGCTTAGTCAGTGTTTACGTTAAGAGCTCAATAAGGGCATTTCCTTAGTAACAAAGTTTGCCTTATGGTAAGAGTTATGGTTCCTATTTCCTTCCGACTGCGTTTCAAATTAAACATTTTGTTGTACGACAGTCATTTCATTTCGTGATTCCGAGAGAACCAGATTGCAAGATCTCTCCTATCCGGAAAGTTCTCATAATTGGACACAAATTAAAGGACAATAAATTGTGGAAAGTGTCCGCTTATTGAAGCTTTCACTATAATAGACTAGATTTACATTATATTTTCTTCAAGTTCTTCTACATTTTACTCTTTAAAGTTGCAAAGAGAACAGTGACAAATCATTATTAGCTAAACCTATAATTTGGATATGTTGTATTTCATTTTAAAGATTATTGTATACCTCTAAAAAAAAACACCCTGCAATTTATCAAAAAAGTATCTATTCTCGACAAAAACTGAGAAATATTACTTATTGTGTTCTGAAAACATTCAAGTTCATTCTTTGGTAAGTCAATTGGAAATGTTTTCAATTAAAAAACACTTTGATAGATAAATATTACTTAATACTTATATTTTTCTTATGAACCTACTTTCATTGAATAAAATTTGTCAAGAACTTTATACCTGCAACATTTCTTTTTGTATAACTGTCATGATACAATCAAAAAAAGGTGACTTAATGCCTTTGGTGTTTTTAAAGGAAATTTCTTTTATGATTCCATAATCGGCTTCCAAGAAGGAGAAATCAAAAACCCTGTACTTTTATTTATTTGTCATTTTGGCATTGCATGATATGCGGCCCCTATTGAAAACAACAACCAACAAAATAAACCCCTATACACTCAGCATTAAATTTAGCAACAGTTTCAATTTATCACCTACTTACCCAAAAACCATCACTAGCGTGGCTAATGCGATATAATGTCGGTTAAAGTGATTCGAATCTCCCCTTTTCTGGAGGATACTTTATGTTTCCTTAACACCAATCTACTAAAAACAACGCACACACAACATATTTGAGCTCTGCAATGTGTTTTTGTTCAACATCAATGTTGAATAGATAAACATAAATAGCTGTTTCCATTTCTCTGTGATGGTATTAAAATAACTCTTAGTTTACCTTTTATTTTTACTAAAGGAATTCTAATCTCCTTGTATTTGCTCAAAGGACATGAAGTGGTTGACATTATTTTTCTTTGCATCCTCTCTTATGCAGTACGAAACAATATACCAACGGCAAAACATGATGTTTTTGTTGTCATAAATTCAAAAATGCTGGTTGGTCTTTTCCCTCAACAAACGATAAGGGAGCTTCCTTTGGTTGTAAGTTAAAAAAAAAAAAAATAGGAAAAAGTTTCTTTTCACAGAAAGGCTATACAACTGGAAAAAGGATAAAAATAGCAAGCGGCAAAACGGTGCGGCGTCACAATGCAACATCAGCACCATTGGAAAAATAAAAGCAGGCCACTCATTCAAGGTAGGTATATGAGTAGCTGGTAGGTAGCTGCAGAAATGCAGAAAATTAAATGGCAAAAATAAAATATAAGAACGGTACAATAACACTAACTTCATCCAGTCATAGTGGCTCTTAAATAGATTTACTAGGTCTAGGTGTTAACAGGCCCGGACTGAGCGGCGCACAGTGAGTCGACTAGTGGACAAAAATAAAAAAAATAAAAATGCAATTTCTATATGTTTTAAGCTCTTAACCTGTTTTAGAACATCTTGGATTATATACATTTTTTTTTTGTTTTGTTTTTTGTTTTATTCTTCTTCGTGGATTAGCGGGACTTTTGTGAGCAATTGAGATAATTTAAGCTGCAGTGTAATTGAAAGTTGGAATTTTGTGCAAATTTGTTTAGCTCGCGTAAGAAAAATATTTTGGATAAGTACGTAAATTTTTTTGGTATGAATTGTTTTTTTTTTTTTAATTTTTCTTTGAATTTTTGTGATTTTTTGAAAAAAATAATCTTTTTTGAGGCTTAAAAATTGTATAAAGTTAAACTTAAAAAAAAAAGTTAGCAAATGGCAGCAAAACCTTGTATGTCATTATGTTCTGTAGTTATTGTGCTTTGAGAAAATTTTTACTTTTCTTGCTACTTTTTGCTAACTTTCCAAGTATTTGACTTTTTGTCAAAAAAATTAAAAAAATCGAAAAATGGATGTTTTTTGTATAAAAACACGAAAGTTGAAGGTGTTATTTAACTCATATTGAATTAATTAAAAATTAAAGGTTTCTCGGTTACAATTAAGAACGATTTGGCGGAAAAAGTAAGACTTTGAAAAAAATCTCGAACGTATGTGGAAGGCTTGCACACGAAACCGCGAGACGCAACTGAATCTGGTTGAGAACTCCTTTTATTCTTCCAAATAGTATTTTTAATTTCCTGGCAATTGCATCATCTAGTCAAAAACCAAGTACCAGCTGTGGAAGACCGTAAAAAACATTTTCTGATGTATCACAGAAAACTAAAAAAGGCAGGGTATGTGAGCTTTCAGACTCTAACGGCTATATTATTGACTTTCTTCAAAGCTAGTTTTACTGAGAAACTAGTTCTATAAGGGTTTCAAAATTTAAGTTTCTCAAAAAAAAATTATTGATTTGATTTAGATGTCAAACTATGAATGAATATTTTGATTTAGACGTCAAAGTAATAAAAATTTGTGACAAAATCAAAACTCGAAACCGCTATAAATCTAGTTTTTCGGTAAAACAAGTTTTGAAAAACGCCAAGAATATGGCCGTAACTAAACTAAAGAGCTAGAGTTCGCGGCAAAAATGCTTCTAACTAACAATAATATAATTTTGGGCCTGGCAGTGGGTGAATTTCGGTTCAAATTAGTTTTTTTTAATCACATACATCAATTCTGGAAATTTTTTTTTCAATATCGTACGAAAAGTTAAAAAAAAAAAGACAATTTTTTATCAAAAGTGGGTGTGTGTAAAATCCTCTATTTATTACATTTACCAACCAATTTTTGTGCAAAGTTACCCTACTTTTGAAAAATAGATTTTTGTCCACTACCTCCATACAATGGATGCACTGTGCGGCGTAAAGAAAAGTGGTGTTCTGCTGAATACATCGAGTGCTGTGCTGTGGCTGTGAGTATTAGATGAGACAGTCGGCTGGTAAATCAGACGAAGAAGAAGGAATTTTTGTGGTGCTCTGCAAATGAGCAAACAAGAATTAAGAGAACCAATTTGTTTCTATTGGCGTTTTTCATGATGAAAATGCAAAATTGACTGACCAGAAATCGATAATATTTTGTCCTACCCTTCAAAGATTAACAATTTTACTCATCCATTATGTTGAAAACAATTTATTAGATAATAACTAAAAACAGCCACTATAGCGTGCTGTGTAATATTATGATTGCAGTTATGATAGTAATGGCATATATTCAAATAATTTTTTAAAAGTATTTTTCATAATAAATCCGACACTGGGAATATTATCACAGATGGTGTGAATATTTTTGCTCTTCGCATTGAATAAAATGTAAAAAAAAAAGAAAAAATAATATTTTTTTAAGATAAAAGGAAGAAAAAAGACTTGGCCTGTGTCAAAGGATTTGTGTATTAAAGTTTATAGTGTTATACTTTTTTGTTCTTCTTCATCATGGTAATGTGTATATATGTGTGTATGTTTTCCTGCGCAAAATTCTGCGGTTGCCTCGGAAACGGATGCAGAATGTAGACTTATTTCGGTTTGTCCTTGCTCCTTTTTTTTTTCCTGCTTTTAGTTTTTACTGCTCTATATGACACCACTGTGGCGGTTAACGGCACTTAAGTATAGAAAACGAAGCAGGCAGATAAAACCCCATTTTATATTTCTCCTGTGCCATCGTCGTCGTTGTCGTTAAAACTCTACAAAAAAAGGTTTACAAGAACCTAATACAGTAAAACCCTGATATAAAATCTGATAAATTTTATTTCATTATTGTTTTTTGTATTCACATGTTTAAAAAAGGCCATATAAGTCGCGAGAGTAACAAGGTCGTTTTTATGTCGTAAAACAGGAATTTGACTTTTGTGCAAAATTTTGACTAAGAACTAAAATTTATTTTGTAAAATATTCTATTTGACTTTGATGTATGACTTCCTATTCTCTTGATAAATTTATATAAATCGTTATAAAGTAAAACCGTCTCATTTCATTTAAGATCGAAAAAAATGTAACACCCTTGATTTATAACTTTGTTTTTTTTTTTTTTTAAATGAATTTGCCAGTCATAATTTTTTAAACGAATTTTTTAATTTCATTGAATTTTTGAACAACAACAACAACTTAAAGGCGCTACCACCAATTGCTTACAATTTAATTTTAGGTATTTAAATTCGATTTATTTTTATTTGGCTGGAGATGTAGCTATTTCAAGGGGTGCCAAGCCCTATCATCAGTCTCCTTTAGTGGTGTTTTTTAAGATCATCAAAGAATTGGAAGAATTTTTATGTGATTAAGCTTTATAAGAATTTAATGTTTCTAATTTAAATATTATGATGTGAGAGACCGTTTTGACATGTTAATAATTACGTTTTATATTAAAAGTGGCTTTTTTTATGCTCATTTAAAAATCAAGTCGCAGGTAAATTTAATATTTAATAAAAATTATTTATTCTGTATTCATGGATATTTAGAAAATCTTTTCAAACTCAAGTTCAAATTTATTTGCAATTTATTGAATATTTAAAATATACAAATTAAAAAACAATATTTTTCACCTTACTTAGATACATTTATAACTAGTGTTTTATGTGTACAGTATTTTGATCTATATTTTAAATTTTTTTGTGAACTTTAGTTCAATGCGTTTCACCCAGGCAAGAAAACGCAAAAACTATTTATTAAAAAAAAAATGAATTATAAATATTTTTAAAATGGTTAAACACAGATTAAGATAGTTCAAAATTAGAAATATGGTTATTATATGATGGTTACTAATTAATGTATATTTTTTTCTTAAAATTTCTATCAAAATTCTGAGTGTAGTTTTTGATAAAAACAGAATTTTCCTTATTTGATTTTTGATGTACCGTTAATTTTATCTAAAAGAAAAATTTTTCTTTAAAGTCTGCTAGATTATTTGTCTTACCCATACCTTAGTTTCTCTAACTTCTTTTCTGACTCGTAAATAGATCTATTTATATTCCAGTGAGTTGATGCGTCTCGCCATATTATCACCACTTCTAAGCTTATCTTACCTTAGTCGTTTTCGAAGTACATAATGAGATTTAAATCAAATTGATCATTAGGTAATCATTTTCAAAAAAACACTTTTTCTATGGGAGGTGCCTTGAGTTATACCATTTTGCAGATTTTTGTCTAGGGAAATGTGCCAAAACGATATGTACCTTTTGTTTTAACCTATAGCCATAAGCAGGCAGAACAGATAGAACAAACAGAACAGACGGACAGGCAGATAGATAGAATCTCAAGGACTACTTTTTTGTCTTCCTTAACATGATGAAGCTGACTTAAAAAAAATCTATGCAAAATTTCATTGAAATCGGGTAACGTTAACACATGCCACCTAATACATGCAATTTTTATTCCTTTACTAAAAAACTCGGCGAAATTCTAATTGTTGATGAATAAAAATGAAACTTGGCAAAAATCTTAAAAACATGGTCAAGTATAAAAAAATATTTTTACATTTTATAAAATTTTTTTACCCACTGTTGTTGTATGGAAAATTTCAAGTGCTCGGTGGCACGTGTTAACGTTAACCGATTCCAATTAAATTTTGCGCAAAATTTTTTTAAGTCAGCCTCATCACTTTTAGGGAGGGGAACGAAAGAATCCAAAATAAGCGCAACCCTAATATACATATGTACATGTACAATGTGTATCGCAATTAAAATAATGTCGTGTGTAAAATAGTATAAATTTTTGATAACACACATGCGAAAATTCTTTCTTTAAAAACTATCATTTTGTTGTGTTTCATTTCGGGCTATTTAGGACAGCAGGGTACCGCTTTTTGTATATTAAACATATTATTTTATTAAAGCATTCAATATTTCTATGTAGCCCAGGAAAATTAGACTTTACGAAAAAATTCCGACAAAGCTGAATTTTGGTGGAGATGTTAATTTTTGTACCTTAAGCATTTTCCGAAAAGTACCCTAAATTTGGACAGGGGCTAAAATTTTTACGGGGGGTAAAACGGGTTGAATTTCAGTTTTTTTTTTGCTAATTACTCAAAAACAATCAGTGTTTTTAAAAAAATGTGAAGGCAAATGTTGTAGCTTATGTAATTTTACATTAAAAATGTTATAACATTTTTTTTGTACAATCAATAGGTTTTGAGAAAAACGTGCACAAACTTTATAGTGTACTGGATTTATTGAAACAAATTTATTGGAGTTGCATGTTTTAACGAGCAAATATTTTTGTATGGTATGTGTTTGGGAACATCTCCACATTATAAAAAAAAAATTGTCGGGGTGGTAGGGACTAGGAAAAAGCGGCCATATTGAAACAGCTCGCCATTTTGTTTTCATTAAATAACTGGCCTGGATTTTTTTTTGTAACAAAATGGCCAATGAAAAACTTTAAGAGAATCAAAATACTTACAAAATGTGGTATTAACAATCTCTGGAACTTTTTTCATCTTTAAGTTATAGCTTGTCGAATTTCACCTATATGTAATGGGGTTCAATGAAATGTTTAGCTTTAAGACACCCCTCCTGCCTCTCCTGTGGCATTTACTCCACCAAATTTTGTGACAACTTTGTAGAGGAGGGTTGGTGAAATATCTTTGTGGAAGATCATTTCTTAAAATTGTAAAATTTTTCATCAACTTTTGCATTTTAAAAATCGAAAATCACATTGATGGCGGTTTCAAACACCCCTCTCGTGCGAAATTTGTTACCCCTCTTCGAAAATTTGTATTCAAAAATGTAGTCGATATTTTGGCTTAATTTAAAGACTCCAATCTTTAAGGCCGATTACGAGGACGAAAGTTGCCATTTGTCTTATTTTCCTGGGCTAATGGTAGAGTCTAATACAACGATCTCGAAGATCCGAAACATATCCCATAATGTGTGTGCTGTGTATGACTCCCATATTATTATTTGTATTGTATTATTCATACTAGAATGTCAGTTTATTAGACTTGACCATTCTTTATTCCGTCAATTTCATTGAATTTTGAAAAACAACAACAACTTAAAGGTGCTACCACTAATTGCTTCCGAATTAATTTCAGGTATTTTAATTCGTTTTATTTTTGTTTGGCTGGATATATATGTAGCTATTTCAAGGGGTGCCAAGCCCTATCCCATATATTGATTTATTCTGTCAAAGGCTGTCTTCGACACTTTGTACCCATTAGAATTTTGCTTATTATAATGTGTGAACTTAAATATAGTACCTTTATTATTCTATTTTCTCTGAAAAAAGATAAGTAAAATAATGGTTCACCTGGGCGTATACGTAATGTTTTTCTATTTTGTTGAATTTTAAATTATTATTTTTTTTATAATTTTCGCTGTATAATCTGCTTATGTGCTGTAATGTTTTTGTTATACACATATTTGATAAATCATCTGCTGATTAACTGCTGAAGATACTTTGAAAATAATAACATCAATATTATTCACTCCTGTAACAAAAATGTAGATACATCATTTTCATTAAACACGGCAGTGTAGACTTATGAGCTTACACCTTTCACTTTAAGCATCTTATCCGTCAAGCAGATGTTGACTGATGTAAGTAGGTATGTTGTTGAGGGAGTGTACTTAATTCTATTCAAGTTATCTATCCATACCTACATATTAGTGACTGCGCTGGTGAATTGCAAAATTCTTAAAAATAGTTGTTAAATATGGAAGACATTCTTTGCCTTCCCCCTCCCCCCTACCCTTCCCCCCTAAATAAAACAGAGCAGCTACTGCAATGATTTTACTATTTATTATTTTGCTCATTATTGTTTATTTGTATTTTAGCGAATTGACTGTATTATTATTATTATATATTATGATTTTTTTTTTGAAAATCAAAAACAAGCTTTAAAGAACAATAACTGTATAATATGTATGTCTAAAACACATTTAGACACACATGGGAAAGATTCTAAATAATTAACTTTATGGTTTTAAAGCGTTAAGACCATTTAAAGCCACATTCACATTAGGCTCCACCGTTATGGCTTATAAAAACCACACACAATTCCATAATCACACTGTAGTCACATTGTTTGAGGGTAATCCGCAACGCAACAACGCAATCATTAATCCCAGTCAATCTAAAGGAATCCGAGGCAAAATCTGGCAAAATAACATTTCTTTTTGCTGCCATATAGAGGTACCTATACATACGTAGGTACCTATATTTTCCTGTTCTAGCTCCAGCTCAAGTGCCGGGATTTGTTTTTGTGTGGAGCTCGATGCTGGAGACCTAACTGTTTTTCGCTGATGATATTTCCCTATCCTTTGTGCAATGATTTCTATGTGAATTTTAGCTAGCGAGGATATAAATAAATGAAGACAGGCAGAATAACAAGACCTTGTGTCACTGTGACAAACTGTGTATGTATGTAGATAATATATATATCTTTTTATCACTAGTTTCATATGCGAAGTGACAATTTATCTTTCGTCGTATAACGCAAAGGAGACATAACATGACTTGGGTTGCCATGGCTTTGGCTTCAGTATACTGAGGCCTGCATCACCACAGCATCAGGAGAAAAAAAAAACAATGCAAATATTATAATAAGGACTCAGAAGGTGAAGGAAGATCCGTATTCACAAAGAAAGCCAAATTGTCGCTTACTGAAAACTGGAGCTGTTGGTCCTTGCAAGGCTCTGATCTATTAACCCAAACACGTCGTTGTCAAAATAAACAAAGTGGCTGGTTTCGTGAAAATGCTTTACCACCTCTTTTGTTTGCTATTTCCTTTCCTACAATACATGTTGTTTTTTGGCGAAAGACGATGTCATAAAGAAGAAGAATGTGGATATGGTTCTCATCTCAGCTATACTAGATACAGAACTAAACCACAAAAAGTTATGGTAATAGAAGAAGGATAACAAAAAAAAAAAAAAAATATTCTCTGCTCATTCAAGCAACGAGTTACAGAAGAAAATAAAGGATGATGATGAGTTGGTAAGGCAAAAAAATATGGGATTTTCACACGAAAAAAAGATTTCTGCGCAATTAATTTCGAAGCTGAAAAAATAATTTATTTGAGATGACAAGGGATGGTTTTATTGTCTTTTCAAATTAATGATTAAACTAACAATGCGGGAGACAAAGTGATTGCTATTTTGTGTGATGTGTGTTTGGTGGTGTTTCAAAAGAAGAATATAATTACTTTTTAAATGGCTTTGTTTTTGTTACTTATTATATGGAAGGTCGTATATGCAGTTCAATATCTGTTTAGTAAATTTTATTTAAAATTGATGAAGTATTTAAAAAGTTATATTATGCATACAACAACTTTATATGGAGGTTTCACAGCTGTAGTGAACCAAGTCAGAAAAGGTTAAATTCGAAGATATTAACGGGTTAAGCAAATACACCAGCCATTAATTATTAAACTATTATTTTACTCGTATTGCAGTCAAATTGATAGTTTATTCTCTAAATTTTCTTCTGATTTAAAAATAAAATGAACGCAATACGCAACATTTAATACTAGTTTTATATGTTTTTTTTTTTTTTTTTTTTTTGTATGAATTGGTTCGGTACCGCTCTGAACCAACTATATGGGGTTCCCATTATCATACAAATAATATGTAATTAATAAAATGATAAAATAAATAACTTACTTTTAAGTTAATAGAATAAATTTTTTTTTTACGTCTACATGTGGCCTATTTCACTATACTACAAGTACAGTCACAAATTTGTACTTGTAAACAACAATTACGAACTGAATATCTGTTTCAAAAACAACAAACAAAATTTTAAAAAAATCAATGGGCACTTTTTTATGGACTTTGGGCCCATTTTTAATATAACTCAACAGTAATGAAGCTTATGTTAAATAAAAACTTATGGAGAATACTTTATTTTATTATAAGGCGGCTTAATTTAAATCGAGCGCAAAAATGGTGTTTTAAGTCATTTTATAAAAAAAAGTCTCAAAAATGGAAAAAATTGTCTAAAAAATGGCAACACTTCTTACTAAAAAGTGTTTTACCTTTTTGAAAAGCCAAAGAAGTCTTTTTGAAACTAACCTTTTTCTGTTTGTTTTCAAAAAAATTAATTCCATACCTTAAAAATGTTTAAAAAACAAACACGTTGAATATTTACTTTTTTCACAATTTTTAATACTAGGTACTAAATTGGCTTTTCTATTAACAACCTCTTAAAAAATTTTATTTAAAATTATGAAAAAATCAATGTGCAACTTTTTTGTTTTTCAACATTTTTAATTTGGAAATAATTTTTACGAAAACTATGAAAAGAAATAAGTTGATTTAAAAAGTCATGATCGAATGAAAGAACAGACTTCTGGCTTTCAAAAAAGGCAAAATATTTATTAGTAAGTGTTTCCATTTTTTGTATATAAAATGTTGCCCTTTTAAATACTTTTCTTTATAAAATACGCTAAAAAGATCATTTTCGCGCTCGATTTGAAATACGCCGCCATAAAATAAAATAATTTACTCTCCATTAGCTTTCATATGACATTAGTTTTATCACTGTTGTGCAAAGTTGAAAAATGGGCCCAAAATGCCCATGGTTCTTTTTGTAATTTACAAATACAAAACAAATTCGTTCTACCGCTTATTTGCAAAACTTGTAAACAACAATTGTAAATAAAAAATTAATTTGGTGGCACAAACGGCTCATGAAGGACCAGGGCCTATAGTGACTTGCAATTCTCAACTATCCCTATGTGCGTGTCTGCAGGAATAGAGGGGACATACAGTTTATTTCCGAATCCGAACGGCTAAGGTGAGCGGCACTTTTCTATGACAAGAGATACTCCTGGAGGAACTTAAGGTGGAAGCGGCTGGTATTGAACAACAATTGCATTCCACAACTTTTTTTTTGAGAATGTGCCGCGTAGATAACATCATTATGTACCTAAAAACGAATACAATTTTGTTGCAAGTTCATTTTTTGATCAAAATGTTTTTTGTTTTTTTTTTTTAAATTTTGGAATATTATTTTACTTCACATAATTTTCAAATGGGTGCCGGCCGCTTGGACGAAAATTGTTTCGCAAATCTTACTTCGCAATTATCAAAATAAATTTTAATCGACTCGCAATAGTTGTTTCGCGAATTTTTGTTTTGTCTTTGGATCAACGCGCAAAACGATCATTTCGCAAAAGTTCTTTTGCGGTTTTTTATATCGCATATTTATTAAGTGGCAATATGTTGTTTTGCAAGATTTCATTGCGCTACGCTAACTATTAATTTCCATTTTGTTATCTGACTGTTTTCTTATCCGGCTATTCGTTATTTGGCAGTTCTTTATCTCGCCGTTGAGTTATTTGGCCATTTATCTTACCGATATATACAGAAAATAGAAATAATGAAATGCAATAAAATAATTAGCGAATTAATTTTTCGCGAAATAATGAAATGCGAAATAAAAATTTGCTATGTGAAATTTGCAAAAATATGATTTATCGAAACAATAACATATAGCGATATAAAAACTTGCCAAACAATTAAATGCGAAATGACTAAAACAAAAAATTGCAAAAAACATCCAAACATAATCCGCCAGATGACCCTATACCCTTCCAAAATAAGTGGCAAAAAATTATAAAAGTATAATTAACTGCTGCCTCGGTGTCAATAAAATGATTTTTCTCTAGCCCATACATTTAAGCTATAATTTTCATTGAAAGCGAAAGAATCTTTGCATATTTTTCTCAAAATTTTCACTTGTATCACTATCGGTGTTAAAATGACTTCGCCGTTAATACGTTAATAGGTTTAATATTGAAAAAGTAAAATTTGTAAATAAAATTACATTTATACAAAATTTCTCCTGTAAGAATTTTTCAATAATTTTACAAATTTGTGAAATTCACTTATTTGGTGAAACAGAAACTTACAAAAATGAATTAATTTTCACAAATTTGTACCTGCAAGCTACAAACAAAAATTACTGTTGGCGAAACAAAAATAAATAAATTCCCACAAATTTCCCTTTGTAAATTACAACTATACAATTTTTTAATATAAAGATTTTGTGAAACAGAATAAATCGATTATTCAACGAATATTGTAAAAAATCACTTGTAAATTACAATTTGTAGGTTTGGTGAAATAGGCCACTGATATTCTTTCATAACTGCGATCATTACCTATCATGAATAAGGTACACTAGTCCCAAAAATTAAGGGAACACTTTTTTCAGTTTTGTTTCGTGTTTTTTGAAGACCTGTGAAAGTGGTCTTATTGAGCATTCTTTGTGTTTTCGTATTGAAAATTGAAACAGATGATTTTTAAAGTTACCGTTAGTAAGCAACCATAAGGCGGCCGTTATAGCTATCATTGAAATTCATCATTGAACATTTTAATGATTCATTTCTAGACGTTTTGGGTACAAAATCTATGATTATTTTGATGTCAAAGTAAAGCTTATAGATTAATTAATATGACGTAAGTCAAGATGTCAAAATTTCGACATTTTGTCAAAAAAAATACCTAACCTTCAAATAAATACTACATTATTTTTATATAAATTGAGTTGTAAGTCACTCAACCAAATTTATTTATATTTTTTTTTTAACTTAGGACAAACTTTTTATATCTTTGTTTACATTAATGACAGACGACATTCCTATGTATGTAGATAGTTCTGAATTTTTTTTTTCATAGAATTTTCTTCAAAAAGATATTCATGTATCATGTGGTATGTGCACCACCATCTAACTTATAAATTTTGTGAATACCCCTTGACATTTAGTTTTATTTGTTAGAAATTTTGTTTTATGTGAAGCAGTGAAGGACGAGCTTGTGGTTAAAATAGGTAAAGAAAGTCAAAATAATATGCAATTCAAATTGTCTAAAGAAGAATGGATTCATTAACAAAAATACCTCAGAACAATGAAATGTTTCCATATTTTTACAAGAAAACTGGCCTTGGGCATTGTTAGAAAACTTTGGCCATCAAATTTCTTGAGTGTTTTTGTATAACTTTAAGGCAGATTAATTCGTTTTTATTTTATGAGGGAATATAAAGAGAACGAACAAACAAAAATTGCTTTAATGAAATTTTAGATTCGTGTGGCAAAAATAAAAGAACACTTTAAGATATATTTAGCCCCAAAAATTTGTTTTGGCTTCAACTTTTCTCAAATTTATACAGCTGACGTGGTAGTCGTTATATGTAATCAAATTTTCAAGCAAATTAAATTGAAATCAAAAAATAAATAAAAATTTGTTTTTTTCTCGATACATTCTATGAGAAAACATTATGATTACAAGAAATCAGATACTTAAGCAATAATTTGCCATTACAAGTTAATAAAGAGCTTGAGTTTTTTTTATAATTCTGAAATCATACATATACATTTTTGATATTTGCCTTTCTGCTTAGTAAAGGCATTACTCTTTCCTCGAATAACGATGGCTAAGAGACGATATTGTAATATTCATCATAGACTTTTATTGTGAAAAGGTTATAAATATATGAACGTTTGGAATGGAATTCACTGGCGTTTATACGTCAAAAGAATACCGTATAAAACAGATTGATACCGGCATTTCTAGTATAAAATAGAATCCTTATAGATACTTTATACACTTCTTGCCATTAGCTTAAATTATCCTTGCCACGCAACATAACTGCCAGATATTGAGACCAGATGTGGTGTGCAAGCTAAGTTATCCGTGCGTGTGGTTGTATAAGTTATGTTGAATATTTTCCTTGCGATAATGGAAATATTGCTCATATATTTATCAGAAGCAAACGAAGGAAAGTTCTTCTTCCCTTAACATACATATTTATACATGTATAGTATATATATAATGCTCGAAGGAAGATGAAAATAAATAAAAGAGATGAACGAAAAGAGGATTCATTACCCTCAAATTGAGATATTTGAACATGTGGTATCATTCATACCAAACTTATGCCAAAAAGAGAGCAATCTAAATGTGTAGTGAATGTTGAAAAACGTTTATTATAAGCATGGTATATCAAATGTTCCAACTTTCTATACATTACCCTGAGGTCCTTTTACTGAAGGCTAAAATACGGCATGATTTTACTCCAAGTTATGTAAGATTTTATATACATACTTATTTTGTAACCTATAAAGTCACTGACTTTGTGTTTGAATTAAGTGCAAGGATATGTGCTTATATTTTATGCAAGTATAGTTTTAAAGTAAAGAAATCTTTTTTTGCAGATAAATTTTCATTTTTATTGATTAACAACAGATTTAAGGCAAACTTAATATAACAATATGATTAGCATAGCAACTACTATAATGTAGCTATTTATAAGATATATGATTCAATAATGCAATGATATTTTTTCCGAAAAAATATAACCGTACAAGTTATTGTCAAAATTTTTAGCAATATTATTTGACATACTTAGAAGAACCACAAACTTATCACTAATCACTTAGAAACTTATCACAAATCGTTATTCGATTTTGTTAGGGTGAGTGACATAATTTCCCCGGAAATTGACCCTAAAACGGATATAAGGTCAAAAAGTATTATGTGCAGCGACAATTTTTCACAACACCGCAACAAAATCGCATTACGAATTATTATAAGTTGCTTAGTGATTAATGATAGTTTGTTGGTAAAATAGGTCCCAGATCAAAAAATCATAACAAATTCAGTCCACCTATTAAGAAGCTATATGTGAATAATTCAAAAAAATAAGATCATATTTTCAAAAAAAAAAATTATCAAACTCCTATTTCCGCAATGAGATTTTTTTGGTAAAAACCTGTAATGCAGTTTTCTGACCAACTACTTTGGTCATTACAGGCACGAAGTTCAATTAAAATCGTTAGAAACCCGAAACCTTTTTTTTTTACACGAATTCAATGCTTGCCCTATATAAAGGGTGGTTCACCTAAGGTGTAACAAAAAAATCTGTAAAAAAAATAGTATTGGGGGCGGGGGTCTATATTTCCCCCGTTTAGGCGGGAGGAACAATTTTCTAAAAAATCGACTTATAAAAGGAAAAAATTATTACAAAACCAACGGCAACACTTTAAATATCATGCTTAACTTTTTCTTTTCTATTTTCTATTTTATTTTTAAAATTAAATTTTTGAAAAAAAGGAAAAATTTTTAAAAATTTTGTTCAAAATTTTACGTTATTAACTAGCGTTTAGTATTCAATACTCCCATCAATTTCTAGTGTTTAACTAAAGTATTCTAGTTTTTTTTAGAAATTTGAAAATAACAAAAGTAATTTTTCTTAAATTCGACTTTTATCCATTAATTTGTTGTTCCAAAGATTAAGTAGTAAAGTAGATTTCGTTATTTTCAATTTTTCAATACACTAAAAGACATATAGAAATCCAGTTTTTTTTGCCTTAAATCTGATGACATTCCAGTTTTGATAGGAGCATTGAATATTAAAATCAAAAATACTACTTAATGACGTAAAATTTTGAACAAATTAGTTTGAACACATTTTTTTCTATTTTTTTTTTTTTTTGTTTGTTTAATTTTTAGTTTGAAAATTAATTTTTTAAAACCTGTTCTTTAGAATAATTTGAATTAAAAATGATATAATATAATGGAATTCACGCTTTAAAAAAAGGATAGTATTTAATTTTAGGTGTTGCCGTTGCTTTTTGATGATATTTTTTCTATTTCAAGTCGATTTTTTGTTTAAATTGTTCTTCTAGCCTAAACGGGGGGAGAATAGACCGCCATTATGTACGAGTTTTTTCTTGTCGCAACCAAACCTAGACGCTCTAGCTTTTTATGACATCGTAAGCGATTCACCCTGTATAGAACTAATGAGGATAGATATAATACCGTGAATTCAAATCTTAATACATATTATTTGTTTATTACAAAAACTCACCAGACATTCTTTGACATTGAAAATCCTTCATATTTTTAAAAAGAACCCTTTCTTTTGAAATTCATTCAAGAATATAAAGTACAATTTTCTTTTGTTTAAAAAAAAAAAAACATGAAACTGATTTCAAACAAAAGACTTCTATTTAAAAGCAAAAAAAAAGAAAAAAAAAACACAATGAAACCAAACCACGCAAATTTTGTATCGAAATCAACCTATAAATGTCAATTTTTCTCATACAGAAAAAGATCGAAGGAGACGACAATGAGTTTTCAGCACAGCCTCTGTATCTGTCTATAAACACCATCATGCTCTGCCAAACCCAACCTAACCCAACCAAAACCAGCCATATTGAACTAGTTCCTGCCGCACATCAAAGGAAATGCAATTTTGTGCGATTTTGCTTTTCATCCTTTGTTGGATAATAAATCATTGTCCTTGTGCATTGAGAAGATAATACGATGTCCAATGGATGGAACAAATTGATGACCCATTCGAATGAGTTTTAATTAATTTGCACTTTTCAAGCAAGGACGCCGTCATCTCGCTGGATCTATAAAATTAATTTTCCTTTATTTACCAAATGCACAGGGCCAAGAGATTAATATCGGCTTTGGTTGTTCCCTTTTTTCCTTTTTTGTTTTTGTATTCCTAGCTCAAACCTTAATACCTATTTGAAGTAATAATTCTTCGGAACCGAACTGCTGTCACCGTCACAGTTACACTAAAACAATAGATGCCAATTTGGTTAATATGTTTTTCTGGGTGGAATCAAATGCCGGGTTGACCTCTTTTATGTCCGGCATTCAAGACCATTCAAATGAGAAATCGATCGATGAATTAACTAATAGAAACTGAAAAAAAAAATAAAAAAAAAAAAAATATAATATAAGGTGGCATATTGTAATGGATGATGGAGATGGTGTCGCTATTATGGGTTTAATTTTGTCACGCTATTGAATTTATGACTTTTTTGCTTGGGGAAAATAGAAGGAATTTATCGTGATTTGGTTGGACTCGCATGCATGAGTTTATCAAAATTTCAAATCAAGCGACTCATTCATTCGGCAGTCAAACAAATAATTTGCGACACATTTTTGTTCTTTTTTTTATCGAGAGCTAAAGTAATTAAAGGAAGCATTTTTCATTTGGGACTATTTATCATAAAATGTTTAATTTTTTATGTTTCATTTGTGAGGTTTTAACGTTTTGTGAATGAATATCATTTCATTATTTTTTTTTTGTATCTCATGATGGTAAAATTATGATATCAATGGGAAAAGGCCATTGTTTTTAGGTCAGAGTTAAGAATATGTAACAAAAACAGAACAATAAATCTTCAATGGTTAACTGAGATGTCAGGCTTTTAACCTTCTCTGAGAAATTTTGTACCAACAAAAGAAATTTGTGAAAGAGATATGTTTTCGGAGATAAGTGTGCTTTTAGAGTAAAATTCAAAATGTTTATATTTTTTGAAACAAAAAATATTCAATCTAATCTCTAGCAAATATAATTATTAAATAATGTTTGTTTGAGATAACCTTGTCCTTCAATTATTCTCGGACGTCTGGATGTAAAAAGTCGGCATAGAAAACGATTATTTCACGGCTGTTAAGGAGTTTGTAGAATGTCCTGTAATGCAAGAGGGAAACAGTAAGTACTGAACTATTTAATAGGAGTTTTTTCCTTTCTGTATGACCTTAAAATAGTTTTTCAATGAAAACTGATTCATTATTAATTTGTTTTTAATTTTATTTACATTAAAAAAGGATATGAAAAATAAGAAGAATGGAATGAAAAATCTAGGTCACTGTGGCGTATGTGGAATATTTTGTTAACGACTTCTTTGAAATTGGAAAAAGGTGGTAGATACTGAACGCATTATGTATAGGCCAATAACTTAGGCCTTTTAAATAAAACAGAGCATTTAAAATTAATTTTAGAATTAAAACCAGAAACGCTCTCCTGCAGACACAGTTAAAAGTCCAGGTAAGAATAAGTAAATAAAAAAAAAAAAAACCATCACTGAGGCGCATTTACCATTTTAAATGACAACATTTTTTCTAAAAATTTCAAAACTTAAATAGATTTTGTTTATAACATGAAAGGAATTTATTCAAAATCGTTAGAAGCATACAGGCCGAGGGATGATAAGAATTCTCCATTATCGTAGGATAAAATTTGATTAAAATCTCTGAAAAAATTCTTGCCCTTTGAAAATATATATTCACGACTGAATCAAGCGCATTTGCGTTTGTAGTTAAAAACTGTAATGTAGCAGCTATGCAGAACTTTTATGTATGATAACATTATGATATTAAAAAAAAAAAAATTTAAAAGTATTATTTTTTTTTCCAAAAAATTATTTTCAATATTTTTAAATCCAATACTGTTTGAACTACTAAAAAGCACCCAGATAGCAAAATTATAACAAAATTGGGTCATTCATTAAGAAGCCTTACATGAATAATTCAAAAATAAGGCAGTTTTTTCAAAAAAAAACATCAAAACCCTATTTCCGCAATGCGAAGTTTTTTTGGAAAAAAACCAGAAATGCAGTTTTCTTACAACTACTATGGTTAGTACAGGTACAACGTACTTAAATAATCGTATGGCAGCTTCCAGTTCTAGTAGAGCTAAATCAAAAATTCGAATTTCTTCTCTATGGACCTACATGCAAATGTTGTGTATCGAATTTGAAGTAAATAGGACCACCGGTTTAGCTAAAATTACAGTGGACGCTTGGACCAACAAACAATTGTAATTACAACTCTTTTCTACACAAAACCCATACTCGTCCTATAATAGAGCAATTAAAAATCAAAAAATTGTAACGGACTGAAAAACAATATCAGAATCCAGCCATTAACCGACCCATGTTACGAATAGAAAACACCTTGGAAAATTTTGATGCAAATTTCTTATGAGCTCTGCCATCCCAAGAAAGTATAGAAAGAGAATTGCATATTTTGGGTCTTGCATTAATACAAACGAATTTAGTATGAATGAAGATTTTAAGCTGGGTTTATTCTTCTAGGAGTAGGAGTTTTGGGATTAATTTAAAGTTGGCAAATTTTGTTAACTATTACCTTCTAGAGTTCAACCATTTGCCCTAACGATATGCACAAATATTATGGCTAAAAAAAAAATTGAACTCAAAATTTAATTTAAAAATTCTAACGTATCAAAAATTCAAGTCTAATAAAAATTTCGGGAAGCTCTATTCTGCATGGTGACAATATTCCCCTAATAATTGCTTTGTTCCGTACTTGGAACGTGATGATTCAAACAATATATATATAGAAACGGGAATTTCGTGCAGGATATCAAACTTATAAACCCCATAGCAAGCAAAAGCACGGAATTTTACTTCAAATTGCGGGATATTTGAGAATTGCATTCACAATTTGTGTCAGGTTTTAGAGGAGGTGAACTCTGCTACTATTCTCATGCACATCAAACGCACACACAAACTATATGACACAATGGAAATGCATCACGAATAAATTTGATTTTTTTTGTTTTGTTTCAGGAGGCAGGATATGTCTCTCCAAAGGATATGCAAAAAAAAAAATATTATTATTCTTTTTTTTTTTTGGTTATTTTTATATTTTGTATAATAAAATTGTTCAATGTGATTTTATAGTGCATATACATTGTTTTTCATCTTGAATTTTAATTTATGTCAAATGGTTGTACGAAAATGTTATATTTGGCATTTGAAATACATTCAAATAGGTATGCCACTCGTGATGTTTAAAAATGATTTATTTATTATAATTTTTTTTTTTTAGTGTTGCACTAATAGTTTCTGATTAAAATTTTATGAGATTTATGAACAAGCACATACACAATTTATGGCAAGTAATTTAGCAGATATTAATTTATTATGTCCACCGAAGAAAAAATACGTCTCGGTTTTTTGTTAAAATACAATTTTTAATATTTTTGGAGATCTGGCGATCTAATTTCAGCTAATTTCACCTAATATAATAATATAATTGGAGATATCTACCACTAGTCCCTGTAGAGTAAGTTCAAAATTAAGTGATTTCTATCACAGATTAAAATAACGGGCATTATTTAATCTGTGGTAGACTGTGATAGTAGGTTTTACTTTTGTTGTTCAAGTAGTGTTTTTAATTTATTTTTCTGTTTTAATTCATTTGTTATTTTATAAATTGTTTAAATTAATTAAATAAAATGAAAACTTAAAAAATACGAATTCGATATAAGAAATAAATAAATATTAATGTCCCTGAGGAAGCTGGAAAGAAACCACGTGAAACGTAGGGTAAAATATGAATTATTTTTTTTAGTTAATTGCATACAAACTTCATTGATCATAAAAGCCCCACTTCACTTAATACAACTATAAGTTCTAATACATGATCAACTAACATAACAAATAGGAGAAGTCAATTTTTTTAAGCGTCACAATGTAGTTTTTTTTTGTATTTAAATGATTTTTATGTACCTATACTCTATTCAACACCACCGATGTTGGGAAGTCTGTAATTTTCAGTTCCCAATTGAAAAAAAACATAATTCATTTAGTCATTCTCTGAATGTTTACTACGCCACATGACGTAGGTATCAATACCGCTTTCGATTTTTTGGATTCATATTTTTTTTAGAAAAAAAAAAAAAAAAATTAAATTAAAATTCCGATGAATAACATTAAGCTTTTAAATTTCTATACGTAACTTTTTTTTGTGATTTTCAATCATTAAGGAATAAATCCAATAAAAAATAATAAATAATTTAAAGAAAAAGGTAAAAAAAAGTTTTTCCAGCTAAATATATTAATTTATTAATTAAAAACTTTGTGGGCTTCAGGTCTATGTTCTTTTTTTATATTTTAAATATGTATATCACAAAAAAAAATTATTTTATACTAGCAGGCCCGTGCTCGCCTTGCTTCGCATGTTTAAATAACTTTATGATTGTAAAATAATACTTGAATATCTGATATTTCAAACAATTTAGCCCTTTTTTTTATATAATTTAACTATTTTTTCTTGTTGATTTTGAGAAAAAAAGTAGCCTATGTCCATCCTCTACCAATTCTCATTGCAATCAATCAGGTATTTTCAGAGATTAAGAGCAACAAACAAACAGACAAACAAACTTTCACATTTATGATATTAATAGGATTTATTTATCAACTGATGTTTATTAAAACGTGTTCAAGTGTTAAAATACCAGTTTTTTTGTAGCTCATTCTAAATCTATCTACCTATTAAAACTTCGTTTAACAGACACAAATTTTTTTAACATTTGTCTGTGTATACATTTTTGTGTAAGAAAAGTGTAGATTCGATTCTACTTTATCTTTTAAAATTTTAGAGTTGTAGCTTTTTGCAGACTTTAAAAATAAGGGAATTCCTAAAATCTTTAGCTTATGCAAAGAAAATCAGTTGAATTGCCTAAGTCTATACACACATACAGACTTTCAAAACTCGTATTTTGTATTGCAAATACTATGGCGTAATGGTTAGTGCGTTGGACTGTCATGCCAGAGGTCTGGGTTCAACACCAGCCGCTTCCACCTTAAGTATTTTTCGGAGCTACTACCTCTTGCGAGGAAGTGACAAATCCTCCAAGAGTATCTCTTGTCACAGAAAAGTGCCACTCACCTTAGCCCTTCGAAAACGGCAATAAACTGTAGGTCCCCTCCATTCCGGCAGACACGCACACGGGAATGGTTGAGAGTTGTGAGTCACTAGGCCCTGGTTCTTCATGAGCTGTTTGTGGCACCAAATCTATTTTATAAATACCAAAATTGCAGTTTAAGTATAGATTTTTCTAGATAAACCTACTCAAAATAAGTCATCATTTATAATAAGGCTATTATGAATGTCAAAGGGATACATTTTTTGTAACGAAGCAAACAAAAAAGTAGGTATTTATTGATTTATTAACACAAACTTTAAACCCTTAGGAGACCTTATATCTTGAATCTTCTTCATAAATACAAATTAAATAGCCCTAAAGTTGTTTTTTTCTGAAAAAAACTTTCCAACTCTTTTGCCCCAAGGACCAGTTATTTTAATAGCAAATTTATCCCATCAGCTCAAAAACTTTCATCTGTAAAAGGTAATTTGCGTCTTTGCAGACAATACTTCAGATAACAATTCAATATGAATCATAGTCAAGTAAGCAAAAAAAAAGATTTAACAAATCTAATAACCAACTCGTTTCATCACATTTTATGCTATTACATTATAATACAAGAAACATAAAAGTTGAAATCATTCAATTCAAAGGCTCTGTCACAACAAATTCAATATCAGGAATATCCCATACGAAATTGGTATACTATATTGAAAAAGGAAACTTACCAACAATGTTCAGATAGACCGAGTGTCCTATCGGAGGAGTCGTCGATATTTGACATTCGTAGATGCCTGAGTCCTTTCTCTGTGCATAACGTATTCGAAGTGTCCAGTCCTCTGCGTGCGGTGAGTGCATGGCTTCAAATCGTTGATCTGAAGTATATGTGTAACGGCCAACTGTGAGCAGGTGAATATCACGATGTCGTACCCAAGAGACCTGAAACGAATAAAAACCAACAACAGGAAATTTATTAGTTTTACAGGACAAAGAAATAGAGAGGACTTTTTGATAAAAAAGAAAGGGCTTCAACTCTTTGTATAGACAGAGGCAGCTTGTTGAGGATTGATTCAATGCAAAGAGTTCATGATTTTTATTTTGAAGATATTATTGTTGATTTCATAAGTAAGAGTGCCTTCTTATTATAAAAAAATGGTTGACTTATTTTTAGGTTAGTATTAGTAACGTACAAAATAAAGTTGATGTTGTAAAACACATAATAAAATTTATGTCAAGAGGAAATTAGTCCATCTGATGCTAAGGGTTAAGCTTAATGTAGGCCTGGACTCTGGACGCACATGGGCGAACAAACACACCGACAAACACACCGGCAAACAGACCGGAATGGTAACCAAAATAAGTTTGGTGCACAAAAAAAATACCCTTGGTAGATCGCCCATGCGGCACCTACCAAACATATGTCATATGTGCTATAACGTGAACTAACGATATGGGAAATACGCGGAAGGGATGTCCTTTTTCAAACCCTTTCGAATGAGATAACAATGACACTTCTTATATATCCGAAGAAGTTGAGCTCAAATTAATTTGAGTACTCCTATCCTAATTTAGCTGCAATTTACCCCAAATGCGATGACTCATCGCACCTGAAACTATAATCTTTGCGCAATCTTTATCTATCGATTGGTATATGTATGATGTCTGTAGTGCAAACAGTCACTAAGCAGTAGGGCGCGAGCGGTACATGTTTTCGTGACGGTCCTCTTTTCGCTACATCACACCCAACCGTCCGAGAAAGACATGTAATCCATGTCAAAAAACAGCGTCTATAAATAATTTTTCCAAATTATGGTTTTGTGGTTCTTAAGAAAAATTAATGGCTGCTTTAATGAATAAACCAGTTTTGGTTGTTTCTGAAGTCTTAGAGATTTGCACAATCTGAGAAAAATGGCAGCTAACTAATTTTTGATATATCAAAAACGGACGGAATCCCATCGCATAAAGGGTGCCGGTCGTTCGGACGAAAATCGTTTCGCAAATCTTAGTTCGCAATATTTGTTTCGCAAATTTTTATATTGTCTTTGATTCAAGCCACAAAACGATCATTTCGCAATAATCTGGCCGTTTTATTTTCTTGCCGTTTTGTTAACTCGCCGATATGTTAAGCAAAATGGCACTGGCTTTTATTTTTAAGTGTAGGTTTCGAATATTTAAGGTGTCTTTTTTTTCTTCTTTTCGACGAAAGTATTTATCACACTAAAAACATAAATAATAAAAAAAGAGCCAAGTTCTCCATGTATACAAAAAACCTTTATGTAACAAGTCAGTCGTAAAAAGTAATGAGATCTAAAAGTTTGCCAAGTTCTAAGTTTATGAAGGTTCTGATATCTGATCCAAACAAAAAGTAAGTTTGTCAAATAGCGGATACAAAGTGTTGGTTGCTCGGAGTCATGTATTTAAGTTTTTTTAAATCTCAATATAAAAATAAAAAAGGCCTTATTTACTTTCAAAGGTGGATAAAGCCGATAAAGTCATAAAATGGAGAGACATTAAAAAAAAAAAACTAAAAATTAGAAAATGGACCTAAGCGCTAAGCCTTAAAATTTTTTAAGAAAATAGCTAAAAATATCATTTAGTTTTTTTTTTCACTAAATAAATAAATAAATTCAATGGCACAACGGCTCATGAAGGACCAGGGCCTATAGTGACTCTCAACTATTCGTGTGTGCGTGGTTGCAGGAATGGAGGGGATCTATACAGTTTATTTCCGAATCGCGAACGACTAAGGTGAGCGGCACTTTTCTATGACAAGAGACACTCTTGGAGGATTTGTCACTTTCTCGCAAGAGGCAGTAACCCTAAAAAAAACTTAAGGTGGAAGCGGCTGGTATTGAACCCAGACCTATGGCATGACAGTCCAACATACTAACCATTACGCCACGGGCTACTACAAGTTTTTGTTTTTCTCTAATCTGTATATAAATAGGCTTAAAAAAAGTTTGTGGTACCTACCATTTTCTCAAAAAGTATTTGACCGATTTCGATAAATTTTATATAGTTGGAAAGCCACAATTGCGGAGATGTGCAGAATATACTTGAGACACGGATTTACAAACTGTGGGTCATTTTTGTTTGTTTGTGAAATTGAAAGTGTCGAATTTCGATACAGGACGATACTAGTTATTATAAATTGACCGACCGATATCTTGTTAAAAAAAATAATTTGAAATATGAGTTTGCCATCCTACACCCCTCCCCCCCCCCTCCAATCGAAATCCTGCGTACGCCCTTGAAGTTCTTGTTCTTTCATTCAAACCTAAAATAATAATATGATGGTGCGAAAGCTTTGCAGCCTACACTGCGCATTTTTATCACAAAAAAAAAACCTTTCAATTTTTATTTAATTTGCAATTTTTTTATAAAATTATTTTTATTGGAGTGCCAACTTTTCTTTTATAAATCTTTCAACTTAAATAGATATTGGAAACTTATTATCCAGCAGTATATTTTACTTCAGAAATACTCCTATTTGAGTTTCGTTTCAGCAAATGGGCTTAAATGAAACAAATTAATCAATTTTTTTTTATAACAAAATATTTTCCTTAAATCAAAATCCAATGAAAGAGAAAATCTTTGCCGCAACCTTATTTTCAGAATTACTATACCTATATGATTGTTTGTGATTCGATTTTCTTGAAAATGACTTTGCAAATTGAAATTGCTATTGACTCCATTTACTCAGCAAATTCACGCTCAAATTGTTGTTAAGCTTTTTCGAGTAAAGGTATACGTATTATCGTTCCAATTTACCTTCGTGATTCTAGATTTTTATTTATATTCACACAATTCAACGCTTTAGAATTAAGGAATTTGTATGCAAAGAAGTCAATATAGGTTTTTCGAACATTTGGTAACGTTTTGGTTGATGGATTTGGGGTTCTCGGTTTGAAATAAAATCAATTGAAAACTATGAGCTTGCAAATTAGAAGCGATTTTAGAATATCCTACCACTCTGAGTTGGGATATTGATTCACTGTTAAGAACAGAGTGTGGGATTTTCTAAACTATTGTCAATTCTAACAAAAGGTAGGTTCTGTTTTTTCTATATATAAAGTTTCTTAGATTCAAATGACAATAGACCTTACAGACTTGTTGTTAAAATATTTGTTTTTTTGTTTTTTGTTTAAGTTTCAAATACGTATATTTAAAATTTCGTTCTACAAAAATTCCAAACTTGTGCAATTGTAAAGCATGTTGAGTCGATCAATCAAAAAAAAAAAAAAAAACAAATAAATAAAAAACCAATCATATTGGTCCATTAAACTAAAGAAGTGTCGAAATAAGAAGTCAATTCATCGAATAATATAACACTTTCTACCTTCCCGTGAAAAATGTGTTGAATTATTGTTTCATAAAATCTTGGGACTGATTTATTTTTTATTTTTTTAACCTCTTCGCCCTCTGAGGGGTTGTACACGAGCGTGATGAAAACATCCTTCATCTACTAACCAGAAAAACGAACAAAGGTTCGTTGCTTTCAAAAAAAAGTTCCTGTTTTCATTATTCATCCTGGAGGTAATTGTAAATCTTTGATTGATTATTGCTTCAGATTTCTATATACAATTCCAAAGCCGACTGCGACTCCCATATGCGACTGCCCCACGTATCACAAAGCACATTAATCAAACACATATACTCCTTTCTTGCGTCACTCACCACTGTGGCATTGTGAAATGTGAAACGTTTGTTGGAGCTTGCAGCCCACCCCAACAAAAAATGTTTTTATTTTTATTCTCAGGGTCGAAGAACAAAAAAATAACAAACACTTTGTATGTTACTCCCATGAGGCTTGTTATCCCTTTTTTGATTTCTGTTTGAGTTTCCTGCTTTCTAAAAAGGTAAACCCCACACTGGAAATGTATGTAGGTAGGGGAGAAACAAAGTGCCAGGTATCAACATTTAGTTCTGCCATATCTTATACCTATACATATATGTACATATAAGAAAGGACCTATGAGGTCGTATGTCTTCGTCAGGTTTAGATTTACGAATCTCTTTGATTGCTTAAAGTTGTCTCACAGAAAAACGTTGATGGGGGCTATAGAAATAAAGTGCACTTCATGGGGGCATTATTTTTCGTTGCCTAGACAATGTTTTATTTGTTTTGCAAATCTGGTCACCTTTTATGTTGACAATCAGTTACAGAAAACGTGTTAGAAAACTAGCTCATCTTTTATGAATGTATTTTTTTTGTCTTATAATTTGTTTCCAATAAGTGATAAAAATTAACTACCTATGTACATATATAATATGCATGTGTAGGTACATACATATACAAATACATATGTATGCGGAAACTTTTTATATTTGCAAAAAAAAAAAAGAACTCGAAAACTGAATCAAACTAGGCATTAAGATGATAGGAAAGACAAAAAAAGTATGGGTCTTCTTAAGTTCCGTGATCTGGTATTATGTGTTAGTGACTACATGAAATTTAGTCCTAAATGGAAAATGACCCCAAACAAAAAATGAAAACTGGGCTCAAAAATTTAAACGAAAAGCAATAACAACAAAAATTGACAAAATTTTGTGAATTAATGTAATTTTTCATTGTTTTGATGCCTCTTTTCATGTTTTACTTTGGGGTTAAATTTCACTATGAAAAACGGCCCTACTTTTATTTATTGCTGTTGCTTTATGTTGGTACATACATACATATATATTTTTGGGGCTTTATAAAAATAAATTGGCACAACAGCTCATGAAGAACTAGGTGTGACTTACAACTCTCAACCATTCCTGTGTGCCTGTCTGCAGGAATGGAGGGGACCTACAGTTTACTGCCGAATCCGAACGGCTAACGAGCGGAACTTTTCTGTGACAGGAGATACTCTTGGAGGATTTGTCAATTCCTCGCAAGAGGCAGTAGCCGTTTTTCTTTTAAATAAATAGGTGGCGAGGCTGGGGATCGAACCTTAGACCTCCGGCATGACAGTCCATCGCACTAACCATCACGCCACGGCTACTCGCTTTATATCTACACTAATTTTTTAAGATTCGACTTTTAGTAGGGGAAAGTGGGGTTAAAAGTAACACTTTTTACTAAAATTGATGCTGTTCCTAAGATTTTAAAAATAAGTCAGCCACTCATTCTTCAGTTGAAAGAGCAACATTTCAGCTACAAAATCCAACAAAAAAGCCAATAAAATATTGGTCAGAATTTGTAAAAATATATCATTTACACAAAAAACCGTGTTGTTACGACTTACTCCATAAGGTAAGTAAGTAAGGGGTAAGTTGTAACATAGACTGGGGTAAATTTTAACAAAAATTGTATATTCTTTTTTTCAGAAAACTATCAATTTATAAAAAAAGATAAACAACAAAAAATATAGCACATTCACCAATAAATATTAAAGTTTAAAAATTATTATATTTATTCACCAATTAAATTAATTAATTAATTTTTAATGCACTTAAAAAAAAAACAAAATCACTATTAATTTTTTTGAAGAAAAAAAATTGAATTAAGTCACATAATGATTAGAAATGTAATAATTAATTAATATTCCAAAACGAATATTGAATATAAATGCGTTCAAATTTAACTAAATACAAAGTCAAAAAAACACATTGAGACCCCTTTTCTCATCAATCTTTTGTTGACGATCATATCCATCATATGAACTTTTTTCTTTATATCTAAAAAATACAAACATCAAAAACCATTTTCCATAGTCTTGCTTATGTGCTTGAAAATATGAACAAAGTGTGTTTTTGTGTGTTAGCCCCACCATGAAATTTAACAAAAATGACTCAATTTTAAAAAAAAATAACGAAAACCATGCATAGTTTAGAAATAAACATAGTTACATACATAAACTTAACCAAAACATAAATACGTATTTACAAAATAGCTAGGACTGTATTTCTTCCGAGTGAAGAGGAATACCAAAAATACAGAGAAAAAATATATTTACAAACGTATCAATTTTGGGTCCTCATAACTTTTCATTTTGATATCCAATTCACAGCTAAAGTACACCATGACGTTAGCTTTGAAGTAGACGAACAATTTTCTCCTTCACACGTTTTTTTAATTTTCAGGGAAACCTTTCATTTTTAAGGTGCCGTGAACTAAGTACCCAGGAACTAAATCCACCGAAGGTGTTAGTTCCCACTAGGCGGGAACAAAAACCACTTTTTGAAAGTGGTTTTTATTCCGATCCATTTTTTTTTTTTTTAAATGGGTGGTTTTAGTTCCCGTCAAATCTATAATCTTTTCCTTTCAAAAATTAAAAAAGCTTGCTTCCACAAATACAGTGCTAGCACCCAGCATTATGGCGTATAAATAGTAAAGTGCGTATGGCTGGTATGCTGCCTCCCTGAAACCCCTGTTCTTTACTTCTAGCCCCGCTCTCCCCTACAAGATTTTTTTTTTTTTTTTAATTGTGTAAAATTATTGAGTTCAATTAAAGTCCTTTCAATTAATATGGCAGAGGCTAAATTTATTTCGTCATTATCATTTGTAATTCAATTATCTCGCAGCAATATACCAGTATCTGTTTCTCGTATATACTTAATATAATACAGTAACTATACGCAATACACATCCATCCACCTTATTGCAATGCAAATTCAATGCATATTAATTGGGAAGCAATGGCCGTTCTGCTCTTCATTTCCTCCTTTAAAACTTTCATCTTAATTAGCAATATACTATGTATTGTATATGTGTATCTACCTTACCTTAAGTTAGTTCCCAGTTCAGTAATAAGGTTTCGTGAAGGTGAACATAATGCACTACAGGATAATGCAGATACAAAAACCTCCAATTAAAAGCAAATGTTATGCGATTTAACATAAGCATTTTTAAATATTATCTATTTTATTAATTTTACTTGTGATACATACATAAATGTATCTTCTGTCTATACATTAAATAATAGATCGTAATTCATTCGCTTGTCTCACCTTCTTAAAATGTATGAAGGTATATTGAGCATCCTGTCTTCCGAAAACAACCCATCGCTATCGTATACATAAGATACTTAATTTAGTCCACTCATCTTGAGGGTTCTTTAAAAATTGCTTGCAATTTCAGGATATCGATAAAAATCAAGAACGAAGTAATCAGCAATTGAGGGATGTGAGCCTCCTGTAGAAACACAATATACCACATGATCATAAAGTAAGAGACCTGAAAATCAAAACACATTTAAGGTAATGTGGGATAGGAGCTAAATTTTCATTTATAAAATGTTAAAGTACTTATACACTTTTCCAATTAAAAGAATTCTGGAAATGAAGTGCGTGAACAAAGTTCTAATTCTAATAATAGTTATAGAAAAATCGATGAGACAGCAACACATAGCTGGATAGTTCTTTTTCCCATTTCACAAAATAAATCCTTTTCCGACCCCTGGGGTTTTAGTGTGCCGTAACTATATAGTCGCTGTCGGAGATGGCAATTAAATTAACATAAGCCCTATGAGAAAAGGACATATTATACACGATGTATATCTAGGTATACATCATGCAGGTGTGTATATACATATGTCTACGTGCTGAAGATTGACGCTCCGAAGACCAACAGGGCTGTTTTATCCATGAAATACATTTCCATTAGAGAGCAATCAATGTTGGTAAACCTATAACTTCGGGCGTATCATTGATATCTCATCTCACAGATTGAGGTCCTTGTGTTTTGTGTGGTGGGGCGTGGGGCGTGAGACGTGCAAGACTCGGTGTATGCTGGTGGTGCTGTAGATATGCGTACAGGTGCGCGTGTAGGTGTTGCTAGGAAGCTTCTTGAATTAATGTCGACATTATCATAGATTGAAAACCAAGTTTATTATATCGCAGCCAACGAAGTGCAGATGAATATCCTACTCGTAGGATAGATTGTGGGAGGCTGATGGTAAAAATGACTGGATGCTTTGTCTTCACTTCTTTAATCAAGGCTAATGACAACTCTGACAGATACATACTGATGTGAATGAACCAAAAGCTAAGCCTTATACAATATTAGATATTTGAATGTTCTCATAATTGTTGAGCATTAAATTGCGATGGCCAAGACGATATTCTAGAAATTTCATGATTAAACATTCAAGTCCTTTGTACACATACCTAGTTCGAATGAGAATTTCCTTGGAATGAGTTTCTCTATATTCTAAATTATAATTAAGTTTCAAAAAGGATTAACAATGACCTTTGGAGACCAAGTAGTTATAATCTTCAAAGCTATTTTGCCATTATGGTGATGTGGTGAGATTTAATCTTGAATCTGGGGTCTGGGCTCACAATGACGTCCGGAAGGCCCAAACTTGTTTTTCTTATTCTTCTTCTACGATTTCAGCTATTAAAATCTCTGAGATATTTGCCAAATAATATTAAAAGGATTAGAATATATCCCGCTTGTTTTATTCGAATTTTTTTTTTTGCGAAAATCCGTTGATTTATATGTAGGATACGATATTTTTAAAGTCCAATTAGCGATATTTTTCTAGTTGTTTATGATACTGGATATGGAACACATTACCTTATTTGCCTTGATTTAAATAAAAAATTAAAAAGATTATTTCAATAAATCCTGTTCCTTGCAATTTGTTGTTTCCCTTACGCACTTTAATTGCCTACTATTGCTTCAAATAAAGGATATGTATATGCCTCACTGTGTGAATATTTTTGAATAATTTAATATTTTATTTATATTTAATTTTGTTAAGGGTTTTTGATGCGTTGCATTGAAATCACATCCCAGAATCACTCTAGAGCAGTGTTTTCCAATCTTTTTTGTACTTTGCCCCACCAAAATATTTTCAAAATCCTCATGCCCCCTAAAATTATAATGTTGATACCTGAACAATTTTTAACATAAAAAAATCTGAAATGTAAAATAAAAATAAAACGGCTGATATTAGAAATAAATCCATAGAAAAAAGTAAACATAATAAGTTTGTTTTCGAGATGATGTAGGACAGAAGTTCAAGTACAAAATAATTTAATAACTATGTAATATTTATTATTTAAAATTAATGAGATCCTTCAAATAGTTTTATGTCGGGTTCAAATTTAGAGAGCTTCTGTCTCAAGTAACCTCGTTTTGTTACATAAAATTTTTTTTTTCTTTATCAGCAAGTCATTTATGGCACTAAATTCGCATTCAGCTAAATATGAAGATATGGTAAAAGCTTGCATATTGGGGTATTTGATTTAGGTTTCCTCACAAAGCCATGCCATTGCTCCTTTTATATGTATTTCCGGGAGTTATTCTTGATACTGTTTATTTGAAATATCAAAATGATTGACAATTATTACATCTATTGTGGTATCGGTCACTTCAAATTTTTACAAATGCAGTAAAGGTAACGGAACCACGGTCATCTGAAATGAATACTGGCGAACTCTTGCTTGAACAACCACTCATCAGAAAACTCGTCAGAAATATATCTTCAAACTGGAAACACAAGAAGTATAAATTTTTAGGACAGATCAGATATGTGTAATGGAGCATAATTTTATATTGCCCCCCCCTTATTTGTGGGTTATTTGTTTAAGGATAATTTTTTGTAAAACCAAAAATGCAGTAGATTTGATTTAAAGGCGGTAGATTTATTTTGAGAAAAAAATGCAGTATAGATCTACAGCAATTGCAGAAAATTGTCAACCCTGCCAAGAGTATCTCTTGTCATAGAAAAGTGGTGCCGCTCACATTAGCCGTTCGGATTCGGCAATAAACTGTAGGTCCCCTCCATTCCTGCAAACGCGCACACAGGAATGGTTAAGAGTTGTAAGTCATTGGGCCCTGGTGCCAACAAGTTTATTTTTTTTAATATCAAATTTTGGTTCAAGTTTGTAACACACTTATGTACATATACATATGTATTTATCATGAGTTTTAAAAATTAAATTTATTTTATATAAAATTGAGATCGTATTCTAATATTGCATATACATAATTTCAATTTTGATTAGAAATTTGTTTTGGTCTACCATAAGTGCGCAACTTAAGAAAAAAGGAAATAAAATTTTTGTACTTCATGAAGTTTACTTTATTTTCTCCATGGATTCCAGCCCAGTATAGTATAACAACAAACAAAATGTCAATTTCCTACTTAATTTCGTCACACAAAATTTTGTATATAAAAAAGTTAGTATTCGTACCATATACTTACATATACATAGTCTTCTTCTTAAAAATATACATACAATCAATATTCCAATCCCATAGAAAATATTTGCTAATTCCACCATCGCACCGGCAGTAACCAGTAAGCCTTAAAGAAACTTCAAAAACAACTTTGACAAAACCAACAGAATACAAAAAGAAAAACAAAAATAAGAAGTAAACATTTTAGTATATGTATGTATATATATCTGCTCTTCCAATGTCGTCAACTACTAAGCGATGTAAACGACATAAGATGTAGCCAAACTTTATCACGAATGGCATCTGAAGGATTCCGCATAAAACCAAATTCAACACGAAAACAAATCACACACAGAGCCGAGAGTCGACCAACCACATCTTTGGCCTCGACGCAAAACATAATCACAAAGGATCCTCTCTTTCTTATTATAACTATGTTCTTTAGGATTTCCATATTATCCGATTAAGGCTTTCCATAGAACTCACGAGCCGTGAGTAATAATACCTAGCAAAGTTTTTTGTAGATGCAAAATGTCTTTGAAGGACGACACAGCAGCCAGGAGGCCCTTCGACTTAAACTTGCGGTCACGATGATGGTTTTGGCCAATTTAATCTACACAAAATTTGTATAGACAAATTTCAAAATATGTATTTCTTCAACCTAGCTGTCAATTATTTATTGGAGCACTTCAAGAAAAAGTGCCTTTGTTGTCACCATACCACCTGGGAGGGTTTTGCTTTTTATTTATTTTTCCCAGAGATGAGAAATGAATAAATAGACGGTAATTTAAAATTTTCACGTAATACATATAAAGTAAAGATCTACAAAAGGTGGGGTAAGAGTTTCTTCTTTTAATGATTTACGTTCTTTTGGAAAGATATATATGCGCGAGTAGGAATAACGATTGAAGTAGGAAAGGCCAATGGACACGGAGAGTTGCTGGAGATGATTAATGTTATTTTCAAAATTATTATCATAATGCCTTCATTCATAATAATAATGAATGGATCATGGAGTATTTGTATAACATTTCATAAAAGTGTCAAAAACATTTACCAACTATCATTCAAGGAGACCTTCATTGTTTAGGTATAAGAGGTGTTGATTTTGATATCATATAGAATAGAATGAGAGGCCAGCCAAAGTTTTTTTTCTTAATATAATTTGGACGCACATAATTAAAATCATCAAAGTTGATGAGTCTTGCTGTTGTATTTTCAAGATCTTAATAAAAACTTTACAAAAGTTATTTAATATTGAATATTTTATGTAGAATACTAGCGGAGCCCGGCGAACGCTGTATCGCCCTCACAGTCATATTGTTGGTGTATTTGTTCCAGGTGCTATTCATGCTTTCATGGCGTTGTTCCTCCCCTTACATTATAAATAACCATAAAATTTTGTATTTTTAAAGTAATCATCTAAGTATAACATTTCAAAGAAAAAAGAATTTTCAAAATCGGCCCGTGGTTTCTGAGATTTATGTGAAAATGCATGTGAACTCCTGCAACTAATTGGCAAACTGTAAGACCTATTTTAAACAAACAACGCGAGCACTCTTGGACTACTAACTAAGATTTCCATTAATTTTTAGCAAAATCTGAACGTGTTTTTTGAAATCAGTCCGAACATACAAGCACTGCTGCATTGTTGGAGAAAGGAGAACTAACTGCTAAACAAATTTTGACCAACACTGAAAAAAAAACGCAATATCAAGATAACATTTTCATAATATCAATTCCATATTTTTCATTTTCCATATCACCTCGCCACCTATTTATTTAAAAGAAAAAAACGGCTACTGCCTCTTGCGAGGAATTGACAAATCCTCCAAGGGTATCTCCTATCACAGAAAAGTGCCGCTCGTTAGCCGTTCGGATTCGGCAATAAACTGTAGGTCCCCTCCATTCCTGTAGACACGCACACAGGAATGGTTGAGAGTTGTAAGTCACTAGGCCCTAGTTCTTCATGAGCTGTTGTGCCATCAAATTTATTTATTTATTTTTTATATTAAATTAATACTTTTAATGTAACGCTAATATTATGTTTGTTATATTGATATTAAAAGTGTTACTTTAATAAGATTGGTTTTAACATTTAATATAAATTCTCTAGGTTGATAATTCTTACTATTAGAATATCATTAAAAAATATTAATCTGATATTTTTATGTCAACACTGATGTCCTGAATGTTGAATTGATATAATTTTATGTAAAAATTATGAAAATGGCAAATTATTTTAATATTTTACTAATATCAAATATATGTTATTATATCAATTTATCAATAAATTGTTAAAAATGTTGTATTAATGATATTAAAATATCACACAAATATTTTCAAAATCAGCTTGGTACAATTTGTTTGATATTATAATATCAATTTAACATTTTAAAATATGGTGGCATTGAATCATAAACCAGAAAGTTATCAGTTTTCAACGTCTGCCTTCCGTATTGCGAATTAGCCTAGTTGAAGTGTATTGGGCCGATAATGAATTTTATGCTTAAGTTAGATTTAAGGCCGAAAGGAATTAGAATTAATTATTATAGTTTAACTTAGAGCGCCCGCATAGGGCCAGTAAGTTAGTTGTAAGTTATTGATAAGTAGGCTAGTTTTTATGAATTTTTGTCTAGCTTTAAGATAGTTATAAGTTTAATAAAAAATAAAAATGAATTTAAAAAAAAAAATAAAAAAGTGTATTGGGCTCGTAAGCGGAAGACACAGGTTCGATTCTCATCAGAAAATTTTCAAGTAAGTAAAATATAATTTTTTTCAATTTAAATAAAACTCTTAATATTTCAGAATAAAAGGGAAAGGAACTTACAAAACCACTGTGGTGTTCAATAGGAAAATAAAACCTAAAAACTAATACAATAAAATTCAAATCAAACCCCTACAAATGCACGGAGTTTTTTTTTTTTTTTTTGCTTTCTTCATTTTAATAGTCATATCAAAATAATAATAAATATATGACGTCAGTAGTCAACAGTGGCAGAGTGCGTAGTGCACACAGCTTCGAAGACTGAGCAAATCTGATGCGCGGGTTCAAATACCGCAAAAAGCTATTCCCTGAAGCAACTTGGCTTAACCCTTAACCACCTACCACCTATTTCAGTCCCTTAACCACCTACGTGCGGTCCTGGAGACCGCTAAGACTCTTAACTTTTATTTGAGAGACTCAAATAACGTTGCATATAGTAAAATTTCGCAATATTCTTAAAATCTTCGAAAATTATCTCTTTTAGCACATAAAATGACTATGCTCAAAAAATGAGACCCATTACCAGTTGGAACTTAAAATTTCAAATTCTCACAATTAATTCTTATCAATTAAGGGATCAAACAATAATATAAAAATAAAAAAATTAACACAAAATAAAATCACAATTTTTATGACAGTTACAGACCGTACATTTTTCTTCAAAATGGGCGGAATTTTAGGTCACATCAGGTTCCACGTCACTGCAATCCTCTTCTGGCATATTTTTCTCATCACACATCGCTTGCTGTAGCAATATTTCAATATTTTTGTCACTTATATCTTTGTTGACACTAAAAAACTATACAAAATAAAATCAAAAAAATCACATCACCACCTACTTGCGGTCCCAGAGACCGCTGCCGAAATATTTTAACTAATTTAGCCCAAACGCGTGCACGTTTTAAATCTGTCAGCTCATGAACCGATACTTGTTTATCAGTAAAAAAGGTACGTGGATGCACTCTGTTGCAAAACACGCAAACATTGTAATATTTTGATTTGAAAATTCGTTGCAGTCTCTAAGACCGATGCGGTGGTAGGTTAAATAAAATACACTATTCTGTTTTAGAGCCAACATTTCCTTAATTTACATTATGTTATGCTTGTTTATTTGCATATCTTATTACTTGTAATTTTGATTTTATAAAATTTTTTGATTGATAAGAGTCTTTAAGACTAAAGACGTTCAATAAATTCAAATAACAATGGTAAATCGCATCTCATGAATGATTCCAAAAATGTTCCTTTGTGTGCTTTGTTAAATAAATACCTCAATGCGCCTATGGCACTGCTTTATACCTATCTTTAGCCTGATTACGATAAAAAAAAGAACCTATACGTGTTTTGAATAAAGGATAACCATTGCGCTTCACTTGATAAATGTTTTCTTTAACATCCAAACAGCCAAAGTATTTTCTTTCTCTGGTACCTAACCTACCTACCTAAAGCTGAGTTTTATATATCTATTTATTTCGTTGGGAGGTAGACTGTTATATACGGTATCTTGATTATTATTTTTTTTTTTTTTTTGAAAATAAAGGATGTGCGCCCAAATCAACAACATTCCGGGAATTCAATTGAAAACTCAATTTCCACCTAAATACACATTCACTTTTAACCCATACAGATGGCGTTGGTGTTTTGTTTTCAGACAATCAACTTTTCCCAAAGATATTTTCTTTCCAATTTTTCTTTCTGTTCTTTTAGCAATTTAATCCTTTTTAAATGGAACAAGGAAGTGATTTAAAAACAAACAGAAAGACTAAAAGTTGTCTTAAGGCGTTTTTTTGTGTGTTTTTTTTCTACTTGCTCTATGTTTAAGTTACATTATTTCGAAATTAAATCGAAGGGAAGACAAAAAAAAAAATGGAAACTAACAATAATTATGTCCTTCTTTCTGTCAGTTTGGTTACAACCTTATCGGATAGATCGATTCTCTTCAAACTTGATACCTAGAATTTTTTGGAAGTTCATCGGGATGCTTTTTTTATTTTAATAGGACCAAAAACATATGTCTTTATAAGCTATTAATATAAATCGTTTTTTACTCAAAAATGGATGCACAGAATTTATAGAAAAAAAAAAACAGTTATTTTTTCCAGAGTTTTATTTGATAATGAATTTTCTTTCGATAAATGGTTATCAATGGCAAACTTCCCATAAAAAACATTTTTTGATTTTTGTTTTTCTCAAAAACAGTTCAATTGACTTTTTTATTTTTTTATGGAAAATGTTCGATTTTTATTAAACTTAGCACCAAACCATTTTTTAAACTATCTAGCAAATTTGACTATCACACTAGATAATAATGTTGAACCAATTTAAGCCCAATTTTGTATGAAAAGCTTCTAATAAATTTTAATCCCGTATCATAATATTCAAAGTAACTGTTTTTGGACTTAAACAAAATTATAACACTACAAAAAAATGTTATATTATGTTATACATTTAGTTGTAAGCTTTGGGTTTGTGTAAAAAACGAATCATTCTTTTTGGTCTGAGTTTATTTTAGTGTATCAAACCTAATTTACAAAAAAAAAAAAAAAAAAAAACAAACAAACAGAAAACGCACCCTATGATTTTTAGTTATCCAAACAACAACCGAAACTTCTATTCTCCACATTCACATAAAGATGAACAATTTAAAAATCTTTTTCAGATCTATTTACCTTCGACCTCAGCATTTGCTTCACCGAATCTTCATTTCAAGAGAAGTCACACAACAACAACAACAAAAAAAAATGCAAAATAAATTGACCGAACAAAGTCAATGTTTCCCAACTTCCCAACTGATTTGGGTTTGGGTTTGGGTTTTTCAGGAATAAAGAGGAAGAAGATAGCATTCAATTTAAAAAGGCTCAGTATTCTGATTATTTACACAATATAGATGATTTTTTTTTCCGTAATTTTAAAGCCTTATTATAATTCAAATAAAATTCCTTGAAAAATATTTCAAAGGACCTTCGTATATATGCTATACGGTGTCAACTTGTCATTTATTTAAAAGGTTGAGCCCTTTGTTTAAGCTTTAAAACAAACTTTTCCCAGAACTCAGAGCCTATCGCTTTTTTTTCAAGATTTCTTTTTTTTTTTAAGGTTAGGATTTTGATTCATATATATGTACATAGGTATGTATTCTATAAAAATTTCAACCAGTTATTTGTTATTGATATATTACTTTAGAAAGGAAACCCACTTAATAAGAAGGGTTTGGCTGTTAAAACTTTCAGTTTTTCTGGAAATGGAAAAATTTTTATGTAGTAGGTATCTACTTTTTTAAGTTTTATGTTCAGTATGATATCTTCTGAAAAATTGATTATTTGTTTTTGCTGAGCTGTGATTTTCCATTACTGATGCAGTACATTGCACCCTCCATCTCTCAGGGCTGGACTCAAAGATTTCCTGATCAATAAAGCATTAGTCCATACGGTTTTTTATGAGCCAGCTACATGAGTCGCTGGACCTACTATTATTGTTATTTTTTTTCAGAGTTGAATAATTTTAAAAGGCACATTAAAACACAACGGAACCGAAAATTGGAAAATTCGACCTAAAATTAGAAAATTCCAGCGAAAAAGTATGAAAATCCTGAAAACACCATGAAATTTCAAAATTTGTGATAAACATTTGGTTAAAGATTTTTTTGTTGGATTTGTATTGAGCCAGATAAACACACTACGGAATTTTCTCAAAAACTTAAAGACATTTTAGCATCCGGTTTTTTTTTTTTCAAAATTTCGAGTTTGGAAATTAATTTTTCAAAAACTATTCACTAACACAACTTAATTTAATATGAAAATCAAAGAAGAGATTTCTGGCTTTCCAAAAAGGTATAGCATATGGCATTTTAAATTGTACCGTTGTTTTAAATATTTTTGTTTCTGGTTTAAGTCAATTTTTTAGAAAATTGCCCCTTCTGTCTTAACGGGGAGAAATAGCCCCCCCCCCCACTCACAAACGATTTTTTTCTTGTCTTAACCCAACCTACTCGCTCCAGCAGTTTGGTGCATCTTATACCGATCACCCTGTATATTACAAAATACTTTTTTTTTAAATTAAAAGGCGATTTTAAATTTTTTTCATAAATTAAAATAATTTAGTCAAAGTTGACCTATTAGTCTAACATCCCGTCATAGAAAGAAGTATACAGTTTTGTGCGTAGTGTCCAAGCAAACATTTTGGGCTAGGGTTGCCTGGCGTAAAGTGGTCAAGGCATAGGGTTGCCACGCTTTAAAAGCCATTTTTTCGGGTTTTGACAATTATATGTGACACAGCTCAGATGGTATGTCTTAAGGGCATAAACAAAATACCATATAAAGGGACATTTTATTTAAAAAGAAAATTTAAAATACGTGATTCTTTAAAACTCTCAAATTTCAATAGGGTAAATCCTCTTCTCTTGCGAGGAAGTGAAAAATCCTCCAATAGTGTCTCTTGTCATAAAAGTGCCGCTTACCTTAGCCGTTCGGATTCGGCAATAAACTGTAGGTCTCCTCCACTCCTGCAGACACGCACACAGGAATGGTTGAAAGTTGTAAGCCGCTAGGCCCTGGTTCTTCAACCAAAACTTTTAGAATTGTTGAACAATATTTTTCGTCCCGCACATGTTTAGAACAAACATTGCAAATTTTGTACTCCTTTACAATGCAATATAGGGTTTTGGAAGATTTTAAACTGGCGCAATTTTCTTATAACAAAATAATAGCGGATATCGGGTTTCAAAGCGCAACAATGGGAGGTAAGACTGCGTCACACCCAACCTCTTTTTTACCTTGAAATTCGACCTTTTGGCCTATGGGAGAAACCATTAAGCGCTTCGTCTGTGGCATAATCCCCTATAAGTCTATATGTATTGGATTTTTTATAAAGGGCATTTTTGGGTCGTGAACTCTTAGCACCCCATATATGGGATATTCGCTAAAAAAGTATGCAGTCTAAAAGGTCAGTAATTGGTTATAAAAGTTCGGGTAGAAAAGAAATTGGTCAGGCTTAGAAAATTTTTGAATCCAAAGTTGTGGTTTTTCAAGGTCACCCGCGAGTTTTGGCACCTCATTTATGGGATATTCGCAAAAAAAAGTAGACCACTTGAAGGGCTACTGGATAGTGATAAAAGGTCAGGTAATTTCAGTAATTGGTCCGGCATAGGTTTTTTCTAATTAATTTTCAAAGTTTTTTTCAAGGTCATTCAAGGTCACATTGTAAGACTTTTAGCACCTCATTTGTGAGATATGCGGGTGGCAAGATTGCATTATTGTTCGATAAATTAGATAATTTAATTTAATTGCTCTTAACAAAATTTAAATGTGATTTTCCATTATATTTACACATGTTTATTGATGTTCGTTCACCGTACAAACTTGATGGAATTAATAACTAGTTTGTTGAAATTTTTAGTTCAGGAAAATATTAATTGGTTTTGAATTTTAGCATCTAACATATTCGTAGATAGGTATACAAGTTCACATTACCTGATTTCCTTTGTTGTCTAATGTAATGCCATTAAATTAGAAATCTCTTAATGTGAGTTAAGTGCATGCCGTTCACTCTAGCCCATTTCCCTCAATGTATAATGCTCTACATCATACGACTAGCAAACAAATTGCACAAATTATTTACATCGAAATCCATAGCAATGAAACAAAACTTTTCTCGCATTAACCTATGCATGAAATGCAGCCAATGTTAAACGTAAAAAATAATAGCAACAATGATTTCCGTTCGCCAACAAACCGATAATAATTATACCATCGACACATTTCCATGCCTCGGCAGACCAAACATTACATTCTGGGCTCAGAAGCGGACCCAGGATCGGAATCGTACCCATCCGTGTTCGCCTTAACAATGAAATTAATATATAAATTTGTTGTTCCGTGCAGTTTGAGCGGAGCCAAAAACAGAATTCGGCTCCATGCCACATGAGTAATTGAAACGATTCGCGATCCATTCCATACAGGTAGGTACATAATGTTCTGGCAAGCAAACCTCAAATGCATGGCCCTTAGGTCATTTGATTGAGTAATGTTGGTATGAGGGGGTATAGGTAGTTTCATTGTGTACGTCGGAGCCAAGCAAATGCTTTTAGGTAACATATCGTCCTTTCAAAATTTAGATCTGTCTACTTTCACAATTTCGACCTTGTTTTTGCAATCAAATTAGCCGAGGCGCGAGATAATTATTATTTTGAAAATTTGCCAAGAGTTAAATCGAGTGTAAATCACATAAAATTGCACGATTAAGGGTGCAGGTTGAAAGTATATGGCCAGGGCAATGGCTAGATTCGAAAAAAAGATTGTGTGTGCCAGAAGTAATGCAATTTAGTAGACTAAAGTAGGTATGTATGTGTTTGTTTCTGCCAATTCAGTCAACCTTACAAAATATAAGCCGGTGCGATGTTAGATACTTTTTTGCCTGCACAATGCTCTTCAAAAAGAAATAAATATTCAACTCTCTCATATGCCCATATTCTTGAATTTTTTTAAAAGTCCGTTTCTCTTCCCTTAATCAAAAAATTTAAACTGTAGGTTGTAAGTATAGCTTACGCTACAATATTTAACCAATTAAAATTTTTTTGTGAAATTTAATTTGCTGGTTATTTCAGCTCTACATTTTTGTTTAGTTATGAGCATGCTTTAAAAGAGAACATTAAAAAAGACAATTTACTTAAACAGTGCTTTGCTATTGTAAATTTATAGCTTGGTCCATTGAGATTCTTAAGTTTTCTTGAGGCACAGACATAAAAAAACTTGTGTTTCTGTTTTTGTAAATTTAAATTTTGACAGTAAGTCACTGAGAACCAGTTGTACAAACGTGATTCAATAGCCGTGTTTTTTATATTTAGTATAGTCAGAAATGTCTAAAAAAAAAATGCACCCGTAGTAGCCTGGTTTTTATATTTCACATTTGGTACATCTGTTAGAATAATTTCAAAAAAAAATATATAAATAGAAAAAAGTTTGCTGCAAATAAAAAGCAAAACAAAAAAAAACTAGAACCAAAAACTAATTTTAAATGCAATCAAACTTCGATAACTTGAACTTTGATAACTCGGCGTTTTGAATTTAATTTTTTTTATAATTTTTTCTCGATAACTCAAACTCTTATAACTCGAATTCCTTTACAACTCGAACAAAATAATGTAAGGTGCATTAGTTAGTCGATATTTCATGGCGAATTTGTGTGTTTTTTTTATTGCATTTTTTCTACTGATGCTTGAAAGGCAGAAGTGCTAAGTCTTCTAATTGGCTAATTTACTTCAGTAGTACTTATATAGAATTTGTGTTATTAAAAAAAAAAAATGCGTATATAAACACTGCCAGGCCACGGGCACAAAAACACTTCCAGCTTTAATGATTAGGAATTCTAATCTGGTTGGATATAGTTCACACTATAGGTATATTCATCATGAAATCTATGTAAGATGAACTGAACTTGGTAGAGATTGTGTATTTCCAAGGCCCTCACTAGTCAACTGATGAGTCCGTGTTAGATCGCTGGGACGAAACGCCAATTTTTATGGACTAAAGGCCGTTAAAAGCTATTTTGAATCAAGACAGAAGTTAAAGTTTTTTGTATTCTACAATTAAAATACCAATGTATTTGTTTTTCTAAAATTGAAATTTGTATCATGTTATCGAAACGTATTATAAAATTAACTGGAATTTTTTTGTGTACTTATGTTTGTAAATTGTATTGAACTAAACAAAGCACATAAAGGTGTGCATACATGTAAATAATGTATTTCAGGCATCAAACTGTTTTATTTTAACGTGCTTAATAATTTTGATGAGCCATTTGTTTAACTCGAAGTCTTGATAAGTCGAACTATTTTTGTGAATAATATATAGCAGTTCGAGTTATCGAAGTTTGACTGTACATATAATGAACAATTTTTCAGAAGATATGATAAAGAAACATATAAAAAGTTATTCTTTCGTAAATAAATCATGTAATAATGGCAAATGGAAAGGGTTTAATCGATAGAAATAAATGCTTTTGGAAAGAGGTTTGTTTGTAGAATTATGGTAAGCCATTTTTCACATTTTTCAGACGTAGAAACAAGTTTCCGCAGATTTTTTTTGACGTCTATTTTGAATTTCCTTAAAAATCTCTTGAACAATTCACAAGAAGAAATAAAGCTGTTAATTTTCTGTATTTTCATTTTAAAGCATTTTGGTTGAGCGCACTCAAACGTAGAGTGAAGAGGAATGTCAAAAAAAATCTCCTGAAATCTCCCCGGTTAGATTTAGCTTACCTCTCATACCTGACCTAAAGTAACTGGAAACTCATTTTCCTCTTGTGAAATGATTTTGGTTATGTATCATGTAGTAGATGACGTCTTTAGCGATAGTTTTGTTGGATAAAAGAAAACAAGATTTGTTAACTGAATTGTACGTGGTTTTCCATTAGGATGTAAAAGTTGCTCAAAATCTAGATTTCGAGGAAAAACCACCAAATCTCATAGAAATCAACAAGAATTTCATAGATTTTGTATTAATGTAGATTACTGAAAAATATTTTCGGAACAGTATCAATGTGAAATAAACAAACTTAATTACTCATTTTTCTCTTTAGAATAACAGTTCAGCCAAAAAAAACGAAACCTAACTGTACTTGTACCTACTTTACGTAGTGAGATATCATTCCACTTTGTGTTTTTTTTTGGCAATATAAAAAGAGAGAAATAATACGTGTGGCTTGGGAATTTAAGGTCCATCGCCCACTAGACAACTTTTTGCTGCTCACTCCAGCAACTTTTTGTTTCTCCGATCTAATTACATTAGCTATATAGGAGAACGACCACTAGGCAACTTTAAGTTGCTCAACTTTTAGTTTCTCGGAGATGCTCGCGTAACTTTTTTCCCCGCAACTCTCGGCAATTTTTTGTTGCTTACCCTCGTCCTCTAGGCATTTTCCGAAAAACTTCCATCAACTTTTGGGTATATTTCAAGATTTAGGGCAAATGAAAAGCTTTTAACAAGTTTTATTTTCACACTGAACAAGTTTTGTACCGTCGCAGATCTAAAATACAATGTCAATTTAACATTTCAATTAAAAATAATCAACCCGAAAGTTGCTCGGAAATTGCCTAGTGAGCGAAGGCAAGCAACTCCGAGCAACTTTTAGTTGTGCAACAAAAAATTGTGTATGTGATAATAGCCAATAATATGCCTAAGCCATCAATGAACCTCAGTTTATCCGCGGAAATCTGTGAATTAAAATTCCTGAACCACGGATCAATATTTGAAACACGACACGAAACCTTCTGTATGGTGTTCTGTGACACTATATTGCCATAATGTTTGTTTAAAAAATAGTATTAAACGTAAAACGAATTTGTCCTATCCCCTATGTATGATGTAATGCGTGACCGCATTACATTTTATTGTTACATGCTAATAGATTGAATTTTGCAGAAAACCATTGACATGTGCTGTGTATCTACCAAACACAATATAAAGTTTTCAACTTTGTCAACATTTTTCTAAATAAATAATAATTCAAAATATTCCCCAGATATTACGAGTATATCTCTCTATACAAATAATAATAATATACAAATACATATCTTCATACATAAGTAAGGATAAATATAAAACAGCATTAAGCCTGAGGTTCTTGAGAATTGAATTATGTTTCTTATGGAAAGTAACAAGAAAAAAACATACCTTTACAATACATAAACCTTTCCCAGAGGATAAAAATGTAAAATTTCCCTTCCTTTCCTTGGGCACAGCTAAAATATTGTTAAAGGAAGCCAAATACATGTTTGACTCTGAATAAACTATTTTGCAAGTCGTAGTTTTTTTTTTTTTCAAGCTGAATTGGCATTTAGAAGTCTTAAGATTGACACACAGTAGTGTGTAAATGTTTATGTAATGGTCGATTTAAAAGGCTTTTCAATTTTTAATTTACGTATTTTATATTGAACAAACGTCATAAGAAAATTTAAAAGCCTGTTAAATGATTAAAAGAGCTTTATGAAATAGGCCATAAGGCTCCGAAATGTGGAAATTCTTGGTGAAAGTTTGAACTTTTTAGCATCTTTGTGGCAGCGAGAGAGTCTAGTTTTCAGTAGCAACCATGGTTTGGACGGGAGAGCATCATGGGTTTGCTGTTAGGAATTTTTTTGAAAATGGTGAAGTGACGAGGCCCACCTCCATCTGTGTGGAACTGTTAATAGATATTGGGCTAATGAAAACCCAAGGGAAATTCACCAGAAGCCACTTCACTCCCCTAAAAAGACTGTATGGTGTACAGTATCCCAATTTGGGATTATTGGTCCTTACTTTTTCGACGATAATGCGCGAACCATCACTATTACCGCTGAGACCTATGTGTGACAATGTTGGAAGAGTTTTTTGAACCCGAGCTGGAAGAATTGAGTGAAGCAACTAATCTTGGAGACAACTCGGTTCCAATAGAACAGGACTACAGCCCACACTGCTAGGATTTCAATGGCGAGATTGAAGCGCCTCGTCTTTTAGAGGCGTAACGTAGAGTGGCCTGCGCACTCACCAGATTTTAGCATTTGTGATTTTTTTCTTTGAGGGTACATAAAGGAAAAAGTTTTTAAACTTCGTCCACCCTGGAAGAACTTAAGGACAGAATTAGAGAGAAAGTTACGGCGATACCCATCGAAATGTGCAGAACAGCGGTTGAAAACTTCAGAATTCACCTTCAAGAGTGCATCCCTGCTGACGGGCGCCAGCTACGTGATATCATCTTTAAAACTTAGTGCAAAAAACTAGATTCTGTACTGAATTAAGCAATATAAACATAATTTTTGTTGAAGTTGAATTGTTTTTGTTTTACATCCCTTTAAAACCGGTTCCTATCTTTTGCCCCACCCTGTACATACAATTAATAATTATATATGTATTTATCTATTTAAACTATTGAAGAATGAACTTTTGAATATGGAAAAAACAAGCATGAAGCAAGTTCTTTAAGTTTTTGTTGTATTTTTTTAGGGAAAATCACCAAACATTTTAAGAGTTGTTCATGTATAGCTATTTAATGGCTTTACATTTACATCGTAATAATAAAGTGATCTGCTGGTTTTAAATTTGAACCTATTTCCTACAATATTGAATTTAAAAACTTTAAAAATAATTTTTTTAAAGCTGAAACAAAAAGTTAAATGCTGGTTCGAAATTTGAACCTATTTCCTACAATATTGAATTTAAAAACTTTGAAAATAATTTTTTAAAGCTGAAACAAAAAGTTAAATGCTGTCCTTAAACATAAATTACAAAACCAATTTTTTCGGAATTGTCCTTTACATCGTAGAGTTAGTTAAAATTATCTTTTTTTTACACAATAACCAATACTTGCATTTTTATTGTACCACCTAGTTAAAAATTCCTTACCTATGAGTAGTGTATGTATGTATAAACATTTTCAAAAATTAACCAACCAACATTTTCCGATTCGTTAAATACCTACGTTTTATAAACTAGAAATTGAACGTTGTTGGCTTGAGTTTGGAGAAATAAATATAATTGTTTATGAAAAACGAAAATTCTTTGAATTTAAAATTCGAGAGTTTAAAATGAAAATTATATAGCTACATATTTTCTTAGTTTCATATTCATTGTGGTTTTCGTTCAGCATTCGAATTTCGGGGTTGGTAATTATTATTATAATGCTAGTGTATTATTTTGAAATGGGTTCTTTAAGTTTGTAGATTTGAACTTTCTTTTTGCTGAATTACTTGATATATACTACATCATCGGGCAAATACATTTAATTAATTTGAATTTATAAATAGTCGCGGTAAGTCCGAAATAATTTTTTTTACATATTCTACATATGTCTGATTTATTCACATATGTAAAGGGTTTAATCGATAGAAATAAATGCTTTTGGAAAGAGGTTTGTTTGTAGAATTATGGTAAGCCATTTTTCACATTTTTCAGACGTAGAAACAAGTTTCCGCAGATTTTTTTTGACGTCTATTTTGAATTTCCTTAAAAATCTCTTGAACAATTCACAAGAAGAAATAAAGCTGTTAATTTTCTGTATTTTCATTTTAAAGCATTTTGGTTGAGCGCACTCAAACGTAGAGTGAAGAGGAATGTCAAAAAAAATCTCCTGAAATCTCCCCGGTTAGATTTAGCTTACCTCTCATACCTGACCTAAAGTAACTGGAAACTCATTTTCCTCTTGTGAAATGATTTTGGTTATGTATCATGTAGTAGATGACGTCTTTAGCGATAGTTTTGTTGGATAAAAGAAAACAAGATTTGTTAACTGAATTGTACGTGGTTTTCCATTAGGATGTAAAAGTTGCTCAAAATCTAGATTTCGAGGAAAAACCACCAAATCTCATAGAAATCAACAAGAATTTCATAGATTTTGTATTAATGTAGATTACTGAAAAATATTTTCGGAACAGTATCAATGTGAAATAAACAAACTTAATTACTCATTTTTCTCTTTAGAATAACAGTTCAGCCAAAAAAAACGAAACCTAACTGTACTTGTACCTACTTTACGTAGTGAGATATCATTCCACTTTGTGTTTTTTTTTGGCAATATAAAAAGAGAGAAATAATACGTGTGGCTTGGGAATTTAAGGTCCATCGCCCACTAGACAACTTTTTGCTGCTCACTCCAGCAACTTTTTGTTTCTCCGATCTAATTACATTAGCTATATAGGAGAACGACCACTAGGCAACTTTAAGTTGCTCAACTTTTAGTTTCTCGGAGATGCTCGCGTAACTTTTTTCCCCGCAACTCTCGGCAATTTTTTGTTGCTTACCCTCGTCCTCTAGGCATTTTCCGAAAAACTTCCATCAACTTTTGGGTATATTTCAAGATTTAGGGCAAATGAAAAGCTTTTAACAAGTTTTATTTTCACACTGAACAAGTTTTGTACCGTCGCAGATCTAAAATACAATGTCAATTTAACATTTCAATTAAAAATAATCAACCCGAAAGTTGCTCGGAAATTGCCTAGTGAGCGAAGGCAAGCAACTCCGAGCAACTTTTAGTTGTGCAACAAAAAATTGTGTATGTGATAATAGCCAATAATATGCCTAAGCCATCAATGAACCTCAGTTTATCCGCGGAAATCTGTGAATTAAAATTCCTGAACCACGGATCAATATTTGAAACACGACACGAAACCTTCTGTATGGTGTTCTGTGACACTATATTGCCATAATGTTTGTTTAAAAAATAGTATTAAACGTAAAACGAATTTGTCCTATCCCCTATGTATGATGTAATGCGTGACCGCATTACATTTTATTGTTACATGCTAATAGATTGAATTTTGCAGAAAACCATTGACATGTGCTGTGTATCTACCAAACACAATATAAAGTTTTCAACTTTGTCAACATTTTTCTAAATAAATAATAATTCAAAATATTCCCCAGATATTACGAGTATATCTCTCTATACAAATAATAATAATATACAAATACATATCTTCATACATAAGTAAGGATAAATATAAAACAGCATTAAGCCTGAGGTTCTTGAGAATTGAATTATGTTTCTTATGGAAAGTAACAAGAAAAAAACATACCTTTACAATACATAAACCTTTCCCAGAGGATAAAAATGTAAAATTTCCCTTCCTTTCCTTGGGCACAGCTAAAATATTGTTAAAGGAAGCCAAATACATGTTTGACTCTGAATAAACTATTTTGCAAGTCGTAGTTTTTTTTTTTTTCAAGCTGAATTGGCATTTAGAAGTCTTAAGATTGACACACAGTAGTGTGTAAATGTTTATGTAATGGTCGATTTAAAAGGCTTTTCAATTTTTAATTTACGTATTTTATATTGAACAAACGTCATAAGAAAATTTAAAAGCCTGTTAAATGATTAAAAGAGCTTTATGAAATAGGCCATAAGGCTCCGAAATGTGGAAATTCTTGGTGAAAGTTTGAACTTTTTAGCATCTTTGTGGCAGCGAGAGAGTCTAGTTTTCAGTAGCAACCATGGTTTGGACGGGAGAGCATCATGGGTTTGCTGTTAGGAATTTTTTTGAAAATGGTGAAGTGACGAGGCCCACCTCCATCTGTGTGGAACTGTTAATAGATATTGGGCTAATGAAAACCCAAGGGAAATTCACCAGAAGCCACTTCACTCCCCTAAAAAGACTGTATGGTGTACAGTATCCCAATTTGGGATTATTGGTCCTTACTTTTTCGACGATAATGCGCGAACCATCACTATTACCGCTGAGACCTATGTGTGACAATGTTGGAAGAGTTTTTTGAACCCGAGCTGGAAGAATTGAGTGAAGCAACTAATCTTGGAGACAACTCGGTTCCAATAGAACAGGACTACAGCCCACACTGCTAGGATTTCAATGGCGAGATTGAAGCGCCTCGTCTTTTAGAGGCGTAACGTAGAGTGGCCTGCGCACTCACCAGATTTTAGCATTTGTGATTTTTTTCTTTGAGGGTACATAAAGGAAAAAGTTTTTAAACTTCGTCCACCCTGGAAGAACTTAAGGACAGAATTAGAGAGAAAGTTACGGCGATACCCATCGAAATGTGCAGAACAGCGGTTGAAAACTTCAGAATTCACCTTCAAGAGTGCATCCCTGCTGACGGGCGCCAGCTACGTGATATCATCTTTAAAACTTAGTGCAAAAAACTAGATTCTGTACTGAATTAAGCAATATAAACATAATTTTTGTTGAAGTTGAATTGTTTTTGTTTTACATCCCTTTAAAACCGGTTCCTATCTTTTGCCCCACCCTGTACATACAATTAATAATTATATATGTATTTATCTATTTAAACTATTGAAGAATGAACTTTTGAATATGGAAAAAACAAGCATGAAGCAAGTTCTTTAAGTTTTTGTTGTATTTTTTTAGGGAAAATCACCAAACATTTTAAGAGTTGTTCATGTATAGCTATTTAATGGCTTTACATTTACATCGTAATAATAAAGTGATCTGCTGGTTTTAAATTTGAACCTATTTCCTACAATATTGAATTTAAAAACTTTAAAAATAATTTTTTTAAAGCTGAAACAAAAAGTTAAATGCTGGTTCGAAATTTGAACCTATTTCCTACAATATTGAATTTAAAAACTTTGAAAATAATTTTTTAAAGCTGAAACAAAAAGTTAAATGCTGTCCTTAAACATAAATTACAAAACCAATTTTTTCGGAATTGTCCTTTACATCGTAGAGTTAGTTAAAATTATCTTTTTTTTACACAATAACCAATACTTGCATTTTTATTGTACCACCTAGTTAAAAATTCCTTACCTATGAGTAGTGTATGTATGTATAAACATTTTCAAAAATTAACCAACCAACATTTTCCGATTCGTTAAATACCTACGTTTTATAAACTAGAAATTGAACGTTGTTGGCTTGAGTTTGGAGAAATAAATATAATTGTTTATGAAAAACGAAAATTCTTTGAATTTAAAATTCGAGAGTTTAAAATGAAAATTATATAGCTACATATTTTCTTAGTTTCATATTCATTGTGGTTTTCGTTCAGCATTCGAATTTCGGGGTTGGTAATTATTATTATAATGCTAGTGTATTATTTTGAAATGGGTTCTTTAAGTTTGTAGATTTGAACTTTCTTTTTGCTGAATTACTTGATATATACTACATCATCGGGCAAATACATTTAATTAATTTGAATTTATAAATAGTCGCGGTAAGTCCGAAATAATTTTTTTTACATATTCTACATATGTCTGATTTATTCACATATGTACCTTATTACCATATATGTCTTGTTTTTATTAATTTTTACTAGAAACTTGCCAGCTCCTTGGTATTTTTAACTATTCGCATTCGATCTCAAGGGAATCACATACAAATGCCCTATACCAAAATTTAAAGAAAATCGGCCTTCCCCTTAACAATTTAGTTCGAATTGCAGTGGTCATGCAGACGCACAAGCCGATGATGTTATTCAATTTGGATTAAAGCCTTGGATTTTTTTACAATAAGCCAATTAAAAAAAAATACCAATTAAAAGTGCGTATACGACACAGTGTACCATATTGTTTCACAGAGTCAAATATTGATAGGTGACCCAGTAGTTGTTGTAGGCCTAGAAGCATGGCATTGTAAGTATTACCGTTGTTTTGTTTCTGTTTTAAGTCACTTTTTAGAATTTAAAGGGGTGGGGGGGGGGGGGGGGAGGAGGAGCACCTCCTCCCATACGATTTCTTCCGCTCAAGATTTTTGTCACATTTTATGCGAGTCAACCTATATATAAAAGATTGTGCAGTGATTAGGTCCCAGATGTTTTCGAACCCCACGGCAGAAAAAAAAACCTGTCAAGCAGTTGAATTAAGTATAATAACGTGTAGAATAAACTTGGCCGATATGGCACCACGGGTGATATGGCACCCTTTCAACATCTTCCACTTAATCACTTCTTTTCGATACAAAGAGAACAAGATATCATTTAGAATTACGTAAGCTCTTATTGTGTCCGGTAAGATCAGAATCGCAGTAGCCCTTAAAAATTTTTATTTAAAACCGAATGAAAAAAATAAAATTGAGTATATTTGAAGCAAAAAGTTTTTGTGTGAGTTACTGAAATATGTACGTGTAGCTACGAAAGTATTTTACACCGTCGCCAGGTGTTCATATAAACAAAAAAAAAGAATAGTTAACCGTGATTTCTTTTATGTGTTTATTGAAATCACTAAGCAAACGTGGTTATTCGTGACAAAAGCGGGATATGGCACCTCGCTATCTCAGGATATATGGCACCGGTGCCATTTCCCCCGCTTCTAATTTTGTACCAAATTTTCAATAGAGGGGCGCTTAAAAAACCAAAATATCTCAGAAAGAGTACCAACGATGATGATGACGTCAGCACATCATAAAATATCTCATTCTATGACGAGGACCTGAAGACTTCAGTGAATGAGAAGGGGTCAAGTGACATTTTTTAATAATTTGAGATATAAGCATTTAAAGTTTTACGTTAATTTTTTTTCGAGGTCTGGTGTTCAATATACCAGCCGCTTCCACCTTAAGTTTTTTTGCGGAGCTACTAACTCTTGTGAAGAAGTGACAAATCCTCCAAAATTATCTGTTGTCATAGAAAAGTGGCTTAGCCATTCGGAATCGACAATAAACTGTAGGTCCCCTCCATTCCTGCAGACACGCACACAGGCATGGTTGATAGTTGTAAGTCGCTAGGCCCTGGTTCTTCGTGAGCCGATTGTGCCACCAAATTTATTTATTTATATAACTTTTTTTTTTGTAAGTGACAGAAACTTTAAAAAAGAACACAAAAAAGACAAAAAGTGTACAATTTATTGTATATCAACAAATTTTATTTAAATTGATGAGAAAGGTGTGTTTAAATTGTTGTTTTAAGTTGTCCCTTAAAACTTTTAACGATAAAAAAAAACCAAAAATGAAAAAAATTCACTTGACCCCTTATCTCATTCTAGACACTTCATTTATTGACTGGATTTCGTTTAAAATTTTCAAATGCACCTATCTTTATTTCTTTTGTTTCAGAAATCTGTGAAATGCAAACAAATATATCAAATCAAATCAATTTTTTCCACATCTAGGTTTGTTAAATAGATAAATTTAAGAGTTTACTATGCATTTAGTATAACTAACGGAATTACCTTTAAATCTCTTCTACCTATTTATATGATGAAAGGATCGTAATAAAGGAGGGTAGAAACATAATGGAGTTTAAACATAATGCCTCGGTAAAGAAGACTTTCGAATTTCTCATCGCAAAATTAAACGAAATTGTGCGCCATATTCACCAACTAAAGAAAAAATGCTAGTGGCTTTAAGATCTGAGAATTAAGGTTCTAGATTAAAAATAAACTTCTCTTAAGATATTCGAACCGAAATGAAATTATAAAAATATGTTTCATTGACTTAACGGAAAATTTGTGCAATTTAATTAACTTTGAGATGTTCACACTGAAAGAAAACATTTCGAAAAGAAAATTATAAAAATGTCTCAAACAATTTTTAAGAGTTCTATTTCTTATTGCGCAGGAGCTATAATTTCAAAAACACCATTTTCCTTTCACTGCACAATAAAAATCATGCCTTAACGAATGAAAACACACACAGAAAGTTTTCAATCGGTTTGGCTTATTATTTTTTGTTTTTAATTTACATTTCTACTTTCGCTATAAAAATGTCACTCGCTTCCAACAACCAAACCCCTGTATAAATGAACAGTTTTAAAATACAATTTCATTGCCATGTTAATTTGAATCCTTATATCCTTATACATTTCTTCATTAACATGCTATGGCTGTAGTTACCATATAGTTTGTTGGTAGGTATGATTCAAATGTAATTTTCCTCCATAACCTAAGCTTTAAAGTCAAGGACATTTCCATAAAAATAAAATTCCACCAAGTGAATAAAAACCAAAAAAAAAAAAAATTATTCAACCATTAGTGAGAGAAGGATAAATATAAACAAAAATATTATATGGCAAACACTTATGGAAGAAGTCTATATACCAAGAGTTATAAAACCCACCTAAAGGTACCTACACCCTGATGCAAGCTTTACCTTTTGGATTTGGAAAAAAGGAGAGGGGAACTGTCTATGAGAGTTGAAATATGAAAAGTGGTTCAAGTATGGCAAGAGTAGGTAGTTAGTAAGGTTTTTCATTTTGGTATAAAAAATTTACTCCGTAGGGTAGTAACATGTACCTATTTGTATATATTTACATAGCTGTACATGCACAATATGCATATGTATTTATGTTTTATATGACTTTTTATGTTTGATGAAGTGGTAATATGTATGAAAATAAAACTGAAGTATGAATTTTGAGTTTTTAGCATGTTGGTTTTTGTGACAAGCTTAAGACTTAAGGTAACTTATTCCATGCGCAAGGTTGGTCTTAAATTAATAGCTAATACTTAGACTGTTAAAATAGATGGCTCATCTAATAACATTTTATTACTTGAGACAAGATGGAGGCAGCAGCTTTTCAGTCTATCCGATTTCGATCTAAAGCCACACCAACAATTCTTTTAATTTACATATCTTATTCTTGGGATATTTATAGTTTTTTTTTTTTTTTTTTAATCAAATTTAATTAAATTTCCATGAAAATGAGTTCGGAAAGACGTCTTTTCCAATGGACTGTTTGTCTTAGATGACTTGTCAATTCCTATTAATCCTATGCACTATAACCATCATACCTCGGCTACTTTGGTGGTTATTCATAATGTAGATACAAATTAATATGTAAATTAAAATAAAATGCACGACTGGGTCGCACGACTTGCTCTTGTAGTAAAAGTTTCATCGAATTTTAAATATTGAGTATAATATAAAACACATAATTAATAATTAAATAATTAATCTTAGAAAGGTACAACAGCATCTAACTGATGAGTCCAACTGTCGTGCCTGGGCGAAACGCATTGGACTAAAGGTCGCAAAAAATCTTCCATTTGAATTTAATTCATTACAGTGCACTAAAACAACAACAAAAATAATTTTCTTTTATTTTTGTTAATTCTCTTCTTCATTAATAATTATATTTATATGTATTTATCCATTTAATAAATCAAAGAATGGAAATTTGAATATGGAAAAAAAGCATATGCAACACGTATTTTAAATTGATACAATAAGTGCTTGAAATGTTTTACTCTCAGAATGAAGAATTCCATCTCAATTCTTGAAAAAATTTGAATTTTTGCAGAAAAATTTTTCAAAATCGTTGGATCGTTTTTCTTAAAAAATATTTTTTTATATTTAAAATTTCTTGATATTTAAAAAAAAAAATTGGTTTGCCATTTTGAAAAATATAATAATACACAACTAAAACCATAATTTCCAAAATATTCATCAACACGTTTTCAAAAAAATTATTTGAAAAAAAAAAATTTAACTTTTTTTTTTAAATCCAAAAAAATATTTTTTTTGAAAATATTTGTATGCAGTATTATTCACACTTAATAGGACCTCCTAAGTGAAAATTTTTATCAAAATCGGTTAACGAGAAAATCGAAAAAAAAAAAACAGTTTTATATGGCAGGTACCGTTAATAACGGTTTTTGGTAATTTTTTTTTTCATGAAAATACTTTTTAAAAGGTAATCTTTTCTTTAGCAAATTTTATATTTCGTTATAAAGATCAGGGGCCTATTTAACCAAACACTTTCATTTTTCATTTTGCAAAAAAATAATTTCTTGCAAAGTAAAAGTGGGATGTGTTTCACAAAATTTGTAAAGTGAAAGGACTTTTTACTTTTCACTTTTTCAGACTATTTTTGAAAAGTGAAAAGTAAAAGTGTTTCACCACTTTAAAAAAGAACTTTGCATTTAAATTTGTATTTTGCAAAGTTGAAAAGTAAAATTTTATCCAAACTGATACATTTGGATTAATTATGCATTGAAAAAAAGCATTCACATTGAGCCCTGTTAAATCCCTATTCTGCCGAATTTGTCCTTATAGTGTTGTTAACACTGCATTAAGGAATGGTCGATATCGTGCATTGAAAATGTCCTCATTGGAACTTAAACATCGTCATGCATCAGATAAATTTGAGACGCTTCTGTATGTTTCATAACCTAGATTTCTGCACTGTAGATGATATTTTTTCAAATATAAGACTTTAGGAATCTGCTGTGGCCAGCTTACGTTTACCACAAACCATCATTGTATTTAAAGCATGCTTTCTCTGCCTGCTGGTAAAATGTTCTACGTTTTCATTGGGTGAGTTGTGCCGTCAACACATTCCGCTACTTGCTACACAAGGAAATCCTCCGAGAGAATCTTTTTTCCAGCAAATGATGTTTGGGAGAAATTCATAAAAAATTATATTCGACGCTTGTTGAACTACTCTGCAGACGAATGCATTTCTTATTCCGTGCATTGATACACCACCGTGATATTGGGCTCCATTCCGGACCCAATGTTATGCACACAAAAGTTGTTGGAAGTGACTTAAACCCATATTGCTTTGACTGTCTAATTGTAGTTTATTTCCAATTTTAGAAAAAAACTAATTTCACGGTTGTTTTTGTTAAGCGAAAACTCTCTTTTGTCGAACAATTATTTCCGATATCAAAGATACTACTTACTCTTTGATTACTTTTAGTTACTTCTTCGTTCTCAAAACGGTAATTTTTTTTTATTATTATTATTTTCCGACAACTTTTCACAACAAACGCTTATTTGCAAATAAAAATTTCTCCTTGCATATTACTGTTTGGTGAAGCGAAAAGTACAATATATTTTCAAATTGATAAAACTTTTCACTGCAAAAAGTAAAACTTTTCAACTTTTCATTTCCATAATTTCCTCTTTGCAAATTGCGTTTGGTGAAACGAAATTTGCAAAGTAAAAGTGAAAAGTGTTTTGTGAAATAGGCCCCAGATCTTAAGGATTAAGATCTCTAAGCAAAAACAATATGCCATGGTGCAACTTGTGCTTGAAATTTTTTTGCGAGAAGCACCGGTTTTTGTCCTAAAAAAGGAAGGTTATACAGAAACAGTTTAATTTGATTCTTGGTATTATGATTTTTAAAAATTTTAAAAAACAAACCATATAAAGTGCCTAAATCCGCCTCTTTAAAAATTTTGTGTAGGAATTAGGAAATACATCCGACACGAGAGGCAGTTGAGTTAGCTGTTTTAACAATTTAAAAAAAAAAACATTCTAAATTCAAAAGTTCATGAATATTATTCAAAACTTTGAAAAACAATGTGATCGTACTCCGTTATACAAAATTGTCATACATAGTACAGGTTGAATCACAAGATTTTTTGTCAGTAATCTAATTTAAATTTGTTTTGTTCGCGCAGAAAAAATAGCGACACATGACTCCACAGCACACCACATGAGACATGTTTGGATCCGGCTTAATTTTCATACAGGACGAACGTTCAAGTTGGTACATGTACGCTCGGGTGCGTGAAGCATTTTGTTTAAGATTTTGAAAATTAAAACTGGTTTTTTTCTTTAGGTTTTTTTTTTTTTTTTTTAATTCTATTTTCAAAACCTAAATTAAAATTAAAATATGGATTTTTCTAACTTTAAACTTTACACCTTATACGATTCATTCTTCTAAAATCAAAAAAAAAAAATATAGTTAATAATGAAAATGTTGGGCTGAAACAGAATAAATTCAAAGAAATGTTACTGCAACTTTTGAATGCTCCGAAGCACGTCTTACAAACAATTTTTGATTTTATTTCAATTCCTCTTTCAAATACTCATGCTTCCTTGGCTAAAATCCAGAGTTATTTATTGATCGTCAACAACAAGGATAAAGTCAGTGCAAACAAATTGAAAACTAAAAACTTTTACAAGGAAGCAAATTTAAATATCGATATTAAAATGTCAATGCAATCTTGTTGCAACAATGTTCATATTCCCGAACACATAACGTTGATTGTGAAGTTCTTGGAAGAAGAAAAAATCGTTGCCTCTCTGTGTCAACTTTATGCCAATACTTTTCTACCAAAAGCAAAAGTAAACAGGTACCTTTCTTCACAAGCAGCGACAACAGCATTAGTTTCTGATGGAAAATGGAGTCCTACAATCTTGATGGATAAAAAAAAAATATAATAAGAATAATAATTACTGGCACACAGTAGTGTTTTGAAAATAGAAAATGAAGAAAATCTGAGAGGAAATATAGAAAAAGTTGGTCCTTGCTGATTGATGCTCCGATTAAGGGTGAATAGTTTGTGTTTTATTTTTAGATTGTAGAGGAGTTGAGTATTTGTCACACAGTAGTTGTTATGGGGGTTGAATGTTAATAGTTTCCTGGACTGTCAGTAGTTGTTGGTATAGTTTTTACAATTGTCAGTAATAAATTGTTCGTAACTTCTTGTCAAAAGAATGTGCAATGAATTGGAAAATATTTTCTGTAAAACGACAGAATTTATTTTATTTAACTTTACTATTTCTTTTTAAATTCAACAGCTAACAAAACAAGTTCGAGGAGGTACTTAACTTTGTTTGTATTGTGAAAAACATGATAGAGGATTGTTTGAAACTTAAACGCATCGGGCGTTCTTTGTAAACAATTTTTCAGGTCCATTTTTTCAAGTTATTCTTATTCAAGTAAAAACCTGGTTAGTATATATGTATTTTAAACCGGGCATTTTTAAGAACTTTGTGTTTTCTTTTTTTTTTTTAAATTCCTTTTTTTAATTTTTTTTTTAGCTTTATTGCAAAACGTTTTTTCGGTATTAGTGCATCACAAATTACACTTAAACGTATTTCAAAGAATAAAACACTGAAATTTCAAATATATACTTTATAAAATTAACAATAGTGCTTAGTATATATTCAACCTTTTGTCCTTTTTCATTTTATATTTTACAAATTTGTCTTTGTTTTCTTTTTTGAAATTTGACAATTTGCATGTTTTATTTTAAAATATTAATGTTATATAGTTTTGATCTGCTTGTACTAGGCAGTCCCAAACTCTTGACTTTCGATGATACTCTTGTCCATAAAAACAAGATACTTTTTAGTATCTACATATTTTTATTTTTTATCTTAACATTTAATAATTTTAAATAAGTGCCGATGTGGCTTTTGCAACCAAATTTGCCGTCATACTCGGTGTAAATAGACCCCAGCTTGTGAGGTACCTGGGGGGGGGGGGGGGGGGTTGTTTAATTAATTATATATTAATGCCTTGTTTCTGTACAAATTCATATTCCTTTTGCCTCTGTCAACCAGTTTTAAAACCTTCTAAGTTCTAAGCATTTTTATATATTTACTTCATCCTTAAGGTAAATGCAGTCGACTCCCTTAAATCGAATCTTAACTTGATATAAAAATTTGTTCGAGTAAAAAGGATTTTTGGAAAAATTCTAGTTGAGGGATAAATATTTTTTTTAATAATTTATTGAATTTAAGAATAAAATAAACAAAAATAAACAAATTAATTATCAAATATGTACGTATGTATAGCGTAGTGAAGCTCCTTGCTTTTATGGCTCATTATTATCTTATCAAAATACATATTGCTTAAACAAAATAACTAAAAAAAATTGGTAGTTTGTTATGACTCTCCCGTTTAAAATTGTCCTATATAATTATATGCCAAGAACAAAACTTGCTCTTGTAATAAAAGATTCTTCGAATTTTAAAGATTGAGTGTAACATAAAACACATACTTACCTAATTATACTTATATGTATTTATCCATTAAACAAATGGAAGAATGGAAATTTTAATATGGAAAAAAAGCATGAAACACGTTTTTTAAATAGGTAACACAAGTACTTAAAATGTTTTAATCTCAGAATCAAGAAGGCTACCTCAATTCTTGAAAAAATGTGAATTTATGCAGAAAAAAAAAATTTAAAAATCGTTGTAGCGGTTTTCTTAAAAAATTATTTTTTTAAATCAAATTTCTTGAAATTTTTTAGAAAAAAAATTTGGTATACTAATTTTTAAGAATACATATAATAATATATAGCTTAAACCATAATTTAAAAAAAAATTATCAACCCATTTTAAAAAAAAATATTTTTCAAAAAAAAAGGATTTGTTTTAAAAATATTTTTTTTGAAAATATTTGTATACAGTATTATTTGCACTTGATAGGAGCTCTAAAGTAAAAATTTTGATCAAAATCGGCTAAGCCGTCATCGAGAAAATGGAAAATCAAAAAAAACTGTTCTATGACAGGTACCGTTAATAACGGTTTTTTGTAAATTTATTTTCCACCACAATGCAGACCATACGACCGCTGGTACACAAAATAAAATTAAAAAAATCGTTGCAGCCGTTTTTGAAATAAATTTTTTTTTTAAAACAACTGTATGGCAAGTTATGGCGGTTAATTTTTGAGCCTAAAAAAATCTCGATTTCCCCTCCAGGGAATCACACAAAAATGTTATGTTCCAAGTTTGAAGAAAATCGCTTCAGCCGTTTAGCCTGTAGGCCGAAGTACATACAGACAGACATACAGATAAACAGACAGACAGACTTTTTTCGGGTTCTCTATCATGTAATGCCAAGTTTGATTGTTATCTTGAGTTTGATTTTTTTTTCACGAATCCTAAACTTGCCCTATAGTACCTATATATCGCAAGTACAAAGGTATACCTATTTTAAAAGCTAGTTCATAAATTTTCTTCCCAATATCAATTATTTTTTCTAAACTTAAAAACCTTTTTAAATGCCTAATATAGGAAAAATAAGAAAAAATGTCAAAAAATAATTTAACATTTAATGAAACCCATAAACCCTAATTTTTATAGCTCGCATAGTTTTTTGTTAGAAAAAATTCCGCTAAAATAAGACATTTATTCCCACTGTAACGGTCAACATTTAAAAAAATTTTTCTTTGCCAGAAATTGTAGCTTTTTTAAATGCTAATTTGTTGCGCAAGAATTAATTTTGTAGCTTTCACAGATAATTTTTTTATTTCAATTTAAGATTTAAAAAAAGCTTTTCCGGTAACCGGAAATTATTCCCTATAGGTAGAGGAGGATTTTGATTTTTGATTGTAAAGTGAAAAACAGGCAACAAATTCTGCCAGCTGACCCTTACTTATACTATGATTTATTTAAATTATGTATTTAAAATTTAATTAATGGTTTTCTTTCCTTTTTTATTTTTAAATACAATTAGTTTGAAAAATCATAAAATTAATAAACTTTTTAAGAAACTGTTCCATGAAAATTTAATTTAAAAAACTAATAAACAAAAACAGTTACAAAATAATAAGTTTTTTTTTATTTTAGTCAACAAAAGAAAGATAAATGTAAAAAATTAAGTAGTATGGCCGTATGGCTTTGAACAAAACCTGAACCTCCATGATGTATACGCCCCAACCTTTTGTGGAATATTTTGTAGATCACCCAGCATAAATAATTGGAAACAAGTTTACAGTTTTATTTAACCACTACTGGTGAAATTCTTATTTAATTTCCATCAAAAGTTAAAAGATCATCGTAAATAGAAATTCAAATTGAGGTTATACGCACTCGACAGGACCCCGAGGGATATCGTCAAAATAGCACATTTAAATGGTTGTTCGTCGACTGTCGAAGAATATATCTACACTATGCCACACACAAACCATATTATTTTGGCTCACTTGCATTCCGGAATCCGGGGGCAACTATACCATTTGCATTATCTGACAGGATATTGTTAAAGCATTTACTCGTCTCTTTTTCCTTGGCTCAGCCCACTCCAATACACTTGCATCGCATAACAACATTGTATTTGGGTTTTTGGATACTGTTGCTATCGATATACGATACTGAAACTGCGCGAAACATTTCCGGGATGGTCATGAAACTGGCTGTGGTCTGGATGGGGCTGACTGTAACGTCAAATGGAAATCAAATTTTTCGCTTGTGGAGCACTGAATTTGATATGATTTCTAAAACCATATTCCGGGTAATCCCCTTCAGTAAGTTTAATGTTACTACGGTCTTCTCTCCGGATTTACGTTAGGTTCAATGTTCAATTGCTTAAAGTATTGAACTCGTCCATACTTACTTTGTGTGTGAATGTTCTATAGTCTTTGGTCCTGGTCCTGGCACTATGGTCTTGATCTTGGTCTGAATGTGAATTGTTCTTGTTTTTGTTTTTGAATGTATTTATTTTTATTTGAATCAATTTCTAGTGCACAAGGAAGAAAGAGAAAGAGAAAGAGCACGACCGACTTAAATTCAATATTCGTCTGGGAATTGTGGAAGGTGGCAGGACATCATCGTTTGTACCACTTCATCCGTATACAATTACACTCTTGATGGTAAGTAATTTTGCCCAAAACCAATTTGGATCCTTTTTCTTCGATTGTTGTTTGGTTTCGATTTATTTTTGTTTTATACTTTTGTGCTCGAATCTGTGGGTTATGTCTTCTCCCTTAACCTTAAAAGGGAATATATTGAATCTCAAATATTTATGCACTTAAAACTGTCGTTTGCCAAATGGATGCCATCTGTTTCCGTTCCATTTCTTCCTCTTAAACATAAAATCACATTATTCTACACAAGAAAAAGCATTCCATTGATTGAAGGTACCTAATTAGTGGTAAAACCAATCGATCTTTTGAAACAACAAAAATAAAAAAAAAATTCAAGAGTACTTTTAGCGATAATGTCTCGGAGAGAATGACAATTAAGTTAAGGGGTAGGTGTCAGAGAGATTTTTCTCAGTATGGTATTAAATTACGATTGCTGTTAATTAATTTTATGGAATTTAAATGGTATCTACTAATTGATTGTGCTATAAGAGTGTAAGTATCCTGTTTCGATGAAAAGACTTGAATTCTTAGATGGCAAAAAAAAACATTAAATTAAAAATTCCTTTGATTATAATAGAGAACTTACTTTTGAAAAAAAAAAGTAATTTATAAATTTCTTGAATTTCAGCACCTTCTTCAAATAAAATATATGTAGGTTTTATTTTTCGTTTGTATTTAAAGTTTATAAGGAAAGGATATGGACGTAAACCAAATAAAACTAATTGACAGTATTGAAACCAAAATTAAATACATAGTTTTAGATTTATTTAAAAAAAGATATATGAAATTTACATTTTATATGCGAAGGAGAAAATATTGATAATGAACTACAAATAATGCGGAATTGACAATCGGCTGATTTTGTTCCTGACGAAAAAGAAATATAGCCAATAGAAGATGTGGTCATCCTCTTAAACTTATGTTTGACATCTGGGGAGTGTATACAGTCTTGCGAATTATTGCTGTTTCGCTTATACGAAAGTATTTTGTTCGCGTGTCGGAAAGCCGTCGAAAAAAAAATCGAACCATATTCTTTCTTTTTTTAATTATTATGATCAGCATTTCATTATGCCAGAATTTATTTTCTCTAAAACAACTGTGGTACACTGAGGCGAATACGCAATTGTTTTTATTGTATTTTTTATTTGTGTATTAGGTTACATTATGTCAATTGAAATATTATTTTTCAAAGTTACATCACGTTTACTTAGAAAGTCGACTACATTGCTTGCTTACGCACGGGATAACAAAACTAATAAAACTCATTACAAAGCATTCTAGTGACTTTAAATGTCCAGTGACCTTAAATGTTCCTTTTAAATAAACTGCATTAAATTTCAATTTAATTTCAAGAGAGTTTTATTCTTTCAATAGAGAGTCTCGACTTTCGAGGACATTAAGAATAATAAATAGAATAATAAATAATTAAGAATAATAATGTATTCAATTTTATGTGGAGCGAGTTTGCCGGGTCAGCTAGTAATTTAATAAAAGATATTGCCCAAGGAGTTTTAGTTGCGAATGAAAGGTGACGTGGAGCTTTTTATGTGAGTGAAATATTTTTAAAATCTTTAAATGAGAAAGTCGAGATATTTGAGTTTGAATTTACCGATTGCAAAATAAAGATTTCAGTTTTTTTTCCAAATAAATATTCATTCATAAAGTTCAAAATAAATTACATAGAAAAATGATTCAGGTATCAAATGAAAGGTATTTTACTTGTCTTTAAAATGTCTAATTGCTTTGCTATTTTGCTTGTCTTTAAAAAAGTACTAAAAATGTTTTCCTATTTCAAATACATTTTGAGATATTAACTTTAATTTTTTAATTTAATTTAACTAAATGCAAAAAAAAATATTTAGAATGAATAAATACTATCCCTATCAACATTAATAAAATAAACAACATTGCTGCTAAACGACTTTGGACGCAACTCTTAAGATGCTTGGATTTATATAAAGCTTGACACGGTGCATTTACTAAAAACTCCATGGCGAAAAAAAAAAATTACATTTATTATTTAAAACTGATTAATTTTCTATTTTTATTGGTGATTTTATATTATAATGGCATCCAGACCCGAAGCCACTCCCCCGTTGATCTACAAATGGTAAATTTAATAAAAAATTATATAATCAACTAAACAAATTGTTGTATGAATAAACACAATAACACGTATGATTTTATTATATCTTATACCGTGCAAATCCAGGGCGGGTCAGCTAGTATTTAATAAATTTGTGACTTAATATGGGAAATAAATTATTAAAAATCGACGAAAGCACATTCAATATGATGTATTTACAGCTTTTTTGATTTTTTTTAAAATAAAGTTATTTAAGTGTAAAGTCTCTGAGAAATTAAATTTCAAAGTCAAGTTCATGACGCAAAAAAATATCATTCATAATTAAAGCCCTTTTAACGGGACTATTTGGAAGAAGTTACCTGCCTTTTTACTTGCGATATATGTATAGGTACTACATAGATATATGGCAAGATTTGGATTCGTAAAAAAAATTTGAGATTTTGATCAAACTTTATATTACGATGATAGGGAAGGCGAAAAAAGGCGTTTTTTGGACATTCCGCTGACACATTTTTTAAGACCAAAAATATAATGGTATTTAAGCGTTTTCGGAATAGGTATATTATTTTTCTCAAAAATGTTTTTTTTTCTAAAAAAATAATCGATAGGACCTTTTGGTGAGGATAAAATTTCTGAAAAATTGTTTTAAATAGGTACCTTAAACAGAACTATTTTTTTAATTTTCGTTTCTTCCGAGAAGAGAGAATCTTCTGAATAATTCAAATACAAATATGTACCAACATTTTCAAAGTTTTTTTTTTTTGGATTAAAAAAAAAAAAACGATAAAAACGATTGCAGAAATCCTCAATTTTCTCGAAAGACATTCCTATAATTTTAATTAAAATTGTTCGGAATACTAATATTATATATTGAATACTAATATTAGTATCATTTACCAAAAACAAAATTTACAGTTAACCATTATTAACACCAGTACCTTTCATAGAATCATTTTTTTTATTTTGCGGACTATCTCATTATCTGTAAAACGGATTTAAATAAAATTTTGTCTACGAAAGGTCCTAAAAAGTTTAAATCAAACTGTGTATCAAAATTTTCAAAACAAAACTAGCTAATTTTGGATTTTTCAAAAAATTTTCAATGTTTTTTTTTTAATTCAAACGGTAAGATGATATTTTCGAAATTTAATTCAACTTTAATATACACTCAAAAATAGTGTACTTACCAATTTTTTCTTAAAAATGTTAACAAAATTATACAAAATTAGTTAAAAAAAACACCGCTAATACGATTTTGAATGTTTTTCTCAAAAACTAAGATTTGTCTGATTTCTTTAGATGGTGTACTTGTTTAAGCTCTATAAATAATTTAAAAAAAAAAACTTTTTTGATTTTTTTTAAATAATTTTTTAATTTAAGCTTTAAGTCCTATTTATGTTTGAATATATTTGTATGTGCAGTGTACTATATTGTTCATTTGTGTATACCAACAAAATACTACACTAAACTTAAGGCTCCCATAGCTTTAGTTTTAAAAATTGGTTTTTTTAACGTTTTCTTAAATTTAAGTATGTTAAAAATTTATCTGAAAATAAGTAATAATTTCTGTTGTATTAAATTGATTACTAAATAAAGAACAAGGATATTACATAAAAAAATACAATCGCTATCAATAAAAAAGTAAGAACCGTTTAGCAATGGTTAATTCAGCTGGCAACAATATAGTTCATTTCAGTTATTAAAAAAATCTTCGTATATAAACATTGCCAGGCCATCACGGGCACAAGAAAAACTTCTAGCTTTAATGATTAGCAATTCTAATCTGGTTAGATAGGTATTCATCATAAAATCTAAGTAAGATGAACTGAACTTAATGGAAATTGCGTATTGACAAGGCCCTCACTAGTCAACTGATGAATCCAAGTGAGATCGCCGGGACGACACGTCAAATTTTCATGGACTAAAGGCCGTTAAAAGCTATTTTGAATTTATTTCTTTGGATATCTTCATAGTATGTATGTAGGTAGATATATCCTGTATATAATATTGGAGGAATATCCTTCTATATAAATTTTTCAATTCAAGGAAAGTTCGACAATTTAGACCGTCCTTTTGTTTTTATTTTAAGCCCATTTTCCATTAGACCCAAATTGTATGTATAGTAATCATCAATCATTATCATCATCAACGAGTCGAAAACAAAAAGACAAACGTCCTCAAACTTTTCCTCAATAGAACTTCCATATAAACTGATTTTTTTTTCTCTAAATTCTGATTATTTTAATTTTGTTGCAAATTCTGCAATCCTAACACAATCAATTCTCAATTTCTTATGCTTCGTGATGCATCGACAGTGAAAAGTCTTAAGTATCTACTTTCCAAATGTCGTCTTCTCCGGAAAATCCTTTTCCAATAATATTTATCTCCATGTGAATTATCTCGTAATCACTTTTTCACTTTCTACAAGACTTCGTTTAACTGCTAAACATTACCAGTACCACCCCACTTGCTATAGAAGGTATACTTACATTCTTCTTGTCTTCAATAACGATTGCATTTTGACGAACAAACTTTCTCGCCCCGATTTTGAATGCAAAATGCTGGTTCTCATCCTTTCTGCTAAGCTTGCTGACAGTGACACGCGTGTAGATATGGATATATACCAGTTTTTTTTTTTTTATTCAAAAACCATAACTATAGAGTAGGGTCTTACATTCGTATATAGCCGGTGTGTATTTGCTTAATGAAATGCATCTTCATAGAGCATGAGCCAAACCCTGAATTCAAGCCCGCACTGAATGACTGCCGTGCCGTAAAGTGCAAGATTCTACTCCCATTACGGAATATTTTATTCCATTAGGTAGAAAGGACGAGAAAGGATGAGGCTGAAATATACTCTACTACATCGGCAAATTAGCATCTCCGAGCGTCCCACTATATACCTACTACTCGAAACTATTAACTTTTGCTACGGAAATAAAGCAAAGCACGGTGCACGGGTTTTACTCCATTTTCATTTTTAAATGGGATAAATGAAATGGAAATGTAAATTTGGAGAGCAAAATAAAATAAGAAAAAAAAAACTACCAACATAAAAAAAAATCGATTTACCCAGAGTGGAATTCTCGTTGAGAGCTCAAAACCCTTTTTACTCACAAAAACGGAAAGCAGAAAGAGATTAACTTTACTTTTGCCATTTGTTTGGATAATCGTAGAACCAGCAGCAGCGTTCAGGACTCACATAGAATCCAGGGAAAGGAAAAATTGAAAATTCCATTATGGATGATAATTGAAAAATCACAAATTCTAACAGAGCATTCAATATTATAGGTTTAAGAGTGTGAATTTTGCTTTCTATTTATAGAAATGTAAGTAGGTACTTACCGTTCGATTTCCCAGGTTTTTCACTCGACACACCAGTTTGACAGTCTTCCCCACTAGTCCGGTTATATTTGCGGGCACTGTTGTATCAAAAGTTGGTCCTCCAGTACCGGGCGTGGGTAGTTCTTGAAGGAAATCTGTGAAGAACCGTTTTGATGCGCCTTCGAGTGATCCTGTATAATGATAAATTAAGGGTTAAAAAATAGGAAGCAAATATTTAAATTAAATTAAAATATTTTTTTTTTTATTAGATAACTAAGGACATATACCATTAAATTTGAACCATTTTTAGAATATTCAGCAGGAAGTACGTTAAAGCAAAAAATTGAAAAAAAAAAACAAAGCATATAATTTAATAATTTTTTTTCGTTCGAAAATTATATTATCCTATACAATAAATTAGTCCAATATTTTGAGAAAGAAAAAAAATTGTATATTTCACCATCAGCCAGCTCATGTCAAAGATATTTTTTCAGGTAATTCTCACCACATTTAGAGGGTTGCCTATAAGTTAACTCGATATTTAAATTGCTTAAAAATAGAATTTCTGGAGATAACTTTAGTTTGACACTGAAAATGGCATTATTTCAAAGTGATTAAATACAAAATTTGATTCAAATTAGTTCAGTAGTTAGCAAACATTAGAAAAAAATTCTTTATGAGATATTTATAATGACTTTTGAAAAAATTGGAATTTTCACAGTAGAATTGATTTTTTTTTTCAGAATCTGTATAATTAGACCTTTTTTAGATCTGACAAAAACTTCAAATTCCGATATCAATTTATTGACGGCCTTATACGGTCTGGGAGGGTATGCTCAGTCCTGTTATAATAGTGCATATACCTACATGGAACTTGTCAATTTTGGATGAGAACGGTTCATGTTTTGATCCCGTCTGAATAAAGAAGGAATGAATAATAAAAGGATACAACAAGGAACAGTAAAGCAACTGCGACACCGACCCAGCCAATCAGACACACATAATTACAGATGTGCATATAGTTAAAGGACCCAATCTGAAGTATAGTTTTGTCGGTATAAACCCTAAAAAATTGACAGTAGCGTAGGTATATTTTTTACTTTCGATATAATATGGCAAGTTTTGGATTCGTAAAAAAAGATTTTGATCAAACTTGACATTACGATGATAGGGAAGACGAAAAAAGTGGGTCTCACAATTCCGTCCGTCTGTCTGTCTGTCTGTGTATACTCGCCTACAGCCCAAGCCCATGGGCCGATTTTAATTAAACTTGGTATATAGTGTTTTTAGGGCATTCCCCCGACAGATTTTTTTTCAATTTCTTTTAAGGACCAAAAATAACAGCACCATATAATTTTTTTTAGCATTTTTGGAAAATCTTATTTTCCTCAATAATGGCTCTAAAGATTTTTCTAAAAAAAAAATCAATACATTTTATTAGGTATATGAATCTTTTTGTGAAAACGGTTTTAAATGGTTCCTCCATTAGAACCATTTTTTTTTAATACCTAAATTTTCAAAATACTTTTTTTGGATTTTTAACAAAAGATGCAATTTTTTTTCTTTGAAAACCAAATATTTCGAAAACGACTTGGTTATAATTTTTACGAAACTTGGTACCGAGCGTTTTTTTAACATTATCTAAAATATTTTGAACAAACATTTTTCTTATAGTCAAAATTAACGGTAAATTTACAGTTAGCCATTATTAACAGTACCTCTCATGGAACAATTTAAATTTTGTGTGTAACCGATTTAAATTAAATTTTTTATACAAAAGCTTCTCAAAAGTTAAAATTATACTGTATATCCAAATTTTCAAAAAAAAAAAAAACAAATTTTGGATTTTTTAAAAAAATTTTAAATTTTTTTTGGAAAATTCGATATTTCAAAAACGGGTAGATAATTTTTTTTGAAATTTAATTTTTAATTCAACATAAATAAATACTAAAAAAAAATTTTTCTTAAAAATGTTTACAAAATTTTATATATAAAAAATTAATTTAAAAAAAAACCACTCCTACGATTCTGATTTTTTTCTCAAAAACTATAAGATTAGTTAAAAAAAATCAGATGGTGAACTTTTTTTAGCTATCAAAACAATTTAAGATTTTTTTAATAAATTTATTTCGAATTGTGTTGATTTTTAATAATTTTTCAATTTAAGCTCTGAGTTACATGTATAATACTCTTTTTAGGGTCACTTGCTCCAAACGAACGGATAAATATATAAAACTCAGGATAACTATCCTAGTTTAAATAAATAAATAAGAATTTATCGTTTTTTAATTGCGCGAACGGAAAATAAATAACAAGCGGATAAGAATATTTTTTTCAGAATCACCAACACAACAAACACAAAACACATTGAAAAATAAACAAACTTTAACGCTTTGACTTGCTTTCTCGTAAGAAATTCTATAATTTGACGTGAGAGCTATTCAGAGTTTAAATATTTATCCAGAGAACGAGGAGAAGATAACTTTTTAAACTGAGATAGAGAAAAAAATATTTTGCTACAACATGATTTGATTCAAATCAGTCAGATACATATGTAGCTCTAATTATTTATAAATCAGGAGTTACTGCTGTCAAAAAAACTTCTTTGCAACTGGCCCCTTAGCGTAAGGCTCGCATGAAAAAAATATTTACTTATGTAAAATACACTCAATCTTTAAAATTCGAAGAAACTTGATATTTTGTTAGTATTAGTACTTAATTTTTAGATAGAGCCAAAATAAGTTTTTTATTAGTTATATATAAAGTATTCTTGAGAATAAAAAAATTAAGCTATCTGCCAACTTCAGAGCGAGATAAAATTATTCCTAAGAATAAATAAATATTTTCAATTGAGCTCTGAAACAAATAACATTTTAAATTAAAATAACTGAAAATCTAATGAATTTGGCCTTGAATCGAATCCACGACATTTCTCTTCTTTAAAGTTCGGTTGTACAAATTTCTTTTATATTTTGTTTTCCCTACTTCAGCCTTGCTTGTCTGATAGGCAAAATACTTTCCAGAATCTATCGCATTTGTGAAGTTTTTACCAAGCAAACCTTTCTAACTCATATATATGTACTATATATAACATTCCGTTGTTTAACTTTGGGATATTATGCCAATCTGTAAAAAATACTATCTGTCTATCCCTATCGAAACATTCTTTTAAAAAAATAAAAAAAAAAAAAATAAAAATAGTTAAATCGTCTTTATTATCTTGGTATTATGCCATCAGCGCAGCGTCTCAATTTCTTTTATTCTTTGTCTGTATAAAAACATCAGCCAACATTTTGTTCCAACAAAAGACCTCAAATATGATCCATTTTAATAGTTTACAGACAGGAGGTGTCCTTATAACAGAAAAAAGAAAAACTATATAATATTCATTTAGCCACATAATGTAGGTACCTTACATACTCGTATACACCGCGTACCTACATACATATGAGCTTCTATGCTATGCATTATGACGTGTATAGATATACTTTATTTAACTTTTGTCCTAAAAGTTGCTATAAAAATCTAGACTTTTAATAAAGATTGGTTGACGGAAACTTTTATCACTTATCCTTCCACCAGAATTGAAATTAAATTTTTTGTTTTGTTTCCACAAACTGGGTGGTGGTTAAAAAGGCCGAGTTTGGTTTCCAGCAGCAGCAAACCGATTCAATGGAAAAGTGATTGAATATTGAAGCAAACGAACAAAAAAAAATTCAGCTCGAAACACAATAAGGGAAACAATAAACAAGGCAAAAAGTCATAAAGATGGCAATCATAAAAGCTCCCATAAACCTATTGAGATAATTTTCAATCATCGATTCCCTTATACCCATGAGATATGTGCTACGCCAGACGGTTTCGACATTTGACTGCAATTTAATACAAGCTTTGGGCTGTAATGGTAACGTAGATTGCAATCGCTCCATCCCAACCCAGAGTTGTCATTTTAAAAATTAAGGAAGAAGTACCATCGGTAGGTACTGCTCTTTGTGTAGATAGGTACAGTAGATACAGCTGTAAAATAAACTCATGCAAGATTCAAAGCAATAAATGCTGAATTTTGGGGCAGAAAAGTTATGAGCTGTTAATAATTATTCAGAGTTTCTTGTTAAGAGCTTTATTTCCCTCAGAATTAAGAGTTTTACTTTCTCCATAAAATATTGGGACATGACATGCTCAGCTTATATCCATTGATTGTCGCATTGACTTTAATATAGTAAAATGATAGTTTCAGATTTTAATGTAGAACACAGAAAAAAAAAACACAAGTAAAAAATGGAAACAATTATTTTTAAATAGCTTAAAAAAAACTTTGTTCCCACAACACAATTTGAAGATAAAATGTTTAAAATCCGTTTTTGGGAGATTTTTATAGGTAGAATAGGCTGATTTTTTTGTTCATATCTGCAAAAAGGGCTCTTGTTTTAAGCTAAAGTTCAAGCTTTTGGAGAAGTCATATTTATGATGGCTGCCAAAATCTGCTAATTTGGAAAATGCGGATTGACAAAAATGTTTTCGAAGCTATTGGATCATATTGGTTGTGAACATTGTGTAGGTACATATATGTATCAAAATTGTAGCTTATACGCAAAATAAAAGCATGTGCGTGATATTTTTTTAAATTATTTTTTTTTATTTTTTTTTTTTATTTTAATGTACTGCCATTTTGAATTTGATGCAATGTTCCCAACTCGAGCTTCCATGAACGGAAAATATTTTTAAAAAATACGCAAATTTCACTGACAAAATAATTTTTTTTTTAATTTTACCAAAAACACAACTTCCACTTTATATGGTCGACGAGATGCAAAAAATTTGCAACCACTTAAAAAAAAAATGGTTAGGTACTTAAATCTGTTGAAGATTTTTGTTCTTTTTTTTTTATTATTTTTCAAAAAAAAAAAATAAATAAATAATGCATGTTGAAAATTACAAAGATAAAACAGAGTATTTGGGATCATTGAGTACCAAAGACACTTCCTTATTAGTCACTTTGGCAGCCCTGATTGAAACCCACCATGCACACTAACGCACACAAATGATACCCATTTTCTATCTATGTTTTATTTGTCCTTAAAATGTAATAATGTTCTTATCGATTCATGGAGAGATTGATTATGTTGGATTTATTGCAAGCTTCAATGTGCAATAGTATATTGAGTATTTTGAACTTATGGCCTACAGACTTGTGTATTATTGTCATTTACAAAAAAAAACATGATGCTGCAAAATGGGTATTTTGATTTTCTATGTATATTAAAATTGCATACCTAGCAGAAAATCATGTTTTGATGGGATATTCTTACTTAACCTGAGGTGAACATACGGCTTAAAATGGCATAAGTCTTAATGAGAAATTTTGTTGATATCAAAAATTTAGTGTCACATACACATTACATTAAACGAGCAAAAGTTAGGAAATTTGAGACATTTAATAGGAACAAGAATTCTTTTGATAGTGCATAGAACAAATAACAGAGGGCCTTTGAGCTCTTAGTTGACATTGTAAGGATAAATTATACTGTAGAGAATAGCATTGCCACAAAAAAAAAAAAAAAAAAAAAAATACGATGCAAAATTTTCTGAAAAATACGTGCCAGTTAAGTGCATATTCAAAATACACAAATTCTTCTATTTTGATGAAAATAACTATAATTCAATATATAAACAAGGTGTAAAATTTGTATAACAAGAAAAAAAAATGAAAGATATAAAAAAAATTTATATTTGTAGTTTTTTCAAAAATTGAGAATTTCTAGCAAATATTACAGAATTTCTACCGTTTTTATAAAATTTTAATATGAAGAAAGCATGCTGTATTGATTTTTCATTTAGACATTTAAGATAGGTGAAATCTGATTACAAAAATGGAAAGAGGAACTTCAAAAACATAGTACAGCATACACCACTTTAAAAAAGTGCATTTTGTCGTTTACGACAAAAGAATTCTTAAGCTACGATTTTATGTTTTTCTTTGTTTTTATTTCTTTTTCTATTTTTCTATTGTGTCGACTCAACCATCGAATACTGAAAACAAAAAAATTACTCAAAAACGTAAAATTTTGAACAAAATTAGTTTGAACACATTCATTTTTATTATTTTTTCATAATTTCGAGTTTGAAAATAAATTTTTCACAAACTGTCCTCTGAAACTATTTGAATTAAAAGTAAAATAAAGGCCAGACTTCCAGCTTTAAAAAAAAGTGTAGCGTGACATTGTAAGTGTTGCCTTGTTTTTTAATAATCTGTTTTCCATTTCTAGTCGATTTTTTTTTTAGAAAATTGGCCCTTTTTTTTTTTATTTTCTTTTCTCAACTCAACCTATACGTTTTAGCTTTTTGCTACACCGTATGCGAATTACCCTAAATATTTTTGTGCATTCTCCATTTCTAATGGAAACCTAAAAACCTTAACTCTACCGATTGAATTATTTTAAAAACCATTATTTTTATGAAGAAAAGTGTTATAACCTTTTTCGTAGCAAATTTTCTAACCAACAAATTCCCATTCAACATATTTTCTGTACAAGGCACCATTATGGAGATATTCGTGAAAAACCATTTTGGGGGGCTTTTAACCCCCCATAAAATTGTTACTCCTATCGATTTGGACTTTTTACAGTTTTTTAAGAACACCATCAGAATTCAAGTGTCTAATATGACTGGACTATTATTATTTCAAGGGAGATAGAATTAGTAGTTAAGGGTTTGTTATTTTAAAAGAGCTTAACTTTCAAAAGCACTATCTTTCGAAACTTTGATTTTAAAATTAAACATGGAAATCATGAGGCAGAAAATAAAATTTTAATTAGAATTATTTTCCCGAGTTAAACTTTGTCTACCTTAAGAAAAAAAAACACCAATAATCATTTTGTTTGCTGTAGTCACCGTCCGTACCATTTTTTAAATCCACTGAAATAACTAAACCATCTCTCCCCGTATTAAAACTAAGCTGAATCAATTAAGTAAAAAAAAAAAACCTGCTAATGGATTCAAAATAGCAAAAAAAAAGTAGGTATACAAACACTAAACCTTTTATATAAAATAAATTTCCCAACCAAAATCTGCGCATTATCGTATCTAAAAAAAAAAAAAAAAAAAAAAAATTTAAACAAAATAGCACTGAAAGCATTAAAAACAGCCATTATCTTCGGTTGTCTAGAAATGTTATAAATTATGGTACTTGGCCGCAAGCTTTTCGCTGCATCATCACCTCATCCTGCTTTAACTTATAATGCGACCTGCACAAAAAAAGCTAAGAGATTTAAAAGTTTTCCGTTCGGTTTTTTTTTGTATGTATGTATGTTTGTTTGGTTTTTTTGTCGAACCGCATAGGAACTCTCACTTCCGACCTAATGGACGAGCAATTTGTAGAGCCAGTCAGTCCAAGCGTTAAAAACAACATATTTATGGGTTCGGATTCTTGTGTGCTGTTGTTTTTCTATGCGCATAAGACCAACACCTGAAAGGATTTAATGGCACAAAAATTAATGTAAAAAATATTTAGCCTTGGAAATGGTTATAATAGCAATGCCCTAATGACTCACGTAAATTGTCCATTCAAAGATGGAAGCAGAGAGGAGATGGAGAGTAAACCTCGCAAGGATATTAGCCACAGATGCTATCGAAATTCGTATGGTCTGCTGTACACATCCTGTCTCGACTTACGACTAAAGGTACATACATACATATCTACCTACATAGCTATGGAATCTACTGAAATATGCATCATTAGTCATGTGTGTCGTGCATGGTCGCGATCTGATGCAGTGCGATCAAGACTAAAGCCCCCTACCAAAAGTGCATCCTTGCTTGGCCAGATTTTTCTGTTAACCCATATCCTTTGACGAAAGAATTTTCACCTCCGGAATCCGGATATGTTGTTTCGTTGGTTTCAGTTTACACAAGACTGCTCCCGCACGTTGAACGGAGGACTGCAAATAACATAGACACGAAAAAAAAAACAAGAACAAACAGGAATATTTTTTCAGCCGTTCCTTGCCATGGTCAACATCATGGGAGCTTATATTCCAAGGAAAGTGGTCGTGGTATACAAACTGACCATTTATCACTTGATGTTTTCGTTTCCTCTTATCCATGGTCCAACATGGAGTGCCTGTGTCAGGCAGCTGGATGGATGCACAGGAAGTACCTATACACCCACTTCTTTTTTGTCACCATATTTTCCATGGGCTTTAAAAATATATAAAGCAGGAGTTTTGCTTTTCTGATGAAACTGGTGTGTACCTACCTATATGAAAAACCAGCCAAAAAAATAAACATGTGGTCGTACTTTCATTTTGTTAAAAAGGATACGTGCTATATGTAGTATGTATTCTAGCCAAATACCGATGTAAGCGAATTATGAGAATGTTTGCTTTCACTCGGCTCGGGCTATATGGATGTATAATACATTGTGTAAATGGCTTAGTCGTTTTGAGGAAGATAGGATCCACTACCTTCGCAACCTGATATTTAAAGTAAAATTGACCATCAACGTGTGGATGAAAAAAAAAAATAGAAATTGACAGAAAATTTTATTTAAAAATCACAGTGCGAACAAGCCAGCGATACCTTTCACCTTTCAGATTGACAAGCCTTGAGGAAAAAGTTAATCGAAGTGAAAATTTGCAAAATTTTTTAAGAGAATGATTTTTAAAGAGATTTTAGAGCTTTAAATGGACGTCAGAAAAAAATAATTTACATCACCAATACCAACGAAAACTCTGATATGTGTTAGCATAGACTAACTAATAGGTAATAATTACATATTAGTAATATTAGTTAGTCTATGGTGGTAGGCAGAAGTCAGAAGTCATAACGCAACACAATACAAAAATCAATGAAAAGACGCTTCGATTGGTAAAATTCAATTTGTAATATAATAATCAAAACTGGAATTTCTAATATTTCTTACAATTTCCTCAACATAACCGATCACATTTCCTTACTTATACCATCTATAAGCAACGCAAAAATTCTTGTTCAATTTGGCAAACAATTCGAATGGATATATTATCCTTAAGCTTTAGGATTAATGTGTATTGGCACAAATCGAAACACATCTCCGGTCTGGTAATTGATTTCAAAAATTAATATCCCCTGGTTGCTATAATGAAAGAAAACATAATACTGGCAATGCACATCACATCCTTTTGCACATATATAAATATTCGATTCAGCTCTCATCTTCTTATGATTGATTTCACCTAAAATACCTATTCTATTATAAAGATTTTGGGGTATTTAAAACAATAATTATGTATTAAAAGAGAGGGTACTGAACGAAATAAAAAATCAAACACAAACCAAGCATAATCTCTTATTTTATGTCCGTCGACATAATACGAAAATCCTTTTGGGCTGCACGCATAAAAGTATATAATTTGATTTTGGAAGATTCAGCTGTTGTTAAATTACAAACGTATCAGTGCTGTCGAAAGTGGCTACTATCGTAGAACACATTTCACTAATTTAGGACTCATGACTAAAAGTTCTAACATAAAGGTCCTTACTAATAATCAAATTTAGTTATTAGTTAAATTAAAATCTTCAGATTTAAAAAAAGTCACTTATACCAATAACCCTATTCTCCCCAACAACACTAATACCTCACAAAACAAAAGAAGAGGTGAAATTAATATTTTGACTTTTTCGTATTCTCCCCTAAAGTCACAACTTGTAGAGTCACAAAACAATCGAAATTGTGATCTCCTTCAGAGCAGGTCAAAACTCTCAAATTACATGACGTGTTTTGGCTGTGAACTCTTAAGCACCCCATATATGGGATATTCGCAAAAAAAAGTATGCATCAGTATAAAAGGTCATAAAATTTATTATGTTTCACGGTATTAGAGATTTTTAGGAATTTTCAAAAATAACTGTATGTCGTCTGAAAGTTTACTCAATCCCCATAAAAAGTCAGCTTATTTCAGAAGTTTGTCAGGTATGGCTTTTTTTTAATGAATTTTTTAAAGTTTTTTTTCTTGGTTACAGTATAAGACTTTTTGTTAGCACCTCATTATAGGAATTTTCCAAAAAAAAAAAAAAATGTATATGTACCATGCATTTTTATTTTAAAAACTTACAAAAATCATAAAAAAAAGTCTATGACTGACCGATTACTGAAATTAGTTACTCTTTAATAAGTCTAAAAAAACCTTTCAGATGGTACCTATGCATTTTTTTTTTTGGAAAATTCCCAATATAAGGTGCTAGCAAAAATTCTTATAATGTCACGAGAAAAAAAAAACTTTAAAAATTCATAAAAAAAGCCATAGCTATACCTGAAAAACTTCTAAAACAAGCTGACCTTTTATGAAGATTGGGTAAAATGTCAGATGACAATCTATTTTTTTTTTGAAAATTCCACCAATGAGGTGCTAAAATTCTTATACTGTGACTTTGAATGACCTTGAAAAAAAACTTTGAAAATTAATTTTAAAAAACCTATGCCTGACCAATTACTGAGTGGCCCTTCAAGTGGTATACTTTTTTTGCGAATATCCCCTAAATAAGGTGCCAAAAACCGCGGGTGACCTTGAAAAACTTCAATCCTGGATTAAAAATTTGTTTAAGCCCAAACAATTTCTTAAACTACCTGGCCTTTTATGACCAATTACTAACCTTTAAGACTGCATACCTTTTTTTGCGAATATACCATATATGGGGTGCTAAGAGTTCAAAGCCATGAAACTATGATTACGTTTTGAACTAATAAGTGCACATAAATTGAAATTTTTCTGATAGATGGCGCTAAATACCACAATACCAAAGCTCCTATTTCCAGTGAATAAGTAAGAGGATTTCGTTATTTTCAATTTTTTGCAAAAACTAAAAGACTTTAGGGTAAGCGATTTTTAGTGTTTGGCTACAAATCGATAGGAGCATCGAAAAAAAAACAGTATTAGTTTTTTTTTTCATTATTTTTTTCAAAATTTTATTAATTTTTCAAAAACTGTTCTCTGAAACAATTTAAATCAAAAATTACAATAAAACAACTGATGTCTGGCTTCGAAATAAAGTATCATGACATTGTAAGTGTTTCCGTTGTTTTTAATAATTTTGTTTCTATTCCAAGTCGATTTTTTTAAAAATTGTCCTTTCCGCCTAAACAGAGGGAAGTAGACCCCCTTCCGTAGGATTTTTTTCTTTTTTCGACTCAACCTACATGCTTTGGCTTTCTGTTAGACCGTATGCGAATCACCTTGAAGAAAAACACGTATATATGTAAAAAAAAAAAAAAAAAAAACTATTAGTACTGTCAAATCACCAAATTTGTTTGGTTTACCTGCTGTTTAATCGCTGTTAACTCAGAATTAATATGACTGAAAAACACATTACAAAAGTTAACTATCGAGTTAAACCAAAAAACTCAGATGATCTCACAACGAAATACTGGGCCTTCTCATATTGCTTTACTATCCTCATAAAGTTTATATAAAGTTGAAGATTATTAAACAAATTCGTACTTAATTTACTGACACACGTTCCTCAAAATATTCAAAAAGTGTTCTTGTTGAAATTTAAAGAACGACATCACTGAATTGAATATACAATTATGAAGTCGGTCTTTGGCCTGAATGATCTTTCTATAAATGAGAAAATTTGCATAGAGTCACAATTTAAAACGAGCATAAATGGCGCCAGGCGGATTTAACATAATTGGCAATTTCAAAATGTCGGCAATGACACTGCTATATGCTTTAGTTTAATTTAGTTCTTCCTTTTTTTTTTTTTTGGGTTGTTGGTATGCGAATAAGTTTCGTCCTTGTTTGGGTTGTTTTGTTGTATATAGAAACACAGAAATTTAAAATGAACTAGTTCCCGTTTCCCGAGAGATAAGGTTCTTGGCAAGAATTCTTTCGACCCACTTAAAATTTGTCGACGAGAGCGCCGTAAATATTTTCCGTTCATGTTTTTGCCAGAGAGTTTAAATATTCTCTGCTTCCGGTTTAGTTATGTTATGTTGTGTTGTGCGTTTTGATGGAAAATGGATTTTTGGAGTCGGATGTATACATATAAATGGAGAAGCACACAGGTTGCTTTTGGAAAGCATAAGTATTCGTATTTTCTTAACTAGACAATATGCAGTTATTTTGTTTGTGAGTGTATGCTCTCATTTGTTTGTTATTCCATCTGTAATCAAAAATGAGGTTGACTGACTGAATTGACTTTGGCTCCTGAGGATAACATTGACATAGCGCTACCATTTGTGCATAAAATTAAAATGAGTTAAATTCTCCTTCTTCGTATCTATGAAGAGAGAAGCTATATCTATTTGAAGTTGAACTAAATTATTAAAGATATTCATATTGTTTTGTAGTCTCTATGGATTGGAATTAAATTAAGTAGGTATAGCTAGTAGTTGGCAAAACAAAAAGTTATCAGGGCAAAAAGTAATAGAAATCCCAGCGGGTGTGATTTAATTTTTCTCGGTGGCTGCATGGAAATTTCGGGAATGAGATTGGGGATTATATGAAAAAGATATTCGCTTTACCTTCTTTTCCTAAACTTAACGTTCCTATATAACAGACGCAAGAGCCTTTTGCTATTTCATGATCAAAAGTTGTATAAGGGAAAATTTTCTTATGTACATTGAATATCTTAAAGCCTCGGGAATATGTACCTATGTATAGCTATTATTTTATTAAAAAAATATCAGTGTATCTTATTTACTTCTGAAAGGGCAGTTCAATATTTAGTCATTTTAAAGTTGGTATGAATAGAAGATTTGGATTTTTCATTACATTTTTTTTTTTTTTTTTTTTTCAAAAAATCATAACATCTTGGTCTTACGTAACAAATTTTTATGTTAAACTTACCGTGAAATAAAAACATTTCAAGATTCACGTAAAAAATAATTATGAAAACAAATTATTCCTATAATTAAGTACATGAATTTTTAATACATATTCTGTCTAGAAATCTTAATATAAAAGTATAATTAAAATGCCAGAAAAGCAAAAGACAATGGCGTAGGTATATTCATAGTTGTTTGATAAACTCATGTTTTACTAAACTGCAATCAATATTGGAATATTTAACCAGAAAAATTATAAAAAATGTCTTAAAACCCAATTAAACCCATTTTTAACTTAACAACAGTTAAAAAATGGCTTTGAATACGGCCCAATGATTTTTTTTTTCCAGAATTGTTTTTTTTTTTTTCGAAAAACAAATCGATTGTCAAAATTTTCAGATTTTCCCTGTACAAATTTGGAAGGACCTAGGTTCAATTTTTTGTTGATTTTCAGCAGATGTAAAATATGATAAACTTATAATATCGCAGTAGCTATTGTGATCTCAAGTGAAACAAGTTTATTATAAAGCCATAGGTCGAGAAAAGTCTCTATCCCTTTGAGTTATACGATAAGAGGCTAAATGATTTAAGCATCTCATGGTGGGATATTAAAAAAAAATGTAGGTTAGGTATGCAATTTAAAAAAAAAAATCAAAAGCCGTCCACTATCGGTCAGCCATAGAAAATTTAAAGCTTATTTTATGGTCGTAAGAGATTTTAAGGAACTCGTTTGTGTGATACTTACATATTTACAGAAATATATGCTTAACAACTATATAAAAGGTTCACTCTTTTCAGTAATTGGTCATTCACAGGTTTTTTTTTTATGAATCCTTAATTTTCTGTCACTTAGGTACTCTAATTGGTCGATAAAGGTTTAGGTACTATAATTGGTCAGCATTTCTTCAATAATTTTTTTCACGTTCTTAGAGATTTTTATAGCACTTCATTTTTGAGATATTTGAAAAAAACTGTATAACATCTAAAAGATTTTTTTAAACCTCATGAAAGATTATAGCAAGTTTCAGATTTCAGAGATTGGTCAGCTTTTAATTAATTTGGTCAGTTTTTAATTAATTTTTAAAACTTTCCTCAAGTCTAATTTCAATGAACCTAATTTTGTTTTAATTTTCAAAAAAAAAAAAAAAAAATATAGGTATGTAAAAAAACAATTTCTTTATAATTAGCTGAATTTGTATGGGAATTGTTATTGTAATTAGCCTTTCAGATGGTAAATATTTTTTACGAATATCCCATAAATGAGGTACCTACCTAAAAATCTCTACGACCACCTTGAAAAAAATATGCACGAATGGATCACATGAACTTGCCCTTGTAGATTAAAACTATAATGTTGATCTTTAACAAAAATTTAAAAAAAAAAAGGTCGACAGTACTTACCTACTAAAAAAATTATTTGTAAGTTTGATTTTTTTATGCTTAAAAAAAATATTAATTTTTGTTTTTTTAATGTAGAACTTTTTTTAACTATGTATTTTATACTAAGAAGCACCAGATTTTAAATTTAAAACGAAATTGGTCAACCTATTCAAAAGACCTTTTTGTCAAAACCTTTTTCTCAAACATCAACCCCTATTTTCGCAATGCGAATTTTTTGGCAAAAACCTGCAATGCAGTTTTCTTACAACTATTTTTGTTGTTACATACGAAGTTTAATCGAAATCGTTAGAGCTGTTTTTGAGAAAGCTTAAGAAAACCGAAATATTTTTATGGTAGCTACCTGAGAAAAATAATAAAATCGAATTTCACCATTAGAGAATAATATAAAAATGCTGTGCACCAAATTTGCAGCAAATTTTTTCTAGCTCAAATTACATCAGTGGAGGAATTGACGCACAGATACGTCAGTTCGTGAGATATGGGTCGATATATGCCACATAAATTACCTTAGGTTTTACAGATGTAGTTTATTTTATGTAATTGTGTTATTTTTATACTCAAAGCCATACTTAAGGGAGCGCAGAGCCTCAATTTCTTCTCATTTTCTCGAAACTCTTATACATAAACTTTGATTTAAATTGCTTAAACATTTCTATTATGATAAACCGATAAACTGCTTATGTAGTATAACATCGCTTACATTTTATTCATTTTTTCAATTTTAATCTCCCATTTTGTGTTCTCCTACTGTATGAGGATTTTTAGAGAATAAAATAACACATAGATTATCCTACAAATTATATTCATCTTTTTCGTTTAAGAGTCCTTCAAGAATATTTTATTATTTAAGTTCAAGTATGTATTAAAAAAACCGTTTTCTACAAAGATTGAAGTAAGTCCTCGTTGTATAAGTACCAACCTACTGCTTTTTTATTTTTATGCAAAGCTTTTTTTCTTACTTTAATAATTTGTTTTTATGAAAATAGCACTAGAAACAGGGATTAAACGTTTACAAGGTCTTTTTTTTAGCCCTATTTTATGTATATTTTAATGAATATGTAATGTAATTTTGTTGCTTAAATATATATAAAAAACAAAAATAAAAACATCTTCCATTTTTTCAAGACGTAATGGCATATTTTTCGAGTGATAATGCATGCTGTCAGTCCTTTTGGCTCAAGGTGAGTGTAATAACGAAGATGAATTCGTAGGGCTGTGAGTTTAATGATGAATGCTCTTATCTGTAGTTAATGGATGTATTAAGACAATTATGGGACTGAAAGATTTTTTCAACAATTTGTATTAGGCTTGTAGAGTACCGGTGCGGTGGGAGTCGGAGGGAATTCAAGGGCTAATTTTTAATATAATGATATCGACTTCTTTACTTCTGCAATAACGTATTATCAAAATGGACTGAATAAAACGAACACTAAAACAGGATATAACCTACAAGATACCAAAGATACTAAGTTAAAAATAATATCAGTAGGTACATACATTTCTATAACTTTGCAAAATCTAAATCCGTTCTATATTATAGGTATAGAAGGATTGTAGGTATTGGGTTAAATCAAAGAATATAAAGTTACCAAGAAGGCGCATCTCATACAATTTTGTTACTGCACATTTTTATATGGTGGGTTCCAATATTGCGGCCTGCTCCCAGAACTTTTGCTTTTTGTATGTGCTTTTCAAGGACAAAAAAGCAGACTGTTTTAATGTGTGTGGTATTTCATTTTAAAAGCGCTAAGAGAATTATTATGAAAAGCCTATACAAAAGCCAAAGTGCGGATTCCAACATTGGAACCCGGCATTTTCAGTAGAAAATTTGTATGAGATGCGACTTCTTGGTAACTTTATATTCTTTGGTTAAATATACAGGGTGATTTACCTAAGGTGTGACAAAAAGCAAGAACGTGTAGGTTGGGTTGACATAACTCATATAGGAGGGGGTCTATTTCCCCCGTTTAGCCGGGAGGGGCAATTTTCTAAAAAATTGACTCAGAACAAAAAAAAAATACTTAAAGACAACGGGTACACTTACAATGTCATGATATACTTTTTTGTAAAATCAGAAATCATTTATTTTACTTTATTTTAAAAAAAATCTGATTTAGGGAATAGTTTTTGAAACATAAATTTAAATAAAAAAATATTTTCAAACTGATTTTTTTAAAAATTTTACGTTATTGAGTACTAATTGTGTTTTTAAAATTAGTTTTTAGTCAAAAACAGAAAACCGAATGCTAAAATATCTTCTAGTTTTTGAGAAAATTTAAAATAATGGGAAAGGAAATTTTCAAAATGAATAGACTTAATACAGAAAAAACAAAAAAATATTAAAAAAAACCGTAATGGTTACAACTACATGCTATAAGGCCAGAAATCTCAGCTTTTTTGTGTATAATTTTTTTTGAAAATTTCCCTTCCAGTTATTTTTAATTTTCTCAAAAATGAAAAGACATTTTAGCATCACATTTTCTGTTTTTGACATAAATTTAATAAGAGCATTGAATTTTGTATACAAAATCAGTACTAAATTAAGTAAAATTTTGAAAAAAATCAGTTTGAATTTTTTTTTATTTTTTTCAAAATTTTGTAAAACTATTCTATAAATCAGATTTATTTAAAAATAAATTAAAAGAAGAGATTTCAAGCTTTACAAAAAGGTATAAAATGGTGTTTTAAGTGTAACCGTTGTTTTTAATAACTTTTTTTCTATTTTAAATCAATTTTTTAAGAAAATTGAACCCTCCACCATTTTGGTAAAAAAAAAATCAAGTAAAAAATGATACTTTACAAGTTTTTGTGAAAAAAAATAATACCAGATTAAAAAAAAAAAAACGAATGCCAAAAAGTGGATTTTATAGTAAATTGCGGGAAAAACGTTACCCGAATAGAAAAGAGTTGTATAGCGGGTAAAAAGTCCTAACAGCTCTTGTGTAAATACAAAAAACAAAAACAAGAATCGGTTATAGTTTGGCAAAGTTAAAGCCACTTGAAGATAATGATGCCCTTAGATTTTTGATGATTTAATAGAAGTTTGTTAACGTGAGAGTGAGCCCATGCAAATATAATTCGATCCAAGTCTTCCTTTTATTTTGAAATGCATCACAGTCTTCCATCCAGACCAATATAGGTTATGAATACTTACTCTGAGTATTATCAGAGTACATATGAGGATCCAATATGGCATTATGACATATCTACGACAGGAAGATTATTAATAAACAGGGAGAAAAGCAGAAGACCTATTATAGACCCCTGAGGAACACCACACTGAAGCTTCAAAATGAGAAGATATGTACTTTATGAGTCTGTACACACCTGTTGAAATTTATCACTTAAGTAGCTAGCAACCAGAATTAATGAGTTTTTGAATATTATGTTTCACTTTTTTAAAAAAGTGTTTGATGATCAACACTATCAAAGGCCTTTGATAAATCAAGCAGTTACAAAATTGAAGGCTGTTTCACAATTCGACGAGAAAACTAGACGTCAGCGCGACGAGATCTCTTCGCAGTTGTTCTTTCTTAAAAACGAGTTTCAAATAACGAAATAATACATAATAAAGTATTTCTCGTCGTCACGTTGCGTCTTTTTTTCAATTTTTCGAACTTTACGACGTGACGAGACGACGACAAATACTTTATTATGTGTTATTTCGCTGTTTGAAATTCGTTTTAAAGAGAGAAAAACTGTGAAGAGATCTCGTCACGCAGACGTCTCGCTTTCTCGTCGCATTGTGAAACAGCCTTGAAGTGTTATAATTCTTAATTCTTAAGGGATATTCATAATTGCAGTTGTAAGGCTATGGTTTTTATGGAAACAGCATTGACAAGAAGTCAGCAATTTATTTTGTTTAATACTACTGTAATCTTTATCATTATTAATTTTTTGTTTGTACTGATTTTTCACTCTCTATTTTATAATTGAACATTCCTCATACACTGGACCGATGTTCCTTAAAGGATTTCCAAATCATACTTCCTAAACCTAAGTGAATATTGTGGAAAATTTAATTTTCCTTAAACTTCTCAGGTGTACCTACCTTAACTTTCAAAAGGTCAAAAACTGCGAAACGAGTTCCATAAGAATCAAAAGTCCCATTGGAAAAATGTAATTTAACCCGATTTCCTGAATGGTCAAGAACCACACAAAGCCAGTTAAAAATGTTGCTTGACTATTTCCTTTACCTAAATGCAAAAAAAAAAGTTTTCCGATTGTCTCAATCCTTAAACGTTTTTCAAATAGCGTTAAAAACGTTTTCGTTGTAATCTACATAACACTATTCCGATATGCCATGGCCTTCAAAGGATATTAGCTGGAAAAAGCGGTTCGATGTTCATATACCCGTTATGTTGTATCTATCCAAAGAAATTCTAACAGCCGAACAGTGAACATTTTTGTTTACAACTAACTGTATGTGCCCAATTCTCTTGAACGAGGAATAATGGAGATTTTTAACATTTCTGGACTTCATACGACTGCTGCTTTGTACGTACGACCGACGCGACGCACGCACGACACGGCACCACGCGGTGTGCTTGTCGTTCTCAAAATCACGAAGCGCTTGGGAAATCGTAGAACCGTTCGCAAAAGGGATAGAACTTCTATTGTCTTTTTGTGGCATCTCTATCACTGCGTTGGTTGTCATGTCATCGTGCTGCGGGGGCTGTTGGCATTCGAACATGAATAAGAAGGAATATACCACCCACCTGCCTTACTTGGTGGGCCATTTTTGCCTATGTGACAGGGACATAAAGAAAGTGTCGTTGTTGAATTGGCAAAGAGTTTGGGGACTTCCCAAACACACATATATCTGACTGGCGTACAACGGAATTTAGGTTATTGGATTTTAAGGACACGTTTCGCTGGAGTGTGTTTGTGTGTGTGGGAGGGAATGTATATGAACTCAATAGAGAATAGACGGCAAATCAGGACGAATTTTTTGTACAGTCAGTGGGTGACTTATATATTAATTTTAATATCTCTGCATGCGATGATAAATGCCGCTAGAAGGTATAGGTGTAGCGGACTCCGTATGTCATTGACGTTGACCGAAATCATTATTTTGTTCCAAGAATGCATATTAATGTGGGTATTCGAAATATAAACTATTCAAATAAATATGAATGGAATAACTGTTTGCAGTCATATGCATTGGTACAACAAACATATAGAAGCTATGGAACAACGCCAGACATGAGAGTATACCTTATATAGAAAGCTTTTTTGGTATTCTTTTGTTTAAAGACACTACATTGCTTTCTTGGATGAAATATTATTTTGTGGGTTTCTACAATAAAAATGACTTTTCAGTTCAAAACAATGCAGTTAATATAAAATTTATGTGTGCTTCTTATTGTTGCGATTCCGCAGTTTTCTAAAAACAGTTACGTACATAGGCACATTGATATAGATAGAACTTTCAATTTTTCTATACAACTTGAATTTTGAATAAAGGACTTGAGATAAGGACAAATTTCTATTGAAAATGCAATAATAATAATTATTCTGGTTTAGGTGTACTGCGAACTGCGACTGAGAATTTTTCTGAGAAACTTCAGTAGTATGTGTATGTGGAGTATGTTCTGAGATTTTTGATTATTTTTTCAACTTTTGTGTAGCATAATAATTGACAAGCATAATTTTTTGTGGAAATTTCGAATCGTGAAAAGAATATTTTCGACCCGCTTCCAGAGAAGATACCTTCTGTGATTGGCTCCCAAAACTTGACGCAATCATTTTGAATAAGGATGCATGCATCGTATCATATGTAAATAAATTATCTTAATTAAAGTAACCTAAACATATCATACCTAAGTAATTATTTGTTAAACTTGATTTTTTTCCTCATATCGATTTTGGTCATCATCCTCACAAAAGAGGGAACAATAAAGAAAAATGAAATATGCACGATTGTATCGCATGAACTTACTCTTGTTATGTTAGAAATATATTTTAATGGTTCAATACAACGTGCTGATATGTTTAACGAAAAAATGTTCAAAATAAGCCAAAATTTATTTGTGGTTTAGTCTGCATGTTGTGTGATTTTAAAATAAAGTTATAAAATAAAATTTAAAAACTTAAAAGATTTTTTTTATTTTTAAATAAATTAAAATTTATTGGATTATATCACAACATTAATTAATTAAATTTAGCGACGCGTTTCGGTTTTAGATAACCATCATCGGGCTTAAATGCGTTGACTCGGAAATACCTACATAATTATGTACACAATACTTAAAAATAATTTTTTGTTTTGATTCAAAATAGCTTTTTATTTTTGTTTTATTAAAAAATCAAAATATGTAGTTGCATAGCTACTTTACCTATTCAAGATGAATTCAATCGAAAATCTAGGGAATAACCTAATACCTACTGCCCTGTACTAAATTTGAAGCCAATCTGCTCGGACCCCTAAACCGCGCGAAAGCCACTTTTTCGAACTTCTTCATCATCGTAAAAAAAAATTTCTAATATTAATAATTATTTGATTTTTGAAAATTTGTAAAATTATTTTTTTTTTTACTTTGGTCGCTCATAGTTTTATGGCCAATAAATAGAAAAACGCCTTAGTCTCGCACTGGTCTAATCGAAGCGGTATGTATTTGTTTCCATATTTTAATTAAAACTCAAAATGATGGAATACCTACCTAAATCATAAAAAAAAAAATAATTTTGAAAAAATACAAATAATTGTAAAACTTATATTTTTCGATATTTTACTTATTTGAATTAAAATTTTTCAAAAAAAAAAAAAATAATATCCCAAAAATTAGTGGTTTTTTTAATACTTGTTATTATAACGCATTCAATATTCGAAGCACAAAAAATTATGTATGTACCTAATTTTAAATTTTCTGACACCCAATTTTTCTTCAAAAAATCAAAAAATATGGTTTTTTTCCATCAGCCCTAAAAATTTTGGATTTTTTTTTAGAAAGCCTAATATAAAACCTATTTAGAATTGGCATCGAGAAATGTGTTTATTTCAACAGCTGTAAGCAAAAAAAAAAAACATTCCTTAAATTTGGTATTAATAAATAAATAAATAAATTTCTAAAACTTTAAAATGTATCCCAGTTCAATATCATCCTGATTTAATACAAATTATTTCTTAAGCGCTTACTTTCACTTTATGCGTTTTATTTTAACCGTTCATATCTCGAATATTTCGATTACAGCTAAGAGAGCGGAAACCCTATAAAAGTTTAATGGGGAAAATCGAATTTTAGTTACTCATACGACTGGAAAACAAAAATGTCTCCCTGATATAAATTTCCCATAGGAATCTTGGGCTTGCGCTAAATATATTGGACTAATGACAGTCTAATGCCGAAAACAGATGTGAAGCTTTTTCCCATGCAGCGAAATTAGAAATAAATATATCGTGCAGCGAAGGCTGTTTTCGGCATAAAGCCCAAAACAGCATGCAGCTTTTTCCCATGCAGCGAAAATTAATTTACACAGGTTCTTATGAGAGCTGACATATTCCAGGCTCTGCATGCAGCCTTCGCTGCACGATATCTCTATTTCTAGTTTGGCTGCATGGGAAAAAGCTGCACATTTCTCTTTCATTAGCAAATTAAATTGATAAAATAAAATAAAATAAAATAAAATATACCTTTCTTTTCAAAAAATTTTATTTATCATATCTTTTTTTTTTATCGCAGAATTTTTGTAATAAAAACAAATGCAAAAAACACCTCATTTTGTTGTACCGAGTGATGGAAACAAAATACCTAAAACAGTTCTGTAGAAAGCCATTTGTTAATATCATTACAATAGACTCACCTGAATACATAAATAGCACGAACAAAATCAGATAGCATTGAGCCATGTTGTGGTATTTCTCTCTGAGTTTCAATTATCTGTGTAATCCCATTTCTGACTAAAGCTCCGTTAATAAGTCCGTTCAACATTTGCACATTTCGATTTAATAAATTTAATTATATTAATTTCTTTGTATTTTCTGTTTTATCATCTCATATTAACTTCTTCTTATTTTAGTAAAAATATTTTACTAACGATAAATCTTTGCACTGGGCGATCATCTTTTGAGTTAAATCTAAACGACAACATATTTATGAGAGACAATTCCTGGCAACTTCCACAGAAATGTCAAAATAAGACTAATTCCAAAAACCAGCTTAATTATATACCAGGAATTCGTTTGACGCATTAAAAGTTCATAATCCTGTGAGGATATTTTCCGGTGGCATTCGTCTGTTGATTGACTTTAGTACGTTCATGTTGATATCCAAAAGTTTCCACTGTAAAGTAAGTACTCTGTTTGGATGTTGGTTCTGGAATTTGAAAAAAGAAATTTTTGTTTAACTTTTGAGAAAAGTTAGGTTTATTCGAAATCAAAACAGCGTGTACGTGTTGTCCTGACATCCTGACAATAATTTATCATTTTTTAAGGATATATTGCATTTTTTGCGAGATGAGAATAATATCCTGGAGGCGACGAAAGCAATAGAAAATAGGGGGTGAGTTGAAAAAAAAAATAAAATGATTACAAAAACTTGGATGAGGATGCAGAAGTAATTTCTCAACTTCGTTTTTAGTGTTGTCTGTTCCTACTTTGGTATGCTTTTATAGTAGTTGGTGCTGACTGAGCGGGGAGATGGATAAACATGTACTGTACACACTGCTTACAAGGGCTGAGTTATGAGCTAGATGGGGGACCATTAATTTTGGTATAACATGGCCTTATCGAGAAGGTTTATTTATTATCCTTTTGACAATTTTTTAGGTTTCGTGTTTTTGTTGATTTTTTTTTTAATTTCGGAAAGAAGTTGTCATTTTTTATTATTTTAACTTCTGGTTTCGATTTGTCACTCTTTATAACGGAAACCAAATGCGATACCATCGATTTATTTTTCTATCAAATAAAAAATTATTAGTTTGTGAATTTATTACAGATACAGATTTCTTTTTAATAAAGTAAAACCAATGTTTGTGTATTTATCACCCATAAACTATTAAACCGATTTTGATTAAAATTTTTAGAGTTGTTTTTTTCCTTTTAGCGATCAGTGCGCGGGCAGGATCATGGCCGCACTTTTCTTATATCTGAGCTTATTTTCCTTATTTTACATCCCTAAAAAGATTGTTGTTTGTTCACAACCAAGTTGGGGATCACTAAGGTTGAATTGAACTTTACTCTTTTGGAAAATTGTACTGAATAATAATATGAACGAATTAACGTACGAAATAATGCTGTGGTTTCAAAGCTTAAAAGTTTAAAAACAAATATATTCCCAGTAGCGTATGCAGAATGCTTTTTTGGAGGGGAAAGGGGGGAGATTTCTCTAAAAATGGAAGCTATTTTTATTTAGTTTAGGTATGCAAAGTCTCGTTTGCATTATCAAGTTCTCTAAAAAAAACTGTTTTTGGTCTTTAAATTCTCCAAGTTTTATCAGTTGGAAATTCTTATTTAGTGGGGCTTGGGTCTCATTTGGGTGGGACTTAAGGCCCAAATTCAATTTCGACTTTATGTTCCACTCAAATGAGACATAAGCCCCAAAAATAAAAATTAGGCTTTATGTCCCTGTGCCGTATTTTCCTGCGCCAACGATCCTGAACCCCATGTATTTGAGAATGTCTATTAATGTTAGTACAATATTAAAATTCTGATCACATCATCTTGGACATATGGACATGCGTTTTAGTTTTTGTGCAAAAATATCCTTGATTTCTCGCCACATGCTCATATTTCTCCCCTAAATTTGTGAAACAAATGAAAATAAAAAATTGCAGGGATACAAGCAACCATAGGCTTGAAGGTATGATAATAAATTTAAAAAAATACTGAAACTAATGCCCATAGTATAGTCTGTGGAGTTCAGTTGCCTTAACGATGAAAACCTACCATCACAGCTGTGATATTCAGCCATTTGCATAGCTAGTGTGAATTTTGATATCTTCTTTTAAGCGCTAGTCATGTTTCATAAAGTTCATACACTATTATTGAATCTTTCAATGATATTTCAATAACTAAAGAAAAACATCTATTCATCAGAGAACTTGTCAATCTTTGTAAATCTGCTCGAAATGCAGCCCAACCTCCCGGATTTTAAGCCTCTGACAAGTCACATGCTTTCATTAATAGTAAACGATATGCCTGTGGCAGACAGGATGAATTTAAAAAAAAAATAGTAGCAAGGAACTGTGTTGTTAAGGAATGTTAGATAGAAATGATAAAATAGACATAGAAATAGAAACTCTCTGACACAGTTGTCGTCGTCGTCGGCTGTCACGGAGATAGAGAAACGGGATGTCCTAATCCTTTTCGTCAGAAATTTGCATTTCCGTTTTTTTTTTTTTTTTTTTGAAAAAACTTGAATGACGGAGCTGGTGCTGGATTATGGGTGGTTGTGGGGCTATAGTTTGTATCCTCCTAAAGTTATGTGTTTCACTCTCCTCAGACTGAAGGTGATACTGTTCGTCATATATCCAATGAATGAAAACTACTACAGTACACATAAATAAATTTTATTTTTATCTTCTAACAATGTGCATTCGTGTGTGTATACTGCGTGGTGAGTCTTCTGCCTGGCCAAGAGAATTTATTGCCGTCGTTTATGTAGTTGAAATGACATCAAACTGTGAGATTGTTTTTTTTATTGCAATGTCTGACTGAACAAAATTGTTAAATTAGTAGGAAAAGCTTACAGGAATTGGATACGGTAAGATAAACATTTCTGGGAATGACAAGGGAGAGAAGTAATGTTTGAAGTATGTAGGTACCTAAGAATATTGAAAAATGTTTAAATATTTATTCGGTAGGTACCTACTTTAGTTTTATTTTTAAGAGTTGAATTTAAAATGATGACTACATTTTATTAACTTTTAATGAAATAATGCGGAAAGTCCTAACAATAAATGTGATACGTATACATATATCATTACTCCGTATATTATATTTTGATATTTTTGATATTTATTGCAAAATTAAAACAGCTGTACATCAAGTTAAGTTAGTTGGGATAAAAAAAAAAAATTACTTTAAAGTAAAAAGTTTAAGTAAATACTAAAATGTAAGGAGAAGCTCGAATTTTTAGTATTTACTTCGTTTCATATCCATGAAACTTGATTGCATATACTTTAAATACTGAATTCATTCAAGTAAAATACTTAAAAGTCACCGAAAAACAAATTAAATACTTTTTATTTGAATTTTGTTACAACTAAAAATAACAATATGAATAAACTTATAAAGAATTACTTCTGTTTAGGTGAATTGATTGAATGAATTTTAAATTAAATGCATGGAGTGCAGGTCACTTGAACTTTTTATTTAAATATTATTACAATTATTTCGTTTTTGTGGCAAGCATCCATACTTTACGCAGTATTCTGTATGACAACTGAAGTAAAAAATTGCAGCAGATTATTTGGAGAGGTATCAGCATTTTTTTTTTCGCACAGAATTTATTGCCCAGACCAATAATAGCGTACGAAAAAGTGACATTTTAGCTTTAATCGTGTTATTATTTGTTGTTTCTTTCATTAAAATATGACTTTCTGTGCTTTTTTGCGTTAACGTTTTTTGTTTTTGCAATCGATTACACTTTTATTGGACATTTTTTCGCAGTTGATTTCGTAATCAATTCGATGTAGTGTTGTAGACTAACTAAAAATTTCATTACGCATTAGCAGCGTACTAGACTGTTCCTCATAGTTCGATGGAAATTTTGCAACACAGTTAATTATTGTTTGAGGGGCAGTACTCTGGTGCACGCCTATATCTTCACCAACTCCAGTTTGAAATAAAGGATCTTCAATGCACTCGCGAAAGCATCCACATCTTTTCGGGATGGGTAGCAGCACCTCCCCTTGTTCAGTTAGAAAACCTTTGAAATTAATAATAATAATTATAATTATAATGAATCAAATGAATTTTAAGACTGACCAATGAACTTATAACCACTCTACATTTTCTCGATAAAAGCGATTTGAATCAGTTCCCGAATTTCGTTTTTATATACGTTGTGAAGTTAAAACGTTTCTACTCTGCCATTGTTATTAGAATATTAATGTTTCTTTTACATATTTGAACTTTTTACGACATTTCTCTCTTGATCTGTCTTTAAGTATTGCACCTTAAAAAAACTACCAAAAGCAAGCAAATATATGCTATGGAATTTTCATGTTGGTCTAGTATGATTTCAAATTTGTAATATTTTACTGAAGAAAAAAAGTACATATATACTAGTTTTTATGCATTCCAAAAAAGTATGTACTACAAAAATTCATTCAAAAAAAGATAAAAAAAATGTTTACCTTTATTTAAAGTAATTTATTTAAAGTAAAGTATTGATAAACAAACAGCACATCTAGACCTGTGACGTCAGTGGTCAACGGTGGCATAGTACGTAGGGTACACAGCTCCGAAGACTGAGCAAATCTGATGCGCGGGTTCAAATACCGCATGATGTGTAGAAAGTTTTTCAAATAAAATTGGATTAAAGCTCAGCACCACTATAAAGGAGACTGATGATAGGGCTTGGCACCCCTTGAAATAGCTATATCTCTAGCCAAACAAAAATAAAACGAATTAAAATACCCAAAATTAATTCGTAAGCAATTGGTGGTAGCACCTTTAAGTTGTTGTTGTTGTTCAAAATTCAATAAATACTTATTTTTTAGTATTTACTCCATTTTTATGCATACCAAAATTAGTATTTACTTAGAAAATCTGCAGTAAAATTTATTGTCTTCGATGCATACCACCGAATTTTGCAAAATATGTATTTAATTTTCCGCGAATTAATACGTAGACACTTTACAAGGACAAAATTATTTTATATTATTTAAATTTCTTGAGTTATTCAGTTCAGTTCGTTTTGAGCCAGCTTTTCCCGGCTGAGTTATTGAAAGTAGTGAAAGATTAAATGGATTGCTATTGCTATAATTCGCATGTAATTCGCTTTGGCCCTTGTTTTCAAGACGACTTTTAATTAATAAAATTCAAAATCGTATTAGCGGTTTTTTGTTTTTTTAATTGGAACACAATATTTTAGTATTTAATAATGTTGAATCAAAAATTAAATTTCGATAAAAACATCTGCCTTTTTTTGAAGTAGGTAACGAATTTTCAAAATAATTTTTTTTTTTAAATCCAATTTTTTTTTTTTTTTTTTTTTTTTTGGAAATTTTGATGTACAGTATGATTTTAACTTTTTAAAAGCTTTTGTTGAAAAAAAAATTTAATTTAAATTTTTTTTCTTTTCCCTATCATCGTAATTCAAGTTTTATCAAAATCTCGAGTTCGATTTTTTTACGAATTCAAAACTTGCCATATATGTAGCACCTACAATATATCGCAAGTAAAAAGAAATTATGGAAATAGGGGTGAAAAACAGGCAATAATGAAATCGAGCTTTAAAAAAAATTTAAGAATTTGATGATTTAATTTAAGCTAATGAGAGTGCTACTGGGCGTATGAGTACTTTTTTTTTCGAACAAACATTTTTTTTAATTTTTTTAGGATTCTTTATTTTGACGAAAACAAATCACATTAATAATAATGAATTACTAGCTGTTTCTTATCTATACAAAAAACACTAGTCAAAAAAATTAAAGGAACAAAAATTTTATTCAGTTTTGTTTTTAATGTTTTTTGGGTGAACTGCATCTCTGTGAAAGAAAGACCTTTTGATATAAAACAAAAAGCATTCTAAAGTTTTATGTTTCTTGTATTGATAAATTTAAGCAAATAATTTTTTAAGGTATCATAAGAAACGACAGTACGAGCCAAAAACTTTAATTTTTTTCTTTTTTTTCTGAAATGTTATTTTCTTTTAAAATTTCCCACAACAAAAACATAAAACATTCGAATGCTTCTTGTTTCATCTCAATACGTCCTTTTTTTACATAGATACGGCTCTTCAAATGACACAAAATAGGGCGCATACAAATATTCGTGTTTGTTGCTAGTTCAAACGAATGGAGCATCCTATAAACTAGCATTACGAAAGAATGATTATACTAGTTGAAAATCACTAGGCCTTTGCTCTCCAAGAACTGGTGACATTAAAGCATCTTAATAAAAGCCTTTTTGGGCCAGTTTTATTCAATATTTATCCCGTGGTATAGCAATTTTAACTTTCCGATTTCGGCGCATTAACTGATGTTCAACGATGGCTCAGGCAAGTAATTGGTTATATCATCACATATCTGAACCTTGAACCATGAACCATCATAGCCGTAAAGAATTGGCATACTAAAATGGACATGAGCTTAAGTCACTAGACCCTGACTCTTCACGAGCTATCGCAATATGAAATTATTTTTTATTTAAGATTTTTCCCGATAAAATTGTTTTTTTTTTTTTTTTAATTTAAGAAAAAAACACTTTGGACAAAACTATTTATTAATTATTCTCAGCTGGTATAACTCAAGTATAGTATTGAATTAGATATAAGTACAAATTTACAACGTAGTAATTTATTTTAATAAGTCGCATGTGTCTACTGGTCGAACATGTAATATTTGGTTTTCAGCCAGTATCATTATTTTTATTTACTTTCTCAATTTTTATAGAGCAAAATGGATAATGTTTAAAGTGTTTCTTAGGGTTTTGTAATTTATATATTTATTATTTTTGATGTTCCCTGTTGAAAAAATAACAGTACCTACTTATAAGTAATTTCTTATACAACTCTAAAAATACCACACAAACAGCTTTAAAAAAAAAACAAAAGCATCTTAAAGAACAAATAAAATATCAAGACATTATGTCTTCAAGGACAAAAGGAATGCTTCCTGGTGTATACGCAAATGAGTCCTATTACAACAGCCCATGAGAAAACAAACATTTCACAGCATTTGCACGTTTACTATTTGCAGTTGTTGGCCAGTTATATAGTCTTTTTTTTCTTCTTTGTAGGTTTATTTTTTTTTTTTGCTTTTATGGCCCAACAATTGACTTAACAAGATACCCACAAAGAAAGTCGGTTGTAAGCAGAGTTGACTGGTCGTGATCAAAAGGCTCGTGATGTATAAAGACGGAAATCCTCTGACTATATCTGCATGTAACAAAAGGTTTTTTCTTAGCCGGTTGAATGGTCTTAGCATAATAATATCAGCAGAGATGAGAAGCCTTAAAGAGAGCATTGCCTTCATTTGTTTTTATTGTTGTTCAAGAAATGTATAGTTATGTAGAATTTTTTTTTGTGCCTGAACTAACTCAAAAAAAAAAAAAAAAAAAAAAAAAAAAAAACCAACAAACACTAACACATACGCACAAGGATCACAGAACAAGGACTTCCTTAAAAATTTATTATTTTTCCCACCTTTTTTTTTTTTTGCTAAAATGGTATATTCCTTCCATGATGTTTTCATGTATTCATTCAGGATTATTTGCTGTTGAATCTTTCATCGCGCTCTGGAAACTCATTTGGTATTCATCAAATGTTCAAGCATTATCCTATAACAATCAGAGGGGGGTTGGAATAATACAGAGGCGCGATATATTTTGTTTTAAAAAATGAAGGCAAGGAAGATATAACACATTCGCATCTATGGAACCGAGGTTGCCAGCTTTTCTAAAAATTATGATTCATAAGTATAGTGCTCAACTTTTTACAAATACCTACTTGAACCCAAAATAACTCAGTTTTATATAATGAAGTAGGTATAGTTTATTTTAAGTGACTCCGTGAGCACAAATAGACTCAAACCAGTGATTTCTGCCTCTGGTAGTACTGTCTCTCCCCCTCCCCTTCCCCTTATGTGAAAATTAATTACAAATTATAAAAATGGAATGGCACACCCTTACACGAATAATGACGTTTAGCTAAGATAGAGATATGAACATAAATACACAATTTCAATATAAACAGACAAGAGACAAAAATGTATTACTATTCCAGCTTGTTCTTAACTTGTCACCTAACTTTTAGGAAAAATAATCAATCTTGCTTAGTAAAAATTAATATTTGGAGTCAAAATTAAAATAAAAAAAAAAAATCGTATCATTCTATCTATCAGTTAATTGTCAATTTTATAAAAACAAATATATTGATGAAAACGCAAAAAGACCAAAGGGAAAATGACATTTGATAGATAACCTCGACAATTTTGCGATGCAGGGAAAACAAACAAACAAATACAAATCTATTAATTTCGTCGATAACTTTGGTAATAAAAACTTTTCCACTAAATCCAATAGTTCCGCTGATATAGACCAATTAGAGTTTTTTTTCCAAAATGACGGATTTTTTCGGAGGGCCATTGCGTACCGAACATCCGGAACTAACCTTTTTCAATGAACTATTTCAAGTAAAAAACAAAGTCAGCTTTGGTAAAACAAAAATTATCAAAAACCGTTTTAAACCCATTTCCGGCTAGCTGAGGAACTCTGGAACTTTACTGATGTTCAATTTAAATAAAGTAATTACTGAATTTGAGAGTTATTTAAATTATCTAATCGACCTGTTTTTGGATTTTTTTCTAAAAAAAAATTTTTCATGTTTTTTTAGGACCTTCAAAATACGAAATTTTGAAAATTTTGAGGCAACATTTTCGAACTTTTGAAAAATGTCATCAAACTTATAATTTTTCAAAATAATTTCAACTACAGGTAAATAAAGGTTCAAATTATATTCTAAAATAAGGTTGACGCAATTTATATGAATTACCTGCCTTACAGGTGAGATGAAACCGCTACGTTGCGTTATTGCAATAACGCTCGCCTAAAGTAGTAGCAGCATTTTCGGTCGTTGCGTTTTCAAATCAGAATGATTGGTTTTTTCTCAGAATATTGTGTGTTTATATTTATAATGTACTAATTTTTGATATAAACATAATTTTTGACTGCTTCCTGTCCAACATAAGGATGCATATTTTAGTTCTGAGAAAAAAAAAAAGTCGTACAAGAGTACTATTTTGGAAAAAATCATTTACTATTCTTGGACTTTATTTATCTCTGTGTTCTAAAAAGGAATCAACATTATGTACCGCAAAAAGTTTTAATCTGCTACAGAACTGGATGAGTTATTGATGAATACAAGTTCTGATGAAGAAGACAAAATAAATTTTAAATTATAACTTATAATTTTGCCCCCAAAAAATGATGAATAGATGATAATGTGCAGCTTTTGGAAGATGGAAACATGTTCCCAAATGAACTAACTAGTGAAATTGAGCTAGAATGTAGATTTGTGTGATTAGAACTTACAAAAGCCAATTTTTTTACGTCACACAAACTAATGTATCGGCTTTCTGAATTGGGCTATTTCGCAACAGGTAATTTTACAAAAAAAATATGGAATCTAAAAGTTCAGTGATTGGTCATAAAAGGTCAGGTAATTTCTGAAATTGGACAGGCTTAGAAAAATTTTAATCCAGGGTTAAAGTTTTTCAAGGTCATCCGTGATTTTTGGCACATCATTTATGGGATATTCGAAAAAAAAGTGTATTTGAAGGACTACTGCGAGGTGTTAAAAGGTCAGGTAATTTCAGTAATTGGTCAGGCATAGGTTTTTTTTAAATTTAATTTTTAAAGTTTTTTTCAAGGTCACAGTACAAGACTTTTAGCACCTCATCGATGGAATTTGAGAAGAACAAGTATGCAATTTAAAAGGTCAGTAAAAGGTCATAAAATGTCAGGTAGTGTCAGTAATTGGTCAAACATAGATCTTTTTCAATATTTTTTTTCAAAGTTTTTTCAAGGTCATTACAAGGTCACATGAATTTTTAGCACCTCATTTACGGGATATTCGAAAGAAATATACACCATCTAAAAGGTTTCTTAATTTTTATAAACGTTCAGGCAGTTTCAGAAATTGGTCAGCTGTAGATTTTTAGTTAACAAAAAATGAAAGGTCATTGACCTTTACCTTGAATTTTTTTTTTTTTAGAAAAATTATACAAAATAATCTATGCCCGACCAATTTCTGAAACTAGTTGACCTTTTATGAGGGTTTAGTAGACTTTCAGATTGCATAATTTTGTTTTTTTAAATTCCACAAATGAGGTGCTAAAAATCCTTTGAAAAAAAAAAATCTCTTTCAGATGGTATATGTATATTTTTTTGAATATTCCATAATTGAGGTGCTAAAAGTTCATATATGACATTGAACAAAACTTTTAAAATTCATTAAAAAAATCTAAGGCTGGACCCTGAAAAACTTTGACCTTTGATTAAAAAATATTCAGCTTGGCAGCTTGAAACTTGCAATATTGTTTTTGCTAAGTCTTTGAATATCTAATCGAATAGAAAAAGGCAGAAAAGTTTGTATTTTGCGTTTTTTTTTTGTTTTAATTCTGAGCAGGAAAATAATATAAAAAGCTCTAGCCGGATTTAATTTTCTCTTGTTGGCAACCATATGGTTACAGCTGAAAATGTGACACAAGTGATAGTTATTGTCCGCTCAGCGATTTACCACACCCAACATGGAAATAACAAAAAAAAAAAAAAAAAAAAAACAAAAGAAACACACAAAATCCTTGAGTCCTTTTTGTCTAGTTTGAAGTTTTTTTTTTTTGTTGTCTTAAGGGGCCTCGTTCTCTGTATAATATCTAGGTTGTTATTGTTATATATTGTGTTTGTTTTTATTTTGCGTTTATACCTTGTTATAGGTGACTACATATTTTCAACGTCTCTATAAAGTTCTTTTCTCTTGTTTTTTTTTTAACGTGGGTAGGAAAAACCAAAAGAAACACAAAAAAAGCGCCAGTTTTATGAATGACTTTAGTATACGAGAGTCGTCAAAAAAGTCTTAGCTTTTATTAAAAATCATAAAGACGTTTTATTCGCATCAATGCGGGAGTATTGTGAGGGTAACTTAATGTTTTTTTTTTTTATTTTTTTTTTATTTTGCTGTCTATTTTTTGTTTTTTTTTACTTTTATCATCTGAACAACAACAGAAAAAAAGACGTCAACTCTTAACCATGGTCGTTCAAAGAGAGCTACATGATGTTTATAGCTATCTAATGAATATTAAAACAAATAAAATGTTATATCTCTTGGTTTTATTTTGTTTTCTTGTGTCTTATTGTATAGTTTAAATTAATAAGTGCGTCCTGGTGTTTAACTATAATATCCTTCATTTAACACGTGTCGAACATGTCAAAATATTTTCACAAAATAAAAAATATACGCATAATATAAATGTATGTAGAGGTGTAACACAGTAAGTTTTAGCTTTCTGAATGAGGGTGTTTTTATTTGAATTTGAAATATTTGAGATACCTTTCTTTGTAAGTTAATAAAACGCAGATATCCTTAAAAATTTTGAGTATTTTTTGTGTAAATGAAGGCTTGTGTATCAATGGAACAACTCATTATCCACTGCATTAAAAGCAGTTTGAAGTAGGTAGACTTAATAGACTAAGGGCCTTACTAATAATCAAATGTACTTATAAATTTGCAGTGGAATTAACCATAACATTATGGATCCTAACTAATTGACCATAATTTATGTTCTTAATTTTTTGGAATAAATATATGGTAAATATGGATATATGGTTCATTATTTGGAGCCCATTCCATTATTGTCCATTTTACTGAAATATTTAAGTCTTAACTAAAGTTATAAAAATATTATAATTATACGATTGAATTAGACAGGTCATTAACTTTTCTGATGGTTTTAACTTAATAAATTAAACAATTTTTTGTCTAAATACAATTAACTAATCATCCTATAATGTTCTAATTATTGCAAAATTCTATTTTGGTTTGCTTTTATTCCGACTTTATTTAATTTCTTCATATCAGAACTTTCCTTTCGCCCAACATGGCTTCTACTATATATTGCGGAAAAGCTTGTATAATTAAATTTTATTAAGGACACACTAACAGCTTATATTCTCTCTCTCTCTCAGACATAACTTAACTATTCTAAGCTCATCGTCACATATTCATTAACCACATAACATCAGCACTTTTCCTCAAAGTTTTTCAATTAAATGATGCCCTAGATAACACGCTGCCATTAGATGGAGCAAAAGGAAAACAAAAAAAAATATATATATGTATATATAACGTGCAAGGAGGAAGAGTGAGGGAAAAAAAATTGTAAAACCCCTGAGAAATGGAATTAGAAAATTCCATAGCATCAAAAAAAAAAAAAAGAAAAAAAAATGTTCCATTCAAACTTATATTCATTAATGTCAAGATATTATCACACCATCTCACCGAAAGTTCTTAGAGTCTTCACCATTATCAGAATAATTTTCACTCATCTGCTTTGTGCTTTGTTCGGAGGTATATTGTTTCTATGGAGAGGTACTAAAGTTGCATCATGAAAACATCCTGGCAGCTAAAAAGCACTGAAATGCGTTCAGCTCTACGAAACAGCAAATAGCACTTTAGGCTATTGCCCCCCCACCCAAACAAAAAAAAAACTTAAACTTTAAACATAAGACAATCCAATGTCCTGCCAAAGCTACCTATTTTAAAATTGGTAATTAAAGGCAGCTTTATGAAGCAAAACAAAAAAAAAATAATCTGAAAGTTGAGTACCTACCTTTGAACCTTCTCCTGGCTGAAATTAATGCAGACCCAAAATACACGACGACACTATTATCGTTATCATCGTCAAGTTGAAGTGCTTAAAAATGGCGATTGACAACGACGAAGCGACGCCGACGATGACGTGATCTCGTCATTCGAAATAGTCCATTATTTCCTCAGGCTGGGAATATTGTCAGGTGGCCATTAACTATAATAGTAGGTCCTCTTTGGTCTAAAGTATATCTTATTGGCCAGTCTATTTTAAAATACCTCCTTTTGGTGGTTGTGGTGTAAGCATAAAAAAACTAATTTTAACAGTGTTATATTTATATAAATTTCTAGGAGAGTGTAGGTATATGGAATACGAGTGATACTTCGTTTCTGCACTCTAAAAAAATTTCAAAGTGAAAAATTAGAATAGATTGGGTTGAGATTTATATTTTTTTGTCTTAGGTATCGATTTGGCATTTAGTTAAAAAAAAAATTGGAATTTTTAAAGCACAAAATTTAAACTACATTGTGCTACTAATTCAAAATACTGGATTTTATGTATTTCTGAAGTTTTAAAAAATTCATTTCTAAAAATAATAACCGTTTGATGCAGCTCAATATAGCGCGGATGATAACATCAAACATTATGATGATGACATTTTAACATTTTTACATTTTATTGACACCTATAATAAAGGCTTGGTACATAAAATGGACCATCACGAAGAACATGCGATAGCAGTTTTCTGCTTTACCTGTACCTCAACATCGCAGACGAAGACGCTTGGTTCCAACCATTAACAAGTTGCTATACAAAGATTAAACATCTTTTCATTAGAAAATACTAAATACTTGTTTTTATGGTAATCTGCTTTCATTTAATTTTTACTTGCTCTATAGGGTAAGTTTAGCATTGGTTTCTTGTAAGAAAAAATTCGAGTTTGTAATAAAAATTGACACTACGATGTTGGAGAATTTCGAAAATGGGTTTTCGCCATACCGTCCGTCGCGTCGGTCTGTTCATCCGTGCGTCGAGTGGACCAATTTGGTTCAAATTTTGTAAAGAACATTTTTATGTGATTCCCTAGAGGGGGAATTCGAGTTTTTGATTTAGCTCAATTATAACAGGTATAGCTGAGCTGCCATACAAATGTTTTATTTTTTTTTTCAAATTGCGAAAATAGGGATTTGATATTTAAAAAAAAATGCTTTATTCTGGACTTATTCGCGTAAATATATCTCCTGAATGGGTAGATCGATTTTATTAAAACTTTGCAATCTGGTGCTTCTGGTTAGTTCAAAACAATATTGAGCTTAAAAATTTTTCTTTCCTCGAATTCGAATGTGATAGTTGCTTGTGGCTTTATCAAATAAATCAACTCCACCTATACCGTTATGTTGTACTCACGAATTGCATTTGGCATTACAATGTTGACGTGTTTCCTCTTTTTTGGATCAAACCGTTTTGCTGGTTTGATTGGTTGGTCTATCAAATGATTTGATAAAACTGTAACAATCGAATTGTCGTTCCAACGAACAGCTCCATTTTCATTTTCCTTGTCGAATGCAAAATCAATAGAACCACGAATTTTTTTTCATTTCTTTTGGATCGGCCAACTTTGCAAAATTTTGGAGGAAAAATTATAAGGTTTCGTCTTCTTCATCAGAACTTATGGATTCATCAATAACTCTTCGAGTTCTTTAGCAGATACAAATTTTCTGCGATACATAATGGTGATTCTTTTTTTGAACAAAGAGATAACTTTTAAAACACCACTTAACCGCACAACTCACAACTTAAGTACAAAATAAGTCGAACTACTACCGAATTATTTCTTAGAATAAAGTCAAAGAATAGTAAATGGTTTTTTTCCAAAATAGCACTCTTGTACGACTTGTTTTTTTTTTTTTTTTTTTCTTAAAACTAAAATATGCATCCTTTTGTTGGAAAGGATGCAGTCAAAAATTATGTTTTCTTCAAAAATTGGTACATTATAAACTTAAAAATACAAAATCTGAGAAAAAAACGATAATTCTGATTTGAAAACGCAACGAACGCAAATATTTTTTTTTAGGTCCAAATGCTACTACTTTAGGCGAGCGTTGCGAAAACGCAACGTAGCGGTTTCATCTCACCTGTAAGGCTAATTGCGTCAACATTATTTTAGAATATAATTTGAACCTTTGTTTAACTCTAGTTGACATTATTTTGAAATATTATAAGTTTGATGACATTTTTCAAAAGTTCGAAAATGTTGCCTCAAAATGTTCAAAATTTCGTATTTTCCTAAAAAAACATGAAAAAAAATTTTGGAAAAAAACTAAAATTAGGTCGATTAGATAATTCAAATAACTCTCAAATTCAGTAATTACTTTATTTGAACTTATCATCAATTAAGTTCCAGAGCTTCTCAGCTATGACGTTGCATTTTCGCAACGCTAGCCGGAAATGGGTTAATCTATTACAAGCTTGTTCTCTACTAGTCATCAATTTGTCACAGTTCACAGAAAACTTCAGCTTCAAAGTTTAGTTTAATTACTTTAAATAAGTTTTTATATAATTAAACAAGTTTTATTAAATTTTATTATTCTAATTCCTGAAAATGTTTTTTCAGAGTGCATATTTCTATCTCAATTCAAACACAAAAGTATAGGTATATGCCCTGCCCAAACCCAACCTAAGTTGCCTTGCCTATATGAATAGCATAGGTACTTATTTTTTCTAAATGGGATACAAAACTAGGAAAGTGGAAAATTAGTTGGTTGAAAAACTCTCACTTTTCCTCTTTTATAAGTGTAATTACAGTATTTGACTTGGTTGTTGCGGGGTGCGCACTTGGGTTTGGTTTGGTTTGGAAAAAAAAAACTTTTAAACTCCTTATATCTGTTACGTTAGCACATACAATTTTTACCCATAGCTGCAGCCGGCCTATAATGAATGAGAGCAGAGACACAAGTTGGTCGTCTCGCAAGGATATTTTGTTTTATAGTGGAAAAAAACGAAAGGATAGTTCTATACAGCTATCTACTTCTACAATGACTATACGTACCAAGTACTGTAGTTGTGAAAAAGCTTTGTTGAAGTTGAATGAAATACGAAAATGGAATAAGCGCACGCCTTCTTACACAGTCTGAACTCGCAGTCGCTATGACACGGTTAATCCTTTCCTTCTATATGGCACGCCTGAGCAAACTAATTTCAGAGTGCATACACAAGGACCCATTATTTTTTCCACGTAGATTTTATTTAAATCATTCTTTTGATTCATAAGAGATTTTGTTTCTCCATTTTTTTTCCATCCAGGTATTTCACTGTTGTTATTTTATCTTAAAGGGTAGGTATTCACTGCACACCGGGTGGTAGTGGGGTGCTTCCTACATACGACTTTCTTTCTTGCCTCTGCAACAACTGCAGTATGTCAGGAAGAAAAAAAAAATTGGTTTTGTAATTCTGCAGCAACTTTCTGTAACTGGCTGCCATGGATTGTAAGCTTGTCCTCCTTTTTGTTTGTTTTTGGTTACATAATTCCACAAAAGTACTTCTTTCCGGCGGCCGGAGGCACAGCTCAGGGACGACCAGTATAGTAGGTGGCAGGATACAAGCCCACTATTTACTCAGATCGCGATTGCCTTCGGGCTTCTGCTTCGAGAAACAAAATGGATGTGTGCATTCGCATCTATAGAGTTATTTTTAATGGCCCACTTGAACATCCAATATCTAAAAGCAATAAATTAGAATTGTGGTCGACATAACTTTGTACCAATATACCAGCATTATTGCGATTTTACCAACTACTGCCTGCTCTAAAAGGATCTACCAGCTAGGTACCTAGTTGTTGAAGTTTGTGTTCGTTTTTCAAATGCGTTGGGTGTTAAGCTGTACTGTAATTTAGAACTTACGATAAAGTAAGCCGATTTTAACCACAGACCATGTCGCTCGCGCTCCCCCCTGCGCTGCTAGGAGAAATCGGTATAGACGATGTTTCGTGGAAATTTAATATCGTATTGATTTCAATTAAAAGCAAATCAGAGGCCGCGCTGAAGTGTAAGTATACTATTACTAGGTATATCTATATATGTATCATGATGGTGCTACTGTTTCTTTGAGATAGCACAAAAACTATACACCCACACAGAAGCTGGTATATTGCATGTTGGTGGTAATAAATTTAGCGAAAGGAATAGGTCGATTTATTGTTATGTTAGAGCAAAGGAAGAGCTAATGGAAAAAGTTTCCTATTAGTGTTTGGTGGTTATATACTCTCCATGGACATGAGAAGAATAGCAATTAAAATTGACATAGTAAGATGTATTGGATACAGAAGATACAAGCAATATAAACAAGACAAAAAAAAAATCGACAATATTAACAAGAAGTAACTGTATAGGACTTATTTTTTCAGATCTTTATTAAACTAAATTTATTGGTTTTGTTGATAAAAAAAAAAATATATGGGTATCAGAGCTGTAAAAGACTGCAGTACTTTGGTAATGCAGTTAATAAAGTCGCAGTTAATTAACTTACCTATTGAATGTAAGTTAATACTGTAAATAAGTACTTTAACTGCGAAACAAGCAGTCAGCAGTCAGTACTAACATTCCGACTGTGCAGTTAAAAAAAAAGTTAATTAACTTTAAGTTAATTAACTGCAGTACTTTTTAACTGCTTTTAGTCTTTTTAGTCAGTAAAAAGTCTTTGTACTGCGATGATTTAACTTTTAGTCAGCAAGTATTTTAACTACAGTCAATTAACTGTAAGTTTTTTTTAACTTTTTTTCTTTTAAATTTCTTTTCTTTTTATTCCATCCTGTTTCTTTTAGTTAAAAGACTATAGAAGACGTTAAAAGACTTACAGTTAATTGACTGTAGTTAAAAGACTTGCTGACTAAAAGTTAAATCATCGCAGTACAAAGACTTTTTACTGACTAAAAAGACTAAAAGCAGTTAAAAAGTACTGCAGTTAATTAACTTAAAGTTAATTAACTTTTTTTTTAACTGCACAGTCGGAATATTAGTACTGACTGCTGACTGCTCGATTTTAGTTAAAGTATTTTTGTAAGTTAAAAGACTTAATGAAATTAGTCTTTTTAGTCAATTAACTGCAGTACCGAAAAGACTGCAGTTTTTACAACTCTGATGGGTATTTATTCTGGAGATTGACCACAAGGGGATGAAGGATACGAAGACATAAGCGGTTATTAATTGTTTATATTTACTTTCGATAAATGTACGTACATAGAGAAGGGACCTACTGACTAATATGATATGATTTGGATTCCTAAAAAAACCGAACATCGATTAGGGATGCAAAAATCGGAAAAAAACATCGATTGCTCGATATATCCATGTTTCCAAAAAAAAACATCGATGCCAAAAACATCGGCCTTGAGAACATTTTTTGAAAAGCCCAAAAGATAAACCTAAGGACCTCTAATTTCTCCCTTTTTTGAGAGTCTTTTAAAAAGTACCTATAAAGTGTCTAAGTCCTGTACCCAAAAGAAAAGAAAAGAAAAGAAATATATAGTCATTTAGAATTGAGAAATTATGTATTATTTTATTTATTCAAAAATTTCAAGCAAGCAATTTAATACCCAATGAATAAAGTTAATTGACTCTTAATCAATCGGATAGCAAAATTAAATTTTTTCAATCATAAAAAAATAATCTACCTACAGAATTTTATAATTAGAACGTCAAATTTATTTGTGTTCTTTGTTTTTGTTTCTGATACATTTGAAGTACATTCTGAAGTAAGCATATATGTAGCTTTATTCTCAGAAATAATTTATATCTGACCATTGAAAAACTAATTTTTGCTCTAACTGAAGAATAAGTACTAATCGACTGCCTATAATTGACTATTGAAGTATTGTCCCTTAAAAACAGATTGACGGTCATATTCTTGAAATTCTTTAAAGCTGTCCATTCACGATCGAGCCAAATGACTGGGTGCCAATCGGACTGAGGGCTTTATAACCTGCTGAAAGTCCAAATGACACAGCTGAACCCATTCACATGATGCGATTTGGCTCGGACGAGCCATTTGGCACTATCGTGTATGGCCAGCTTTAAGCTAGTTTTAATGAAAAACTTAGTTCTATAGGGGTTTCACGTTTTAAGGTTTTCAAATACAATTATTGTTTTGATCAAATGCCAAAATATGTATGAATATTTTGATTAAGATGTTAAAGTAATAAAAATTTGTGAAAAACTTAGAATTTTAAACCCCTATAGAACTACGGCTGAGTTCCAAAACTCAAACGAAAAAAATATGACAATGAAGCAAGTTTTAAAATGTATCCGAAAAGTCTATGATTAACAATATAACTGCGAAAAATGCGCTTTAAAAATTTTTTTGCTTCTTTGATTTAAAATAAAATATTTTTTTTTATAGAACAAAATCACCTGAAAAGTCATCAAAACATTTTTGTATTGTTTATTTTGCGTTCAGAAACGACAAAAATTATGCGAAGTAAAATTTTTGCAAAGCATCAAGTTTGCGTTGCTGATGCATATGAAAAATGTATTACTACCCCATCTTAACATTTTTTTTTTTACATTCTGGAACTGAGCCTTTTTTTTCCGTAAAACCAGCTTTGAAGAAGATAATAGACTTCTGGCTGATTTCTTATAAATTTCAAAAAATTTTGTTTGGCTGAAAAGGGGATATAAACCCTCCCACCCATACGGTTTTTTACATGCCCTTGCCTTTTGTCGCATCTTGTGCAAAACATCCTGTGTAAATGTACATTTATTACCTATTGTTAATGCCATGTTGTTTAATTCAGTTCCCCATTATTTCAGAGGCAGGTTTTTTTTGCACCATTAACATATGTATGTACCTATACTATTTGGGAAGTTTAATCTAAAGCATTACACAGCTATTTACAAGAACATTTGGAACAAAAAAAATCCAATGCCTATCCCCTATCTAGAATCTAGATGAGCGATAGATCGATAAATCGGTTGGAAGCCACCAACGAATGTTTCTAATGAAATGTGTACCTAAAATGTTTAAAGATGCAATGTTTTGATTTATAATAATGGTCTCATTCTGTCCAGCATTCGGGTTTAGAATAAAAACTCGAAGGAAACGTTCCTGATTTATGCAGGAAAAAAGTTCAATTATAGAAAAAAATAAAATCCGTTTTGAAATTTCTATAAATTTAAAGTCAAATACACCCATATTTGCATATATTGTACTATTCTACATCATATAATGTGTGATTCATACACATAAGGATAGCTCTGAATATTATTTGATATATCATAATATTGAAGATGTTGTCAAATATGTAAATAACCAGCTTAACCTGATACAAAAAAAAACGCCACAAAATCAAACCAGAAATAGATTTACAAAACCCTTAATACCACACGAAGGCAATCTTGAAAGAAGAAGCTATAGGTATATGCTCTTCATTACAAAAAGATTTACTTGGAAAATTCGGGATTCGGTTATATCACAATAAGTGTTTAATATTCAAATTTATGTAGGTATATGTGTGGGAGTTAAATAACTAGGGTGGCATTGGATATCTAAAGAAAAGTCTTTGCCGCAGACGTAGCATATTATTTATAGAGATACATATGTACATATACAAAATACCTTAACCTCTGTCTCCTTAAAAAACCCAAACAGATGATTCTATTTGCATATTCTTTACTCGTATGGTGTCGTTTTTCTAAGCAAATCCTCGTTTGAACCAGCTTCGGGTTGTTGTTTTTTTTTATATTTTTGTTCTGTTCTCTAGGAACGGTTTTTTAATAGAAAACTTTTGTACCATATAATCCTTGAAAAATAATCCACCCTTGTCAGATTATATTTCTAAGTTTATTCTAAAATATATATTCAGCTTTCTCTGGCATGTCATAAATTGGCCTCTCAATCCCATCCCATATAGTTGTTGTTGTGTCTGCCTGCCTTCTTCATTCCACATCCTGCATATCAAGTTACACAGAATTACACATTCTCAATTGTCACCTGCAAAACCCATCATCCAATACACTGATATACAGTATCCTGTTTGCAGGTAGATCATCCCTTTAGAAAAAATAGCAAGTGTAGACATAACTGGTGATTGTTCGTTATGATATGGGAGAGCATACATAGTAATTCTCGGCAAATTGGAAGCATTTCCTCGTGTTGGTTTGATGTGCTTTGTTTCCAGGAAACTACATAATACTTGGAGTATCCGCTTGATAATACAAACAGATATACAGTTAAAACAAAGTCATTGTCATTTTCATCGTCTATCCTTTGGTGTATATGTCTGGTATGTCTAAGCTACATACATACAAACGGTTTAAAGTATTTGCTGTACCCACCTACCTACCCTTCCCATTCTGATGCAGTGATATCCAGCATCCGAACCGGATCCACTCCCTTTACATTTCAACTTAATTGAAAATGAAAAGATTCATCTTGTTTTTACAGCAAAAAGGGTTTACAATTTGAAGTATGTGTGCTTTCATAATTGCATCTAAATAGGTTTGTGCAACTATACTGTTTTGATTGTTGTTCGTTTACTTCCATTGTATTGCTTTTGCTATATTGCAGCAGTCCTCTGAATGAGATGTGAACATAATAATTGAGAGGAATATAAATGACATTTTGATAATTTAAAATTAAGTTAAAACAAAATTATCTGGATGGAAACATTGACTAAAAAACTATTAGGACAATCTTTTGCATTAAGATATAGATATACTTTTTTGTGAATATATTGTTGAGAAACAATATAAAAACACTAAGGGCCAGTTGCACAATCGTCTTTCAATTTTCACTAATCTGCACGATTTGTTTTTACCTGGAACTGGTTAATACTTCTCCAAAGGTTTTGTGATGCCTTAAATTCAAACTTGACTTCAGAATTGCTCCATCGCATCAGGTTCTCGGAATATTCTCATTGAAAAAAATCGTTTCTCACTATTTGAGATTAAAAATCCCTAGAAATATCTATTTTATGTACGGTTAATCAAAAAAATTAATTTTTAAATTTGCTGCTTCTGTGTGTTTATTTTTTTGAAAATACTCCACATAGAAAATTTTAATGCCTAATTTTCTATGTGGAGTATTTTCAAAAAAATAAACACACATCATAAAAAAATAAATAAAATAAAACAAATGTACATATCTATATGCAGCTAATAAACATAGGTGCAACATTTTAAACAGCCTGATGTTAAAAATATTTTTAGTTTAAAACATTTTATAACTAAACCTATTTTCTAAAGAAACTCCAGCTAAACAGTAAAACAGTGACAATTCAAACCATTTTTTCAATTGTACTTGCCAAAGTGATATTTGGATTTATAGCATGATACTAAAAAGATAAAATAGGTATTTGGCGATTTTAACTTTAGTAAAATGTTAAAAAAAATAATACGGTGCTAACTCGTTTAAAATTTGGAAAAGCCTGTTTTTAACCTAGCACCATACTAAAAATGCTTTAACATCATACTAAATCGTCTGAAATTTTGCGCCAAATAGTTTTTAACACAAGACCAAGTTCGTGCGGTCCAGTTGTGCATATTTTTTTGATTTTAAATTATGTTTAGAAAATTACATGCTACCAAGTTTGATTTCAATATATTAAGAATAAACAATTTTTTTTTAAATAAAAAAAAAAATTGGACAAAAAATCGTTACTATTAATTTTTCTTAAATATTTCTCATACAAAAACAAATAATAATAAAAACTACACTTGGGCTGTGGGGTCTTAGTCCTTCATACATGGGATATTCGCAAAAAAAAAGTATACCACTTAAGTGATAAGAAGTCAGGTAGGTTTAGTAATTGGTCAGGTATAGATTTGCCAAGATTTGGGCTGGCTGCCGCTAAGCCCAGACTTAAAAACTATCAAGTATTTGTTAGACGAGCTCAAGCGAAGGGTTAGAGCCAGAAATCCAGCTCCTGAAACAGTTAATGAACTAAAAGCCGCACTGCAGACGAATGGGAAAGAATACCGCAAGAGACAGACAAAAATCGGATTTAGGTCAATGAAAAATCGTTTAGAAGCTGTAATTAGGGGAAAAGGTGGACATTTCAAGATACTGAAACAAAAAATTGCGCTTAATTTTGTTGTAAATGTTAAATTTTCGACCTACTACCTGTTTTAATTTCACTTTATTTTTCCTTGCATGCTTGCTTCAACTATGACGATTTTTAACGATACCATTAACATTCATGCGTGTTAATTACATTGAGAGCAATTATTGTCTTTACATGAAGCAAGAGTGTGATTCCATTTTTTGCTCGCTAGTGTAGTATCGCCTAGTGGCCGAAATTCAGACAACAAAAACTGACACACTTTAGCAAGGAAAATAAAAAAAATTAAATTGTAACAAAAATTTAATCCCACCAAAAACATTTCATGTAAAATAGGGCGCCAAGACTCACACACTCATAACGCTTTCGCTATGAAAAATTTATGAGAGCACATAAAGAGCGAAGCCCTTATCTCTACAAACCCTACATCGTGGTCAAAAATTATGGCTTGACCGTTTCCTATAGATTTATTGTAAAATGAAGTCTGCCATGCAAAAACTTCTATGTGAAACGACCAAGCCATAAGTTTTAACCACGATGTAAGGACTACATCTTATCCTGAAAATTTGAGCTCTCTAGCTTTATTCGGACCGATGTGTTGAGGCCTTGAAAATACGGCGAAACGTTTCGAGAAAATAGGTAGTGCCCACCGCTCGTTTTGCTCGTCTTGGCAAGTTTTTATTTTTTTTAGTAAAATCTTATCTAACCCCAACTTATATCAAAATTTAAACCATATAGGTATTTTTTATTTACCTTTTCAACATTATACAATTCATCTCAAACAAACACCATCGTATTTTTTTTGGTGAATTATTTCGAAAATATATATTTTCTGAAATTTTTGATTTGTAAAAGTTTGTATACATTTTTTTATTTGCCTGAAATATAAACTTATATTTTTAATAGCTTTCCAACCGACAAATAAAAAATAATTCTCTACAATCCGTTAGAACATATTTTCGTCGACTCTTGTTCAGTTAAACGCTGTTATCTACCTATCTGAAATTTTGAATTTTTAAAAATTTTATAAATTATTTTTATGATGAAATTTTACCACATAAATAAATAAAATGCACGAACGACTTGGTCGCATGAACTTGCTCTTGTAGTAAAAGTTTCTTCGAATTTTGTAATATAAAACACATATTTAATAATTATATATGTATTTATCCATTTAATAAATTATTTCTTATTTTTATATATAAAATTTCTTGAAATTAAAAAAAAAAATTGGTATGCCATTTTTAATGATATAATAATATACAACCAAAACCAAAATTTCAAAAGAATTCATCAAAAAAAAACTGAACTTTTTTTAAAAATCAAAAAAGTATTTTTTTGAAAATATATATACCTATGCAGTATTATTTTAACTTGATAGGACCTTCTAAGTAAAAGCTTTGATCAAAATAGGTTAAGCGGTTAACGAGAAAATCGAAAAAAAAAAAAAAACCGTTCTATGGCTGTTAATAACGGTTTTTGGTAATTTTTATTTTTTTTCATCAAAATGTAGAAGATAGTACCACTAGTACACACGAAAAAAAATAAAAAATCGTTAGAGCTGTTTTTGAAATACATAAATAACTTTGTTTTTAAATGTTCATATGGCAAGTAGGGAATCACCCAAAAATCGTATGCCCCAAGGTTGAAGAAAATCGCTTCACTGGTTTAGGCTGTAGGCCGAGATACAGACAGACTTACAAACAGACAGGCACACCTAATTGCGGGACCCACTTTTTTCGTACTCTCTATCTCTATCATCGTAATGTCATTACATCGAGTTCGATTTTTGTCTTATCAGCTTTATACACACACGGTTTGTGTGAGGTGTGTGCTAATTTATAAGCCCAGAAATAAATTACCACGATCAAGTGGCATGCTGGATTATGTTTGCGGGTATGTGTCATGCGGAGATTTTGTTTGCAATGATTAGTCGGGTTCTCGTAGCTAAAATGCTTTATTCTCTCGTGAGCGCTTGGTAAAAAATTACCAATATATTATTTTTCAAATTTTAACACAATTTCATTATAAAGAAATGTTTATGGAAATCATATCTATCATAAAATTAAAGCCAGAAAAATTACTGCTCACTGATATCAATGTTACATATTAAAAAAGTTCTGTCAGAACGCTTAATATTGTTCCAAAAAAAATATATATATTAAAATATGTACATGCTCATATTGTCATTATTATGTATGTATACCTAGATATACCAACAAGTAAATGTATTCGAACGATTAAAAGCAAGGACCACAATAAAAGTGAAAACAAAGGAATAAAATTGTATGTGAAAGCAATACCTATTTATGTATGTAGGTACACACACCTTTTCTCAAAAACATTTTACATACATATTTCGAATAAAAGGAAAAATTCTGTTATATTGTCAGGTATTCAAAACAGGTAAATGTTACTTCTACCAACTGTTATTATTTTTTTTTATTATTTCGATGTCCTTGCAAAAATATTAAAAAAAAGATGATTTTTTTAACTGGGCTCAACGTGACAGATATTCTCGTAGGAAAACAGACGTTTTCTTTTTTCATTTCGCATGTGATAAGCCTTAAAATACACAATATAATGTATATAGGTAGTATGGTTAGCCTTGAACAAAATTAAAAAAAAAAAATCATAAAATTGGAGCATTAAGCCAAATGGAAAAAGGATATCATGATTTAAGAGCATTTTAACGAAAAAATTGACTCATAAAATCTATTGGTGTTTTTTATGAATTATTCAAGTCTTAATAAAGAAAGGCCTTTACAATAATAAAGTTTAAGTATGCCTCATCTAGCTTAGACTCTGGATCCAACGAGTGTACCTGGGCCTAAGAATTCAAAGTACATACAAAATTTGAACTGTGGCTTCGCCGAATTAAATCACGTGTCCGTTCGTACGAATTCACAAGCATGTTTATCAAATGTAAGTAATGGCTTTTAACGGCCTTAGCTCCACCTTAGCTCAGGGCCTTGTCAATACGCAATTTTTATTAAGTTCAGTTCATGAATTTTGTGATAAAAATCAAATGTGAACTATTTGTATCCAACAAGATTAAAATTCTTGATCATATTTTTAAATTTTTATTTTAAAATCGTTAATTAAGAAAATTAATTAAAAAACATAGTCTTCTGAACCATTTTACGAATGAAAAACAATAATGATTACATTTTTGAACACTCCCATGGAATAATAAACTATTTCACAACCATCAATTTTTATGACAACATTATCTGTCGTGGGAAGTCAATTTGAGTCCATATGTATACCTACATAATGCGCAATTAAGTGCTAAGGCTAATTACATCATCTACGCCCTACTTTGTGTATGGCCATCATCAAACATTCATATAAAAACAACATATTTGCCTAATCAAACCATACCCTGGCATATGGTTAACTATGATTTCATTTCTACTGGCAAATGTTGCTCATACGCCCCAGTGTCCCACACGTTGCCGTACTCAACTTGTGACAACACAACACTCTCTAAAGGACGACACACGACAGCCACTTTGAGGTAAACCAGACGTGAATGTTTGAGCGTTTATCTTGACACCCATCCTTTCCAAGGATAATTGCTTGTCATGTGCGGGGCATCATTTTGAATTAGACACGTCTACACCTCAAGGTGCACAGCACACCGCATCACACAGTCAAGACCATGCTTAGCTTAATCTTGTACGTACATATAGTATGTATGTATGAGGTCAGATGCTCAGTCATTATTGCACAGATCTGTCGTCTGTCCGTCCATTTCACTTAGTTTGACGAATTGATTTGTAAAATTTAATATCCATATCTGTCACAGTAAATAAATAAAGAAAAAAAAAATATAATAATCGATAGCTCTCTGCAGATCCATCAGATTTGCAGGTTGTAGTTCATCTTAAAGGCAAATTTGTTATGCCCTGACAGTCATATTAATTTCACCACACCATCAGACGGTGACAGTTGTCCTCTTGGGTCCTGTGTGTGGGCATGTACTTACATACATACATATATACCCAGGACGAGAGAAAAATACATAAAATTGCTTATTCATGACAGATTTTCCCTTTTAAGGGTTTTATTTTTGTTTTTATATTTGTCTTCTTTATTTTTTGTTTATTTTTTTTTTTTGGTGCCCATCTTCACCTGCGTATATCATACCTTCCCAAGGCGAAAAATACTTGTTATGTATTCAGGAATGCGCTGATACTTAAATAACCAAAACAGGAGCCTTTTGTGATTTCGAATGGGGAATCTTTTATTGATTATGCAAATAAAGTTCTTTAAATTTGTAAGTAAGACATTTTAGTAGGCAAAAAATGTTGCCCTTGTTTTGGGGGATATAGAGTTCAAATAAGACAGACAAGACAATCCTTAATAGAAAGCAAAAGTAAAATGTTCATGATAACAACGTCAATATAAAGGTATTCAGTTTTTTTTTTTTTTTTCATATAGGCCAGGTAAGACGACGACGAGCTGGTGAATTTGAGAAGGTCAACAAACACTCCTCTTGCCAAATTTTGTAGATAGCTTGGGCGTGTTGTGTTTGTATCTTTTAACGATAATGATGTCGTTGGGAAAGGGTGTGGACCTGTGGGGTGGATCCTCGAAAATGAGTTTTATTGTTAGTTCAAGTTCAAGAGGGGTCCTTATAGAAAAAGCAACCAACCGCCACGGTGTCGTCATTAGATTCGTACCTTATTCATTAATACAAAATATGAAAGACCATTAAAATGAAAATATTTGTTTGTTGAAACAGTAAAAAAAATTAAACTGGTTTCGTGTATTATTTGTTTTTCCGAAGAGGTAATTTGAGCTGAGGGATCTCTGAGTTTCTGAAATAAAATAAAACACTTGTTTATATACATAAATAGAGCTCTCATATCTTAACGAATTTATGCCTAAAAAATAAAATAAATTTGGAGCCTGACAGCTCGCCAACCATTCTCAACCATTTTATCAACACTAATCGAGTCCAGGGTAACACAATTAAGAGAAATTGCTAGTAAAAGAAGGAACGTAGCCCACAGAACGTAGATCGTAGCGTACCGTGTGTAACGTCGATCTGTCTCACTCTAATTTACTGCAAACAGTGTCTTATTCAAGTGCCTCTGTTTATCTTACATACACCTCGGTAAAACCGATTTTTGAGCACAAAAAAGCATTATTTACGTAAAAGTGATATGAAGTGAACTGAGGTCCTTTTGCAAATAAAAAAGCAATCGTATTTTTTACGAGTAAATAAGTAGCAAGTGTTGTACCATTTTGAAATCTTGATGAAACTGGCCATTTTTTTAAATAACTTGCCGAGGGTAAAGTAGTACATTTTTTTTAAAATATGAAGTGTCAAAGTTAGCTTACTAAATTTTTTTGAACAATGACTCAGTCAAACTTTATTTTTCTTACGAAACTGACAATATTAATTCTTAGATTTGTGATTGCGATTAATAGCATGGTTATTGAGGATTACGTAAAAAAAGAAAACAACGCAAAATTTTAAAATTTGTGACCACTGTATCTAAAAATGTGAGGTAGGGTATCGATTTTCATTATTTTTCTTAATATTGCTATAACTACCAAACCAAGCGAGATGGATTATTTTTTCATACTTTTCAAAGAAAGGGCACAACCTGCCCTATTACCCAGTAACCGCTTGACGTTGAGTTTCGGGACACCCTGTATATGCTCCAGGAAAATAACTCATATTTGAATCATAAAAAAAGCTAAAAATTAAAAATATCTTCTTAGATTGTATTCAGAGCTAAAAAAACTAAACCATCCGATTTTTTTTAACAAATCTTAGTTTTGAAGAAAAAAAATTAATTTTTTATATATAAAATTTTGTAAACATTATTTAAAAAAAAAAAAATTGTACACAATTTTTTAGTTTTTATTTCTGTTGAATTAAAAATTAAATTTCAAAAAAAAAAATATCTACCCGTTTATGAAATATTGAATTTTCAAAAAAAAAATTTTTTAATTTTTTTTTTCAATTTTTGAGAAGCTTTTGTATAAAAAAATTAATTTAAATCGGTTACACACAATATGAGATAGTCTAAAATAAAGAAAATGGTTCTATGAGAGGTACCTACTGTTAGTAATGGCTAACTGTAAGTTTTGTTTTTGGCAGATCGTAGACCATACTAATCGTTTTCGAGAAAATTTATATTTTCGGTAAAGGTTTTATAACATTTATATCGAAGGTATCGTTAATTTTGACTATAAGAATATTTTTGTTCAAAATATTTTATATAATGTTAAAAAACCGCTCGTTACCAAGTTTTATAAAAATCAACCAAGTCTTTTTGAAATATTTGGTTTTCAAAAATTTTTTTTTGGAAAATTTTGGTATACAATACTATTTAAAAATTTCAAAAGATTCTCCATAAAAAAAATATCAAAATCAGTCTATTCCCTTTCGAGAAAAACGAAAATAAAAAAAATGGTTCTATGGTAGGTACCATTTAAAATCATTTTTCGGAGACTTAATTTTCACAAAAAGGTAGCATATATATAATAAAATATATTGATTTGTTGTAGAAAAATCTGTCGAGTAATTTTTGAGAAATATAAGATTTTCCATAAATGCTAAAAAAAAAATTATATGGCAGGTATCGTTATTTTTGGTCCTAAAAGGAAAATGAAAAAAATCGTGTTGGGGGAATCTCCCAAAAACACTTTCAACCAAGTTTAGTTAAAATCTGCCCATGGCCTTAGACTATAGAAGAGTACACAGACAGATAGACAGACGGACGGAATTGCGAGACCTCACTTTTTTCGTCTTCCCTATCATCGTAATGTCAAGTTTGATCAAAATCTCGAGTTAAATTTTTTTTACGAATCCAAAACTTGCCATATAGTACCTACATATTGTATATCGCTATAGTAAGAAATGTACAAAAATAGATCGTACGAACTTGCCTTTGTACATATTTAAAAACTTTAGTAATATTCTTGAACCAAATAATGACTTCATAATGAAAAAAAAAAAAAATTTAAAAAGTAAACAGTTATAAATTCAGAGGGTTTTGTGTGATAACACACGCGCAATGTAGGCTGCAAAGCTTTCGCACCATCATATTAATATTGAAGGTTTGAACGAAACAATAACAACTTAAGTGAGCTACCACCAAGTTTCTATAGGCTGGAGTTATAGCGATTTCACGGTTGCCAGGCCGATCATCAGACTCTTTAAGTGGTGCTTAGTCTATGCATGTTTAAATTTATTTGAAAAAACTTTTTGCCGTCACTGGGAATCGAACCATAGACCAAGCGTCTACGGGCCAAGTTCACTGCGCACTGCTCTACCGAAGGTCACATGATAATGGCCATTCAGTGTAGGTTTTATTGTTTGACAACTGCTTTTTTTGCGGACTTCTCTATCATTATAGTGTTAATTTTGATTACAATTTGAACCCCGGATAATGTTACTTACCTTATCTATGAATTAATTCAAAAATACTGGCAATATGTATAAAAAAAATAACTAAATTCTATAAAGATTTGATTGATTTGATCAATTTAATACTGTTTTATAATAAAACAATTCGTACCACTGTGCTCTGATATATTAGCCTTAAACCTGAAGGAAGCTATCATAGAAAGCGATTGTTTTTTTTTATTGCATTAAAGAAACTATATTTTTACTATTTATTATGTGTATAGTGTTGAGCGGCCACAACAAACAAAGCACTTTATTATTTTATTTGTTACTAAGGAATGATGAAACAAAATGATATAATTTCCATTGAAATAAGACACCATCAATAGGATTCCAATTTCAAAATTGAATCTAAGTAGAAAATCCATCCCTACAGGTTATATACGATATATGTATGGCAAGGGCGTACACCTTTACCCTCTTCGTTAAGTATTTCAAATAACAAACACACATACATAATATACAAAGGTTTATTCCTTCCATCTTCTTTATTTTGGAAAATTGAAAAAAGGATCCAATTTAATACACAAAACAGGTCATAAAGCTCATGAAAGTAGCTCGTAATTGAAAGCCATTAAAGGTACCCGCCAAATACAGATCCTTGTTAAGACCACCACTCTTTCCCCAGCCAATCCGTAACCAATAACACTCCTTCAAATCCCAGCTCTTTTAATCTGCCATCTATTTAACAATAACACATCGCTTGACTCACCAAATGCCACCCCCCTCCCGCCCACCACCCGCCCCCCTGGGCGCTGTCGAGGGTATATCTACCCCACAGCTCACACCAATTTCTATACAGTAATTTTATTTCATCGATACAGTAATTTTTTTCTCTTCCCTACCTGTTCGTATCGGCATTTTATGTCTTAAAACGAGGCTTAATAAATGAACCTCGCTATACCTCTGTCGAACTTTATTGCCTCTAGGGGCTAAAGGTATTAGTATATATTGTAGAAAGGTAAGGTAGATTTTGTTCGTTATAGGGTACCCTTGAAAGGTGCACGAGCGGTATCCCCCATCTTTCACCTTTGCTTTATCTTAATGTTTAACGCCACTCTTCTCAAACAGCTTTTAGAGAACACAAACAAATCACAAAAAAGTATGCATTGAATGAGGAAAGAAAAACTCATTGGATATTCGATTTATTTTCACCCAGTAAGCTCGATTTTGAGAAAATCTTTTATAATTTTCCTCTTCCCTTGCGATAGTCTTCCAGTGTTGATATTAATTGATATATTTTTTTCTTTTTTAGCATAGCACCCTAAGTACAAATTAACTAGGCACTTTTTTTAAGAGGTTTTCTTCTTGACACAGATATCTTTTAGTTTCACATGAATACTAATCCCTAAATCCGATCATTCCAGGATAGCACAATCGGGCTTTCTTTTGGTAACTCCACTAGAATAATCAAATTGTTGTCCAGATATTTCAGAAATATTGTTTGAAACCACTTTATAACCTGTAAATAGCTGCATTTCCCCCCCATTGCTTGTGACAAGTTGGTATATAAATTGTGTTATATTTGTGTTAAGTTTTCGCTTTTTTGTTGGAATGAACTTGAACCAAACATGTGCGCAACCAAAATTTGACAGAACAACGAGTTTTAGTCATAGACCGAGGTCCGATGTGCGTAAAGTGTTTTCTTTCACTCGAAATTTTGTGAGCATGAAATTTTTTTTGGTTTCTGGCTCTTTTTCCTGGTCGGGGTCATATTTTGTCTGTGCCAAAATATGGTTTCGTAAAATCTACATTCGAAATTTTTGTATTTTGAAGTATTTTAAATCTTAAATTCTTGACTAAAAAATTTGTACATTTTGTAAATATATAATTCTGTGTTTCGAAATTCAAAGTTAAAAAATTCTATACATAAAAATTGTGTAAATGAAAAAAGAAAAAATTTTTTGATGATAAAAAAAAAAACTGCGCATTTTTGTTCATTATCAAATATTTTTTTTTTTAATTCACAAAATTTTTAAATATGTACAGTTTTTCTGAGTTAGAATACAGAAATATTGTTATATATGTATCTAGTAATGTTGGAAATTACATATCTCTTATAAGAGTCCAAACTAGTGTACCTATTTCAACATTTTTAGAAAACTAATTTTTATCTCAAGTTTTTTTTTTTTTTTTTTTAATTTTGTTTGACCAGCTGAATCAAACACGGTTAGGTACTCTCTCTTGCGAGGATTTCATTCTTCCAAGAGTTAGTCTCTTGGCATGAATTTTGAAATTCAATATTGAATAAAGACTGAAAACATAAGAAAACCAGTACCTACTGCTACAATTTTCCAGAATTCTGTAAATCCAAAATTCTGTATTCAAATTTAGATTTACAGAGTTTTGAATTACAGAGTTCTAGATTTACAGAATTTTAGAATACAGAAGAATAGATTTATAGAATAATTGAACACAAAAATTTTTCCATAAAGAATTTTCATTTGAGGGATTTTGGTCATAAAGAATTAAGAATAATAGCCCGTTGCTCTTTTTTCTAATCCGTCTGGTATAGTTTAAAAATATTTCTGGCATTTTCTAAAAAATATTTCAGGTTTTTTTTTTTTCAATTTTGAGTAGAAAAAGATTTCTGCCGTTTGTTTTTTTTTTTTTTTCAAAAATAAATTCTGGCCTAATGTCCCCTGGCATAATTCCAAGGGTGGCGCATTAGTAACGGTATGATTTAGTAGTTGAATATTTTTTTTGTTTACGTATTTTTTTTTTCAGAAATAACTTTGAAAAACTTGAGAAATTTATGATGGAAAGACTCAGCACAGAACAAATAAAGGTCCGTCAAGCTGGGTCCGCCACTATCGAAATTCGAAATTCGAATGATGCAGGAATTTAGTACTAATTAAGTTCTAATTTTGTACCGCAATCCCGATCTGGAACTAAAATCCCCTCCCCATCAAACCTGTGGCGGACCCAGCTTGACGTCAAGCTGGAACCACCACACCTCCAAACACAAAAAATCAAAAAACTAATAATGCAGGAATTTAGTACTAAATTTTTCTAATGAACCCATTGTACATCTAATACCTATTTTTTTTTTTTTTTTGGGGTGGCGTATAAAAAGTCTCCACCACTTATTTTGTGTTTGGTGCTTAATTTCAAGGTCAAATGATGGAGTTTTGGAAATTAGTAGAACTTAATTAGTACTAAATTCCTGCATCATTAGAATTTCGAATTTCGATTGTGGCGGACCCAGCTTGACGGACCTAACAAATAACTAAAGTTCATACACAAATATTATATCAAAATTTTTTTCATGTTCGAAATGCGCCCAAAAATTTACCGATTGCTTCAGCGTTTTCAGCAACAAGGGGCTATTTGCGATCTTCTGCATGCTGGAACACCTCGTGCAATTCAAAATGATGTAAACATTGCTCAGATGGAAGCAAGTGTTGAGGAAAACCCCGAAACTTCCACCAGGTACGTCAACGTTCTCAGCAGTTGGTGATGTCTTGGTGATCGTTGCAAAGAATTTTACGGCAGTTACACCAACAAAATGGAGCTACAGAAATCACACATCTCTTCCAACTGTGGCTCTCCTGAGGGAAATTTTTGGTGATCGGATTATATCGCATTTTTCGATTTAGATTTAAGGGCTCCAGACTTTTTTCCTTGGGGCTACCTTAAAAGTAAGGTGTATGCCAATAAGCCACGAATCTTGAACAGTTTAAGGCGAAAAAGTGAGGGCGATGCGACCTGAAATTCTAAGAAAAGTAATGGAAAATTCTCTGGAAAGAGCACGTCAGGTCGAAGCAAACAATGGGCTTCATTTGAGAGATATTCCCCCGTATCAATAAACGAAAAATATAAGACTAATGTAATAGTCTGTGACATGGTGATAGCGAGCGGGAAGGAGTGGACAGTGACTTTTCATTAATAGGGCTGATTATCTTTAAAACATAATGTGAACATATTTCCAAACAATATTCTGAAGCTTAATAAAAACTAAAGCAAAATAAAATAAGAAAGAAAAAATTGTATTCTTCAAATAAAAATCATAACTTTATACTTATGGGCCACCCTGTATTGCTGAATTTTTCAGTAGTAGATTTAAAGTGTTTTATTCTACTTTATTTTATACTGGTTTTGTTAATTTTAATAAATTGATCGGTCTTTGATACGATTCATGACCAAATTATTAAGAATCCTACAAATTTATGATCGGGTCAGTTTTTTAATTTTCATTTTTTTCCGCTTCAATAAATTCCATTAGACTAATCAGGAATAAAAATTGTTATACAATACCTTCAAGAACCGTTATAAATATAGCATCACTGTTATTTAAATCTTGATGCATAATTTTGTCATGTCACCTTGGCGTGAGTAAAACATGTTATATTAATGGAACTTAATCCCTTCCTTTTGATATATGCTACAACTGGAGTATAAGTAAGTGAAGGTAAGATATTGAGAGGATTCAAACTCAGCAATCAGATTGATTTTAGGTTGCCATGATTTTGAATTTTTTTCTTAAGCCGGATAAAATCACTGAAGTGTTTACGTTTCGATTATGCAGAAACAGAAAGGCATATAACCAAACCAACCTTCGATTTTGAATTTTTTTTCCCCCCCACTAAGGGATTTGAAATTTTCGATCATCCAGTGAGGCGAAAAGACACAAATGTGCACCTAAAGGTATATTGTATATTGTGTATATAGACAGGGTATGGTGTTGAAAATACCACGATATATATGTACATATTCATATTTGTCGTATAACGTTGATACTCAATCCTCGTGCCATTTAGCGGAAACGTTGAAGCGGAAAGCTCATGTAACATTGATATGGTATCAGAATTTAATTCCATTTGTATCTCAAAGCCACTCATGAGCAAAATATTTGACGGATAACGAACATTTGGTTCAACACCCAGTGAAAATAATATCACATCATTATAAATATGATACACATATGTATGTATAACTTAAGAACTTGTTCTTTAAATACACATCTCTGAGATAGGGACACATCCTTTTCCTTTTATAGTATTTTTTTTTTTTGTTCAAAGTTCGTACATAAATGGTTTTTATCCAAGAGGATATATGAAATCTTTGAACTTTTTACGCTCCACTGCAAGGAATTTCTTGTACACACAAACATATTTTTGTATTAACTTTCTTTCTTCATTCATCCAGCATCCATTGGCAATAGTCTCCAGTAGAAACACAAACTCTTGAAAAAGGATATTCAGGTGTTGGCTGCCATACATACCCTTTTAAGTTCTTGTGCTTCTTTATTAGATGTCTATAGTATTTCTGACGTTTTGATAGAACAGTTGAGAAGTTTTCAAAAACGTTTCGTACTCTGTACACCACATTCCACTCCAATTACTAGAAAAAGGAAGTTAGTTCACTAGTCAATGGTTATTACTGGCTGGTTATTATCTGGGTCAGTCCATTCCAGGCATTCCGTCCGTCAGCATCGTCGTCTGTCGGTCAGTGTGGTCTTTTGCAGCATGCAAGAATTGTGTATGTTTTTTTTGTTGTCATGCAGTCATGCAATTCCAATATAGAGTTACATGTCGTTATATCTAAGAAACTCGAATAAGCTATAAATAAAGAAGGTACAGGATTTTAAAGCCACCAACAATAATTGGCATCCTTCCTTTACAGATCTTTGAGGATGTTCCAATAAAATTGAGGAAGCTTATTGATGATAGATGTTCGATTTTGCCAGAGATATGTATTGGTAGATATAGACTGAAAAAAATTCATATTTTTTTTTTTTGTGACAGGAGATACTCTTGGAGGATTTGTCAATTCCTCGCAAGAGGAAGTAGCCGTTTTTTCTTTTAAATAAATAGGTGGCGAGGCTGGGGATCGAACTACCTTAGACCTCCGGCATGACAGTCCATCGCACTAACCATCACGCCGCGGCTACTACATTTATTTATCTGATGTCAATTGAAGTAGAAGTTCGAAGTTGCTTTACAGACACTGTAAATAGGTATCAGTGGTGTTTTTCTCTAGAAAAATACTATAATATTGTGTCTACAAAAATATTTCCTATCAGAGGAATTTCTTCTTTTGGAAGCCATCAAGTGTTTTATGTTTATGAGAGATTCTATATGTACAATAGGGATTATGCTGTTCTTAAAAATTTGAACAAGACAACTTTTTTAAAAATCATTTTCTGATCGAATTTGTTACATGAATTCTCACTTTGATCAAAAAATAGAAAGACTTACTAAAAAGTGTTTTACCTTTTTTAAATGCCAGAATCAGAAGTCTGTTCTTTCAACTCAAAAATGTTGAAAAACAAAAAATTGAATACTGATTTTGTTCACAATTTTAAATATGTACTAAGATTTTTAGGAGTCAGATAATTCTAAAGCGGTCCCTAGACGCTCAATATTATTGTGTACAATATTATAGGCTACGCGCCCCAGACGGTTCAATATTTTGTATCTAATAATTTAGTTGACAGCTGATTCTAAAATAAATTTTCTCCCAACTTCTTTTGTATTTGACATTTTATTTATAAAAATCACTCGCGGAGGTTTTTCCTCTTCACGCTTAAAAATTGTACCCACAGACGATCAATATTTTTATGTTGTGCAATAAATATCAAAAGGGATTTGATTTTCTTTAATATATTGCACAACCTTGCAATATTATCCATAGACAGACAGTAATATTGTTCAATACCAAATATTTCACAATATTATTGAGCGTCTAGGGACCGCTTAAAATCCATTTTAGAAGGGTCAGTCAGATCGAAGAAAACCAAGAAAACTAGTTCTGTTTTGAAGAGTTTCGAACTCCAATTAACTGGCTGAACAGAATGGTGACGCAGACGGAGACGAAGCTGGAATAGCTGTCAAAATATTGAATACACGCAAATTCAATGTTGCGAACACAACGGAACGTAGACGCATACGGAGCTGCAGATGCAGACGGAAAGAGTTCACCAACTTTTAACTTTTCACGTACGGCACTTTTGACGTTTTAATTTGTATGAAGAAAAAAAACAACTATTTTTTGGGTCGGAAAAAAATATTGTGGTTATTTGTATCGCGAAAAAAATTATTTATTAAAAGGAAAATTATTGGAAATAAAAAATGTGAATTCTGAGCTTGTACACAATAATATTCTTTTGTTTTTCTTTAAAATACTTTCAAAGCTGTACAGCTTCATTGTGGACATGTAAAAAAAAAATAACGTACGACACTTTTTGACAGATCTTCCAGTTCCGTCTGCGGCTTCAGTTCCATCATTCTATTCTGTTCAGCCAGTAAACCATAATTTTATTTGACTTTCCAATCTTACAAACTGTCCTTACTTAAAGTAATAAAGATTATATATCCACGGTATATAATATAATTTTACAACAAAGTTTCTTACATGGTACTGCACATAGTTGGGAAATAGTCCCCGATCCCAGTAAAAACTGTAAATGCAAATACTACAATGGGATGGAGTCCCCATCCCCAGTCGATATTGATACCGTAAATAAATTAAATACTACAATGGGATCGATTGAGATAGAGTCCCTTACTGAATACACAAATAATTTCACAGGTCGAAAGCCAAAAACTTCGAAAATACTACCCATTGTAAGACGCACTCATAGCAGTGTGCTTTTTGCTCTTGGGTTGGGATTGGGACTTCCCTTTTCGTACTCGAGAATTATACGCTCAACACTGGGTAAAAACAAATCTCAAATTCCCATACAAATTACACATTTACTTATTATGTTCGTGGGAAGGAAAAAGTGTGAATGATAAAAGGGCAGAAAAACTCTTCCAGAATTTCATCATTAATGTTTTCATATTATCTGGATTATGAGTTATGACACTGAAGACTGAATCGTATTCACTTGCTGAAGGATGTTATTATTTGAATTTAAACAATTTAATAATATTTGAGCGCGAGTCAAGTTGACACTACACTTCTGCTTAAAAAAAAGTAGGTAGGTACGCAATTAATTCAAGCTTTTTCGTTGTAAATAAGTTGTGGAATGAAAAAAGTACCAAAAAATTTTTTGGCTTAGTTATTAAAAAAAAAAAAAAAACATTTAATTGCATAGTTTTTTTTTTTAAATTCCAAAAATGAAGTGCTAACTTGACACGCGTAATATTTGAATTGATTGTTGGGTCGTCGTTGAAGGTGATGTATGGTGGTAGATAGAATGACGCTTAAGAGATGAGGAAAATGTGAAGAAGAACGTAAAAACATTCTAAATGTGCGTCGCATCTGGATATAATAGGAAAATAAAAAATACCTAATATAGCCCAAAAGAAGTCCTAATTTGCTACCTTCTACATTACTTTAAAGTTTTTAATGTAATTTTCAGCTATAAGCTGGTTTCACTGTATTTTTTTTATCTTTATCCATACGAATTGAGTTTAATAGCCATTTCTATTTCATTTTTCTTCCTGGAAAAGTGAATATTTTTCTGTACTTCCAACAGGCGATAGTTATAAACTTCGAGGTATTATTCAATTTTATTGCGGAGCCAGTTACTGCCACGCAATTTATAGACTTAAATCCAGATGTTTATGATGTGAATTACAAAACTATGTTAATAAAGTTCGTTTAATATCTATGAATGTTGTGTGTGTAAATATGGTCGCGTATGGTTTGGCTACTCATTGGCCTTATGAATGCAAAATTTCCTGTAAACTTTCTGAATGAGTTTTTTATAGCGAGATTTTTTTTTACGTATAAAATAATATACATTATGTTTGCTGTGGGCTATTATATAGAAAATATAATATAAACTTGTGCATTTATGTTAAATTTATTGTATAATAATTTAAACCAGAACCTTAACCCAATCCCTGTCAACTTAAAGAAGATATAACATAAAAAAAAGTCTCTATAAAGTACCTTATTTTATTGCGTACCTTACAAATAATAGATAAGGAAGGTTTATAATTCTTTGATTAGACAACAGTACAGGTAAGATATCGAGAGTAAAGAAAATAAAATATATATTTCAAACTTAAGTCAAAGAAGAATGATGGGCAATATAAATTATTATGTAAAATTCTTCAACCCAAAGGTTATTCATAAATGTTATTTAAAGATACTTTTTCAAAATATACATTTCTAAGAATAACTTTATTGTAAAGGTTTCCAAATAATTAATCTTTGAACATTTTGTTTATACCTAAGCCACCCAAGAATATCTCTAAACATTATTTCAGAACTAACATAAATGTATGAATACATATACAAATGTATCTAAAATAGGTACATGTGTTTCCCTAGAATAACAAAATGTTGGAAAATGAGCAAATATTTATTTATTCATTCTAGTGGCTTCGAAATAAACAATTTCTATTTTGCAAAGACATAGGTATGTATAGTATGTACCTATGGAAATCAATTAAGAGAGGTTTTAGTATTTCAAATTCAATATGATGTTTTTCAAATAAATAGTTTTCTTTGTCATAATTATTTTATTTTATGTTGTAAGTATAGGTACATAGGTAGATGATACTTAAATGAAAATAATATGATTTCATGTAGATATAAACAAAAGCAAAGGTCTATGAGTTTTCAATCTGTTTAGCATTATTTGTCTTATTGAATAAATAAGGAAAAAAACATAAATTAAAGGAACTCTATGGAAAATAAAAAAAAAAAAAAAAAAAAAAAAAGAAATGCAAGGGAACAAAATAAAAAAACATCGCTAATATGGCTCAGTAGGTACTGTTAATCTTATTTCAAACAAAAATCAAGACAATAAAAAAAAATCAATAACAATCCATTTATCACAATCTAGTGCCAAAACCCAAAAGTTCTTTTTGGTCAAGACATTTCTTAAATCAATAATCTTCTTTGTAAAATAGTATTTTAAAATCGATTTAAGATTTGATTCTCATAAAAATGAAAAACAAAAAAATTATTTTCAACTTCCCGTTGGAAGTTATCGTTTCGAGGTCTATGGACTCGGATTACATTGTTTTTAGAGAGATGTCTGTGTACGTACGTTCGTACGGTTGTATGTTCGTACGTTCGCAAGCTGTTTTTCGTTCACGATATTTCGAGAACACAAAGAGATATCGACTTTAAATAAATGTTATTTTACAGACAATATGGTCATAACGTGCAGAAAGGATTTTCAGAAAAATTCAATTAGCGGTTTTTTTTTATTACAGTAATTTAAAAAAAAGTTGAAAAATGGCTTGTTTCTCGAATATCTCTCGAAAAAATATTGCTATCAACTTCTGCCTGGTTTCATTCTATGTATAATGAAGTAGTAAAAAATTGGTTAAACTTAAAAAACAAAAAAAAAACTAGCAGTTTTTTTTTTTTTAATTAAAAAAAACATTAAAAATTGTTAAAAAAAAATATCGAATATATTGAGAACAAATAAAGATATCAATTGATAAGGTTTTTAAAAAAATTCAATTGAAAGTTTTTTTTTCTAGGCCAAAAAAACTGCTAATAATAAATTGTTGGAATTTTTCGTGTCGCATATATTTAGAGCAAACAGCCTTCCCTTGATTGCACAACTGATAAGTTTTTCAAAGATTTTAAATTGGTAATTTTCTTATAAAAAATAACGTCGGGTGCCGAGTTTCAAAGGAAACCAATGGGAAGTTATCAGTGTAACCCAGCCTTTTTTTTTTTAATTACTTTTGTTTTAAAATGATTCCACATATAGTTCATGTGCCAGTAAATACAAAATTCAAATTCATTTTTGTGAATAACAGACATTTTTTTTTTCTTAAATAATCTTTAAATTTCTTCTTAGTCTTTTTTTTTATATTTGAAAATAAGAAGAAAATTATTAATTATTCGTTTTCACTTAGCCTACTACCAATATGTCACTGCTAGCAAAAAATATAAGCTTCTCTTTTCATAATACCTATACATACAGCAACATAAACATTAATTTAATTTAATAGCCAAAGCAACACCCATCCGTGTGAAAAACACCACAGATATTATATTACACGTCAAACGTATTTTAGCAATTTAAAAAAAGTTTTTTTTTTATTTTTTTTTAATAACCAGTGCCGCATCAGCTTTTGTTAAGTCCTTGAGCAAATTTATCGTTTGACATAGATAATACTGGGTATCGTTTTTAGGAAATATAAGGAACAATTTGCACAATTAGTCATTTTGCTGGATATCAGAAGCAAAGAAAACACAAAATAAATAATGGCTTCGCATTTTTCTATATTTAAAAGAACAAACGGCTACTGCCTCTTGCGAGGAATTGACAAATGCTCCAAGGGTATCTCCTGTCATAGAAAAGTGCCGCTCGTTAGCCGTTCGGATTCGGCAATAAACTGTAGGTCCCCTCCATTCCTGCAGACACGCACACAGGAATGGTTGAGAGTTGTAAGTCACTAGGTCCTAGTTCTTCATGAGCTGTTGTGCCATCAAATTTATTTATTTATTCGCATTTTTCGCAAGCCAAAAAAAACCAGTTTTTTTTTTTACAAAATGTTGAATATTTTTGTTCAGTTTGATGACTTAAAATCGCCATATAGTTTTAATAATGAATCTTTCAATATTGTATGCCATAATTTAAAAAACAAATGTATAAGATACTCTCTCCTACACTTAAGTTTTACAACCGCAGCGTTTAGTACCAACTCGAGATCAAATAAGCTTCTAATATTGAAAACGTTCTCTCCGGTAAAATGAGTTTTTATAGAACTCAGAAAATTCGTGTACACCTACTAAGTAATCCATAAAGCGCCCTACACATCAAGTTCTCTTAATGCGGTCATGCTTTTCTCCCACCAGGCTTTCCCACCCACTACAAAATATATCCCAGAAATATATAGCAAACTTGATTGATTGCCTACCAACCAACTTATTTTTTATCAGAGGGATTCAGCGAACCCGTCGCCATCGCTGCCGTCATCGACAACGGCCACTTTCCCTTAAAGTTTATTGAAAAACCTATGTACCTTGAACGTTTTTGTTTGTGAAAGAACATGTTACAAACAGTTCATCAAAATATGTAAGCATTTTCACATTAATCATGTACGATCTGTGTTAGAAATGTTGTGTAAGCTTTCAATGGAGGAAACGAACAAAAAGGTCCTGTCAACGAAAAAATGATGTTCGTGTGTCTTTAGATGCGAGTTTATTGAGGAAGTACCTAATGAAAAATAAAAACCGACTCGAAAAAATAAACATTATAACAAATACATAAGTAAACATCATTTATACTATACACTTTTTTCTATTGATGACAATTATTATTCCATTTATATTCGCACTTTTTTGACAACTTTTGCTTTTGTGCTCATCAGCTTGAATTTGGTTTTGCTTTAATTTTGGGACAGTTACACCTTGAATTTTGTAAGAAGAAATTTTGATTGTAATATTTTCTTATATTATGGTTGAGGGAAAAAAGTCAAAGTACCTCTTAAACATTTGTTTATTCTTCTTTTATTTTGAAATTTTTTAGCTATAATACTTGATATACCTAGATATCAAGGATCCCACTAAAATTTTTCAGCAATTTTCTCAAAACCCTACTTCCGTTTTGTGAACTTTTTGTCAAACCCGGAAATGTAGTTCTATTTCAATTATTTTGGACTTTGTAGATAAGAAATTTTATCAAAATAGTGAAAGCCATTTGCGAGAACATCAAAAAAGCGAAATATTTTTGTGAGAACTAACCATTTTAATTCTTCTACGAAATCACATAAAAATAATCTTTGAAATAGCTCTATCCCGTCAAGGCTCAGCTGGTAGAGCACCTAAGTGTAAAGACGCACATATTCAAAGACATAACTGGCTGAACAGAATAGAATGACGGAACTGAAGTCGCAGACGGAACTGGAAGAGCTGTCAAAAAGTGTCGTACGCTATTTTTTTTACATGTCCACAATGGAGCTGTACAGCTTTGAAAGTATTTTAAAGAAAAAAAAAAGAATATTATTGTGTACAAGCTCAGAATTCACATTTTGTGTTTCCAATAATTTTCATTTTAATAAATAATTTTTTTCGCGATACAAATAACCACAATATTTTTTTCCGACCCAAAAAAAAGTTGTTTTATTTCTTCATACAAATTGAAACGTCAAAAGTGCCGTACGTGAAAAGTTAAAAGTTGGTGAACTCTTTCCGTCTGCGTCTGCAGCTCGATCCGTATGCGTCTACGTTCCGTTGTGTTCGCAACATATTGAATTTGCGTGTATTCAATATTTTGACAGCTATTCCAGCTCCGTCTCCGGTTCCGTCTGCGTCATCATTCTGTTCAGCCAGTAAATGTGTAACGAAAACTGCATGTTTGTATGAACTGTCACTATTTAAGGCGTGTTCAGCTGTCATTCATTAAGAAAATAGGTTAAACGTGATAACATTTAAGTAAAGAGGTTTAAGGTTAAAAAAATTCTTAAATATTGTATCATGCTAATAATATTTAAGATAATCTAATTTAAAAACCAATCGCGACCAAGTAAGTGTAATAAAAATCGGAAAAATTGTTTTCGAAATACAATTTAAACTTTTTTTTTTTTAAGTATTATCCAAAAAATAATATTTTGACAATAATTTTGGTTTACAGTGCTATTAAAAGTTTCCAAAATTATTAAATTATGAAGTTTGAACCATTTTCGAGAAAAGCGATAATAAAAAAAAATGTTTCTTAAGAGGACGTGTCTTATACGTGTCAAGTTAGCTAATCAACATTCGCCTATCAAAAACTACTAAATTCGCTTAGTTGCTATTAATCAGCCGGTGATAAGCTGTCTAGTAGCCCGTGGCGTAATGGTTAGTGCGTTGGACTATCATACCAGAGGTCTGGGTTCAATACCAGCCGCTTCCACCTTAAGTTTTTTTCGGAGCTACTACACCTCTTGCGAGGAAGTGACAAATCCTCCAAGAGTATCTCTTGTCATAGAAAATTGCCGCTCACCTTAGCTGTTCGGATTTTTCAATAAACTGTAGGTCCCCTCCATTCCTGCAGACACGCACACAGGAATAGTTGAGAGTTTTAAGTCACTAGGCCCTGGTTCTTCATGAGCCGTTGTGCCACCAAATGTATTTATTTTTTATTTTAATAAGCTGTGATAATTTAGAATTTTTAGTTCTATGTTTTCTATGTTTTTGTTTTTAAACTTCGTTTATTGAATAATTATTATTTAATAACTTGCCATTCATTAGATCTGAATTAGTTATGCGAAATTTAATTGTATCGTGTCTATGCTTTTTTTTTGTTGTTGCTGCTTTGCTAACTTTATGTAAATTAAATGAAGCACATTCTCAAAAAAGTATAAATATTTCTTATAAATTATAATGAATGTTTTACTGCTTTAAAATTCGTTTTTTATTAGTGGTGAGAATTTCAATTTCATCGTGCAATATTTCCTTTATTTTTTATTTTATATGTATTAAAAAAAAAAAAAAAAAAACATAGAAAACATTCCACGAAAAAATTTAATTTGTCACAAATAAATCACGACTTATGAACGGCGCAAAATATTAAACAATATAAACCATTCCATATAAACAGTTTGTATTCCTTTTTGAGGGGATGCTTCGCTAAAATAATATACACTTACCAAAAACTGAAAAAAACATAGAAAACAAACCGTTTTCGATCAGCGAATGTTTTTTCGCTAACTTAACACTTGTAGGTGCCATTAATATAACTACTCATTTTTTTTATCACACACTTGCCCTCAAAGAGTTATAATATTCTTTCAATAGAGAGGCTCGACGAAAGGGACATTAATAATTTAATAAATCTAAGATGGAAGATAAAAACGATTGATTTTCAATAATTGCAACAGTTCCCTAAATCAAAACTCATTTTACACACCCTATAAGTTTCCCATTAAAACTATACCATTAAATTATTTCGATTCTCTTTTCTTTTTGGTAAGAGTTCATAACATATTTTGATGGTGTTATGTTATCTATAGACCATAAAAAGTATCAACTCATACAAAATTTTTTTCTTAAAGCAATAAACTGTGTAAAAAAACGTCTGCGGATTTTTCTTTTATTGTTAGCAAAATTCTTTTTATCACCACGATCTGGAATGGAATTTAAGTTTTTATGTATGTATGTTGTATATTTCTGACCGAAAAGTCATAAAAAAAAAATATGCTCCCAATCAACTTTAGTACAACCAATGAACGTCCTCGTTCTGGTTTAATAGGATAGCAGCTTCATCAGCAATGGCAAAATAAAATAAAAGAAAATATCTTCCACTTATCAAACTGGAATAAACTCGATAATGAGTTCTGCATTATCTTGCTTGGTTTGGAGTGAAGGTGTCGATGGGTCTGCCCTTTCGTTGTAGAATCTTCATTTGCCTTCGAAACCAAACGAGACACACACGCTCAGTTTAACCCTATCTCATTTCGTGATGTGAAAGCCTTTTAGCACTTTTCTTTTTTTCTTTATCTTTTTTTTTTTTGTTTTTTTCACATTAAACTTTTAGCGTATTTCAGCTCAAGGATGCTTGCTCATTCTTGTGAAAATGAGAGAACGTAAAATAGTACCGCAAACACGGCACACATCCTATAATGGCTCGAAAATCGTTTCGTACCCTTTTCGGATTTATGTACGAAGACCGATGGTTGTGGTTCTGTGGAAGTATTTGCAATATACAGTAGAGAATCAAATTGTCGAACACAAAATGTTCCATTTATTATTTTTTTTTTTCTTAAAAATTTCGATTTGCTAAGCTCAGGGGTCATTTTAAACAATTATTATAAAATGTAGGCTTACGGAAAAAGTTAAAACAATCCGTTTTATTGTCCACCCTTAAAACAAAATTTAAAAAAAATATTCTGCAGAACTCTAAACGTGGCATTTGGACTTCTAAAAAAGATTCTAATAGAGCTCTTTACCCTTCTTATTTATTCACAAACGTCAAAATCATCACTTTGTGGCAACTGACAATTATTTATTTATCTATTTTTGTAAGCAAAAACCAACAATGTGAGATATACATATTTATTTAAATAGTAAGATTATTGTAATAAAAATTAAAATAAAAAAAAAATTACTCAAACTGATTTATATATAAACACCAGCTTTTATTTTCGTTTTGCAATTTTTCATCTGTCAGTTGCCGCAAAATGATATAGTTGTCACTTTTAGTGTTGACAGATTCGTAAATCTCCCCATTAGGCCAATTGCGTTTTGTCCTATTATCTATTTCAATTGCAAAGAAAGCCAGATTAACGGGATTGTACTGTATATGAGCTATATACAGATATTCTTATGGATATGTACCAGCAAGCGAATGAAAAAGCACATAGTATAGATTTCGCTCATTTAATTCACATGAAGTGGAAATTAAAATGTTTTACTCGTGTCCTTGATGGCGGGGAGTGGGTGGACACCATCATCAGCTCCATTCGCTTGTCCTTCAGATTCAGCTATTCACTCTTGTAATAGCCTTTCCTCATTCTTCGATGCTGTATCCGGTAAAGAGCTGTCGTGAATATAAATTACAAAAGAAAAGCTCTACGAATGACAGCATCGTACAGTGTCGGTACGGTATGGGATTTCCTCGTGCCAGATACCATAGATCCTCGTCCTGAGCCCCGAGCCCATCATCAGTCACATTCACAGCCACCACAGCCACACTGATGAACTTCTACCAACGATTCCTGTGGGAAATAATGATTCGATTTGTTGAATAACATCTTAATTCGATTTTTCACAAGGGAAATTCTTTTCTTTTATTTTTCTTCTTTTGTCGTATTAAACAATGGCATTCCTTGGTCCTTTTATACAAGAAAAAAAAAAAAAAAAGAACTTGGTTGTTTTATTGTTTAAAATAAATATGTATTATGTAGGTGAGGTGAAACAGCTTTGATGTGCTACCTGGAGGATTAATGATTATTTTTATTTTCTTTCTCATTGAAGGAAGGCAACAGGGTGTTTTGAACTGGTCGTTAAATGTTCAAATATCCTGGACGTAAGTATACATAATTGTTTTTTATATATCCGTATTTATTTTTAATGGCTCATTTGATTTTGCTAACATGTAGGTAGGTACCTTTATTAATAAAAAATAGAAATAGAAATCAATTTTGATAATCGACCGCCACAAAGTGGACTAAAGCTGGAATTTTGGAAAAAAAAAAACTGAGTGGTTTCATTAATTTTATGTTCTTACCCGCTGAATTAATATTGATACTGTCCATTTTAAGACCACAGTCCAGTTTTGTTTATTTTATATATTTGATTTTCGAAAAATTGAAAACTTCTTAAATCGTCTTAAGAAACCTAAGCATATGTGGTAATTCTCCACATTAGGTGGTCCTTAATACATATAACAACAACAAAAAGGTTTTCAGTCTCCTTGATGCAAATACCATTTATATGGATAATGGTAAAAGGGGAATATTCACCTTTAATGACAAAAACTAATGTTGGGTTTCGGAAGCATTTAATCATTTTTCTACGTCATTTCTTTGGCACGTTATGCAAAATTATTTGGGAAAAAACTAAAATATTTATTTTGCAATTGGCAACTTCAAGGTTCAAGCTCGAATATCTCGGCTTTCACATGAACGATTTTACAAATATTTCAGACAGATAACAAGCTCAACGTCACCTTTTATTTGATAATGAACTCGTTCGTTTACACTCTCGGCCAGAAATGGGCAATTCACTTTAATTTCTTTGTTTTAATAAATAAAATATTCTTTAATTTTTGTTTTTTAAAAGAAGACTGCTGAACAGATGTTTATGCTTTACATAAGCGTTATATTTTTACCTGTTATCTCTTTAATATGATTTTAAATATTTTAAAATAACATGCTGGTCTTATTTTAAAATAAAAACACACTTTTCCAAACAGTTTTCATTCTTTTTTTTTTTTTTAACTTGTAGCTATTTTGATGCAAAATGGAAATAGGCATTTCAAAAAAATTTTAGAATTTTTTTTTTTATATAAATACCACTTGCAAAAAGGAAAAAAAAATAAAATTTTTGTTATAACCTAGCAACATTCTGTGGATTAAATTTAAACCTTATACCTTGGAGAATATCAATACGTGGAAAACATTAAACAAAGTTGTATGAAATAGTGTCGCGATTGGATGAGAGATGGATCCGGAATTGTCAAAGCAAAGCAAATTCATCAAGTCAATGTTCTATTTATTCGAATCTACAACACGATATGAGGGAGGATAACTACTTCCAAATAAAATTTAGCATGGAGAAAATATCAACAATCTTCAAAATGAGAGGTGAGCTCGAAAATCCAAATTACCAGCCTCATAGAGACTGCTCTATGCATGTAATCAGAAAACAAGAGAAGATATTTTTCATTTCCTGGGCTTATGTCCCATGTTGAATGAAGTGAGGAGAGCGTACTTCAAGAAAAACGAGCTAACTGAATTTGAAATGATAGACAGATTATTTAAGCGGAAAACACTCGGAATTATTGTACAAATACAATATAATGGCAACAAAATACAGACGTCAAATAATCATAACGAAAAATTTCAAATGACTTAATGCTTAAAGCAATGTTAATGGAAATTTAAAACTAATAAGGAAAAATTCATAATGATCTATCTTCTATCTTCTTCTTCTTCTACCTTCTATATAAATAAAAATATAAATGTACGTTTGTTCCTTATGAGTAATCTCCAAAAATTCTTTACCGATTGCTTTGAAATTTGGACACAACATTGCATTTGCATACGAGAGTGTTGTTTTTATAAACTTTTTTTAAACAGCACCATCAGTTGGACATAAAAGCTACACCCGCTGTACTCAGATATCAGCAATCTCAGTTACCTACATGAACATTATTTCTCAAGAAAATACCTACTTCAGTTTTTTTTTGTCAAAAAATTAGGGCAAAAATTTAAAATATATTTGCTCAATTTTACACGGAGGAAAATATATGAGCTGCGTTTATTTAATAAATGTAGTTTATTTATTTTTCTTTTTCGTGATTTACCGTTTCGTTTTGTTTTCCTTTCTTTGAAATCATATATGTACATATGTATATGTATGTATGTACTACAGTGAACTCTCTCAAAACCAGACACTGGCGCGGCGGTACCCAAAAATTTGTCCGGTTATGAGAGGTGTCCGAATCCGGTTACGAAAAAAAAACAAAAAAATATGAGAAAACTTAAAGCAATCAAATTGTCCTATACAAATTCTCGAATTTTATTATTTTTGTCCAAGTGCGTTCCCGTCTTCAAAAAATCAAATGTATTGAGTTTTAAACAGAATAGTGTTTGCGAATTTCTCGTTTGCCTATATGAATTTCAACCACAAAAATATTTTTTGAATTTTTATTCGCAGCGGTGTTTTCTCGGATATCTTTTAAAATTCAATAAGTTATGAGTAACAATACAAAAGGTACTGGAATGGAACTTTTATTCATAAATGGGGAAAATAGTACTTCGTCTGCTTAAGAGAGAGAGCTACACTCGATTGCGGTTATTTAAATTGGTGTAAGCGTCTAGTTATAAGAGAGTCCGCTTTGGGGATAGTGAAATATCATGAATTTAATTTTGTTCTTTGAAGAAAAAATTTACACTATGTTTTTATTTTATTTTTCATCAACATTTATACGAAATATAGAACATTCGTTTTTCTGCGACGGAATACAAAGCAGAATAGTGCTGGTTATATTTATTAATTTATTTTCGTTTTTTCTTACGGTTTTCTACCTGTGCGAAGCAGGGTCGGGCCAGCTAGTCAATAATAAATTTATTTAGATAATTGACTATTTACTGTGTGTATTGAATTTTCAAAAATAAAATGTAGTTAATTTTTGAAAATCTAAAATATATATTTTTTTAATTCTCTTATGCAAAATTACTACTACTAAATGTTAAGGTATTGAAATATGGACTATGAAAAAGAGTTCTATGGGAGAAAATTGATTTTTTCCAAAAAAGATAGACTATTTATTTTAAACATTGAAAATAAAAAATTTATCAAAATATTTTGAACCTTTTTCCAGAAAAATAAAATTTTCCTTGATGGGTATAAAATATATAGGAACAATGTTAGGAAGCATATTGTTCTCAACAACGACTCTTTGTTTCGATGTTTTTTCTGTAAATATGTATTTTATGGCAAAATATTATTTTTACAAGAACTGGTATCGCCAACCTTTCATAGAACCGCAAATAAAATAAATTAAAAAAAAAAAACTTTTGTTACATTTTGATCCTATCCTATAGGAGAAGAAATTGTAGCTACCCCAAAACTTAAGACCAGCAATCGCCACTGGTTATTTTCTTAATATAATTTTTATAATTATATCATTTTAAGGTCTTAATAAAACAACACATCTTGGTGGTTTTATTTTAAATCAAAACGACAGTTTTTTAATTTTTTTTCAACTTATAAATATATTTTGATGACATACATAATACATATTTCAAAATTTGTATTTTTTAAAATGGATTTTTTTTATAAACTTTAATTATACCACTTGCAAAAAGGAAAAAAAATAAAACTTTTTTACTTAAAACTGGTATTTATGGAAATTCATAATTAAAATGTAAATTTGAAGTAACGAAAAACTTCAGAATGTTTTTTGGAAAATTTATGATTTTTGTCATTTTTGAATTATGTATGTCAGTTTTTGCTTTTCAAACACCGATAAAATATTTTAGAAATTTTTTCCTAAATTTTTGCCTAAATTGGTCCAAAAAAACGACATCGGGAACAACCGACCGTCGCGTCGCACACCCACCATCAAAGAAAAAAACATGTAGTTTCCATACAAACTATCGATAACATGAATGGAATTCATATCGGTATATAGAATTAATACCGGTTATTCTCCGTGCTTAAGTTAAGCACCGAAAATTCTCCGTGCTTAGCTAAGTCCGAATGGGATTAGTTGTTGTTGTATTTAACACGTAAACTGTTAATCCCCGACATCGTTTTTTCATCCAATTCCCTTCGAGCTTGCAAAAAAAAAACACTGCTATTAAAATCTTATTTTAACTTTTTATTAATGTAATACCGTTCTTCAAATGTCCCTACTGATATCAAAAAGGAAAAAACACCCTGTTTAACCAGCATCAGACATCCTGTAACACTTCACCTTTACTCTTAATTAGCTCAGCATGCTTCGCGCGTATCTTGGGTGTAAAAGTGACAAAGAAAAAAAAAACAGCACCAGCCGAGCCTTACCAACCTTTCTTTAAGTAGCAAATAATTGAAAAACATTACATTGAAGAGAGCTAGAGGGTTAGTTGTGTCAGTAGTTCGGTTTGGTTGAAATGCCAAGCTAGGCAAGTCTCTTTTCTTTATACCTACCAATAACCGCCAAGGCCGCCAAACCTTTAAAGTGCTTACCCCCAAGCGTAAATGAGGTGATTTAATACAAAGCAAAATCATCGTTATGGAGATCTCCTATGCGGGTTATTTTTGTTTTGTATTTTAAACAATGCCATTTAATTATAAACACAGCAGAGGGGTTAGGTACACGTTCTGAATTTGCTTTTTTGGCAAAGTGACCTGTTACAGTTTACAGTAAACGAAGTGAAAGTTCGAAGGGTTATTGGGAGAGGTGTATAGTTATAAAGGTATGTATATGGTAGGTATAGTTAACCAAAGTTTTCAATGTAGCAGTCCTTACTTTTGTCTTTAGAAGGCTGTAATATAGGATAGGCAAGAAGTGAATAGCAGGATAGATGTTTTACAATTTACTTATCGTGACTTTTGATGTTATCTTTGGGAAAGGGTTGAAAAATGAAGATTGAGATATTTTATGGAAAGCAATTTACTTAAGGAAAACTTGTGCTGGAAATGACATTTAATAAATTAGTTGGGTAATCAGAAGTTGTTTTATTTAAATTCAATGTTTGCACAATGGAAAATGATGAAAATTTATGTTTCCATTAATTTAAACAAGGAAATTCTTGTTTTATTGTTCTGTAGGTATCTATCTCTACCTATACATTTATTCGAATTGTTTTCGAAGGAGAAAACATAAAATAAGTTCATCTTGTTTAGGTAAATTTTTATTCATTTTTGTAAATTCAACCTGGCCTTTGTTTTGGAGTTATTTTTACTTACTCTAGACTCTAGAGCAATAATTGGTTTCAGGTAAAAAAAAATATGTCTGTGCTTCTTGGCGTCTGTGCGTCTATGCAGCTTCTGTGTGTCCGTCCATCTGTGCGTCGCGTCCGTGCGTTCACTGTAATTCGAGCTAGAGCCTAAACGGGTGGACCGATTTATTTCAAATTTGTTACAGAGCATTTTTTTGTGATTTCATAAATGGATAATTCAAATTTTTGATCTAACTCATCTGGAACAGTTAGGTGCCATACAAATATTTCGTTTTTTTTTTTTTCAAATTTTCACAAAAACGGCTCAACGATTTTGATTAAACTTCGCACCTACATAGAAGTTGTTATAAAACCGCATTTCACAAGTTTTCGCCAAAAACATATCTTTCGGAGATAGGGCTTTGATGCTTTTTTTTTTTTTTTTTTTTTTTTTTGAGAAAATTGTCTTTTTTTGGAGTTATTCACAAAAAGCTTCCTAATGTAAAGGTACATTCTGTTATAATTTTGTAGTCAAGTGCATCTAAATAGGTGAAACAATATTGAATTCAAAAATTTTCAAACATTTTTTTTAGAACCAAAAAATAAAAAAAATTGTGTAAAGGAAAACAAATGGCTTGTAAAATTTAATTAAAATCAATAACTTATAGCAGCGTTGTGAACAACGTTTTTGTAAGACAATATACAAGGTGATCGGTAAATCGTATGAGAGGGGGGGTCTATTTCCACCCGTTTAGGCAGGAGGGGCAATTTTCTAAAAAATTGACTTAAAACAGGAAAAAAAATATTTAAAAACAACAGAACAATTTACAATGCCATGCTATACCTTTATGGAAAGCCATAAATCTCTTCTTTGATTTTTATTTTAAAATAAGTTGTGTCGAAATTTAGAAAAAAAAAAAATAAAAAAAAACTTTCAAATTAATTTTTTTCAAAATTTTATGTAATTAAGTATAATTTTTATTTTCAAAATTCAATGCTCAGCCGCTTCCACGTAAAATAAAAACTTTTCAGGTCTACTGGCCTCTTGGGAAAAGGTGACAAGTCCTCTGTAAGAGTGTCTTTTGTCATGGGAAAGTGCCTTTCTTATTAGCTGTTCGAATTTGGCAAAAAATTGTAGGTCTCTTCCACTCCTGTATAACAACACGCATAGAGGAATGGTTAAGAGTTGTAAGTCGCTTTCACTAAGCAAGCAGTGAGTGTCACTATCACTTAACTCTAATGGTTGCCTAATTATCATCGACCACTAGAAGAACTGTCATCATACCAAACAGCAGCGCCTTTCCAACCAGCCAGCAGCCACCCACTACTCACTTTCAATGAGTCCATTTAAACCATATACAAAGTCATCACTCAAAATAAATAAATTTATTTCTTGGCTCTTATAGTTCACACTATGTCGTAGCAGAATATTTAACATAAAAGAATGTAAGAAAAGCTGATTTCAGTTTGTAGCATCTGTAATAATTTCAGGTTTGGTTAATGGTTTCTGGGTTCATTCATGTGCCGCCAGCCGGTATCATTACTTCCATCTCAAATCAGTGAGTTGTGGGCTAGAATTATATTCCTTTCATTTTTCCCCCGTTCACTTCTCTAGATGAATCTCAATTTATAGATAGATAGATAGATTTTTATTTCGTTATAAGTTTTACAATGGTTTGTTACCGCACATTTTACATTTAAGAGATTCGATACAATATATCTTTCAGCTAAAATATTATTTATTAAGGGTTCCTTTCAGTTTATTTTTTTAAATTAAACATTATATTTGGAGAAAACACGATAAAACCTCCATTCGAAAGAAAAAAAAAAAATATATAAGATATGAATTATCTAAGATACCTTAAAACTAATGACTAGAAGAGAAGAAAAAAAATTAGTTGATAGAAATTAAATAATGATGAAAATTCATACATTTTAGAAATAAATAAATAAATAAATAAATAAATAAATAAATAAATAAATAAATAAATAAATAAATAAATAAATAAACAAATAAATTAATTAATTAAAAAGAATAAATAAACAAGTGAAATAGATAAACAGATGAACAATTTAACAAGTAAATAAATTAATTTATAAATGAATACATCAATTACCAAAATAAGTAAATAAATAGTTAACGAAATAAACAAATAAATACAATGAATAAATAATTTAATTAACAAAATAAATAAATAAATAAAAATAGATTAACAGGTAAACAGATTAACAAATATATGATTGAATTAATAAATAAATAAATAAATAAATAAATGAATAAATAAATAAATGAATAAATAAATAAATAAATAAATAAATAAATAAATAAATAAATAAATAAATAAATAAATAAATAAATAAATAAATAAATAGATAAATAAATAAATCAATAAATAAATAGATAAATAAAAAAAAAATAAATAAATAAATAAATATAAATAAATAAATGCATAAACATATAAATAATTTAATATAATAAATAAATAATAAATATAGGTAAACAAAAAAAAATAAACAAAGGCATGTTATCACAGATTAATCAATTATTTTAGAATTGATTATAACTAAGTTGGCTTATGAGAATATTTTCAGCAAGATCAAGCCGATTCAAACATGAAACAGTTAATTTTTGAATTCTATCCGAAATCAATTCAACATTCGCCCTTTTATGGAGATCGGAAGTCGAGTGATGCCAAGGAAGATCAAGCATCATTTTTAGAATTTTATTTTGAGATATTTGCAACTTTTGCATATGACATTTAGCTACGTTTTTCCAAACGGGACAACCATACAAAAGAATTGCCTGAAAAATGACTTTTTGAATAATTATTTTGTTTTCGTTCGACAGTAAAGACTTTCTATTGATAAATGGAAATAGCATTTTTATAGCTATGTTAACTTTTTTTATTGTTTGGTTAATATGGTGGTTAAAAGTCAATTTGGTATCGAGATGAATGCCGAGATATTTTACTTGGCGTTCCCAAGAAACTACTTTTCCAAGTATTTGTAATTGGTTGCTTGGAAGATGACAAGCTTTTCTTTTTCTAGTGAAAAAGATTGCTTGCATCTTATCAGCATTTAGTTTGATTTTCCATTTATTGTAATAATCTTCCAATATTTTAATCGCATTGTTTAGGTTCGTCTCAATATTGAGACCAAACTCATGCGAAGAAAATATGGCTGTGTCATCAGCAAAAATTGCTGCTTCACAATCAGTTAATTTGGGAAAGTCAGATGTATATACATTGTATAAAATTGGCCCCAGGACTGAACCTTGAGGTACACCATAATCAAAACATATCAATTCAGAGACACCAGTACTGACATGAACTTTAAAACGTCTACTTGATAGGAAACTTTGTACGATTTTGCACAGATAATGAGGAAAATTGAAATATAACATTTTGTATATCATGCCATCGTGCCAAACAGAATCAAAGGCTTTTTCGATGTCCAATAAGATCATTCCTGTTGATCTTCCTTCGGCACGATTACATATAACATGGTTGCATATCCGGAGTACTTGATGAGAAGTGCTGTGAAATTTTCTAAAACCAAATTGCTCGTCGGGATATATACTATTGGCATCTATAATTTTAAGCATTTTTTCTTTTATTACCTTTTCATAAATTTTGCTGATATTACTCAGCAAACTAATTGGCCTATAACTTTCGGCTCTAACCGAAGACTTGCCCGCTTTTAAAATTGGTACAACTTTAGCCATTTTCCAGGCATCAGGAAAGTATTGCATTTTAATACATGCATTTATTACAAAAGTAAGAAATAAAATTCCGATCTTAGGTAATTTTTTTAAATAAATATTTCGTATTTGGTCAAGACCACCTGTTTTCCTGGCTTGCAGATTGTGTACGATTTCTGCTACATCCTCTTGCGTTGTGAAACTATGTTCAGGTGTTTCAACAGCCATCTGGTTTAAATTTAGTACAGTAAAATCTACTAAATGATCTGTCGCAACATTACCAAGGTTTTGTGATACATGATGATTTTTAAAAAAGCTACATGCAAGTGCATTTGCTTTCTCGGTATCTGTAAAAAATGTATTTGCATCCTTTTTTAGAAAGGGAACCTGTCGATGTTTGTTCTTTACAATTTTAACAATATTCCAAAATGGTTTTGCGTTTTTTTCTAGAGTACCTAGTTTGTTGTTCCAATCAGCATTTCTTTTGATTTGCAATTCTTTAGAGATAACACTATTAAGGTACAAAACATTATCTCGAAACACTGGTTGACGGTATCTTTGCCAGTATTTTTTTTGGATGTTTCTATTTTTGATTAATTCCAAAACATGTAGCGGAAGACGTGAAAAAAATTCTTTTTTCACAACTTTTGGGACGCATTCATTAACACAGCTTATGATGTCCTGAGTAAAGTTGTGAACAATACTGTCAACATCATCCTTCCTTAAAATTCTTGCTAAGTCGGTTGAGGTATTTCGAAGCTTTGTTTTCATATTTGATCGAAAACGTGACCAGTTAGCATTTTTAAAATCTTGGTAATATTGCACTTTTTTTTCCCCTGACCAAAGAAGACGACAGAGTACAGGATTATGATCGGAACTTAGCTCATTTAAAGTAATCGGCGAAGTTAATTGACCAGAAAAATTTGTAACAAAAATATCAAGGACAGATGGACATCCACGGGAACTAGCAGGAAAATAAGTGGGACTAGGAGGAAACAGAATATTTACAGGCAACGTTGCAGACAAATTAGACAAAATATTACCAAAGGAATTTGCTCTATTACAACCCCAGTCTCTATGTTTACAATTTAAATCTCCTCCAATCAAAAAGTCTCCACTAATTGCGAAAAGTTTTCTGAAGTCATGGTTCAAGCATACTCTTTTTTTAGATTGGACGATGAACCACCCGGAAAATAAACACAATATATTTTGATTGTACTAAGATTCCTTAATTTTATCTCAATTCCAATATTTTCTATCAACTGAGTCCGAATAACCGGCAAAAGCGAATGTTGAATTGACTTGCGGATTAGAATTGCAACTCCCCCACCTTGGCTTTCAACCCTATCAACTCGGTAGCACTTATAATCAGGTGTGGATAAATGTAGATCATTGTCAAGCCAGGTCTCTGTCACCAAAGCTATGTCAACGTCATGGCTATTTAAAAAAGAAAAGAATTCTAAACATTTGTTACGAATACTTCTAGCATTCCAAGTTATAATATTTATATATCTATCTACCATATTACTTATCATGACTATACAAAAACTTAGTGGCTAAATGTGCGATAACATTAAACTGGTCCAATTTTGTCTTACAAGTTGATAATTTTGTTATCATTTCCATAGCTAATGAATTTAGTTCTTCGATGGAAAAAAGCTTTTCGCTGTTGGTTGCATCGGTATTGATGCTGTTGACATTTGAAGCGGGAGAGTGATCTTCCAATACATTTAATCTTTGAGTATTATTTACATTGATACTCTGCATATTAACAGGGTGACCGCGCTTTGGTTGTGGGAGCGACGGAAAGTCTACCATAGAGGTAAAAGAAACTTGTCTCTGAGAAACGGGATGAAGAGCAGCTTGTGATGCTGTTGGTGATCGCAATGATTGTGATGCTGGATAAAGAGTTCTTGATTGAGAAGAGAATGTTCTCTTTGCTGATTTATTTTTAATTTCAAGGTACTTTGCTCTGTTGCCGCACGTGACATCAGTAGCCTTATGATTTTCATTGCAATTTGCACATTTATGTTTTGAGACATTGTCACATTCGGCAGTTTTATGTGAACCGGCACAGTTGGCACAATAAGTTTTAATATGGCAGTTTCTTTCGCCGTGGCCAAACATTTGGCAATTATGACATTGCGTCAACTTGCCTTTAATTTTTCGTTGGAAGCTCCAATTTACCTGAGTATGAAAAATCGAGCGATAATTTTTTTTAAGTTCATTTAACTTTATAGATCCGTTTTCAAGCGAAATTAAATAGAAAGTGTCAGTATACTGCTCATATTTTTTTGTAATAGCTTTAATTTCCGTACACATTAGCCCGATGTTAGTGAGTTCAGTTTTAAGCGTCTGAGTATTAATTTCTCCCAACCCGTAGAGAATCACTTTAAAAGCTTTAGCGCTTTTCAGATCATGAGAAAAAAATTGACAGTTTTCATCTTTTAATTTAGCGAGCACTTTGTTATACGATTCTAACAAATCACAATTTATTTTTATCCCGATGGATAGTTTTTTAATACAATAACTTGTAATATTTAAACACTTCATCATTTGGTGAACATATTCACATGACTTTTGCAAAAGTTTGATTGGTGGCACATAAATTCTTTTTTCATTTGGCGATATAATTTCGTCCATTTCTTCAACATCGTTTTCAGATTCAGGCTGACACTGTAAGGGATTCCAATATCTGGAGTCTTTCCAATTATTAGAATCCTTGTTTTTCGTCGTATTTAAATTATCCATATTGGAACAAAGTTTTTTATCCGAGGACAGTAAAGTGTCCTCGGGTTTGGGTGATCTTGCACGTTTAGGAATGATTGTATTAATCGACACACGAGCGAGATTAAGACGTCTTACACAGCTAAAAGCTCCGACTAGACTGATCTCAATTTATATTTCCTGAAATTATAAAATTGAAAAACCGATATTTTGTCGATATATGAATCTTCAAATAAATTTAGTTTATGATAAGAGTTATTTTCTTTGTAGCTCGAGTTTTAGTATCGCTTTTTTTGGGTAAACCCTGAACTAAGACACAACGAGCTTCCATCGGTCTCTAATCATTTCTTATCGGTTTAATCATATGCAATCGAAAATATAAACTATAAAGAGAATAATTTAAAAAAAAATTCTCTTAAGTTCAACACAAAAAACAAAGTAAGTAAAAGAAACTATTTCCGTTTTGAATACCTCCCTGTTTAATTATTTTGCCAAAGAAACCACAACTAATTTATATTGGCAATTAAATTTACCTTAACTTAAGGAAATATTTATAAAACTTGTCTATCGTGTTTCATTATAGGTAATAAGTTTTTATAAGTTAGGTACTTAATGCACATGCACTTGCACACACTATGTCAGCAAACAACTTACACCATCTTGCATCCAAATATAATGAATGAATATCGTTTAACGTATAAACCTCCATTATTCTGCTTCCAAACGGAAACAGACAAGCCATTTACGAGGGATGATAAAATTTATTGGTTTCCTTGAAATTGGGAGAAAATCGGAAAGAGAGTAGGGCTGAGAGTAGCGTGGAATAGCAAACATTATATGCAGCCAACCAATTTTCTTTTGCATCAAGTGAATGAAATATACGGGAGGAAAACCCAATACCTTGACTTCCGCCGGGAATAAAACAAATAAAAAATCGTGATAACTCCAAGAAACGGAGGTAAATATGAAATCATAGAACCAACACGCTGTCGCCTGCCGTCGTCGTCGACCGCCGCGCCACCCGCGCCACTATCGCCCGTAGTCATTTTTCATGATGCATGTGGAGGATGCAGAACGAGGACGAGGAGAATCCTTTGCTGATATAGTAAACTTTATCCAAAAGACTATGGGTATACCCAGCACATGAGAATGGGATGCTGGTGACCTGAGGCACATTAAAGAGCAATTAAAATCCTGTCATAGAAGCTTTTGCACATGAAATATGAAGAACCATCATGAGTTCTGGAGCTTAGTTTGCAGAAAAGGTAACAAAAAAAAAAGTAAAAAATATCAAGATTCTCATACGTGTGTGTGACTGGGTATATGCACTTTCAAATTTACATTCTACTGTTTGCAACAATGGGGTCTTAAGCTGAAATGGAGATGCTTTGCTCCACCTTGCAGGAACATGATGTTGAATGCATCTGTTTTGCATTTTGCTTGGCTGAGGAAAAAGAAAATGAGAAAAAAAAAACAATTTATTTTCCTGTGGGAATTTTCCATAATATTTTCAGAGCACTCCTCTTACGCTGCTATAGGATTTATTTAGGTTATGATGCTCCAATAATAACAAGGATATGTAGCGCTCTGCTTTTCCAGTCGTGCCTTCTCTGCGAACTGCACACATTTTTCTCAGTCCAAATTTTCCCATTTATATAATGTGTCGTCTCCTCTCCTCTCCTAGGCATAGTAAGTTTAAAGTAAACGGCCCAGGGCAGGACTTGAAATTGAGACTTCAGTTTTTTCTAAGCAACATAATAAAATTTATTTTTAACTTCAACTTTGGTTTTTTTAAGTTTTAATCAAAATTGACACTAAGATGATGGAAAAGTTCGAAAAAGTGACTGTCACCATATACCGTCCGTCTGTGAGTCTGTGCGTCCGTGCGTCGGCGTCGTCCACTGTAATTTGAGATAGAGCCTAAACGGTTGGGCCGATTTGCTTTAAATTTTGTGCAGAGTATTCGCATGTCGTCATCTAGAATAGGTAGATGGCCCTGATCCCATAAAAAAATATAGGTTTTCCAAATTTTCTCAAAATCAATCTAACGATTTTGACCTAACTTCGTACCAGCTACTATAATGGTTGCAAGAAAACTGCATTTCAGGTTTTCGCCATAGAAATCGATTTGTGGATGTTTTTTGAAAAAAAAATTAATATTTTTGACTTATTGACATATAACTTCACAATGGGTAGACGGTAGACTTCTGGAGTAGTTTAAACAATATTGTGTTTAAACATTTTGAAAATACTAACAAAAAAAAAATATTAAACACAAAATTAATCAAGAGCGAGTTCGTGCAATCCAGTCGTGCATAAAATTTTTTCCTTCCAAGCTCCTTTTTTCTGCAAAGTCTATTTTTTAGATCTTCTGAGATTGTATATATAATTACTCGGTTTACAACACTCTAACGTTAAATCGCAAGCTTGAATTTATCAACAAAACTCTGTCGCTTCGATATATTATGAAAACAAGGTCGTTAGAAAGGGGGCATGCTAGGGCGCTTAATCCCTCCCTATTCAAAATAACTTCCCTTAAATTATTATATGGATTAATATACACAATTTTAATTATTGTAAACACTATTTTCAATGTTGAACTTTTCCTTTTAACATTGTTTTATTAACAAAATGTTTTATTATCGTTTTTTTTTTTTTTTTTCAAAAATAACAAACAGCAAGAATTTCACTATATATACTTTTATATACACCAGAGCTGTAAAAGACTGCAGTACTTTGGTAATGCAGTTAATAAAGTCTCAGTTAATTAACTTACCTTTTGAATATAAGTTAATACTGTAAATAAGTACTTAAACTGCGAAACAAGCAGTCAGCAGTCAGTACTAACATTCCGACTGTGCAGTTAAAAAAAAAAGTTAATTAACTGTAAGTTAATTAACTGCAGTACTTTTTAACTGCTTTTAGTCTTTTTAGTCAGTAAAAAGTCTTTGTACTGCAATGATTTAACTTTTAGTCAGCAAGTCTTTTAACTACAGTCAAATAACTGTAAGTCTTTTAACGTTTTCTATAGTCTTTTAACTAAAAGAAACAGGATGGAATAAAAAGAAAAGAAATTTAAAAGAAAAAAAAGTTAAAAAAAACTTACAGTTATTTGACTGTAGTTAAAAGACTTGGTGACTAAAAGTTAAATCATCGCAGTACAAAGACTTTTTACTGACTAAAAAGACTAAAAGCAGTTAAAAAGTACTGCAGTTAATTAACTAAAAGTTAATTAACTTTTTTTTTTAACTGCACAGTCAGAATATTAGTACTGACTGCTGACTGCTCGATTTTAGTTAAAGTATTTTTGTAAGTTAAAAGACTTATTGAAATTAGTCTTTTTAGTCAATTAACTGCAGTACCGAAAAGACTGCAGTTTTTACAACTCTGATATACACGCACCAGAGCTGTAAAAGACTGCAGTACTTTGGTAATGCAGTTAATAAAGTCGCAGTTATATAACTTACCTTTTGAATGTAAGTTAATACTGTAAATAAGTACTTTAACTGCGAAACAAGCAGTCAGCAGTCAGTACTAACATTCCGACTGTGCAGTTAAAAAAAACAGTTAATTAACTGTAAGTTAATTAACTGCAGTACTTTTTAACTGCTTTTAGTCTTTTTAGTCAGTAAAAAGTCTTTGTACTGCAATGATTTAACTTTTAGTCAGCAAGTCTTTTAACTACAGTCAATTAACTGTAAGTCTTTTAACGTTTTCTATAGTCTTTTAACTAAAAGAAACAGGGTGGAATAAAAAGAAAAGAAATTTAAAAGAAAAAAAAGTTAAAAAAAACTTACAGTTAATTGACTGTAGTTAAAAGACTTGGTGACTAAAAGTTAAATCATCGCAGTACAAAGACTTTTTACTGACTAAAAAGACTAAAAGCAGTTAAAAAGTACTGCAGTTAATTAACTAAAAGTTAATTAACTTTTTTTTTTAACTGCACAGTCAGAATATTAGTACTGACTGCTGACTGCTCGATTTTAGTTAAAGTATTTTTGTAAGTTAAAAGACTTATTGAAATTAGTCTTTTTAGTCAATTAACTGCAGTACCGAAAAGACTGCAGTTTTTACAACTCTGATATACACGCACAAGCTGTTAAAATTTACCTTTTTGAGACAAAGTACCTACTCAAACGGATTTTTATTTGATCTATAGGGCAAGTACATACATATATTAGTTTCGTGTAAGAAACGGTGATAGAGAAGTCCGAAAAAGTTGTTTTTGCTATTTCTTCTGTGCGTTTGTGCGCCCGCGCGTATGCGTCTATTCTAATTTGGGCTAGAGCCTAAACGGTTGGGCTGATTTGCTTCAAATATGGTACAGAGCATTTTAATGTGATTCCCTAGAATGGAAATTCGGATTTTTTGTTTAGCTCATCTGCCGTGAGCTGCAGTATTAATATTTCGGTTTTTTTTTCAAAATTTCCTAAAAACGGGTAAAACAATTTTTATTAAACTTCGTAACTGTAATGATTAAAACAGTTTTAAGAAAACTGTGTTTCAGGGTTTTTGCCGAAAAATGCACATTGTAGAAATAAGTAGCTATTTGGTGGATTTTTGAGAAAATTGCCTTAGGCAAAAATACAATGTAAAGTTAAATACGATCGTTTTAAGTTGTATAAAATTAACTGAAACATATTCAATTTTACGTTGAAACGCTGTTTATTCAAATAGACAACGTGATTTCTACAAAGTGAAAACGTATTCATTTTAACATGCAATCCACATTTAATTGCCCTCGATGTATTTTCAAAGTGAAACGTATTCATTATTACGTTGCAACATACTTGTGTAACTTTTAAAGTGCGAACAACGTAGTTTTAAAGTTGATGCATAGTAAGTCAGCATTAAAGATGAATTCTTTTTTTTTTTTTTTTTTTAGATGAGGAGATAAACCAAACTAACAGTTTTATAATCAAAATAATAATTACCCTAGGTAGAGCATTCCCAACTCTAGGGGCGATGTTCCTTATTTTTCTTTATTTTTTTTTATTAAGCGTTTTTAACCATCAAACTTATAAAGAAATACAAAAAAGCTTATACGCTTATATAACTTTGGATTACGAATGGTAGATAAAAAAAAAGTACGTGTAAGAAAAAGATTTTCCAAACTCTAGGGGCGATGTTTTTTATTTTTGTTTTTAGTTCATCTTTTTAAGTCATTTATTTTTAAATAGAATCAAATTATAACAAAAAGGTCATAAAAGAAAGCAGATAAGCAAAAATACGTTAGAGTTAATATGACAAGAATGCTTTTTTAAATATTGGGTGGTGTGAGTCATTTAATACTAAACATCACATCACAAAATATTACAAAAAAAAAACCACATACTTATTGATATATCCTACTTTAACTACTTACTTTAAAGGAAAACAAAAATTAAAATGCAGATCTTCACCTTTTTTTTTTGAAGATATCATTAAACAAGCATTGGCCGAAAATTTTAAACATCCTGATGTTAAGGTATAAGCATGATACTATTTCACAATTTTCTAACTTTAAAACTCTTTACTAAAGTATTTTTAGTTTTAAACATTTTCTAACTAGTATCATACCTACTAAACCTATTTTTGTTGCTGAACACGCCTAAAACAGTGACAGTTCAACCCATTTTTTCAATTGTATAGCTGCCAAAGTGACACTTGGATTTAGCATGATACTAAAAAGATAAAATAGGCATTTTGGCGATTTTAACTTTAGTAAAATGTAAAAAAGATAATACGGTGCTAACTCGTTTAAAATTTGGAAAATCCTGTTTTTAACCTAGCATCATACTGAAAATGCTTTAACACCATACTAAGTCTAAAATTTTGCGCCATCCAGTCGTGCATATTTCTTCTAAAAAGTAACTTATTTTTTGTTTATTTTGATAAATCTGAATTTTGGTGCATTCAAATAAATAAATAAATTTGATGGCACAACAGCTCATGAAGAACTAGGGCCTAGTGACTTACAACTCTCAACCATTTCTGTGTGCGTGGTCTGCTGGAATGAAGAGGACCTACAGTTTATTGCCAAATCCGAACGACTAATGTGAGCGGCGTTTTTCTATGACAAGTGATAGCTACTCTTGGAGGTTTTGTCAATTATTCGCAAGAGGCAGTAGCGGTTCTTTTTTTTTTTTCAGTTATTAGGAGGCGAGGCTGGGGATTAAACCTAGACCTCCGGCAGGACAGTCCATCACACTAACCATCATTTTATGAAAATGAACTAATTATCATTTGCTAAAAAGTTTTCGTGAATTTTGAAGAATTTTTCAATATCTTCAGCCTTATAATGCAACGTTAGAGTATTTTTAGGAAACTTAAAGATAATACAAATAAAACTTTTCGCTGAAGTTTACCTTTGTTGTATTTTTTTTAAGTTTGGCCTTATTCATTATTCTTTACTTAAATTGTTTTTGTGTCTAAGAAAAATAACCCATGGGTTATTAAAATTTTTCAATAATTTTATTTAATTGTTTTATCTCAGAAATCTTACCTATAACCCACAGTTTTGAGTTTTACGAAACTTATTGCCAACTTTAGATATTCTTCGCTCCCACCACCAATGAATGGTATATAACTTATTTCACTCACAAAACTCAGACAGTACAGGGACTATAATATTCATTCATTGTATTTGTTTATCTTCGAAATTAGAGGTGCTGGGAAAGGTTATCTTGTGCCTTAGTCCCACGAAGTTATTGTTGCGTTCCTGAATTATGTACCAGCATGTAGGAACAATGAAAATGTTTTAAATTTAGGATGAGTCAGGACTATCATGCAGATTTTTTTAATATACATATATGTATATACCTTGATGTTATCTTGAGCTTTTAAATAAAAAGCCCCACTTATTCCGTGTGACTTTAGAGCCTTGAGGTAGGGTTGTAGATGTCAAACATACCGCCCATGAAGATGTAACTTTCCTTAATATAAAGCACATTCGTTCGCTTACAGACAGGGCAGCTATATCATCCAGATTCCAGAACCGCGCCGATGGGAGTAATGCAAGATGCAAGAAGTACTTGATGTATGCATTATGTAGAATGCAGATACACTACATATATTTATAAATTCACAAAAGGGGTTAACGTTAATGCAATCATTTTGTGGGTGTGAAATTCCTAAAGTATAGTTCATGCTCTCTATCCCGATGCACCCACCGTACCATGTGTGTGGTGCATGCATATGGCAGCAAGCGATGTGCGCGCTCAGCATCTAAGTTATGTACCAGTTACCTCCATTATCACCTAGAGGAAGTTAGCAAATTATCATGGTGAACTCATGCGAGTCTATATACATATGTACATACATATATGTAAATGAAACAAGCGAACGTGTGGTGTTAATGTATTACAAATCGTGCAGCGATTTCGTATTAAAAGTAATGTGAGGGCTTTTAAGGATATTGTTTTGTGTGTATTTCGGTGTTAAGTGATGTGGTTACTTAATGGTACACAGAATTTTGTGACAACTTTTAAAGGTGGTTTTAGGTAGATGAAAAGTTGCATTTTTACTGCCCGAGGGGAAATACTACAATCAAACAGAGTATCAGTTATAAAAAAAATAAAATATTGTTTCACATTATATTTTCTTTTCTATAGATATAAAACTAGCACCTGAAAGAAGTCAAGGACATATTAATATAGTTTGATAGTACTGTTTCGGTTAAAAGACATTTTAGTGTTATTGAAAACTTAAGAACAAATCGCTAGTGGGCTAAAGATCAGTTTTTGGTCCTCCTTTTTAATAAAACTGATCTATAGCCCACTAGAGGTTTATACATATTAAAAAGAAAAGATCACGAAATAAGGATATAATCTAAGTAACTAACTAGATTTTCGAGCAATCAGAATTTATTAACATCAAATCTGATAGTTATAGAAGAGCATAAGCTAAGCGAAAAAGTAGGGAAGAAATTGATTGGTTATGAAGGCTCTTTTCCTTCAGAAAATATAGATAAATTATAATAAGGTAGCTACAAAAAAATTTTCTTATTTTAAAATATTTAGAAATGTTGAAATAAACATTGGACGATTTTATTCTTTTGTAAGGTTTATTGCCAACATTAATGGGGACAAAGGAATTATGATTGAGACTAAATATACCATAAAAAAAAAAAAAAAAAAAAAAACCATAATGTAAATAAAACAATTAATATTGGGCCCAAAGGGCTGCCCTGAGGAACACATGTATTAACGCAATACTCAGCCAACCGCTTATTTCTAACATACATACAATAAAATCTATTTTCTAAATAAGTTGAAATCAATTTTTAAAAAATATCATTAAATCTTCTTCAACTGTTAGTGACATGATAAGAGCCACATGGCATAATAATTGTCAATTGTGATGTCAGCGAGATGATTTTATTTGATGTTAATTTAAATAATTCATTCTTCTAACTCATCGTTATGCAATATGCATATGCATATCCTATACTGTATGATGGAGTTTAATTAATTAAAGGTCCAAAAACTATATTCTAAATGAGAAAGATCGAGATGATCTTTTTTAATCGATCAAATATAAAAAACTTATGTAAATTAAGAAAAATAAAAATCTACAAAGAGAGTTAAAAACGTTTTAAAGTCATAAATTTAAAAATAGTAAACCATTAATCAGGATTTTTAAAAATCGAGAAAAATTTTATAAACCAGTGGAAGGAAAATAAAAAAAATTCATCAAATATTTTAGGGTGTGGAAATATTTGTTAGTATTTTTAATTAATTTTCAAAATTACACTTTTTCCATACAAAATGCATGGAAAATAAATAAAAAACACCAAGATGACGATGAAAGAACTTCAATTGTCGTGACAGTAATGATATGTTTTATTTCATTGTATGCTTAGTATTACCAGATGTACACATTGGTTTTGGTATTTTTTTTTTATTTTTGCGATTTCTGGGATTTTTATCCGGATTTGAGCTTAAAAAGAATTTTTTTTTCGAAAAGAAACTTCTACACCCAACCTCGCACATACCCCAAGTCCTACAGTGGGCCACGCAGGAGGGCAGCAGCCCCCCCCCCCTAAATTCCGAGCTTTTTGCATGCTTTAGCTGAATATACATTTTTAAGTTGTTTTTTACATGCCTGGCAATACTTAACAGACCGTATGACATTTCTTTAATTTGTAATTTTAATGGAGTATTATTTTTCCAATCAGTTTGTTTTCAAAATGAAAAGTTCTGAAAATTTATTGAAAATACATATAAATGTTTCCTCACCTTAAAGTTGTGATATTTAGTGTTTTTAAGTGTTTATCTGTCCAATGAGACTATCCGCGTTTCCAAACTCCGCAAATAAAAAGTATACAAATCGGTAAAAAAATGGCCGATTTTGAAAATTTTAAACATTTTTTAATTGCATTTAGGGGGGTTTCCTTACCTTAATATTTGGAAATTATTCTATAGAGATGTCTACCTACCCCTAAAAAAAAATCAACTTTGAAATCATCCTAGTAGTCCTACTGGTTATAAATTCATCTTTCTGCTGAGACTTTTTTTTATTATACCAATAAGAGTAAAAAAAATCGAAAACCACCAACAATATTCAGCATAAATAGAACATTTTGAAAATACGGAATTTCAAAAACTCACAAATTATTATCAAATTTTTAAATAAAACTTTGTTCTCAGAAGATATTTTTTTTTTATATTTTTAAAACCTATACCAAATGAGAGGAGCCAGATAAGTAAACAAACCCAAACAACGACCTTTAAGACATGGCAGCGCTATGCTTCCTTGACTACCTACTTCTAGCTACCTAAAAAACTTCATACCTCTCATCTGGTAACTCGATGAGTGGGTGTAGGTCGTTTGGCATCCTACTAATCTATATATTTATATGTACAAAAAAAAATTTTTGATTTTTACAATTTTTTTAAAAATTTATTTAAAAAAAATGTATTAAGAATGGCCAAAAACAGTCTTTTTGTTTAAATTCAAAAAAGATTGTAGCTCGCAATTAATTTGTTGTTAAAGTGTCGTGTTTCTTAGTTAAATTGCCTGAGATTGAATTCATTAAAATGACGTTATTATTGATTTTTGAGATAAAATTAACATTTTAAAGCGTTTAAGAGTCAGACCCTAAAAATTTGTTTTTTTTTTCACTGAAAACTTCTTCTACCATGTACCATTTCTAAATCGTAAAAAACTAGTTTTATTCAAATTATAGGTAAATACGGAATACAACCTTTTTCACTATGGAAATTTCTTATAGATACCATCTGTTCTATACCTAAACTACTTAATTTTCAATTCAGGTTTCGATTACGGTACCAACCATGCATACGAAAAGATAGTTTCTCTGTTCATTCCAATATAACTATGTCATTGCCATCCACAATAAGGCAGTTTCGAATCACCGCAGCAGCACATCCGGTTCCTTTTGTTCTTATTGTTCCAATTTGACTTTGTGTTACGAAAATGTTAATGTAATACACAAACCGTTACCTGATGTTTCTCCCACAAATTAACGTGCAATCCCAGCATAGTATAGCTATAACCATAACAATTTCAAAAATACCAAAAACATTCAAATTGGGGTTTGTTCCTGCAGCCGCAGGTTATCTCATTTAGATTTTCTGGTTGTTGCCCGCCAATGCCACCTTCGTTAACGTTAACCATCGTCGTCGGTCATCACAACAAGCCACATTCGCACAATATGTGGTCGAAAGGTCAAAGTTTCAAGTACCATGTTGTTTAATGTCGATTTCAGCATTTAGGTTCTTTTTAAAACATGAATGCAATGCAGAGCTTTTGCACAAAGGATATTCCAAAATTAGCAAAGAGAACTTTGATCTGCTACAAAATGGAGGCAGGTATACTAACAAACCAAATTTTTATGAAAAAAAAAAATAAAGAAAAAAAGAAAGCAAAGTTTTCTTTTTTTGTTTTTTGTTTAGCAGGATGAGGTAGATAAACATAATCTACACACAGTGGCTGGCTATAAACTTTATGCCATATCGCGAGCAAAAAGGGAGTTTGTCTTCGTGAGCCTCTTGCATATATTGTGTCCTTATAGTGTGTTAAATATTTAGAAATTCAAGTGTTGGTGTTGTATAGAGGAATACAGCAAATATTCAGGTAAGCCAGAGAATTTTTTTTTTTTTGACAATGTTGTCACCGGCATAGCAATGCCACCGCCATGCTACGCGAACAAAGCGAAATAAATATTTGATTTGATTCAATTCAATGAAACTTCAAACATACACCAGCCTGTTTGTGGAAATTCATTGACATGCAAAACCGAATATCCTATTAAAATTCCACATATTTAGGTACGTCCTTGGCTAACCAACCAAAAGTGAATTTGAGATCGTTTACTTGTGTTTTTTTGAGCATTTTATAAGAAGTTCCTTGGAATATTGGAGGATTAACAGATAAGAACAAAATAAGAATATTTTTTGATTTTTTTGTAAATGTATCTAGAATTATTTGAGGGAACTTTATGAAATGCATAAAGAATTGCGATTTATCAAAGGCTATAGATTGGTAGGCAAAATCGAATATGGGATTTTGAAAAGAAAAAACTTGTCATTACGATGATTGGAAGGTGAAAAAAATAGTAAGCCATAAAAAGTGTACGAAATTAGGGAATAAAAGAAAATGTTTAAACGAAATAATCTTTACTAGTATCGTCCTGTGTCGACATTCGACACTTTCAATTTCGCAAACAATTTGTTTGAAAATATTGAAGGAAAAAAACATTTTATTTTAATTTATATTTTTTTTTTTAATATGCACAGTGTTCGACAGTACAAAAACAAAAATGACCCACAGTGTGTAAATGTGTGTCTCAAGTATATTCTGCACATCTCTGCAATTGTGGCTTTCTAATCATATAAAATTTATCGAAATCGGTCAAATCCTTTTTGAGAAAATGGTATCACAATTTTTTTTAAGCCTATTTTATTTATATATAGATTTTGGCATGATGGACACTGCCTTCAAAGTCCATTGTCAAAACTGAATTGCATAAAAAGTTACTCAAGGTGGTACACCGAAAACAATCGTTTTTTTTTCGACTGTTTACAAGATATGACCTCTTCAAAAACGTGAAATGATACAAATGTTAGTTTTTCGCATACAAAATCCTAAACGATGTGCATTTTCGAAAACATTTTCAAAGAAAGTTTTTTTATTTTATTATATGACCCTCTATAAGATATCATTATTATCTTTTTCCTAACATTGATCATTTTAAATAGATACTTTTATTATTATTTTTTTTTATTATTATTTTTTTTTTTGGTCAAAACTCAAAAATACTGTTTTTTGTTGAAATTATGGTTTGAGTTATGTATATACAAAGCGATTCACCTAAGGTGTGATAAAAAGCTAGAGCGTGTAGGTTGGGTCGAGATAAAAAAAAATCGTATGGGGGGGGGGGGGTATTTTAATTTTCAAACATAAAACTAAAAAAAAAATAATAATACAAAAAATCACTATTTTTTTTTTCAAAATTCATTGCTCTTATTGGGTCTTAGTCAATGTCTTTTAGTTTTTGAGAAAATTAAAAATAACGAGAGGGGCAATTTTCTAAAATAATTGACTTAATACAGAAAAAAAAATATTAAAAAACAACAGCGGTAATGGTTATAGCGGTATGCTATACATTTTTGTAAAGCCAGAAATCTCTGCTTTTAGTTTGTTTTTAAATTAAGTTGTTCTAGTGAACAGTTTTTCAAAAATTAATTTGCAAAATTAAATTTTTGAAACTGATTTTGTTCAAAATTTTACGTTAAAAACTTCGATTATTGAGACCTTATAGTCTAGGTATTACATGTGGATATAAGAAGAGAGAGAGGTGAAGAAATCCTCTTAGTTAATGTTTGCCTGTTTTTAGTATATAACATTATAGACCCTTTCAGATAAATAGTACAAAATAAGTATTTGCAGAGTCACTGTGGCGTATACGTACTATTTTATCAACATTAATTAGATTTGAAAATCTGTACTTCACAGTTTTACAGTTCATTTAATATATTATTGATACGAGATATATTTTTAATAGCAAACTCCTCTTAAGTCAAATTAAGTTTTTATGTTAGTTAAGTCAAAATTTGTTTTAAAATCCATTGCGAACTGGCCTCGGGTGCCAGTTTACACAAAATTATTTGAAAAAAAAAATATCTTAAATGATATCCTTAATTTAAATGCACAATCGTCTTTACACATATTATGTAATTTTATTTAAACTTCTCCGAAGATTTGAAAAAAAAAGAAAATACCAAATTTCTTGCAAAGGAAATAAAGGTAGTGCTTTGTCTAATAAAAAATTGTTACCGGAAAACATTGTTTTCTTACTTAAGGTTTATAAGGTCAATGTGCATACCATAACGATATTGTTAACGTGCTCTGCCTTTGACGAACTTTTGTACCTTTCCACATTCTTTGACAAAAGAACCGAACCAAAAGATTCTTTCAAGCCCCAATATTATCTATTAAATTTTATTAAATTCTCTTCTGCGCAAATTTTTTGCATATTTTATTTAACTTCCGTTTTGATTTTTAATTAAACCTCTGTACAGCAGGTAGTTCGGAATTATGTTATTTAGTCTTTACATCTGATGAAGCAAAGTCCTCCTCGACTTCCAAAAATCTTGTCTTAAAAAATCGAATAATTGGTTTTCCCTTATATTACGTACTTACATAAGTTTTGCTTCATGTTTAAGTAAACAACTTAAATAATTTTAAGTAGAAAATTGATATTTTTTTCTCTAGAGTGATATTCAAAGTGAATAAATAAGAAATTAAATTGAAACTGGAGGTTGGATTTTTTTTTTTTTCTTGCCTGCTTGCTATTTTTAATCAAACAACACCACTCCTCCACTATTAAAGACTCCCTCAAGATATTATCTACGAAGTTTAACATATTTGTTATTTTTTTTTATTGAGTTTATTTTGTTTCCGAGTATATCCATTTAATTTTGAAAAATGCTCATAAGGGAAAACAAAAATATAATATAATTTGTTTAATCAAGAGTATTCTTTTTTGTTGACATTTTTACTTGCGACATATGCATAAGTACTTAATGGCAATTCTTGGATTCGTAAAAAAGTCGAATTCCAGATTTTGATCAAACTTGACATTACGATGATAGGAAAGACGAAAAAAGTGGGTCTCCGTCTGTTTGTATGCCTGTCTGTCTGTGTACTCGCCTACAGTCTAAACGTATGGGTAGATTTTATTGGAAATTTCCCAGACACCTTTTTTAATCTTTTTTAGGACCGAAAATAACGGTACCTGCCATATAATTTTTTTTTTTTAATTTTTGGAAAATCCAATTTTTTCAAAACTGGCTCCACAGTTTTTCTAAAAAAAATTGAATAAATTTGTTTAAGTATGAGCTACCTTTTGGTGAAAATGAAATTTCTAAAAAATGGTAAAAAGGAATAACCTGATTTTAATAATTTTTTTATGTGGAATCTTCTGAAAAATTTGAATAGTATTGTATACCAAAATTTTCAAAAACAAAATATTTTTTGGATTTTTAAAAAAAGTTTAATTTTTTTTTTTTTGAAAATCAAATATTTCGAATACCATTTTTACAAATCTTGGTACCGTGCGGTTTTTTAACAATATCTAGAATATTTTGCACAAACAAAGTTAAAGGTACTTTACTTATAAATGTTAAGAAACCGTCACAGAAAACCAAAATTTTCTCGAAAACGACTCGTACGATTTTGATTTAATTTTTCATAAAAAATGTTCTATAAGGTTGAAATCATACTGCATACCAAAATTTTCAAAAAAATAAATTTTGTATTTTTAAAAAAAATTTTAATTTTTTGTTTTGAAAATTCGATTTTTCAAAAACGGATAGATGATTTTTTTTTTTAAATTTAATTTTAAATTCAACATAAATAAACACTAAAAAATTGTGTTTCAATTTCATACAGAAAAATTTATTCAAAAAATTTAAAAAACCACTCCTACGATTTCAAATTTTTTTTTTCTCAAAAACTATAAGATTAGTTAAAGAAATCATTTAGGGTACATTTTTTAGCTTTCAAAATAATTTAAGAAGAATTTTTTAATAAATTTATTTCGAATTATGTTGATTTTTAATAATTTTTCAATTTAAGCTTTAACTTACATGTATAACTAGTTTAATGTTTAGGCTCCAATATAAAAATTATTTAATTATAATACACTCGTCTTTAAAATTTGAATAAATTTTTACTACAAGGGGCTTTGAAATGTCGTCTAGTTTTTGAGAAAATTTTAAGTGTAGCCGTTGTTTTCATTTTTTTTTCTATATCAAATCGATTTTATTCAGAAAATTTCTCCTCCTCTCTCTTCACAAATTAAATGCCCTAGTCTTATGTCAAATCTTATGCAAAACACCCTGTATATGATTATTTCGATTCCTCTTCCATTTGAAATAGTAAACTTATCGTTATAATTGTGGCAGGTGTCAAAATATTGTATTTGAAACAACTAAATTTGAATTTCAAAATAAACATAAAAAGCTAGATATGTAGGTACAATCAACGAAAATGATAGTTTAATTCCAATGCAATTTCACATGAAACCTAACTTATTAACAAATTAATTAAATAATTTATGTATGTATACATGTATTGTACCTATAAACCAGCATGTACGACATGCATATGCCCTTAGGAAATCAATGCCTCCTAATACTTAAATAAGCAAATCATGTTTAACACTGCACTAATTTATTATCGACCCTCAGGTGGGGTAGTTTGGGTCGGCTGGGTCTTTCTACTGAAACCAGGCGTAATAGCATAATTCCGGATAATTGTACATATACCTACATATGTATGTACATAAAATTGACCCGGAGAAAAACATTATACAAACCTACTTACAGACGTTAGTTGCGTAATGGTAGCTCTCAAATTTCGCTCTAATTAGTTTTTTGAAAAACAATGCTTTTTTCGTCATCAAAATAAACACAAAAACGATGAAAAATGTTTTGCGCAAAAAGATTTAATCAGTCAGCAGAGCCTAATTAGCGGATTAAAAAGTCAAACGACAGGCTTGATTGGTGAAAAGTTGTGCAATAGTTGACAAACTAAAAATTTCAATATATTGAAAGGATATGCAATAGGTTTATGCAAACTATATGCACAAAAGTATAACCCACTAAGCTTTTTCTGTCAATATAAAAAACATTTATTCAAAAATTCCATAGGGTTTGGTAGATACGGTTTGTGTGTATACACTGTACTGTGAATACCTGTCATTTCTGTCAACTTTAAAGTTTGCCTATCCCTTATACAAGTGTGCCCACTTGAAAGGAATGTAAATAGAGCAAATAATATTGGATGGAAATTTTATGAAAATAAAAAAAAAGTAATCGGCTGTGGGTGTAAAACTTTATGCTCTAACATTGAATCCTCTGGTTGACGAAACAAAGTTTCAAGTGGCGTTCTTGTTCTATAAATTCAATAGCTTTTATTTGGCTTTATTGAACTTTTAAATAAGTTTGCGGTAGAAAATTCTATGTTGATGCGGGGGGGGGGGGATGGTAAAGAATATGTATATATATTTTTAGTGAAAGACATAACATTTTAGAGGCTTGAGCGCAACAAATTTTTAGAATAAATTTCTTGTGGACAATCTACCCACTTGACAAACTTTGTTTGTGTTTTGTTGTTGTTGTTTTTTTTTTTTAAAGAAAGTTTCATTAAAGTTGTTGATTAAACTGATTTTTGTACAATGGGAAAATCCTTTTTTTTGTTTCTTAAAAATTCAAATACATTTTGTGAGTCTATTCTAAAGGGTATAGATAATGCTTAGTTGAGCAAAAACAAAAACTTACTTTTGGGAGAAGTGGACGTCCCTTAAGTGGTAACTGTGCAACTGAACCTACACTCTACAATTATTTTTTAAAACATTTTAAAAAAATATGTTAAGGAAGAATTTAATTTTATCAATAAGTTAGTAGGGTTTTAATAGAATGTAGTAGAACTCGCTCATGTAGAAAACCAAGCATAAGTGAAGTGGAAATACTTAAAAGTGTTTACCCTACACATCATAACAATTGAGGAGGAGTTGGTTTTTGGGAAGTCTGAAATAAATTTCCAAAAAACCGAAGCGATGTTTTTTCCCTTAATAAACAATTTATTTTTTTAATTCCAAAATTAAATTAAAATTAAAATTAGTTTTCCGACATAAAATGCCGCGGGCTGTGGTGAGACTTTCCTGCAATGACACGGTTAATGACACGTTACTGAAAAATTTCACAAGTCAAATTTTATGTTATCAAATTGTATGTAATATCGTACGTAAAAAAAAAAAAATTCGAGGTGTTAAGTAAAATTGACACTCTAATATAATGAAGAACTCTGAAAAAGTGATTTTCGTCTGTCTGGTGCGTCCAGGCGATCACTGTAATTTGAGCTAGAGCCTAAAAGGGTAGGCTGACTTACTTCAAATTTGGTACAGAGCATTTTTGGTGATTCCTTAAAAGGAAAATTTTAATTTTTAATTGCGATTTACTATAGGGCAAGTCTTGGATTCGTGCAGAAAGTTGAACCCGAGATTTCAATCGAGCTTAACATAACAATGATAGAAAACTCGAAAAAAGTTGGTCCCGCAATTTCGTCTGTCTGCCTGTATATCTGTATGTCCGCATATGCCTGTATGCCTGTTTGTCTGTACGTCTGTATGCCTTTGTGTCTTTACATGTCTGCCTTTACCTCGAGGTACAGTCTAAGCCATCCAAATAACATATCAACTTCTATTAGCTTAGAAATATTTTTAAATGCTGCAAGTCTAGATATGCTCTAGGCTTATAGGACTTTCCTAAAAAAAAAAATCTTATAAAGGTAGATAAATAAATAAATAAATTTGATGGCACAACAGCTCATGAAGAACTAGGGCCTAGTAACTTACAACTCTCAACCATTCCTGTGTGCGTGTCTACAGGAATGGAGGGGACCTACAGGTTATTGCCGAATCCGAACGGCTAACGAGCGGCACTTTTCTGTGACAGGAGATACTCTTGGAGGATTTGTCAATTCCTCGCAAGAGGCAGTAGCCATTTTTTCTTTTAAATAAATAGGTGGAGAGGCTGGGGATCGAACCTTAGACCTCCGGCATGACAGTCCATCGCACCAAGCATCACGCCACGGCTACTACTAGATGAAAGCTAGATGAGGAAACTTAATCGTGGCTGGTACCTGTTTTCGAATAGACCTCTGTATAAATGAAGAAAGAGAAGTGAAATGAAGCTAAAGTTGTATAAAGATTGTATAAGGTTTAATATATGTATAAGTATCTGTCACTCAGTCTTTATAAGGTTTCTGTTAAAATTTTCTAGAAGCTTTATCGAATACGTTCCCTGAGATATATCTGATTTTATGTGGACTTATTTATCACACAGAGCACTATTATTTCAAAATGGATGCCATTAAAGGGTCATAAACCTTATCTATTATATATTTTTTTCAGTTTTCTGGTAAAAATTATGAAACTTATCACATGATGTGTCAATGCAGGAAAAATCCACAAAAGTGATCAAAAGTGACATTTGCAGACATTATAAGCAAACAAAATATCTGTAAAATTTAATATTCAGACCAAAACGAATATAGAATTCTTCTTAAATTGAAATCCAAACTTAAATTCTCAAACTGAATTATTTATGCCAAAAGAAGATCTTAAGATTGGGAAGATTGTAACCGGTATCTAGGCAGTTTGTGAGTAAAATGGTGATAGTATAGGGTAAAGTCTCTCGTGAGGTACGAAGGAAACATAAAACAGGACTATTGAGTTTCATTTTTTTGTTGTTTCAATGTGCGAAATTTTGAAATTGTTCTTGTATTAATCTATTTTAAGGTACCTCAAAGTTTATAGTTTAAGCACGACGACCCTCATCAGTCCGGACTTAGTTTTCCCGATCTAAACAGGGTGTTGGTCATAACCTTAAAGCTGTTTTTTTTAATATTCTACGTATGTATGTATGGTGTGTTCACCCAAAAGAATTTAGAAACTACAAACGAAAAATCCTTCACGTATGAAAGTCCAAGATTATTTAATAAATCATCATGAAATCTTCTTCAGTTTGTTTCCTCGTATCAATGGGGAAAATTTGTATAGAAGCTTGGGTTTGTTTAAGGAAACATTTTGAAATTCCTGGAAAGGTTGGTCAAGTTTTTGTATCTTCCAAATTATATCTAAGATGGTGGAATGGTGGACTATTATACTGGAGTTCCAAGTTCGATCCCTAGAAAAGTATAAGAATACTTTGTGTTTTTTAGTTATTTCCAATACATTAATTAATAAAAAAAATATTAGTATACGATATAGAGTTTCAGATTAAAAATGTAATAAATATCATAAAAATCACTTCAAGGCAATTAAAAATAGGAAATAACTTTTTTTTTTCAACTTCTATAAGAGTTGTGTAATGGCTTCTAATAGGTATTATAAAATCCCTATAGGAAAGTTCATACTTCTGTTATACTTGCGTATTTGCTTCTATAAAAGCATTTCTGAAGCTATCTACCAAAACATAGTTTCATTAAAGTTTCGAATAACGCTTGCTAAGTCTTCTTATAGGCCGTGAACAAAATTTTATAGAGGCTTCTATAACATTCTCCTTGTTATGCTTATAGAAATTTTACAAATGTCCTAACGAAATCAGAAATCCTATTCATTGTTGGCCCTAACTGAAGCTGAATTATTAGTTGGGCACTGAAACGCTTATTTTCAAACTTGGAGCTTTAGGACTTTAGGCAATTCCTTAGAGGGGAAATAGAGATTTTTATATATTATAAAGAGTTACATTTTTTTTTAAATAATTTTTTTTTGAAAACAGGTGACTGATTTTTTTTTTAATTATGGTTTTGCTTGTATTTATTAAATTCTTAAAAATAGCATGCAAAAGTTATATATTATAAATTTATTAATTTTTTATTTAAGTAAACTACGGCACAGATTTTTGAAAACTTGTCTACATAAATTAATATTTTTTCAAAAATTAAGATGGCGGTCTTCATTCTGATAATAAATCATTTAGGCCCATTTGCTGAAACGAAACTTAATTATTTATGTTCAACTTAAACGCTTATGTTTTACGTTTTCCTCAGCGCATGGAAAATAAATTTAGTATAGATATTTTTTATGTGAAAATGACCGTTAGGGATCATGTTTTTGGAGATAATTTTTTCATAGGGCAGCTGGTTGTACTTTATGAGTTATGGATAAATAACAAAATCGAGATCAATAGAACATCAATACTCTTGCTGTTTTTTTTTTTTTTTTTTTTTTTAATTCATCCATAAGTAGTGCTCCGTAGTAGCCGTGGCGTGATGGTTAGTGCGATGGACTGTCATACCGGAGGTCTAAGGTTCGATCCCAAGCCTCGCCACCTATTTATTTAAAAAAGAAAAAACGGCTACTGCCTCTTGCGAGGAATTGACAAATCCTCCAAGAGTATCTCCTGTCACAGAAAAGTGCCGCTCGTTAGCCGTTCGGATTCGGCAATAAACTGTAGGTCCCCTCCATTCCTGCAGACACGCACACAGGAATGGTTGAGAGTTGTAAGTCACTAGGCCCTAGTTCTTCATGAGCTGTTGTGCCATCAAATTTATTTTTTTATTTTAAGTAGTGCTCCAAGGAATTTCCATACTGACTGTCAAATCAACTTCGAAAGAAAATGAAAAATGATGCAGTTCCTTTGAGTGTAAATTCAATTTAAATCCTAATATCGATTCAGAAAAAAATCTTCCTTTAGTTGGTTCTGATTAGAGATGATGCATTTGAATAATAAATTAGACTATATGTATAAAATAATACAGAAATATGTACCTAACCTAACATTTAATATTACCAATCAATTAGTAAATTATAATTATTTACATCTCGTAATTAAGTAAACTTTAAAAATGTCACATCAAAATGACTCACCTTTAATTATACCCAATTTATGTTGCTTCCTGTAATGATAACAAAAGAAAATACATCAATAAATATTAATTAAAAGGTTGTTGTATCTAATTTAATATTGAGTAAATCCTTGTATAATACAAAAATCTCATTCATCCTTAACAAAAGCTAATACCGAGTATAAATAATTATTTTAAACCTTTAACGAACTTTAAAAAAAAGGATTTTGCTTGATACAGGGATAAATGCACATTTTTTGCCACCAAATGATGTTTTATAAATTAAAATACATCAACACATTACATAAATATTAAGCTCTTTTTAACCTCATTTACTTATTAATTATAATCATATAGCGGTGAATCCTTCATGCTTAAGTCCACCCTATCAATAAAATAAAACTCTACACACTCATCACACCTATTTTATTTTATTATAACCACATAGCCTTCATTTCTGTGTACCCCATAATTAAACTTATTTCAGACAGGCCTTTCATTAAAATTGCGTATTCTGCCGATGAAAATAGAAAAGAGCCTTAACGTCACGATGCGAAAACTATTAAATATAAATACATATACGAAAAAAGTGAACACGATATCTAATTAAGAATTAGGTGCGAAGGCCATGACAGTAATGCTTAACCTATTGAACCATCCTTCCGGTCGTACATTTATACAAACTTATATGATTTTCAGCTACCGGCACCCAGCCTATATTCACCATCATCGCAGAACTATCTAGAGCTACATATATTCACCGCTCGATCATAATTCCGTATCATTAATTATTTCGAGGAACATTGTCGCCGCCGTAAATACCATTTCATCATCGGCATTTTGATAATGGCAGTCAGTGGGGTGGGCGTTTAGCAAAAATATGTGACACCAGAAAAATAAGGAAACGAATAAAGAACTTTTTGTGTCATGATTATAATATATATTAATTAATTCTTTCGACATATTATTCGCTTGGGAAATTAATTAACTTGTTTTTTTTGAAAATCAGAGGTTCCGTGATCCAGCAATACCCATCAGCAAACCAAGGTGATCCTAAACAAAACATAATTTTTTTTTTCAATAACAAAAATTTAACAATTATTCTAAAAAAGTACACTGATAAAAAAGAGTCAATTTCAATGTTGAATATTTTTTTTGTTAATATTTAAATAATTATAAACTGAGAAAAACATTTACATTCTTTTTTCATTATTTGACTAAAAATTGATAAAAGATAAAAAAAAACAGTGGCACTTAATCAAGCAAAATTTGGAAAAAAATAAGCTTGAAAAAATTCACAATATTTTTTCAAAAAATTTTAATTCGAAACTTATTTTTTTTTAAATAATTCAATAAACCAACTTAAGAGTGTAGAAAATTGGCTTACAAAAAAGCTAAAAAGCTATAAAACATTATCTTGAGTGCTTCCGTTAATTTTTAATATTTTTGTTCCATTTTAAGTAAGTAATTTTCTAAAAATTGTATGGTTCACTAGGGCGTATACTTACTATTTTTTTTTTTTTTTTTTTAATATTTAACAAATTTAACTACAATTTCTATTTTTGCGCATTAAATCGATTAAAGAATCTATTTCTATAAACTATTTTTCTCCATTTGAAAGAGTGGGGAGGGGTAAAGCTTAATTCAATTTCAAAACATCTCCCGTCAAGATAAGTGACCAATAATTTTTTTTTTAAAGCATTAAATTGTATTTGTTCTATTCTATCCAGGCATATGACAATCCTTTCCTTAATCAGTAGGCAATTAAACAATATGAGTAGCTGCAAATCAGGAGCATTCGAACAGTGAAGGTAAAACTGCGATGTGTTATTGTTTTCGTTGATTAATATTTTATATCAAAGATGTGACGATTGGAGGGGACGTCCGATTTTAAATGGCTAAGGGCAGCAGAAAAAATAAATACACCACTGGTTCTACCATATTAACAGTCGATATATTTCAAACAGGTCGCAATGGATCTTTCTAGCAGTTTATTTATCAGAGAAGTGCGAGAAATTTTGGAAATATCCAAAAAAAAAACAATAAGTATATCAATTTTTCGATTTCGCCAAAAAGCAAACCAAGAAGACAAGATTTTCATGGCGAAAGGTTCCTTATACACAAAACTCCAAAATATTTTTTTTGTTTTTTGTCAAAATCTACAATTCTCTAAAAATCCCCTAAAGAAAACAAAAATAAAAAAAAAGTTGGATGGAAGAAAATTAATGACAAAAAAAAAATATTTTTTAAAGCCTGAATTTGCATATATTTTGTTCAAATTAGCTGAGTTTTATTTTCGCTTATGACGGCTCTGGGATTTATAGCACATCATATGTGGGATATTCGCAAAAATGTATACCATATCTAAGAGGTCAGTAATAGGTCAAAAAATGTCAACTATTTTCAGAATCTAGTGAGCCAAAGAAGGTTTTCAATAATGGTTCACGTTTTTCAACTACAAAATCAAATCAGTATTATTTTCAAACCCCCAGTTTCAATTGGACTAACTTTCAAAACTGTTTCAGATCCTTTATACCTAAATACACAATGTTAATTTAATAATTGAATTTTCCATTATTATTTAGCGAAAACGTTTAAATTTTCAAATATATCTTGCAAGTTCCCCGTGTATTTTATTTTTCTAAGTGTATACATGGAAATGGCTCATGGTAAAGCCGTAGATTTATTATATCGCGTCCGTTCCGTGGGTGTCGGTTGGTGCTCGCGTACACTATCAGTTTTCTAATTTATATACCTTTAATACCACTGAGCCAAAATGGGCGCTGAAAATATAATTCATGTACTTAATTCGGGTGCATTGGATCAAATTTTAATTGCACCAAACACCGGACATAAACCCTTTTTCCATAGTCCGTATATATTTTATACAACAACACCATACCTCACATCTAAGCCCATCAGTTGTAGAGCATTGTTTTTTGGTTGGTGCAAAAATTTGAGTTCATTAAATCGCATGGTGGCAACGTTTTCGTGCTATTGTCGACCGATAACAGTATAAGGCCTCGTAAATTACGGCATCTATTATAATTGTTGTTGCTGTTATCCTGGCGCTGATGTGAGCTTTTTGTTTGGCTGCCAAACAAATCTGTGTTGCGTGCTTGCAGTTTCGTCGGTGGCGGTGGTTAATGGATAAATTTATTGCTTCGCTGGTATATGTAGATACAATAAAAAAAAAGTGGCGAGTTAATTAATCTCAGCTTGACTCTATTTCCATAATTTTTGGTTGCTGTGTTGTGGTAGGTAGATATTTAGTTTTTGGTATTCAATTATGGTCTTTTTATTGAAGCTATGAAAGAATAGAACCTTTTAAACAAAGAACTTCTGTTAGGTAGCTAACAGTAATTAAAAAGGCATTATTATAAATTCTATTATAATAAAAAGCACATGGTATGGTGATCCTGAGCCGAGAAGAATTTATTGCTCAAACCCGAATTAAATCCTGTGGAATTCTTTTGTTGAGCAAAATATTATTTACATGAAATTTTATCTAAACCAGTAAATTATTATTTTCTGTTATTATTTTTGGTTAAAACTTTTCATATCCAATTTAAAATTTAAAAATACCTAGGTGATTAATTCTATTTTTTTATAAACTTCTTGTCGATTTTCTGCATGCATTGCTACGCTTTATAAAAATCCTTTACGACTGAATTTAATCAAATCAAAAATAATGTTGTAAACTGTTTTCCTTTTTTCTGAATACCTAAATATAGAAATAATTAAAAAATTTAATTCATACATAAGTAGGTAGGTAAATACATAACATAATATGAAACTGTTCAGTAGTTTCGTAAAATTTTTAAAAATCGCCAGTACCTAATCATTGCTATTTGTGTAGCTATTAGCGACACCGATATCGTCGGTTCGCAAGAAAACCGACACAACTCAACAAATCTCATTTTTCAAAATAGGCAACATAAAATTTGATGAAAATTTGAATTTCAATAAATCTGTAAAAATATCAAGATTACGTTAAAGCTCATTAAGCTCCAAATATTCTAGTATTTAGAGTCTGAAATTTTTCTTCTATTCACTAAAATTAAATGAGAGCTCAAAAAGGTTAATTTGTAAAGTTGTGTCGTTTTTCTTCCGAACTGATGAAACGATATAAAGAGTATGTAAAAACAGTCGATTGAGTTTTCTATGGTTTATGATATATTCAAGAAAGGATACAAAAAAATTCATACAAAATTTCCAAAAAAATATATATTTTTTTTAATTTTCAATTTTTTTTCAAAACTTTTTCGTTCGACTTAGGTACCAGTTCTAGATGATTGTCAACTTAGCGAAACAACATTCCGTCGCTCGGGAATTGTTTTGTCGTAAACGCAAAAATGCACTTTTTTAAAGGTATTTGTTACTGTTACCGAGATACTCAGTATGCATTATATAGTATATCCACATAATAACCCATCCCTTAGTTTTGTTTTGTCGTATACGCCACATTTTGACATATACGACAAAATATCCATATATTTTTGGTATAGTTTTTGTTTAACTCTGTTTTGTCGTACGTGTATAGGCTTAACAGACAACGCCCAAAATTTTAAATGAAACCGAAGAATTATTTCGGCGTACGCGTTACGTATCATAAAAATGCAAAAAACATGAAAGTAAAGGCGACTTTTAGAGTTTAGGCAGGCTATCGGTGAGGCGTCGGCCGGTGGCGGCGTCGGATCAAACAGGCGACATCCGCAAGCCCACGACACTGTCACTGAGCGCACTTGCATGAAACTTGCATAAAAAACTTGCGTGCAACTTGCATGAAAAACTTGCATGCAACTTGCATGAAAAGCTTGCATGCAACTTGCATGGAAAACTTGCATGCAACTTGCATGAAAAACTTGCATGAAAAACTTGCATGCAACTTGCACGAAAAACTTGCATGCACCTTGCATAAAAAACTTGCATGCAACTTGCATGAAAAACTTGCATGAAAAACTTGCATGCAACTTGCATGAAAAACTTGCATGCAACTTGCATGAAAAACTTGCATGCAACTTGCATGAAAAACTTGCATGCACCTTGCATGAAAAACTTGCATGCAACTTGCATGGAAAACTTGCATGCAACTTGCATGAAAAACTTGCATGCAACTTGCATGGAAAACTTGCATGAAACTTGCATTAAAAACTTGCATGCAACTTGCATGAAAAACTTGCATGCAACTTGCACGAAAAACTTGCAAACAACTTGCATGAAAAACTTGCATGCAACTTGCATGAAAAACTTGCATACAACTTGCATGGAAAACTTGCATGCAACTTGCATGAAAAACTTGCATAAAAAACTTGCATGCAACTTGCACGAAAAACTTGCATGCACCTTGCATAAAAAACTTGCATGCAACTTGCATGAAAAACTTGCATGCAACTTGCATGAAAAACTTGCATGCAACTTGCATGAAAAACTTGCATGCAACTTGCATGAAAAACTTGCATGCAACTTGCATGAAAAACTTGCATGCAACTTGCATGAAAAACTTGCATGCAACTTGCATGGAAAACTTGCATGCAACTTGCATGAAAAACTTGCATGCAACTTGCATGGAAAACTTGCATGAAACTTGCATTAAAAACTTGCATGCAACTTGCATGAAAAACTTGCATGCAACTTGCACGAAAAACTTGCAAACAACTTGCATGAAAAACTTGCATGCAACTTGCATGAAAAACTTGCATACAACTTGCATGAAAAACTTGCATGCAACTTGCATGGAAAACTTGCATAAAACTTGCATTAAAAACTTGCATGCAACTTGCATAAAAAACTTGCATGCAACTTGCATGAAAAACTTGCATGCAACTTGCACGAAAAACTTGCATGCAACTTGCATGAAAAACTTGCATGCAACTTGCATGAAAAACTTGCATGCAACTTGCATGAAAAACTTGCATGCAACTTGCATGAAAAACTTGCATGCAACTTGCATGAAAAACTTGCATGCAACTTGCACGAAAAACTTGCATGCAACTTGCATGGAAAACTTGCATGCAACTTGCATGAAAAACTTGCATGCAACTTGCATGAAAAACTTGCATGCAACTTGCATGAAAAACTTGCATGCAACTTGCATGAAAAACTTGCATGCAACTTGCACGAAAAACTTGCATGCAACTTGCATGAAAAACTTGCATGCAACTTGCATGAAAAACTTGCATGCAACTTGCATGAAAAACTTACATGCAACTTGCACGAAAAACTTGCATGCAACTTGCACGAAAAACTTGCACGCAACTTGCATGAAAAATTTGCATGCAACTTGCAAGAAAACTTGCATGAAAAACTTGCATGCAACTCGCATGAAAAACTTGCATGAAAAACTTGCATGCAACTTGCATGAAAAACTTGCATGCAACTTGCATGAAAAACTTGCATGCAACTTGCATGGAAAACTTGCATGAAAAACTTGCATGCAACTTGCATGGAAAACTTGCATAAAACTTGCATTAAAAACTTGCATGCAACTTGCATAAAAAACTTGCATGCAACTTGCATGAAAAACTTGCATGCAACTTGCACGAAAAACTTGCATGCAACTTGCATGAAAAACTTGCATGCAACTTGCATGGAAAACTTGCATGCAACTTGCATGAAAAACTTGCATGCAACTTGCATGAAAAACTTGCATGCAACTTGCATGGAAAACTTGCATGCAACTTGCATGAAAAACTTGCATGCAATTTGCACGAAAAACTTGCATGCAACTTGCATGAAAAACTTGCATGCAACTTGCATGAAAAACTTGCATGCAACTTGCATGAAAAACTTGCATGCAACTTGCATGAAAAACTTGCATGCAACTTGCATGAAAAACTTGCATGCAACTTGCATGGAAAACTTGCATGCAACTTGCATGAAAAACTTGCATGCAATTTGCACGAAGAACTTGCATGAAAAACTTGCACGCAACTCGCATGAAAAACTTGCATGAAAAACTTGCATGCAACTTGCACGAAAAACTTACATGCAACTTGCATGAAAAACTTGCATGAAAAACTTGCATGCAACTTGCATGAAAAACTTGCATGCAACTTGCATGAAAAACTTGCATGCAACTTGCATGAAAAACTTGCATGCAACTTGCATGGAAAACTTGCATGCAACTTGCATGAAAAACTTGCATGCAACTTGCATGGAAAACTTGCATGCAACTTGCATGAAAAACTTGCATGCAATTTGCACGAAGAACTTGCATGAAAAACTTGCACGCAACTCGCATGAAAAACTTGCATGAAAAACTTGCATGCAACTTGCACGAAAAACTTACATGCAACTCGCATGAAAAACTTGCATGAAAAACTTGCATGCAACTTGCACGAAAAACTTACATGCAACTTGCATGAAAAACTTGCATGCAACTTGCATTGAAAACTTGCATGCACCTTGCATGAAAAACTTGCATGCAACTTGCATGAAAAACTTGCATGCAACTTGCATGGAAAACTTGCATGCAACTTGCATGAAAAACTTGCATGCAACTTGCATGGAAAACTTGCATGCAACTTGCATGAAAAACTTGCATGCAACTTGCATGGAAAACTTGCATGCAACTTGCATGAAAACCTTGCATGCAACTTGCATGGAAAACTTGCATGCAACTTGCATGAAAAACTTGCATGCAATTTGGACGAAGAACTTGCATGAAAAACTTGCACGCAACTCGCATGAAAAACTTGCATGCAACTTGCATGAAAAACTTGCATGCAACTTGCACGAAAAACTTACATGCAACTTGCATGAAAAACTTGCATGAAAAACTTGCATGCAACTTGCATGAAAAACTTGCATGCAACTTGCATGAAAAACTTGCATGCAACTTGCATGAAAAACTTGCATGCAACTTGCATTGAAAACTTGCATGCACCTTGCATGAAAAACTTGCATGCAACTTGTATGGAAAACTTGCATGAAAAACTTGCATGCAACTTGCATGGAAAACTTGCATGCAACTTGCATGAAAAACTTGCATGCAACTTGCATGAAAAACTTGCATGCAACTTGCATGGAAAACTTGCATGCAACTTGCATGAAAAACTTGCATGCAACTTGCATGGAAAACTTGCACGCAACTTGCATGAAAACCTTGCATGCAACTTGCATGGAAAACTTGCATGCAACTTGCATGAAAAACTTGCATGCAATTTGGACGAAGAACTTGCATGAAAAACTTGCACGCAACTCGCATGAAAAACTTGCATGCAACTTGCATGAAAAACTTGCATGCAACTTGCACGAAAAACTTACATGCAACTTGCATGAAAAACTTGCATGAAAAACTTGCATGCAACTTGCATGAAAAACTTGCATGCAACTTGCATGAAAAACTTGCATGCAACTTGCATGAAAAACTTGCATGCAACTTGCATTGAAAACTTGCATGCACCTTGGATGAAAAACTTGCATGCAACTTGTATGGAAAACTTGCATGAAAAACTTGCATGCAACTTGCATGGAAAACTTGCATGCAACTTGCATGAAAAACTTGCATGCAACTTGCATGAAAAACTTGCATGCAACTTGCATGGAAAACTTGCATGCAACTTGCATGAAAAAATTGCATGCAACTTGCATGGAAAACTTGCATGCAACTTGCATGAAAAACTTGCATGCAACTTGCATGAAAAACTTGCATGCAACTTGCATGAAAAACTTGCATGCAACTTGCATGGAAAACTTGCCTGCAACTTGCATGGAAAACTTGCATGAAAAACTTGCATGCAACTTGCATGGAAAACTTGCATGAAAAACTTGCATGCAACTTGCATGAAAAACTTGCATGCAACTTGCATGGAAAACTTGCATGCAACTTGCATAAAAAACTTGCATGCAACTTATATGGAAAACTTGCATGAAAAACTTGCATGCAACTTGCATGGAAAACTTGCATGCAACTTGCATGAAAAACTTGCATGCAACTTGCATGAAAAACTTGCATGCAACTTGCGTGGAAAACTTGCATGCAACTTGCATGAAAAACTTGCATGCAACTTGCATGCAACTTGCATGGAAAACTTGCATGAAAAACTTGCATGCAACTTGCATGAAAAACTTGCATGCAACTTGCATGAAAAAAACAATTCTCGGGTGACGATATATATCCGCTGCGTTTGGACTCTGAGTAGCCTTATTTTTTTTTTTTCAATTTCTCAAAAACAAAGAAAGATTTTTGAATCTGGTTTTTTAGTATTTGACTAAAAATTCATAGGAAAAAACAGTGGAACATATTGAAGAAGATTTATTTTTGTAAAGAAATTTTAATGTTAAATTGGTATTTTTTTTGACAAAAGAACCTACAATTTTTATTTAAATTTGGAAGCTGTATTGCCTACGAATCATTTAACAAGAAACAGAAAGTGTCTTAATTTTGAATATGTATTTTTACATCAATTTTTACCTTATGTGGTGTATGGGTCGAATTTTTTTTTTTTTTTAATTGGAAATTAAACGAATTAGTCTAAGAGCTGACAGCAAAGTCAGCGGGACTGGCGGTTTTTTTTTGTGCCCGCAACGCATACAAGAATAAAATAAATAAATTTGGTGGCACAAACGGCTCATGAAGAACCAGAGCCTAGCGACTTACAACTCTCAACCATTCCTGTGTGCGTGTCTGCAGGAATGTAGGGGCCTACAGTTTATTGTCGAATCCGAACGGCTTAGGTGAGCGGTACTTTTCTATGACAAGAGATACTCTTGGAGGATTTGTCACTTCCTCGCAAGAGGTAGTAGCTCCGAAAAAAACTTAAGGTTGAAGCGGCTGGTATTGAACTCCACCTCTGGCATGACAGTCGAACGCACAAACCATTACGCCACGGGCTACAACAACAACGCATACACCTTAATCATATTTAAATTATGCGTTACACTTAAAATTTACCGTCAGCTCTTACTCGTAGACTAAACGTTTTCAGATTGTATTTTCAAAGATTTTAAAACGACGCAACTTGACTGTATAGGGCAATATATATGGAAGTATAATTTCTTTGACAATTTTGTAATGACTACATTGTCATTTTGAAGTACTTAACTATTTGTTATTATAATTAATTTAAATCAATACTCCGTAAGGGCTGAAACTTGTGAATAATTGTTTTACACAACATGGAAAAAATGTTTGAGTGTTGCATAAGTTTATTATGTAATGTGCAACAACATTTAATTTGACAGTGACAACCAACCCATCCCAGATCTGAGAACATAAGAGAAAGGAGCATATGTGCTTCGTTCTGTTTACAATGTAAATTTATAATTGAAATTGTCGAATAAAGTGTTAAAGACTCTTATCTATCAATTCGTCTCTGGCAAATAAGTTTGGCACAGCTTGTGACAACACATCCTTCAGGGTTTATACGTATATGTTCCATACCTATAGGTATATTGTATTAGGCTTCATGCAGGATATACAACTATTTTCTGAATTCATTCTTCTAATTTATTGCTTTCTATTTGCGTTCAATTTCATTTCAATTTACTTCTGGAATATCAGTTAAGAGTTCTTTGGAATTGAGGCGGGAATGAGATGATGGCAAAGAGGTTTTCGTGTAACATTTCGATTGTAAGTAAGTATGTGTTTGGGGGGGTGAAGGAGGGCGGTGAATACTCGATAACATTTTCTATATTAACTTGAAAAACACATACCTACTGTCGTCGTTGTGTCTTTAGGGCTTTTGATGGTTCAAGGAGTGCCAATTCTGCCAGAATGTATATAGAATGTAGATAAATTAAAACGAACATGGCATCTTGAGAGAAAGAGGTGGAAATGACAATATTTTGATATGTTCGATTGGAAGATTCACATCACCATCTCTCTACTCATTTTCACTTGTTTTATAGAATTAAGTGTTTGACATGATTCCAGCAGATGGTTTTCTTTCCATTTTTTTTTTTATTTTTTTCGTTCCTAAGTAGGTACTCCTATCTGAATCTGGAAGAAGTGTAACATTTTTTATGCAAACACTGAGTTTATGTATTTGTTAGGTAGGTATGTGTTAAAGATATGTCTATGGGAGCATTTTAAGGCTTTAAGAATTTGTTTTATAGACGGTGTCTTTAATGAATTATGGCCGATCGTTTTTGACCTCGAAAAAAGCTCCTCTACATAATTTAATAAATACACAGTGTATTTTCACTGAAGAAAAAATCCAAGTTGAGATATGGAACCACAATTATAATTATTCTGGCATAGAATTATTTATCTCCGAAGTCGATTGTCAAATTTTCGTTGCATAAAAAGTAATACAAAGTCTTACTTTACTTTAAATGGCGCTCACAGCCCAGGATGGACTACGGCCTCAACCAACAAGCCCCTCCAGCCAGATCGGTCCCTAGCTAGCTGCCTCCAGTTACGCTCCAGTTCTCCACTTGTGTGCGCCACCTAAGGGGGGGTCTTCCTCTGCTGCGCAGACCGTCAGGTGTTGATTAGAAGACTCGTTGGGCTGGTGCGTTGCTGTCCATATGCTCCACGTGTCCCAGCCATCTCAACCGCTGTATTTTCAGCTTCTTGACCAGGTCGACGTCGCTGTAAAGCCCGTAAAGCTCGTTGTTGAATCTTCTCCTCCATACTTCACCGATACAGACTGGACCGAAAATCACCCGAAGAATCTTCCTTTCAAAGCACCCAAGTAAATTCTCATCCGTTTTTGTCAGGTTCCATGCTTCTGCCCCATTCAGCAGGACCGGGATGATAAGGGTCTTATATAACGTCTCCTTGGTTCTCTGAGAAAGGGCTTTATTACTCAAATGCCTTCTTAGCCCGAAGAAACAGCGATTGGCAAGAGTAATTCTTCGTTTGATCTCTGCACTGATGTCATTTTGCAATGTTTTAGTGGAGCCCAGGCAGACAAAGTCTTTGACGATTTCGAAGTTGTGCCTACCCATCCTGACGTTCTACCCAAGTCGACGATGTTGAGATTCCTTTCTCGATGATAGCATATACTTCGTCTTGTCCTCACTAACAGCCAAACTCATTTTCGTCGCCTCCGATTCAATACTTGCAAACGCACCGGTAACAGCTCGCTTCGTTCTCCCAATGATGTCAATATCATCTGCATAAGCAAGTAGCTGAACAGACTTTTGAAAAATTGTACCTCTGTTGTTGACTTGCGAGTTGCGTACAATTGCTTCAAGAACGATGTTAAACAGGTCTCAAACCTTTCTTGACATCAAAGGGTTCGGTGGTGTTCTTGCCGACTTTGACGGAGCAGCGAGATTTCTACATCGTCATCCTGCACAAGCGGACAAGTTTGGCAGTAATGCCGAGATGCGACATGGCTCTGTATACCTCGTCTCTGTCTACTCCTTACCAAGTCATCCCTACCAAGTCATCTACCCCTGCTTTGAATATCTTGGCTGGCAGGACATCCGCACCAGGAGCCTTTTGTACGTTGGCTACCGCTAACCGCACTTCATTTAGGTCGGGTGGACGGAAATCTTGACAATCATCGTCCAGGTTGATTGGAGTGTTCTGTCTAACAGCAGTGTTCTTCACCGTTTAGCAGTCTAGAAAAGTGTTGTTTCCAGATCCTCAGCACTGACTGCGTGTCTACTACCATATTCCCACTCTCACCTCGACAGGCTTCTCTTCTGGCCTTGTAACCCTGGTAGTTCGCGACGTTAAATCGTCAATAGTCAATTTGTCCGATTATGGGAGGGGTCCGTAAGGAGAGAGTACACTGTACTTATAGTGTTTTTTCAACACACAACTTTAAAACCATAATTTTATATTAGAAACTTGTAACCCTTTCATTTTTTTTACAAACAAATATTCTGACACATTCTTTTTTCTGACTTATCTAGACTAGATGGTATTTTCAAGAGTCAAAAATACTTATGTCGACCCAAGGATTCCTCAATTCTAAATCCAATCCTGAAATTCAGGTGTCTTAACCATAGGGCAGAATTTAATGCACGTGTACCTTAATTCCGGATGTCATGTGCTCTGCTTGGTCTTTCTTTGCTTTAAAATTTTGTTCTTTAGGGGGAAAAAAACGTACGTACAAGAAACATGAAAGTCTGTGCTATTTTCTTGACATGAATTGAACATTCATTGTACCTATACTTCCATACGAAGATGGTTCAGATAGATAGATATCTAAATCTATATGTTTTTTGTATACAAATATATTGAAATTTACACTTCAGTAAATTGTGTTATGTGTACTTAAATATTTATATAGGTATATTGTATAGGTATTTTTAGTTTTGTTATACTTGCTTTGCTCCGAGCTGGACAGGTTCATAATTTATTTACATATCAAAACTGAGGAAACCAGGTAGTTAGGTATATCTGTTACATATTTTCGTATACAGGTAAAACATCACTTGGCCCCAAAGGGTGTATACTGTATATTCCTAGATTCGATTTAAAACATTTTCAAGAATTGATTTATATTACCTTCATGATGATTATAAATAAATAATTAATCTATGGACATTTTACCCATACTAAATAGGAATATCATTTATGAAAAAGGATATACCGACATACTTACATAACATAAGTGCATAAATGTGAAAAACATTATGTGTAAATTCTCTCTTTATACATAAAGCGAGTATAGACCCAGTTAATTATTGCAACAGGACTTATCTCTTTATGCATTAAACTGGAATTATGTAATGGGTGTGTTAAGTTAGTTTTCTTTATCTAATGTATGTATAAGCAAAGCATACTAGCACTAGGAAGTACTATTATAGTTATATGAAGTTAATGAATATATTAGATTCATTGATTTAAAATACTACTTAACGGCTTTTAATCCACAATGTTTGGCATCGTATATGCTATATGTATGATGAGCTCACGGCCAACGAAACGCCAATTATGGTTGACTATAAAGGCCATTAAAAGCAATTTGAACGAATAATTCAACAAATCCATTTAAATAATATATAGAATTGGTATTATAAAAATTAAGAATTTTAATCTTGTTGGATATAGTTCACATTGAATTTTTTTAGACAGACAGACAAACGGACGGAATTGCTAGACCCACTTATTTAGTGTTCGTTATAACAAGTTTGATTAATTAAAATGTCCACTTCTATTTTTTTTATGAATCCAAAACTTGCCATATACTTAGTACCTACCTATTGCAAGTAAAAAGATCATCCTTACAAAAGAGACATAAAAAACTGCTAGAATGCGATGTTCATAAATTTTTTTTCTTAAATCCGTTTAAATTTTAATAAAACTGCTACTCACACTGGTAATTCCCTTTGGTGCCCTTTGAAACTTGATACCCGATGTTATTTTTTTATAAGAAAATCGCCAATTCAAGTGCATTTGGCAAATGCACTCGACTGTATGCACTGACATAACTTCTCTCGTTCCAAGTATGATTTTATTAATTAAGTTGGATACAAGTTGTGACTCTGAATAGCAGCTAAATAAAAAGTAAGATTTTTATTCACGCGTATATGGACAGACGCTTCGTGTGCAAAAAGCCTTACCAATTCTTTATGACGTGATTACGTCATTATGGAAAAAAAAATAAATTGAACCAAAATCGATATCATTATTTGTTGTCGAGATTATTTGAGACGTAAGACATTTTATAACTTTTTTGAAAATCGTTTCTGCACGTTATTATCTGATTATGAAATTAACTTCAAGTCGATATATTTTTTCGTTCTCGAGATAGAGTCGACGTGAAAAAGCTCACAAATATCTCTCTGTCTAAAAACGATGGATTCGGTTTCCAAAAACGTGGAAACTTGCCGAAATATCAAAATATTCGATAGTCTACAAATCGGACTAATTATACAATAACTTCCAATTGGGAATTCAAAAATAAATCCTGGATTGGCAAAGGGGTGATCGCACGGTGGGGGCACTGCAGCGGATCGATTCTTAAGGTTGAAGAGTTTGTATAAGTAGATATTTCCATATCTGACATCGGGAAACTACTAAAGCACTATTTAAAGGAGTCAGATTGGCCAATTATTAATCCACCTTAAGCTTAAATGTATTGTGGTCGCCTTTGTTATATTTATTTTGCCATGATGTCTAAATTTGATTAAAATTTTGATTCTAAATTATTGTCAAAAATTAATCTTTGTATAAAATTTAACGAATTTTAATCAAATTCAAATTCCACATACGCCCTTATTGGTGGAGCGAAAGCTAAGCAATATTCATCCACGTATTCCATTAAACAAATCTTCCTTTGTTGGTTCTATTCATTTCTGTTTTCTGCTTATTTAAAAATATAAACCGATAGCTACATATTTTATATTTTCAATTGAGCTTCTGAGATAGTATTAGTCAAGAGAACGCCCGGCGGCCAACATGATGACATATGACAAGATTTTCAAATATCGGAGCAATATCTATCTTTTGGGCTACCTGTATACACTGCTATCGTTTTGGATATTATATTAGCATTTGGCTACTTTGCTGCGGAAAGGGCTACTGTGCTATCCTTATCTCAAAATGGCTCCCAAGTCCCTAAGTCACCACATTAAAGAATTAATTGAAAAGATTATCTTACATTTTATGAACAGAAATTTTAATTTTTTCATATAGCTGTTTCAAAAAAATATTGCAAATTTCTATAGGTTTCAGAAAGCGATAATGATGAAGAACTACTCGAAATGTCAAACTCTCAATGAAAGTATTTAGCAATTATTTTGAATTTTTGGGATCTCCTAAACTTTTAAAAATGCTCTCCAAATTTTCTGACAAGTGCTACCCGCGGAATTCGGATAACTTATAGTTAACAAGCAATACTGGAAGTTTTTTTTTATTTAAAGAAAGAAGTAGCATCACCATCAGAACGAGCAAATAAGAATGCCATGTAGAACAACTGCATATAAATCAACATATTTTATTCAAATATATACGAGCTTAAAAATACTGCTGCAAACCAAAACCTCTTATTAATCATTCAAAATGCAGCATTCTAATATCCAAAGCATACTGCGAAGCTTTAACGGTATAGCTATACAATGCCCTTTTTGCATAATATGCATAAGAAACATTTACCCAGAAAAGATAAACAAGCCATAGAGCTATGGTCTTAAAATATTATTCTAACCTTGTGCCATAAAAAAAAAAAAAAAAAATTCACCTGCAACCTTAAAAACATACAGGTACAAGAACAAGTACCCAAGGTTTACCTTTACGCCCTAAACAAATATTTTCAGTGTGCTTTATACCCTTGCTTTAGTATTGTAGTTTGTAGGTATTATAATAGTCCTTGCTCAAACTAATTCTAGATTTTATCGACCGTTTTGTTATATCTCATAGGTATCTGCGCGTTTATATGATGAGGTGAGGACCATGAAATTGTATGATCTGCATAATCGTGGTTGCACAATGCACAGTGTCAGTCGGTTTGTTGTTGGTTTGAAATCCTTCATACATATGACCCATACATTCAACCTCTGCACCACGATAATAACAATTTTCCAATAAACCTATAATTTATTTTATTAAGATGCTTATCATAACTTTACAGAACGGAAAAAAAACACAACAACCGTATACTAACTCCGTAGTGACATTAGAGGTCCTTTTCAAAACCCTTCTTTTTTTTTTTTTAGCTATATAGGAGTAGAGGACTATCGGAGTTGTGGGTTCCATGTTCTCTCACGTTGCTTATACACAAATATAATTTTCAACCGTTTTGCTATAAATGTTTTTTTTTGTGGCATTATGAACTCAGCACCCACGAAGCTGAACAGTGTAAAACTGTCGCGTATTTATTAACCCATAAAAGGATATTCGCAATTTTGCATGTCATTCCCAATAAAATTATGCAATTATGTACTAACTAAATAGCAGTAAGTTGCAGCAACACAGTATTATGCCGCATGCCACACCAACAAATGCGATGGCACAGACCAACACGCTAAGTTTTATTAGCGATCCCATTGTCGACAGTAGCCAGGAAAACATAGGCGTATTTAGGTTTTTAAAATTTAAAGGCATAAGCCAAAGGTTTCAAACTGTATTTTTCAAAATATTAATTACTGGAAATTATTCGCTAAACTACTTCCGCGCACCTAAATACAATTTGCTAGTGGAATTTTATGAATTTTTGTTTTTATTAAATTATTAAGCCGAAAACAGATACGCAGCTTTTTCCACATGCAGCTAAATTAGAAAAAGAGATCTCGTGCAGAGAAGGCTGCATGCAGAGCCTGGAATATATCAGCCCTCATAAAAACCTGTGTAAATTTATTTTCGCTGCATTGGAAAAAGCTGCACATCTGTTTTTGGCTTAACATTATCTGCTGCACATGCACATGTTACCCACCCAGTCCGAAGATATTATCTATGTTTCTATGTAACATAAAATCCGACCCTGGAAAAGCATTTACCACAAGCCAAAATGGGGCTCACCGAAGTTCCCACTAGTACAAATATACCTAAGTACATTTACATGAATACACCTGTAGTGTAAGTATACACTATAGATCCTGTTCTCTATAACTATAGGAGTAGTGAGGAAAATAGAAAAGTAATAATAATTGGAAAGCCGTGGTATCCTGCACGTTTAGTTGTGCATGCAACCACAAGGCACCGTGACTGAGTGGCAGTGGTAATATGGCAGGCGTCTGGCCGACAAAGCAGCCCTTGGACTGCGCCGTGTTTTTGTTGATGGTTGGTGGGCGAAAAAGATGGTGATGATGATAACCACACTGGGTTTAGTTTTTTTTTTTTTTATTAACTTGCTCTTGATAGTATGGAGTCCACGAGTCCCGACATCGATGTCGACGTGGTATTTTAATGTTCCAGTAGGTATATGTACACATCTTTGGTAAAGAATATTTTATACAGTTCTTTCTTAGCCTTTTCAATCTAAAGGTTAAGAGTTCAACTAATTTTACTGCTGTACTTTTAGCATAAAAGATGATGTCAAATGCTGCGATTTTAATAGCAACTTGTTAGGTCAAATTAGATCCTATTTTTCTAATAACAATTTAATTTTTAATGACAATGGCGTACATTAAGGTTTCAATTGGGATATTCTTGTTGCCAAATATATATGTATGAGTGCTATTACATAATAAAGAATGCAATTTGTGCAAAAGAACATAAAAGTAAAGAAGAAAATGAACTTTGCCTTTGGGCCACGAAATTAATTGGTTCAAACAAAAACTTTATGACCTTAATTTATTATTTTTACTGGAGTGATGCCAATAGCATTGCTTTTATCTAACACAATCGTTCATTCATAGGATGTTTAATTCTGTTTTTATTCGCTTTGTTACGCAATGCAAATTGAAAAATACAAAAAAAAAGATATGCACGATTGAATCGCACAAAATTGCTCTTAAGATGGTTAAGAATAATAGGAATGTAGTACCTACCTACAATTTTTAGAAAAAAAAAAAATATTAAAAAGTCAAAAGTTCTTAACAAAATTGATTTTTAGTTTAATTTGTTTTATATAAAATACAAACTTCTTAGACGCTTATGTTTTACTTTTTCCTCAGCGTAAACTGTCACATAAGCTCTTATGTTGAACTTAAATATTTATGTTTCGTTTCAGCAAATGGCCGCTTAATCTTTTAAAGCAACACGATACATTTTATAATTTTTTTATATATTTTTTTCAAAGTGATCATTTTTCCGATTTCATTTAGTGTTCTTCGAAATTTTCCACAGTGAATTCAGAAAACTGTTGTCGTAGTAGCCCGTGGCATAATGGTTAGTAGTGCGTTGGATTGTCAGAGGTCTTGATTCAATACCAGCCGCTTCCACCAAGTTTTTTTCAGGGCTACTGCTTCTTGCGAGAAAGTGACAAGTAGCTCTTGTCATAGAAAAGTGCCACTCACCTTAGCCGCTCGGATTCGGCAATAAACTGTAGGTCCCCTGCATAAATTTGTTGGCACAAAAATTCAGAAAACTGTGTAATAAAACATCAAATTTTACCTTCAATAACTTTAGAAGGAGTCCACTAATTAGATAAGAGTTAACAGCATTTTTTAAGAATATTCAATTTTTTTGAAGAATACGTCTCAATCATTTCCGTACGATAACCGGTTGTAAAGTTATAAAATAAGGAAGCAAACAAAAGCATATACTTCGCATGCAATTTGTATGGAAAAAATTATTAGCGTCCTCTAAATATTTAAATATCTAAACGGCTAAAATTTTACCAGGCTAATTATTTCACTAAACTCTATCTAAAAAGCTAGTGGCATTGAAAATCAGAGACATTTTAATATTTTTGAATCAGTCTAATGTATGTAGGTATATGTAAAAATAATAATTCAGCAAGCTTGAGAGGAAAAAAGACATTGGAAAGATTTAAACTATGCAATTTTTTTCATTAGAAAATAATTTAAAAAATCGTAAAACATAAATACATTTAGTGTTTTTTAGCAGCGAAAATAGTGAAAAAACAATTGTTTTTTAAGAGGAGATCTCGAAAACCAGGTCCGTCAAGCTGGGTCCACCACAACGGAAATTCAAAAATCTAACTATGCAGGAATTAGGGGCTAGTTTAGTACTCACGAAGGAGCCCCAAATTCCTTTCACCTTAAAACTTGTGGTGGACTCAGCTTGACGTCAAGCTGGGCCAACCACACCTCCCAATACACAATCTCAAAAACCTAATGATGCAGGAATTAGGGGCTAATTTTGGGCTAATTTATAGTACCCCAATCCCGAAGAAGCCCCAAATTCTCTTCACCGTTTAGAGAGCAAAAACTGATTTGATGACGTCATCATGCCGTCAAGCTGGGTCCACCACAACGGAAATTCAAAAATCTAATGCAAAGTTAGACTTTTGAATTTTCGTTGTGGTGGACTTAGCTTGACAGACCTTCGAAAACCTGACGTTTTAGAGCAGTTCTGAAGTCGGATTTCAATTCCAGGTATCACAAACCTTTGTATCAACCAGTTCGAGGCAGAAAAATCCTGCAGACCATAGTATATTTTTAATGTTAAATTAAAAATTTGAGGTGCATATACAAACCCAAGTGATTTTGATAAACTTTAATAATAATTTATTGTTAATTTCTATGGCTGAAAAATTTCTAGAACTATAGATGACACTTGAAGCTGTTGAAGGCTTTATAAGTTTTTTACAATAAGCACCACAAAAATATTTTTTTTTCTATTCTATGAATTTATGAATTTTAAAAAATTACTTATTTTTAGTTTTTTTTTTTTTTTTCATTTTAAAGTTTGATCATCTGTATTTTCACTAATTTTAAACCGATTTAAACAAATTGTATGTCATACGAAAAAGGAAACTCATATCTTTGCAAACATGTACAGAACATTTAAACTGAATATACTATTCATAAGATTTAAGCTGTAAATCTTGTTTTTTCCGCATATCTCGTAAACGATTCTTTGGAAAAAATAATGAGTGTCGTCATTTTCGTTTTCAGGGACCCAAATTTATTCCAAAAAATATATTTTTGTAGGTAACTAAAATGAACCAAAGATACACAAAACGTAAGTAATTGGATATGATGTTTTTTCCACATGTCTCGAAAAACAATTCTTTTGAAAAAAAAATGTCATTTTTGCGTTCAGCAACCCAAAATTAATGATTAAAATACTAAGGCCCATTTGCTGAAACGAAACTTAAATATTTATGTTCAACTTAAACGCTTATGTTCTACTTTTTCCTTAGCGTAAACTGTCACATAAGCTGTTATGCTGAACATAAATATTTAAGTTTCGTTTCAGCAAATGACCCTAATTGTATTTTTTCTTATTTAAATAAGTTTTGTTTTATAAAAAAAAAAATCGTTACATAATTACATTATTCTTCACTCGAAATAAAAGAGAACAATTGCGCTCGGTATATTCTAAATATAAATTGTAATTTGAAAGTTATTTTTTTATTGGAATAAAAATTACTCTTATATGAATTTTTTCCATATAAATCTACACTTCAATAGTTCTTGCATGGTTAGTTTTATGAACGGTATATAGGTACATAGATTTCCCATGTGCATATATCTACAATCGAAAGAATAAATTTATAATAAATACATTAGTCTTGATGTTTTTTTCATCTGAATCACGCTTTGTCTTGAAACCAAGTCGCAAAGTCATAAAATTTTGTCACACACACATTTTCGTCACATAAAAACAAACATTAGTATCATCTTCTCCAATATAATAATATCGACTGTTGTTTGAAGAAGAAGAAAATAAGAACATGTCCATGTCCAACAAAAATAATGTTTTCATACGAAAGAGCACATTAAATATTTTCGGTCCATAGTCCAAGTTCCAAGGTCGTAAAATAGAGCTGAAAGATCTGTTTACACAAAATCTCTATTCATGTCGTTTGCTTGATGTTCTATTCGCTCTTACGGTTTCTCCATTCCATATACGAGTATACATATTGACTTTGCTTTTGGCTCATTAATACTTTTGCGGGAAGTCTATTACTGGAATACACGCTCCAACTATATTATGGTGATGATGATACTCTGGGATAGGTTTGGATTTGGACCATCCATTAGTGTGTACCCAGAAATGCCATGTCACCAGTTAGTAAAAGCAAAAGAAGAAAAAAAAAAAAACAAAAAACAAGTCCTGCCAGTCCGTCGTCGTCGTTGTTCGAAATTAGTATTAAGGCAGAAATGGGATGTAATGAGAGCATCAGTTACACTTCCATTCCCGAATAACCGAACCTGATCTCGACCAACTCTTCATCCCATCAACTAGCACTAAGTTATCATATCCTATATATGTAAGCTTTCCCAAGAATTTTCTTTTTGTTCGCGCGTCTTGTCCTATAGACACCATGACAACAGCACTATTATCTGTGGGCCTGGTTAATGACTTAGTTCGTGTGTGTGACTTTAACATCTTTATCCATTGTTATACATTTGCCTGCTTCATATATGCCGGGCCGGGAAGATGGGTGAAAAGATGGAAACGAGATATTTGTCGAATAAGGACATTTTCAGGATGTGCAGAAAAATACGAGCATATAACAAAAGATATGGAATGATGCTGATGTTGATGCTCCATCACATGTGTGGCTCAATCTGTGAGCGAGGAAGAGTAATTTACTCGGTTTCTTATCTAATTTATAGATCCTAAGATGACCTGAAATTTACGCCATTAAGCAAACCCTTCCCGCATGGTTATGAACTCAGAGTCAGGAGCTTCACATCTCTTGATGTTCTCCTCTAGGGCACCTCTTGATTTATGGAGCATCACCCATCAGACAGTTATGGTACACCTAGTGGTGGAAGTTGGTAGAGCTGCACATTGACGTGATGAACTATTTAAAAAAAAAAAAAAAAAAATAAATTCAAAAGGCGATAAAAAGTAGCTTCCGGGATTTTTTCTTCTCTCACTGATTTGTTGGTATTTTGCTCTACCTTTAGGGCAAGTTGTATATTTTTGCCATTGCTCTACACATAAATGAAAGCTTTATATAGTGGTATGGCGATGGTGCACATTTAAGATATGCATCAGGGTTAAATGACGTGATTGACATGATTTTTTTTTTTTGTGTATAAAATTCATGGACGTCTATCTTAACTGATCTTATATGTTTTTTTATCAATCAACATGGTGTCCTTAAAAAAGACTCTCTTCTTCGTTCTATTCTGTTGAATGGATGAGATGAAAATGATGGACAACTTCCGTTTGCGAAAGGAAGTCCTTTAGATTAATCTTTGGTTAGATTTACGACAAGCTATATATAAGGTATTAAAAAGCTATTAACATTCTAAAAGGGTAACAAACTTTTCCTTGGAAGGTCATTAAATTTAGTAATAAGAGAAAAAGAGTGAGGGAGATAGTTAAAATCTTATACAAAAACAGAGCATTGACACTTTTTTTAAAGCTTATTTTCTGATAATATAATAATTGTTTAAAAGTAAAAGTTATCAAAAACTGTTATGAAGATAACATGATAGGTATATAAATAAAGAAAAACCCCGTGGTGTAATGGTTCAAGCTATAAACTGTCAAGCAGGTGGTTTGGGGATTGATAAATAAAAGCTTACTTCACTTATAAAAACAACTTTCATTCAGCTTCAGCGGAGAAAGTTATACCATTCCTCATTTTTATTTGCCTGGCCAAATGTTAAATTCATGTACAAAAAGTCAAGGATGTGATCAAAATTGACACTACGATGATTTAAAAGTGCGGAAAAGTAGATAGGTTTTGTCATAAAGTCCGTTGGTCTCGGTGTCTATGAATTTTGGGTGCGTTCATAATTTAAGATATAGCCTAAATAGGTCGAACGATTTGATATAAATTTGGTGGAAAGAATTTTTATTAAGTTTTCAAAAAAAAAATTTGAATTTTTATTTTAGCTCATCTTAAACAGATAAAACGATACCGGTTTTTCCAAATTTTCTCAAAAACGACATTAACGATTTTGATTAAATTGATGGTTTATTATGCTTTTATGATCGTTTCATTGGATGCAATTAATAAAAATTAATTCATCCTCGATAACCAATTTCTTTCGTTTTTGAAAAACTAACGAACGCTTTCGTTTCGTTTATTACAGAATCTGGCCTCAGAAATTTGTATTAATAAGTTTTAAATGTGAACCTCTTGGGAACAGCTATGACACAAGGCTTAAACTTTATTTGAAGATTAAGTATAATCTTTAGATTAAATGGACCATGTTCTTGTTCATAGTGGTTTTTAAACTGTTTCTGAGTTAAAAGTGGGTTTAATTTAATTCTAAGATAATTTTTTGGTTTAATATTCAAATATTTGAAGTCGATATTTTGATAATTACAAAAAAGAATTTGGTACCTACAGACGCTCAGATTGATAGGAAGATATGTTTGATGAAAATTACTTTTTTAGACCTCTTCATAAATAATGATGGAGTGTAAGATATTGTATGAGTAAAGCACTTATTTAAGGAACATATAGGAATTTTGGCTCGTATATATTTGACCTAAATAATTCATGAAGCAATAACTAAGTAATTTTTGAAAAATAATAATTTAGCTGTTTCCCTTATTTTTCTTTGGTTTTCCTTTTTTTCTCTGCGCAACTGAGTTGCTAAGACCATTCTTCTTATTTTAGAAAATACCACACAAAATATTTCTATAAAACTCCTTAAATTCCTTCTTGATTCTAAATCAAAATAGAGAACTAAAGAAAAATAATAAAAAAAAACAAAAATCAATTTGTTCCCAATAGTAGAGAAATATATTTTATCTCTTCTATTTGTACCTCAGGTATATCTTCCCTTTAACTAAAGGAAGAACATCCTTATACCTTAAAATATAATCTCTACGCAATAATTCATTTTCTGAAATATTTGCTATAGGTGTACAGAGACTTTCCTTCCGCAAACCTTCCGTTCACTATAAACTCCCGCTGTTCGACCTTTTATTCTGGTGTTAGTTGTTTCCGCTTCCATTATATCCTTTAGCATGGAGTATAACAACAACTCTTCTTCTTCTCCTTTAAATAGAAATTTGTTTTCAGCAAAATTATAAATTATTTTAAATAAACTACACCTGTTCACTGGGAAAACCTGTTGGGGATTAAAGAGGACGACAACACACACAGCGGCACAGCTATATGCATCACAAGAGCAAATTTATGACGGCCAAGGAACATGACCTACAATGCTGATACGAAAAACAGCCCACAATTTATTTTAATGTGTTAGGTGTTTTTAGCAGAAAAGAAAGAGAAAAAAAAAAAAAAACTTTCATAAACCATTTTTTTATTTATATTATGCAAATTTTGCGAGGTCATATAATGCCTATGCTCACGCAAAAGCTCACCTTTTGAAATTGTGTTTGACAGTTACCAACATTATTTTATGATGTTTAAACAATTTTATAGTAATTTAGCCAACCAGCGGATTCAACATAAGGACACTCTGATTAAATACGTAGGTTGACAGATTTCTGGGGCACAGTGAAGAATCTGAAATCTGACCAAATTTGTAATCACTATTTACGGCTTCCGGATGTCATTGTTACAAAAGTTGGCCAAATAAGCTGTACTGAGTAATTATAAAGGAAATGACCTTAATCCAAATGAAAATTGATTGTTTAATAGTTGCCACAAAAAGCTACAACATGTAGGTTTTATCAAGGTCATACGAAATTCGTATGGTGGAAAAAATCTCCTCAACGTTTCCACATCTCTTATTTCTTTGTGAGTCAGCAAGCAGCAAAAATATAGTCTAAGTGAAAAAAAAAAAAATGGTGATACAAATTTCTTAAAACTGTTTCATTTCCAATTTTGTATTTAAATTAAAAAATTTTATAAAATGCTTAAATATTTTTTTGTATACTTTACTATATTCTTAAGATTTTTGCGAAGTTTCATTTTTATTCATCAACAATTACAATTTTGCGGAATTTTTTAGTAAAAGACTAAAAATCTATATGTAATTTGTATGGGAAATTTCAACTGCTGAATTTTTTTTTTTAAGTCAGCCTCGTCACTTTTGGGGGGAGGGAGAAATTCGAACATTGTTAAAATAAGCGCCACCTTAATGTATATGCACTATATGCAGAATGATGAAATTTGGTTGAGTGAAAGATCCTACACTGCTAGTTTAACTAGTCGAGATTTCCACCTGACAAAAAATTCTTCCAAAAAGGAGTGAAATCACACCAAAAAAAGAGGTCGGGTTTGACCCACACTGATAACTTCCTAACTATTAACTATGGTATTACGTGTTGACTAAAATTATCCGAGAGTTGATATCATTGGTTGTTCTCGAGACATTCGAGCCGAAAACCATTAATTAAAAATGTTTAGTACTTTTTTTGCAGTTTTTTTGGCCTGCAAAAAAAACCGTTAATTGAATTTTTTTTACAAACTCTACCGATTACCAACTATATTTTTGTGTGTTAAATAAAATTTTTCTGAAGTTAATATCTTTGTGTGTTCTCAAGATATTCGATATTTTTTAACAATTTGTAATAGATTTTTTAATTTAAAAAAAAAAAACTGTGAGTTGATTTTTTTTTAGGTATTACCAATTTTTTACTATGTCATTATGCATAGAATGAAACCAGGTCATAGTCGATAGCATTATTTGTTCTAGAGATATTCGAGAAACGAGCCATTATACAATATTTTTTTTTAATTACTGTAATAAAAAAAAAACGCTAATTTAATTTTTCTGAAAATCGTTTCTGCACATTATGGCATTATTATACGTAAAACAAAATTTATTTGAAGTCGATATCTCTATACGATATCGTCGGCGAAAAAAAGCTTCCGAATGTACGAACGTATTACCGTATGAACGTATGAACGCGTACGACCGTATGAACGACGAACGTACGTACACATACATCTCTCTTAAAACAATATATTCGGACTCCAGAGACCTCAAAACGTCGAGAAATGTCAAAATTTTCAATTTCACAAATCGGACCGGTTACAATAACTTACAATGGGAAGGTAAAAAATGTTTTAAACAGAGCTTTCGAAATCAAAAGATATCTACAAAACTGACTGGGCCTTTTAACAAAAACCTAAAAAAAAAGTACGCACTAACTTGCTCTTGTAATTAAAAAAAAAAAAAATATTGTTGAAAGTGTTAAAAGGACCAAAATATTATTTTTTTTGTTTTTTTGTTCGAAATGTTCAAAATTTGTAAATGCAATATATTGTTTAAACAAAGTACTCAGGACCACCAGATTTCAATATTATAACAAAAGTGGTTGATATGTATGTAGCAACCAAAAAGAGAAATGAAAGACACGAGAGTTGAGCTTAAACTAAACGCATGTTTATTCAATTCTTAAAGACTACTTACCGAACTAACACTAATTATTATTCTAGGTATACATAATACATACACTATATGTATTTATATATATGGCGTAACCATCTACCTACGTATGTACATATATATCATTCCTCCCCCTTTTAAAAAAAACTTACCAACTATTATTAAAAACTATTATTATACAAATATATTTTTTGTATTCCATAAAGATTATGTATTACATAATAGATAATTTTTTTTTTTTTTTTTTTTTTTTTTTTATAATTCATAAACTTAAACTAAAACATATAAATCAGTAAATATTAACTATAAATAATAGATAAATTCAGTTCATAATTTTTAGCCTGTTAAATATTCCAAACAATTTCATACAAGTTCATCTTTTTTATCCAACTGTTCTTTTAAAAACTTTTTCTTTTTAGCCCTAGTCATTATACCATAATCTGTTTCACAAATTCTTACAATAGGAGCCGCACTAAACCGAACTTGTTTTATTTTCTTTAATTTCAATTGATCGATATGTGCTTGTTTATTTATTCCATTAACATATATCAAATATCTTAAATTACTAAGTTTCTTTATAATTTTAGCTGGTAACCATTTTACGTAATTAGAGAATATATTACGATATAATACAGTATCGCCTACTTTATACGATGTTGTTTTTCGGATATCACTTTGAGGCTTGCCTGCCTGCTTCTTAACAATTTGAACTTGCATTGCTTTTTTTGTTTTATCCGTAAAGTTTTCTCGTTTCTGATCTGGTTTTAATAAATCAAGCAGGGTTTTAGGACAATAACTGAATAACATATTTGAAGGAGTTACATTGGTAGCTGTAGAAGGCGTATTCCTGTATTTAATTAAAAAATTGTTTATCTTTAGGTTAAAATCTACATAACGCATTTGGGGTTCTAATAACATTTTCTTTATTGAACTTTTAAAAGTTTGTACAGCACGCTCCGCACTTCCGTTAGACTGCGGATGATAAGGTGGTGATTTAAAAACCTGAATTCCATTTGCCGAACAAAACGATAAAAATTCTTTCGAACAAAACGGTGGACCATTATCGCTAACAATACTTGTAGGTAACCCAAAAATACTAAATGTATTTCTGAGCTGCTCAATAACACTCTTTGCTGAAATACTCTTCATTAAACATGCCTCAATCCACTTAGAGAACGAATCAAAAACTATCAAAATTTTATATTTGTCTATACTACAAAAATCAATGTGGATGCGCTCGAATGGACAGTTAGGTGTGGGCCAACATCCTAACTGACTTTTATTTGAGTTTTGTGTAACTTGACACACATCACACTCCGAGATAAATACTTCTATATCTTTATCTATGTTTGGCCACCAAACGTAAGTTCGAGCTACCGCCTTTGCTCGAACAACTCCTACGACCCTCATGTAACAAATTCAATACTTGGCCAACTAAATTTTTAGGTATGACAACTCTGTCGCCATAAAACAAACACTCCGATTCCGAGGCTAAACTATTTTTTTTCAAAAAATATGGCCGTAGCTCTTCCGATACATCCTTGGGCCAACCATTTAGGACAAAATCATATACTTTAGCTAAAACAACATCTTTTTGCCCCTCTTTCTTAATGTCTTCAAATTTTAATGGGAAATTCGACAAAGCTAGCGAGTTAATACTATCTATTTCTACATCTGTCGCCGCAGCCAGAGGCAACCTTGAGAGCGCATCCGCATTTCCCATTTGCGAGGATTTCCTATATTTGATCGAATAATTGTACATCGACAGGAAAATGGCCCAACGTTGAAGCCTATTCGCCGCCACTGAAGGAACGTCTTTCTTGTCTCCAAAAATTGCCTGTAACGGTTGATGGTCACTGTAAATTGTAAAATTAAGCCCATAAATATACTTGTGGAACTTTTGTACAGCAAATACAATTGCCAGGGCTTCGCGATGTAACTGCGAATAGTTCTTTTCTGAGGAGCTTAGGGTGCTTGACACAAACATTACCGGACGTTCTTCTCCATCAATTACATGAGACAAAACTGCCCCTACCCCATACGGGCTCGCATCTGCTGAAATTATTATTGGCCTGCTTGGATCATAGTGCGTAAGTACGTCAATGTTCAAAACTAAATTCTTACTCCTCTCAAAAACTTTCCTATGATTATCATTCCATTCCCACAATTTATTAACCGATGTTAATTCATACAATATTGAAAGTTCTGCCGACAAATTGGGAATGCATTTATTGTAATAATTAATGATGCCTAAATATGATTTTAACTGAGTTTTATTTTTTGGTTCCGGCGCATTTACGACAGCTTCTACCTTTTTTGGGTTAGGTTTTATGCCAACAGGGCTTATACAATACCCTAAATAATCGATTTCTTCTTTAAAGAATTGACATTTATCTAAATTAACTTTTACGTTGTATTTAAGTAATCTGTCTAGAACCTCAAATAAATTGTTCATACATTCGTCTTTGTCCTGTCCACCTATCAATAAATCATCAAAATAAATGCGAACTTTTGTGATACCTTTAAGAATTTCATCTATTATTTTAGCAAAAATTTGTGGTGCTGTTTTCAAGCCTAAAACTAATCTGGTTGACTGAAAAAGTCCCATATGTGTGTTAATAGTCATAACCTCTTGTGATCTTTTCGATAAAGGTACTTGTAAATACGCACCCGTTAGGTCTAATTTACAGAACCATTTCCAGCCAGCCAAACCTGCCAGCAAATCATCAATCCTTGGAATCACTGTATGTTCCATTTCCACAAATTTATTAACCGTTCTTTTGCAGTTAACACACAATCTAATCGATCCATCGCCTTTGTTTACAATTACTACTGGACTTGCCCATTTACTTCTCTTCACCGGTATCCAAACCCCTGCCTTGCACAATCTCTCAATCTCTTCTTTGACCTTGTCTTTTAAACCAAACGGAACTGTGTAAGCCTTACAAAAGACTGGATATGCATCTTCAACCAGATCTATTTCTGCCTCAAACTGATTAATTACCGACTCATTACTTTTAGAAAATATTTGTGCATACTTATTTGATAAGGTTAAAGAAAATGAATTGAAAGCATCTAACTTACAAATTGTTCCTCTCTTGATTCCATTAAAGAAATCTCTCCAGCCAGGATACAACACTTCTAGCCAATTTCTTCCCATTAAAGCCTTAAACACATGCTTGCTTTCTATTATGACCAAATCGAGAATATGAAAATCTTCATTAACTTTCACCCGAACACTTATTTTACCCGCAACGCTTACATTTTCCCCTGATAACAGCTTTAACGGATTGGCATCGTCCAACAATTTACAATGGTTAAAAAACTTTATGTACTCTGAGAAATGGCACACAGACACACAAGCCCCAGTATCGACTTCCATTACACAATTTACACCTTCTATATTTAAATGAACAGCTAAAGGCTTTTTGCCATTAAACATACAATTTATGTAACCTAAATCAACATCATTTATTTCATCATTCTCAACATTATTAATTTTGTACCCTGGTCTAAAACAGTTCCTAGCAAAATGCCCCGTTCTTCCGCACTTGAAACACCTAAACGATCTTCTATAGCGGGATCTCTCTCGATTTCGATTCTCTGCTAATTCTTTCTGCTGACTCTGACTTCTAGATCCATGATGCTGTGGTAAATATCTCCGATCAAAACTTTTTTCTCGATTAACATTATTTGAACGCTGATGCTGTTTACTCCTGCTCACTCTCTGATAATTTGCTACATAATTTACATTATTACTCTTCATCATATCCATATTACTGTTGTTCATTTCCATGTACAATGCTTTTTGTGACGCATCGTCTAATGTCTTTAAATCAGCTTCATTTTGTTAATAGTTTTGTTATGCATGTTAAGGCATCTATCTTTTATTGAAAAAAATGGAAACAATTTCATCTAGCTCTATCGTTGATAAATGCCAAGAACGGGTTTTAAATATATACAGGGTGTCCCGAAACTCAACGTCAAGCGGGCACCGGGTGATAGGGCAGGTTGTGCCCGTTCTTTGAAAAGTATGAAAAAATAATCAATCTCGCTTGGTTTGGTAGTTATAGCAATATTAAGATAAATAATGAAAATCGATACCCTACCTCACATTTTTAGATACAGTGTTCACAAATTTTAAAATTTTGCTGTGCTTTCTTTTTTTGCGTAATCCTTAATAACCATGCTATTAATCGCAATCACAAATCCAAGAATAAAGATGGTCAGTTTCGTAAGAAAAATTAAGTTTGACTGAGTCATTGTTCAAAAAATTTTTTTAATCTAACTTTGACACTTCATATTTTCAAAAAACTGTACCAGACTACCCTCGGCAAGTTATTTAAAAAAATGACCCGTTTCATCTAAATTTCAAAATGGTACAACACTTGCTACTTATTTACTCGTAAAAAATTCGAATGCTTTTTTATTTGCAAAAGAACCTCAGTTCACTTTATATCACTTTTACGTAAATAATGCTTTTTTTGTGCTCAAAAATCGGTTTTACCGTTGTGTATGTAAGATAAACAGAGGCACTTGGACAACATTACACATGGTAGGTACGCTACGATCTACGTTCTGTGGGCTGATTTCCTGCTTTTACTAGCAACTTCTCGTAATTGTGCGCCTTTGTGTTACCCTGAACTCGATTAGTGTTGTGAAAATTATGTTAGTTATTACCGGTAGTTCGTAATAAAAGCTTTTCGCAAATAGCGTATTTGTTCATGGCTCAAGAATATGAAAACATCCATATAAGTCCATTGAAAGTTACATAATAACCTGGCATTTTATATCCCTTTAATGATAATTTTCTTAAAACTTTCGTCTGTTTTTAGTTTTAACCTTTTTTGTTTTCAATTTAACTATAAAAAGTGCCTTAACATTTATTGTACAGAATTCAATTTTATACAAAAATGTGCAAAATTTTTTTTTGTAAGACGCATGGTTCTCAAGATATAGCGAAAAACTTTTAACACCATATTTTCCAAAATGGCGCCCAAAAGAGGGAGAAGCTTTTAGCTTACGTAAAAGTGATATAAAGTGAACTGAGGTCCTTTTGCAAATAAAAAAGCAATCGTATTTTTTTACGAGTAAATAAGTAGCAAGTTTTGTACCATTTTGAAATCTGGATGAAACGGGCAATTTTTTTAAATAACTTGCCGAGGGTAGTCTGGTACATTTTTTTAAAAATATGAAGTGTCAAAGTTACCTTACAAAATTTTTTTGAACAATGACTCAGTCAAACTTAATTTTTCTTACGAAACTGACCATCTTTATTCTTGGATTTGTGATTGCGATTAATAGCATGGTTATTAAGGATTACGTAAAAAAAAAAAAAACACAGCAAAATTTTATATATGTTTATATATATATATGTTTATATATGTTTATATATATTTGTTTTTATTTAAGCATGAAATAAGTTCTGATAAAAATACAAAAGGTACACACAATGCTCTTCAATTATTTCAGCAAAATTGAAATAAAAGGTAACTTCAAGGTAAAGTCTGTATTCAGTAAGGATGATAAAAAATAAATCAAACTATAAAAATTAATAACATTAATTTATTTCCACAAAGAGATAAAATTCATTTAAATGTGGTTCACTGGGGCGTATACGCACTTTTTTATTTTATTGAATTTTTAACTAACGTAAAAGCCCTTTATGATCATCAGATATTAATTTATTTACTAGAGATTATGAGTAATGGATTACACTTTAACCTGTAAGTGCACGCCTGCCTTTTAAATGAAATCTTAAATGGAGGGTAGTAAGAAAGAAAAGGACGTTAGGAGAAAAGAAATTTTTTGTTAGCATAGCGTTTACTAAGAAATCTCACATATGAATATAGTTAAAGCCGCATGTGGAATTCTTTATTTGGCTCTTTTTCCACTAAAATTTAAAGACGTACTAAAAAATTCATTATGTGCATTATATGCATCGAATTCTTTTCCTTAATTTGTTTCTATTTTATATAATTTTCCTATAACGCTAAAATTTTCTTTAATTATTATTCGAAGTGGAGTAAAAAGTTCTTTAGTGTGTATTAAAAAAAAACTGGATGAATGTTAGTTACCTTTGTAGACAAAACTAGAAGCCTCACCTCTCTAGGTTAGCCAATTACTCCATGTACGTACATACATGCATCCGCACTACTCTAGTACCATTGCCAACCACGTTGTCTATTGGTTTTTGGTTGATTATTTGTCACTGGAAAAATTTCAACTCGTCCTTTGAAAAGAGCTCTAAAAGCAACCGAAAATGAGGTGTACGCTAAGACGTGTTCCTTTTTGTGGTGGCTGTGTTTGGTTTGGGGGTTGAAAAAGCACTCAAAATGTTTCTACTGACTACCTCAATCAGTTTTAAAAAAAGAAAACATTTTTTCGTACTACTTGAGTGATGCGTGAGTCATTTGGATATAAATAATATGCTTCGATGGGTTTTTTTCTCGTTATCTTTTTTTTTTTGTAATATTATTTTCTGTTAGGTACGTATTTTTTTTTGTATTTGAATTTGTTGCTTTGCAGGGAGACTTAAAGCCTTTTTCAATTTGTGTTTATTTCAGTTGTCTAACGAATAATTTTTTTATATCATAGAAGCATCAAGATTTCAACTTATTTTAAAATCAATGTGAAATTTTGAATGAAATAAACATTACCTACATAAAGGCAGGCATATATAAATTATACATAGACTACATGGCATTATTATACATCTATATAAATGTCGTAGATACTAAAGCAGAGGTAGTATGTAGATACTATAGATACTTATATTGATATAGCAAGATTTTTGCTTTTGTTTAAATTTTATTTTTATTTTATTATTTTAGGAAAGTCATAGGAATATAAAAAATTCAAAAATACAAAAATACAAAAATAAATATAATAAGATGATACATGAACATCCTTGCAAATATCGTAAATTGACATACAACTGCCTTGACATCAAACAGTACTAAATTAAATATCACAATTTACTGAGAATGAAAGCAAAACATTTGAAAATTATTTTTTTTTTTTAGATTTTAAAGAGGGATTGTTTTGTAAAGCTCAAACACTCAAAGGCCATAAAAGAAGACAATTTTGATTCAAATGTATTTGTTTGGAAGACTAAAAAAAAATGTGTACACAATCGTAGGCACATAGATTGTACATACAATATCATCAAGTTACAGAAATAGAAAATAATAATGCTTAGATATTAACGTTGTGCCTGTGGCGTCTACGCTACCTACAGTGAAGGCAGATGGTCGATTTTTTTTGACTCTCACACTTCTAATTTTGTCAATTTAAGCTTATAAAGCTTTATTTAAAACAGTTACCACCATTATCTCCCACACTACAGAAAAGATCAAGTGATTTTTTTTTTTATATTTCGATTATCCTATCAATTTTTAGTCACACGCTGTCTTTCAGTTTTTGAGAAAATTGAAAATAACCAAATCTACTAAATTTAAGATCTTGGGATCAATAAAATTACGGAATTTTCAGGAAAACTTACTTTTGTTATTTCGAATTTCTCAAAAAGTTGAAGACATTAAAGGCATTTAGTGTTTGACTGAAAATTGATAGAGTCATTTTATATTAAAAACAAATATTATCCTTAGTAAAATTTTGACAAAAAATAGTTTTAACAATTTTTTTAATTTTTTAATTTTGAAATTTAAAATAGTTTTTTTTTTTTTTTTAAATCATTAACTCAAAAATAGAATAAAAGACTGGATTTCTTTAAAAACGGGTGTATTATGTCATCAAATACGTTTTTGCCTTCTAAAGGGTGAAGAAAATTTGGGGCTCTTTTGGGGTTGGGGTACTAAATTAGCCCCAAATTATCCCCTAATTTTTGCATCATTAGATTTCTGAAATTGTGTATTGGGAGGTGTGGTGGACCCAGCTTGACGGACCTGAGTATTATGATATCTTAGCTGTTGCCGTTGTTTTTTAATAATTTTTTTTCTTTTACAAAACGATTTTTTAGAAAACCACCCCTCCTTTTAAACCCTCTCATACCATTTTGTCCTGTCCCATCGCAATATCACATACGCACCCTAGCCTTTATTTGTCGCACTTTATGCAAAACACCCTGTATATGAGAGTTTTGGGTGAGATGAAGTGTATTTTTCTAACAACCCCAAAATTTTCAATATTATTTCTCTAACCCCGATGAACTTCATCTGGTCACCTTATGCAACCTTATATACGCCGCGCCATTCAGTTATATCTAGTTCTATTTCAAAATTTTTTTCCCCCACCAAAGTCTTCACCTATACAATCATTATTCTTAAAAATCTTTCATATAAGCAAAACTCCACTCACAGCTAAAGAATTTTCAAAAATGTTTCTTGTCAAAAGATTTCATTTTTCTCATATTTTCTTTTCTAAAAAAAACTAATTCACTCACGATTTACCTGAATACATCAATGGTCCAATAAATCTTTCCAACAAATCACATTGACTTTTGCCTCAGTAAATTTATTCAAAAATGTCCCCACTGTGGCAACAAAAAAGCCATAGCTACCTACGTATATAATATATCTTCCGTCAAAATCTATGAATTTATTAGCTGCCGACAAGGCATTTTGTTAAAAGCCGCGACATGAATGCAAATCGCCGGTCCTTAGTTCCGTTTCTATATCAAGCTATGAGTGAAATATTTTTTCTTATTTTTTTTTGTATAGGTATTTGTTTATTTTATCAGCAGCTGCTGGTTCCTGCTGGTATAGAGCTCACGCTACATAAAGAACTCCCATGATATAAATAGGGTATGGCATGAGATGACCACCGAACACCCGGTTTAGTTTGCCCATGGCGGAAGTAATTTGTCATTTTACCAGTTCGAGAGGAGAGTGCTGATATTCAAAGGCATGAACTGGATGGGTGGTGGTATATTAGGCTCATGATGATGGGAAAGAAGGAGGTCCTTGTTTGGGTTTGATAAAGTCAGTTATTTATTCACTAAGCGAATGAAAAGCTTTTGAGTAATTTCCCATACTACGTGACATATATCTGGATTAAGAGAGCCAGTATGGATGCTATAGTGTCCTTTGAATACAAAACGACAACACAAGAGAAGCATAGTAATCAAGATTCCTTTTGACAAAATACAAAAAAAAAAAAAAAATTAAAATAAAATTCATGACAACATTTATTTGAGAAAACAACTTTATTAGAAAAACATATAAAGATACATTAATATGTACTACATACTTTCAAATATAAATGTTTTTCAAACAGAATAATATCTTTCACAATACACTAAATAAACGAAATACGACAGCAGTTCTTATTTAGCATTTTGTGTATCCTTTATAGTGATCCTTATCTCAATATGTATTTTTGGCCATAATTAAAAATATTTTGAGGAATCACGTAGGAGCCAAGGACTAGGCCATGAATATCTCTAAAATAAAAAACAACAAACCAAACTCTAGGAATATAATAAGAATAATTTTTTTTTTTCATATCCTCAGTTCATTAATTAATCAATGCTAACTTTGAAATTAATGAAATGAAAAATAATTAAGGAGAAATATATGAAACCTTTTTTTTTAATTCATTTAAAAAAAATTACCATAAAATTAATTATTTTTAACATTTTAATTGATAAAGTGACGCATAATTTTATTATAAAAATTCATACTAAAGTAAAAAATAAATTTGACTAAATTACACCATAATTCAACGAATTGAAGACCGAAGATGCGAATTTAAATATCTAAAACGCATCGATTTATGTTAAAAAATAATTAATGTTGTGATAATTTTTTAAAAGAAATTACATATATTTTCTGTGTCTTGAATTCATTTAATCACTTTGGTAATCATAATCTTCTCAAAGCCACGTTATAACATTTCCAATGTTAATATTTCTTATAACTCGTTTAGAAAATAGTGAAAATTCTAGCATTTTTAAAGAGATTAAATAAATCAATCACCGCTATGACCGATGTCGTCTCGTTGCTCGTTCTTTCAATGACTTTTCTATCGTGTTGTTCTACAAGATTTAACTTACTCTTTAAGGCACGCTAGCCAAATAATGATTTCGTCTAAAATAAAAATTTCGAGGTTGTAATCAAAATTGACACTACGATAATGGAGAATTCTGTGTGTCCAGTCCGCATGCGTATATGTGTCTGTGCATCCGTGCGTCTATTGTAATTGAAGCTAGAGCCCAAATGAGTAAACCGATTTGCTTAAAATTTTTGGTACAGAGCATTTTCCCTAAAATTTGAAATTTTTGGTTTTGGTCATCTAGAAGAAGTAGTAGCTACCACAAATACATATTTATTTTTTTTTTCGCCATATCCATACTAGAAAAAACTCCTCAGGATCAGGACCAAGTTTAATTGTTAAATAACTTTTTAACGGAACTATAAATATGTATTTGTTTGCTTTGGAATCACAAAAAATAGATTTATAAATTAGTGATTAGATATAATAAAATGTTAGTTCTCTCACCTCACTTAAAAGTTATTTAACAGTTAAAGAGTTTTCCTCTCATCTACTCAATTTGAATACATACTTTGGATTTTTTTTAAATTTTTTTGTTAAAGATATTATAATTTATTATAGTTTGAAACTAAAAGAGCAAATTTGTTCAATCTGATCGTGTATATTTTTTTTAAATTGCGATTATGCGATATGAGAAATGCCTATAATATATTTATATACAACACTGAGCAGTCGTGATCTCACCTATGCACCATCTTAGGATTATCTATTCAGTGGCGTAGCGTGGGTATCGGCCGCCCGGGGCGGAAGAAAATTTTGCCACCCTCTTGTTTAGGTATTTCAATTTAAAAAAAAAACTATAGTGAAAAAAGAAAACTAGAGTGAATTAACTTTCCCGCAAGAATAGTCATTATTATTGTCGTAGGGTTTCCAGAATATCTCTTTAAAAGAGAAACATTGTCTTTTTTTAACACCGATCTTTTTTACTCTTTCTATATTTTCCTCAAATTCTTTAGTTGTTCTCTTTTTTGTATGTGTCCTTAAACGGAGCAAAAGTTATTGACAGTAAAAGAACTTTAAGCATAGATATTAAATATTAAGAAAAAGCAAATCCGTTGAATTCAAAAATGAAAACTAAAATAATATTTTAATAAAATTCTAAATTTTAATCATATATAATAAAAAATTTCGATTTTTGTTATGACGTTTTTACTTTATAACTAAACGCTAATAATGCGAAAAGGCTGAAAAGCATATGAAGCACTGAAGGAAAAACTTTACTTGTATGCAAGTAGTTGCCTTCCGTTTTTTTTTTATAGTTTTATTAAAACGACAGTCGTATATTGCTTGTTTAAGTTTAAATAACCCAGTCCGGCTATTACAGAAAAATTCAATCACTACCATTTCACCTATCTGTGCAAAGCATTCAAATCTAAAACTACTCCACAGATGCCACAATGAAATAAAAATAAGTCCCTTTAAATTTATTCCGCTTAAAAACAAAAACAATCTTTCAATCTAATGACACAAATATTGAATGAAAAGCCTTTAAGATTTTTAAAAGAAGAATTTTGTATGGAACAAATGTCATTTTAAGATTTAGAAGCCTGTTAAATATTTAAAAGGGCTTTATGAAATCGCCTATGAGTATGATAGTCTATTTTCCAATTTAAAAAAATAGTTATTGGATATAATCAGACGTTACCGCACTGTCTACACTATCTAGTATTGATAATAAAGTTATAATTCATAATTCTGGTAATACTTTTTCCAACAGAACTCGGAGTTAAGTTCCGAAAATTTTCTAGACATTCACATTGGTAAGCTAGAATCGAATCATTTCAATCGGTGCGAAAAAAAATAAAATGGTTTAAATATCAAGATATTATTAATGTCAAATTCTTTTCAACAAAAAATTCGATTTGGTTAAAAAAAAAATCGATTTTTCTTGACAGATTCCTTTTATTGAAAGAAAAAAAATCGATTCTGTTGAGAAAAAAAAATTAATTATTTGCTGAAAGAAATTGGAAATAATTAATATTTACTTTGAGATTTTGCCGCCCCCTAAAAATGCCACCCGGGGCGGACCGCCCCCCCTATGTTACGCCACTGTATCTATGACTCTTTTGACTGTATGTGTGTTTTATGTGAACAAAACTTTTTTTTTTTTATAAAAAATTAGTTTTATTAAACTTTTTAATTTATCCATGAAAAAAATATGGAATCCTCCCCTCCTTCTTTGATTTCTGGGTCTGCCATGAATAGATTCTGTAGTCGTTTAACATTATATATAACTAGCAGCGTATTTATTTTCTTTGCTGCTCTGGGCTTTTTCGAATCTGCCACCCCCTTCTCTCACCAGATTTTCGGTGCACATCTTTGACATAAAATATTCATCAGAAAAAATTATTATACACCAGGTTCACCTTCACAGTTTCAGCTGGTACTATAGGTTAAAGCTATTCAAATTGTGGTTTCCCCTGCTGATTGAGAAAAGGGTTGTTGTACATATTTAATAATTTCAGCTGTGTGAACCACCAGCGTCTGTGGACGTGGAGATGGATAGTTTGATGCTTCAAAAAAATATATATATATTGATATGAGAACTTTTTAACTTGAATAAGTCTGTTTACGCACAAACTCCATACCACGTCTTCATTTTTTTTAAATTGAGAAAAATAACTTGACGTGCGAATATAAAGTTGTACATATTGTATTTATTTAATTTTTTTAAAGATATTAAAAATAAATAAAAAAAAAAGTGCGTATACGCCATAGTGGACCACATTTGAGTGAATTTTATCTCTTTATGGAGTATCTTCTCTTTATTTAATAAATCTTATTTATTATTGTAGTTAAGAGTTCATATACACATGCATATGTATGGTATGTATGTATTAATCCTGAACTAATTAAATACATAGTAGGTATGTGAGTTAGGTAATATAAAACCAAATACCCATTTGCCAAACACACATTTGCTATAAGTGTCACTTTCAGTAATCTGTTTTCATCCTTTTTTTTTAAGGAAGTCAACATCTAATAAAAATGTTCATCGAAAAGGAAATATTAACAATTGCAAAAAAAAAAAAATTAATCGCAAAATAACTTTGCCGCCTTGGGCATATGATGGTATAGCCAATTCTGCCCATTTTCTAGCCCTGAGGCATACATATAGGTTAAGTACATAAGTACATTTTACTTCTCTTAAAATTGGTTGCTAGTGATTTCAATATTTGTAAGTAATAATCAAAACTAGAATTAAAATCTCCCTTATCTTTATATCTATAGGCAAGAAGTATTATATATAAACCTTTTGTTATTTTAAGAACATTATGATGTAGGTACTTAAGTACCTAATACCTAATCCATCTCTTGGCTTTATTTTCAATTTTAACAATTTATGCACCCTTAAGCAAGGCTAGTTATAAATTTTCAAAAACAAGATTTTTGTTGATTTAAAAATGTTTCTATAGGAGCAATGTAAACCCTTATTGTTTCAATTCATGTTGTAGTTTACACAGATTGGGTAGGACTGAGTATTGATTTTTCTACATTATGATGACTTCCCTTCCGATGTACTTTAGCCTGGTTTTTAACAGAACAAAAGATTTATAATAAATTGTAAAGAGCTTGTGGCCTGATTCAGAAGCAATTTTTGCTGTTTTTCTTTTTTCAGTAATTCTGAAACTCCCAATTAGTGACCGCTGGAGCTGACGTTATATATGTATAGAGTTTTCTTTTTTATCATCATAGCAATTAAAAGTACCATTATGGCATCCCATGATAGTATACCTATTTAGTTCATCATCCCTTTAACAAGCTGCTTCTGAAGGCCTTAAAAATATAAACCATTCAAAATACCAGGTTCTGCCAACGTAGTGTACAGGAACCTCCTACCTATAAATAATATCCAACAATAATAATAACATACACCCTGTGCTCATATTTACGCGAATGAAGTCGGCCATAAAAATTATATGATGTCACTAAAGACCTATACCAACTCTTAACACCTCACATTCGTTCGCTCGAATGAACCACTACTATATAAGCTTTAAGGTCACCCCTTCGCTGACGCCATTTTTGTCATCATCGTCAACATATCCTTATCATCATCATCATCGCAATTATAATCAAGAGCAAAAACCAAGCCACCATTGGCCATGTGGGTGGTTTATGCGCGGGAATGCAGGGTAATTTTAATGAATTCCCAGCGAGCATGTTTCCCTTTGAATACAGAGCAGTCTTTGAGCCTTGTTTTCTATCTCTTCTGCTTCATGTTTTGTGTCTATATGTAAAAATGTATAAACCCAGTTAGCACCTCAGAGTATGAGTTTCATCCATTCCCATGGATTTAGTTTTTCTATGAATCCCTTAGCTCTTCTATAAACCCAAAACGATGTGATATATGTTTGAAAACCTTCTATACATAAATAGATATAAGCTATGTAGATACCTACGCGCCTTTAAGCCCTAAGCCGTGTTATATTTCCTCTTAGCAAAGCGATTTTCCTCAACCCATTAATTGGGAGGACTTTCTGCTAGTGCATCCCTTACGGGAGAATTCCGATAAACTTGTTCGCTTTGCAAACGTGTATTACTTTTTTTTGTGTAGCTTTTACGAGATATAGCTAGATACCTTTGTACACTGAAAGAAAATCAATGTCAATAATGAGAAATGCAAAAATATGGAGTACATATTTTTATTATTTTTTTTAAATAGCAGAATGTCAAAAAAGTCTGGAAAGGGACCTACGCGTTGACGAGCTGGTTAAAAACGATTGCTGTTTAAGGCCCGCAGTATTATATAACACCGTAGAGTCACGAAAAGTAAATGAGTAAGTTTCATTAGACAGTTCAAAATTTTGAAAAAGAAAAAAACTATTATAAAGTGTCGATGTCGGTTCTTTTTTCATTTTTCTAATGGCTATTTTTTTAACTGTAAGCAAAATTGTGTCTAATTAATTTTTTGTTTTTGTAATATTTTAACGTGATATTTTTTTTCTGAGTGTAGCAAAGGCTCCAATTTTTCCTCAAGCGGAATTTGTCCCCCATAGTTTGAAAATTTAACGCTTCTTCATAGCCACTATGACTCTTGAGTTAAGATTACAGGCAACACAAAACACAAGCGTATTATTGAAAACGAGAATATTATGCAAGTAGCACTCGAAACTAGAGTATAAAGGCGATCGTTTTGAGTACATGTAGGTATACTGTGAAAGTTATCTCAAATATTTAAAGCTTAAACGAACTTCATTATGTGTCGAACATAAGAGAAGGTAGACCTATGATTCTTAATAAAATATAAGATTTATGAAATGGTTACACTTTAGGATAATTTGTATTTTATTAAAAGTTTACGATTCACCTGGAATGCCTGGCGTAGGATTACAGGTGGACAAAAGTTATGTATGCATGTTATATAAGCACTTAAAAAGATTTTTTGTTTGTATGTATTTTTTGCTACTGAAAGACACTCTGGCAGTCTTGATTTATTAAATTTATAAATCGTACAAACTTACTATTTTAGTAAAGAAACTATATAACATCATGACACCTTTAAAGAAAAAAAACATTGTTTTATTAAAACTATTTTATTTCCATTTTTTTTTTATAAGAACAGAGCGAGAGGTGAAAAAATCCTCTTGGTTAATCTTTGCTTGTTTTTGGTATATATAACATTTTAGAGACCCTTTAAAATAAATAATACAAAATAAGCATTGGCACTTGGCAGGGTCACTTTGGCGTATACGTACTTTTTTAATAAGCTTATACAGGGTGTTCGGTATAAAGTGCACCAAAAAGCTAAAACGAATAAGTTGGGTTAAGACAAGGAAAAAATCGTATGAGAGGAGGGTCTATTTCCTCCCGTTTAGGCCGGAGCAGAGGGGCAATTTTCCAAACAATCGACTTGAAATAGAAAACAAATTATTAAAAAACAACGTCAACACTTACAATGTCATGCTATCCATTTTTTTAAAGCCAGAAGCTCGTTGTTTTTTTTTCTTTTATTCTAATTATTTGAGAGAATAGTTTTTGTAAATTAATGTTCAAAATCAAAATTTAAAAAAAATAATGAAAAAATTGTGTTCAAACTAGTTTTTTTTTTAAATTTTACGTTATTAGGTAATATTTTTGTTTTTGATATTCAATGCTCCTATTAATTTTTAGTCAAACACTAAAAACCGGATGCTCAAAAGTTTTTTTTTAATTTTTCAGAAAATTGAAAATAAAGATATCTAATTTGCTACTTAATTATTCGAAACAGAATCCTTGGAACAACAAATTAACACAATTTTTTGATTTTTTTTTTCAAAAATTTAAGTTTGAAAAATAATTTTAGAAAAACTGATGACTAAAAAAAAATAAAAGAACAGTTTTTTGGCCTAACAAAATTGTATAACATGCCATTGTAATAGTGACCGATGTTTTTTAAAGCTTTTTTTTGTCTTAAGTCATTTTTTTTTAATAATTCCCCTACCGTTATTTTTAATTTAATTTTGTTCATTATTTTTTCAAAATTTTGAGTAAGAAAATTAATTTTGCAAAATCTGATCTCTTTAATATCTCAAATTGAAAACAAAATTAAGGAATGGATTTCTGGCTTTAAAAAAAAAGTATAACATGACGTTGTATGTGTTAAATAAATAAAATAAATTTGATGGCACAACAGCTCATGAAGAACTTGGGCCTAGTGACTTACAACTCTCAACGATTCCTGTGTGCTTTTCTTCAGGGGTGGAAGGGACCTAAAGTTTATTGCCGAATCCGAACGGCTAACGAGCGGCACTTTTCTGTGACAGGAGATACTCTTGGAGGATTTGTCAATTCCTCGCAAGAGGCAGTAGCCGATTTATCTTTTAAATAAATAGGTGGCGAGGCTGGAGATCGAACATTATTAGACCTCCGGCATGACAGTCCATCGTACTAACCAACACGGCACGCCTGCTATGTGTTACCATTGTTTTTAATAATTTTGTTTCTATTTTAAGTCGATTTTTTAGAAAATTGCCCCTCCCACCTTTACGCTGGAAAATGGACCTCCCCTCCGATACGATTTTTTTCTTGCCCTAACACAACCTACTAGATCTAGCCTTGCACCTTACACCAAACACCCTGATGTATGAGTTAGTTTAAAAAATCTATACATCACCAGCTTTACAATTCATTTTGAATATTATTAAATCCAAATATGTCTTTATATTGGTTAAGTAAGAATTTATTTTTTTTTGAAATAATATTAAAATCGATTGCGAGTTTTATCCCACTAAAATTTTACTTCCTTCGGCAGAAATATTTTTTTTACGAAGTTTCAATTTAAGCTTGAACTCTTCGTCAAATTCGTCGTGCAATTTGTAAATATACGTATTAAATTTTTTCTTAGTGCGAACTTATTCTTTCCACTAAGATTTATTAAAATGCAAATCGGATGATGTTCAGCCGAATTATGCGCATAAAAACAAAAACCCAATGCAGAAAGTATGGTTTTTACTATGTACCGGCTTTTTTGCGCAAATTTTCCAACTTTAGACTCCGTGAATAAATTTACCCTTTGATGAATATATTGAAAATATTTGATAGCAGCGTTTATCATTAAGAAAGTGGCACTGTAGTGCTTTTTTGGCACCCAGTGTTGGATACTGTTTTTAGTAGAATTTCCAAAGCCACCATCGCTCCTCCCCCAGCCCATGTGCACGGGCCTCGTTGTATACACTATACACACACACAGTCTGTGAACTTGTACCTATGTTTGAAATACAAACTACATCGTCTCAAAGCAAAATGATAAAGGACGTAGCCAAGAAGGAAACTTAATTGAAAAGGGCTACATAATCCTTCATCTAAGATTGGAATATGTCAAATCTCAAACGAAATAAGAATAAAATCATTCGGGTAAGAAAGGGTAATCACAAAGCAAAAAAAAAAAAATACAAAAACATACAAAGTGAGAGTGACTGCATGCGACCCTCTTCAACCTTTAAAAGCTAGCCCTTAAATATGGGCAACTTATAAATTCATGAACCTTTTTAAATCAAAATATCTAATGCTTGTGAAATTGAGAGTCTATTGGCTTATGTAAAACTTTTGCTCTGTTTTTGGTCTTGGACAGACGGAAGCCAATGTTATTGTTGTGGAATTACTTATATAGTGTTACCTAATTGTTTAAATAAACCCCATTTAATAATTTTAACTAAATATCAATTATTTTACTCGGCACATTTCTAAATAAATTCAAAAAGAAAAGAAAAGAAGAAAAAACTTGCGATAATTCTTTAACAAAAATATGCTACTGCCATGAACTTTTGATGAGTTAAATCACGTTATTTTTTAAAATTTCACAAATACTTATAATTTCCTATAACACAAGAAAAAAAAATCTAAATTTCCTTTGATGGTGGAAGGCTCTTTAAACTTTAAACCCCTCTGTCTATATTCAGTTGTGTAGTTTTCTTTTCTCTCTGCTACTTCAGCTTGAAAATGAAAATTTATGGTCACATTTTTGCGGTTGCATTCACCCATAGAAGCTGCTAGTTGCATCAAAGGACTGATTTTTCTCCCTTTATACCAACATATTTTGTTTATGTTATTTTTTTGTTTTCTTGTTACTGCTCTAGTTTGTTTTTGATATCTGGATGATGTCCAGCAGTAAAAAAAAAATTCTTTGCACTCAAATGCTCTAATATGAAGCAGAGCTATGGATCTGAAACGGGTGAACCTACAATCTACAGTTTCATGTTTATTTATATTTATACGTGTATCTGTATGTGTACATGAATATAATAGAGGGCTTGTAATTTTATTTTTTTGTTGATGACGATTTATTTCGCTTTCAATATTATTTTTTTTTAATTAACCAAAAGAATTGTGCCGGAAAACTCAATTGCTGCAGTTCAACTATGGTAAATAGATTTTTTTTTCCAATTTTTTGTTTTATAATTTGTTATTTAAATTAAAACGTTATTTGAAGCTTTGCCTCTCAATATAGAATTTGATGTAACGGAAAGAATGCATTGAATTGGAAACTTGCAAATTAATTGAAATTTCAATTTTTCTTTAAATGTTTAACACCCCAGACTAAGTGAAATCGATTTTAATTATAAAAAAGAATTTATATTTAATTATGATATGTGAGATGAAAAACATTTTTAACACAATTTTTAGTAGTTTTTCTAGTGTTTTTTACTTTCTCTATAGGACAAGTACCTACTTATTGGTTTTGTGCTTTTTATAAAAATTCGAGGGTGTAATCAAAATTGACACGATGCAGTCGGAAAAAGTTTTCGCCATTTAGTCCGTGCATCGATCTGTGCGTCTCTGTGTCTGTGCGTCTGTCTATCTGGTACTTCTGAGTAGTTCATTTTGAAAATTTTGAAAGTAAATATTTGAAAAAAAACATGTGCTTTTGATTTTTTTAAACATTTTTTCGTTAAAGATATACATTATAGTAATTAAGTTCTTGCGATCCGGTCTTTGCTTTAAAATAAAACGCACGACTGGATTGCAATTTTGTAGTAGCCGTGACATGATGGTTAGTGCGATGGACTGTCTAGATTCGATCCCCGCAGGGTTGCCAGTTTGGGGGTTTTCCCCCCAGATTTAGGGGTTTTTTTCACCGTCGGGGGTAAATCTGGGGGGACGAGATGTTTAGGGGGAAATCTGGGGGATTAATTTTAAAATTAAATTATTCCAATACCTGCACTTTCTTCTCAAATTGAATCTACTATCAAAGAATATCCAATAATTACTACTTACTCAATTAAATTTTAAATAAAAACAATTTTTTAAATGCGATTTTAATACCAAAGTACTTGTAGGTACATATAATGTTCATGTATGAGTTTTGAATAAAAAATTAAAAAGAAACGTTGAAAAAAAAGTTAGGGGTATTTTTTGTTAAAATGTGGTAATCTTGGGGGTTTTTAAATTTTTCTGGGGGGAATTTTTTTTCATCTGGCAACACTCCGGCTCTTGCGAGGAACTGAAAAAACCGACAAAAGTATCTCTTGTCATAGAAAAGTGCAACTCAATGAGCCGTTTCTGCAGATACGCACACAGGAATGGTTGAGAGTTGCAAGTCATTAGGCCTTAGTTCTTCATGAGCTGTTGTGCCATCAAATTTATTTTTTATAGAATGGATTCCAAATTGCCTGGAGTCTTAAAGATTGTATTCAAAGTACATTTATACATATGAAATTAATACGAATCAATATTTATTAATTTATATTGTAACAAATCTTGCCAAAGAAAAGATGAAAAAACCTACCGTAGATCGTTGGAAACGCAGCTCTAAGAAAAAAATGAAAGAAAATAATAAAAAAAAACTGGTCAGTGTGGTTCCCGAGAGGATAATTATGGTTTTTTTTATTATAGTCTTTTTTTTTTTAAATTAGTTTTCTGTAGTCGTTTATTTTATAATCTCCCGTTTTTAAAGATGCTGGATCGTACGAGGTCTGGTTCCAACTGCCTTCCATTTTTTTTCCGCTTCTCGTGATTCTTTTTATTTTCCCGTTCTCCTCTGCCTAGTTATCTTCATCGCCAGTTTACAGTAGTTTCTGCAAATGTTTGTTTTACAAAGAGTTCCCACTTTAAAAGTCAGAAGTAATGTTGGATGATGGGTTTGACTTTGTGTATTCGTAACAATATAATAAATTCGAGAATATGGAAAAGAATAATGAAAATCGTTCTGTAAATTGCTAACAACTCCTTTAAATTCGTTAATATCACAGTGAAGAACCCCATTTGAATTTTTGAAAAAATCTGAATTTATACAGAAAAAATTCAAAAATCATTAAAGGGATTTTCTTTAAAAAAAATTATTCTAAATCTATTTTGCTTCCTAATTATAGGAAATAGGATCTTTGGAGCAACAAAATAACGGATGGAGTTCGAATTCAAAAGGAAAACGTCCTTTTGTTATTTTCTGACTATCTCAAACTCTAAAAGACCTTTAGGATACATCCGGTTTTTAGTGCTTGACTAGAAATTCATAGGAATATCAAATATTAAAATCAAAAATAATATTTAATAACGTAAAAATAAGCTTGAACATAGAAATTATTTGAATTAAAAACAAAATAAAAGAACAAACTTTGGGCTTTAAGAAAAAGTATACCATTAGCATGAAATTCTTGGTGTTGCCCTTGTTTTCTAATGATTTTTTTTCGCTTCGGGGAAAAAGACCCCCACCCCTTCCGATGCGTTTTTTTTTTTTTGTAAACTCAACCTACACGGTCTACCTTTTTGTCACACCGTATTCGAATCACCCTGTATAGTATAAGATTTAAAAGATATTCAAAAAAATAATATGCCATATTTAAAAATACACAACCTAAAACCATAATTTCGAAAAATTCTATATCTCGTTTTCAAAATATTGATTTTTCAAATGAATTTGTCAATTTTTTTTTAATCAAAAAATATTCGTTTTGAAAATCTTTAAATGTAAAACATATTATTCAAGATTAAAAAGATTAAAACGACCTCCTGAGCAAAAAATGTTAATCAAAATGGTGTAAGTCGAAAATGAAAGGAAAATGTTTTGTAGCAGTTATCGTTAGTAACAACAACGATACAACTGCGGTAGAAGCCAACTTTCCAGTTATCGCTTGTTCTTGTCATGACTCATGGACCCTTTGACAAAAAAGGGCTTACAAGGTCCTTATCATGAAGCTTTTGTAGCAGTACAAATTTATTTCTAAGATCAAAATTATGCAAGTTATTTGCGAAAATCAAAATGGCCTCCAAACGACACCAGCTGCAACTGTGAAAAATGCGGTTTTCAGCTTGTGAACTGATAATTTTTCAAATATCGAAGGAAAAAAGCTGGAATCAAATCTAAATACTTTGTACTAAATTATGTCATCAAGGTGATCTTACAAAAATTTTTAGTTTCAACAATTTTTACCGACTTTAAAGAAAGATAGTCTGTTTATAAAGTTAAAAGTAGTAGCCCGTGGCGTAATGGTTAGTGCGTTGGACTGTCATGCCAGAGGTCTGGGTTCGATTCCCGGCCACTGCCACCTAAAAACATAAAAAAAAAGTTTTTTTTTTTTTTTTTTTTTTTTTTTTTTTTTTTTTTTTTTTTTTTTTTTCAGGGCTACTGCCTCTTGCGAGGAAGTGACAAATCCTCCAAGAGTATCTCCTGTCACAGAAAAGTGCCGCTCACCTTAGCCGTTCAGATTCGGCAATAAACTGTAGGTCCCCTCCATTCCTGCAGACACGCACACAGGAATGGTTGAGAGAGTTGTAAGTCACTAGGCCCTAGTTCTTCATGAGCTGTTGTGCCATCAAATTTATTTTTTTTTTTTTTTTTAGTCTGTTTATAAAATTCACACAAAAACGGCCTATTGTCAAATCGCCCAAAACCGAATCGCCCAAAATGCAAAAAAGAAAATGACAAATCACCCCAAAATAAATTTTGGGCCATTTAACAATTTTTTTTTAATTTTTGCATTTGGACGTTTTGGTTTTGGGCACGTTGTTTTTTATTTATTCTGATAAATTCCCCATTTTTTTGAGCGATTGGACACTTTTAAATTTTTGGGCAATTTAACATAATGTCAAATAGTCCAAAAATTTGATGTGACGATGTGACATTTTTCAGAATTGGGCGATTTCGTTTTGGGCGATTAAACACTAGGCCAAAAACGATCTTCAGACTTTAAAAAACGTATTAGTTTCAGATATCCTTTAATAAATCTACATACATTATTATTCGTACTACATGTGTATATATCGTTGAAAAGGACTATTACCCTTTTTGAAACTAAAAACAAGCTAGAAAACCGACGGAATATAGTATGACCAACAAGTTAAAAATCAATGAGTGCGTGTGTTAACTCGAAAACGGTTTTTTTAACAAGAAATTGAGATTCTAATGGTATAGAAAAGTTTTTAAGTATAGGTTTGTGATGTACTCAAAAAGGTCACTTCAAAAGTTCCAAATCACTGTACTATCCCTAATTTGGCAACCCACTGTAAGGGCAATTTTATGTTTTTTTTTTTGTTTTTCTGGCAAAAACCTGAAGTGTTGTTTTGATGCAATCACTTCAAATATTACACCCACTGACGAAGTTTAATCAAAATCTTCGATAAATCCCTCAGTGAACCACGGCCTTAACCAACAAGCCTCACTGTCCTAGCATCCATAGTTACGCACACCATCTAGTTGATATAACTCAGTACAGATTCAACCATATATTTCATATAAAAATGAGAAAATATAAAGAAGCTAAAGAGTTATGAATCTGAAATCCTTCCTCTACATAAGATATCAATTTGGCAAATTGCAACTTCATACTTTTTCCATTTCGAGATAAAAGTAATAGGGGTACTCGTATGTTGGTAAGTTTTCATGATAAGTGTACAAAGTAGAGTTACAACACGAAACCAACAAAGTATTCCTGATAAAGCTGACATATTGCTATTTTTGTTTTGTTGTTGCAGGAACACATTATAGTATTGCTATAGGGATATTTGTTGGTTATGTGGGTACTTGCTATAGTTACCACTGCCACTTTGTGCCACCCAATGAAACAACAACTGTTACTCATGGTATTATTCTGTTTATTTTTCACTACAATTTCAAGGTTTTTTTTTTTCGAAACATGGAGGATAAATATCAGAGAAAGGATGCATGAATTACAGATACAGTTCGGTCCTGTTCGATGGTGTAGCATGTGTGAGTTAAGAGCTGAAGGAACTCCTGACTGTAACACAACACCAATGGTAGGTACGTACAGGACATTCATTGAAACCAGTTTTTTCTTTTTTTTTTTTGACCGAATTGGTTTTGTCAATCGAAGTAAAAAAAAAAAACGAAAACAATTGGTTGTCCTTTTTTTATTTTATTGCAACAAATTTAAACAAGATATTCAGTGACAACTTCGTTCTCCTTCGTCCATCGAAAAACATTATTGGAACTTGGGGTGTGTATTGTTACCTTTCTCCACTTTGCTGGCTCTACTTTTAGGTACTGGTAGAAATACATTCTTCTTAGGACTCAGCGTTGAAATTAAATTGAAACTGAAGTGTGTGCGAGGATATTTTGCAGTTTACTGGGCCGATAAAAGTGAATTTATATACCATGTAGTTGTAGCCGATGGCCTACATTTACTGAAGGTGCAATGAATATCGTTTAATTGATGCATTTTCAGTGCATGCGTCGTTTTAATCGTCCTCCCAGATGTGTCCTGAATTTTTGATTTATACAATCGAGCTATGATTTTCATTGGTTCTTAAAAAAAAATGGATTGCCATTTATTTAAAAACTTCACAAGTAACTGCAAAATAAAAATATAAAATCCCAAAGTGAAACAAAAATAGTGGGATTACGTACAGTCCGATTCAATTGATTGGGATTGATTATTTGTTTGTGGTTTAAAATGTTGTTTGTTATTCTTAAGTTATTTTATTTGAAGTCAGGGTTCAAGATCCTGTTATACAAAAAAATCTAGCTGTGTTTTAGCCAAACAAGGATCCAATAATTGGAAAGTAAAAAGGCAAGGCGGTTTTTGGTGTCAGCGGAAAAAAAATCGACAATTTTATGTTTAATGTTTATTAATGGCATTAAAATGACACGATGTCTCAGAAAATGTAGTACGGTTAATTTTTTGGGAGTTGCACATGCACGCTGAACAGAATTGCACGACGGAGTCGCACAAACTTGCTCTTATTTAATAAAAAAGAAAGCCAAATGCATAGTCTTATGTACGATTTAACTGTGGTTTTAAAGTCTAAATACACAAATCTCTGACTTTAAAAGAAAATATAAGAAGCATTTGTATACAAAATTAAAATTAAATCGGTTAAACAGATAATAAATAATAAAATACAAAAAAATGTTTCTAAATTTTGTTTCAGGTAAATGATAGGGCGTACAAATATTAGTATTCAGAAGAATTTTAATCAAAATTGTACAAGTCGTTTTCGATAAAATTTAGATTTTCTGTAATGGTTTTCAAACATTTATGTTTATATGGAAGGTACCATTAATGTTGACTATAAGAATAATTTTTGTTCAAAATATTATAGATAATCTTAAAAAACGCGTCATACCAAATTTCGTTAAAACCGATCAAATCGTTTTCGAAATATCTGGATACTATTCTCTTTCGAGAAAAACGAAAATAAAAAAAAGTTCAATGGGAGGTACCCTTTTAAAACCATTTTTCGATATTTTTCCTTATCATAAGGTATAGCCTATATATTATAACTATTTAAATTTATTGATTTTTTTTAAATCTGTGGAGCCATTTTCAAGAAAAAAAAAGATTTTCCAAAAATGATAAGAAAATATGTTTTTGGTTTAAAAAAATTGAAAAATACATACCAAGTTTAAATAAAATCAACCCATCCATTTAGACTTTAGGCGAAGAGACAGACAGACAGATGGACGGACAGTATTGCGAGACCCACTTTTTTCGTCTTCCCCATCATCGTAATGTCAAGTTTGATCAAAATCTCGAGTTCGATTTTTTTTTTTTACGAATCCAAAACCTTCCGTACAGTACCTAACCTATGTCAAATATAATATGGCTTATCACAGGCTACTTAGAAAGATCTTAGAAATAAGGTCATTGTGATCGTTACCCCTTTTATTCAATGTTTAAATTTACATTATGTGGCATAACCGCATTTATTAAGCAATTTCGACAAAATCGCTTTTCTTATTTTTTAAAGAAACTTTTCGGCGAAACGGTCAATGTGTAGGGCTATAACGCTTGAGGAGGTCAGGAATAAAATCCTAGCCCCCTAAGTAAATATCATGATAAAGTTCCTCTCGAATCTTAGAAGTTCTGATTTATCAGAAAAATTCTAGGTCCTCTTCATTCCTAACAACTGACAACATGGACTCACAAGATTTTGAGTGTGCAATAATCTAGTTTGAGGTTCTCATCCAGTCATTGCGACACTTATTTCATAAATTATTTCTTATACTTATTTCAAGTTTGCTACCTTTAATCTGAAAGGAGTTGAAAGAATAAATGCCATTCATAGAAAGTTTCATGGGGAGAGTATACGATAACTCAGGCGCCGCAAAATAATAACGGAATTTTACAGAGAGGTTTCATTCACAGTACACAAATCAAATCTATGGTAGTATCTTGCGCAGGTTATCAGAACTGTATCTGTCAGAAATTAAAAAATGGTTGCTCGAGTGCTCCCAAAAACTTCACACCGCAATTTTAAAAACAACAACAAATATCGAAACTTGACATTTGCGCAGAACAGAACAAAAATGAAAACGCTAATGATGTTACTTCTAATATATGTACCGTGGGTTTAATACTCCTAGACGGAGCGTGATAGACCCCCCTCCCAAAGTAAAAAATGCTTATTTTTTATCCCTCTACAAAATCCGTTATCAATTTTTGGTGCCTGAGCTATCGTACCTACTCGTGCCAGTTTCATCAATGGAAAAAACTAAAAAAAAATCATAAAAAATTTACTCGTAAAACGTAGCATAATTTTTTCTAAAAGTAATTGGGAAGCGGTATACAGACGCCCACATGTACATGATGGATCTTTCATCACCATCGCATATCGCTTTGTTAGATTTAGTTTTTTATGTAAGTTTACCTACATATACATATGTTATGTTGTTGCTGGATAAATGTGTATTTATTCCAAAAACTTGGACCCTAGCTACATATGTACCTACCTACAGAAGAACATGGCCTAGATTTTTAGAAAAATTAATGCCAGTAAATCTTTTAAAAGCGCTATGCTATATATTTCTACATAAAGAGACGTAATACATCTACTTTTAACGATGAATGGGTGTACTAGAAATATTTTGTTTTTCAATAACATCCTAGACGTTGCCTTATGTATATGTTCGACAAAGCCCCACCAACCCAATTACCGAACACACCATCATGTAAGGGGCAATGTCCTTTCCATAATTTACTGTACACATCTATATAGGTACCTAGGAAAGCTTTTTACGTTTACTCTTTTGAACGACTTAACTCATTAATGCATTATACATGTTCCGCAACGGTCGGTGGTCTTAATGGACGTTTCAAAAATATCCTGAGCTCTTTTCGTCTTCATTCAAAATGGTTTTTATCGTTGAATTATGTGTGCGCTGTTAGTATAACTATACATTGTATAACCATAGTTTGATGTCCTTTTATCTCGTTCAATAGTATGTATAGGTAAGGTTCTAGGGAGGTACACTTACACTTAACTAAAAAGAGCAAATAATATCCTTTTTTGTTTCTGAAATTAAATACAATTCCGTTTAATTCTATATAAGGAGGATTGCATGGCAGAGTGCAGTAAACCTTTGTACATATCCATTCCATAGTCAGGGTACCCACTTTGTTATCCTTTTTAATTAAAAAACACAGGGGCCGAAAGGCATAACAAAAACAACTTAATGACGACCATTTCTGTCTTAATTCCCTTGTTCGTCTTATTTGTTATCCTATAAAGTTTCAAAATCAAATGAAAATAAATAAAATACCCGTAGAACTACATGCTAATGGGGTGAGGATTGGGGGATGGGGTTATGTACATAATTACAAGATTCCACGAACTCAGCCCTAAAATGATTTTATTGCAAGCAGCTGAGAAAATGAATTCCAACAATCAAGACCCAACAACCATGAGAATGGATGAGGATAGCACAAGGCAAGTTGTGACTCCTTTTTCGCTTAACCTTTAGTATTCATATCGTACCTTCCTACTATAGCAGTTAAAAGGGGGCAACTTGGGTGTAATTTTTTGTATACCTTAACTACCTAGTACCTACCAATACCTACATATATCTTTTGTATCCTTTTTTTTTAACAGTTTGCATAAAAAGGGAAAAATATTGTTGCTATTTTAGCTTGAAGGGTTATAAACCGTTAGTTAAACCACTTGTAGATACTTTTTTATTACTTGCAATATTATGTAGGTATAGCTACAATGAACCTTATATTTATGAGGGTAAGTTATGCACTCAAAAAAATACTCGAATTATAGAGATATTGATCACACGTGTTCTTTATAATGAGTCACAAGCTGAAAAAGGTAATGTGAACATTTTTATGTCTGATTAAGTATACCGGTAGTAAGAGGGTATGGTATCCAGTAGCCATTAGATAGGGAAGTGCGATAGTATTAAGGTATTATTTTGTAAGTTGTTGTTTTAAGGAATAAAGATTATATTACATTTAACTTGTCAAGACAATTTTTTCCTTTTTATGTTTAGACGGTGTAAAATCCATTTTTTTTGGCAGCCATTTAGGAAAAAGGAGTAAAGAGTTTTCAACAATATCTGGAGAACCATAAGTGTTTTCCAACCAAGTCCAAAACGCGATTTTGGCGAAATTATCGGTTTTGGCGGAAAACCTAATCGAAAATACAATACTTACTTACTTACTTACTTTACTCTAACAGCCCAGGATAGACTACGGCTTCAACCAACAAGCCCTCCAGTGAGCTCGGTCCCTAGCTAGCTGCATCCAGTTACGCACTCCAAGTTGGTTGAGGTTGTTTTCCACTTGTGTGCGCCACCTAAGGTGGGGTCTTCCTTATGCTGCGCAGACCGTCAGGGGTAGATTCGAAGACTCATCGGGCTGATACGTTGGTGCCCATACGCTCCACGTGTTTCAGCCATCTCAGCTGCTGAATTTTCCGTTTACTGACCAGGTCGACCGGTCGACGTCGCTGTAAAGCCCGAAAATACAATACATTCATCCAAATATTTTTGCTATGCCACAAATTTTCGTAAACCATAAGTTTTTGATAAAATCTGTCCAAAACCAGTTGCAATTCAGAGTTGAACTAAACAAACAAAAACAAACCATTTGAAAAATTCAGTTCCAATCTTACGTCAAAACAAAAGTCGACCAAAATATTTGAACACATTAAAGCCGATGTTAGAACGCACGTCTTTACTGCTACGGAGCCAGTCGCTTAAGAATTAGGGGCGTGTGTGAACTTGATTAAAATTGCTTTAAATTGTAGATATCCGAAGACTAATTTTTGACACTTAATGAGGTGAATCTGTGTTATGAGGTGAAATATGTAGAAACGTTAAAATTTATTTTCGAATAAAATTTAATCGAAATTTTAACTCAATTCGCACACGCCCTCAAATAAATATCCAGGGTTTCCCCATTTAGTTTGTTGCGTTACGAAACGAACAAATGTGGCAAAAAGTGTGTGCAATGTTCAGATTAAAAGGAGTGGCAATTTTCCCGAGTGGCATCGGTGCCATCGCACCTGTATGTCCCGTGGTCGCGTCCATTGTGTTTCCTTGAATCTGATAGCAGCTTATTTCAAAATAATTGAAATGTCAAACGAACACAGCTAAATGTTGTTTATTTAAAAGTTTTTCAAATTTAAACTCTTTTTGTAGAAAAAATTGTATAGATCAGATCTGCAAGGACAATGCCTCTAAACAAAGATAAAATGTCAGGCTACAATTGTGTGTATCTACCCTAAAGACGCAATGGAGAAACAAATGTTGGAATTCGTGTTAAGTTAAAAAATCAATTAAGTATGCAAAGTTACTTCCAGAACCCGTCTCTTAAATAAAAATAAAATAAAATAAAATTGGTGGCACAACAGCTCATGAAGTGCCTGGGCTTATAGTGACTTACAACTCTCAACCTTTCCTGTTTGCGTGTCTGTAAGAATGAGAAATGGAGGGGACCTACAGTTAATTGCCAAATCTAAACGGCTAAGGTGAGCGGCACTTTTCTATGACGGGAGATACTCTTGGAGGATTTGTTACTTCTTCGCAAGAGGCGCAGTAGCCCTGAAAAAAACTTTTTTGTGTTAAGGTTATAGAGGCTGGGAATTGAACCACAGACCTCTGGCGTGACAGTGCAATGCTCTAACCATTACGCCACGGGCTACTAAAATAATATTGGCAACTTTTGTAGACATAAATCTAATAGGAGAGGCAATCGGAGGTACTTTAATAAATTTAATAGCAAAAAAGCATTCTAAGTTCAAAAATTGATGAAAATTTTAAGGATTTTGAAAAACATAACCCTTATATTGGCCCAAATCCCTTCTACAAAAGTATCATACATTTTTTAGAAATTATTGGGTAATAATTCACGTAATAGCTCCTACCACTTTTCATGTTTTAATTAGCCCTATAAAATGTGTTTTATCGTCTTTTAAAATAGAGAATTCACTTAGCAAGGTCAAACGCAAGTTACTCAGTGTGAGAATGTAGCGGCATGATTTTTTTCTTAGCGTTAATGAGCCTACAACTACAAGCCCTTATATTTTGTGGCATACAAAATTTGAATCATACGTACATACATATAAGCATAAGTTCTTTGTTTAAAAAGGTTTAAAGAACAAAATTATTTAATTAAAACTAACTCAAAGGCAGGCTGGTGGCGTGGCGGTGCTTTTTTACAAGAAATAAATAGAATTTTCCAATTTTGGCTTATTATATCCTTTCATCGTAAAGTTTTTAAGTGGCTACACAAACGCAACATTTGTTAGATCAATTTTTTTTTTTTTTTTTTTGAATTGGGTTTCACCAAGTTTTCTGATTTTTTTTTTCTGTTCGTCCTTACAGCCTTTTCAAATTTTATACACGCGCTTGTGGTATATAATATAAAGGATAGAATCCTAATTTGTGTAAATAATTAATTAACGTAATTTACACTGCAGCACCGCATGGATTCATTTTTTAGTATCTTTATTTTGCCAACTTTTGTTGATTTCTTCTCCATCATCATAATATAACTCGCTGGCATGCGCCTAATGAGCTAGTGGCAGTTTGAATTCCTTTGAAAAGGATTTTTTTTTTTTGTAAAATTTAAATAGCAAAAAATAAGATGCTGGAAGTTTGTTGGCTCCATCCATACAATTACTTGTGGTATTTTAATTGGCTTGCTTTTTTAACCGTTGAAATATTGTAATATTACTCATTTTTTTGTGTTTTGGATTTGAATAAATTTTTGTTTTTCGTGATAAAAATAAGGACTTCTTCGTAGCTTTGAAAATTAATTATGCAATATATTTTTTTGGAAGTAATGAATACAGATCTAAAAAAAATATTAAGGATTTACTCAATAAATAATTCAAAATGTACCTATCAATCAATATCTAGCTTTTGAGGTTGTTTTATGAGGCAACACAAATAAAATCTTTCAACACTCTGAGTTAGAATTGCAAATTATAAAGACTTCATTTACATATCTACACAAATTAGGTTTTTTCGACAGTGATAAACTTATGATGTACTTTGATTGTCAAAGAAGGTATTTTTTTTAATTAAAATTCTATGGAACATTTTTGTTTGAAATATTTGTTACTATAATTTGGGCTCCCTAGAAGAAATTGATCTACGCTGTCTGAATAATTAACATTTTGTTTATAATTTAAGAAAATTTAATCATTTTAATTTAAGCACACATTATTGTATTTTCAACATATTACGATAAATTTTACGATTTTTTTAGGAGCAGAAACAACGGTACTGGCCATAACAACTTTTTGACCGTTAACGAAAACCTTATTTTGAAAAAATTAAAAAAAAAAAAAACATATACAGTGAAAGCTCCTATTACGGACAGCTCCCTTAAGCCGACAATCCCCTTAGGCGGACGAATTCTGACGGTCGTGGATCTTGAATCTAATTTCAATACATTTTATGATACTGTAACGATATAACCACTAATTGACTAGCTGCAGCGGTGTAATCACTGCCTTGCAACTGCCACGGTCTAATCACCGCATAATATGCTCTCATGTGACAACAGCGCCATCTTGTGTAATTTTGTGGAGCTTTTGATAAAGAGGGATATGCGCTGAATGGAATACAACTCCATCTCTTTGGAATGGAACCTTTTAGAAGGCTTTTGTTCTAGAGCTTTCGAGTAGAGCCTCGAACTATTCAGCTCACTATATAAAGAGAAGCTCTTCAGCACACAACACAGTTTATTTTTGAAAGCGGAAGTGTAAAGTTCGAAGTTAAAAGTATCCGGAAGTGTATTTAAATTGCATACTATTGAGATTTAAGTCTAATAAACTAATTAAAAGTGAAGTAAAGTGTGTTTGATTTGAAAAGGAAATAGTTGACGGTTAATAATAAAAATAAATAAGGTTTACTATCGAACCCTTGGTAAAACGTTACAATACCTTAAGCGGACACTCCCTTAACTCGGACGCGGACAAGAATATTAGCCGTGATTTGTTAAATTAAATTCCCTTAGGCGGACAAAAACTTGTTTTTAGTATGTAAATTTCAAACCATATTTTCAGAAATACTTTTACATATATTTTTTTTTTTTGCCTTAAAAACGTCCCCCTGGTTCACAGCGATATAAAGATGCAATGTCACCAAATTACTGTCTGTGATCAAATGCATATCGGATTTTGTTTGTGCACCTGAAGTCTGTTTTTGTATCTTGTTTCTTGTATCTTCATGTTCATTTTTAGTTTGAATGAATTTCATGGCCTGTGCCATGCAAACATTTTTCATGGTCCTGCTATATGTATACTAAACATTTCCTAATGTAACTATTTATTATTTTTTCTCTTGGACGGACAACTCCCTTACACGGACAAAAATGTTGCGACCGCCGGCCGCTGTCCGGCAAAGGTAGCATTAACTGTTTTCATATTATGGGCAACACCTTTTAACTATAGGTATAAGTTTAAATTAAGGAATACTGAGACACATTTAATTTTACAAACAAAAAAATTATTAATGGTAGGTACTTGATACTATATGACAGTTTTTAAACTTAAAATCTCTTTATTAAAATTTTCTTAGTTTTAAACCTTTTTTTAATTGTATCATTCTAAACCTTATTTCTTAATTAACTCCAGCTGAACACGTCAATACAGTGACAGCTGATACCATTTACACATTTGTAATTGTCAAATTGTCATTTAGAATTAGTATGATACTATAAAAAGATAAAATAGGCATTTGATGATTTTAACATGAGGATAATGTTAATAAGATACTTTAAAATCATACTAAATAATCTAAAACTTTGGTCCAATATTATAAGAAATATTAAGAAGAAGTAGTTGAAAAATTATAACAAAACAGGTTGACCCACTAAAAAAGATATGCATTCAAATGTGAATAACTCAATAAGAAGAAAGTTTTCTCAAAAATCTTTTAATCTTTATTTCCATAATATGAAGTTTTTTTGCAGAAAAAAATTGAAACGAAAGTTTATTAAAATCACGTTGCTCATTAGAGTTTTATCATGTTCGATCCATTTTCGATGAAATCAGAATAAAACCGAATTCGTTGTATGGCAGTTATATTTAAATTAAATAAAAAAATAAATAAATTTGGTGGCACAAACGGCTCATGAAGAACCAGGGCCTAGTGACTTACAACTCTCAACCATTCCTGAGTGCGTGTCTGCAGGAATGGAGGGGACCTACAGTTTATTGCCGAATCCGAACGGCTAAAGTGAGCGGCACTTTTCTATTACAAGAGATACTCTTGAGTATTTGTCACTTCCTCGCAAGAGGTAGTAGCTCCGAAAAAAACTTAAAGTGGAAGCTGCTGGTATTGAACTCCAGACCTCTGGCATGACAGTCTAACGCACTAACCATTATGCCACGGGCTACTACAGTTATATTTACCTATATATAAACCCATTTTAGAAAAGCTGAAACTAAAATTCAAATTTGTTCTCTGAAGATTTTATACCAAAATTTGAAGTAAATCAGTCCAGTCATTTAGCCTCTAGACTAGATCAAACTACAGTACTTACCCTCACCTCAAACTCATAGATAATACGAGGAAATCTCCACCGGACTTCTCCACCATATCATATGGTATCCATTCCTATTACGTACACGTACAACCTCGATTTTTTTTTTCTACACGAAATCTTGAGAAAATACTCGACCCAAAGAGTAAGTAAAAATTAGATGGATGTGTATCGTAACCGTGTAAATTGTAAAATGTTAAATCAAAATTTTAAAAATACCTCTAAACTACTGCGCTGCATAATACTTCATTTATTTATTTACATATAGTATAGATGCCACATCATTTACGTTAAATGAAAATAGAATTTAACAATACATTACATATACCTTCCTACACAAGCAATCAACGTACGTAAAGATCCATGCAAACTTATATGATTTTAATAGTAAATTTTAAAAATCTCTTTCCAAAAATAAAAATCTATGCCTCAACCTCCCAATTTTAATTGAAACGACAGAAAATAAGGGAAATTCTTATGCCAGGGTTCTGCAGGCAATTTTTAAAATAAAAATTTTTTACTGCTTCCGCAGAGACCATTTTTTAAAAATTTATATGTCTACTTTACCAGCATTATTTCTGTCTCAGAATATTATTTTTCAACGGGGAACACATCGAGCCCTTTCCGCCAAATTATCGTAAGCGACATTTTCGAATTGTCATATAAAATTAATTATTTATATTTTTCCTGTGCATTAAAAGCAATCGGACCTTTGATCATCTGTCAGTAACAGTATTGTTAATAATGTTTAATGCTTAAATTTGGCCTAATTGGTTTCGTTTCTGATGAGCAAACAAAAACCGATATGTCGCTTACGATAATTTGGTGGTAAGGTCTCGACATTTTATTGAAGAGGTATTTTTTTTTAAACCACCATACTACACGCCGTAATACTTAGTTAGTATAATATGACTATCAAACTTATATTACATTTTTGAGCCATATTTATTTGGCAAACTTGCCATATAAATATGACAATGTAATACTGCCCTTAGACATAATAATTAAAAAAATGTTACTCATACGCCACCCTACAACATTATTAAATTTCAAAAATGCTTTTGTTTATATTTTTGAGAAAATCAAAAATGCAGCAACTCTTTGCTTTTATAGCACTTAAAAAATTTTGCACAGAAAATATATCTTTTAAAGGCTATGATAACAAATATGTAATATAGTAAAGTTTGGTGATAAAGCACAAAGAAAAATATGGCATCTATTTAATATTTCCCACAAAGTTTTTTTTTAATGATATGAGAATATAATTTAGTTTTACGTAAATCAACGGAAAATTTGATATTCGACTTCTGAACAAAAAAAGAAAATATAATAAAATGCCTGTCTTGGTCGCACGATTTTGCTCGACTTCGTAAGATGAAACTGTGGTTTTAAGGTCTGAATAAATTATAAAACTAAATAAATTTGTGGAGTTTGACAAAAATAACGTGGTTTTTGATTTGTTAAATAAATCGGTTGTGATATTTTTGTATTTTATTTAAGATTCAAAAATTGGAGTTTCTTCCGGAGATTTCACTTCGCAAGGTTTTTCAGGCAAATAAATGTAGCTGGACAACTATCTCAAATGAAGTCCTTTAAGCTTTAGCTAAAGTCTCTTCGTGGTGGGAAATCATGTTTATATTACCTGCATAAATATGTATAATGGTTTTGTATATATTTCACAAGTTCTACTTGTTCTTCATTTTCAATAGTTTCGGAGTTACCAGGCATTAGAATTTTATTTGAAAAATCTATTTCTGGAGTGAACACACTCTGGGATTTTGCTTGAGCCCCAAGATCCCCACATGAATTAAATTATCCCCAAAAACTCTGATGGTGTACTCAGTGCGTATACGCTTAGAATAGATGGATAGATACATCACTATCTACTAAATAATACATACATACTTGTATGCATGTGAATAAATTTCATTCCAGGAAACCACAGGATAAAGCACTATACGCTATACAAAGTTCCAAGTACATATATCCTTAAATTTTATGCTAGAAAAAGCCTAGAAAATCCTTTAAGGTATATCCTATCCCTCTTTTATACATATGTATTATTGGGATAGATGAGGAAGATGGCATAAAATCTATTTCACTTTTGTCAGAGTGTGGCGTGTGTGCTTGTGTGGGTGTAAGTTGTGAGACATCATTCGATATAGAATTTCCCATTGGAATCCAAAATTACAATTGTACACTTGAGTAGAGCACAGAATTGGAATACCTAAAATGCAAATTTCATCTTAAAATCGTAGAGGAACCTTTGCCATAGAGTAGACTCGAAGAAAATTCCTTGCAGACCGTATTTGTATATAGAAATATTCCTCGGCACGACATTATAAACAACTTTCTTTGTTGGGCACCAAGAGACTCTCGCATGGAAAATAAAAATGAAATGATATGAAACCAAAAATTGAATAAATGAAAAATACATTCCATTAATAACAGAAACAAAAAATAAATTAAACCAACGAAGCGGAGAATAAGGTTGAAAAGGCAAAAGCAGGAACTCAAGAAAAAAAACACAATATACATATATTTTATAATAAGAACAGAGTGAATTCCAAGGCGGTATATATAAAACAATATATCATTTGCAGAATTAGATAATATTTCAATGGTTTCTTAATCAAAATATATTTTCTGTGAATAAAAGTTTCTACCAAATTAATCATTTCAAATCTATACATCAAAAGAATGATGAGTATTTTGTGAGGCGAATAATGTGATGAGAAATTAGGCATTAATAAAATGCACGACTGGTTTCGATGAACTTGGTCTGCGGTTTAACGTTAAAAATATTAGGTATATTATTATTCAAAAAAAAAAAATGGATACAAATTGAAAGTTTTAGCAGAAAATATTACTTGGGTTAATGAAAGAAAAATCTTTCTAACAATCGGAAAAAATATTTGCTGTACTACACGGTACATTTCTTGCTACATAGCTACAGGTTTTTATTGTATTTTCTAAATTTGTGCTATGGGCTACAGCTATAGATACACCATTGATTTCAGCCAATATAAAACATTCTAAAATTCTGCTTTGCTTTGCAAATAAACTACATACATATTTCGAACTGAACTAAAATAAGGTGTTCCTCAAGGCAGGATTTTTGGACCACTTTTATTCATTATACAGTAAAACCCGGATAAGTAGCTTACCATAAATCCCTCGTTTTGAGAGGCACTTATGCGGGTTGTGCGCATAAGCACTTATCCCTATATTTACAAAAATAAAAAAAAATTACAGTAAAAAAACGTTTATTTAAAAAAATATGAAATAACATTACATCAACTGACTAGTATCGGTTAACTTTTAAAAAGGAAGCTCTAGAAGAAAAGAAGCTTTTGTCTTTTTCTGATAATTTCAATTGTGTACTTAAAAAAATTTTTTTCAGGTAAATTTCAATTAAAGTATACAAAATAAAATGCATTTAAGCGGGGAAGGTAGTTAAGCGAAAAGCACTTATTGGTTCTAAAAAATAAAAGGTACTTAAACGGGTTAGGCACTTATGCGATAGGCACTTATCCGGGTTTCACGGTATATTATACATACAGGATTATTCGCATAAGATTTGACAAAATGCTAGAAAATGTAGGTTAGGTTAGGGTAGAAGGGTATTTCATAATGTGAGATAGGTAAAATGAGAGCAGGCAGGTGAAAGGAGAGCCACTCTAAACCATCCTGATTTCTGATTGAATATTAAGATGTTCTTAAGTAAGTTGATCGAAACATCTTGAAGTTCTTCAAAAAAGTGTTCTCCTAATGCTGCAGCTTTTCAAACCTGTGCTAAAGTGGAGTGGAGGGCCTATTCCGCTCATAAAAATAACACAGCTTAAGTCAGTAGTCTGCTTTATTTCTTGGAAAACTCGGGCCATAGAATTCTCGAAACTCAAGAGCTAGAGTGTATAATATTTTTCAAATTTTTGTTTTTTTTTTTAAAAAGTACCTAAGTCACTGAAAAAAAAAACATACTAATTTTTGGTTTCAACGAAGGGTTTTTTAAAGTATCTCTGTACCTACAATCACAGAGTAATTAAATTTTCGCTATTTTTGAGGTTGTGGTGCATTATGTTAGATAATAGATATAATAAAATTATCATAGAAATGCGTATTTATAATGTAAATGATAATTTTTAGTGGGATTGCCTGGATGAAATGCCAATTTTTGACGTCAACTTAGCAGGCCACCCATTTTTTCACAAACCTACAGAGCAATTAATTTTTTGTTTGCGAAAATAATTAGGAAGCATCTAATTACTATATACTTTTCAATCTGCAACGGAAAAAGTGACCTGCTAAGTTGATACACATCTCAAAATCTCAATTTATTGCTTAAAATAACTGTTTTTGATTGATCTCCCGCACTCAACAATTTTTAACTCAGCCATATTTGATCCAATTTATATTTTATTCACGGTTTTAAAAAGAAGAGTAAAAGCCCTTTCCAACGATATATGCGTAAGTAGTATGGACAGTAATATGTTAAGATTTTTTAAAGGAAATCTGAAATTGACACTAGATTTTCACGTTTTTTTAAGTTGGAAGACCGTTTTTGGCAATATTTAGCATAGCATTTTTTTTTTCGTTGATACTCATATTCCAAGTGCTTTATATAATGAATGAAACAAGCTATCGTTCTTGAAAATCAGTAGGTACTGTACACATCTGTCGAAGTTATAAATTTTGCAAGACTACATTGATCATACAATTTAATACGATTTATTATTTAGATATAATTATTGGATATAATTCCAAGATAAATTTTTCCTTTGATATTCGAAACAGTATCAGTTCACAAGCCGAAAACCACATTTTTTCACAGTTGAACCTAGTATTGTTTGGGCGCCATCTTGTTTTTAAATTTTATTTTGATTTTTGAAATTAACTGGCGTATTTTTGATCTCAGAAAAAAGTTTGTGTTACAAACTTATAGAAAATTTAATTTTCTACAAACAAATTTAACTATTTTTTTTCGATAATTAGATACTTTATTGTAAAATCTACTGTGCTTTTTGTCGAAGTAATTAGAGCTTGACTTTTTACATTCGTCATATATTTTGTCTTAACAAAACACTGGAAAAAAGAGTTAAAACATTTTTTTATATAGAAAATAAGAGTAGAATTTTTTTTGTTAAACTTCGCTAATTAAGTCTTAAAAGCGAAGAATCAGTATTTTTCACCTCCGACCAATTGTTTAAAATAATTATATTTAAAATAATTAATGTTAGAAAAAAGACAACAATAGGTTTTTTATTAAGGGTTATAGATATAATGTATACAAACTTTGTATGAAAATGAAAAAAGAAATGCTTATTTTATCGAAAATTTCATAATCTACAAGTTTTTCATAAATTACTTTTCTCTAGCATTTAACGCTGAAAAGTTATATGTAAAAAACCGATGTTTTCTATACATACCACCTTAAAAAGCTAGTTTCTACAATAGACTTTTTAGGCAGTATTTCTTAAGCTAAAATGAATATTATTGCTATATTAAAAATATTCACTTGCATTCATTCCGCAGTAAAATTTGAAACATTTTGCAAATAATGAAATGCGAGATAAAAGTTGCGATGCGAAACGTCAAATGAAAAAAAAAAAATTAATTTACTGCAAAATGACTAAATTAAAAACCACGAAATTTGCAAAATTATCATTAATTACAGCCAACAAAAACTGCAAGATGACCTCTACCAGTTTAGTATTGTCTATCTGGTTGTATTTCCAATAAAAAAAAAATAGAACACAAATATTTTTAAACGACAACAGTGGTGATGTTGATTTTTATAATTAAGCTAACATTTCAAAGCCTACCTGGGAAAAATGGCAAGTCGAGGAAAACTTGTCAAATACTGTAAAGGCAATGGCTAGTAGGATCTTGTTGGGCAATACCATTAGAAATACCTCGTATACCCATAACATGTTTTTAAAATGAAAAATGCAATGGTATGAAAAATTAAACTAAACTTCTGCATTTTAAATAAGCGCTGGATTAGCGTAGCCGAAAAGTCCGAGTAACGAACCTCAAATAAACCAAATTCATTTTAATTTTGCAAAAACTTGTGTTTTCTCGAAGAAAAACAGCACATAACTGGCGAGGCCGAGGACCTATAATCCATACCTCAATTTAATCCTTGCTTTTATTTCTATATGTAAAAGCTTCTAGGGCCTGATTAAAAACGAGATTATTTTACGAGGTGGGTATTTTTAAGTTTTGAAATTAAATACATGAAAAATACTTTTTTGGTCGAGTGTTACGAGTAGCTTTCATATATCTTCAATCGGAAGAACTAGCAGTTTTCTGCTATAAGGGATAATTTGCTCAAAAATTCAGTTTAATTCATCAATGTCATTGAAAATAGCTCATCAGAAGAGTCAAAGCTGAGTGAATAAAATCCCAGAGCCATATACAATACGTAAGTATAATAAGTATAATAGATATGGGTAAGGGTATATGGGATATTGCGCACTCTCCTTTTCAGTTGAGTAACCAAACCCTTGCGAATTAATATAGCTTCTGTTTAATTTTTTTTAAATCACATTCCCTTTACTTTAATTGCAGGAATTTTAAACTTGTTACTTTAGTCAATGAAAATAAAAATCCAAATTCATTAAACACATAAAAAGCAAGTATGTGCAACCTAATCGTGCTTATTTTTCCAAAACTAATACGATAACCATCATAGTGGCTTTTTGTGGAAATGATGCCTTCTTCAAGAATTGCCAACTTTAAAAAAGAATCTGTTGAGAGAAAGCAAGAATTTTTGTTTCCCTGTTATAGAATGTCGAAGCAAAATACGATCTTGCTTGATTATGTAAAATCTTGTGGATTAAATTAAAGACACGGTCTTTACTTGCTGACAACTTTATTTGTAAGAAAAAAGGAAATGTGTATCTATTTGACAACCGGAAGGGTGATTTTATATATATAAAAATTAATATTTGACATTTCCACTGAACTAGTTTTATAAACCAAAAAAAACATAGAATACATTACAGGATGATTCAATCATAATGATAAAGTTAAATTCATTAGTTTTTAATACATGATTGCTGAAGTTTACAAAACATTTATGTAAAATAATCTATGAGTTTTAAAGACTCAACATTCTCCCCCCCCTTGAAGGGACTTAGGTTCTTCAATAGGAAGTTGTCGGATTTTCGTAACAGCCCGTTGAACTTCACCATTGGATGTTTTGAGTGTGACAACTCTTACGACACCATCCTTTCCTGGATGCACTTGAATAACTCTGCCTAGTCTCCATTTAAGTGGTGGAAGATTTTCGTCCTCAATTGTAACAAGTTCGCCAACAGATACTGGGGAGCCAGGCCTCTTCCATTTGGTGCGTAATTGTAAGCTTTGTAGGTATTCCCGAGACCACCTTGACCAAAACTGCTGGAAATACCACTGTAGTTGCTGATAGCGAGTTAATGTGCTGACTTTATCGTGTTGTAATTGTGGCTCAACCACTGCCTTAAGGCTTGTACCGATCAGGAAGTGACCTGGTGTCAGAGCTTGGATATCGTTAGGATTTTCTGACAAAGGTGTGATTGGTCTAGAATTAAGAACAGATTCAATTTGTATTAAAATAGTATTAAGTTCAGGATATGTTAAAGAAGAATTTTGTAAAATGCGCTTCATATGAAACTTAGCGCTTTTAACAGCCGCCTCCCACAAACCTCCAAAGTGAGGAGACCTGGGAGGTATAGTTCTCCATTCGATTCCATCTGCTGCGCATGCCTTTATTATTTGTTCTTGGTTCTCACGCTTCAGGAACATTTCATAAAGCTCATGCAATTGGTTGCGCGCCCCGATGAAATTTGTAGCATTATCACTGTGTATTACTGAACACAGTCCCCGCCTGCCGATGAACCGCTTTAGAGCACTCAGGAAACTATTGGATGTAAGATCCTCAACCAATTCGAGATGTACTGCTCTGGTTGCGAAGCAAACAAATACTGCCACATAGGACTTCAAGGGCGATGTTCCTCGACGACGAAAATGGATGCTAAAAGGGCCACAAAAATCAACCCCAACAATATTAAATGGCCTTGACTGCTGTACTCTTTGCTGAGGTAAATCACCCATAATTTGACATTTTAAAGATGGCTTTACTCGAGTGCAGCGAACACATTTATGTACAACCTTGCGAGCCACAATCTTACCATGTATTGGCCAAAATTTTTCACGAATGATGCTGAGAAGTGCCTGAGGGCCTACATGCAAATTTTTCTCGTGCAGATGACGAACTAAAATTGAAGTGAAAAGATGATCCTTCGGCAGCAAAATTGGATGCTTTGCATTGTAACTAAGTGTTGAATTGGATATTCGACCTCCTACCCTAATTATTCCATCGGAGTCCAAAATTGGTGACAATGAATTAATGTGACATCTAGGAGATAGATGACCTCCACTGGATAGTGTTTGCATTTCCTTTGGAAAACTTACTAGTTGAACGTATTTTATTAATCCTTTAAAGGCTTTGTTCAGCTCGTAAACAGTTAAAGGCCCACATGTTTTAATGTTTTTTTTTATACCATTATGTCTAAACCTGAAGATATAACCAATAACTCTAAGCAGAGAATCGTAATTGTTATGGAATTTGATGCCTTGGATTAAATCGGTTTGTGTTTGTGTGTATAAAATTATTTTATTTCCTTTTCGCTCGAGCTGATAACATTCTTCAGACGCAAACGTAGCATCAAAGGAAGTCCAGTCCTTCTCTTGCAATTTTAAGAAAGGTGGTCCACTAAACCAAAAATTGTTGTTGATTAATGCTGCTGGATATGATCCTCGTGATATTATATCTGCAGGATTCAATTCTGAGGATATATGCCGCCATTGAGAAATGTTAGAATTTTGCTGAATAACCGAAACGCGGTTGGCTACAAAGGTCTGCCAATTGCATGATTCCTCAGCAATCCAATTTAGAACAATTGACGAGTCCGTCCAATAAGTGATATGCTGTAAAATAGAACCAAAGATCTCCTTTAGTCGCCTCACAAGTCGAACCATCATCACTGCGGCACATAGTTCCAAACGTGGTAGGCTTATTTTGCGTACTGGTGCGACCTTTGATTTAGCACATAAGAGTTCAGATCTGACAGTTCCGTTTTCATCTATCGAACGCAAATAGATACAAGTGCCAAAGGCATCTTCTGAGCTGTCAGAGAAAGCATGTAGTTGATAGTTGTCAGGATGACCAAAAAATACACGCCGATCTATCTGAATATCATTAAGTTCATGCAGTTTGTTTCTGAATTTCAGCCATAAGTAATAACAGTCATGAGGCAATGCTTCATCCCATGAAAGCTTTAGACGCCACAACTGTTGCATAAAAATCTTGGCTAGTACGATCACAGGATTTATTAATCCTAACGGATCAAAAAGATGAGCTATATCGGAAAGAACAGTTCTTTTTGTTATGCATTCTGAAAGCAGAGGGGCTATCTCATAGTGAAAACTGTCAGCTACTGGGTTCCAAAAAGTTCCTAACGTTTTTATTACTTCAGTGCCTTTTATTTTGAACAATTGCTCACGATCTATCATTGGAATGTCTTCTAAAATCTCCACCGAGTTTGCACACCACTTCTTAAGAATGAAGCCCCCTTTTTCCAGCAATGATATTAATTCTATCTGCAGCGCCTTTAATTCATTGAGAGAATCACAGCCTGTAATTAAATCGTCGACATAAAATTCAGAACCGATAGCTCTTGCTGCCGCAGGAAAATCCTTTCCTTCGTCTATTGACAATTGTTTTAAAGCACGTGTTGACAAAAATGAAGCACAAGCTGTACCAAAGGTGACTGTGCTTGTTTTCGCAGTGGCATCGCACACTACACGTAATTTCGTGGATGAGCTTGATGGCTTGTGGACACAGTGGTGGGGGAGAAAGTAGTGCGGAGCAGTGAGATCTACATCGTTTGCTTGTTCCATGTGAGAGTTCACCAGCATGTCATTCATAAATGCAGAGTATTGCTGGAACAGATCTGAATTTTTGCGAAATCTTCTTTCGAGAGAGAGCAGCCTTCTTTTAGCTACATCAAAAGAGTTTCCTAATGAGCTTGGACTCTCCTTAAATGGTAATCTAACGTTGAAGCGCCCAGACTCTAAGCGTGAATAGTGGTTCACAAAGTGATTCTCACATTTTCTCTCTTCTGCTGACATGACTTCTTGTTGAAGATCAAAGCTTTCAGTTTCCCAAAATAACTTTAACGAGTTATTTAGCATGTGATCAGAGTCAGAAATGGAGGGTGCTTCTTTAATAGCTAGACTGTTGATGGAGGTACTTGAATTCATAGGCTTTGGAAGCTTACCTGCCACTACCCAACCAAATAAAGTATTTTGCAATAAAGGTAAGCTCGATCCTAATTTAATTTGACCCACGCATAGTATAGTGTAAAACAAATCTACTCCAAGAAGCAAGTCTATGCGCTGAGGAATATTAAATTGCGGATCTGATAAACGAATGTTCCTTGGAATGTTCCATCCATTGATATCAATTTTTTTATCAGGTAGCAGCCCAGTTATTTGCGGTATAACGAGTGCTTCTATTGTAGCTGTAAATCCATTGATTCGAGAGCCGATGTTGATAACAGCTTTGTATTTAGCTAAAGTGAAAGTGTTGTTGGCACAAGTCAAGGAAGTGTGAGATGGAAGACGTGGCGCTCCTAAGCATTGCATGAGTCTTTCAGAAATCAAGTGTGTTTGGGATCCAGAGTCCAAAAGCACGCGGCATGGTATAACCTGTTTCAATTTGTTAGTAATATTTATTACAGCTGTTCCCAAAATACTATCTTGAGAGCAGCTAGAGTACATCGAATGAGTGTTTGGAAGATTTCCTTCAACGCAAGTTGGATCGCCTTGAGAAGTGGATGGGTGACTACTAGCACTAAGTGGGGCTTGCGGTACAAAGGTCGGAGAGTTTTCTACAAGGTGCAAAAGTGTGTGATGTTTCTTTCCACAATTACGACAGCCGCTAGATGGGCAATTAGCACTACTGTGATCAGTAGTCTTTAAGCAATTGTAACATAGGTTAAGACCTTTTATTTTATGTATACGTTCAGGAATTGAAAGATTCTGAAATTTATGACAACGATAAATAAAGTGACCGGGTACGGCACAGAAGTTGCAAGCATTCTTTGTAGCAATAAAGGTTTTTACAATGTTTTTTGGATGAGATTTATGGTTTTTTTGATTATCGGATTTTGTTGTAGAATCAAGATTAAATAACTGATTTGTTACATTACCTTCTAAGTGTTGTGCCCTCTTCTTAAGAAAATCGGTGAGCTCTTGAAGACTTGGCAGCCGGTCAATTGGTGCTTCGTCGTTCCATTTGCTTAGAGTTGCAGGATCTAACTTAGAGGTGATAATAAAAACCATAGGATCGTCCCAATGCTCTACTGGTCGGTTAAGATTACTCAATCCGGTTAAATGGTTTCCGATCTTATCAACTAAGCTCCTTAAGTCTACTGCAGATGCCTTGTTGATTTTGGGATGGTTAAAAATACGTTGAAGATGTTCCTGTGCAATGAGCCTTTTGTTTTCGAATCGTTCCTTTAGTTTTGCTAATGCCACATCGTAATTGTCGTCTTCTATTTTTAGCCCTTCAATGGGAGCAATCGCAGATTCACTAAGCTTTGAAAGAAGGTAATGAAACTTAGCTTGCTTAGAAAGCTTAGGGTTGCTGTGCACCAGTGATAAGAAGCGATTGTACCAAACCGTCCACTTAGTTACGTCACCTGAAAATGAAGGAAGTTCAATTATTGGCAGCTTTACTGAATCGAGATGATGAGAATTTGATTGGGCTACATCCATTGTATTTTCCTTTTCCATGCGCTGCTTCATGTTAAGAAGTACCTTAAGCGTGGCGATGGTGGAGAAATATATTTCCTCGTATTTAGAGCGCTCTGGATTGGAGGTTTCCTCGTAATCGTTATCCTCAATTTTCACTTGTACTCCGTTAAAGGCAGTAAATGCAGATTCTAAGGCTTCTATACGCACTTGCAGATCAGGTATGGACACAGAAGAAGGGTCGTTTTTAGCTTGACCGGCAAATAACCTTAATCTTTCAATTTGATCGATGGCTACAAGTCGTCGAGTTTTGAGAGCGTCCAGGGTTTTTAGTTTCTTTTGGCTGAGTTTAGGACCGTCAGTATCAACATAATCAGATCCTCCACGTTGATCCAAGTTGGTTGATTTTGTTCCAAGTTCGTCTTGTTCAGCCATAGTTTGTCAACACGTGTGTTTTTGACAAGGTTGTTGAAATTTGTGATAAAATCACGTCGGGGTCACCAAATAATGTTGAGAGAAAGCAAGAATTTTTGTTTCCCTGTTATAGAATGTCGAAGCAAAATACGATCTTGCTTGATTATGTAAAATCTTGTGGATTAAATTAAAGACACGGTCTTTACTTGCTGACAACTTTATTTGTAAGAAAAAAGGAAATGTGTATCTATTTGACAACCGGAAGGGTGATTTTATATATATAAAAATTAATATTTGACATTTCCACTGAACTAGTTTTATAAACCAAAAAAAACATAGAATACATTACAGGATGATTCAATCATAATGATAAAGTTAAATTCATTAGTTTTTAATACATGATTGCTGAAGTTTACAAAACATTTATGTAAAATAATCTATGAGTTTTAAAGACTCAACAGAATCGATTTATTTTTAATATCCATTTTGATGTGATGACTCGAAAAGGGGATAAACTGTCCGACCGTCCGTCCGGAGAAAACTATGCGCAGAGATTTTTAAATTGAATGTCGGACTAATGTACATAAATGACATTAGAGCTATATATACTATTTAAATGGTCGACTTAGTTTGGATGGCTTTTGTAGAAAATTTCAAACCATTTCAAGGATTATTTTATTTTCGACAATGTCCTGTGATGTGGATTGTGTATGCATATTCTACATTATATTTGAAAGTGTGTGTACTCGTACTATAGTAGTAGGAAGGAAATGAAGTGGAACTGTGAGCAGTGCTCTCACTTCACACACATTTTGTTTTTTTTTTTTTTCGGTTCAATTATTCCTTTTGGTTTTGTCTTGAAATTATGGTAAAGAAATAATATAAAATTGTTATGCGAGTGAAAACATTTGAATAGACCGGACCAACACCATTGGGGTTTAATGTTGAAATAATATGTATCCTAATTTTTGGCAAAAAGATGTTTTTCTTTCGGTTCATTTGGGCTTTACTTTAAATTAAATTTGATATCGAGAAAACGATAGAGCTGAGATTATTTTTTTGTTTATATATTTTAAATTATTTGACTTTGACTATTTTCTATATACTAAGAGTAGATACTATGGAAGTAGTTTAGGTCGTTAAAAAGTCGTTGAAGTTAGCTCATTTGCTGATACTAAAGTAGTTTCTTTTTCAACTCGTACGTAAGCACACAATTTTTTTTTAGACCCGTATACTTGCCTCGCTTTGCTTAGTTTTCAAAGCCAAACATCTGAATATTAGAATTCACACTTATTTTATAATGAGGCATCGAAGCATTTATAGTTATTATTATTGTATTGTTCGATGTCCGCTGTCCGCACTGTTCTTTTTCTACGAAAAAGGTTCTAGTTCTAAAACCAAACGCAAAAAACTTTAGTTTACTTTATGTATTTATTCACACTATCATTTGAAAGTGAGAAGGGCTCAGAGATTTTTTTTTTATGCGAAACAAAATTCACCTGTGTGAACACTCTGAACTAATTTCTAAATTTTCTTGCTCAACTGTTCATGCAAATTGTAGCTTTTCGGTGGTATGCAATCACAAAAGCGCTTATGCAACATTATTAGTTTAGAAATGTGGATTTTATGGAACTTACATTTTAAAATCAAGTAAGTTTGTTATTAATGTTGTTTTATTGATCGACTTACCTAGAAAGAAACAAAAATAAGTAGGTAGGTGTTAGTATTGATGTAAATAAAAACTTTTATTAAATAATCTTAAGAATTGTAAGGAAACAACAATATATTAATCTGAGTTACATAAGTATACATATTTTAGGGAGACATTTTTGAAAAATTAATTTTTAAACTCAAAACAACAACAAAAAAAAAATGAATACAATTGTGTTCAAATTAATTTTGTTCAAAGTCTTACGTTATTAAGTAGTCTTTTTGTTTCTAATATTCAATGCTCTTATTAATTTCCACACAAAAACTAGAAACTATATGAATAAATGTCGTTTAGTTTTTGATAAAATTGAAAATAACCAAATCTACTTTACTTATATTGGAAATGGATATTTAGAGCAACTAAATAACGCATTGAAGTTGAATTTAAGGAAAACTTTATTTATTTTCTCAAAAATTAAGAGAACCACTATTTAATAGGAGAAAATTTTGAAAAAAAAAGGTTGATTATAGGTACAGTTTTTTTTTCTAAAATTTGAGTTCGAAAATTAATTTTTCAAAAACTATTCACTGAAACAATTTGAATTTAAAACAGAATATAAGAATGGATTGTTGGCTTTGAAAAAAAGTGTAGCATGACATTGTAGGTGGTTGCTATTGTTTTTATTTGATTTCTTAAGTAAACTTTTTACAAAAATATTTGAATTTCAAAATGGCGGGAGCCGCACAAACTCGAATTTACCACAAACTGAGATTTATAATCGGAATCAACCCCTCTATACTTCATTCAAACTTGGACTAGGTACTTCACAACTTTTCGCAGATGGTCTTAAAATAACTCCCTGTTGGTAACATCATTTATAATTATCGAAAATTAATAGAAAAATATTTCACCTGCATGCGATTGAGGAATTTTTGATTTCAATTTTATTATTTCTGGAAAGCATTTTTAAGGAAAAAATTCTTATAGTTTTTATTTTTATCTTTTTAGAGATTGGGTTTAAAAATTTGAAATTTTCAAGGATTTACCAACTCTTATTTCGAATCTTTTGAATATTCAGTTTTAATTGAAATGCCACATATTTTTTAAATTTATTTATGCATCCCGTGGAGTGATTGCATTTTACTGTCAGGCCAAAGGTCTGGGTTCGATTCCCAGCCGCTGCCACCTAAAAATGTTTTTCAGAGCTACTACCTTTTGCGAGGAATTGACAAATCCTTCAAGAGTATCTCCTGTCGTAGAAAAGTGCCGCTCAACTTAACCGTTCGGATTCGGCAATAAACTTTAGGTCCCCTCCATTCCTGCAGACAGGCACACTAGTTCCTAGTTCTTCATGAGCTGTTGTCCCACCAAATGTATTTATTATATTTAAAAAAAAAATTTAAATAACTTAATTTTTTACACAAACCAAATTTATGGAAGTTATAGATAGACATGGTCGATGGTACGTGCATAATAATTGGAATTCGATCTACCTCCTCTGCTTTGAAAACAACCTTAATATCGACAAAACAAAAATTGGCCTTTCTGAGGATTTTTGCAGAAGGCAAATATCAGCATGGAGTTAGTAATGACTTCAGTATCTGCGTCTGCATAAATTGTTATTATATAGTTACCGACCGACCTTCAACAAAATTTTTAAACATTTTTTGAACAGCTTGGAAAAACAGTTGTGTTCAATTTTAAAACTATTCACATTTACATTTTTGTGTTTAGTTTATGAAAATAAAAATGTTGCCGGTGCACGGGGAATGTTTCCCTTCGAAAGTCTATTAATATACAAATTTTTGATTTTCGAATAATCATTCTCCCCGACATGCGACGTTAAGCAGAATAGGGCTGCATATTCAAATTATATTAACGTATCGTAATTTTAATTTTTTCAAAAACTAAAAAAGATTTTTGCAGCTGATTTTTAGTATTTGACTATGAAAAAATCAAATTAATTACGGAAAATTGTGAAAAAATCAATTTGAAAAAAAAAATCAGATTTTCGTTCAAAAATGTTTACTAGTTTAAATCAAGTTCTCAGTACAACTTCTCCCCCATACCGTCTTTTGTACGTGAAAAACAAATCCACGTTATCCGTTAAAATCATTAATACCTTTAAATCATGCCATTTTCATCTTAAAAACTTCAACACTCCTCTTCCGCTTTTATATTTACTAATTTACTGAGTTATTTATCGGCACTTTTGGTTCTCGTTAATGTTTATCCACTGCGCTAGCTATTATAATTCCAATAAAAGAAGCTTGTTGATAGCACGCGCTTCTTAGGACAAAAAATTTACCTACTTAATGTCGTTCGCAAATTACAATTAAATTAATACAAATGATTCGATGTTTTCTATGTTTTTTTTTTTTTTTTGAAAAATAGTCAAATTGGTATCAAGTTAATGAAGCAGCCCTGGTAAAGGGGTAAAAACTTCATTATATTGAATGGTTTATTGTTTAAAAATTTGTTAGTCAGCCTTGAATTTGTTGTGTGGATTTCAATTTTGTTTGGCTGTGTTTTCTAATTTTTTTTTATATTTTTTTAACTTTATATGAAATTTAAAGTTTGAAAAGCACTCTTCGAAAAATAGTTAAAACTTGCGATATAGAAATATTAGTCCAGTCAACGAAGGAAAAATAAATGAAATAAATCGTGTAGTCTGGATTATTTTTTTAAGTGGTAAGGGTAACCCCCAGGTACAACATACTAAAAGTCCCCAGCTCAGGCCCGCGAGCTTTAGACAGGAGGGGGGGGGTAAAGGTCCCCTTTTTTTACTATTTCGTAAATATTTTGAAAACCAAGAGTATTAGCGGAAAATTTTACACTACAATATGAAAGTAAATTGAATTTTCTTTTTGGGTTTTGGTCATATTTTTGCTAGAAGCAATACTAAGAGAGATATGGGGGTACAAATGTCGGAAAATCTGAAAAACCATGTTAATGCGTTAAAAATTTAACGTTTTTTGATGAATTAACCCTGAAATTATAGAAAAGGTAAATACGTATCGATTCATGATAATTCCATTGACTTGATGAGAAAGAAGGTATGGGGTTAAAGAAGGTGGCGAAAGTTAAAATATCCTTATTTGGCCTTAGGTGGCGAAAGTTAAAATATCCTTATTTATTTTTTTTTTGTGATACAGTGTTTTTTATGATATGAAAAACACTGTATCTTCAAAGGTAAGAAGTATGCAATGTATTTCCAAGTAATTCACCAATATTTTGTGAAATAGTTTAAAGATATATATTAAAAAAAAACTTGCTAAGGAGGGGGGGTCTAGTTGCCCCCACTTATACGGGAGGGACGATTTCCTGAAAAAATTGGATCAAAGTGCATAAATAATCATTTAAAAACAACGGAAACATCTACAATGCTCTACTATAGCTTTTTAAAAATGCAAAAACTTATTTTATTACTCCACTGCTAAAGCAAGTAATTTTAGTTAAAATTTTTTGAAAAAAATTGACTTAAAATCAAAAATTAAAAAAAAAAAAAAGTTAACTTATGATAATATTTTTTCAAAATTTTTTGTTACAAAGTACTAGATTTTCGATTAGTGTTTGATACTGTTTTTAATCCTTAGGTGAACACTGAAAACTAGATGGCTATAAGTCTTTTAGTTTAAGAGAAAATTGAAAATTATGAAAGCTACTATTTTTTTTAGAAAATTATTTCTGTAGAGTAATTAGTACATTGAAACAGTCAATGTTGTAACGAATAAAAAATAATTTAAAAAAATCATGTAGTCTGGATTATTTTTTTTTAGTGATAGGGGTAACCCCCAGGTACAACATACTAAAAGTCCCCAGCCCAGGCCCGCGCGCTTTAGCCAGGAGAGGGGGGTAAAAATCCCTTTTTGTACTATTTCGTAAATATTTCGAAAACCAAGCGTTTAAGAAAAGTGTACAACACAAAATGAAAGTAAATCAAATTTGCTACAGAAAAGGTTTGTTCATATTTTCGTTAAAAGTGTAGCAAATTTAATTTACTTTCATTTTATGTTGTACACTTTTCTTAAACGCTTGGTTTTCGAAATATTTACGAAATATTCACTTAAAAAAATAATCCAGACTACACGATTTATTTCATTTATTTTATGATTTTGAGTCTTCGTTGACTGGACTATATTTATTGTTTTACAATTTGCCGTTACTAGTCGTGCAATATTTTCTATGTTTTTTTTTTTTTTTCAAAAAAAAATCTAGAAAACACTGCACGCCAAACTAAACTGACACAAATAATTCGGGCCAGATGACGCAGTAAATTTTTCAATATAAGAAGTTTTTACCTCTTTACTAGGGCTGCTTTACTATAGCTTGATACCAATTTGATACTTTTGCAAAAAAAAAAAAATAAAAAACGTAAAAAACATTGAGCGAAAAATTCAAAATTGGCACAACTGCTTCCAGGGTATTTGCTAACAATTTTGTTGATCTTTGACCCTTAAAACTCACCGATTTGATAGGTGAGGAAATTTCTAAGTTTATAAAGAAGTTCCGTTACTTATATGTCTATGCTTAATTGAGTGAAGTTAATAAGCTTTTAAATCAATCTGCCTATAACTTATATTTTTTAATAAATATTGACACTAGGAAGATTTATGATTTCCATGTTGCAATTATCACTTCCCAAAAAAGGCTTAGGTTTCTTAAAATGTAAACACCCACCATTAGAAGATGAGTTTTTTTTTATCATAAAAATATTACAAACCCTCCGCTCCGGTGCGAGTGTAGGCAGGCGTAGCGTTTAATTTAAAATTCCGAGGATTTCATATCAAATTTTAGGAACAAAAAAATATTAATTGATAAAGTTTTGTTAAAATTGAAAATAAAATTTATTTTGAGTCCGTTTAGACATAAAATATTATTTTGCCCCAAATCATCTCACGCATCGGTTGAACTGTTTTTTATAAACGAAATTCTCTTTTTGTTTAAAAAAAAAAATGATGAATCCTTCCTTATACCCAACCGATGTGGGGGCAAAACATCGATTAGTATCCATTATTTCAGTTAAAAGACCCAATTTTTTTTTCTTCCCTCTTTAATTAAAACCAAAAACTGGAAGAAACAAATCTGTTTCGATGGAAAACTTTTTTGAAGGGGTTCCTGTCCAAATCCTTTTTTTTTTGTTTGGTATTTGAATTTAGAGGGTTTCTTCTTGTAGATTTGTTTTTGTTTGTTTATTATTGCTGAGGAGGGGATGGCAAGAGAATGACAGGGGAGGGTAGGAAAAAAGCAAAATTATATCATGATAACAGTTGTTGTGGGAAATGTTGAGTTGAACACTTGAGGAGAAGTTCCAAAGAGACGAAGCAGAACATTGTTATTATGGTGGTTATATTTGTTAGGGCACAAAAAAAAAACTAGTATCAAAAAATCAATTTTTGCTTTCACCAATGAATTGAGAAGGAAATTCAAAAAAGTTTTACGGCAATAGGAATTCAAACTTTTTGGGGTTTTTTGTTATTTTATATCAGAAATTGTTATGGGAAAGACATTCGAAAACACACTTTGTTGTGGTCATTGAATAGTTTTTATTTACATAGTTTTTATTTAGGGTGTTATTTTAGGAATCTCATAGAGAAAAGGACAAACAGATACCAGATTGCTTGTTTTTACCATAATAAAGGGAAGAATAAATGAAAAGGAACACAAAACTTGATTGAGGTTTGATTTAATAAGGGTATCGTGATGTGTGTATTGAATGACCAGACAGACCACTGCTCTCAATCGTTTTTGATTTTTGACAGAGATGAAAAAAGTCAAAGAAGGAAATTTGAGAGAAAATTACTTTTTTCCGGGTGCAAAAAGAGTGTTACAATATAAACGATATGCAATCATTTGATTTGTGTTTGTCATGTTCCAATAGTATTGAACTACCTAGCTTATTATATCACAAAAGGCTGTGTATGGACATATATACTCTAGAATCGATCCAAAATCTGTCTGCTTGACAGATAAAATAAAGGTTTTACACACAATAATGGCAAAATCACGAAATATCCAAATTACATTCCGGACTAAGTAAAGAGTGCGCTTCACTCGAAATTCTGCTTTTCATAATTTTGCCTTGCCTTGAAAAAATGCTGCTTTTCAAAATTCAATTTTTTTTTTCCGATTCGGTTTTACAAAATTTTGTTTTTATTTTTTTTTAATTCTGCTTCTCAAAATGCTGAAATAATTATTAATATTTAGTAAAATAAAATTCTGCACATTCTGCTTTTCCAAAAAAAAAAATACATTAAAAATATTTATGCAAATTTAAAATGCGCTTTTTAAAATTTTTGAAACTTTTTTTTTATTATTTGCAGAATTTTGTAAAACAGAATTTACAAAAGCAGAATTTTGAAAAAAAAAAAATTGAAAAAAAAATTCGTGGGAATCGAACCAATACCAATACAATAGTGAGAGAGAGAGGAAAAAAAAAAACAAAGTTCATCAGTGTGCAGCAAATTGAATTTATATAACAAAAGCCCTTAAGGTTAATTGCTTTTCGCGACTCTTGATCTAATTACTGTCATTTAGAGTTGGTTGTGTATCAGGCTTTGCCCATACCTACTCTTTTATTCCAGAAGCTTGATTTAGTTTATTGGTGTTGTAATTAATGTTATTATTGTGTTCAAGTGTTTATTGTCCCACAGCCGTGGGTATATTGATTTCGGTTTATAATACATAATTAATTACGATCCAATTTATTGTTAGGTTATCTGGAAAACTTATGTTTTTTTGGTAATAACTGAAGAAACTTAAAATGTTTGATTGAGGTGTGATTTACGCCGTAAGTATTTTTAATAAACTTGGTGAAGGAATATTTAGGATCAAAAATAGTTTTGTTTTTTTTTTTATAGAAGGAAAATATTGTCGTAGCTTTTATGTTGTTCCCAAACAATTTACAAGGGGACAAGGCTAGGCATCCAGGATCACTCATAAACGACACAACCACAGTTGCCACTCCCAAAAACAAAATCCTACGAAACTTTTCACAATAACCTACCAAACCGAAGAAAAACCTACCAAAAAAAATATTGAGGGTCTTTTTAATAAACGCAAAACTTAAACTTTGTTTTTGAGAAAAAGCATAGTTATTCGTATCTACATGTGTATTTACTTTTTCTAGTTCATGTTAGCCTTGTTTTATTATCTATGGATCTGATCAGGATCATATAAAAAGATACGGATCATAATGACAGACAGCGTTGCCGCTCGAAAAAAAAAATTAATGGGCCGTATTTTCTGAAAAACGTGCAATTTTCGTGCCATATGAAAAAACAACAAATTATTCTATTTTGTTGAAAAAACTGTAATTACAGTAGACGCTCAAAATAGTGGATCTTGGTAGAGTGAAGTGAACTATCCAATATAGTGAACTCAAAATTTTATACATACTACTCTAAATAGTGAACAAAAAAATAACTATATCGAGATTTTTTTATTTACATTTTTTTTAGTATTCAACAAGAATATTCCAGCTGCAATACGTTTATAATGTTTATAAGAATGTTTGACCTAGTTGAAACTTGACACCGGATAAAATGTTAATTTTGTATCAAATTTTACTTTGCAAAACCTTTATAGCTTCTCTCTCGAAATAGTGAAAAATCTCGATATAGTGAACAGGCCTGGTTTTAATTACTTCAATATATCGAGCGTCTACTGTATTTCCAAAATGTGCATACCTAATTTTGTTTGAAATATGAACTTATTGACAAAATTGAAAAATTATAATGACATTGGTCAAGCCATGAAAAAGCTTTACGCTAATAACTAAAAAACAAGGCAATTTTGTCAACAAAAAAATAAAACTTTAGAATCCTAACGTAACGCGATTTTTTTGGTAAAGAGCTGAAGAGCAGTTTTCATACAACCGCTTTGTTCTTAACATGTACAAATTTTAATAAAAAAAAAGTACTTATTTAAAATAGATTTTGAGAAAATTAAAAAAAAAAAAAAAGAAACTGTTGCACGGTAGTTCCTGTTCTATGGCTTAAATCAAAAATTCAAATTTATAATTTTCCTATAATTTTCCGCTGAATCTTAACAGTTAAGATGAGAGGCACTAGGCACATAACAGCTAGGAACTTGAGGATGGACATATAGGCTAATTTTTGTAATTCAAATCTTAGACAAATTTACCAAAAAACAAATAAAATGCGAAGTAAAGCGAGCACGGGCCTGCTAGTTAACTATAATTTTGTATATCTGAAACCAATCAAATTACTAAATATTATTAAGAATTTAAAATGCTTTCATCACAACATCATCGCATTATAGGTACATAAATATACCTACATATATTGTTGTTGATTTTTTGGGGCGAGACGCACGTATGTTTATATACTTAAATATAGTATTTAAAATTAATATTACATATATTTATTGGTGTAATTTTGTTGGAAGTATTTTTTTAATTTTCATATTATATGTTTGTACTTGCGTCCTGCACACATTGAACTTTTTTATTAAAATTTATTCAATGAAGTATTTAGCTATAAGCGGTTGACAACCCAATCAAATGGTTGCTTTACAAATATGCGATAAAGTGCATAATAAAGTGACAATTAAAATTTAAATGAATTTCATATGATAAATGATGGTATGTACATGTTAGTTGGTTTCAACGTTATAACAAATATATATTTAAATAAAATAAACTATCGAATAACTGACTATATCCAGCTTATGTGAAGTGAAGTATATCCTATCCATTTATTGATTGTCCAGCAAAAATACTTCTTGATTCGTTTGTTTTTTTATTTCTGTTAATTGAAATCAATTTAAGTGATTAACACAAATTGTTCATTCATGATTGCAGTTAAATCACGTTTTTTATTTTTTTTTTTTGCAATATTTAATGAAAATTGGGCATATATATATAGGAATTCTCTTTCACGTTATTTTTTAATTTTATATAGACTAAATAGGGTGTTTCTTCACTTTTTAAATATTGACAAAAGATAAAAATACAAATCTTCTGGTATATTACTAATAAGAAAATTAAAAAAATCTCATCACTGATTTATTCTAGAAAAAGGATGGATGTTCGACAAATTAATAATTCGCAGTAAATCAGAGTACTGTGTGGTATGTATATGAATCTTATACCAACGATAAGGTAATACACATACAAAAAAACAAATCCGTGTGACAGAGCTCAGAAATTTTGTGGATAGATATGATAAAAATACGCTAAACCTAGCTTATTATAGCTTTTACTATAGTGGTTAAATCTATACAGTTCTAGCTTATAAGCTTTATGTTATGTGAATACAAACAATATACAGCTGTGTTAACTTGGCCCCAAAAATTGTCTAATTTTTTTAATTTTTTTTTGTAAAAGATGACCAATTAAATGACCACTTTTGACCACCCATTAAAATTTTTTGACCACCCACAGTTATCGAAAAAATCGATTTTTAAAAATGGGGGGCTAAAAGAACGCTGCCCCCAAAAAATCGATTTTTTCAAATTTGATTAATTGTTATGATAGGTCGCACGGAAGAGATTATTGACCACCCTTTAACTTTTTTTGACCACCCCTGGAAATATTTTTTTTTGATTTTTTGAAAAAAAAAAATTGAGATTAATTTTTTGTTTAAAATTTTCTCTTAATTTTCTTATTTCAAAAATTTTGAAGATACAGATTATAAAAAGAACAAAATTAGCTTAAATGACCACTCTTTAGAATTTTTCGATCTTTTGAAAAAATATTTTTTTCGAATTTTTAAAGATGACCATTGTAAAAAAAACTCATTTTTCTTAGATAATCATCCCTTAAAATCGCTCTAACTTCTTAAAAAATACTATTTTTAAAATTCTGGTAAATGACCATTGTGTAGAACATACATATCTAAAATGACCACCCTTTAGAATTTTTCGATCTTTTGAAAAAATATTTTTTTCGAATTTTTAAAGATGACCAATTTAAAAAACTCAGTTTTCTTAGATAACCATCCCTTAAAATCGCTCTAACTTCTTAAAAAATACTTTTTTTCAATTCGGGCAGTTAACCATTGTGTAGAACATACATATCTAAAATGATCACCCTTTAGAATTGTTCGATATTTTGAAAAAATATTTTTTTCGAAGATAACCCTTTAAATCGCTCAGACTTAGGTATCAAACTATTTTTTTTTTTGCAAGTTCTTTAACTTGAAGATTATAAAAATTTTTCAAGGGTCATCTGCCCGAATTGAAAAAAAAAGAGTATTTTTCAAGAAGTTAGAGCGATTTTAAGGGATGGTTATCTAAGAAAACTGAGTTTTTTAAAATGGTCATCTTTAAGAATTCGAAAAAAATATTTTTTCAAAAGATTGAAAAATTCTAAAGAGTGGTCATTTTAGCTAATTTTGTTCTTTTTATAATCTGTATCTTCAAATTTTTGAAAGAAGAAAATTAAGAGAAAATTTTAAACAAAAAAATAATCTAAATTTTTTTTTAAAAAAATCAAAAAAAAATATTTCCAGGGGCGGTCAAAAAAAGTTAAAGGGTGGTCAATAATCTCTTCCGTGCGACCTATCATAACAATCAATCAAATTTGAAAAAATCGATTTTTTGGGGGCAGCGTTCTTTTAGCCCCCCATTTTTAAAAATCGATTTTTTCGATAACTGTGGGTGGTCAAAAAATTTTAATGGGTGGTCAAAAGTGGTCATTTAATTGGTCATCTTTAACAAAAAAATTAAAAAAATTAGACAATTTTTGGGGCCAAGTTAACACAGCTACAATATATGCAGGGGAGACCGGGGACAAAAGTAACATTTTTTACTTTAGGGGTTCCCGCTGTTTCATTTGTTGGAATATTAGAAAACGAAATATGTTATCTAAAAGTGGGTTATTTATCCAGAAATTGATCAAGTTAAGTTTCAATAAAATGACAACACATAGCTGTGTCAGTTTTTCCCAGACTCTTCCCTTGTTACTGGGGACAAAAGTTACACAAAATATTAAAAACAAACTTGTGTAAATTACAAAATTAATCATATTTATATATATTTATCTCCATTAAAAATTTATATTAACCAAGGGAGATAGTTAAAATTATTATATTTCTTAAAGACCTTAAAAAACAACAACACTTATTTAACATAAATCAAAAATTTAGAAAATAGAATCATACTAAAGTAATATGAGAGTTCCTACAAAGAGAAAGCTGGTATAAAGTTTCATGAGCGCAGCACTTAAATTCATCGCTACGATTTGCTCACATTGAAAAAGGTAAAGAGAAGAGTTCTACTTCTTACAGTAATCCTAGAAATTTGGAAAGTATAGACATTAGTTGTAGTCGCACACGCTTCGTAAGGAGCTCTTACTGGTTCAAAAAGCAGGGTATTATGTGGTATTACAATGAGCCAACGCATGCTCTAAGTGTGTTGAGCATTCATACTGACAGTCCTAACGTAATCCATGTAAAATTAAATTTTGACGTTTCGACGTACTTCACCACATTAGAATCAAAAATGAACGTGCTTTTAATCCAATTTAATCCAATTCGCACACGGCCTATGAAAAACATATAGCTTTCAGATAAACATTTACTTCTTGTGGAGAAATTAACATGTTACGTTAGTCGCCATGTTTTTTATTACTTTTGTCCACATGCCTCAATTAAAAAAAAAAAAAAACTTAATAATTCACTCAGAATCTTAGATTTTTTTTTTAAATGACGATCAGAAATATAGAAACAATATCTTACCGCCATATTATTCACTCGATACATCCAGATTTAAACTTAAATCCAGATGAATTTACATTGAATTTGTATGATTTACATCCAGATTTAAGTTTTAATCTGGATATATTGAGTGAATAATATGGCCGTTAAAGAATGCTTGCGTAGAAAACTTCCTTTAAAATATTGATATTTAACCCTTTTTTTATTCGAATAACTGTCTTACAAAAAAAAAAAATGGGAAATAATACTTTTTTCTAGCTTTTGACTGTAACATGTGCCCATCTCACGACCGAGTGGCGATAACTGTTCAGTAAGGAGAAGATTTAAATTGTTTATAAAACTATACATACAAGGAAATGCTTCAATATCTTCATTCATTTAGGCTGTAAATGAGCTTGTTACTTTCATGACGTGTTACTTTTGTCCCCGGTCTCCCCTGCATATATTAAATAATATAAATTCAAAAAAGGACTCATACTGCCTCGCCTCTTGTTATTAGTCCGGTAAAATTCAAGACATTTTAATAGAAGGGAGTTGGGTTATAAGCATTGCAGAATATTGATTCAAAATAGTTTTTAATGGCCTTTAATCCATAAAAATTGGCGTTTCGGGCGATCTTACTTGGACTCATCAGTTGATTAGTGAGGGCCTCGGCAGTATTAAATTTATATTAAGTTCAGTTCATCTTACATAGATTAAAGCTGGAAGTTTTTTTATGGACTAAAGGCCGTTAAAAGCTATTTTGAATCAATAATATAACAAGTCCAATTAAATAGTGCTAAGTCTTCGTAGGTGCCAAGACTTAAGGCCAAGCGAATTAAGGCCCAATTTGGGTGTTTGGCCTTATGTCACTTTTCAATAGCGACATAAGGCCAAATTTTAAGAGTTGGCCTTATGTCACTTTTGAAAAGTGACGTAAGGCCAATTGGGCCTTATTTCACTTTGAACTGTTTTCTTTAAAACCGAAACTATATTGAATAAATTCGGCATGTCGCCACGTACATGTATATTATTACTGTAAAAAGCCGAAATAATGAAATTCTAGAATTTACCGGTAAACTCTAGAGCACTCAGCCTTATGGCGTATATATAGGAATTGGGGTAGGTGCGAGGTTGGGTGTATGCAAAGTTTCTTTTGCAGAATTTACCGGTAAATCCTACCTCACAGTTTATACATAGAATACATTTAAAGTTTCTTTAAATTCAGATTCTTATAAAATACAAAAAAACTTTGCATACACCCAACCTCGCACCTACCCCAATTCCTATAGTGGGCCAAGCAGGGGGGGTTGCAGGGGGCAGCATGCCCCCCCATACATACCTCACCTTTTATACGCCGTAAGGCTGAGTGCTCTAGAGTTTACCGGTAAATTCTAGAATTTCATTATTTCGGCTTTTTACAGTAATATAAACATATACGTGGCGACATGTCGAAGTTATTCAATATAGTTTCCTTTTGAAAGATGTCCGAAACCTCTTTTACTATAAGGGGAGCTTTTGGGAATGTTATGTACATAATTATATATTTGGCCTTATGTCTCAAAGAAAATTGGCCTTATGTCACCTTAAAAAAGCGACATAAGGCCAAATATGAAAAATTGGTCTTATGTCGCTTAAGTAAAGTGACATAAGGCCAAACACCCAAATTTGGCCTTATGTCACTTGGCCTTAAGTCACGGCACCGTCTTCGTATTTTAGAATATTGTTTTTCAGAATTCTTAAATTTTTCATCTTTTGAATTAAGAATACTTTTTTGTTGTTTTACCTATGTCGTGTTTCCCATTGGATGTAAATGTAACCTTATAAAACATTTTTTCTTTATTTAAAGGCCTATGGGCCTGTTTCACAGGGCATAGCTAGTTAAAGGAATAAGTGTCATTTAAGTTTTCCATATTGATGCATTCACTTTAAAATCAGTTTCATAGTCTGAGTATAAGTGGCAACTAAGTCATAGAAATGGGATACTTAAGTGACACTCATTCATATATCCCAACTTTACCTTCCCTCGACTGTGAAACTGAGACTGGGCCTTAATCTTGAAGGTCCAACTATTACAATGAACGATATAGAATATTTAGAGAATAGCTTAACATTTGACAGGGGCGAAGCCACAATTATTAAAAATAGCTATCGGAAAATTCTCCACCTATGGTAACCAAAGTCTCGACGATGGTGGTTGTCGGCTTATTCAAGGGAGATATCAAGTCGTTTTTGTTTGTTTTTAATATTTAAAAAATAAACACATCCTGAGATAATTAGTTCGAGGCTTGCCTACTGTATACATTATTTATGAAAATTGCAATACTGAATCCACAGTAATTCGTAGTAGGTACAGTATACAATGGTATTTTTTTCTTTCAACAATAAATAAGTAAAGAGAAAAGAGAGCAATAAACCGTGAATAACTGCGGGTCCAGTATAGGTATTACGCATTCTATAATTATGAATTTCATAATTTGAAGCTAAAAAATGCTTTTAATATGAATTTTGTTTTTTTCCAGGAATTTATATGAATCACCCTTTACATATAATGAAATAATATTTAAATAGAATTCAGTAGAATCATGCATTTGATTACAATTCAGCTCAGGGTTGATGGAACTATATTTTATTTTAATTTCAATTCATTGCTTTTGATATCGTGAAATGAAGTATGATTAATACAGATAGTTGTACCCAACCCACAAAACATAAAAGCTTAAATGAAATTATGTTTTTTATAATAATCGTAAGCAGAATATTAAAATCGATCTCCCCACTTACTTTTAACTGGCTCTATCTTTTCTAAAACGGAAGGTATTATATTTAAAAACCTTCTAGCATAAAAAGGAGAACGTTATAGAGGCCCTTTACAAGTATCTTTGAACCTTCTATAAAAAGCCGATTCAATGTCTTTGAAGTGATTTTTATTGTATTTAATTCCATTTTTAATCTGAAACCATGAGTGTCACATTCGATTATTTTTTAATTATTGTATTGGAAATCATTTTAATTTAAAACACAATGATTTGTATATACCTTTTTAAGAATCGAACTCAGAGTTCCAGGATAATAGTCCAACACTCTACGCACTCAAACATCTTAGATATAATTGGGAAGATATAAAAACTTGATCAGTCTTTTTAGAAACTTCAAAATGATTTTTGTATGAACCCAAGCTTCGATAAAAAATATTTTTCATTGATACGAGGAAACGTACTGACGATTTATGTAAATTAATTCAGTTTAAGATTAATTTAAGACTTCAATTTTAATGTCGGAAAATATCATATTTGATCACTTTTGCTAGATTTGTCCCGAGTTGGTGTTAGATAAATTCTTCGATAGAAAATCAACACACACAATTACAAAAAAACGTCAATCTGGTTATAAGATGCCATTTACCATACGGTTAATCTGTGCGAGTTTCCCCCATCTCAAATGGTAGAACAGAAAACCACATAAAATCTGACATGTCTCAGCGAAGTATTCGATAAAGCTTCCAGAAATTCTGTTACAATTTGATAAATACTGAATGACAGTAACTTATATATAAATTAGACTTATTTTATTACATTTCTATTTAGATTTAACAATTAAGCTTATAATATATGACATGGCATGGTTGCCGTCTGCCAGATTGAACGTTTCGTTTAATTTTAAATCGAAAAGTGAAAACAAGAATTGTTTATTATGCGTTTGTTACAAAAATATATCTTTTTACTGAATAAAATATTTACAAAAAACTATTTCTATAAATCAGAGCATTCCTACAATAATAAGCGAGCTTTTTCCAATCGTACAACCCATTTAGAACAACGTAGACATCATTAACAGTAAATGTGTTTTTCGGTATTCACGAAGAGTAGGACATTTACCTATGAAGTGAGTGATGTCTTCTTTTTCATTGAGATTACATAGACTGCAGACAGATGGTAGGTCTGATCTCTGGGGCATGAAATTCAGGTTCAGCGTTTCCGTTCTCGCTCGAAAGATTTGACTGATTTCATCGATTTAAAACTGGTCTTGAAAGTAGTTTGCAGCGCCTAAGGTATAAGATAGTTTTGAGTATGTATCTCGTGTTTCTGACAAGGCAGCTCTGGTTCGGTTATTAATATATATATTTTCATCGATAGTTGCAATCAAACTACCTATATAAGCTCACCTTCCACTCCTCTTTCTACTCTGTACAAGATTCAACGAAAAATAGTAAACATCAGCCAAACGATACAGCTCTGCAAACACTCCAGATCTTGCGCGGAATAATTTCAAAATAATCTTTTTTTGTAGATTCGAGTCTTTTTCCATCATTTTTCTTAAAATGTAGTCACAACACAACACGCTTTTAATTTTTTTGTAAATATATTTTCAATACCCGTTTCTACATAAACAGCGTATGTTGGAACATTGATTGGCAGCTTAAATAACCTTTTGAAAAAATAAAGTTGGTGCTTTTCAAACTCAGCGAACTTCTTGAATCCGGAGATTTCTTTTCCATAACATAAGCAGGAGTTAACCACTGCATTAAAGACTTTATATTTGACTGCGGCACTGATTTTTGAAACTCCAAAAATTTTGGTCCACATTGAGTTGATCGCTATTTTTGCCTTTGTGCTTTTCTCCTTTATGTGACTGTTAAAATTTAAATTTGATGACAGATTCACACCCAGGTATTTAAACTCATAACCGTATCTATTAAAAGATTGTTGATCGTCCATCGTTCTGTAGCAAGAAGCGCTCGGGATCTTCCAAAAATTATTACCTTAGTTTAAGATGTGTTAATGCAAAGGTCCCTATAACTTATACATATAATGAACCCTATACAATCCCAACACAAATATAGCCTCATTTACTTTCTATAACTTCATTTTCGAAAACAGGTACTAGCCTCGATTAAGTTTCTTTAACTAGCTTTCAAACAATTTTAAAGAAGCCGTTATCGAAATCATGACTTCTATAAATAAAAAATCGAGGAATGCCATTTAGAGGCCTATATATAGTATCAAGTATTGCAGCATATCAATATTTCTAAGCTAATAGAAACTGAAATGTTAGCTGTCTATATATCCGTTAAATACTGTAAATATTGAAGTTTTTACTTGCTCTATCAGGCAAGAGTATAGGTTTCGTGTAAAAAAAATGTTCTAGGTTGTAATCAAAATTGACCCTTCGATATTAAAGATGTCCGAAAAAGTAGGTTTTTCTGTTAGTCTGTACGTTCGTGCGTCCTCTGCAATTTGAGCTAGGTAGATCCTAGGCTGGTTAACCGAAAAGCTTCAAATTTGGTATACAAATTTGGTATTCCCTAGAGGGAAAATGCGAATTTCTGATTTAGCTCATCTACAAATATTTCAGTTTTTTTCAATTGTTCTCAAAAATGGTTCGAAAGATTTTGATTTAAACTTCGCACCTTTAATGACCATATTTTAAGACTTGTAAGAAAACTGAATTTCAGGTCTTTGCCCAAAAATTTGCAAAGCGATAGCAGAAATATGGATTTGATTTTTTTTTTTGAAAAAAAAAAAAAATGCTCATTTTCGAGTTATTCTCTTACATCTTATGATTGGGTTGGGACGATCGATTTTTTTATAATTTTAGAATCTGTTTTGAAAATAATCTTTAAAAAAAAAATCAAACTAAGGACGCAGAGCAAGATAGTTCCATCAAGTCGTGAATATGTTCTATTGTTGTGTGTCCAGGTTTATGTTAAAGTATTAAATGATATTTTTTTCTCTCACAAAATTTGTCGAAAAAATGCCCTATATCACGCTGGTAAATCAACTAAAACAATCCGGAAAATCCTGAAAAAAAAAGTCAAATTAATATAATGTAACGTAATTTAAAATAACAATCAATTTTTTAATGTTCACTTTTGCTTCAAAGTACTGCAACTTTGTATTAAAAAATATGCTAGATATGCAAATGTCCATATGTGATGGACTTCCATAATGTAGGTGTTACTTTTTTCCCCATAAAAATACATATTAGCACATTGAAATTCCTTTATTTACCTCGCTCATAAATCACCACTTATTTTAATATGCTTATTCGGAAAAGTAAAACAAGAACAAAAGAAATATTTTATGCGAAACATTAAGCACACCGGAATAATTTTTCATTAACAACAATAAGCAATAAATTTGTACATTGTTTTGCACTCAAATTTATCATATTCCTGAAGTGGTTTTTTTGTAACAAAAAAATTTTAAAATTAAACGAGTATCTATAGGTATAGCTATGCATTTTATAAGTAGCTATACATATATACTATATTTTTCTTTTGCATTCAGATGTTTTTATGCTATCGTTGTTTATTTTTGTTAAGAATGCTCCGGCGCCATTAAAATATTAAAAACACTTTATCCTGAAATCATAGCTCATTGGCAATTAATTAAAAAAACAATGAAGACCAACTGCATTTACTACATACCGTTATTGGCTAAAGCCATTCGCGTGTAATTAAACATTTCAATTAATTTCGTAAAAAAGTGTCTTTAATTTATTTTTTACGATACCATCGAAATGCGATGGACATTCATAATATCAGGATGTAATATGCCACATCCTGTATTTTCGACACCACACTCCTATTTATATGCATGATAATTATTTTTATTTGTACATATAGTTTACCCGTAATGTTAAGCTGTGTGATGGCGGGGCAGTGTTAAAGGCAACATTATTGAACTTTGTGAAAACTCCCGCCTTGACATATGTGTCGAATGAATGTCCTTAAATGTATACCTATCCTATCTGATCCTTTTATATTCCACGTCACACCGCATGCACAAGTTCTAGTTTATAAATTTGGCTCTTTGTGTATTTTGAATCGTTTTTGTCTGTATACCTATTACTGACACAAAGCCGCAAGCTATTTAATTTGCACACGCTCAATGAACGAAAATCAACTCAATGGCTAGGCCATTGTCTATCGTCCTTATGGGGCGGTCGGCATACGAAAAGCACTAAAATGAAACAGAATTTCTAGATGAGTAGGTACCTTCCTAACCTAAAAATAGTATCAACACCGTTTGCAACCCCTCTTCGTCAGAACCATCCATAATGGTTCAATTATTTTTCCACCCTATTAAGCTGGACAATTTTCTGCTTCTCATAATTTTTGTAATGGAAGTAGGTAGGCTTAGATTGACTGACTGGCCTATCAATATGCTGGAATAGAAAATATCGCTGCTCGCACTGCAGTATTAAAATATGGACAAAACACCTTGGAATATTTCTCAGCTCAATGCGACACTCCTTTGGCCAAATCATGGGCAAAATTAATTGAAACTTGGATGTATGTAAATCACGTGCAATTCGTTAGGGTGGTTGCAGTCTTATATTGTTGACAAAATTTTTAAACTTGAAAAAATCCCAAAGAAAAAATTACAACAACGTTACTTACTATGAATGTAAGTTTATGTACATTAGCCAATTTGTTAAAGAGCTATTTGGGGTTCATTTAGCGGTTCCTTGCATTTTGTTTTAAGTGCCGAGTAAAATAAGATAAAAAAAAAAACATTTAATAGATTGCCATAAAAAATAAGCACAGTGTAAGTATACCAATAGTTTTTTTTTTAATTTGATTAAACTTGAAAAAATCTAAAACAATGAGCAAACTTTTAAACAGCATACTCGTGTTTAGTTTTTATTATTATATCTATCCTTGGTTTCGCTATAGGTTTGACTTGGCTATATGGTAATTTACATCACAACCTAATCCTGTTGTATTAAATTAAAAAAAAAACTTCCTTTTTCTTGCAGGAAAGAGGCAAGCCTGTATGTGAGAGTTTTTAGGGTCATTCATTTTAAAAGTGAGTATAGCTGACCTATATTTTAAAAAACCTTTGTGCATGGATGGATAATTTCATTAAAAAAAATGGAGTGAACAAGGTTCATATTTTGATATGCAAATGATTTCATTAATTTTTTTTTCTTTTTCACCATATTGGCATTGAAATTCCAACGCAATAAAGATATCGAAACCTTAAGCATAGACTCAATAACAGTTAACGAAGGAAGGATTTTATGTGTTTAAGAACAAAACATTATTTAAGTATATTTTTTTTTAAGCTAAGAAATTTTTCTTTTCTAAAAAAATTAAACCTTAATAAGCTTTTTAGATAGAAATGCAACAGAAAGAAATCTTTCATTGGTATAACTTTGCGATAAGAATCCTATATTAAAAAGTAAAATCATTTTAAGTTTCGGGACCTTTAGTTGTAAACATAATTAACATTTTAACATTTCAACATTTTAACATTTTAACATTTTAACATTTTAACAATTTAACATTTTAACATTTTAACATTTTAACATTTTAACATTTTAACATTTTAACATTTTAACATTTTAACATTTTAACATTTTAACATTTTAACATTTTAACATTTTAACATTTTAACATTTTAACATTTTAACATTTTAACATTTTAACATTTTAACATTTTAACATTTTAACATTTTAACATTTTAACATTTTAACATTTTAACACTTTAACATTTTAACATTTTAACATTTTAACATTTTAACATTTTAACATTTTAACATTTTAACATTTTAACATTTTAACATTTTAACATTTTAACATTTTAACATTTTAACATTTTAACATTTTAACATTTTAACATTTTAACATTTTAACATTTTAACATTTTAACATTTTAACATTTTAACATTTTAACATTTTAACATTTTAACATTTTAACATTTTAACATTTTAACATTTTAACATTTTAACATTTTAACATTTTAACATTTTAACATTTTAACATTTTAACATTTTAACATTTTAACATTTTAACATTTTAACATTTTAACATTTTAACATTTTAACATTTTAAAATTTTAACATTTTAATATTTTAACATTTTAACATACCTTCTTTTTTAATGTGGTGCAATTTTAATGAGAGTGATAAAAAATTTCATAAAATATGAAGTACTTTAACGATTTTTATAAACATAATATAATTTATGTATAATAATTTTTAAATCAATTTATTAAAAACAGGTGAACCTGCAAATAAGACATTACAAGCGATATATTTTTTATGCTAAATTCTATGATACGGTGATCAGAAAAGGACGGTTCTCTAACAACCTTCCAATTTTCTACAGAAATCGAGTTCGAGTTTGTTAACAAGGTGACGTCAAGTACCTGTTGACAGTTCTTCGTGATAAAGGTGGGTTCATTTCCCCTATTTGCTAATAGGATATTGTTTTCAATAATGAATTCAAAAAGCAACTCACCTCTTGCGTTAATATCTGTACTTCCCCATTGCAGATGGTGAGAATTGGCATCACATCCCATCACTAGGTCCCACTTTTGTGTCGCTGCATGCTGCACTAGTAGTTTAGTGATGTTGGCTGGGGGACCTTCTTCTCCGTCAAAGGGCATATAGCAGGATGCTATTGCCAACGGTGGTAGTCTATCGCGTTCAAGCAAAATTGTAGCTTGGTCTGTGTTACTATATTTAGATAGAAAGAAAACGTTAATGTTTTTCCTAGCTAGAATACATGATCTATGATTACTGTTATCGCCTGACTGGTTGGCTTTGTACAGCAGTAGTTCCTTGCAATTTAGGCCCTTAATCTTGCCGCCTGCTATCCAGGGTTCTTGAATAAGGGCAATGTCAATTTGTCTATTCTCCATGAGATAGACTAGGTTGGCGCTGGCAGCTTTACTGTGATGAAGGTTTATTTGAATTAGCTTCATATTTTATAAAACCGCCCCTCCCTCCCTTTTATTTACCTGTTTTATCGGATTGGCTATTAACCTAAGTTTGCAACGGTTTATTCCGACGCGCACCTTGAAGCCAATTTTCCTTAGAAGTGGGATCGATTTGTGTGTCAGTCTGACCACCACCTCTGTGCCTTCTTTCGACTGCTCTCCTATATCAACCACCTCCCAGCTTTGGCTCAGCTGTTCGGTGTTGAGGGATTGCAGGTATCTCTCAATTCGATCTCTGGGAATTGCAGGACCACGTAGCAGAAGTTTTGCCATAGGTCTATTTAGCTCGTTGATCTCGCGTTTATTTATTAAACGGAGATCAGCATTTTCCCAGGGGGCTTTGGTATTCTTAACGAAGTCTTGAAGCCAAGTGAGAGTGTTACCGTCTTCACATGTCATCAATTTAAATCCATTGATGGTTTTGAGGTTACCGAAGAGAGGCGGTGGCCTATTCTTGACGATAGCATCATTTACCGCATCAAGGATCCTGACTTCTATTAGTTGCCATTGATCCTCCGTTAATTGTCTTCGAGGGTTGCCAAAATCCGCGATGGCAAATTGTTGGTTCCCCTCTTCAGACTCTTGGGAGGATTTGGCTTTCTTCTTAGCATTCTTCGGTGACGGTGTCATCGGAGAACTGCTAGTTTGCCTTGCCCTTTTGGATTTTTCCGCAGTGGAAACTGAGGCAGAATGGGGCAAATGGCCAACCTTCTCCTTCTCAGCACCCCTTTGATTACTCCTAGGGTTCGGCGTTGTCTTGTCGTCTAGTTCCGTTTTTGTCGCTGTCTGTAGACGCTGGTTCGATTTACTCAGGGCTAGCCTTTCTTTAGCCGTTAGGGACTCAGGGTCCCTGCTAGCAAATCGCCGAATAAACCTTTCAGCGTTACGTAATTGTCGGCGCCGAATTTGTTGTTCGTTCAGTGAACCTTTTGCCTTGCGTTGCACGGCTAAGGTTTTCACTGTGACGGCGCTGTCCCTGGTCGAGTCACCAATACATCTGCTTGATTCGGAGAAGCCAGACGTGCGTGGATTGCATGTAGGGCTGTGGCCCATCTTGCCACCCCCGCACGTATCGCTTCCCTTCATCACAGAGGTCGCCTCCTCATTCCCCGGGCACTTAGAAGCAGATGGCTTCATGTGTGGTCCAGTTCGTTCGGAGGACGGCTCACTGGTGCAGACTTGCATTGTTTTTGTAGTGCATTCACCGGCTGTTGACGAAGTCGATGCGCCCAGGTTGTAGGTGGGGCTTTGGCCCCAGATGTTCCCTGAATGCATCATCTCCGTAACAACTACCTCCCGCTTCCTTACCCCGTCCATCAGACCCGTATAGGAAGGTGGCCCCATGCAATGCCTGGTGGACGAGCATGATGAAGCAGATGTTGGTTCATGCTTCTTGTGAGTGTGTAGGTCCGTCGTTGTCATTTGCGTTGTTGCTGCAGTAGCCGGTACAACCACCCCTCCCATAAGCTGGATTAAACCAGGGGATGGAGAGGGTGGTCCCATCGTCTTACTCGCTCCCGTGATTTCCACAGATGCAGCCCCCGCCAATGTATGGGCAGTAGGCCCATTCTTTGTTGTTGACTCCATCTGTAGAAAAGCTCGTGCGTTTTGCAGTCTTGTTCGTTCTGGTATAGTTAGCAGTAGCGTGGCGTGGATGATTTCAAATGGTAAGTCGAAGAAAAATTAGTCACCCGAAAACGTATAGGTAACTAAATTATGAATGTCTACATCGCTTTCCACGCCATGATATAAGTTTTGATTTACAAATTTTGTATAGAAAAAGTCATAAAAGTTTAATTTTACAATAAAATAAAAAGGTGTATGAACTGTATTTTTTAAAGAAAAACCTTCATGACTTCCACAGCAAACTTCACACAGCAACACAGCGAGACACATACGAAGTTATTGAAATAAGACGAAAAAAAGCGGGTTATTTTTTCGAATTAAAATTAATTTTTTGTACAGAAAACTACCCCTACCCTGCTCAATGAACTTCATACAACATTGAGACCTACTAAATTCTCTCTTCTACAACTTCATACCCCACAAGAAACACAAATAGAACTTTTAAAATTTTTCGCTGGATAGAACAAGCTTGTTCTGTTTGCTCTTGCTAATTTATTTGTATTAAAACTCCCGAAATAAGACGCAGAAAACCGAGTTATTTTTTTGCTTTCTTATGGAAAAAAAAATAATACGGTTTTCTTCGACATATTTAGGGAATTTTCTAATAATTTAGATTAATGTTGCTCGTTTTTTAATAAACATGATTGAGATTTTCAAAAGGTAACTCGATAGGAATCGTGTTATATGGACGCCACGCCACTGATAGTTAGTCCGTTCCAGTCCTTTGTGCCCAGTCGTTTTATCGTCTTCTTGCAGTTGGAGATTTTGCTCCTTCTGGAAGAAGTTGACAAACGAGAAAGATTGGAGCTTGCTACGGAGCAGCAGTCACTGACATCATCGATATCAATGTCTACTGATCCGGCGCTGGCCCCTCCCCCTACCCCGAGTTTAGCAAAGGGGTCGAGAAGAAGGCGGTTTTCCTCTTCTTCTGTCATCATCGTCGTGTCTTGTTCTAGAGTTTGTCTGTCAACGTAGGAAAGTTGTTACATAACTGTAATCTCGGATTCTTTTCAACAAACAATTCCGTTTTTTTTTTTTTTTTTTTTAAATCGATTTTTTCTTTTAATAGGAGGAATTTGTCCAGAAAAACCGATTTTTTTCTTCTAAATAAATCGATTTTTTTGTTGAAAGGAATTTGAACATTAGTTTAATTGTCAAAACGAATGCTGAGGTTGATTTTTTTCAAAAACAAACCTAACACAATCAAGGTTTTTGGAGTGTACAACGACTTGACGACAATCCTTTGGCAATAAAATACATATATAGATAAAAATAATTCACAAACAAAACAAAACTTGAATGGATTCATTTTAATATAAAGAAAACATCAACAATTTATTTCACAAAAATAGAATTGACAACACAAAAATAAAGACTTCAGAAAATCTCAATGAATATTTCGTTTGTCCTGTCCAATCGTAACTCACCTCAAGTTGAAGAGAGAATTGGGTTTCCTTTATTCTGGGCGGTTCAAGGCTCAGTTTTACTTTTATTCAAATAAAAAGAAAATAAAGATTTATAAAGATTTGCATCCATCCATAAAGAAAACAAAGAAAAATAATTCACTTTGTGACGTAGGTATAGACCCTTCAAGAGCAGATCTGGATGGAGGGTTCATGGTTAATCCTTAAGGACTCACAACTCACATCACTACAATTATAATAGTCATTATTGATGTGAGTAGGTTAGAACGGTTGGTTGGATAATTCCATGGCTATTTTATTAAAATTTAGTTTATATTTTAATGATACAAAATATATATTATAATAATAGTGGATTAGGTCCACCTTATAATTGGTGATGAAAAAAAAGTTTGTGAAAATGTTTTTTTTGAAATTTAGAGCACATATTAAAAAAAAATTAGTATTTCAGCAGCCGAAGAGCTCAAAATACCCAAATAAAGCACAAACTGATTCAGACTATAATAATTATTATTATTATAGACATGGCAAAAAATTAAAAATTAATTCTATTCACACCTCATTTTCGAACCTTAAAATGATCTTCCCTCGTTAAGTGCAAAGTTAAAAACATGAATTTAATGTATGGGTTACTCTTTTTCAAATGTATGTACTGAAAAGTACCAATCCGCAGAATTAAAGCAATATATCTATTACATTATAACAAAAATAAGTTGAATAATTAAATACATGGAACTTCTTAATTCAAAACTCAAATCAATGTTATTACTTTCTTCATAATATACCTTACATATATATGATACTGAACTTTGTAGACAGTTTTAATAACATTCTTTGGACAAACACCAGAGTCATAAAAATGGTGTGATATGGATGGTACAAAGTTTATTTGTTGCGATGAAAAGGTAAGAAATTCCGTACAATTTTTTTTATTCAGAATTGTAGATTGAAATCAGACAAGAAAAAAATTGTTCCAGGGCGAAATCTATTTTCTCACTTGGAGGGGCAATTAACTAAAAAATATACCTTCATAAAGTGTAAGCAAGTCAAGCTTTTGAAAAATAAAGAAAACGGAAATACTTACAACTATACGCAATATTTTTTTTTAAATCCAAAATACTATTCATTAATATTTTTTTTTAATTCATGTTGTTTAAATGAACAGTTTTTGAAAAAAAATTGTTTTTTCAAACTCAAAATTTTGAAAAAAAAAGTTAAAAAAATAATTTGATTTATTTTTCAAATTTTTACTTTATTTAAGATTTAATTCTTTTTTTAATTTTAAGTCGAAGGCAAAAAAAAAATATGGATTTATGGCTCTTTTTTATTTTAAGTTTTTTTCATGATCATATAAATATTTAGCACCTAATTTCTTGGATATTCGGAAAAATTGAAAAAAACCATAAAAAAACAATCTATTGCTAAGCACTTAGGTACTGAAACTTAGCTGACCATTAATGGGGATTAATTAATTATTTACCAGTCAAATGGGACACATTTTTTATTTCGATTATCCCACAAAACTACGACCTTTAAAAAAAACTTTAATTCTTTTTTTTTTTTAATCTATGATGGCTGTCCAATTAATTACTGATACAGTGGCCTTTCAAATGGTATACTTTTTTGCGAATATTCGACAGTTTTTGAGAAAATTAAAAATTTAGATGGAATATTTTTTCTTCGAAAAATTCCCCTTCCCACGTAAACGATTTATATAGACCCCTCTCAAATGTATTTTTTAGGCCCAATCCAATTACAGCAGCTTATATGGGAGATCGCCCACTAGGTAACTTTAAGTTGCGCAACTTTTTGTTGCGCATAAGTAAAAGTTGCTCGGAGTTGCTTGCCATCGCTCACTAAGCAATTTCCGAGCAACTTTTGGGTTCAGTATTTTTAATTTAAATGTTAAATTGACCTTGTATTTTGTATCAGTGACGATACAAAAGTCGTTCAGTGTGAAAATAAGACTTGTTTTTCGGGTTAAAAGCCCTGATTTGGCAAAAATTTTGGAAAATTCACAAAAGTTGCTGGAAGTGGCTCGGAAATTGCGTAGTGGGCGAGGGTAAGCAACAAAAAGTTGCCGGGAAAAAAGTTCCGCGAGCAAATCCGAGCAACAAAGAGTTGCCTAGTGGGCGATCTTCCATATAAGCTACTTAGTCTAAGAGCTGGCGACGGATTTTCTGCGTGAAAGGAAACCAAACGATATTAATGTTACAAGTAGTCCTAGGGAAGGTGATAACGAATACGAAAGTCTGTCTGCACGTAGTGGCCGCGTTCTCGCGAAAAAGTGCATCAAAAGTACAACTTTTCTGAAAATAGAAATAGTGAGGGAAACCACTTAAAATGCATCGCATCCCGACGCCACGGACTCGCTGATTACAAAAATGGTTTCGACAGACGTGTAGGTGGCCGCAAAACCCTCGACAGACGCCGCCGAAAATGCGTTTTTTTTTGGCGTTTTTTACTTTTTGGGAAACCACTTAAAATTGGTGTCATTCGAAAGCTCTCGACTCCCTGAGTGCGAATATGCAAATGACAGACGTCTAGGTGGCCGCAAAACCCGCGACAGACGTCGCTGAAAATGCGTTTTTTTGGCGCTTTTTTACTTTTTGGGAAACCACTTAAAATTGGTGTCATTGGAAAGCTCTCGACTTCCCGAGTGCGAATATGCCCATGACAGACGTGTAGGTGGCCGCAAACTCGCGACAGACACGATTAAAATCGCGGCTTTTTTTACGAAATTCTAGATAACTCATGTTACACACCTAAATACATCGCAATCTGAGGCTCTTGACTACCAAGAGTATAAATATGTGAAAAAAACCAACTTTCAGCTTTATCCAACAGCTGGAAAGCGCGATAAAAATCGCGGATTTTTTCAGTGTACGACTATTTAATGGGCTTTTGCGGGAAACCACTTAAAATTTATCTTAATTGAAAGGTCCTGACCTCAACAAAATTAAAATTTAAACGACAGACGCGTAAGTGGTGATAAACGGATGGTAGCCGCTAAATAAGTCGCGGCCGTTATTTATTGTTTTTAAATTGGTTTTTAGTGGTTATCTCTTCAAATGTTACTCAAGTTAAAGGTTTTAGCTCCCTTAAGAAGAAAATGTAGGTGACAGACGTTTTGAGTTATATGGACATGTTGAAAACCGCCATAAAATTCGCGAATGTAATTACTATTTTATTGGTTGGATTTAGGTGGTAACCTCCCCAAAAGGATGTCTAATCAAAGATTTTAACTCCCTGACCAAGAAAATTTAACTGACAGACGTTTTGAGTTACACCAAGCTGCCGAAAACCGCGATAAAAGTCGCGCATGTTATTATTATTTTATCAATTGGATTTTTAGTGGTAACCTATTCATATGTATGCCAATTCAAAGGTTTTACCTCCCTCGCTTGAAAAATTTTACTCACAGACGTTTTGAGTTACACCAAACTATCTAAGTCCGCGAAATACATCGCGTTTGTTATTATTGTATTTTTTTAATTCAATTTTGATGGTCACTGATTGAAATGTACCTCAAACAAATGCAATTACTATTGAATATGCAAAGGAGTGATTATTTAAAATTTGTATGTATGTTATGAATGTTCATACATAGTTATGCTTCTAATTATCTGGAAAATCAAACATATAAAATAATAAGCTTAATAATAAGCTTTTTTTCATTGGCGATGGCGTTTTCAGCAGTTTGGTGTAGTTCAAAACGTCTGTGACTACATTTTATGTTTCAGGGAGTAAGTACCTTTTAATTGAGGTAAATTTTAATCAGTGACCATCAAAATTGAATAAAAAAAATACAATAATAACAAACGCGATGTATTTCGCGGACTTGGATAGTTTGGTGTAACTCAAAACGTCTGTGAGTAAAATTTTTCAAGCGAGGGAGGTAAAACCTTTGAATTGGCATATGAATAGGTTACCACTAAAAATCCAATTGATAAAATAATAATAACATGCGCGACTTTTATCGCGGTTTTCGGCAGCTTGGTGTAACTCAAAACGTCTGTCAGTTAAATTTTCTTGGTCAGGGAGTTAAAATCTTTGATTAGACATCCTTTTGGGGAGGTTACCACCTAAATCCAACCAATAAAATAGTAATTACATTCGCGAATTTTATGGCGGTTTTCAACATGTCCATATAACTCAAAACGTCTGTCACCTACATTTTCTTCTTAAGGGAGCTAAAACCTTTAACTTGAGTAACATTTGAAGAGATAACCACTAAAAACCAATTTAAAAACAATAAATAACGGCCGCGACTTATTTAGCGGCTACCATCCGTTTATCACCACTTACGCGTCTGTCGTTTAAATTTTAATTTTGTTGAGGTCAGGACCTTTCAATTAAGATAAATTTTAAGTGGTTTCCCGCAAAAGCCCATTAAATAGTCGTACACTGAAAAAATCCGCGATTTTTATCGCGCTTTCCAGCTGTTGGATAAAGCTGAAAGTTGGTTTTTTTCACATATTTATACTCTTGGCAGTCAAGAGCCTCAGATTGCGATGTATTTAGGTGTGTAACATGAGTTATCTAGAATTTCGTAAAAAAAGCCGCGATTTTAATCGTGTCTGTCGCGAGTTTGCGGCCACCTACACGTCTGTCATGGGCATATTCGCACTCGGGAAGTCGAGAGCTTTCCAATGACACCAATTTTAAGTGGTTTCCCAAAAAGTAAAAAAGCGCCAAAAAAACGCATTTTCAGCGACGTCTGTCGCGGGTTTTGCGGCCACCTAGACGTCTGTCATTTGCATATTCGCACTCAGGGAGTCGAGAGCTTTCGAATGACACCAATTTTAAGTGGTTTCCCAAAAAGTAAAAAACGCCAAAAAAAACGCATTTTCGGCGGCGTCTGTCGAGGGTTTTGCGGCCACCTACACGTCTGTCGAAACCATTTTTGTAATCAGCGAGTCCGTGGCGTCGGGATGCGATGCATTTTAAGTGGTTTCCCTCACTATTTCTATTTTCAGAAAAGTTGTACTTTTGATGCACTTTTTCGCGAGAACGCGGCCACTACGTGCAGACAGACTTTCGTATTCGTTATCACCTTCCCTAGGACTAGTTGTAAAATTAATACCATTTGGTTTCCTTTCACGCAGAAAATCCGTCGCCAGCTCTCGGTCTAACTGTAATTGGATTGGGAGCAACAAAAAGCTGCTGGTGCTAGCAACAAAAAGTTGCCTAGTGGGCGATGGGCCTTAATGGCTAATCCAAATCTACATGCTAATTCAAATGAAGATGCAACAAATTCTAAGCACCCAAACACACAGATGAAAATCACCCTTCCAAATATAGGTACCTTTTTGAGTCCGCGCCTGTGACCTGGGATCCTATATCATCTAAGATGGAGAAACAAAATCGATACACATTTTGAGATAACCACTCATGAATTATTCATTTCATCAGGACTTCTATTCCTCCATAAATATATTGTTTGTTGTGCGAGTACGACATACATAATGCGTTCAATTTGAGTGAGTAACACTGTAACAAAACATATATATCAGAACATTTAAATAATAATTGAGATGTGTATAATAGATAAATAAATACACCCCAATGCAATTTATTGAAACCATTTTTTTTTTTTTTTCAAATTTATTTGAAGTCTTATTTTGTTCAATGTGAAATATTTATTTGAAAGTGAGGTGAGATAGAAATTATGATCACATTCTTGCTCCTGCGGAGGAATATAAACAGCTTTCTCAAGCTAAAATAATTGGTAAAGACACATAAGTTACTTACACAGGTTATTTAATTCCAGATACCTATATGTTTTTCTAAAGCGGTTCGTGAAGAAAAAAATTTAGTGCAAATTTTCACATTTAACATATACATACAGTAAAGCCCGGATAAGTGCCTATCGCATAAGTGCCTAACCCGCATAAGTAATTCCCTTTTTTTTCTTGAGAATCAAAATTTAGAGGATTTGTTCATATAAAACTCATCTAATAAGTACATTTCGCTTAACTTCCTTCCCCGTTTTATTACCTATTATTTTGTATACGTTTATTGAAATTTACCTGAAAAAAATATTCTTTTAAGTACACAATTAATATCAGCAGAAAAAGACAAAAGCTGTTTTCATCTAGTGCGTGCTTTAGCCTTAAAGTTTTGGCTAAATGAAACTAAGTTTTTTACAATTTACTTTACTATAGTACATTTTAAACACCATACCGTGGCGTTAAACAAGGTTGTCTTCTATAAGCGGTATTTTGTCTTCTCCAGCCATAAATGTTATTTTCATTTTGACTTAACTGACTTAACTTCCCTTGAGGATTCGAAGATATTCTTTTTCATTTTCCTTATGCATTTCTCCACGTTTCGAGGTTTCTGGAATCCAAATCCATCGTTTTTAGAGAAATGTCTGTGTAGTGTGTGTATACGTTCGTACGTTCGGAAGCTTTATGTCGTTCACGATATCACGAGAACGCATAGAGATATTGAATTCAAATAAATTTTATATTACAGATAATAAGGTCATAACGTGCAGAGAGGACTTTCAGAAAAATTCAATTAGCGGTTTTTTTATTACAGTAATTTAAAAAACAGTTGAAACAGTTAAAATTATTAAATATATCTAGAGAACAACCAATGATATCAGCTCCCGGATAATTTTCGTCTACACACAATGCCATAATTAGTTTTTGATAAGTTTTGTAAAAAAAATCAGTAAACGGTTTTTTTATAGGCCAAAAAATTGCCAAAAAAAAAACTGCTAATATTGTTGAAATTTTTCGTGTCGCATATATTTTGATCCTTCACTTGATTTTTAATTGGTAATTTTCTTATAAAAAATAACATCGGGTGTCGAGTTTCAAAGGGAACCAATGGGAAGTTATCAGTGTGGGTCAAACGCAGTCTCTTTTTTTTGGCAAATTTAAAAAAAAATTCAATTGGCAGTTAAAAAAAATTTACAGGAAACGACTAAAATTTTTTGAAAAGCTGATGCAGATGCCTAAAGTTATTTGTTTCAAGTTTCTGAAGTGCGTTATTACTTACTTATGTTCATTAAAACATAAACAATTAGGCATCGCATAACTGTTATAATTTGCATTTCTCTAGTCGCTATCTATTGTTATAGTCAATAAATGTAACCTCAATCTATAGATTGAAAGTGTATGTATATTTTATGTCCATTAAGATAATACTGTTACTTCTATTTTCAAATTACTGACATATAATATCACGGAATTAAATCTATTTCAGGTAAAATAAATCAATATAAGTCCCATCAGAGCACATTATGTAGGTATTATGTACATAGGTAATAAAATAAAAACTATTTTTAGTTTCTGATGGTTAATGTATAAAGTTTTCACCTTCTGATATGGTAATGCGTAATGCTTCCGATATTTTGATGAAAAGGGTCGAATTTGCTTATAAATAATTATCTATGTATACAAAAAGGTAACTTTATTCAGAGATATTTATTGTATATATAATATTATGTACTTATATTGCATATTTTTGGAATGGCATTCAGCCTAACTTCATCTGACCCAACAAAAACCAAAACCATTATGGTTAACATGTTTTCTGTTTATATTTGAAGATTTTATTTTTTTTCCGGTCACAAAATTTTAACCAGGATGATTGCGGTCTGACTTAGAGAAAAGGATGCCATCATAATGTGACACCACAACGGGTAAAAAGTTTTATTGAATACATAATATGCCAAATTAGAGTAATTTGACAACCAAGGTGTATTCACAGTTCAGAAAATAATTCTCGTTATACCTGAAAAAACTTTAGGGTCAAGCTTTTATTATTTCTATTGACATTTTCGTTATTTATTTACATATAACCTTACATAAGATTTTAGGTAGGTACGTTAGGACTTTCAAAATAAATGTAATTTGTTGGGTTTTAATTTTGGGTAACTTTAGATTTAGAGTGTTATTTGGATTTTTTTATATATAAGAACAGTATGATTTGAAATAACAAACATAGTCTCTGATAACAGTGGTTAAATTTTAATAGGTGAAAATAAATTTTCTATAGTTGAACGATTTTTTATGACCTGAATTCTAATTGGACCTCCCACTCGCCTCGCACCCATACCCACGCCGACCAAAGAGTATCTATAATTATTCAGGTACTTAAGAATATTTGTTCTTTTTGATACTGGAAGGATCCAAATTCAAAAGTTTCAAGGTTTTCCACTAGAACGAATTAAAATTAAAATTAAAATTAAAATTAAAATTAAAATTAAAATTAAAATTAAAATTAAAATTAAAATTAAAATTAAAATTAAAATTAAAATTAAAATTAAAATTAAAATTAAAATTAAAATTAAAATTAAAATTAAAATTAAAATTAAAATTAAAATTAAAATTAAAATTAAAATTAAAATTAAAATTAAAATTAAAATTAAAATTAAAATTAAAATTAAAATTAAAATTAAAATTAAAATTAAAATTAAAATTAAAATTAAAATTAAAATTAAAATTAAAATTAAAATTAAAATTAAAATTAAAATTAAAATTAAAATTAAAATTAAAATTAAAATTAAAATTAAAATTAAAATTAAAATTAAAATTAAAATTAAAATTAAAATTAAAATTAAAATTAAAATTAAAATTAAAATTAAAATTAAAATTAAAATTAAAATTAAAATTAAAATTAAAATTAAAATTAAAATTAAAATTAAAATTAAAATTAAAATTAAAATTAAAATTAAAATTAAAATTAAAATTAAAATTAAAATTAAAATTAAAATTAAAATTAAAATTAAAATTAAAATTAAAATTCTTAATTCAAGATTTAGTACAAATAGTGAAGTAAGTAATGTAAAAAAATATGCGCTAGAGATGCCTGTGATTTCAGATTGGAAAAAAAATTGTTTCACACACTGGCATCTCTAGGAAGTGTGCTTTACATTTTCCACTTTTTGACAATTTAAAGAAAAAACTCTTGAATTTAGTTAAGCCTTTAGCCAAATTTTGACCTTGAATGATCAGAGAAAGTAAATAAATATAATAATAATTTCAAATTACCCAGGAAAAATTAATATTGTAAGAAATAAAACAACAATTATTTTAGCGTACTCAAGCAAATTTACTGGTTTACACGTAAGTATTCCTTTGGTATCATGAATGGGCATTTATAATTTATAAAAAAAAAATGTATATAACATGACACCTTAAAAATAATGTTAATTACTTGCTCATATCTGTCAACCCTGCTGAGATATGGAAGAAATAAATGTTTAACTTACAACATTTTTAACTGAATAAAAATATAAATCAAAAATTATTACAAAAAAGACAACACTTTATAGAAGTATAAAAGCATATAAATGTCGAGGTATGGTATTTGAACAAAGGCATAATGAAAAGAATGTGTACCGTAAGCAAAACGCACACCTATTTATATGCATATACATAATTATGGAAAGGGAAAAGTCATTAGTATACTAAGTTAAGGGTAATTAAGGACATACATAATAAATGTAAGTTCTTGTGTAGTATTCTATCAACTACCAAGTAGACACCAAACTCGAACGAAGACAAATAAAATAAAGAGCACAATAGGGTTGTAAGGACTTGATGTTCTTATGGGTTATGTACATATACACAATACTGTGTTTTTATAAGGAACGTTTAAAATATGTAAATCAAATTCTAACATGATTTCATGAAAAATTAAAAAAAAATTGATCTTATCGGCTAGATTAAAAAAAATTAGATAAACTCTAAAGTGGCCCATACACACAACACGAGTGCGTGCACCGGTTTAAGACACGGTATCATACAAATCAAAAGTTTTGATTTTTTGTGCACCACAGCAGCCCATACACATCGCACATTTAAATTAACCAACACAAGTGTATGCACAAGTGTCGTGTGTATGGGCCGCTTAAGTGCAATGATTTTGAATCTTTTGACATAGTACATAGGTATAACTAGTGTGTTTTTTATAGCCACTTCTCTATCATTTAAACTTTGTATGTGTTTGTTTGTTTGTTTTTTTTACAAATAAATTATTTTTCCTTTAAGAATATCCTTATCGAAAGTTAAATAACTTTTTATAGATTGTAGGGGAAGAAACTTTGCAAAATGTAGGTATATATGGCTTTCATTTGTTTTATTATGTAAATTTACTTGGGGTTTTTGAATATAAAAAAGTCACAATGATTGTTTACATAGAAGGGTTCTTAGAAAAATACTTTTAACTAAAAAACAACAAAGCTTACATAAATTTGTGATAGCAAACAAGGAAGGAAAGGAAGGAAACAATTTAAAAATAACAATTTATGTAGAAAATACTGTTAGAATTTCTTAGCAAATTCGTTTGCAAATCTATATTGTTCCAAAAAAATGTTTTCTTGTTTACCAGATGTTCTTTGAAGTCCATTTCCAAACTTTTTTTTGTAAGAAACTTATTTATAAGTTTAATTTTGTATGTTTTTGTTATAAAATTCTAAATAATTAAACATAAAAAAGAAAAGTAGAAGTTACCAATTTAAATTTTTTAATTTTTGTTATTAAGAAACTGAGGTATTGCATTATCAAAACGTTTACATACCTAGACAGTTTATATTTTTGTATATACTTTCCAGTTAACGTTGTAAAGTTTTTCAATTATTCCTTAGATGCTTTGCACAAATATAGAGCTTAAGCTTAAATGCTACAAATAAAACTATTAAAACATAAAAGTATAGGCACGTCTTGAAAAAGAAATCAACTTTATTTTTTTGATTTTTGTTTAATCAATAGTCATTACATTGCGATCCATTCAGTTATTTTATTTATGGTTTTTATAAAGTTTTTAAATTTTAATCAAATATTATGAGTTTATTTTTTTTTGATCCCAGTCAAAAAATAATTCACCCTTAAAAATCGATTATGATCTTATATTTAAATAATGTAGTTACGAATGGTTGCTAAAACAAAAATCGAAATTTTTAATCCAATTTAATTTTCTTTTGAAATATGAACCTTCATTATTTAAAAACAAAAATTAAATTAAAAAATTGAATTAATTATAAACGATCAAAAGAAAATAATAAATGTTTCCTAAGATTTCAAAGAAGAAAACAAAAATTGTTCGACTTCTGTTACCGCTTCCTTTATTTTTGTGTTCGTTTTAATTTTTTTTCCTCCAATTATTAACATACCCAGAATAAAGAAATTATATTAATGAACATTTATTACCTCCTGCGAACAAAATATAACAAATTAATATCCCTCAATATTTCTTAGGGGTGGAGTATAATCAAGAAAAGATTTAATTTATTTAGCATCCTTTTTTTTTGTTACAAACGTCACATTTTTCATTAAGGATCTGGTCTGGACATTTTGAGTAATCTTTTTGGTTAAGGGATTAGAAAAGATTTATTCTTAAAGGAAAACAACTCATTTGTTTCGCATATACGGCTGGAGGTATTATCTAATTTTTAACTCATCAATCATCACACCATTCAGGGGAATCTTGCGCCAGCTTTTGTGGTTTTATAATACTTTAACACAGTTTTCGTCGCTGGCTTAAGCGGTTTTCCGAATAAAAAGGGAATCAATTTTATTCAGGAGTTTTCCATAGAGGGTCAAAAAAATCATAATGTAAATAACTAGTTACTTAGTCGCTACTTGGTCTTGATGGTTCAATTGTATAAATTATTATCAGTGGTTTAATATTGAAGATAATATGTTTGTGCGTCACTGTAATTTTAAATACAGTCTAATCGAGTGAACCGATTTGCTTTAAATTCGGTTCAGAGTATTTTTGCGTGATTTGCTAGAGGAAAAATTCGAATTTTTGATTTAGCTTATTTAAAACAGGTGGCTGCCATACAAACTTTTCATTTTTTTCAAATTTTGATTTTACTTTGTACCCAGTTATGATCAAAACACTTGCAAGAAAACTGAGTTTAAGGTTTGTGCAAACAGTTCGCATTGCGGAAATACTGATTTTTTATTTTTTTTGAGGAAATGTATGCTTTAATTTCGTGTTATTCATGTATAGCTTCCAAATTAGCAGTTTCGTTTGCATATTTTTTGGCCTGGAAAAAAATCGTCAATTGAATTTTTTTAAAAACCTTATCAATTACTAATTGATTGTATTGACTTAAATTTTCTGGGAGTTGGGACATTTTGTAACAATTTTTTGCAGTTTTTTTGGCCTAGAAAAAAAAACCGTTAATTGAATTTTTTTACAAACTCTACCGATTATCAACTAGAACTTTTTGTATTAAATAAAATTAACCCGAAGTTAATGTAGTAGCCGTGGCGTGATGGTTAGTGCGATGGACTGTCATGCCGGAGGTCTAAGGTTCGATCCCCAGCCTCGCCACCTATTTATTTAAAAGAAAAAACGGCTACTGCCTCTTGCGAGGAATTGACAAATCCTCCAAGAGTATCTCCTGTCACAGAAAAGTGCCGCTCGTTAGCCGTTCGGATTCGGCAATAAACTGTAGGTCCCCTCCATTCCTGCAGACACGCACACAGGAATGGTTGAGAGTTATAAGTCACTAGGCCCTAGTTCTTCATGAGCTGTTGTGCCACCAAATTTATTTATTTATTTTATATAACCCGAAGTTAATATCTTTGTGTGTTCTCAAGATTTTCGATATTTTTTTAACAACTTTTAATGGTTTTTTTTTTTTTTATAAAAAAAAAACTGTGGGTTTATTTTTTTTTAAAGTATTAGCAATTTTTAAGTACGTCATTATGCATAGAATGAGACCAGGCAGAAGTTGATAGCAATATTTTTTCTAGAGATATTCGAAAAACAAGCCATTTTACAGCTTTTTTTTTTAAATTACTGTAATAAAAAAACGCAAATTGAATTTTTCTGAAAAGCGTTTCTGCACGTTATGGCCTTATTAGATATATGTAAAAAAAAATTTATATTAAGTCGATATATCTATGTGTTCTCGAGTTTGCGAAAAAAAAAGCTTTCGAACGTACGTACGCAGACATGAGACATCTCTCTAAAAACAATGTAATCCGACTCCAGAGACCTAAAAACGTCGAGGAATGTCAAAATTTTCAATTTCACAAATCGGACAGATTACTATAACTTCCAATGGGAAGAAAAAAAAAAATACTTTTTTAGACCTTAAACTCTTTAACATTTTTTTTAATTAAAAATATCATTATATAATAATTAGTAGAAGTAGTAGCAGTGGCGTGATGGTTAGTGCGATGGATTGTCATGCATGTCTAGGTTCGATCCCCACCCTCGCCACCTAATAATTTTTAAAATAAAACGGCTACAGCCTCTTACAAGTAATTGATAAAACCTCCAAGAGTATCTTTTGTCATAGAAAAGTGCCGCTCACATTAGCCGTTCGGATTCGACAGTAAACTGTAGGTGCCCTCCATTTCTGCAGACACGCACACAGGAATGGTTGAGAGTTGTAAGTCACTAGGTCCTAGTTCTTCATGAGTTGTTGTACCATCAAATTTATTTTTATGTTTTATCATAACATAATTGAAGCATAAATCTTTTGTATAAACACAGTTACATTTAGTTGTCAAAAAACAAGAGCAAGGCTGGGAGATCTTACAAAATGAAAAAAAAAAAAAGATTAAAAATTTAAAATTTCCAAAAAATTGGACGTTCTGTAAGAATTAGTTTATATTGCTTCTAATATTATTGCATATATATTTAAGAAGTCGTTTCTTTTTTTTTATAGCAATTTACTGGTCGCAAAAAAAAAAACAAATTTTAGTTTTAAACTTTTGTTGTTTATTGATAAAAAAAAAATGAAAAGTCATAGATACCTGCTTCTAATAACTCTATGGTTATAATTAAATCTTTTATCATTTTAAAAACATTACTTCCAAAACTACTAAATGACGTATTACTTTGTTATTCAAGCGCATGTTTTTGACATATTTTTGTAATGTAGGTGCTATACCTACAAACTTGATCTTTAAAATTGAATTATTGTTAAGAATTTATCAACCCCTATATATTTGCACTCCATTCAAATCCCTACCCTTATTCTATTCATATAACTTGATAAAATCAAATCACCGCTCTATACCATATAGTATACAATAATGCGAATATAACTCTTACCAACATTTTAGCACAACACAATCATGACATTATTGAATGATTTATTTGCCAAACATTCGACTCCCATGTAAATCGGTTTTTTATAGGCTTCGCAAACTTCAACCAACCCAACACCCCAGATTCACGTCTCCACTCCAAACCATTTTATAATATGGAGCATGGGCTACATTTTTACCCTCCTATAATATGAATCTTTTTGTATAGGTTAGAATTATTGGGGTGAATATAATTCCTCTTGTTCGCGGCTTTGATGTCAGTGCGTGATGTGTGTAGAGATTCGTTTTATGATTTCATTCAAAGTCTCTTTATTATAGAAAAAAACAAAAATAAACTCATCATTGTTTGTGTGAAAAATGTAAATAAAAAGAAAAATTATATACATACATAATATGTATTAAGTACGTTCAATTCATATAAAGAAACGGTAATTGATATTCATTTAAATTTCTTCTCTTTTGTTTAAAGTAAATAATAGGAGTTCTATATGGGTATAAGATTATTTATCAATAAATTTAAATAAAAGATACATTTGATTTTTATTTAAGATTATATAGATTGGTTATTGATTTATCTCTAATTTTTAAAGTACCACTTTCACGAAAGTTTTCTGACAGAACTATAACCTCTAATTTATAAGTATATGTTTGTTTATTTATTTGGATCTGGGATTTAGCTGTGGGGGAGGGGTTGCTGAAGCTGTAAGTGATTTTAGTATTTTCCGGTGACAATTCGAACTAAGTAGGTACTCTTTATATTTTGTCATTTGAAAGCAACTAAAAATTTCATGAGCTATCGATAATAAACTGACATATCAAGCACAATTTTCATGCATTTTTCACCGACACAGCATCACATGAATCTCTAGCGCCAAAGCTCCTTGCCCTCCCCCTGGATCCACCATTGACTTTCACCAAGTTTCCCAAAACTGGGGTTTTTCCTATATTGGGTTTTTACAGTAAATTCTGCGACGTCGTACGACAAAGTCGTACCTACAACTTTTCGAGTTACCATATCAAACAGACAGAGCGCTTTCTGATTATATCTGACTATCGAATCTCATCGTAGGAGAGAAGAAAAATCCACATTGGTATGAGCGCCAATGGCGTAAATGCCCCCAAACTGGATTGTTAGGAATAGGAATACATATTATCTTCCTAACGGTCACTTGTTAAGATCTAATCTGTATACTTAGAAAATTTCATACAAAAAAAAAACTCTGATTCTTCTTTACAAAATCAATTATTGTATTTGAAATAATTCAAATGGTAGAAATAAGGGTTTTATTTTTCTATACAAAATTTATATTTTTTCTCACTACCTTTACACTACAAGGTGTTTTTCTTTTATGTGGTGGGCCTAATAACCCATCACGATTGATTTTATTAAAGTTATGATGATCAATTTTGTATTTAATGTGCTTGCAAAACGAAAACACATTCATTTAGAAAATCATTTTTTAAGGACCTCAACGAACTTTCCAAATTTATTCTTAAACTTAATACCTATGCCTCTTATTGATGACAACTAAACTGAGTTGACCCAAAAAATTAGCATGATGGGCAGGAAAAATGGAACAGACTAGAAACTGGATTCTTAAGACTGAGACAAGATTTTTTTTTTTATTAAATTATTTTAAAATTTGTTGATTTTAAATAGTTTTCAAATTTAATTTTTGTAGTCTCTTAATTGGTACTAGTACTAATCGACCAAACTCTTTTATTTGTGCATTAAAAACAAAATGTTCTAATCCTATGTTTTTAATAATAAATTATATGAAAATAAAACAAAACTGTCATTTTCAGTTTTAATTTTGATTTATTGTGTTAGTAGTAGTAGTAGACTTTATTCAAAATTATAAAAGCTAACATGGTGATTTTATAAATCGCTTAAGTCTAAATGGTTTGGCCTATGGCCGTCTACCAGACTGACATTTTTAGAATATATATATATTTATAAAAGCAAAGAAAAAGATCTTAGAAAATACTAATATATAATTATAATTTTGATTTTTTAAAAAACACCTTCAATTATGAATTTTCTATACCGCATAGCAGCAACAACATATCTATTGAGCACATCCCATCCTTTTTCTCCATTTAATACACCCAGCAACTCCTCCTCTCCTAGACTGTTTTTACTAAAGTACCTCATCCGAAACTCCTTTAAAACAGGGCATATTGCGATGAAGTGGTATATATCCTCTCTTTTCTGCATATTACAGAGATTGCATAGTATGGGAAGATCAGATCTATGTGGCATAAAATTTAAATTTAACAGCTCCCCTCGCGTTTTCATAATAATGTTTATTTTATTAATTGAATTGCTGTTAACTAAGTATGGATTATTTGAAAGGTTGTAATTCAGGCGGCTATAATATCGTCGAAACAGAGATGATTTGGCTTCAGCAACATATTTATCATACTGGACATTTCCGAATTTTTGGAGTAAGCCGTTGAATATGATCCTCAGCGACGACGCACTCTCATTTTGACCTATTGTTATATTTGTACCACATTCTGTTGCCAGACTTTCCCATTCCACCATCATTGATCCTCTTGAATGCATCGCGTTTTTAAGAATTATCTTCGGTATCCTTTCATTTTTCATCTCCATTACTTTAACGATGTATCTAAAATGCATGTCAAGAGTGTCCATTATCATAGGAGGTGTTCCCGTTTCCAAATAAAGCATGTAATTTGGGGTATTTCTTGGTAAGCGAAAGATCCTCTTAATAAAATAACGTAGAAATTTCTCTACAGCTTCGAAAGAAGAATATCCCCAAACTTGCGCTCCATATAAAAGTATTGATAATGCTGTGGACCGGAATAGCCTTTGTTTTGCACTATGCTCAATGTAATTGCTCATAATGCAGCGCTCCCATACCGCAGAAATAGCTCGTTTCGCCTCAGATAACTTTCCGTCCAGGTGCTTTTTAATATTTAAGTTTGATGTTATAAGTATTCCCAAATACTTGTACTCCCGCACAATTTCAACTAACTCGCCATTAAAAGTCCACTTTTCGTTCCTTGATAACCTGCCACCTCCGCCTCTGAACACCATCATTTTAGATTTTTCTAAATTAACTTCCAGATTCCAGTGTTTGCAGTAATTCGCTAACCTATTCATCATGAGTTGCATGCCATCTATCGTGTCAGCAAAGAAGACTATATCGTCTGCATACATAAGTGCAGGAATTGTTGCTCCCCCAAATACTATTCCACCTCTGACTGCACTCGTTATGTCATTAATGAAAAGTATAAAGAGCAAAGCGCTCAGAATGCAACCTTGTCTTAATCCCATAGTCGTTGCAAATTCTTCTGAAAGTGTAGCTCCATCCCATACGTATGCTGTGTTTCTATCGTACAAAGCTCTCAGAACGGTAATTATTTTACTGGACAACCCAATTGTGGAAAATTTGTAGAAGAGTGCATCTCGAACAATCGAGTCGAAAGCTGCACGGAAATCAACAAAAAACCCATATATTTTTTTCTTCTTTTTCAAATAAGTATCGGCAATGTTGTACAGCGAAAATAAATGGTCTGTTGTTGAATAATTTTTCCTGAACCCAGCCTGGAATTCAGACAAAATTTTCTTGTCGTTAACCCATTGTGTCAGCCTGTTATGGATCAATCCTGCGAATATCTTAGTGCTGGTATTAAGGAAAGAAATGCCTCTATAATTTGCTGGATCCTCATGATTTCCTTTTTTGTATAGCGGGTATATAATTGATTTTTGGAAACTATCAGGAACAGCTGCATGATCGAAAATTCTATTGCATTCATTGGTTAGCGCAGAAATGAAGTCATCTGTGGCATTTTTATAAAATTCAAACGGAATTCGGTCATCACCAGGAGCCTTATTCATTTTGGAGTTCGCTATGACTTCCTGAACTTCTTGTATCTCGAAGGGGGCATCTAAAAACTCATCCAGAATTAGAGGTTCGGCATATTGTACCAACGGTGAACTGATAGTTGAGTTTAGGAGACTTCTGAAGTGGTTTCGTAGACTTGATGCTTGTAGGCCTAATGCAATCATGTTTCTTCTACCATTTACGTTCTTAACAGCTCTCCAAAAGTCAGCAGAACAACGGGTACTGTTTATAATATCTATATTTCTTCTCTCAAAAGCTGCCTTCTTAATGTAGCAAGTTTGTTTATAGGTTCTGTTTGCTTGAGAGTACATCGCCTTGAATTCCTGGGAGTTATGTGTCCGGAAAAGCTTTAAAAATTTAAACGATTTGTCCCTAGCTTTTAGGCAATCAAAATCAAACCACTCTTGCTTAAAACAAGCTTTCCTATTTGCTGACAGACTTTGAGGGTTGGAGTTTGTAATTATATTTGTCAGTAAAGTTATGTCTATCAGGGAATTCGTTTTTTTGAGCTCTTCAAGCTCCTCCGTTAATTTTCTTTGGTACAAGAACCGATTTCTTTCCTTCCAATGCAATTTATTGTGTTATTAGTTTGAAGTTTTTCAATATTATTTGTGTATTATTAAAGAAATTGATGGGAAATTTCCAAAAAGAATTGCTTCCGAGCATTTCCTGATTTTTTTTTTTACCTTTTGTTGTCCGTAATCTGCTTTTGTTACGAAATTTAAATGACAAAACATCATTTTTATGTAAACTTTTGCTCGGTCAACTTCTACTTTTTCCGGGAGTTAGAAAATCTAAAGTTGATCAACTCTAGAGTTGAAAATCGAAAGTTAAAAACGTCAACTTTGTGTGAATATAAACAAATTCACAAGTTGAGAACAAAACTCCTCAAGTTATGTTCAACTTTGAGTGAATAAAATCGGCCTTAGAACCCACCTAATTACCTATGTAGGTAGGTATGTATATGTACATAAGTAAACTAGAAACTTTATCTCTTTAAAGGCTCAACATGTCCTCATATCAAAATCTTATTATTAGGGAGCACCATTATATATGCGCCTTAGCGAAAGCTTATTTATTATTTTGCCTGTCATCTCATCGTCACAAACAGAGATACAAAAAATGATGACGAACAAAAATTTTGAAATTGAATTATGAGTTCTCTCGTTATAAGGAAAGTGATATAGGTACTTGTTCATAATATGTCTATCTTCTATAGTATAGAAACAAAATGTCATCTCATACAAACATATACACATCTTTACTTTTAGATTAAGTATTCATGAAAAAAATATTGTTCTTAGCTACATTATACCATTTATTCATCTCTTATTCAAAGATATTGGATGTCGCACCTATACCTACTATATGGTTTGAGGTTGGTGTAGTAATAGTATAGGCATATTAAAGCCAGTCAGAGAACTTGTATATCTTAAAAAATTTATTGTTCAATCAAAATATTTTTTCGTTTTTTTTCTTTGTTTTGTCATTTCAAATTAAATACCTAAATGTTTGTGACAAAAAAATGTAAACCCATTTCTATGTATACCTATGTACCTAGGATAAAAATTAGAAATGTACATATGTAGGAAAAGTACGTCAAAAATGATATACTGGCTATTATATTAATACAAAATTATTTAGAGTATTTATCGTAATGTTATGTTTAGTATGTCATATTTCAATTCATTGCACACATTTTACAATACTTTTTAGGTTTAAAAATACATGCAAACAATTAAAAAAATTGTTATTAAAAACTATAAGAATATCCATTTTGTCTATATAGTATGGACAAAATGACATATTTCATATGGACAAAATGGCATATAGAATATCTGGTAGGTATTTAGTAGTTAAAAAGTTTCATATTTTTAAAATATATTAATTACAAGTAAGAATTTGTTGCTCGAAAAACTTTTTGAAAATATAAACCTTATCATATTACATGCATAATTCGCAAATGAAATTCTTACCACCATATTATCAACTTTCTTCAAAGCTAGTTTTACGGAAAACTAGTTCTACATACATACATACATATGTATGGTTTTTTAGTTTTAAATTTTTTACAAATTTTTATTAATTTGGCATCTTAATCAAAATATGCATACATATTTTGACATTTAAACCAAATCAATAATTGTTTTTGAAAAACTCGAAACACCTATAAAACTAGTTTTTCAGTAAAACTAGCTTTGAAGAAAGTTAATAATATGGCCGTTAGTGATTTTTGGCACGTCCCGTCCGCACAAGATGCATGGGCCTAATGATTGCATTTTATACAGTTTCAATTGCCTTCTCCATCGACTCAACTCTCCAGGACTGACGATCCATTGTCCTTTTATAATTACGAGGTATGTTTACTGCAAAAATTGAAACTATATTCGTATACGTATGTAGGTATGTCATTTTGTCCGTATCATACTCTTGACAAAATTTTGTTAATAAATTCTACAAAACTTTGGTGTTATCGTCAATTGTGAGTTAATATTACCAATTTTGTCATGATCTATAGATATGGTCAATAAAACTAAATGAAAACTGCATAAACTCACCAAAATCAAAAAAACTATCCAGAACCAACAAAAAAATATTTTCTTCTTAAATAATATTTTATTTTTTACGCCGATACATGGCTGTCAAATGAGCCAGAATTTTCAAAGGACTTACAAAATCAAAATCATCAAAGCCAACTAGTTACATTGGAGCTGGTTTAAGATATGACCGGTATGTCGTTTTGTCCGTATATGTCATTTTGGACGTACTTCTCCTACATATATTTCTTTTGCTGGAGTTCAACAATATCCAACAAATTGTTAACGCTATTTACTTACTATAAGTGCACTTATATAGATAATAAATAAAAATTATGATCCAAGATTTTATCAATATCAATCAATTACAGCACCTATTTTTTAAAAGAACGAAATTTTTGCGGCGCAGCGCTCGTTGGTAAAATTATAAATTTTTGCAAAAAATGTCTGGCACTTCTGACTTCTGCAGCATTACTTTTTTAACATTAAAAACTTACCTACCTAATCAATTCAATTGAGAATGAAATTTTCATTAAAAGGTTACGCTAAATTCACTATAGGCTCTCGAAAAATACGCCAGAATTTTGTTTAGAAACCCGCCAGACAAAATTGATAATAATTTTATTTCTTGTTATTTTAATTATTGTTAGAATTTAACGTCAAAATGCACTAGTAAAAAAAAAAAATTAAGGGAACAAAAAAATTTTACTTTTTTTATTATTTTTGAAGAGCTGTTGGTATCTCTGTGGAAAGTGCTCGTATTGAAATAAAACAAAAAGCATTTTCAAGCTTTATGTTGCTTGTGTTGCGAAATTTCAGCAATTTTTTTTTACAATTAACAGTTATTGAACAATTTTATTTTAAAGGGAAGCAAACAATCTTTTCAACAACACAAAATTATAGTTAAAACTTTAAGATTTCGAAAAAAATTTCAGTTTTTTCTTTAAATTATTTTTTTCGAAAAAATGTTTTTTTTTTTCAACTCTTATCAGAATTGTAGATAACTAATGCAAAAATGTGGAAGAAGTGCACGGAAATTGTTCTTTTCTTTTCCATTTTGTTGACGATTCGACAATATTCATGAACCATACAATTGGTTCCATTTATTTGATTTCAATGACTTTGATCATTCGCTACGGGAAAATGGTACCGTGGATCGATTTTAAATTTTACAGAATTTAAATTTTGAATATTGGTTTGAGGTAAAAAAGCGTTCAAAAATGTACCTACAATTTTTCCAGAAAGTTTTTGTTCAATCATTATCATTGCTATTAAATAAAGACGAAACAAATATTTAGTTTGTCCGCGGTAATCTCAGAAAGTATTCAACGGATGTATTTGAAACAAAATTTATAATTTTCCTTATTCTTTTAGGAATGTGAAAGGATACTTTTCGTTTCTAAAATTAGTTTGTTGAATCAGATTATTAACTTAAAAAAAAATTTCGTATACTTTTTTGTCGAGGTTGACCAACAAATTAAATTATGCTTTTAGACCTGCTTGATATTTAAGAAAAATAAGATTTTTAGTATAAAATCAATAGTTTGACGCAATTGTAATGCCCTAAATCAACAAGTTGAGAAATAAATTTACATATGTACAAATTATAAATTTATTAACTTTTTGTATTTTTGCATCAATGAATTCTATTCAATGGTAATGACTGAATTACTGTTTTATTCCATTTCATTATCGTGTTTGTACATTTTCTTTTCTTTGTTTGCTTTTGAAATCTCTGTCGACTCAATTGTTTCTTACTTGTGTGCGTTGATTTTGAGTTGGATCTACATATTGAACGGAAATTATTGGATTCGTAAAAAATCAAGCGCGAGATTACAATCATACATTTTATGGTGATTGAGAACATAAAAAGGTGAATGGCTTAAGTTCAGTCAACCACTTTAAAATAACAAAAAAAATATTTTGCATATGTATAATGATTGAGTGCAAGTAAATCACTGGAACCAGTGTTGCCGGCGAGAAATTCGAAATGGTCGCAAAGAAAGGGTCACAAGGAAAAAAAAGTGTCATTCAGAAAATTTCGTAATATATATGTAGCTAATATAGATACAAAATTATCTGTATTTTTTTTTTTTAATTGACCATAGCAAAAACACTAAGAGAAAACGAAAATAATGTGCTAAGATTCTGTTTATCTGCTAACCTTGATCAAAACGTAGGCGTAGAAATTGTAATAATCCCTATTGAGCACTGTTTTGATACTAATTATTTTATAAACTTTGCGAAGCAACGCGAGCGCGGGTCTGCTAGTGTCTTAATAAAGCGAGGCGTATTAATTTGTAATCCATCTTCGGGCTTTAATAATTTAAACTATGAACTAATCATATATTTTAACAAAATTATTTTTAATTTTCAATTGCATACCATATACAACATGGAGACAATACCGCAAAGAAAAGTAATTATTGTTGTTGATCTCTAAAGGTAAAGGTATTTATATTTCATCATTTTCTTCTAAAAAAAAAAAAATACAAAATTTTCAAAATACAATTTAAACTAATATGGTTTCAAGTAAGTATATGTAATTTATGTGTACCATTCTCCTTCCATTTATAATCTAAAGTATAAAGGATGTTGGTATGTATTTTATCATAAATTAATTTTCATATATGGTTGTTTTGTTGTATGGATTCTTAAATCAGTTTAGAACTCAAAAAGTCTTACATTTTAATCAGAAGATGTTATTTTGGTTTTTCGTTGCAAAAGTTGTGCTGAAGTTAAGCAAATATTTGTCAATAATTAAGATTAATTTAGAACTCCAAGGATGTTTATCTCTTCTGAGTTGAGTTGAGTTTACTTGGAAGATAAATATTGCTCTGAGTATAGCTTATACTAATATTTTATTAAATTAAATTTGATACATTTTTTCTAAAAAGGTGACTTTAAACAAAATCAATACCTAGTCAATAGACTAAAATTTTAAAATTTATATTTTAGAAAAGCATTGTCAACTTTCGGAAGATGAACATTTATTTAAATATTGTGCGACTCACCATAACCTTACTTAAACATTGTAAGACAAACCCCTCATTTTTGAATACCTATATAGTTAAGTTATATATGAAATAAAAATTCCGAAAAACTTCTTACTTAAAAATTAAATTTAAAAACTGATTTATGTTTTCATTTCTATGAAAAAATAAATCAACCACATCTTTTGTGAGCAAAAAAAAAAAAACTCAATAATAATAATTCTTCAGCACTTGAAAAAGTACAAAAATCTCAAATATCTAAGTAGACAGTTTAACTGCCAAACGCAGTAGGGGGACTGGCCAAAAATGGCAGCCACTAGGCAGCCATCTGTGTGATGATAAATTATTGCGAGATTATACAACTTGAAATAGTCTTTTGTGTCTTGGAACGACTTGTTTTTCTTTTTTTTTTATTTAAACATTTATTTTTGTCTTTCAAAATGGTTGTAGGTAGGATTTCTGTGTACTTTAGAATTCGTATTCGGAAAAAAATAAAACGAATATTTGTCTGTGTATTAGGTGCTTTAAATTAAAGCCATTTGACACTTAATTTTATAGGGTGATGGTTGAAAACCATCCACTGTACCTATAGCTCATTATGTGGAGCAGTAAAATGCTCAGCACTTAATTTATTAAGATTTAACAGCTTATTTAAAAGAACTCACCTGTGATTTACGATTGAATTGAGAAAATGATTTTAATCAAAATAACAAGAATAAATAATATTCGATTATTCGAAGTAATCTTAATTGCCTCAGATGAAATAATTTATCAAATTGACGTTGGTTTATTGTAGTTTTAGCTCAGATTTGACAGTAAATTTGTATATTCATATAGAAATAGACTCAGGACCAGGGGCCTATTTTACCAAACACTTTTCAGTTTGCAACTTTGCAAACAAATACTTTCCTGCAAAGTAAAAGTGCGAAGTATTTCACAAAATTTTCAAAGTGAAAAGACTTTTCACTTTTCAATTTTTCGGACTATTTTTGAAAAGTGAAAAGTAAGAGTGTTTGACCAATTTAAAAAAGAACTTTGCATTTAAATTCGTATTTTGCAAGGTTGCAAAATAATTGACATTGACCCCTGTTAAATCCCTTTTCTGAAGAATTTGTCCTTAGTGTTAATAACACTGCATTAGAGGATGGTTGATATCCTCATTCGAAGTTAAAAATCGTCAGTCATTTGCTTAATTTGAGACGTTTGTCTGTTTAATAACCTCGATTTTTTTATTGCACCAGCAGATTATATTTTTAAACATACGACTTAAGCAAACTGCATTGAACGCTACCTGGCCAGCTTACGTTTAAAACATATAAAGACCGATCTGGGCCATAAACCATCAAAGCATGCTTTCTATGCATGCTTACAAAATGTTGTTTTCATTTTGGATGAATTATACCGTCAATACATCCCGCTACACAAAGAAATCCTCCAATTGAATTTTTTGTTCAGCAAATGGTGTTTAGGAGAAATTCATCAATGATTACGTTCGACACTTGATGAACTACTCTGCAGACGAATGCATTTATTATTGGGCTTCATTACCGGCCCAATATGTTATGCACACAAAAGTTGTTGGAAGTGACTTAAACCCTTATTCATTTGACTGTCTAATTGTAATTTATTTCCAATTAAAAAAAAAATCTCTTTTGTCGAACAATTATTTCCGATATCGAAGATAATTCTTAACTTTACTACTCTTTGATCAATATTACTTACTTATTCTTTCTCAAAATGGTAATTTTTTTTATTATTATTTTCCGACAACTTTTCATAAAAAAACGCTTATTTACAAATGAAAATTTCTCTTTTTACTGAAATGCTTTTCAAAATTCTAAATATAATTTGCAAAGTATATTTGTTTGGTTAAACGAAAAGTACAATATTTTTTCAGATTTACAAAACTTTTCACTTTGCAGAAGAAGTGAAAAGTGATTGGTGAAATAGGCCCAAGGAGAGATAATTTTTTGTCAGAAACGAAAATTAAGAACATCTAACTTTCGTTGAAAAAAAAATTCACGATTGGGGGCCGACTCTGGTTCTGTGAAAATGCCAAACTTTTCAACTTTTCACCAGAATCGGCCCCCTGATTCCACGAACTTGCTCTTGTGTTTAAAAACAATATAAATTTTAACGTAATTTTTTTTTTGTATTTTTAATTTTTAAAAGTAATATTGTTTAAATCATTTACGTTTGTAGAAGTACTAGATTGCAAAACTATAACGAAATAAAATCGAGGCATTAATTATTAATATATATACACACAAAAATGCTTTTTCGTAATATTAATTTAATTAACTTCCCATTGAAAGTTATTGTGAAATTGAAAATTTTTACATTTCTCGACGTTTCGAGGTCTCTGGAGTCGGTTTAGATTGTTTTGTACGAATGTTTGTACGTTCGTGCATTCGGAAGCTTTTTTCGCCGACGATATCCCGAGAACGCATAGAGATATTGACTTCAAACAAATTTTAATTTACAGATAATAAGGCCATAACGTGCAAAAAGGGTTTTTAAGAAAAATTAAATAGGCGGTTTTTTTATTACAGTAATTAAAAAAAAAAATTGTTGTAAATGTTGTAGATGTAGTGAAAAATTGTTAATAATAAAAAAAAATTAAACCCACAGTTTTTTTTTTTTAAATTAAAAAAACCATTAAAAATTTCTACAAAATATGGAAAATCTTGAAAACACAAAGATATTTACTTCGTGTCAATTTTATTTAATACACAAAGTTATAGTTGATAATTGGTAGAGTTTGTAAAAAATTAACTGTTTTTTTTTCTAGGCCAAGAAAACTGCAAAAAACTGCTAAAAATTGTTGTAATTTTTTGTGTCGCATATATTTAGAGCACCCTGCCTTCCCTTGATTGTACAACTGATAAGTTTTTCGAAGATTTTTAATTGGTAATTTGTTTATAAAAATAACCTCGGGTGTCGAGTTTAAAAGGGAACCAATGGGAATAAGTTATCAGTGTGGGTCAAACCCAGCCTCTTTTTCTTTTTTAAAACCACATCAAAGATTTTAAATTTATTTATAATAAACGTTTTTAGATATCAAATACCAAGTGTACATCACGGTGTTGTCCAAACATTTTCAGAATAGATTTTGAGTAGTTTATTTCTAATTATATTGATTTAAACAATTTTTACTTCACTCCCAAAGTTCCATACATGAATATGTGCAGAACGCAGCCTTATTGTTGCAGCCCTATTAATAAAAAAAAAATCACTCTCCGTTTCTTAAAACAAGTGTAAGCTGGCACACAGAGAATTTTTCCATTGGATAACTTTTCTGATTCATAAACATAATCATAATTGTTCCAGTCTGAAAGTACGGTAACAATTTATCAAATCGTGGTAGTATACTAATACATGAGTCACACACAAGCAATATGATATGGATTCATGTGTGTGCTATGAAGTTATCCATCCTTTAAACACCAAATTTGCCGAATTAAAGTTATCCGCTCGCTTCGCTATCACATTTCACAGACCATTAAATATTTATCAATATACTCATTGAATATTCGTATGTACATACATACCGTATGTACATACATACGTACATTCATAAAGCGCTTTTCAATTTCAACCAAACTCTTTAAACCTGCTGTAATTGCAGAAGTATATCAACAGAAGGACTGGACTGGAGGCACAGAGCAACGAATTGTATCCAAAAAAAAAAAATATTTTAATCATAATTTTGTTTAGTTCTAATCCCTAAGTTTTTTACAAGAATTAAGTACTTACTGAAAAATTCAAATTAAATTTTTAATAGGTAACAAGACTTTAAATTCGAAACCAAAAACTACTTTCTATTTGTAACTCCAACCATAATAACATTTTGAACAAATTATCAATTTAATTATTGTTATTAAATCTATAATAAAGCTTTATATTATTTCCATATAGTTTTCTTTGTCAACTTACAAAACCACATTTATACCAACCGCATTACATATTATTATTGCCTGACCAGGTAATGCTTATTTGAGGTGACCATTTTGTTCATTTTTTTTTTTTAATCAATAAAGAATAAGTTTAACCTTTATGAGTAAAAAAAAATAAAAAATAAATTTGATGGCACAACAGGTCATGAAGAACTAGGGCCTAGTGACCTACAACTCTCAACCATTCCTGTGTGCGTGTCTGCAGGAATGGAGGGGACCTACAGTTTATTGCCGAATCCGAACGGCTAACGAGCGGCACTTTTCTGTGACAGGAGATACTCTTGGAGGATTTGTCAATTCCTCGCAAGAGGCAGTAGCCGTTTTTCTTTTAAATAAATAGGTGGCGAGGCTGGGGATCGAACCTTAGACCTCCGGCATGACAGTCCATCGCACTAACCATCACGCCACGGCTACTACCTTTATGAGTGTGTTTTTTTATTCATTCCGGTATGTCCAGAATATTCGGAATACGCAGGTTTAGCGTTTCCTTATTCCACGGAATATTCCGGATAAACTAATACTGGGCGCGTTCAGTATAATTGGCGTTCTTAAACTCAATTAGGGCAGATTTACATGGTGTTAATAATTTAAAAACAGCATAATAATGCAAATAAACGTTTAAGAGTATAAATTTTATGCATTTAATGTAAAATTTACTAAATTTTTGACTTTGAGAATACGTAAATATCCAAAATATAAACATTAATTTCTTCAATTGTTTTGACATTTCACCGAACAACTGGATTGTCATTCTTTTTGTTCTAGTTTTGTTTCTTTATTTATTGCCATTCAAGATATTCTGGATAAACATTTCGTATTTTCCATCCATTCTGTTCCTTATACGGAACAAATAAAGAAACACACTCTATGCTTGCGTTCGGGTGGTAGTGAGATAGGCTATCCACCTATCCCAAAAATGTTCAGATACCTTGAGTTGTTGTTGCATCAGCTGACATCAGAAGTTTTTCAACAAGGGATTACAACAACACAAACCTATCCAGATAGGTTTGGCTTGCCCCCCGAACGCGGCCTATGTGTAATGTTATTTGATTTTGATCATGAATACTTTCTATGATGGTTGTTTGGGCTCTTATGATTGCTTGAATTAATGCAATTGATAAAAAACTAATGCATCTTGTAATACTCTGTTTTTCGGTAGCCTTTTTCATGCTTTCTCAGGGTTTTTTTATTTGCTTTTTTTGTGAAAATTGAAAATGATTTATGATTTGTGTTAATAATAATTGTTGTCATTATAAAAATTCTCAAGCAAGGAATTTTTGACTTCGATAAAAATCTGACAAGGTCTTGATAATTGTTTACTTGTTTACATATTTTAAGAAACAAAGTTGCGCGATCGACTTTCCAGGTATATAACTTTGCACAAGGATATCGTAACATCTTCAAAAATGTATATTTAAATGTTGTATATTCAGCTATCTACAGCTTTTGCAATAGTAAAAAATATACGATAGCTTTTTTGAAAACCAGGAGAATGTAAAAATTTTAATTTAATTAAATTAAACCACATTCACAGATGATATGAAATTGATAGATGATTTTACTGTCTAAAACTTTGATCTTCACGTTTTCCAAACTGGCAGATTTCGGTTTGGTCATGGTGTCCCAAATACCTGGACTTAAATGTTTCTATAATAGCCCTCTTTAACCCCCAGTTTAGACAAGCGAGTAGAACTAGTAGGATTTTTATCTTAGTGTAAGTTTTGTTAATGTATCTGTAACTAGTAGTTCATTGCGCGTTCGATCAACTAGTATGCTATTTAATTTTATACAACTACATTTTTTCCTACACACTTTTTGTTCAAGCGTAACCTTTCATATTAGATGAAAATAAACACTCGTTTTCGCAAATCTGCCAAAAATATTTTCCAAAGAAAATCATTCCTACGAATATAAAACAGAAAATAAATATTACACAAGTGTAAAGAGGAAAACAATACATAAACGTCAAATTACTAGCAGGATAACTAGCAAGCAACTCGCAGGCGAAAATATTATGCTATTTAAGCTACTAGTCGGCTCTCTCGTGTACAAATACACTAACACATATAAAGGCTACTAGTTCTACTCGCCTGTATAAACTGGGGGTAAGGTATGAAAAACAAGCCTTCAATATTTTTTTTTTTTACAATATGGGTGGTTCTTTTGCATAACTTTCCTGCACTTTACCTTAGTTTGACGTTCGGACTTTGTTACGTAATTAAGAAAAATTAAAATTAATTTTTAGAAGGTCTCAATGACTTGAATATTTTATTTTTTTTTTTGAAAACAAATTTTTATTTAGTTTTAATTTGCAGTGCATATGTGCTGTAGATTTTTTTAAAGAGTCGATAGTCATCGAGCCAAATATTGCGTCTTAGAAAGTTTCGACAGCATCTAATTGATGAGCCCAACGGTCGTACCTGGGCGAAACGCATTGGACTAAAGGTCGCAAAAATCTTTAAATTGAATTTCATTCAATATAGTCCACTAAAACAAAAACAAAAATAATTCTTTGTTATTTAATTATACCAATCGAAAATATGGTCACCACGCAGTGTTCATAGAAACCTATTAATGTTACTAAGTACATATTTATATACATTTACATATATACAAATCAATATCGGTTGGCTAGACCACTCATCGCACTTCGTTGGGTGTAAAAAAATATGTACAAAAATTATTATTTAAAACGTTTCGTCCGTGACATGCACCACCTCTATATTTATAATGAGAAATTTAAAATCAATTTAAAATTAATGTATGAAATTATTTTGGAACTGTTTTTTTCTTTTTCCACAAAAACATGTGACATTTTTTTCCATACATGTATTTTATAAATAAATAATTATTATGAACCTCATTATAATTATATACCCTTTTTTAGTTTCAATTGTCATTGAATACTCACAATGACCTGACCATATTCCATGGTACTTACATTACTCAATAAACATGCTTACAGTTACATGCATATATGTGATATTAAACGAACATTTTTGTGTATGTGGAATTGTAGTAATTATAGCTGAATATTTTTAAATTTACAGTAATTACGTATAATTAAAAGCGTTTATGTATAAATACCTGAAATGCTTAAGCGTGTGTTTAAAAAAAAACTTGGCCTTCAACTAAAAATAATTACCGTACAAAATAAACCATCCCTACATTGCCTTCATTTTGATGAAAAATTATAATTCTTTCAGTAAGCTGGTACGTAATTTATAGGTTATTTGTTGCTCGAACCCTGATTTTGTCTTTCAAGTAATTTTATTTAACAATGGAACAATGTATGAAAATTTAATTTTTTTTAAATATTTTAAATTTTCCGAATAAAAATTCTAAAACGTGAGTGAAAATATATAAAGTATTTAATCACACAGTACCTAATTAAAATTTAAAAAATCTTCGGTTGGCCGCATTCCACGGGAATTAAAATATTTGATGAAGATAATATGCAAGGCCAATTTTCATCCATCCATTTTTTTATGAAATAAAAAATGAACTATCGAAGTATTTCACACAAAAAAAAAAAAGATAGTCAACTAAGGGGTATCTCTGGCACAAAAAAAAAAAAAAATATTAAATCCGGACAAATTCATTTCACAAATTTTTTTAAAATCCTTATGCTGCCATAGAGCAAATAAAATCAAGTCGACGAAAGACCAGCCATGAAAAAATTTAATTTGGTTTTAGGTGTCTGTGTGTCATTTTGATCCAGTATCAGCGGTAGGGATATTTTAATTTTTTTTTATTTCATTCATTTTTTATCATTCTCACTTCTCAGAAGCTAATTCATGTTGCGCACAATTTAAATAAAAATGAATTCTAAATCTTGTTAGGTCTGCTCCTATACCCATCACTACGGGGCACAGTACACTGATGTGTATTGTGATTATATTCTGTTTTTGACTTTGAATGATTTATATTTTGTTGGTTATTATAATTTTTCTGAATTTTGAAAGACAGAACAATTTATTTATTCGCCTAGGACGACACTGAGCTATAGATTTTTTGGCTTTAAAAGAAAAAACCTTAAAAAAATGACCTTGTAAAAAAAAAAACTTTGTATGTCAGCAGGTACCGTTATTTTCATTCCTTAAAAACTGAAAAAAAAAAACGTATTGGGGAAATATATCTAAAAACTCTTGGTACCATTTCTAAAGAGAAAATAACATATTTGCTAAGGCTTTCTTGTCATCGTGACATAAGACCTATTATCAGTGTTTCGTTTCTACTCCTAAGGGGATATGCGCCATAAAGATCCATAATTTGCAATAGGTGCAGAACATATGCATATATATTATATAGGCTGCAAGTTAGTTAACAGTTAAAATTTAGCTTCATTTTAACAAACCAGTCAAAACTATTAAAAAATTGATCTTTTTTAATTTTTTTTTTTAATTATTACATACGAAAAACCTCTACTTTCAACTAACCTGAGAATCAATCTGGTCATTATAGGAAAACAATTTAATAAAAATCATTATAGCCATTTTTGAGAAAAAAAAAAATTAAAAATAGAAAAATTTTAAAGCGTGGTCGTTTTAGATTATGTCCTTCAGGACGTTCATCTTTCAAAATTTGAAAAAAAGTATATTTTAAGAAGTTAGAGTGGTTTTAAGGGACGGTAACATAAAATAATTGAGCTTTTTATAATGGGCATTTTTCAAAATTCGAAAAAAAAATAAAATTCTAAGGACTGGTCATTTTAGCTCATTGTGTTTTTTATAATCTCAATTTTTTTTCAAAAATCAAAAAAAAAAAAAAATATTTCTAGGTGTGCTGAATAAAGGCCCCAATGTCCAACTAGATACCTATCATAACGATCAATCAAAATTGAAAAAATCGATTTTTTGCGGGCAGCATTCAATTAGTCCCAATTTTTAAAAACCGATTTTTTCGATAACTGTGGGTGGTCAAGAATGGTAATTTTATTTGGTCTTTTCTTACAAAAAAAAAATTAAAATAATTATAGACTCTGTAACTGATAAAGTGATTTAACTTGATGCGAAAAACTTCATATTAATGGTTTGCTTCATATATTGCAATGAATTTATTCTTCTGCCACTGGTAGTGGTTGCTGAGAAAATATTCTTGCCCAAGGCTTAGACATTTTTAAGCTTTTTTAAATATGTACTGGGAAAAAAAACTAAAAAAGGTAACTGTAGAAATACAAAACATAATTGTTACACATTAACATTAAAAAAAAAAAACTAAGTATCAATTATAGATGAACTCATTTTACAAAACAAATTTATTGGAACAAATAAAAGCTTTAAAAAGAAAATTGAAACAATAAAATACAAAACGAAGAGCTTTAGGCTTCTAGAAGACAATCAAGGATTATAAAATATTAAATAGTTCTCTATAAACAGAGGTAAAATTTATTCAAATTTGGTACACTGTGGCGTATACGCACTTTTTTTTTTATATATTTTATTGAATCTTTAATAAATTGGACTAAATTTTTTATTTTTTGCTCATTGAGTTGGTTTATGTCGATTGAAAAAGAATCTATTTTGATGAATTGTTTTCTTCATTTGACAAAAAACAAGTGGATGCGGTACGGAGTTCGCGGGAATTTATAATAAAAAAGTAATTGTCAATTTCCACAGCCTCTGGTGCAAACAGCTGTGATAATGCTATTAATTGTATTCTTTTCAGATGACAACCTTATCCTCAATTAGAGGGGGAATCCACAATCTGAGTAATAGCAACCTCATGTACAAGCCAGAACATCCGAACAAAGAAGTTGAATCTGATGTGTTATTTTTTTTTTAAATTAATATTTTATAACCAATATGTGACGACATTCTGGTGAGAGCATAAGGGATGCAGATTTTAAATAGCATAGAGTGGCAGAAAACCTAAATATGCCAGACCAACACGACGGTGTTACGAAACTCACTTTTTCGAGCTTCTCTATCATCGTAATGTCAGTTTTAATTACAACCTAGAAATATTTTTTATTAAACCAAAATCATTTGAACCAAGTTTCGAGAAAGGAAAAATTAAAAAAAAAATACTTTCTGGGATGTAACCTATCTAATAACAATTTTTCGAAGAAAATACATTGCTTATATTAAAAGAACGTCTATAACTACATATTACAATTAACTGGTTTTATGTTTTAAAAATCAGTGGACACCTTTGTATGAAAAACAAAATTATTAGGGTAGATTAGGTAAATAAATTTGTATTGCAAAGCCCCCTAGCTCCCACGTTCCTACGGCACTAGTGCCGTATAATAGTTGTTCTTGTTCTTTAAATTGATAAAACAAGTACTTAAAATGGTTTAATCTCAGAATGAAGAACGACATCTCGATTCGTGAAAAAATAAAAATGTATGCAAAAAAATTTTAAAAATCGTTGCACCGGTTTTCTTAAATTATAATTACACATATGTTGTAGTAGCCGTGGCGTGATGGTTAGTGCAATGGACTGTCATGCCGGAGGTCTAAGGTTCGATCCCCAGCCTCGCCACCTATTTATTTAAAAGAAAAACGGCTACTGCCTCTTGCGAGGAATTGACGAATTTTCCTCTCTCTTATTACAAATTAAAAGGACCTCCTAAGTAAAATTTTGATTAAAATCGGTTGAGCCGTTAACGAGAAAGTCGAAAATCAATAAAACGGTTCTATGGCAGGTACTGTTAATAACAGTTTTTAGTAATTGTTTTTGTCACTAAAATGCAGACCGTACCAGCATTAGTAGATACAAAAATTGTAATCAAAATAGTTACAGCGTAAATAACCTTTTTCTACACAGTTGTATGTCAGGTATTCTTATTTTTTTAGCTTAAAAAATCTCGATTTTCCCTCTCGTGAATCATCTAAAACCTTAAGCTCTATAAGTTTGAAGAAAATCACTTCATTGGTGTAGGCTGTAGGTCAAGGTACGTATAGACATACAGACAAACAGACGGATGGAGTTGCGGGACCAAGTTTTTTTGTGTTCTCTATCATCGTAACGTCAAGTTTAATTGAAATCTCGAGTTCGATTTTTTTTACGAATCCAAAACTTGTCCTATATGCATTATGTACATACATTTATGTACATATATCGCAAGTAAAAAAGATGCATCTAACCCATACGAAAATATAGAAATAATTTCCAATATAATAAATTATCTTAAAACATGTACAAATGTATGTTATGCAAATATCCCTATTGTTATATTATGTCCAATGTTTTCAATGGTAAGTTAAATCAGATTTAGCTACCTCTAGACATTAGTTCATTCATATAATATCTCAAGAAGTTTTTCATAAAAATAATTCATGCGGATTGAACTTAAAAAAAAATCGGAGAATAATACATCAAGACCAAGAGCAACTATTTAGTAAAGCCATGAGTTAACTCATTGTTGAGATCAACAAATATTAAACCTTCTACCCTTAAATAAACAAACAGAACTGCTAGATGTAAATTTGTATCTTCCTTGCAATCGCAATATCATGTGATCGATCAAAATCTGAGTTTCATTCTTCTTATGAACTTCACAATTGCCAAAAAAAAAAAAAACAAACAGTATTGAATTTAAGAAAGATTTTATGTTTTTGTCTTTTTAATCTTAAATGAAAATTAATTTGAGTTTATCTTACGCTAATGGTACTTAACACCAATCCTACCTGTCTAACCTAGATACCAAGTAAATTTATTAGTACCTACCTACCAAATTGTGTAGAGTGTACCTACATAATTTTTGGACAAGGCCATTTTTTGAATTACAAACAGAAGCTGTAGAGTGACTCACCTTACTTTGTAACTTTTGTAAAAAAAAAAAAAAAAAAATTCTTTCCACAGGTTTCCTATCATAACTTTTAGCCTTGACCATCCACAATCTACAATAGAATCTTTGTACGAACCTGGGTAGCTGGTACCTTCCCATAGTTATAAATCAAACAATATCTACAATAAAAAAAAATTCTTTTCCAACGAAATTAGATTCTGTTTTTTTTTTTCTATAACACTGATGCTGGTGAGGCGATGAAAACGTCCTTCAAATATACATATACATAATTATTGTGTCCTTGTTCTCTTTACGAAAATATGATTTATTTTCTGAAATCACTCACCTGCCAAATGTTAAGCTTCTGCTTCTGAAAGATTATACTGCCGACCGGCTTGATGCGTTAGATTTCAATATAATAATGAAATGTTGCTGGTAGGTATATGGAATGGAGCAAAGATATGTTTTAATATTCGTTCGTATTGTATATCCAAAGGTGGTACTTAATGTATTTAGATTTATTTTTTTATTTTTTTTTTTCCACTTGACAAAATGAAATATTTATTATTTTCTTCTTTCTTCTTGACACTCTTCTTATTCTTACATGACTTTTTTTATTTGACACAAAATATACTCACACAATCACTTCGTTTCGAATGTAATGACAAAAAGGAGCAACGACATTACCGAAGAATCACAAAATAAAATAAACTTGATATCCTTCTACTTCAGTGTAATATCCTCCGAAATTCACAGGTTCTTTTTTTTTTTTTTTTAGTTTTGGTTGACAAAGGAAATAAAATGAAATACCAAAAACCGAATCAACCAACCTTTATAGAACACCTACACACAGATTAAATGAAGTTTCATTATTAGGTACAGGAGTCGGAGAGTGGCAGCATCATCAGAACGTTATCATTATCGCCGATGTACCTATATGTATATTCTTATATCTACTACAACAATCGGGCGGTTCTCGCATGAATCTAGGACAGAACAGGACACAAGCTTTTTGATCAAGTTAGTTATATGTGATGACGATGAGAAAGTATAGGGATGTGTATTTACCCGAAATGTAACGACTGTCGTGCAACTAGATGAATTGGTTGACAACAAATAAGGGAGTTCGACTGGTTAGTAGGTTGGATGGTCATGTGAGAATCACTCATTGATTTATTTACAAACATTTATTTTATCCACACAGCATTATTGGGTATACACAGACAGATACACACTTCAAAAAGAATATATCAGGTGACAAACGAAATTGGACTTCCTTTAATTCTCACGTTTCACTGATAACAGGGAACAGAGAACAGAGAACAGACGACCGACAACGACCATACGACGACGACGTTGGCATTCATGAAACGGAAACAAGCAAACACGAAACTATACCCGCAAGCCCGCAACCACAAACCCTGTCCACATTTACATACAGCAGATTCCCTTGGAAAAGGTAGGTACACGTAATTAACAGTGACACACGTCCTGCGAAGGACCCGGCAGCAGAGTGGTCCAGATCCGGGTACGATTTTACGAGTCCCCCCCTTCTAGATCAACACATATAATTACACAGATTACCGCAGCAAATCCTTGTTCCGGTGAATTCTGTAGTTGCGATGCGTGCTTTAATCCCACACAACAGAGCATTCACTTAAACACCACCCGAATTATTGGCCTGTGCGGTTCTTGACAGGTTCAAAAAGGACACATCACACGAGCTTATCGAAGATAATTTATTTTTTGAAATCTGTGTTTGTCAGTGCTATTTGCGAAGTATCCCCATTGTAAATTAGCACCCGTAAACACTTTCGCCGCGAATTAGACAGGCTTATGTTTAATCTTGAACTCCAAAGTTAAGGGTTGTTGTTACTGATGGGTTTGGGCGATTAATATGGGTTGAAATATACGCGCACGTATACTACTATTCGGGTTGAACCCATAAGTTATTTGTTGCGGACTAGGATACGTGGAAGAACGTTACGCAATTTAGCCGCCACCGCCGTTTGGTTTTTTTTTTTTTTTAACCAAAAAAGTAAACTGTCTGTAACGGTACCTTTGACTAAACTAACCAAAGACCAAACGAATGTATCGTATTGAACTTGTTCCCAATTTGTCCATAACCCTGCCAAGTTCTCTCTGTAAGAGTTGCTCTCTGGTTAACTCCACCATCGTGCGTCGTCGGAGTCTGGAAAAAGAAAAAGAGAGAAAGAGTTGCGCAATAAAGTTGCATTCGAGTCACCCTGTATAGAATGGTACGAAGTGAAAGTAAGCTTTTTGGGACATTTTCCAATGGAAAAATTTCATTTCCATCAGTTCCATTGGAAATAGGGGTTGAATATTTTTGGATGAATGAGATGGATTTGGGTTGTCATATTCCAAAACGCATCATCCATTTCACTTTGTGACCGAATTTTTGTGTTTTTTCTTTTCCTTTTGAATGAAGTGGGTATAGCAATGCTGATTGCGAGGTGTAAGTGGGGATAAGTAGAGATTCTGTGTGGTCTTATGGCCGTTTATATGACACCAAAAGATGGCCATTTCAAATACAGTTAAACCTCTATAGCTATGTATATACCTAACCAAGACTGCTGGAGAACATCTTGGAAAATTATTCCGGTCATTGGTGAAGATTGCATTAGTAACTTCAAACTATCTAGGATGGCACTTTATCCGGATGTGAGTTTAAGGATTTATTTAATTTTTTTTTTCTTTTCTTTCTTTTTGGCATTGAAATTCAAAAGTGTTCCTCTTCGCTACGTTTCAGACGTCCTCATCTTGGTCGTGCCGTGTCGGTCGCTTTCATCATCATCAATGTTGTTGATGTAGGTCTTTGTATATAGTTAGTAGGTATACCTATGTGGTTTCGTCCTTTTGCAACAAAACGCTAACATGTTTTTAGTCAAGAGAGGGAAACAATTGAAATGAACTTTTATCATGACGACAGTGGTAGGTATGTAACGGAACATTTTTATAGAATATAGAATACATAGGTATTATTATAATAAGGGATGATGAGCATAAAAGTTTTGCTCAATTTAACTTGAACAGTTCTTTTTTTTTTCCTTGGGGCGGATGTGAATAAAGAAAATGAATTTGGATTGATGAGTGTTGAATAAGGGAGGAGAATGAATATTTATATTTTTTTTGCTGTAGGCATAAGAGGTATCACTAGTTGTAAGCTTGGTTGTTTGAAGTAAAAAAAAACTAAGTTTTGTTTTGACGGATAAAACCAATACAATAAAAAAGTCTATTTTTTTTAGAATGCAAATGGAAATCCATACAGATTGGTTTTAATGGGGATTGAGCCAGATGGTTTTTCTGTTTTGTTAAGAGCAAGGAAACAAAAAGAATTTTATGATTTATCAATTTCACTATACTTAGCTATAAGTTTACTGTGTCTTTTAAAATATTAAAGCTTTATACGATTTCAAATAGTGCATTTAAGTATGTTCACCGTTATTTTAGTAATCACTAAATTTCTTTACCTTACAAGAAACTTTTTAAAAAAAAATTGACTTAAAACATAGTTAAGCAAACAAAGTTTTACTGAAATCCAGAAATTCATTCTTAAATTCTCTTTTTAAGTCAAGTTTTTTTAGAGTGGTGGGGTCTTAGCACGAGCTCATGGCTCATTTATGGGATATTCGCAATAAGAAAAGTACAAATTTTGAATGTTCACCGGATCGTGATGAGCTGATGTATATTTTGTTTATGCATTAAAAAAAAATAACCTTGGTTTTTTTTTTTAATTCGTACAAAAAATCTATGGCTGACCAATTTCATAAAGTAGCTGACCTTTGAATGAATGAATGAATGAATAATCTGTGGCGTTTATTTGCACTGCGACCTTGAGATCTATTGTGCCCCCTCTAGAGCCAGATGAGCCTGCTCATTTACAGTCTTCCTCCAAATTTGTTGCTGTGAGGAACTTTAGTATTTGGAGTATTTTAAGAGAGGGTAATTCACTCTCTGCTAACATGGCATTGTAAATTGTACCCTTGTTTTTAAATATTTTTTTCTGTTTTAAGTCAATTTTTTAGAAAATTACCCCTCCTGCCTAAACGGGGGGAAATAGACCCCCTTCCCCATCCCATACGATTTTTTTCTTGTCTTAATCCAACCTACTCGCTCCAGCAGTTTGGTGCATCTAATACCGATCACCCTGTATAAAAGATAAAAAGTACGTATACGCCCAAGTGTACCCCTGATTTATCATATATATATCATATCATATAAATAGAAATGGAATTGTAGCAGACGCATTCCGCTCATACCTAGTTTTTTAATACTAAAAAATATATAGCAATTGTAGGTATTTGAATTTCTGCAGACCACTAATCAACAACAATTCAGAGCTCCCTAATATCCAAGTATTTTTTCAAAGCAGTGCCACATAGAGGATAAGATTACAACCTTGCACGAGTATTCACTTAGGTATAATGTTGTGGTCTATTCCATGTGCAATATTCTATGAGAGCAACCACTTATAACACCTCATATTTCTGGGATTAAAAACCCATGCCATTTGAAATATCAGTACAGGGGTATTAAAGGTTAGCTAGTTTCATAAACTTTTTTATAATAGCCCACAAAAGTCTCGAGTTGTTTCAACAAAAGGTCACGATTATAATAATAATGAATATAGCAATAATTTTTAAAGGTCATAAGAGAATTTTAAAGTTATTCAAGGCAATTAAAAAACTATTAGCAGCACTTTTGAGGACTTTAAAAAAAATCAAGTACCTACCATAAATGGTTTCAGTTGGCGATAAAAATTCATTTTTATAAATTTCCAGAAAAAAATTGGTTGGCATGTTTTTGAAAATTCCACAAAGGTAATGCTTAGATCTTGGAATAAACTGCTTTGGTAACGCGTTTACCAATAACATGATTGCTTGCCTAAAGTTACATTCTTAATTGCATTTAGCTTATATTTCTGCAACAAAAGCTGCTACAGTTGAGTACTCGTATTTCATGAATATTATATAATACATGCTTGGGTGGAAAATGCTTTGGAACAGATAGATTGGGGAGGGAAATTTGTCAAATGTGACATATATTTCCTGTTACGACAAATCTGCCACCCGTTCCATAAGCCAAAACATCTACCTGATGTACTCAAATTAATTTGTTTTAAATTTTGAACACAATGCGTACCCGTACATCTCTGCTGGATATCTACAATAAGATGCGACTTTTAGGTGTAAGAAGTTTAATTTTTTGCAATTTGTTTAATTTTGTATGACAATTTATTTTAACCTAACAAATGCCAGGGTCATTTAAGAAGTTTTAGAAAAGTAAATTTTGACAACTCCTCCAAAGCTAGAATATAAAGAGAGATCTCAAAAATTTAGCTTATCGAAATGATATGACTATAGAATTGTGATTTAAGCTAAATTGATTGACACTGTATTTGATCCTTCATTCACTGACATGAGTTGTTTACAAAAAATAGATTTTAAAATCGCTAACTAATTCTGTATGCTTTTTTCTCCTAAAAAAATTCTTGTTATGCTTTCCCATTGATTTGGTTTTGAATAATATTCTCTTAAAATTCTTTTAACAACTTAAGATACTTTGAAAAACAAAAAAAAAAACTTTGAAACACTCAAAACACTTCGATTGGTTGCATGCAAGTTGTGAGACTTTTTGTATTTTATAAATTTAAGATTTTAGTAACAAAAATGTATAAAAATGAAAGTTCAAAAATAGTAATCATTCTTATTGATATCATTTACGTTCTAGTGAAATCTAAAATCTATCTGTTCCTCAAATCTCTTATCCAATTTTCAAAATAAATTGTGATGGCTATATATCTACATAGGTAGGTACTCTAGTTTCCATCTTTACAGTGCAAAAAATACAAAACAATTTATTTGGGAGAGAGATGATTTTGTTTTGAATGTTTATGTACCTAGATGAATTTCTCGCTTCATTTGGTATTCCTATGAGGAATTCTTGATTTTATTCATAACCTAGTTTGTAGTTATCTTGATGAGATTCAAAATGAAATCCTAACACCCATCAAAGATTTTTGGCATTGAGTATCTAACATATAAATCCTTTTATATGTATTATATGAGTATGTTAAGATTACTTTGATGACTGAGTGAAAAATCTTGATTACGAATAGTTTTCGGTATTATTATTATGAAATAAGAATTTTTTGAAAGTAAGATTTTTGTATACCAGTGCTTCTAGGTAATAAAAACACTTTAATAGTAAGGAATAATATAAATGAATGAAAAACGGGCACAAATTTATATTGTAGGGCTTACATGATTCAAAACTGAAGAGAGTTTAGGCATTTCATAATACATACTTTGGATTTTAAATAAACCTAGTGACAACTGACAAGGTTATTCCATTTTGTATCGTACTCCTTTTATCGTAATTTCATTTTCTCTTTAATCGCCTAGAACACATCGTTATTGTATAGAACCAGAGGCATTAAAGGATTGTTATTCTAAAGCTCTAAAGTAGTGAAATAAAAAGCCGTAGTTGTGAAGAAGAATATTTCAGGGGACGGGTTGTTTCTTTTATTCTGTTTTTCAAAATTTTGTATGTCCAAAAATTCTACAAATTTTGACAATTCTTTATGAATATTAAAATTTATCTTAAACTATTAGAATCTACATATGTAATGTAAGTAGGTAAGAAATTTATTTATTAGTTCTTCATTGAAAATTTCATATCATAAAAAAACACAGTACCTACCTATATTTTAATAGTTACTGCTATACTAACATTTTTTGACAGCTGAAAGTTGCTCGGCAATAATATGCACCATCCAAGCAATACATTTCTATTGCTATTGAATTCAGGGTTGCCAGTTTAGTGGTTAGGGGAAATCTGGGGGGATTATTTTCAAAGTTAAATTATTCAAATTTTTTTTTCTTACCTGAATTTACCTCATAAATTGAATCTATATGAATTGTACACTTTAAGAGAATATTCAAATTATATAATTCGTAAGGGCATACACACTAAAATACTACATCACAAATATTTTGCTTATATGTTTTCTGTTTCGTTCAATTTAAAATTTTTACATTTTCAATTTCAAACGTCAGCTTAAGATTTTGGTTTTTATTTGTAATTTTTATTTAATGTCGTTGGTCATTGGAATGTATGTTTTTTTTTTAAATCTACATACAATTTTATAAAATGCAAGCAAAATAAAACGCACGACTTGATAGCACAAACTTGCTCTTGTAGTAAAAGTTCCTTCGAATTTTAAAGATTTAGTGTATTAAAAGTAAAAAAATTTAAATCGTAGGAGCGTTTTTTTTTTTTTTAATTAGTTTATTAGTTTTTTATATATAAAATTTTGTAAACATTTTTAAGAGACAAAATTAGTACACAATTTTCTTAGTATTTATTTATGTCGACTTAAAAATTAAAATTCGAAAAAAATTAACTAACCGTTTTGGAAATATTGAATTTTCAAAAAAAAAATTTGAAATTTTTTTTAAAAATCCAAAATTTGTTTTTTTTTTTTTTTTTATTTTGATATGCAGTATGATTTCAATTTTTGAGAAGCTTTTTTATAAAAAATTTAATTTAAATCGGTTAGACACATAATGAGATAGTCCAAAATAAAGGAAATGGTTCTATGAGAGGTACCGTTAATAATGGCTCACTGTAAATTTTGTTTTTGGCAGATCGTAGACCATACTAATATTTGTATTCACAATAATTTTAATCAAAATCGTAGGAATCGTTTTCGAGAAAATTTATATTTCCGGTAACGGTTTTTTAACATTTATATGGAAGGTACCGTTAAAAAGTTTTGTATAAAATATTTTAGATAATGTTAAAAAACCGCTGGGTGCTAAGTTCCATAAAAATCAACTAAATAGTTTTCGAAATATTTGGTTTTCAAAAAAAAAAATTTTTTTGCAAATCCAAAAAAAGTTTTTGAAAAATTTTGGTATACAAAACTATTAAAATTTTTTAGAAGATTCTCCATAAAAAAATTATCAAAATCAATTTATTCCTTTTCGACAAAAACGAAAATAAATAATTTAAATTTTACAAAAAGGTAGCATATACCCAATAAATTTTTTTGATTTTTTTTTAGAAAAATCTGTGGAGCCATTTTTGAGAAAAATAAGATTTTCCAAAAATGCTAAAAAAAATTATATGGCAGGTACCGTTATGTTTGGTCCCGAAAACACTTTATACCAAGTTTAATTAAAATCGGCCCATGGGTTTAGGCTGTAGGCGAGTCCACAGATAGCAGACAGACCATCAGACAAACAGAATTGCGAGACCCACTGTTATCGTCTTTCCTATCATCGTAATGTCAAGTTTGATTGTTATCTCGAGTTCGATTTTTCGCACGAATCTTGCCCTATAGTACCTATACCGCAAGTAAAAAATCCAATATTATACAACAACTACTCAATTAAATTTTGAATAAAAACAATTTTTTTAAATTACCATTTGAATATCTTATAATGTACATACTTTAACATGTATGAGCTGTGAATAAAAAATAAAATTAAAAGTTGAAAAAAAAAACTTAGGAGATTTTGTTGTTAAAATGTGGTAATCTGGGGGGTGTTTAAATTTTTCTGAGGGGAGATTTATTTTTGATCTGGCAACACTGATTGAAATTGACATTGCTTCAAATATTGCCATTGGAGTCACAGCCAGCGTAATGAAGACTTTTACATATATCGTTCCAATATTTTTGACTAAAAATTGATAAGACCATTAAATATTAAATAAAAAAACAGTGACAATATTTAATTACGCGAAATTTTGATAAAAAAAAATGACTTACAAAAAAAAACACAATTTGTAAAATAAATTTTATTTTTAAATCAAATTTCTAAAAAACTATCAATTTGAACAATTTTATCAATTTTTTGCATATAGAAAGTAAAGATCTATCTGTAAATACCAGGGAATTTTTGCTATCATTCACACCCAAAATGTGCTGTGGGCTTTTAGTCTATTTTATATCGACACCATTTTTCTAATTCATTTATTTTGCACGTTATAAACAATTTTTTGGATAAAGAACTGAAATCTTCATTTAGCTATCGTCAACTTCAAGCTTAAATATATCGATTTTCCCATGAACAATTTTGTAAATATTTTCCTCATATAGGTAAAAATCTCAATTTTTGTTTGATACCAAAATCGTTTGTTCGCACATGGCCAAGACTCTATAGTAAAATATTCATGTTGTTGTTCAATTAATTCAAATTTAATTCTTGACCAGAGTCAAATCTTTCATATAATCTCCCTCCATATCAGAGTTGTAAAATACTGCAGTACTTTGGTAATGCAGTTAATAAAGTCGCAGTTAATTAACTTACCTATTGAATGTAAGTTAATACTGTTAATAAGTACCTTAACTGCTTTTTCTTTTTATTCCATCCTGTTCTTTTATAAGTACAAGTCTGCAGTCTTTTAGTTTAATGACTAGAAAAAGTTTAAAGACTTACAGTTAATTGACTGCAGTTAAAAGACTTGCCGACTAAAAGTAAAATCATCGCAGTATACAAAGACTTTTTACTGACTAAAAAGACTAAAAGCAGTTAAAAAGTACTGCAGTTAATTAACTTAAAGTTAATTAACATTTTTTTTAACTGCACAGTCGGAATATTAGTACTGACTGCTGACTGCTCGATTTTAGTTAAAGTATTTATGTAAGTGAAAAGACTTAATGAAATTAGTCTTTTTAGTCAATTAACTGCAGTACCGAAAAGACTGCAGTTTTTACAACTCTGCTCCTTATATGTTTAACGAATTGTTTGTTTATGAAACGAGTATGGCGAAAAAAGAAAAAAACCGAATTAACAACAACTTGCTTGTATGTGGCTAGTAAAAATGCTAGTTAATTCAAATGCATTTTTGTCAAACAATTAAACCTACACTCGATCGACATGATCACGTGACCTTCGGTAGCGCAGTGCGTAGTGAACTTGGTCCGGAGACGCTTGGTCTAGGTTCGAGTCTCAGTGAGGCAAATAGTTTTTCGAATAAAATTGAACATACATAGACTAAGCACCACTAAAGGAGTCTGATGGTCGGGTTGGTGGGCGACCGTAAAATAGCTATGTAAAATAGCTATAACTCCAGCTTATAAAACTTGGTGGTAGCTCACTCAGGTTGTCGGTCTTTCATTCAAAACTTTAATATTAATATGATGATGCGTAAGCTTTGCAGCCTACACTGCGCGTGTACTATCACACAAAAACTCTTTCAATTTTGTCAATATTTCACTCATATAGGTTAGGTTAGGTTATCGTGGCTGTCAGCACAAGTGCTTGACACACTTAGACCATGAGTTGGTCCATTGTGATACCACATGAATCAAGTAGAATTTCTTCCTACTCATTGAACCACTTAGAGCTTCTTACGAAGCGTGCGAGACGACTGATGTCTATGTTTGCCAGATCGCTAAGATCATTATAGTAGAACTCTCCTAGATGGAGCCTACGTCTTTGAGAGAGAGCGGGACATGTACAGAGAAGATGAGGGATGGATTCTTCCTCTTCTTCGTCCATACAGCTTCTGCAGAAATCGTTAGAGAGTAACCCAAGTCTCGTCGCATGTTTGCCTATTAGACAGTGTCCAGTTATGACACCTATTATGGAGCCGATTTGTGATCTACTTAGAGATAACAAACCATTAGAGCGCTTCAGATCTAGTTGTGGCCAGATTTGTTTTGTCGCCACACAGGTGGTGATGCTGTTCCAATTAAGGTTTGTTTTAATAATAGCTTCTTGTTTTAGCATAAGTTTGCATGTAGCGATAGGTATACCTATATTTGCTCTGTGAGGCAAAATAGATAGTGTTGTTCCTCTTCTGGCGAGTTCATCAGCTTTACAGTTACCTGAAATGTCCCTATGGCCCGGCACCCAGCATAGGCGAATATTGAACTGCTGTGCCATCTCCATAAGAGATGATCGGCAGCTAAGGGCTGTTTTAGAGTTTGTAGAGACAGAGTTCAGGGTTTTGATAGCGGCTTGGCTATCTGAGAAGATACGTATATCACTGTTTGATATCACGTTTTCTCTCAGCCAAGACAGGACTTCTTTTATCGCCAGAAGTTCCGCCTGGAACACGCTACAATGGTTAGGAAGACGAAAGGAGAGACTTACATTGAGTCTGTCGGAGTACACACCTGCACCAACCCCGTCATCAGTTTTTGAACCATCCGTGTAAAAATGAATTGATTCATCTTCTAAGAATGTCGGGTCCTCCCAGATGGATCTGGAGGGGATGTTGACCTCGAAGTTTTTATCAAACTGTAATTGAGGAATGGTGTAGTCTGTGTTGCTTGGTATAGAGCTGAGTGAATTCAGAATAGTGGAGTGGCCAATGCCATTATTGGTCCACTGGGAGGAAGCTTTAAGACGAATGGCTGTACTTGCAGCTGTTTGTTTGCCAAAGATATCGAGTGGTGTTAGATGGAACAGAATGTCAAGTGCAGCAGAGGGGGTTGTACGAAGAACACCACCTATGCACTTGCAGGCTGACCGTTGGACCTTGTTTAGTTTTGCTTTGTTAGTAGTTTTGTCTAAGGCGGTCCACCATACTGTTACACCATATGTTAGGATCGGTCTGATTACCGAAGTGTATAGCCAATGAGTAATTCGGGGTTGCAGACCCCACTTATTTCCAATGGCCTTTTTACATGAGAAGAGTGCTACAGTGGCCTTTCTGACCCTTTCATTTAAATTAGGTTTCCAGCTTAACTTCTTATCTAAAATAAGACCCAGATATTTCGCTTCATCTGAAAAAGTTAGTGGTACACCTTTGATAGTAGGTGGGTCTATATGAGGGATTTTGTATTTCCTAGAAAAGAGAACAAGATCAGTCTTATGAGGGTTGACTCCCAGCCCACACTGATCTGCCCAGTTTGTAAGCAGGTTTAAAGCGTTTTGTAGGAGTTCTTTCAACGTATTAGGGTGTTTTCCCGATACGGCTATAGCAACGTCGTCCGCGTAGGCAATCACCCTGTAGCCCTCCCCTTCCAGGGTAATTAGTAGCTTATTGACTACCAAGTTCCAAAGAAGGGGGGAAAGAACACCGCCTTGCGGCGTACCTTTACTGACACATCTTCTTGCAGAGAATCCGCCCAGTCCTGAGTTAATAATCCTGCTGGTTAGCATTCCATTAATCAGTTCTACAAGCGAACTATCTACATTCAGGGATGACAATGCCGACGTGATTGCGTATGTGTCGACGTTGTTAAAAGCACCTTCTATATCTAAGAAGGCAACCAAAGTATATTCCTTATGATGGAGGGAGTATTCGATGGTTTGCACCAGTGTGTGTAGAGCTGTGTCTACAGATTTCCCTTTGCAGTAAGCATGTTGAGCCGTAGACATGAGTCTCGTATCAATGCTTGTTCTTAGATGGATATCAATCAATCTTTCAAAGGTTTTAAGAAGGAATGAAGAAAGACTGATAGGACGGAGATCTTTCGGGTTTACATGGGAGTATTTACCAGCTTTGGGTATGAAAACAACTTTAACTTCCCTCCACAATTTGGGTATGTGGACCAGATTTAAACAACTATTGAACACTACCTCCAAGATTGGCAGAATGAATTCGATAGTCATTTGGAGTTCGACTGGTATTATGCCGTCTGGTCCAGGGGATTTGTAGGGTTCGAAGCTGTTGATTGCCCATTTGAGTTTGTCCCGTGTAATCAGATCTTGTGGATAATTGAAATTTTGTGTGGACCTTATATGGTCGTTGTTATTTAACAATACGGAGCTACCTGGAAAGTGAGTGTCTAATAGCAGGTTTAGCGATTCTTCGCTAGAGTTGGTCCATGAGCCATCAGTGTTTTTTATACAGCTTGGCATAGATGGATTTATTGAGAGGACTTTCCTTAATCTAGATGCTTCAGAGGTTTCTTCTATTTTGCCACAGAAGGTTCTCCAAGAAGCTCTTTTGGATTTCCTCAGTTTTTTCTTATACAGTTTAAGGGACTCTTTATATGAGTCCCAGTCTGATACATTCCTTGTATTTTTAGCTCGATTGAATAGTTTCCTGCAACTTTTCCTAATCGGCTCAAGATCTGAATTCCACCAGTGAGGCTTTCTTTTACCCCTTATGTGACTAAGAGGACAAGAAATTATCATGGATCTGTTCAGTGCTGAGGTGAGGTCATTGACTCTATTGTCAAGTTCCCCTATATTGGAGGGCTGGCTTAAGGATATATGTTCTATTGAACTTTTAAGTTCTTCCCTATATTTTGACCAATCAGTTTTCCTGTAATTACGAAAGGCTGATTGGGAAGGAGGTTCTTCATTTAGACTAAATTGGATGTATCTGTGATCAGAGAACGAGTGTTCCTTCGATACTTTCCAATCTACAATCTTGTGATGAATACTATCAGAGACAAGAGTTATATCGAGGACTTCTTGTCGATTCCTAGTGATAAACGTGGGTTCGTTACCTACGTTACTTACTATTAGGTTAGTACTTAAGATATAATCAAAAAGAGACTCACCTCTGTCGTTAATATCAGTACTTCCCCATACTGTGTGGTGGGAGTTAGCATCGCTCCCAATGATGAGGCTGACTTTTTGCCGTTCCGCTTCAGAGACAATTCTCTCCAGTGTACGTCCTGGGAGAGGGCCAAGGTGGTCGTGGCCTAGATACGCCGATACCAGCCAGTACATACCATTTGGTGTCTCCAGTCTTGCGACTGTGGTATCTCTGTCACTGAAATTAGGGAGTAAAAATACATTAGAACTACTTTTCGCTAGTATGCACGATCTAGGTTCACCTTTATCTGTGACACATAGCGTGTAGTAACCAGGAGTCCTGAGTCCCCTTACCATGGATTTTACGATCCACGGTTCCTGGATCAGGACAATATCCTCCCCGTTCCTGGATAGACGGAGTAGGAGTGAGGCCGAAGCCTTGATGGAGTGTTGAAGGTTAATCTGGACCAACTGCAGCATTTTGGCTACAATCGGGCAGATCAACCTCCACCACGGTGTCATTACCGTCTTCAGAAGAAGAGCCAAGAAGTTCGTCCTCGTTCATGACGGAGTCATCAGTCTCCATGTTTAGTAGGTTGGAGACGTTTGGAGGAGACTGATCTGTGATTGAAGATGGCCTGGATGAATCGTCCTCCAAAGATGGAAAGGAAATCAATGCTCCAGGGTCCTCAACCACAGGTTCAGCTCCGAGAGGATGTGGAGGCACGCATTCCGCGTCCATTTCATCTTTTTTGTAGATCCTCAAGGTAATCGTCTCAAAACCAAACCTGATCACGCCTTTGGTCTTCGTCAGGGGGGCAAGGGAGTCCTTATTGACCACGATAATCGCGCTCCTATAAAGACCCCTTACTTCCTCTAACTTAGCGACTTTCCAGTCGTGAGTAGGCAGGGAGGGATTGCTGAGTTTGATTATCTGGAGAATCTCCTCCATGCAGGATGGCTCAGCTGGAATCCACGTGCGGGCTCTTGGTCTGCTAGGGATATCCTCCTTCGCAACAACCTCGAGCTTCGCACCTGGCCAGATTTCACCTAACCTGCTAACAGCGAGCTTATATAGATCGCACGATCTCTGATCGTCACAAACGATGAGTTTGACATGACCTTGATGCCAACCGCCATCGCTTGTGACCGGAGGTGGTCCCGGGTTTTCCCTCATAACACTTAAGAAGCCAGCCGAGAGCTTCAATTTAACCACCTGCCATCGATCAGACGAAATCGTACCATCGATATCGCTTCTGTCGATAACCGCAATCACGATTTTGTCCTTGAGGACCTCACTATAGGAACTTGGATTCGGGGGAGTGCTGGTGTTGTGCACTCGGGGCCTTTTGGGAACCGGGGTGGTTTCCTCAATGGACCTATCACGCTTTGACGTGTAGTCGCCGCTGGTCCCTGCATCCGCAAGGATCTTTTTGGCCCATTGAATCCTGGCAGAGAGCTGCTGTTTTCCTCCAGAGACCGGTGTAGCACCAGAGTCTTTCAGAGCTTTAGCAGCGTCTCGCCGTTCCTTGTAGCGATTCTTGCTTGGACGGAACTTCCGAGGAAGCTTTTGGGACGTACTCGGCAGGGAGCCCGCTCCAGAGGTGGAAGGACCATGATTCACAACCCCACCATCACTGGGTCGAGTCCCCTGACGAGACGCTATTTTTTGAAATTTGGTAGTGGAGGGACCATGATGCACAACCCCACCACTACTTTGTGGAGGTATTTCTACCTTTTTACTTCCCTCGCTGCATCCTGCATCAGCGGGGGGGCCACGAGTAGCCGCAACCTCCCCACTGATACACAACACAGGAGAAACGGCAAACAGCGTAGACGCCGTGCTGCCGCCCGGTTTGGAAGAAGAACCGGTTTCGTTTTTGGTTTTTTTGTTTTTTGTCAGTTTGTTCATTTTTGGTCCCACGAGTTGCGAAGAAAGTAGGTCCGTCTGCACAGAGATTCGCATGTACAGATAAGGCTGGTTAATCCGGAGGTCGCCAGGTATCCGGATACTCCGTTAGCGACTGAGCTATTTTTAAATTGGGCCCTCAGCCAGGCTGATCATCGGCACGGGTCGTGTAACACCTTAGATCCAGCCCAATATGGTGAATTAGAGAGGGATGTGAATAGAGTGACAGACAGCGTCAACGCCATACTGTCAGGGAGGGGAAATTTGAAGGAAACGTTGGACAGCTGTGCAGCCGTACCGTCGCAAGGGAAGGATGAGTAGCAGACAGCGTCAACGCCGTACTGCCTGGAAAGGAGTAAGATGGGATCGTCGGACAGCGTCATCGCCGTACCGTCGAGGGGAGGATGGAGTAGCAGACAGCGTCAACGCCGTTCTGCAAAAAGGGCAATAGGAGGAATGGTGGACAGCTGCATCGCCGTACCGACCTGGGGGAGAGGCAGACAACGTCATCGCCATACTGCCGGGAGGAAGATGAGGGTGGGAACGCCGGACAGCGTCATCGCCATGCCGTCGAGGAGGGGTAAAGCAGGAGGGGTTACGTTGGACAACTATCGTTGGTCCATCGTGGGAGGGGATAAGTGGAAAGGAAGGGAGAGGTGAGGGGAGCTTGAACGCCCTTTGGTTTCAGGACTCATCTGGAGATGAACTCGAGAATCATTGACCTTACTCAGCTTCTACAACTCGACAAGTTCGACGTTCAGGTAGAAGTTCACTCATATAACAATCTCAACTTTTTTTTTTTTTTTTTTTTTTCCCTTTTTTGTGAATAGTCCAGGAAAAATAGACTTTTACAAAGAAAAAATTTGTTAGAGGCTGAAGTTTGGCATGGACGTTGGTAATGGGACTCTTTAAAAACTGAGAGAGTTCCTCATCGATCCGTTGACCGCTTGGTCAGTTCATAAGGGGTCCAAGGGTCTAAAAATGAGTTTTTTCCAAATATCTTAAAAACTGTGTGTGCTAGATAAAAATTTTGCTCCCCAATCTTTTAGCTGATTCCTATAAAAATGGTCTTTTCGGTTTTTTCGTAGCATTAACCGTTAAAAAGTAACAGCAAATGAAATGATAAAAAATCTCTCAAAAGGGGCCAAATGTCGTGAAAATTGGACTTTTTCAAATATCTCAAAAAAAGTTTGTGTTAGAGGAAAATTTCATTCTCCAGTCTTGTAGCCCATATAATTTTAAACAAAAATGAATTTTCACTTTTTCCGTAACATTTAACTGTTAAAAAGTTACAGAAAATCGAAAAGTCAAAAAATCTCTAAAAAAGTGTCAAAAAGTCATAAAAGTGGAAGTTTTTGGTAAATATTTCAAGAACGGGTTGTCGTAGAAAAATTGTATTCCTTTTTCTTGTAGTTCATGTAATTTAAAACAAAAATGCGTTTTCATTTTTTTCGTACAATTAACCGTTAAAAAGTTACAGCAAACGGAAAAGTCAAAAAATCTCTTTAAAAAAAGGGGGCCAAAAGTCATAAAAATGGGAGTTTTTGGCAAGTATCTCAAAAACAGTTTGTTTTAGAGAAAAATTGAAATTGAAAAAATTTTGAGATATTTGCCAAAAAATTCACTTTCATGACTTTTTGCCTTTTTTAAAATTTTTTTGACTTTTCGATTTGCTGTAACTTTTTAACAGTTAATGTTACGAAAAAAGTAAAAAGCCATTTTTGTTGAAAATTACATGGGCTACAAGATTATGGAATGAAATTTTTCCCTAACACAAACTATTTTTGAGATATTTGAAAAAAGCTCCCATTTTCATGACATTTGGCCCCTTTTGAGAGATTTTTTAACTTTTCATTTGCTCTAACTTTTTAACGGTTAATGCTACGAAAATCTCCATAGCTAAATGATTGGAAAACACAATTTTTCTTTAGCACAACCCGTTTTTGAGATATTTGCAAAAAACTCATTTTTAGACCTTTAGACCCCTTAAAACTGACCTAGCAATCATCGGATCTCATGAGGAACTCTCTCAGTTTTTAAAGAGTCCCATTATCAACGTGTTTAGAAAATTTCAGTCTCTAACTAATTATTTCCTTTCTTTGGCATTTTTTCGTCTATTCTTACTAGCCTAGAAATTTTGTATTTATTTATTCACAACCATCGGTTATTGTTTATTGTCAAACTGCCTTCCTTGTAATTTTTTCATTAAAACTTAATGTAAATTAAAATTTGACTTAACGAACAAAAGGATTGGAAAGAATTTTTATAAGTTTCCAATTTGCCTGGGAAAAAAATTGAATACATTTCACGTTTCGAGTTGAATGTAGAAGACCATTACTTGAAATTTTTAAAAGAACTCCATTTTTGTGATTTTGATAACCTGCATGTTGTATGGACGTGATCTGTGATACAGTCGATGATGAGTTCTTACATATTTTGTAAGAAAAAGTCGAGTGTTAATGTTTAATACGAGTATACTACCAAGTTGAATCATTTTTTTATGGAGCTGTAGCTACATATTACATCGCCCGTTGACCATCCTTATTTCAGCAACAGCAACTGTATGTATAGTTCAAATAACGACATCAATATCCACCCTTAACCCCCTAAGTCCTCCACCCTGAAAGTTCGTGTTTAACATGTTAAAATAGAATTGTTTATCAAGTATATTTGAGCTGTTGCTTTGGGAATTTTAAAACAACCCCACCTGCCTTCATGATGTGAGGAAATGATGAGAACGAGGGATAAACCATCGATTTTCAACACTGAAACACCACCGTTAGGATGTTATACCGCCCATCAGAACCCCAACGAATCCGATTTTTTTTTGTTTTGTTTTTGTTTTGATGATGGAATCCTTTTCTACTTCCTGCTTTTGGGAACGTCCCAGCAATACATGGATAGCATCGGCCTGCATTGCCGTCCGTCGAAGCAACCTGAGAAGCTCAACAGAAGGATCTGTGAATAAAATTAATGGATACCAGCAGGTACGAGAATATACACCTCTTCTTACCCCCAAAAGCAGAAGAGAGATCGATCAAATTTGATAAGAAACTTGTTAGAGTGTTTCTGAACAAGTCGGTTATCGGTATAGATATCTTCTCCAACCTTCCGTTCTCTCTTCACCTGAACTGAGTTGTAGTTGTGGTTTCGAGTTGTTTTGATATGTGATAGAAGCGAATTTAATCTAAACCGGGAGGAAGCGCCCCACACTCTTGGTCTATTCAAGCAAGTTTCTCTGAGGAACCCGTAAAATAAATTTGTTTGCCTCATTCTATATAGTTTGATATCAAAATGGTTTATATCGTTTATTTTTTTTTTTTGTTTCCTTTTTCGTCGTTATAACATTAAATTGGGAAATAAATTCTGCAATCGGAGGTGTTTCCCAATACCCAAACCAGATTAACGGCACATAAGGGATGGTCTGGGCAGACAAAAATACAATTGAGATTGGCTATCGAGAAATGTTTACCTATACTTTGCTATATATTTCTTTTTTTTTTTATAAATTCTATATATGTATAATGGCAACTTATGGATTCATAAAAACATTTCTTTTTTGATTTAGTATTAAAGTAATGGAATTGGGATAATAGTGAAACTTAAAAAATTATAATTATTTTAGCTGAGAGTACAATATTTCGGATTGTGGAGTAGAACCGTCGTTATCAACTCCAACAAAGCTCTAAGATTAGAGTGCCTTCAAATTGTTTTTGAAAAGTTAGGACATTGTTTTAAGGAAATTGGATTGATAGAGGCTGTACCTAATCAAATCTTCACCAAAACTTTACAAGGTCCAGCGAAAGGTACTTTTTCACAAAAAGAAAACAAAACAAAACCAAAACAGAGTTTAATATATGAATGGTAATTTTTTTCCGTCATAAACATAGGTAGGTAGAATTGGCTGTCGGCAAGCGATAGCCACATAGGCCAACTATTGGCCCGTTGTGATACCACGTAGATTTAGGAGAAACTTTTCCCCTACTCATTGAACCATTTGGAGGTCCTTATGAGGCGTGCAAGGTTACTTATTTCAGTATTAGCCAGATCACTTGGATCATTACAGTAGAAGTCTCCCAAATGGATTCTACGTCTTTGGGATAGAGCAGGACATGTAAAGAGAAAGTGAAGAACTGTTTCTTCCTCTTCCTCATGCATGCAGCTTCAGCAGTAGTCATTGGCAAAAACGCCAAGTCGCGTGGGGTGACTGCATATAAGACAGTGTCCAGTTAACTGGCTGAACAGAATAGAATGACGGAACTGAAGACGCAGACGGAACTGGAAGAGTTGTCAAAAAGTGTCGTACGTTATTTTTTGTACATGCCCACAATGCAGCTGTACAGCTTTGAAGGTATTTTGAAGAAAAACAAAAGAATATTATTGTGTACAAGCTCAGATTTCACATTTTTTGTTTCCAATAATTTTCCTTTTAATAAATAATTTTTTTCGCGATACAAATAACCACAATATTTTTTTCCGACCCAAAAAGTTGTTTTTTTTCTTCATACAAATTGAAACGTCAAAAGTGCCGTACGTCAAAAGTTAAAAGTTGGTGAACTCTTCCGTCTGCGTCTGCGTCTCCGTATGCGTCTACGTTCCGTTGTGTTCGCAACATTGAATTTGCGTGTATTCAATATTTTGACAGCTATTCCGGCTCCGTTTCCGTCTGCGTCACCATTGTGTTCAGCCAGTAAGACGCCTATAACGGAGCGTATGTGCGATCTGTTTAAATAAATCAGACACATCAGATCCAGTTTTGGCCAGATTTGTTTATAGTCGCCACACAAGTGGTGATATTGTTTCGCCCAAGATTTGTGCGCATTCTAGCTTCTTGATTTATCAAAAGTTTGCATGTAGCGATGGGTATACCAATATCTCTCCTATCTGTTAGGAGAGGTATCGCTGTTCCACTTTTAGCGGGTTCATCGGCCTAACAGTTCCCTGGAATGTCCCTGTGGCCCGGCCGGCACCCAACAGAGGTGAATATTGAACTGCATCGTCGTCTCCATAAGAGATTATCGACAGTTAAGGACTGTGATCCGAAGTGATCCGAAAGAATCTAGAATATCGGAGTGGTTAATTTTATTATTGATCCACTGTGAAGAGGCCCTGGGTCGAATGGTTGTGTTTGCGGCCATTTGTTTGTTTGAAACAGAATGTCTAGTACTCCACTTGTGCACAAACAGGCTAATCGTTGAACTTTCCCAAGTTGATCGCGATTGATCGCTATATTAAAAGCGGTCCACCAAACTGATACACCGTATGTAAGAATCGGTCTTATTACCGAAATGTATAACCAGTGAGTAACGCGTGGTTCATGACCCCATTTGTTCCCAATGGCTTTTTTACAGGAGAAAAGGGCTACTGTGGCCTTTTTAATTCTTTCTTGTATGTTATAGGCTTCCAGTTTAATTTCTTATCAAAAATAAGACCCAAATATTTTGCATCATCAGAAAATTTTAGTGGTATGCCTTTAATAGTAGGGGGGTCTATATGCAGAATCTTATATTTCCTTGTGAAGAGGACAAGGTCAGTTTTGTGGGGGTTTATACCCAGCCCACATCGATCGGCCCAGTATGTTAGCTTATTGAGAGTATTATTTACTATTTTCGTGACCTTTATTTTGAAATTAATTAATACCTTTCGATGGCTAGTAGGTCTTTGTTCTTTTAATATTTTTTTTCTATGCGACGTTTCGGGTGTGTTTACAACCTTCTTCAGGCCTGAGAAAAATTTTGATATTCAAATTAAAAAGAATTTTTAAACGTCTTTTTTAAGATATTTAAACATATATTTGCCAGTAAGACCTAGGGTCTTATAAATTAGGCAATGTTAGAAGGAATAGAAGGATAGGATAGATTTTTGTTGGCACAGTGGACTGAGAAATAAGGTTTTGATTATCTCATTAAATCCCAGAGGTGGCGTTCAGTTGATGAGGGAATATAGAAAAGAATGCTGCCTAGACTGGGGCTCGAACCCACACATCCATCAGGTTAGCAGTCAAGCACTACTTCCACTGAGCCGGGGCCACCCCCGTAGAAAATTCATTGGCTACAAAAAAGAATAGACCGCTTTTTTAACATTTTTAATTTTATATAAATTGTAAGTATTGCCCTTATTTATCTAGGTATGAAATTATGTATATAATATTTATAAAAAAATTTTCTCAGGCCTGAAAAAGGGTGTAAACACACCCGAAACGTCACAAAAAAATATAAAAAGAACAAAGACCTATAATAGCCAACGAAAGGTATTAATTAACTTATTGAGAGTATTTTGTAGGAGTTCTTTTAAGGTGTTAGGATGCTTCCCAGATACCACTATAGTAACATCGTCTGCATATGCAATAACTTTTGTAGCTCTCCGCCACCAAGTTCCACAGGAGGAGATATAGGATGCCGCCTTGCGGCGTACCTTTGCTTACATATATTCTTGCAAAAAAGTCTCCCAGTCTTAAATTGATAACCCTGCTTGTCAGCATTTAATTAATCAGTTCACTAAGCGACCTATCTACTTTCAGAGATGACAGTTCAGAAGCCATTGCAGCTTCTTTCTAGGAACGCTACCATAGTATACTCTTTGTGATGGAGGGAATGTTTGATGGTACGTACCAAAGTATGGAGAGCCGTTTCCACCGACTTTCATAAACATAACAAAACAAACAATTTTGGGAAGAAGCAACTTTAGTTTTCTTTTTTCAATTTCTCACAAGCTAAGAAAGATTTTAACATCTGGTTTTTAGTATTGATAAAAACATTGAATATTAATGGGAGCGGGTCAGAATTCTGGCTATCAAAATCCTGTATGACCAAAATTCTGTTTTTTCTTTTTTTGAAAATACTGTATGAGCAAAATTCTGTTTTTCAGAATTCTGTATGTCAAAATTCTGTATATCCAAATATCTGTATGTTTAAAATGCTGTAAGTGCAAAATTCTGTTTTCCAAAATGCTGGTTATGTCCAAGTTCTATATTTCGAAGAAAAAATTGTTAACAATATCATTGTTAAGCACGTACAAGTACAAACAGAATTTTTTGCATTTACTTGTACAAAAATTCATTCAAGTACAATCTCTTTAAAAACGAGTAAAAGACTTATTTGTAACCAACGTTTTATTAACTCTATTTTCGTGAATATATTTGTGTTAAGCCTGGATATGTGAAAATTGTAAAATTTAATGATGAAACTTAGAATTTATAGAATTTGAGTATTTTGAGGAGGTTTTACATTGGCATCTTAAAATGATCAATTTCAAATTAGGTACAAAATAGCTACATAAAATTTTGCCCCATTGAAAAGTAGCCCCAAACAAAAAATGAAAATTTCCCCCAAAAAATTAAATAAGAGCAACAACAACAAAAAAATTGATAATATTTTATGAATTGGGGTCATTTTTCATTGTTTTAGGGCTTCTTTTCATTTTTTTAATTTTTCGGTTAAATTTCACTATGAAAAATGGAATTTTTTTGCATTTAGTTGGGATCATTTTTCCATTTTGAAAATCGGGTAATTTCTCCAATTTTGGGGATATTTTGTTTTCCTTGCAATTTAATAGAAATATAGACAGTACAAGGAAAATTGTTGTAATATAAGATTTCATTTCATTCAAACTTTCTATGTTCATTCTGTATTTAAGTAAATATGTAGGAGTAAAAATCTTTATTTCAATATTCTGCTTTTCAAAATTCTGTATTTAAAAAAATTGTTTTGATAATGTAAAAAAGTGCGCACAATTTTTTTAAAAAACAGAATTTTGAAAAGCGGAATATTGAAATACAGAATTTTACTCATAAATAATTTTGACCATACGAGATTTTGACCATACAGAATTTTAAAATACAGAATTTTGTGTAACCAGGATTTTGAATTACAGTATTTTGAAATACAGTATTTTAAAAACAGTATTTTGACCCCAACCCAATATTAATAGCACTTTCTTTTCTTTTTTTTTTTTTTTAAATCATTTTGAAAAAAAATCTCAATATTTTTTTTTAAATTTTGACTTTGAAATTTCTCGAAAACTTTTCAGTTAAACTACTTTAAAAATTAGATAGAAGAATGGAATATTAGTTTTCAAAAAAGTACAAAAAATAGTACATAAGGCACATGATCGTTGTGTGCGCTTTCGTTGATTTTTGATCATTTTTGTTCCATTTATGTCAATTTTCCCGTCATACAATTTCTTCTTAGAATGATTCCAGGAATAATCATCCTTCAGAATATTCTGTACGAATTTAGGGACACCCTGTTAACTTGTATTGAACAACTGCTGCAATGAGTTTATAAATAAGGAGATTTCGAACTATTTCGGCACTGGCTGGCTGATGGACAGCTGTCCAAGAGTATTTCAAGGAAATTTTATAAAATAAACAAAATGTCTATTTAACTGATTCTTGTTTAAAATTAAGTCCCTATATTAAATATCTCATAAAAGCTTTAACAGCAAGTTCGTGGATCATAGTCGGTGCACTTTATGTATTTCCTTCTTGTTTTTTATTTTTGTTCGAGAATCTGGGATTATCTATTGTTTATTTTTATTGTGATGTGGGCCTTGGTATAGAATAGTCCTTGGGGAATTTACGAAAAACGAAATTTATAAACTTTTGTTCCCCCACGTGTATACATCTACCTACATCATGCTGAGAGAAATGCTCAAGAGTTTTTGTCCATAGAAAAGTTATTGCGTGAACTTTGGCCACGCATAACAGACTTCTGACACCGTGACGTATGAAAGGTTTATTATTTTTCCATTGTTTATATGATTTTCTTTTCCCACATGAAATCACGAAAGATATCCTCCCGATGGGAAAAAGAATAATTCCTAAAGGAAAGCGAGATTCTTTGAAATTATTCCTAATAGCTATGCCAGAAAAAAAGGAAATCTATCTTCGGTTGATGCCACAATAAGTAGACAGGTCAACAAAAGAACTTATTTTGGTTAATTACAGTAGACGTGATAGGCTCATGTCCAGAAATGAAACAAATTACATAAGTGTGATGGGAAAAAACAGAAGAATCAAAGAATAAGACAGATACATGTGATGATGGTCAGTTAATTTATATTTTTCAATTATCATAAACCATGAATGAATGGGATGTTCTTGCTTTTTCGGTTCAAGGATTAAGTTGGGAAAAGTTGAGATGTAGGGAAAAATAGTGGTTGCCTGCATGAATGATGTTGCTATTGCTGTATTGGGAGAACATCCTAAATAGCTTAAAATTCTCTTACAAAACTCTCAAAGTAAGCCACTGGGAATAGGAATATCTGTGTAAACTGGAAGGGTTAATACCTACGAAACAGAACTTATCCTCTTTCTGCAGGAAATATTAAATTGCTTACATAACCCTTCTTTAATTGAAGGTATATCTACGATAGCAACCTAACATTCTCAGACGAAGACTAATAATTGGGTCTTATTTTACAAAAGAAGTTAAGATGGAAACTTAATATACAAGAATGAGTTAAAAAGGCCATATTGGCACCTTTTTCATACACCTTTGGAATAGAAAGCATCTTCAACCCTTCACTATTCATTGCCTTTATTTATTTCGGCAATCAGACTGATTGATGTTCAAAAGGCAGACACGTAGATTAAGAGGAGACCAGAAATCAACTATACTACAACTGTCTCCTCCCCCAGCCAGCACAGCTATGAAAAATCAAGTTTTAATCGTTCTTCAGGTGAAGATTCTGTCCGACCACTGGTTTTGTAAAGAATATAAGCTTTGCTTCCATTTATAGAAATCCTTTATGAAGGAAAGGTATAATCCGCAAAAAAAAAAACCCTGGTAGTTGCCATTTTATCACCAAAGCAACATGGCAAAATATCCTAACCAAGAGCATTGCAATTGTTTGACCATAAGCTATAGATAATTATTGTTGCGAGAAAAACTTCATGTAAATACATCATGCGAAAAAAAACTTCGTGGAAGAAAAATATCATGCTAGAAAAATATTGTTGCAGAAAACTATCATGCGAGGAATATATCTTGCGAAATAAGTATCATGACTAAACAGTATCATGCGAGGATAGTTTCATGCAGGAAAATATCATGCAAAAAAAATATGATGTCAGAAAAGCATCATGACAAAAAAGTATAGATATCATGCGAGAAAAGCATCATGCGAGAAATGAATCATACGATAAAAATTGAAATCATGGGTAAAACTATCATGCGAGAAAGGTATCATGCTTAAAAAATATCATGCGAAAAATGTGTCTTGCTAGAATGGTATCATGCGAGAATAACATTATGCGGAAAAATACCATACGAGAAAAGTATCATGCGATACAAAATATCATGCGTGAAAAGTGTTGTATGAATATGTTAAAAGCGTGAATTTTTAATTGCAAGATTATGAAAATCGGATTTATAAATTTGTGAGATATCGTTTTTCGAGATTTTTAAATAAAACAATATTTTTTATTTTAAGATTTTGAATTTGTAGTGCTTGATTTTGAAATAATTATTTTAAACAGGATGTACTCGAAAGGATTCTAGCAATATTTTGTTTTAAAAAGAACTGATGAAAAAAAGGTAACGAACAAAAAAAAAATCTCTTTAAACGTACTTCGGTTTCATTATCTAACCTAAATAACAGGCTATTCCTTCTTGGATAAGTATCTACGCCTAATTTTGTGGCTTAATACAATCGAATTTACTCGTTTTAATTTAAGTGAAACTCTCTTATATTTTATTTAATGATAATAATAAAACCTCGAACCCCATACAGAGTTATTCGAATGGAGCTAAAAAGTTTCCAAACTACGTCTTTGATGTTCCCTTGCCCAAAGGTCATTACCCGGGAGCCTTTTTAAGAAAACAACCTTAAAAATATAAATAAGAGATATTTATTTTGCTTTATTTTTATCAAAGTTAAAAAAAGGACCGCAAAGAGCTTTAAATTTATTGAACATCTCATAAAGCTTCGAGGAATAGTATGACGAGGTTGTATGGATTTTGAATGCTAACACAGTTTCCTCACTCGCATATTACAGACACATATGACTTATCAAATATTATTCCATCAGTTTTGATATCAGATTAAATTTTATTTTATCGAACATATGGCCTGATTCGGTTAGGTTATGTAGTGTTTATCAACTCAAAACACGTTTCGTGGAAAACACTAATTCAAACATAGCAATCCCTCGCAGCCACAGATATTCCTACAAATAAAAAATCCCAAATAGAAAATATTGCAGCTTATGGTAGTCTCTTTTGGTATCCCTTAGCTCAAGAATATATAAGCAGAAAAACGACTGAAGGTTGCGAGTTCACAATTATAGATGAGCATCAACAATCACTGTATAGGAACTCACCATACCAAAGTCTCATCATAATATCCTTGCCCGACAGCATTGACACATCATGGAACAAACACAGCTATAAATCTTTCATTTATTGAAATCAAAATGTACACAAAAAATAAATAAATAAATCGAAATATAAAGGACACAATGGGAAACATATGTACGTTTCGCTTATTCCTAATACCCCAAGTACCACCCTTATAAAATGGCAGTTCCTAAGTTGAGTCGTCTTATCCAAGTATAGTGGCAAACCGGTAAGAATTTTTTTCTGTTTCCGTTTCCTCTTCTATTCTGACTTTGTAACGAAAAAGAGTGTGTGTACTTCCATTCTTGGTTATGTCACGTCTCTTGTGTCCAATTTTGTGGACAATTTTTGCATGGTTGCCGTTTGTTTTCTGTAAAATATTTATTGGGAAATTATTTTTTAAAACAAATTTTTTATTTTTGATTAAAATTAAAATTAAAATTAAAATTAAAATTAAAATTAAAATTAAAATTAAAATTAAAATTAAAATTAAAATTAAAATTAAAATTAAAATTAAAATTAAAATTAAAATTAAAATTAAAATTAAAATTAAAATTAAAATTAAAATTAAAATTAAAATTAAAATTAAAATTAAAATTAAAATTAAAATTAAAATTAAAATTAAAATTAAAATTAAAATTAAAATTAAAATTAAAATTAAAATTAAAATTAAAATTAAAATTAAAATTAAAATTAAAATTAAAATTAAAATTAAAATTAAAATTAAAATTAAAATTAAAATTAAAATTAAAATTAAAATTAAAATTAAAATTAAAATTAAAATTAAAATTAAAATTAAAATTAAAATTAAAATTAAAATTAAAATTAAAATTAAAATTAAAATTAAAATTAAAATTAAAATTAAAATTAGAATAGAATAGAATAGAATAGAATAGAATAGAATAGAATAGAATAGAATAGAATAGAATAGAATAGAATAGAATAGAATAGAATAGAATAGAATAGAATAGAATAGAATAGAATAGAATAGAATAGAATAGAATAGAATAGAATAGAATAGAATAGAATAGAATAGAATAGAATAGAATAGAATAGAATAGAATAGAATAGAATAGAATAGAATAGAATAGAATAGAATAGAATAGAATAGAATAGAATAGAATAGAATAGAATAGAATAGAATAGAATAGACTTTATTTCTTTCATAACATTTGTTTTAAAAATTTTTACAATAATTTACCACAAGTCTTTTTTGACCTGGTTTAAAAACCGTCGGTCAGATTGACAGAATAAAAACTAATTTTAATAATTCTAGCAATTTAAGTAATAATAAAATAAAAAGTGAATTTAAACAAAATTATAAAAATCAATTAAAAAATAAGAATTGAATTGAAATTTCCAAATTTTAAATTAAAAGCTTTCTGTAAGGATTCTATTTCTGTAAGCCATTGCAGTTTTAATAAATCTGTGAAGCTTTTCCCAGCCTTTTGCCCCGTTCAGAGTTTGTATGACTTCTTCAGCTTCCAGTTGATTTTTTCCAAAAATATTTCGTCGAATTTCTTGGAGAATAGGACATAATCCCAGAAAGTGCACGATATTTTCTCTTTCATGGGTATTGCAGATTTGACATTCGAGAGGTAGGTCCGGTCTGTGAGGTATGAAGTTCAGGGCAAGTATTTCCCCTCTGGCTCGTAGAATCAAAGATATCATCTCTGTGGAATTCTTGTCGTGAAAGTAGTTTAATTCTCCTAGATTAAACTCCAGTTTACTATAGTACTCTCTATATTGCGACGCTTTGGCCTGGTTTATAAAATTCTGTCGATATTGTTCGTCCAATTTTGATAGAAGAGAGTAAAGATTTCTTTTCAGGGTCGTTGAATCGTCCATAACAAATTCGATCGGATCCTCCAGCGTATAAGAAAGATCGATCCAGGCTTGCACAAAGCTAAGACGATTTGTGATGAGAAATTTTAGAACCCTGTTCACTAGCCTTGAGGAGTCCAATTGGAGAATTCTGAGCACGTAATCGAAATGTATCTTGAGTGAGTCGATGAACATCGGTGGCACTCCTGTTTCGATGTGGAGCATATAATTTGGTGTTGTGGACGGGAGAGCGAAAACTCGCTTCAAAAAGAAACGAATTAGTTTTTCAACGTCTTCATACTCCTTGTATCCCCACACTTGTGAGGGAGTAAAGCATAATCGATTTAGAAACTGCCTGAAACACTTTGTATTTTGCAGAATGGTGAACTGATTTGTTCGCGATACATTTTTTCCAGGAAACAGATAGGGCGGCTTTGGCTTCTTGAAGTTTCGATTTAACGTGTTTTTTCATACAAAGGCTGCTCGATATGATCAGTCCGAGGTACTTAAACTCCTTGACCACTTTTATTTCCTGTCCTTGGTAATTCCATTTTTCATAGTTAGCATATCTTCCATGCCCCTTTCTAAATATCATGATGTTTGATTTTTCAAGGTTAACTGATAAATTCCAAATAAAACAATAATTTTCTAATTTGACAATCATGTCCTGGAGTTTTTCAGGGGTTTCTGATAAAAGAACGATATCGTCAGCGTAAAGTAAACCCGGAACGATTTCTTCAGCTATGGTCACCCCTCCTCCCACATGCTCTAATAAATCCTCGATAAATAGGGTGAATAAAAGTGTACTCAAAGCACAACCTTGCTTGAGACCCATTGAAGAACTGAACTCTTCAGAGAGACTTTCGCCGTCCCAGACAGCTATCGAATCTTTTGCATAAAGAGCTCTTAAAGTAGTGATAATTTTAGATGATACGCTGATATTTGACAACTTAAAAAATAGTGCTTCTCTATCAATGCTATCAAATGCTGCCTTAAAGTCGATAAAAAAGGCGTAGAGTTTTTTCCCACGATTAAGATACACATCCGCAATATTTATTAGCAAAAACACTTGGTCCGTTGTTGAGTAACCTGCACGAAATCCGGCTTGAAACTCACTAAGCTTTGAGTTCTCTTTTACCCAAGTTGTAAGTCTACAAAATATCATACTTGCAAACAGCTTCATAGACGCGTTCAGAAATGAAATCCCGCGATAGTTCTCTGCGACAGATGCATCTCCTTTTTTGAATAATGGAAAAATAACTGACGACAAAAAACTAGGTGGAATAACTCCCGTCTCAAAAATTCCATTATAACAGTTCAATAGTTCGTATACAAAATTCGGACTAGAATACTTGAAGAATTCAATTGGTATTCTGTCAGTTCCGGCTGCCTTGTTGGTTTTAGCTGTATATAACGCTGTGTTCAGTTCTTCTTCAGAAAAACGTGAGTCCAGGTAATCATCCTCTATAAGTGGCATCGCATAGTGAAATTTTGATGCCCTGCATTCGGTATTAAGCAGCGACAAGAAATAATCCTTTAAATCTGACGCCTTAAGGTTGGAAGCAATAGTAAGCTTAGTTCCATTTACAAATTTCATTGCCCTCCAAAATTCAGTGGAAGATCTAGCCATTGACAGTGAGTTCACTACACTTCTATCATAGTCTTTCTTTTTCCTTAGGCACAGGATTTTATATTTCTTATTGGATTCTTCATACATTAGTTTTAAGTTATTATTATTAAATGAGCGAAACAAAGATAAAAAAGAAAAAGATATATTCCGAGCAGTTTCACATTCTTTGTCAAACCAGACTTGATTGTATTTTCGAGTTTTCACAACGTTCAATTGGAGTGGAAAAGCTTTTTTTATAACGTTTATGAGGCCCTCCATGCTGGGGGCTGGAGAAATATCTTTAAGCGCTAAAAGTTCTATATTCAAACGTTGCTGATAGTTTTGCAGAAAATTATCATTCCACTTATATTTTAGGGGCAACTTTAGTTCCGTTGTGATACTTGATGCACGTATATTACTGTTAATTGAGATTATTAATGGCATATGTTCAGAAAATGTTTTTGTTTCTACTTCAAAGTCCGTAATAATTTTTAACCAGTCTCCTGAAGCTATGCCGTAATCGATAACCGATTGGCCTGAAGATCTTATGAATGTGTATTCTCCTGCGGTGTCTCCTACACTTCTACCATTTAAAACTGTTAAGTTAAACGAATCACAGAGTTCCATAAATCTAGTTCCTTTACTATCCTTCCGATTGTCTTTTGAAGAACGAGACTGTTTCAAATATGCTGGTATGACTGAAGAGAATGGAGGCCAACCAAGATCGTTTCCTATCCTGGCATTGAAATCTCCTAACAGCAAAAGATTGTTTTCATTCAACTGCACCAGTAAATCTTCCAACTGCTCGAAATCCTGCGTCCAATGGTTACAATTAAGATAAATTGGAACAATCAAGTGTTTTAGTCCCTGATCTATATAGGAAATGATGGAGGCTCCGCTAGTATTCTCAAATTTTAAAATGTGTTTAAGTTGACTTTTAAAACCTACCACCATTCCACCACTTGCTCTTCCAAACTTATTTGGTTTACACGCAGAAGTCCACGCGAGTTCATATCCTTTAAACGTATTATTAAATATTTCATATTGGTTTTTTATTAAAAATGTTTCTATTAATATGAAAATATCGAATTCTCTAATAAAATTAAAAAAATCGGGGTATATAAGCTTGTTTTTTAATCCACTTGTGTTATAACTTAAAATTCTAAAGTTCAAATTATTTTTGTTATCGGATTTTGTTTCTTTTGAAAATAACGTCTGACCGACGAGCGGAAATCATTGAGATGTATTTCCGGAAATACGATTGTTTTGTCGCTCCACAGTAGATGGCGCTAAATTCTTAAAGGAGGTAGATGACCCACTGACAGCTGCAGTGACAGCAACATCAACTGACATTTTATTTAGATGAGTTGAATTTTGTTGTTGATCAATTTGTGTTCGAAGTTCGCTTAAAATACTGAATTTTTCACTCAAAAGTAAATATCCATCATTATTTCCACATCTTAAACCAAGGTTGTTGTCCCAGGTAAAGGTGGAACCATTAATATCCAGACGGAGAGGTTTTTATGCCGGGAACCTTAGACTTGATCGCCGCCTGTACTCGTACCAGCGATCTTCTTTTCTGACGGACATTAAAAGGTAGATCTTTATGTATGAAAATATTCGTTCCCTTCAACTTGCTGGCTTTCTTCAAAACATTATTAGCTGCAGAGCGGTTAACTAGTTGCACCACAACATTAGCCATACCCTCTTTGTTGCATTTGACTGGATATGCTTCTTTTACCGCACCTGAAAATTCTGCATCAAGAAGACCAACACATACTTCTTTCGCTTTGTCTGACGATGTTTTTGAGTCATCACTTGGCATGTGAACGATTAAATTATTTTCAGTTTCCTTTTTTAAGAGTCTTTCAACTTCAGATTCCAAACGCGCATTTTGGGCTTCTAAATAAGAAATCTTCGCCACACATTCAACTTGATTGGCTCGCAGTACTGACAATTCATAACCTAATGAGGCAATGTCCTCTTTTGTGGCCAAATGGCTTAAATTTCTTTCAAAAAGACTATTTAGTTCGGCAATACTCATGCTGCTCACGGAGCTCACGGTGTTCATAGTGTTAATGATTTGTTGACGTTTTTCAGCTCCAAAAGACTCAGGTGATGTGGACGCAATTCCTCTTTTATGCATTAAGTTAAGTGGATGTTTTTTTTTTGTTAGTTATCAGTAACTTATTGACTATTACTTACTGAAATAAGAAACTTGGGATGAAAACTATTTAAGTTAACAAATATATTTTCAGTTTTATTGCTTTAAATTTATGTTTTTTTCACTTTTTTCGGGAGCTTATTATGTACGAACTTACTAATTTGACAACCAACCTGTCAACCAAATTAAAATTAAAATTAAAATTAAAATTAAAATTAAAATTAAAATTAAAATTAAAATTAAAATTAAAATTAAAATTAAAATTAAAATTAAAATTAAAATTAAAATTAAAATTAAAATTAAAATTAAAATTAAAATTAAAATTAAAATTAAAATTAAAATTAAAATTAAAATTAAAATTAAAATTAAAATTAAAATTAAAATTAAAATTAAAATTAAAATTAAAATTAAAATTAAAATTAAAATTAAAATTAAAATTAAAATTAAAATTAAAATTAAAATTAAAATTAAAATTAAAATTAAAATTAAAATTAAAATTAAAATTAAAATTAAAATTAAAATTAAAATTAAAATTAAAATTAAAATTAAAATTAAAATTAAAATTAAAATTAAAATTAAAATTAAAATTAAAATTAAAATTAAAATTAAAATTAAAATTAAAATTAAAATTAAAATTAAAATTAAAATTAAAATTAAAATTAAAATTAAAATTAAAATTAAAATTAAAATTAAAATTAAAATTAAAATTAAAATTAAAATTAAAATTAAAATTAAAATTAAAATTAAAATTAAAATTAAAATTAAAATTAAAATTAAAATTAAAATTAAAATTAAAATTAAAATTAAAATTATGATTGGCATGATGGCATTTTATCGTCTTTTGAAACAAAGTGAACTGTTCTATTTCCAAAACATCCCATCTCTGAATCAAACAATAATAGATTCTTTTGAGCTTTATATAGGCTAAAGAACTTTTTCTTTTATGAAGATCCCAAAAGAAACTAAATATTCTTCACACATAAGTGGCAACCCTGCCCATCACTTTATAGTATATACCAAGTTCTGTTGTCCTGTCCACATTGGATTTCATGTACCCGTGTCGGAGCTTAGTATCTGTACATTTTACGAAAAAGAACTGCAAAATAAATAAAAAAGAAAATTCCCAGGATGCCAGTTTTATTTGGTGCTAAACAGTAAACGTGTCAGGCTTTACAATTCCAATACGTCCACCTATTACACCCACTACACATCCGCGCGACCACAGCTATGACATAGTAGGTACACAGAGAGTACACATAAGTTCTTTAGTTCCCTTCCGCCACCTCATTTCGAGCTAATGCCCTGGGGTTGCCCAACACTGCTGTGTGGTTAGTTTGAAAGTAGCATCAGACACACCAAGGCTGAAACGTCAATTTAGAAAAGACAATGGTCAAAGCCGCAACTGGGAGGACTTCGGGGTAAATCCCTAATGGGAGTCATCCTCTTGCATAACACTATGTGCTGTGCATGTTCACAAAAGAGGGTGTGGTAAAGTTTCTTGCTTCTTATCCTAGTCAGATATTGGAAGTTCATTTGTTTCAGGAAATTTTATGATGGCATCAACACTTACTTGTGTGGTGTGGCCAGCAAGTTTGCCGTGTCCATGTCCGTCCATGGACTTAGATCCAACTTAGTCAAAACTTACCATCATCATCATTATCATTGGCCATGATAGTCGGGTTCGTGTTCGTCATAGAAAGTAGTCTTCGATGTTGTAGATCCAGTCAAGCACAACTGTTGTGTGTCAGCTATTCCCATACAACAGACTATAAGAAGTAAAAACTTTCAAGTGGAGTGATTAAGGTCCTATTAACATTCGGGTATTCGGGTAAGGGAAGGAAATTTTTCATTCTTATCGCAATGTTTGAGGATCTCTTGAGGGTCATAGTTATTTTGCTATTGCCACACTATATCTACACTTACTAGTAAAACGACTCTGAAGGGCATGTTGATATAATATATGATGGATTGCTCTGTAGGTTTGCCATTATACATATATAAAGACTCATCGGCATTGTGTTTGGGTAAGGAGTGCCTTGGGATTAGGATTGTCCACGTGAGACTGAATTTTGTAGTTCGAATTAAGTCAAAATACCGTAAAGGAATTTTAATAAAGTGAACATTTTAAAATAGGTAATTCGTGTTTTATTCTTGCAATAAAGAGCATTGGCAATTTTTCAAAAGCTATCAACTTATTTTAACCTTTTTTCACTGCAACTTTCATACAAGACCATCAAGTGTATGATGTCTTCCACATACCTATAGATACTTTATGACAAATTTTAAAAATCTCTGTCTACTTTAGTTATAGGTGTACTTTGACACTTGAACATACAAATATCTGAATTCCTTAACCAAACAAAAAAAATCTTAACTATCTCGTGTTGGTCGTGTCAAAGACCAAAAGAACTTCATTTACAAGAGAAAAATAATAAACCTCAAAACTGTAAGCTATTTGGCTTTAAACCCAAAAGACCATTCAAAAATGATTCATTCAATGCTATATTCCAGAGTTTAATGGAAACTAGAATCAAAGGAAAAAATGCTCCTCCGTTGACATGAACTACTTCATTTGCTGGCACATGAAACCCAATATATATTTCCGTTTTACCACTTCTGGCTATCACCAGACTACAAAATCTTCCATATTATGATTTATACAAATTCCTACCCACTCTTCAAAGTGAATCAGAATTTTCAGTCGGCTCATATATGAAGTCCTTTATCATTTATTTGTGTCGAGATGATGGTAAGGTTGAGGTTTATCCTTGCAACCATTATGAGACGTTACAAGACTATGATGAAGAACCATCGTTGTTCACCTGCTGCGATTGCTCTATATGGCATGGTCGAGAGTATAAATCTAGTGCAAGTATAAGACTTTTCGTTGATGGTTGTAGGCTCATACTTCTTGTATGCAAAGTCGTGAAGATAATGATCTCATGCCTTCATCTTATGATTTGTGGTTATGCTGGGAATGCATCTGTGCTGTGTAGGTATTTAGAGGATGTGACCATAAGTATTATGCATTTATTTTGTTTGCTCTCTTAGAACAAGTATATGTACATTCGCATAGATAAGTTTAAGCCTGAAGGAATTTAAAAATTCTAAATGATAGAATTTTATTTGCACTTTGAATAGGAAAATTCTTTTAAATGTGGAATTAAGGTGACATTATTTCTTAAATTATTTAATTATTGGCCCGGAATTTTCTTTAAAGAAACTGGTCAACTAAAGATTTTTTTTGTGAGTTAAAAAAAATTAAGGTCAATGTCAATTACCTTGAGTTTTTTTTAATTCATAAAAATGTCTATAGCTAAACAATTTAAAAAAAAGCTGAGCTTTTATGAGGATTAAGTAACCTTTCAGATGGCATATACTTTTATCGAGTATCCCACAAATTTGAGTACCTAACGCTATGACCTTTAAAAAAATAAAAAAAAAAAAAAACTATTTAAAACAATATATAGTTGATTAATTATATTGCAAAATACATGATCTTTTACTGAACATTTAAACTGCATATTTCTTTCTTTAAAAATCCGAAAAATAAGGTACTTCAAGTCTAATACTGTGACCTTAAAAAAAATCTAAGTAACAAATTTCTGAAACTAGTTATTGATGACGATTGAGTTATCTTTCAGATGATTAATATTTTTTTTCCGAATATCCCATAAATGGGGTGCCGAAAACTTTAACCATGAATTACAAATTTTTCAAGCCTGACCACTTTTTTAAAAAAAATAGTTGAACTTTTATGACCAAGATGGCACATTTTTTTTACAAATATTTCATTTATGATGTGCTAAGATCCTACATCCGAAATTAAGTCGAGAAACTAAAAATTTATTTTTATCGTTTTCGCTTCCTTTTATCGACTTATAACGTTTTTTTTTATAATTTTTGTCTGGTTTCTTTTAATTACTTCTGACTTTGGCAAGCTGCAACTGAATCTTGATTTTTTTTTTATTTCACATAAGCGTGAACGCACGAGCGCACAGATGCATAGACGCAAATACGCAGTGACAACCAGACGCACCAGATGGATTGTTTACAAAAAAAGCGCTATGAGGTATCATGTCACGTGCTGCACCTGTGCGTCTGTGCGCATGTGCGTCTGTGCGACTGTGCGCATGTGTGTCTGATGTGCATCCTGCATCCGTGCATCCGTGCGTTTCTACAGTTGTTTGTGAGATTATTTTTAGTTTGCTTATTTTTTTTATAATACATACATACATATGTACATACATTTGGTGGCACAAAAACTCAAAAACGACCAGGGCCTTATAACTCTCAACCATTCCTGTGTGCATGTTTGCAGGAATTTAGGGGACCTACACTTTATAGCCGAGTCCAAATGATTAAATTTTGTACCTGTAATGGTAAGTGGCTGTAAGAAAATAGTATTTTAGGTTTTTGGCCAAACAATTCACATTGCGGAAATATGGTTTTGATGTTTTTTGAAAAAAAAAAAAAACTTATATTTTCGATTTATTCGCGTATATTTTCTGAATCTGAATAGGTCTACCGATTTGTTATAATTTTACAATCTGGTGCTAGTTGCTCCAAAAATACTGCATTCAAATTTATTTTTAACATTATTTTTTTTTAAACATAAACAAAATCTAACATAAAAATAAAATTTTTAGTACATACTTACTTTTTTCAAAACATTTTTTTTTGTTAAAGATATCAAAACATTATAGTTTTTAACTATAAGGGTAAGTTCGTGCGATCCAATCGTGCATATTTTTTCAATTTGTGTTATATTATCCCACTTTCAGATAATCACATTAGCCATTTGAATTCGGCAATAAACTGTAGGTCCCCTCTATTCCTGCAGACACGCACACAGGAATGGTTGAGAATTTAGGCCCTAGTTCTTCATGAGCTGTTGTGCCATCAAATTTATTTTTATTTTATTTTCGCTTTTAGATTACAAAATTCTGACTGTCTAAGCAAATTGGGCTAAAAATTCCTTTTAAAAGGATTATTCCTCCGTTAAATCTATAAAAAAGTTTTAAATTAAATGACCAGTTCGTTAGTATGTCGCGACAGTTAAAATTATTTCTTTTTCTTCTTTTGAATAGCGAATTTAAATTTATTGGAGAGTGCATAAATTGGGGCTAAATTATGTTTATTTATTATTTAAAGCAAGCTTAAATTGACCATTTTAGGTATAGGTATGACGATTTACATACATGCTTGATGTTTTATGTTAATAAAGTACCTATAATAAAAATGCTCTGTTAGCTAAGGGGTAAGACATACAATATGTATAAATTGGATCACAGCTAGCAATTGGAGCAAGCAGTTTAAGTTATTTAAAGTCTGAAAATTTATACCGATTAATTAGTTAATTCCACTCACTGCTCCATACTTCGGTAATAAAAAAGACAATGGACAAAATGGCATCTTATAAAGACACCAAACCATACATTATGGAAGAAATAAAATCTTAATTTTACACAGCCACTGGCTACCTAATACACATATAGGAACATACACTGTCAGACAAAAAAAAGTGCAAAAATTATTTTCAATAATATTTTATTTAGTATGATATGTTCTGATTTATTTTTCTTAAAAAAAATAATTTAGTCATGTTTTTCAGATTATCTTACGTCCACAAAAGTAATCGTTCAAAGGTATTTACAAAATGTAGGTTAGAAATTAAATAAAATCGCAATATTCAAAGAAAATAGAAGAGACAAAATAAAGTGCAAATTCGAAAGATCATCACGTAAAATAGGAATTCAGCTTCAGAAAAGAAAAATGTTAATAGGTAGTGGCTCCTCCTTTATTTTGAATAACTGCAGCAAAACGTTTGGGCGTGCTGCTAACCAGGTTCTTCAAGATTTGATCTGGAATTCTCTCCCATTCATTTGGGAGGCTTTCCCAAAAAGATTGTAAATTGCGACGTTGATCTAAGGGAATCCTTTCATCCAAAATGGACCAAAGGTGCTCAATAGGGTTTAAGTCGGGAGATTGGGTTGGCCATTCTAGTACGTCAACATTATTTTCGGTAAAAAAAACTGCTTAGCTACTCTGCTTGTATGCTTTGGATCGTTATCTTGTTGAAAAATATAACTTTCCAAAGACAGTCTAGAAGCAGAAGAAGCTAAGTTTTCCCTAACAATGTTCACGTAACTAGAACCCGTCATTTTGGTTTCAATTTTGACAATATTTCCAACGCCACTAAAAGAAAAACATCCCCAAACCATAAGTGACCCACCTCTATGCTTCAACGTTTTTTGTATACACCTCTGGCTGAGTCTTTCGGATTGCTTGCACCAAACTCGCTTTCTTCTCTTACAGTTTTTTAATTCAAATTTGGATTCGTCAGACCAAATAATGTTTTCCCAGAACGATTGTGGCTTCACTAAAAACTTTCTGGCGAAAGCTAACCGTTTTTTAATATTAACTGGACGGAGTAACGGCTTTTTCTTTGCAAAAAAGTTTTTTAAACCGCTTTCATGGAGTCGCCTTTGTACTGTCCTTGCTGTTATATTTAACTGTAGTTCTTCTTTAATATTTCTGGCGGAAGATAAAGGGTTCTTTCTAGCCTTAATTTTAATTCTGCGGTCATCAACTGCAGTTGTCTTCCGCTTCCTTCCGCAAGAAATTTTAAAACTAGCAACAGTTTCTCGTTCAAAGAAATTGAGGCAGATTTTTCTTACCATAGAAATGGATAATCCATATTTTTCTGCCAGTTTATGAAATATCAATCCACGTTCACGGTCCAAAACAAGCAATTCCTTCACTTCAGATGTTAACGGTTTCATACTTAAGCTTTAAGTAATAAAAATAAAATTTAACACGGAAATTATTATAAATTGGGATCTTTTGCTTCTACCTTTTTATATTTTATCAATTGTAAATATTTTTCTTTAAAACTTAAAACTTTTTGGCAGGGAATAATAAAAATGCACTTTATTTTGTCGCGAGTTAAATTGTATATGCTCCAAAAACACCGCAACTAATAGTAATTAGACATAACAATGGATTGTTTTTTTTTTTTAAGAGTTAGCAGCTGAGAATATGTGACGTCAGAACATGAAATGGAATGATAAACACTCTTCGCTTTTAAATAGCGGTAGTTTGAAAATTAATCTTATACTTTTGCACTTTATTTTGTCTGTCAGTGTACATGAAAACCACAATCCAGGCAATTATAATTCCAACAATATGCTTCGATCAGGTGTACCAACTCGTATACATATAGCTACGTATGTATGCGGTTACCTAAAGCCCAATCTTTGTTATATGAGCACACAAACTCCTCCGAGTTACTCCTTTTTCGATTTGACAAAATTTGCATGATTTCATATTCGCTTAATTTACTGTTCAATCGATTCTTTTAAAATATTCTTTGACAGGACAAGGGTAAAGTTAGTGTGGTTGCTAATGGCTTAGTATTCCAGCCAGAGATAACGAAATCAAAAATCGTGTCCAGGAGATATCTTTTATTTGCCGCACCAAACTGAGAGGACTGCATCCAATCATGCTAATCGGATCGAAGGGATTTACCAATGTGGACCCGGAAACGGTAAAAAAAAAAAAATTACGACCATAGCCATTTGCCACCAGAAACTCAACTATCGTTCGTTTCTATGCGCCTTCGAATGCGAGGTTGGCAGGATGTGATGGGAATATAGGTGGTTGACGTTCAGGTGCAGCTCCTTCATTTGTTAACGGTGTGAACTGTTCAAACATTGTCGTAGCTCGTTCAATCGAAGTTCATTTAATGTAGGGCAAATTGTGCACGAAGCACACATATGTACATACTATTACATAACATACCTACATTTTTTATAGAGATACATGGATCGTCTTCTATCCAGTGGGCTTTGAAGTGTTTCCACTTTTGTACATTTTAACAATTAAATAAATTTTGAAGTTATTTTATCAGTGAATTCATCAGATTTGTTTAAAAAAAAATTTGATAGTGTAGTATTTTTTAGCTCTCAAAACAATTTAAGATACTTTTTGAATAAATTAATTTCGAAATATGTTGATTTATAACAATTTTTCAGTTTAAGCTCTATAAATAAGCAATCTTTTTGAACCAAATGAATGGTGATTGCATAATTTTAAGTCTGAAGTCCAAAGTGAAGTCCATGAATGAATTATTTTAATTGAATTTAATGGTTAATTTTTAAATACTGCATTCACAAAAGATTGTATTCTTTGGCAACCCTGATACTCCATGAAAGTTCATACGCAGGACTCAAACCTGACTAGGTATTTCTCAAACAATATTTGACACATTTTTGTCAATAACTCATCCAAATCTTGACAAATATTCGTTTTCAAAGCTTAAATAGTTTTCGGATTATTTGCATACACAAGTTCTTTTGCATAGTCCCACACAAAAGGATATCTATCCACCGGCAGGCAACAAATCACACGATCTGGGTATCCAGTTCACGCAACAACTCGTTCAGGAAATTTTTCTTGCTTTCAAGCCAAAACGGGTCGCTGTGGCATTAACGGTCTTGATTTTCATTAGCATTTTTTGTGTGGCTGTCAATCCCGAAAACCTAAAATGCCAAAGCCCATGAACCCAAGACTCAAAAACCCTAAACCCAGAGAACCCAAAATACAAAAAAAAAAAAAAAAAAAAAAACAGAATCCAGAAAACTCAAGATCGTGAAAAATTTTTCATATAATTTTTCGGGATTTAAATTTTGGAAAAATTAGTTCAAGTAATAAAGACATGTCTAAGATAAAAGAGAAAACATTTTTTTTTATCTTATCGGAACGTCTATTTTTATACACCTTATTTTACACTACCTTTGCTAAATCAAACATCCATCACTTTTCAGGATTTTTGGTTTTCTGGATTTTGGATTTTCGGGAATTTGGGTTTTCTGATGTATATTTTATATTTAGGAATTCTGTCCGACTTACGCATTTTTGTTTTGACAAAAATAAGTGGGAACATCGGTTTTTTAGTTGGACTGTAACGTGTAACGTAATAGCGTAGAGAGCGTCATATACCTCTTGGACTCTTGTCATAGTATGGGGTTTTGTCTTCTCATTCGATGCTGGCACTGGCATATTGGATATTTTGAAGACCTGTGTCCTAGCTAGGCATCAAGGTCTGTGGTCTGAAGTAACGATAAAGGATCTGAATTCAAAAACTGCAGCCAGAACTCAACAACATTCAATTGACTGATTTTATTGGTTTATGTTAATTTTCCTGTTCAAAAAGCGGGTGGTTTAGTTGTGATGCAGCAATGGTTCGATAGGTGCTGAGAACTCTACTTGTGCAAATAATACGCGAACGTTGAAATACGCTATATACTGTATAAAACAGCAATATACACTATACACTATACACAGTGTTGCACATATGTTTGTCATTTCGAAGAAAGAGGAGAGTTACTTCAAAATGTCCATTCATCAGAAATGGAAATGGGATAACCATCATCGACATCGTTATTGTGAAGTCAGAGCAGTCCAAAGCGTTGGACTTGGTTGCTCGTTCTATAGATTGGTTTCCATTAAACCTATGTAGAAATTCGATGACAATTAACTTCTGCCGCAGTATATTGAAATACATTTTTTTTTTTGTGAAGTTCTATTTTGTTGTGTTGTTGTGTTTTCACAGGAAAAAAACGGTAAGCCCTTTTATGTTTTGTGATATTTAAATGGAAAATCATTCTTTTTAAGGAGACTAAAATAATAATACTTACAAACGCTATTAATAGTAAAATTAGCGCACTTGGTGCGACTAGAAAACAATCTCTGGATTCCGGAAGTATGCCCACCCGTGGAAGTCCCAGGGCCTGCGGGGCCAAAAAAATTTTAAAATTGGCATGTCTAGAGTCCCTTCCATTTTTTTGTACACGAACTATTTAAGGAAAATAGATAAAAAGACCAGAATTTAAGAAAATAATCTTACACAGCTGAATTTTGTTAAAGAAATTGATCTTCATATCCTCTTCATTTCGTAAAAAGAAAAGAGGCTGCGGGGTTGACCCACACTGTCCCAACTAACAATTTATATTGTATAAGGTCCAGTTTTTGGAATTTGGGAAGCTATAGCTCCTTTAGTATAATCATAAGACTTATGTATGCAAGTCAATCATTTTTTGACACATTTTATATAAAATACCTTGTTTTGTACCTCTAAAAATTAGGTCAATAGGAGTCTGTTGTAATGAGGTCTTATGGAAGTCTGTTTAAGGCTTGCCGAAATTGATTCTATATACAAAAGATAAGAGCTTTTATAAAGCATTCAGCTAAAAGTCGTTATCTGCTTTAAGACTTTATTAAAAAAGCAAAAATGTTAATACAAATTAGAATTTTTGTCAATTTTTAGTAAATAAGTAATAAATAAAAAAACATGTCTGTTATTATCTTTGTCTGGAGTTTTCTCAACAATGACATTACGTTCATAAAATAAAATATTTTTGTTTTGAAAAGAAAAATATGGCTTTGCATTTTCTAAACAACAATATATACTTATTACAAATGTACGTATAACTTTTGCATTTTGTTAATCGCAAAACTTATACAAATCAATAGCTTTTGCATTTTGTTAATAGCAAACATAGAAATGTATAGCCTTTGTATGTTGTTAATCGCAAACTTATACAAATCAATAGCCAGGGTTCGTGCTTCACTTCGATGGAAGTAGATTTACTTCAGTTTTGAGGAAAAAATAGAATCTACTTCCCTACTTTGCTTTTTCAAGATCAGCTTCTATTTTTTTTAATTGAAAAAATCCTTAATAAATAAATGAAAAAAAAGATCACCACCCACTTGTTACGTTTTAGCTAAAAAGCATTGTTGTTTCCAACGGGAAGGAGACAAAATCCCGAATCCCAAAATCCCGAATGCCAAAATCCAGAATGGACGGAATCCCGAATGCCAAAATACCGAATGCAAGAACCCTGAATGACAAAAAATCTCGAATGCATTCGGTATTGAATTCTGAATTTCAATACTATTTTTAATACTATTTCAGTACTGTTTTGTATGGCTTGGCTTCTCTTCATTTTTGCTGCTTTGAAATTAAAGTTAATCTCTTTGAGAATCATTTTCTTTCATAAAAGAACGAATAAACGAAACATGACTGAAAAATTCAATATAAACATATACATTTAACGCAAGAAATTAAAATTTAAATTCACGTTTTTAAAATCCACTATTTCCATATCAAAATATCAATTATTTTATGACAAAAAATACATTACACAAATTAGAGTTTTTAGGCACGAACTTCTTCAACCGATCTAGAATATAGTATCTACAAATTAGCATAAAAACAAACATTAACATTAAAAAAAAAACTATATTTTGAAGGCTAAAATCCCGAATCAGTACTTTTTTGGTATTTAAAATCGCGCGCGCGACCCATTCGGGATTTTAGTATTCGGGATTTTGGCATTCAGGATTCCGGATTCTGGCATTCGGGATTTTGTCCATTCGGGATTTTGGCATTCGGGATTTGGTACCCAACACGTTTCCAACAAATTCTTAATGTCAGAAATGTTGTTCTGAACGATTTCTTTTTCTTTAATCTTCGTTTTCATTCTCTTTCGCGATTAATTTATTTATCAATGTGCTTATTTTTAATTTCCATTTCAACAAAATAATCGAATAAATTAAATTTGCGTAAATTTTGTAACTCTATAAGCAATAACCGAAAAAAATTATGTGGTACTTTTTTGAGTTAATAGTTTATAAAATAGAACAAAATTCTCGATTGCAAATTTATTTAAAAAAAAAAAACAAGCAATTAAACTTAAATTGTTATTTGAATAAGGAATAGGTCTGAATTCATTGTACCTAATAGTTATTTAATTTACCTATTTTATTTTGTTGAAAAACATAATTATTGTTAAAAAAAATTTTGTTAAGAATATTTCAGAGTTTTGGAAATTTTTGATTTACTTCGCTTTTTTCCTTATCTGCTTCGAAATTTTTGAATCTCAAGTCCGAACCCTGTCAATAGCTTTTGCATTTTGTTAATAGCAAACTTATAGAAATTATCAAGCATTTGCATTCTTGACACGTGGAGTATCAACTCATTAAAATTTTTACACTAAGATTTAAATTTGCGGTATGGCGTAGTGGGTTGAGTGCTGGATCGCTAATCAGGACGACGTGAGTTCAAATCTCGGAAAATCATGTGAGTAAAAGTGGGTTTTTTTAAAATTAAATTAAATTCTTAATATTCCAGAATCAACATAAAGGCAGTCCAAATCACGAAAAGATAAAGAGAAATCACAGAAAATAATAAAAATAATGAAATTGAAATGTAAAGCAAGAAATATTTTTTCTTTATACAATCATTTTCTTTAAGTTGTTTGTATAAGGCCTTAATGATCATTCACATACGAGTTATATGCCGGCTTTTGTAAGAACTAATTACACAATTTTATTGAGAGCTTTCATAAGGCCTTATTACATCTGTTCAAGAAAAGCAATTGAATTGCATAGCACTTTTGATCATAGGTCTTATATGAGGTATATTGCTTCTATAATGTGCGCCAAAATGGTTGGTAAAAGGCCTTTTGGTGGTACTATACAAGCCAGGGAATAGCTTGTATTGAACCTAACACAAGTTAAATTGTTAGTTGGATGATAACTTCTCATTGGTTCCCTTTGAAAATCGACACCCGATGTTATTTTTTATAAGAAAACTAACAATTTAAAATCTTCGAAAAACTTATCAATTGTGCAATCAAGGGAAGGCTGTTTGCTATAAAATATATGCGACACGAAAAATTCCAACAATTATTAGCAGTTTCTTTTGCAGTTTTTTTGACCCAGAAAAAAAACTGTCAATTGAATTTTTTTTAAAAACCTTATTAATTACTAATCATATGTAATATTGTGTGTAGACCAAATTATCCGGGAGTTGATATCATTGGTTGTTCTCGAGATATTCGAGTCGAAAAACTTTTTTAATAATTTTTAGCATTTTTTTTTGCACTTTTTTAATTGAATTTTTTTACAAACTCTACCGATTATACTATAACTTTGTGTGTTAAATAAAATTAACCCGAAGTTAATATCTTTGTGTGTTCTCAAGATATTCGATATTCTTTAACAATTTTTATTGTTTTTTTAATTTAAAAAAAAAAAAACTATGGGTTGATTTTTTTTTTAAGTTTGTATTACCAATTTTTCACTACATCATTATGCATAGATTGAAACCAGGCCAAAGTCGATAGCATTTATTTTTTTATTGAGATATTCGAGAAAAAAGCCATTTTACAACTTTTTTTAAAAATTACTGTAATAAAAAAACCGCTAATTGATTTTTTCTGAAAATCCTTTCTGCATGCACGTTATGGTTTTATTATCTGTAAAATAAAATTTATTTGAAGTCAATATCTCTATGCGTTCTCGAGATATCGTGAACGAAAAAAAGCTTCAAAACGTACCTACACAGACATCTCTCTAAAAACAATGTAATCCGACTCCAGAGACCTCTAAACGTCGAGAAATGTCAAAATTTTCAATATCACAAATCGAAGCGATTACAATAAGTTAAAAATTATACACATATTATAAATTTTGGATCAGGGCGAAGTGAAAGTCTGTAAAAGGGGTTGAAGGTATGGAAATTCAATTAAATTATGAATATTCAGGAAACAATGAGTGTTTTTTTTTTTAAATATCACATTCTCTTTCTCATGCACTTCTTGATTAGATTACCTAGTCAAAATTGGAGGTAAAAAGAAATGAAACAAAATTTTTTCCATCTATCTACAAAAAAAAATAATTATCGGAATTTAAATTCCTTATAAGTGACTTATTTTTCAATTTAATTTTTTTTTTTTTTTAATTTTCTTAGTTAGTTAACTCATAACACAAAAATGTATTCATTCATTAACGTTAATGGCTTATTTTGCATATAACCTTTCCATTTCCATACAAAAGCTAAAAAGTTTTGCGTGTGCTACCGCTTGCTCTTGTTCCTGTTCCGTATGGCTGTTGCAACAGACCCCAAGCCCCAAGGCAACATAAGCAATAAAACTAAAAGCGAAAGCAAAAGTATATCTTCTATTCTGTGAGTATCTTTTCCCATTCACACTATTAAAGGATTCCGGCGAAGACAGCACTAAATATTGTGGCGCCTCCTCAAATCATCAAGGGAAAATGCTTGAATTGAAAACTCTTCTATATCCACTTCTTTATATGTGCGAGAGGAGAGGATACATAACGCTTTCCGTATCCTTTTCCTTAAAAATATTTTTTACACTTGGAAATAACAAAGTTTTCCCCCATGTACAATGAGTCCTGAATATTGTATGCGAGCTCGAGATATAATTAAAATTGCTCACAACCTTGCCGCTATTCTGTGTTTTGCACTATAGGAGTAGTAGTCTGATAATTATTTCAATTAAATGTGCAAATGGAAGCAGGGGAAATATGTAGATAGTTTTCAACTGGAATGCGTCCATCGGTATCGTACTGCTAACTAACTAATGCAAATGGTCAAAGTGTTAAATGCTCAACAAGGACCAGTGCCGATGCAATATTGTTGTTGGTTTGCATGGCAGCAGTTGGTATATGGAACGAATTCACTGCAGAAGTCTTTAGATGTCATGAATATTAAAAAGATAATTCTATGAAACAAAATTGTTTATATAAGAAATTTATTTATTTTCACAAAACATCATATATGTATGTATATAGTAGTTACATAGATATCAAAGAAGCCAAGAACTGTCAGTTCTTATGACGAATTTTGCTTTTATTCTCTCAAGTTAAACGTTCTGGAAGATATAAAACCTTGATCGTAAGTTTTTAGAGCAAGAAGAGTATTGACTCAAGACTGCATGATTTGAGGAATCAACAACAAAGGTTTTATTGTACTTTTAACTAATACAGTGGAACTTCCGTTAGTCGAACTCTCAAAATGAAAGAAAAAAAATTCAAGTTATAGAAACTTCGATTTATAGAAATAACAACAAAACTTTTAGATTTATTGTTTTATTTAATTATAAGGATATTCAAAGAGGGTCAATAAATTTTAATAAACACAAGTTTAAAAAAGTAAATATCATTCGTTAACATTTTTTTAATACATTTTGACTTGTAAAATGTAAAATGTTTTAGTTTCATGAATTGGATTGAAGAAACTATTTCAAAGGCTATATACACTTAAGCTTGCCTCGGCTGCCTAATGAGTAAAAATACATTTTTCTCCATTTTCAAACAGTCGTATGGAAGGTATAATATATAGTTACAGTTAATTTTGACTAATGTTGAAAAACTGTTTGTTGTCAAGTTAAATAAAAATTGTCCAAGTCCAAAAAAATATTTTTTGAAAATTTTGATATACAATACTGTAACGGTATAGACAAAAACAAGTGGTGTCAGCCTTTCCATCATACAGATACAGGTTCTGTAGAAACTTATGGACGGGAGGGTGTCCAGAAGACGAGGACCAGGTCAGGCATGTTTGCATATTTGCTTAGCTCGTTGAATATGGGGTGGGTTCTTTTGGACTGTCTACTTGGACTACCGTACTTTATTATCATGCCTGGGTATTGAAATTTATTTTAAAACACGGTGAGAAAAGAAAAATGCAAATTTGAAGCATAATAGGATAGACTATAAAATCAAAATTAACAAACGTACAAGACGGATATGTTAAAAAAAAAAAAGCTACGTTAATTTGAAATGAATTTAAAGATGCTAGGAAGCAAACGAACAATTTTCCTACCGACTCACATCCTTGTCCCACCAATGCACGGGTACCATTCCGTTGGTGTTATTGGTATCCTTGAGTATCCCTTCCCTTTGTCTTACTCATTGCTGATAAGACAACTTAGCTGCCGCGTGCTTAGATATGAACATATGCATAAGGCTTCACCTGCAGATACTCAAAACTTAAGGAACCTCATTTTTCTTCCGCTATCACATATTGGTTGCGTGCAAAAAATGTTTTATCATATCGTTTATCGTCCGTCGGTCTCTGCATCTGTATCCCCTGTACTGTACATCGAGCTCAAGATTAAAGGAGTGGACCGATTTGGTTAAATTTTTTTGATTTTACTGTGCTATATCTAGTTCATGTAGACTGGGTAGCTCCAATAAAATTGTTTGGGTATTTTTTAATGTTCGCTAAACGGATCTTATGATTTTGATTAATCTGCGTTTTTTTTTTTTTAATATTTAATTTTAACGTTACAGCTTTGTGGCAAAAATTCAGCTATTAGAAAAGGAGTTTTAAATTTTTAAAGAAAATTATCTTATTTTTGGGATTTTCCCGTACATTTAATTAACAATCTCCCAATTTGTATCCAATATTAAGAAAGAAATTAAACTCACATATCTCAAAAATATCTGCATCCTTGGCTCAGAGGTTAATGCACCTCCTCTACGCTCTGTTGAATCTTCTATAAAAAGTAATTAGAGGGCTACTGCACATTTTCTTTTGAAAACCGAAACATACTGGAAATTCATTTCCACTGATTTCCCACCGTTTTCAATAGAATTTCGGCTATATTCCCACTAAAACTGAATAGAGTAATGAATATAAGAACTAGTCTAAAATTTCTAGACATAAATGAAAGAATCTTAAAATTTGTATAGCTTTTACTATAATATTATAGCTTAAGCTATTTTCATTCACACAATTTGAAGTTTAAGCTGGAAAAACAAGCTAAAACTAAATGAATTAAGCGTTGGCTATTTTAAAATAGCTATTACTAGAAAGAATCTCCAACGAGATTGCCAAAGCTATTGTTTATTCACGCAAAACTCAGCTTTTACTTAAAAATCCAAGGTTTAGCTTTAGCTTTTTTTTATTCACAAGACCCATTGCAGTAGAGAAAATACAGAACTTTATCTTCAAACAGAATTGTTTGTTACCATAATTTCAAATTGCAGTATTTTGGAAACAGTTTATTGACCCAAACCCAACTCATGTTACAAAATCAAATCCTTGGGTTTTCAATTTTTAAACATTTTATAAACCTTGAACCATAAGTGCAAGCACGTGCTATTACAGCCCAGTTGCTCCAGTCTCATTTTCTCTTTTCGTCTGTTTCCTCTTAAAATTTAATTGAACTCAAATACATATATACATAGCTGACTGGGTTTTCATGAATAAATCGTTGCCGACATTTTAAACACAAAAAAACGTTGCTAAAAACATTAATCATGTGTAAAGTGTTAAGCCCTTATGTCATGGAGAGTTCATTGGTCTACATTCATCACTTATGAAGAAGCCGGATGTGGAACAGTAATTTTTTAATGTTTTTTGTTTGTATTTCAAAAAGAATTAAAAAAAAAAAAAAAAAAAAAAAAACTGAATGTCAACGACTCCCCAGCAATATATCATGTCCTTACGTTGTCGTCGCGATACAAGTGTTGTGCCTCGTGCATCTGAATCCTTCGCAATGGTTTTGTTCTGTTTGGTCCTTCGTATATTTTTATTAACAGAATGCCATTTGCTATTATATGTATTTGCTCCTGAATTCCCCTCTTCTGTCTGTTAATTAAAAATTAATGCCTGTAATTAACTTGATGGCAAGAATGCAGAGTATTGCGCTAATTATAAACGCTTGCAAATGCAAAGGATATATAAGGGGGTGACACGTGGCGCAGTGCTGCACAACAATCAACTGTGTGCAGCTTATTCCTCGCTCTCGTGCTATTCACCATATAAATCTCACTTCACATGGATTGTTTTGTGTTTGACTGAGAGTGTTCTTAATTAGTGCACTAGAGATCGTCAGCAACCGGCTTGAGTTGGCGGTTGCCTTGCATAATATATGATTTTGAAAAAAGACAAAAGCAACGTACCTATACCCTCCTACTTATAAACATATATGTTTTCAAATGCAATCCTCTGTTAGATTACTCTCTCTCTCATACATCCTTCCATAAATAAGTTTTTTTCGCAGGTAAAAATAATTATTTTTAAATCCAAAAAAGGATTTCAGACAATTTGCAGATGATAAACATTGGAATAAAATAGTTTCCTAGTTTTTTAGCAAGGACTCTTTTATGGAATATATACTACATACTCGGTCTTTGTGTGGTCCTTTCTCCATAAGGAAAATCTTTCACTTCAGTAAAAACCTAGGTTGCACCGCTCTTAAACTGAAACTCATCTGACATTCTCAAGGAAAATTGGAAAATAAAAAGATTTACCAGGTTTTTGTGAGTGCGAGACCATAATATCCAAAAAAAACTTTATGTGTGTTCTATTTGCGTGTACCTACTTACTACCTACCTATGTTAGGATTTTTAGGGGTTTTCTCTGCTAGAAAGTTTCACGTCCTGCTATGCAGTTTTTATTTTTTTTTATTTTAATTTTTGAATGTTTTGCGGGCAGAGGCCATGGTTGTCAAATTGTTTTAAACATGGAATAAAATGTTCAGCTTGACAAATTTAAGAATATGCGGAATTCTCTCAAAAAATTTGAAAAAAGTATGTAACAGGTTGAAGAAAAACTTCTCATTTCTTCTGCAGTTTAGTGTACAGAAAAAAGACAACAGATACATAAAATATAAACATAAGTCGAAAAGAGATAAGTATATGTACATCAACGTTGTCTCTATAACCGCGAGAAAAACACAGCTAGTTTCTGGCGTATTTTCCAAAAATAAAATTTGACGTAATTTCCGGGAGACCTCAGATACGCAGCGACTTATGTTTTTATTTATAATTATTGGTAGAGAGACAAATAGAAGACCAAATTGAATAAAATACTATAGATTTAAAAAAAAGTGATTTTGTGAAATATAACCCTATGTTGGCAACTCTTTTAAATGTACGAGGAACTCGTAGTACCCACGTACCCTCCACACACACACATATTTTTTGGCAAAACTTTAACGTAACCAGCACGAAGAAAGAAGTAAAACATTGTAAAGTGGAAAAGTTTATCCTTCTCTATTGATTTGAATGAACGGTTTATTTTTTTTTGTTGTTTTTGTTTTTTTTTTTTTTTAATTTTATTTTTGTTTATCTGATGGAGTCGATAGAAAACTCGAATTCAAAAGTTGCAAATTCGATTTTCGTTGAGCCATTTTTTCTTTCTTTGTGTCTTTACTTTTTGATTTGTTATTTTGCAACAGAAAGTGGAAAAGTTAAGAGATATAGGAGGATGAATAAATTGTGAGGTTTTTTTTTGAAATTTTAAAAATCACTTAAAAGGATTTTGAATTCAAACTGCAGTTTTGTATATGTATACATTTTGAAATCGACACAGACAAGGGTTGAAATGTTGTTTGAATATAAATACAATCAATCATATTGTTTGTTAATTTTTTCTTTTTTTTTTTAACTCTCCAGATCCAGACTCTGTGGAAATAAAATGGTAATACGGTTTGGGTTGTTAATGTTATTAGCTTTAATTTCTTTCTTTTGTATTGAATATTTATTTGATATGAATATGGTGTAGTTACTTTTGCAATTGCGCAATATCGCAGTACTTAATGAAGAGCAATAGGCAGAGGCACATCATAGTAGTCGCAGAAATATTTTATATAAAAAAAAATTAAATAAAAATCTATTTTTTTTTTTAAATATCCACATTATGTTCTTAATTAAATTAAAAACAAATTAAAAAGACTAAGAAAAAAGTATATACTCTAAAATCTAGGTAGATAACGGATTTTAAGTTTAAGCTCTCTAATGTAGGTGAAATTTCATGCCACATTTGAGCTATTGAAGAAATTGTTCAGTCAAATTTTTTACTTTGATATTTACACAGAGGAATGTTGGAGTAAACAATTATTTTAATTATTACGAAGATTTGCTTAGAAATACAAATTTTTTTTACTACTGAAAAAAATGATCCAAGCTAAAGATTATGCACAACCCATATATTTAATTGGACTTGTTGAATTAAATAAATACATTTTATGGCACAACAGCTCATGAAGAACTAGGGCCTAGTGACTTACTTACTCAACCTTTCCTGCTATGCGTGTCTTCAGGAAGGGGTGGGACCTTAAACTGATCTATAGCCCACTCGAGGTTTATACATATTATCAAAAGAAAAGATCACAAAAAAGGGAAAATATCACTCATACGCCACCGTAACCAGCATAACTCTTACATTACTTTTAGAGAATTTGTCTCATTACATTTTTATTCTTTTTAGAAATTGTTATAAAGATGCAATAGAGTCCAAAAAACATTAATTTCTTTGGGTAACCATCAACTGAAATATTATACGTTTTAGAAGAGTACGACAGCATCGAACTGATGAACCCAACTGTCGTGCCTGGGCGAAACACATTGCACTTAAGGTTTCAAAAGAAAAATTTTAATTGGATTTTTTTCAATATAGTCCACTGTAACAACAATAACAATAATATATACGTTTTCTATTATTTTTGTTATTCTTTTTCTTAATCCACTTTAACCTTCAATAACTTAAAAAAGGGTACATTAATTAGATAAGAATACGTCTTGATCATTTCCGTACTATAACACAAAGTTTGTGTACTGAAATGAGTTACATAATAAAAATTTTGAATACATCATAGTTTTACTTGCATTGTAGCAGGTAATGATGAGTATTACTATACCTGTCCCCCTTAAGAGTATTTTTCACCTCACAAGAAGATCTTTCAGCGCTAATAACTGGTGAGCTTAATGTCGGAGGTAAAAATTGGCTAGCCTTCTGATAGTAATAAGGCAAATAGGTAGTAAAAGCTGTGCAAAAGTAATTGAAAGTCTAGCACAAAGCTTGGCCATGGCAAAGCATGAGTTTCAAAAGCCAGTGGTGGTGATTCCACTCAAACTGGGGAATAAATAAATTTTATCCTGCCATATTCAATTCTCTGCTGATTGCGATGCCAATATATTATACACGGGTGACCGATCTGTTTGTTGTTAAAAAAAAATGAGTTAAATACTATTGGTGTAATCTGAGCTTACTTTTGTTAAAAGAATTTTTTTTTTGACAAACACGTATTAATAGTACATATGGACAGACATAGACATTTTTTTTTAAAATTTTTGACTTTCTCGAAAATGGTTTAACTGGTTTAACTAATTTAATTTCAAATGCATTTTGTATTTTAAGAATAAACTCAAGATACTTTTTGTTTTTAATAATTTGATACTTTTATCAAAAACCGATACACAGGATGTCCCCTAATTGACGCAAAATTTTGAAAAAAAAAAAAAATCAACTTGAAAAAAAAATTATTGTTTTCTCAAAAACTAAATATTTAAAGAACTTGATTTGAAAATCAAATAAAAGAATGGATTGTTTACCTTCAAAAAAGATATAGTACATCATTTTATGTACTTTCTTTAATTTTTAATAAAATTTTTTTTTTCAATTCAATTTTTCAGAAATTTCCCCGCCTCAGGGGGGGGGGAGATAGAGTTTTTTTCTAAGAATGATCTCAGGAATCATCCTCCAAAATATAAAACACGAATTAGGGGACACCCTGCAAAATGGTTTCATTTTTTAATTATATCTGTTCACTTTCAAGTACTAAAAGTTTGCTTATCATATCTAATATTTTCTTAAAAATGTTTACAAATTATAGTTTTATAAATAAATATTTTTTTTAAACCAATTCAACAACTTTTTAAATGCTTCAGGTTTCCAGTATTTTAAATCTACTTAAAATTAGCTCTTACTTTAAATTTATAAAAATATATTTGAGGTAGCTGGAATATTCATATTCAGAGATGAAAAAGCTGTTACTCAGCTTTTAAAACCACAGACTAAGTGCGACAAAAATGTAGATTTCATTTAAAATTATTTAAACTCCTGCTTATGGTAACTGAATTATATAATCTAATGCAAAAAAAAAGGTGCTACTAAGTTATATTCTCACACTACAATGGCTACTGAACTCAAATACCGTAAAGATTTATCATGCTCAACAAAAAACAAAAATACCCAATTAAATTATAATGCACACTCCTTGTAATCGCCCCATCATCGTAATATAATATAATTATATACGTAATTATACATAACCAACAAGTTAAAAGGCTTCAAACAACCATCAGTATTCTGTAACTTTTCTGCCATCAGCTTTCATCAAAACACCGAGTAAATATCAATAATTTATTTAAAAACACCCAAGTCCATAAAACCAACCACTAAATTAATTAAAAACCACTCGTCTCACCACACCCCTAATATAATCATGTCCTCTACACCATGATGCTTCAAGTACACATACAAGTAAATATTTTTTAAATTTAAAACACTCTTTAAAAATCCTTAACCACATTAATGCATGTAGGTACACAATACATACATTTTGCTCAGTACATTTGTTTAATACTGTAGGGTACCTATGTTGCAATTAATATTTGAAAAAGAAATTGATCATTAATAATTCATTAATTTATGTCCATTAAAATGTAAATTGGTTATTGTCACTCAATTTGTTGGCGAAAAGGTTTATGGAATTTTATTAGTTGTAATTATTCAATGGTAATTATTATTATTTTAAACTAGGATGTTGTTATAGTACGAGTACAATATGGATTGCACTTATGTTATGATTTGGCACTTAATATAATGATTGCAATTTAGTTTTATATACATTTAAGATAGATTGAATTGAATTTAATGTAGATGGAGTTCCGTAGTTTATTATTTGAAAGGAAGATTGATTTCATTGAAGTTTGTTGTTTTATTATTATTATTGGATATTCTGACCAAAGGCTTTGGGAGGTTTAAATAAAGAATGCTTTAGAATTTTAAATCAATATTTTTTAATTTTTATTGAATTTGTCTCTACCTATATAAAGGGTTTTCAATTCAAATAGTAACGGGTAGTTTTTGATAGTTGTTTCATATGTTTTAAATTTTTCTTTTTTTTTTTTAGGCATTATTAACAATCACCGTGGTAAGTTACAGCATCAAACAACATCCCGTGTATTATCTGTCTGGGTTCTGGAGCAGTTGGAAGTGAATACCGATTTCATCAAAAACGCCAACAAACATAATTTTAATATTTTGGACGATACCAGTTCACACGAGATTCAACAAATGACAATGATTCCACAGACAGTTGTAATTATTTTGTGTGGATTATGAACCGGCAACATCATTGGTTCGTTATTCTTTTGAAACGACGATCGATGACCACCTATTTATTTTGGTCCAAATTGTATAATAAGCATGCGAACGACATATGATCCGAACAATTCAGTCGGCACTATGGGCCTCCAAAAAAAAAATAACGTCCGATGTCCTGCATGAGCAATTTAAGGGAATGGTTACGTAATGTAGATGTGACATGAAATGGCCATCTATATAGTGTGATTTAATATTTTTCTTAAAGGGTTTAAGCTGTGTATTTACATACAAATATATAGAACCCTTTTTCACAAAATTATCCTAAGCGACATATTGTTTATTGTTTGCTTAGCAACAACTAATTAGGCAAAATTTCATCATTGAACATTATTAACAATACCGTTATTGAAAGGTTCAATTGATTTTAATGCTCAGGGGAAAAGGAATCATATATTCCAATAAGCTTGTACACGACAAATAAAACTCAATAAAATTGACTCCCGGAAATTATGCCAGAAGAAATTACTCTAGAATTAATTTTTGGAAAAAACGCCAGAACCTTTGATTTTCTCAAAATTGGAAAAACAGCGAGAAATCTATATATAAATAGCCTTAACTAAATTTTGTGGTACCATTTTCTCAAAAAGTATTTGACCGATTTCGATAAATTTTATTTGGTTGGAAAGCCACAATTGCGGAGATGTGCAGAATATACTTGATACACGCATTTACACACTGTGGGTCACTTTTGTTTTTTACTGTCGAACACTGTGCATATTATAAAAAAAAAAATGTTTTTTTCCTTCAATATTTTCAAACAAATTGTTCGTGAAATTTAAAGTGTCGAATTTCGACACAGGGCTATACTAGTATTAGAAATAATGTCAAACGGATGAAAAATCGCGTTGCGTAATGGTAAGTGCGTTGGACTGTCACGCCACAGGTCTGGGTTCGATTCCTAGCCTCTTCCAACCACAAAATGTTGAGAAATACATAATTGCATTATATGTAAATCAGATAAAAACAGTGGCACTTCATAACGCAAAATTTCACAATTATTTTTTGTTGATTTTTAAATTGTGCTTTATAAGCAAAGTCCCTAGATCCTTATCTGTCACTTTTTCTCTCTTTAAAAGAAATACAAATACATATAATCACATAAATTCTCTAAAAAAAAATGTTATCCCAGAAAGAATTATTTTGGTTACGGTGGCGTATGAGTGATATTTTTTTCCACAAATGAAATAAATAGTAACGACTATAAACTCAAGTCCAATGTATGTATGGTATGTGTCAAATTATATAAATTATATAAGATTTTTTGACAATAAGTCCATTAGGAACCATTATGTATTTTTGTTTCTGACATCGTTTTGAGAGTCCATAATCGAAATATAGACTCAATAATAAATAAGTAATTTTGAAAATTGCACCGTAAAATTTCAAACAAGATGCGCAAACGCACAGTCAAGACACAGATACCATTGGACAATACGGCGAAAACAAACTTTTTCGGATTTCGTTTTTCAATGTCAATTCTGTTTAAACCCTCAATTTGGTTTCTAAGGTACTTGCAAAAGTTGTTTTTAATTGAAGATTAAAATATTTTTTAATAACTTGCCGTAAAATAAATACACATGGATACTACTATGGATACTTTTCTAGATCCTCGGTTCTGAAACTGTGTTCCACGGAACCCTGGGGTTCAATGGAAGAATTTTCAGGGTTCCGCGATTGTCTTGAAGTAAATAATTTGTAACTAAGTACAAACATTTTTGCGCAAAAGAAATGTTTGACGTTTGTATTTTTTTATAGGTTATATAAAAAAAATGATATAACAACATCCATTTTCCAAAGAAAATTACGAGCCATCCGTGTGAGTTCAATATGGTTCGCTAATACCTTTTGATAAGGTTCTGCACACTATCCCACTAAGAATTAACGTTTGACACAAAAATGGATGCCTGAGGGCATAGCTCATACACAACACAGCTGTTGTAAAGTTTCTGCATAACTGCTTAACTACATTCAAGACTTTTTGTAAAAAGTATGAAAATTATGGCAAAAGGTGAAAAAGAGATAAACAAAAATATGTTTAAAGGTGCCTGCGTGTGCAAAAAAATTGTGTTTTGTCTGTGAAATCAATCTGAAATGACATATCAAACACAACTTTTGACGCTTTTTCACACACAAGTATTTCTACCGCTTGTTTTAGTTGTTCACTTCTGCACTTTTTGTAAAATGTTTTGAATTTAGTTAAGCCTTAATGTCTCACAAAAAAATTAAAATTTATTCTGGATTTAATTGTAATAAATTTCCAAATTTGCGTCTTATCTATTCCAAATTGCTCGTGAGTCATGAATGCCCCAATTTGCTTTCGCTTTTTTTTTTTTTTCAAAATTCAACAAAATATATACAAAAAATAGATTTTGAAATGAATAGTTATTCATTTCTTGTTATCGTTAAGAGTTGGGGTTCCGTAATATTTGGGAATTGTTTTGGGTTCCACAGTTTAAAAAAATTTAAGAACCGCTACCCTAGATCATCCGTTTCCATAGTTTGATTAAAAATTTCTATTCAAAACCCCGTCAGTAGACCAAGTAAAAATATTAACAATTAAAATTTTATCATATTATAAATATTTTTTTGAATAAGGTGACAAAATAAGTCGAGCTGTGCAACAAATAGCGAAACAATAGAAACGTTTGAATCAAAACAAGAATTCAAAGCAATTTTAAATGCTTTCGTTAAACATAAATTCCGTTTACCCATAATGTAACTCTTTTTCAAAAGTTTCTTCCCAGCCAATACCTAATCCCCGTACAGCAAAAAATTTCAAACATGGTGGATATTTGTGTTTGCTTCAAGGACAGCCAGGTGGTATCGATTTGTTCCATCTAATAGTTGAGCTCTTCTTTGTTTTTTCTGGGAAAGGGGTGTTGCATTCTTGGTGACGACATTATCCTGTTGTATGGAATTCAATTTACAAAATTCCTTAGAATCCTCTGGGGTGTTGATTTTTCTATTTCCCAAGAATACAAAAAAAAAAAAATTAATAAGAATTCAAGCACGTTTTGTGGAGCAGAAATTTTAGCTATGGACAAGCGACTTTGGGATCTATATAGCCATGTAAATGTGTGGAAAATTCCTTATTGGTTTTCATAGATATTTAAGTAATTACCGGATATAAAATATAATTACTGAAGGTCAATCAAATATCAAAATATTCAAGATGGAAAAGAATGAATAAATTTGTTTTCGAAAAGTGTTTAGGGTAGGTGTTTGAAATTTGTGAAAACCAAAAGTGTTGAATATTACGGCGAAAGTATTAAAAGAAAAAGCATGACTGAACGCCACGAACTTCCTTTTTGTCGTTCAAGTGGCCGGTCTGACTGTCCGTCTGTCAACTCCGATGACGGCTGTTCTACGAACGACGAAAGAACCCAATTTTTCTAATTGAAAGTTGTAAGTAAAGTATATATGTAACGTATTTATATGAGAATCTAATAATTATTGTATATACTCTGATAATATTTCTCTACCAACAAGTCACTTCATCAATGTATTTAATACTAGCCGATAAAACCCGGCGTTGCCCGGGTCTTCTTTAGTAAAACCTTATGACATCCAAATATCGACCAAAAAGATGATTTAAAATCAGCACTCGAAAAATGTTCAGCTTAAAGAGCCCTACACACCATCCATGTTACTTGTCAGGTAACATTGATGTTTTTTTTGTCAGGTAACATTGAAAATAAGCCTCCACACGTATCAATGAACATTGACAATTATTTTCCTAAAATTATGTGTGTGGATTGTGTGGGCTTGCATTTGAATAAAAATGTAATGCACCTAATTATGTACCTACCTGCCTGCCTAAAATTATGTGTGTGGATTGTGTGGGCTTGCATTTGAATAAAAATGTAATGCACCTAATTATGTACCTACCTGACAACTTTGAAAATCAGACTATAAGGAACGAACGACCGTGAATTTTGTTAGTAACCACTTGACAAAGAAATTAATAATTTATCAATGAAAAGTTAAATTTTTTCTTCTTCTCTACCATATACCTACCATATTCTTAAAACGAAGCATTTTTTCCCAGCAAGGGTTATTGCCGTCTATGAAGAATAATTCCGTGCCAAAAAACCTGCATACATATTTTTACCACCCCACCATCGCTTATCCTCATGAAAAAATTTGTACCTAACCTAAATAAAGTATTAAAATCCCACCCACCGCCAAACCAAACAATTTCAGTCTTACCTTAAAATCCAACAATTAGAACTCAAGTTGTGAATCTAAGCCGATTTACATGTAATAAGCACCCATCCTATTTACGTGCGCCCTTGATTGTGTAATTTACTCAGAAAAAAAAATTAAAAATAATTTTTATTAGGGGTGCAAATGCCCACTACCCCTCCTTGTGCACGCCCCTTGCCTATAAAATAAGTTCGTTTCCATTTACCATCCAGCAAATGAGCAAACACCCACCACCAAACCAACCAATTTCAGTAGATACATACATTTATTTCTGCTGCAAATATTATACCTACCTTACTATACATACCCTACTCCACTCATTTCTTACTATAGAGAGAATTCCCTACCGTTGATGTTTTTTTTTATATGAACTTTTACTATTACACAAAAAAATTCACCACGATTCGTCGCCGTCGAAACGTTAAAACAACTCTTTACTCATTATCTCGCTCCCACCTACCAAGGCACATTGCACATGGTTTGAATTGTTTTTTTTTTCGATGAAGATTTTTACTACCCATCACTTATCTCATTAAAATTTTTCCCTAAAAACAAAAAAACTAAAATATTACCTACCTACCTAAAAAAACAACTTTTTTTTGAGCCGATTCCAAAAATCAGCCCAACAAAAAATAGGATTTGACGAACCGGATAGTTACCGGAACTTGTCAAATCCTTCTGCCACAAAAGGCAATTTTCCATGGCAAAACAACTCTTCCTTATAAATAATTGAAGTAAATGTGAATTGAAAATCTATAAAAGAGAATTTTGCGAGGAAAATACCTACATGCTTGATTTAAGAAAATTTCCATACGATTTTTTTTGTGGTAAGTTTTTTAATTTGTTTATTATTCTGTATTTAACAAAAATTTTCTTTTCTGCTGTATTCTATAGCATACCAGATAAGTGAAATTTGTATTATATCTATTTTTTAAAAGAGTATTTTTGTTTGTTTGTGAGTTTAGTGCATACATACAGCCAAACTGACAAACAAAAAAAGTTACTCTTTTATATAATAGTATAGATATAGATGAAATCTCTGCCAGCAGGTAGCTACACAAATTAATATCTTTAAATTTTTGCATAATAAATCAGCTAAAAAAAATGCTAAAAATTTTATAATTTCATAATAAAAAACTAGGTCCGAAAAATCATTGGAGCGACTTTCTTGAAAATATTTTTATATACAGGGTGTACCGGTAAGAATGGTTAAAACTTATTATTGTGATAGGCCAGTTCATGACCTCTGAGAATTAAGTAACTTGTTCTTACCGAATCATAACGGTTTTCGAGTAACGGCTGTTTGTTTGAAATTTTTTACAAACCCTTACTTTAAATGAGTTTTTCGTTCACCCCGTCTATAACTAAATTTTTATTGTTTTTATTTTTACACTAAATCATTATTTTGATTTTATATGCCCTTATTCTTAAAATTACTAGAAAAACTTATATGTAGTTTGATAAAAATTAATTTCATACTTCAATCTTTGAAAGAACATCCTAAAAAAAATTCGTATGGCTCAATGTTGGTTCTTGCTTTTAATAAACTACCTTGTTCTTCTAGTTACTTTAATTTAAAACCTATAAATATTTTGTAACAGTTAAATCTATTTGAATCTTTCATGTACTGAATTATATTGCATGAAATAACCGGCAACATTATTAAAAGCTCAAATTACGATTAAGTATTGAGTTAAATTACATTGAGTGAAAGCCAGACATTATAATGAGACTCCGAAAATAAAGGAACAGGAGTGTAACTATAAATTCAAGGTTCTTGTCCATGATTTCGAAAAATAAGTTTTCTGAACAAATAAAACACATAGAATAACTTGAAGGAGTTATATTTTCCAAAACCCTTTAAAATTTAGAAAATACTCTTTGCTCCATATTGTTAAAGATTTTTAAACTCATCTTTTTGTGTTTTAGTTTGATCAAAAGGTTAATACAAACCAATGTAGCCAAGCAAAATATTTTAGGGCTTAGACTTTAAATATTGTTTGTAATATCTATCCTCTGAAGACATAATCTCTTGTGTTTACAAGTTTTATTTTAGCTTGAATTAGACACGAGTTTTATTTATAAATTGTATACATGTCGCCATGTACATATAACAGCGTGGGCTTATACAAAAAGGCCAAAAAAAAACTTCGTCCATCAAAATGCCTTTTGGATTCATATCTTATCTATAAACCGTCCTCAGCTTTTTGTTAACTTAGGTATACACTTTATTGCAAAAAGCTTTTTCTCGCACCATACTTCTTTATAATTAAAGTTGATTTAACTTTCGTCTTCTTCTTTTAACTTTCAAAGTTCATCAAAGTTTGTTAGGTAAGCAATGGCGTTAAAAACTTTGAACTTCTTTGTACCATGAAGATTTTTTTTTGACACATATGTAAATGTTGCATCTATAATTGGACGAAAGATGAACCTATGTAGGGTATATTGTAAATAACGGATAATTTTGGTACGGTTATCCTGGAAACAATAAACTATAACTTTAGCTTCAAAGTTCAAAATATATCAAATCTCTGCTGCTCCCATTATTGGTTTGAACCTTATTTGGCTTTAAGCTTATGGAAAAAAATTTAGCGCACAATTGTTTAATTCATTTTTATTATAGGAACCCAAAGAATTAAAGGATAGAAGAAAAATTTGTTAACGTAGTAGATTCTTAAAAAAGTTGTTATTATAGGTACAATATATCATAAAGTCTATGGAAGCTATTTGACGGACGACTTTTCACGAAGTTCCATAAACTTTAACAGCTCACTCATAGCCCAGTCAGTAAAAGTTTTCATCTGGAAAAAAATCCAACAGTTTTAAAACTTTTGGCACACTTGTTTAGAGAGGTCTAACCGTCTAACTGGCTGAACAGAATAGAATGACGGAACTGAAGCCGCAGACGGAACTGGAAGAGCTGTCAAAAAGTGTCGTACGTTTTTTTTTTACATGTCCACAATGGAGCTGTACAGCTTTGAAAGTATTTTGAAGAAAAACAAAAGAATATTATTGTGTACAAGCTCAGAATTCACATTTTTTGTTTCCAATAATTTTCCTTTTAATAAATAATTTTTTTCGCGATACAAATAACCACAATATTTATTTCCGACCCAAAAAGTTGTTTTTTTTCTTCATACAAATTGAAACGTCAAAAGTGCCGTACGTGAAAAGTTAAAAGTTGGTGAGCTCTTCCGGCTGCGTCTGCAGCTCCGTATGCGTCTACGTTCCGTTGTATTCGCAACATTGAATTTGCGTGTATTCAATATTTTTACAGCTATTATTTTTACAGCTATTCCAGCTCCGGCTCCGGTTTCGTCTGCGTCACCATTCTGTTCAGCCAGTAATGATGAAGTGTACAAAAGTTCCCGTGAATCCGAGGCGAGCGCTATAACGGGAGGTAAGTGTACCATGTCATCTTTTTCGGTTTTCCATATTTTACTTAGAAACTGTTTGTCCTTTAATAAAATAATCTCAGACAAAAAGGAGCATACAATTCTCTACAAAATTTTCCATGACAAAATTTTGCATAGCTATCATAGTTATAAAGTTATTTAGCGCTTAAAATTAGTATTTTTTTCAATTTCATAAAAACCGCTGTATTTTATATTGTCTAAGAGTCCCCAAAATTGCACAAAGGTCCACCGAATGACGATTGCGTGTAAGGTGTTTAATTATCGAATTGTTTATAAGACTGATAACTAGAATTTGCTCTCTCTTGGAATAACTTTAAGATAGTTTTATCTTTATGTAGAGTAGCTGAGAGAATGCTCAGAAAAGTATTTCCAAACCTTTTTTAGTTTCTTTTTATTTTTCTCAAAGATTTTTTATTGTGAATAAGTTAAAAAACGGTCTTGGATTGGTCAAGTTTGAGACAGTAAGATAAACTAACAGTATCTAACCCCCCATATGTTTTTGTATTTTGGAGACACATTTTTAGCACAGTTTTGTAGAGACTTGAATTAGTTTATGTTCAAGTACTTTTTACCGTTGAATTGAAAAGAAAAAAGTTATAATTAAAAATAGAATTCTCTATAAAAATGTGCTGAAATTCTGTTTGTAAGACGTATGGTTCTCATCATTATATCGCGAGAAACGTTCTGTAACCTTTTTCTAAAATGGCGGCCAAGTGGGAGCTTTACGCTTCAAAAACTCGTTTTTACAATCACACTGATCTCTCCTGCACATCAATAAAAATAAAAATGTTGTCATGTATAAAATGCAAGAAAAAAAAAAAAAAAACATTTCAATGGAGTTTTTGCTATGTCACTCATTCTTCGTTGATTATTTGACAGTTCGTGAAATCGATCTCTCGGATGTGCCGGTTATATTTTTTAATTCTTTAGATTTTTCTGTAATAATAGCTTTGTTCAGTGAAGAAATAGTCAGAATAGAACAGAACAGGTCAGAACATATGTAACAAAAATTGATTTTGACGTTTTTCACAAATCTTTGTTCTTATCTGTTCTAAGTTGTTCTACCTTAAAAGCAAGTACAGAAAATCCTGCTCTAAACTGTTCCAAATAGACTCACTGAACGGTCAGAACAGTTTAGAACAGTTTAGAACAGAAAATTTCTCACTAAAAAGCAAAAGCCTGTTCTTTTCTGTTCTAAACTGTTCCAAACTGTTCGGAATAGCCTCACTGAACAGTCCTAAGAACTGAATTCGTTTAATCCTAGTCCTCAATTTTAAATATTTAATTCGTATAATAAATTTAGTCTTAAGATATTGCAACTGTCGAAAATCTTCCAAAGATCCCAATTTGCCTGAGTTTTCCTTATTTATTTAGTTCATGCATGAACTTTTCTAAATAAGGTTAAATTTAATTTTACAAAGCTCATAACTCCACTTCTTTTCTGACTTCAGCCAGGTCTCGGAATTTAATTAAGCGAACAATGAACAAACCTCATAGTCATAGTGTAACGTTAATCAAATAGCCTAGCCATTATTGCCAGTGTCGTTCGTTGCTACAAAAGTAGATCGTATCAAAAAGCAAAGCGTGTTCAAATTGTTATCCAAAGCTATCTGGGTATCTTTGTGTCCAAACGTCAGCTGAAAGATGAAATGCAACAGTTTTTATTTATTATACTGTAACTTGTTTCTCAGTTTTCTATTTTGATTTGTTATTGTTTTAAAAGCTCAGTTTGATAAGAATTAATTAATCATTAATCAGCAATCTGAAAACAAGATTTTTATTTCCCAAAAAATAAAAATATAAATAATTCAGATTTAAGAATTCGGCTGTTCTATATAGAATTATGGCTTCCCCGAAGAAAAAAAGCGTAAATTTTACAGTTCATATATCTCTACCAGCTGCACTTTCGATAATCTTAATGCCTTTATATTGTTTTAATCCTCTGTAAAAACAATAGCTTAAGATATCTTGAATTTTAGATGATAGCTCAAAAATAAAAATAAGCCCAAGGTCATTTTACCTACGACTTTACTGTAAAATTTCAAAAAAAAACTACCATTTCTATATTTAAATGCAATTTTATTAAGTAGGTATGTATATTATTCGCATTTTTTTTATTTTTCATTAACAGTATAATTTATTACTTACTCTCAAACTTAATAACTAATTTAAAATGTTAGACTTAGCTTAATTCTTATAAATTACTAATTGCTATCTTTTTTTTTTACTAAAAAATCGAACCCTAACTGCCATGTTATCGTAGTCGATATAAATGTAAATTTTACTGATAACAAATACATTTTTTTGAATTAAGTTATGGTAATAATATTCAGTTATAAATTAGTAAAATTGAATTCGGACATTTGGCCCGATTGATTTCATTGCTCAGGAATAAACTAAAAACAATTTTACTGCCGACTACTTTTTATTTATTTTTTTACGATAAAACGGTAGTTTGAGCCCGAAATGTTTCTATTCCAACATTCTTTATTTGTTTTTTTTTCTTCCGTTTGATGCAGTTGCGTAATACTCATAAATATTTATTGTTTTTGAGCAACTATTATTATGATTATTATGTTAATTATTTTTTTTCTAATTAATCTAATGATCAAATTCCAACAGGATGATGACTGTAAGTTACCAAATTTTGATTTAAAAAATTTATTTCGATAGAAATAGTAGAAAAGTTTGGAAATTCAAATACTCCTACATACATTTACAAATACTAATAGCTTTTAAGGCGTGGTGTCAAGATATACAAAATTATTCAAATTTAAATTCTTTTTTTTTATATCATAAACAATAATCAGTCGTTTTTTGTAGATTAAGCAATATAATTAACTATGTATGTATTTGTGTTTAATATAGTTTAATGTTTGTTTTTATAATATATATTTTACTTAAGATTGCATTATATGGCCTAATAGTTTTCTGCTTAAAAACTACTACTTATGGATATTTTTATAATTTTATTTTTTGTTAAATTCTATCTAAGTAGTGTATGTGAGTTTATGATGCGAAGAAATGAATAATCACACGCAAGAGTTTAGTTCAAGCACTGACGGATTTTAATAGATAAATATAGCAATTTTTTTTTCTTTTAAAATATACAAAAATCAATAAAATGACATACATTTTTTTCTGATCAATTATAATTCTGTTTCTAGTAAAAAATATTTATTGGAAAGTTAAATAGAACACCGTAAAAAAACTGTGCAAACTCCATAATACGTTATAAAAAAATAAATTACTTATACAAAAAATTAGTCTATACATTTTATTATTGGTTGCGTATTATATTAGTGATCGAAAGGACAAATCCGATCGTGTCCTTTACAAAAATAATTTCAAAATAAATAGAAAGCGGCTGTGATCTCTAAACAAAATGTAAAAGTAATGAAATACAATTAAACTAAGTACCTATGAAAATTTAAAAAAAATATATTTAATATACAGTGAAGATCTGTACAGAACTTACATAATGAGACTGAAAATTTGATCACTGGAGAGCCTTTGTAGACATTTAAGTTCAATATCTTGCCTCTACTTTGTTAGTATTGGTGTCTAAAGTTTATAAAGCATTTGAAGTTAGCTTGCACTTTTCCAGACTGACAAATTATTTTTGAAATTAAGATATAGTGTTTCAGGCTACAAATTAGCTTCAAATAGTCCTAGACTTCTTAATCTACCATCTAAATTTAAGAATAAAATTATACACGACTGGATCGCACAGACTTGATATGACAATGTAACTACATTTAACGAAAAAAAAAATAGATTATTCATTAATTTTTTTTTTTAAATAATTTTCAAAATTTTCAAATGCAATATTGTTTAAAATATGTATATTAAGAAGCACCAGATTACAAAACTATAACAAAATTGCTTGAATAAATAAAAAGCTGTTCGTGAATAACTCTTAAATTAAGCAATTTTCTCAAAAAAAACACGCCAAAACAATCACTTTGGTCGTTACAGGTACATATTCAATATCGTTAGAGCCATTGATTGGCAGTTTCAGATGAGCTAAAAAATAAAAATTCTAATGTTCCCCTAAGGAACCACATAAAATAGGTCTGAAAGAAATGTAAATAGGTCTATTCATTTTAGATTCTAGCTCATATTAAAAAGTGAAAAAGACCATCGACAAAATAACCAAACACATTTTTTCGAAATTCTCTAGCATCGTTGTGTCAATTTTGATTGCAACCTCGACATTATTTTTTATTTAGACGCAACCAATAATTGCCCTATAGATCAAGCAAAATATTAGTGGCTCGTTTTCGAATAAACTCATAAAGAACCGGGGCCTGATGACCTACACTTTTGTTTTAAGTTTTCCTAAGTTGATGGGCACTTTATCATGAAAAGGGATACCCCTGGAGGTTTTGTCATTTTTGAAATCGGATTTGAGTCCAAACCACTTCCGCCTCGAAACTAAAGCACTAAGGGGCGAGAAATTAAATATTTTTTCCTAATGGTGGGTCAGCATACAAGAAAATTACAAGTCTACTGCCAAATTTTCCAATTTAAATGCACACGAAAAACTTTTTCTTTTACAATCCTAGTTAGTGGAACAAGTAGAAATTGATGACGTCATCAAATCAGTTTTTGCCCTCTAAATGGTGAAGGGAATTTGGGGCTCCTTCGGGATTGGGGTAATAAATTAGCCTCAAATTAGCCCCTAATTCCTGCATCATTAGATTTTTGAAATAGTTTATTTGTAGGTGTGGTGGACCCAGCTTAACGTCAAGCTGAGTTCACCACAAGTTTTAGGGTGAAGTGAATTTGGGGATCCTCTAAAAGGAGAAGGGAATTTGGGGCTCCTTCGGGATTAGGGTACTTAATTAGCCCCTAATTCCTGCATCATTAGATTTTTGAAATTGTGAATTGGGAGGTGTGGTGGGACCCAGCTTGACGTCAAGCTGAGTCCACCACAAGTTTTAGTGTGAAGGGAATTTGGGGATCTTTCGGGATTGGAGTACTAAATTAGCCCCAAATTAGCCCCTAATTCCTGCATAGTTAGATTTTTGAATTTCCGTTGTGGTGGACCCAGCTTGACGAAACTGATTTATATCGACTTCTTTGAAAGTAAAAATGCCGAAATACATAATTTTTTACCGACCAAAAAAAATGTCGAATCTCGATTTTAAAAAAAATTTCGACATTGTTTGCCCGATTTAAAAAAGTCGATGGAAATATCGACTTTTCGTCATTGTTTGCCCGAGAATATTTATGTTTACAAGCGTGATTTTCAGATCATTATTAAGAGCATAGAGTACCTATATTATCTAGAGAACCGACTTAAGGTGGTTGTTCTCTTCCACCCTACAAGCTATACTGAAAGGATTTGCCATTAGATTTTGTATGGGCTAGTTGCCTCGTGCATTTTAAATGGAACTTCAACCACAATATGTATACAGTTTGCCCTATATTTTGAGCATGTATTAGTGGTCCCGTGCATTTGAAATGTAAAATAAGAGAGTTTTCTCTTACTCGACTCAAATAAAATTTGCGGGTGTTTCAGGCAAGAGGGGTACGAGTCGGTTCTCTAGATAATATATGTACTCTATGCTCATTCTATGACTAAGAGAATGATTTTTAAAAGCGCCGACTAAGCAAGTGACTTAAAACTCTGAACCATTCCTGTGTGTGTGTCTGCAGGAATGGAGGGGACCTACAGTTTATTGCCGAATCCAAACATTTTTAAAATCAAAATTTAAAAAAAAAAAAAATCGATACAATTTTTTCGGTTTTCTAATCAGTCCATCGTTTTTTTTATTTTGTCGAGTTTAGTATAAGACTTTACCTCCTTAGGCTAATTAATTGAATATATACCTATGTAAGTAACACAACAATTTACACGACTACAAAGCTATATAAAATGCTGGACTAGATCACATGAACTTGTTCCTGTGGTTAAAAACTTTTATGAAGCTACACTTTTTTGATTTGATAATTTTATGAATTATGATATATTTAAAAAAAAAAGTTAAAAAAAAATTCTAAAGTAAAGTAAATTCATAGTAGTTTCCTAAGCTCATGTTTTACTTAATTACAGTTTAAGTATATAGACATATTGGATCATTGCATATAGGTCGTATTTTTAAGCAAATTCTATTTAGTATTTTATAAATATTGGAATGAAAATGACAAGTCGGAAATCGATCAATTTCTAGGCAGTGTGCTCAAAATGCATCCGATTTAAATTTTAAGATCAGCAACAAAATATTTTTAACAAGAAACAGAAATTTACTATACATATATGAATAAACAATTTTTGGAAAAAAGTACAGTTACAAATTAAAATTTTATAATTGACAATTTTTGTTCGAAAAAATAATTAACAGGTTTTCGCTTGGAACTGTTTGCATTGTCCGTCAGTACTCTTCAACTTATTTCTAATATTTACATCCGATTGTATTACATTGAGATTATTACATATTATTTTTTCATTTATAATAAATTTAGTTTGTCCTAAATTATTTAAAATGAAAAATAAAACTTAATGGAAAATATGTTATTAACTTAAAATATTAATGATATGAATTCGTACATATTTTTATTTTCGGTTTGAGACGGAACTTAATTAAAATATATATTAATTTAAAACTTATTATTTTTTTTTTAAACAAAAAAACAATTTATTAATACAAAAAAAAATTCTATTTTATTTTAAATCTTTTATCACAAGTAGAAAAAGATGGACAATCGCTTAAAAAAATATCGCAATTGAATTATATTAATTTAAATTAATTTATTATAAAAAAGACATATAAACTTTTTTTACCATGCACATAACATACATACACGAAATGTAAAAGTTATAAATAGTCACACAATTGTATTTTTTTTTTATTTTAATTTTTAATTTAAAAATAATATTAAAACTATCATAGATGAAAACTTAAAACTCCGTTGATTGTCAAACAAATGAGGAGAAACCTGGCAGTGGAGCTCTAGACCGGGCCATATTATTTACAATAATCTGGCCACCATTAAGGCTCATAACTGCACTACCTTCTGGCTCCGAGTCTGTGTAGCTGGAGTAGTTTCGCACTGGTTTTTGTTTCTTCCACGATTGCCGCAGTGTGTCGTTCACATTGGCATAGTGATTCACAAATGAGTGAGGATCAGACCGTACGCTCTCGTTTTCACTTTCAGAATGCTTAAAAAAAATACAAAATTATATTAATTTCATTTATTAATTTTCGAAATGGGGTATGGTTAGCTCTTGAAAGGTATTAATTTTTTGTTAAGTTGATTTTAAATATTAAATTATATCAACAGCTTTAGTGTTCGTGTGTGTCATTTTTCTATTTTTTAAATAAACAACATTGCTGGCCATATTCCACTTTAGCAAAACCTCTTAAGCAATTTACCTGTGAATCTGAAGAACTGACTTCCGATGGTTTCTCCGTAACACTACTGTCGTCAGGGTTTTCATCGTAACACTTTAAGCTCTCTTCATCGCTGTGATATGCCACTGAGGCTGGCGATGGTCGGGGAGGGCTTTTGCCCAATGTCGAAGCCGGCGGCGGACGGTGATTTGATTTTCTACCCAATGTTCCCAAAGTTCCACGACCCAAAGTGCCGGCACTGTTTAATGTGCCAGTACCAACTCCATGTCTCGAACGATATAGCTCAAGTGCCAGCTCTTGTCGTTCATCGATAGACATAGCCATTGATTCTTCGAGGGTTTTTTGTGCTTCTTCTGTGTGTTTTCGGGGAATGGATGGAAGAAAAAGAAAATATCTTGACATGAGTCTTAACACGAAACATTAATGATTCTAGTATAACACTTACGTTTGTATTTGTAACTTTTGCTTTTAACACACAACACAGCTATGACCATGATGATGATGATGATTGAAGTTGCTGCCAGTGCAACCATGAACCAGGTTTGCCGATAAAATGGCTTGTGTTGTAGATAGCCATATTCCAGGTGCAATTTGGATGGGGTTAATATTGAGTCCTTTGAATAAACAGGGAAGGATATGCCATAGCGATTGTAGGCAATAACACGGAATGTATATGCCGTCGATGGAAGGAGACTTTGATAGCTCACAGTGAAATCTTGCATTGGACCTGTTGTTGAACGAGCTATTGTTTCCCATCGTGAGTCATCTGTAAGAGCAATATTTTATATTAAGATGGATAAGAAAAACAATAAATTAAAAATACAAAATAATTAATGATGAAATAAAAAAAAAATGCAAAAAAAAAAATGACAAAATGAAAAGGAAACCAAATTTATATTTTATTTTGTATGAACTTCATTTCTTTAGATTAACCAACTACCAACCATGATTATTTCCGAATATGAGTAAGCAGAACACACATAAAAAAAAGGAGGAGTGTTGAAGTTCAAAATAAGATATTTTCGAAAAAACCTACATAGTTAATTTATTTTTGTAAAATTAGTTAAGAAAATGTTATTTTTATAGAATCAAATACCTACACACATATTTTGTTTCTATCTTCAAAGTTGAAAATCGTTAAAAATGGTTTCAAAATGTGAATTTCACTAATTTGCAAATCGGTAACTACAGAGTGTCCAGCAATCAACGACCATACTTTTAATGTAATTTTCTCTAGGTTTTTCTTCCTTTTCAACCTATATAACGGGTTCTATGATTTTTGGTATCGTTTCTTTAACTCGCTCTAACTTTGCCAAACTCCAACCGATTCTTGATTTTTCTTTTGTATTTACACACACAGAAAAAAAACGCAATGTAAAATCAACATGATAAATTATTGATTTCGATAAAAAAGATGAATTTTTCAATTATTGGATTTCATTTTGCTTCATTTTATTTTAACAGTTCAAAACATTAATTTAGGACTAAATCCTGTTAATTTCATTTAAAATACAAGTAAACAGGAACTTCATTTTAAATTAAACCGTTTTCGCTTTGTTTTAAATTTGAAATAGTATTAAAATAAAATGATGCACATATTGGTTTCAAGTTAAAAGAACTACATGTTAAAACAAGCGTTTTTCATGTAAAAACAACAGGGAATGTATTAAACAACGTTTTTAAGTTTGATTCAACACTATTTTAGTTTTAAAGCGAATATTATTAAATCCTCAAGGTTTCATATAAAAATTAATTTATGTGCGAGATCATGTTGAAATAACATGATTGTACTTATTTTGACACTGAAATAATATTAAAATGAAATGATGCAAATATTGGTTTCAAGTTAAAAGTACTACATGTTAAAACAAGCGTTTTTCATGTAAAAACAACAGGGAATACACTTAAACAACGTTTTTAAGTTTGATTCAACATGATTTTAGTTCTAAAGTGAATATTATTAAATCATCAAGTTTTCATTCTTATTATCAACATTCTCTATAGCTTTTGTCCGACAGATCTTTTTATATTCAGATCCATGAGTAGTTAGGAATTTTTTTGAGCCCGTTCCGTTGGCATTTTTAGAATGTTTTTCACAAAAACAAGTAAGTATCATTTTTATTTTTTATTTTGAAAGCCATATGTATTCCTTAAAAAAAACTGACTCTTTTTTAACAAATTACTAAAAAAATAAAACATAAAAAAAAAAATTTGAATATTTGAATCAATTTGTTTGTGAAATTACGGTTTTTCTGTTTTGTTTTCAACTTTTGGTTTTTTTTCAACACTCCATGGACACGTAGACGTAGTTTTTTTATTGGATTTTGTTCAGATATTCAAATTTTCTTTCTTGTTTTTATTTCGAGTGTGTTTATTTATTTATTCCGGATAAGAAATAGAATGGATGGGAAAACAAAATATTTATCTAGAATATTTAGAATGGAATGAATAAATAAACAAAAAGAATGGCAATCAAGTTGTTCGGTGCGGTGACATGTCAAGACAATTGAATTACATATATATTTTTGTTTTTTGGTATTTATGTATTCTCAAAGACAAAAGTTTATGAAATTTTACATTAAATGCATAGCATTTATTATTTGGCATGTTCATACCGTTTTTTTTTATAATTAACACCAATTTGAATCCATAATAGAGAATAAGAACATCAATAAATCCGAACGCGCCAGTACCTATTCTTCACATGGAATGAAAAGAATGCATTCCAAATATTTTAGAATTAATAAGGAAACAACAGAATGGTTTATCCGGAATATTCTGTCGAATAAAGAAACGCAAACTGGTATTCTTAATATCCGGGATGAATACAAAAACACACTTTTTGTACCCCAAATTTATTTTTAATAAAAAAAGGAAAAATAGCACGACAATTTTGCACTTTTGCACAGATAACACTACCTACCTACCTAGTTTACAAGAAAAAAATATTTTTTTTAGACATTGAATGCCGCTATTTTTTTTTGTACATTTTTGGCACCGCTAAACTCGAAGACCACTATTAAATTTTTTTAATGCGGATAGGTTTTCGAGATATGAATTTTTAATATTTTGTTTGCTGTGCTCAAAACCAGCTTTACAATTCATTCATTAGGAATATCTAATCGGGTTCAAATAAATAAGGTTGAACAATATTATATTGCCGTTAAAGATAACATATATTTTTTTTTGATAGCTTGAGGCGTTTCAATGATAGGGAACGAAAACGAGTATATTCTTTAAAAAAAATATATTCTTTTAATAAAAAAAAATAATAATGAGTTTATTAAAAATGATACATATGTTCTAGGTTGTGAACGTAAAAAAGAAATTTAAGGGAAACAAGTAAAGTATTAACGGGAAAATTTTATGGATCAGAACCAAAGTTATGGCCGTTCAGCTACCAACCAGACACCGAAATTTGACTTTTCCATTAATTTTGTATCTTCACCTTAAACATAAAAGATGATTTGCATGAGATGTATAAAAACACTAGAGCGCTGAATTTGGATCAAAAAAATAAAAAAAAGTTTTTGGGAGGGAAGCTTATGCACAGGTCTAAATGGCATTATATTAAAAAAAAATACCTATTAAAAAACAACATCAACACTAACAATAAATCTAAATTTTTGAAAAAATGTGAATTTTTGCAGAAAATTTTTTTAAAATCGTCGGAGCGGTTTTCTTAAAAAATAATTTTTTATATATAAAATATCTTGATATTTTATAGAAAAAAAAATGGTATGCCATTTTTAAGAATATAATAATATACAGCTAAAACCATAATTTCAAAAATAATCATCAACCCATTTTCAAAAATATGGTTTTTCAAAAAAAATTGCATTTTTTTTTTTTTAAATCCAAACAATATTTTTTTGAAAATATTTGTATGCAGTATTATTCACACCTGATAGGACCTCCTAAGTAAAAGTTTTGATTAAAATCGGTTAAGCGGTTAACGATAAAATCGAAAATAAAAAAACTGTTCTATGGCAGGTACCGTTAATAACGGTTTTTGGTAAATTTTTTTTTCACCAAAATATAGACCATACCACTACTAGTAGGCACACACAAAAAATTTAAAAAAAAATCGTTAGAGCCGTTTTTGAGATAAATAACAATCCTATGGCAAGTACCGTTATTTTTTGAGCTAAAAAAAATCTCGGTTTCCCCTCTATGGAATCATCCAAAAATCTTATGCTCCAAGTTTGAAGAAAAGCGCTTTAGTGGTTTAGGCTGTAGGTCGAGGTACAGACATACACGCAGACAGATAGACGGAATTGCGGGACTCACTTTTTTCGTGTTCTCTATCATCGTAATGTCAAGTTTGATTGTTATCTCGAGTTCGATTTTTTGCACGAATCCATAACTTGTCCTATAGTTATAGTACCTACCTATGTATATCGCAAGTATAAAAAAACAAAAGGAAGTTTCAAATTGTTTATTCTTTCTTTTAAAAAAAAATTACGTTATTAACAACTATATTTTTTTCATATTCGATGCACTTATCAATTTGTATCCATTTTGGCTGTTACCTGGAATCTTCAACTTGTAGTTAAAAAATATCGAATTTTTAAAATTATTTAAATATTTTTCGAAAATGTAATCTGAATTACATATGTTGTTGGTTTATAAATCAGTTCAAGATTTTTTACAATAAGTCGAAAACAAAAAACACTAACTTATTAATATTATTATTGGTTAGTTATAAAACAAATATAAATGAAATGAAAGTTGATAAAATTTTAAGAAAAACTATACCAAAAGCTTTAGTCTTTTTTTTTTTCTGTATGTACTTACAAATATAAGCTGGTTCACCTCTCTCTACTCAGGGTAAGCATGTTTGGGAAATAGATTGCAAGAAATAGAATAAAAGAAGCTACTATTACTAAAAGCACCTTAATCCAGTAAAAAGTTCAACAGTGTGGCTAAGAAGCAAAGTTGACTTGAAGTAATAATTTCTATCACATGAATCCATTACAATTGGAATTATTTATGCATTTGTATACTAAAGTTACCAAAAATTAAACATTTAAATGTTCTATTCAGAGTTATACTTTCTTTGAAGAATTCTCAATTAAATGGATTCTTTGATTTGTAGTAACTTAGAATTAACCATAAACCAACTTTGTTCAAAAACACACATTCTTATAGAAGTACCTTAAAATCTTTATATTAATAGAGTCATTTAATATTTTTTTTTTTTTTTTGGAAATTACGAAAAAAGTAACTTCCGCCATGCACAAAAGTCCCAAAAATTACAAATTTTTAGATTCATAACTTACCCCTTTTCTTGCATTCGATATAATAGCCAAGAACTGGTCCACGTCCTGATGGTCCATTTAGCCAATGCATTTCAACATTGGCCAATGTCTTCGATAGAATCAAATCTCTCGGCGCCACTGGAGATCCGTCTTGAGGTCCAGTTGTTACATTTTCACTTACAGCTGGACCATAGTCTATTGTTTGAGCTCGCACCGTAAACGTATAGGTGACTTCTTCTTCGAGATTTTGAACATGCAAACTATTTCCGGTGACTTTTTGTTTCACTTGCTTGCTGAATTCTTCAAAAAAAAAAAAAAATGAAACAAAAAAATTAGACCTGGAAACACTGCCTACAAAAAACTAAAAGAAGAAACTTACTTTCATTCTCTTCGGTGGTTTCGTATGTCACAAGATAACCAAGGATTTCTCCATTACGCATTTTTGGAGGATCCCATGAAACCTTTAAACTTTGCATTGTAATGTCTTCAAACCGAAGAGAAACGGGTGGTCCTGGAAGTCCTTGTAGGGTCTTAACTGTTATCGGAGTCGATCGCGGACCATCACCAGCAGGATTAAAAGCAAGAATTTGTATTCTATATTCCGTGAACTTATCGAGGAAGACTAGGCTGTGCGAAGTTGCAGTTGCAGCTACAACTTCGATTTCTTCTTCATATTTTCGACCTTCTTCCAGTTCTTGTGGTGAATTCGTTACCAGATAAAAAATCTTATACCCCAAAAGATCACCGTTTTGCATGCTCTGCTTTGGTGGTTTCCAACGAAGTCGCACCTCGGTGCTAGAAAGTGGAGCTGCATCTACAGCTCTTGGTTCACCAGTAGGAACTGCTTCACCCACGTAAACAGCAACAGGGGGAGATGCAGGACCAACTCCTTGAGAATTGAAAGGCAGCACCACAATTTCATAGTTCCGATCTTGCTGCAGGTCACTGAGAACAATAGATGCTTGGTTAATGCCCATGACATCTTGTTTGGGTGTGGCTTGTAGTGCAGCGGGGAAGTCCGAAAGTTGCTGGAAGAGTATTCGATAGCCACCGGTAGCTGAATCGCCATTCCAGAGAGACGTCTCAAGGGCATTCCATTGAACACGAACACTGGTTGTAGTTATGGGCACGACTTTAAGTCTACTCACGCCTTTCGCTGGAGCCGCAGGAAGAGTTCGCACCGTTATACTTTCTCGACTAAAAGTCGAAGGTCCTAGATCATTTGTGGCTTGGATTCGGAATTGATATATCGTGTGGGGTTTCAAAAAAGTGGCAGTGTAAGATGCTACACTTGGATCGACTCGCTCCGGAAGTGACGTCCATGGTCCCTCATTTTCACGCATCTGAACAGTATAGTATCGTAGTGGGGCGAACCCGTCACGGCCTGGTGTCCAGCTGAAGGTGATCTGGTGAGCCTGAATCTGACTGCGTGAAATCTGAGGTGAAGATGGTGCTTGTGGCCGTTCACGATTGTTCGTTGTGTATACCAGAACCGAAGCGGTCTTCCCCCATCCCAACCGGGTTTGAGCTGTAACACTGAAGATATAATATCGTTCAGCGAGCAGTTGAGTTGCCCGGAAAGTCCGATCTGACGGAGGAAATTCACGGCTGTAGTTAAGATTCACACTGCCATTTAATGAGTATGTAACTTGGTAAGCTAGAATCTCCCCATTTGGATCTTCAGGAACATCCCAGATAATCCTAGCAGTTGAGAATGACACATCGGGAAAAGATACATTCGACGGAGCACCTGGTGTATCTTCGAAGGTCTGTACACGGATCGGGGGAGTGCTAAGAGCACCATCTCCCAACCTTGTGAAAGCAAGAACCTGAATGTGATAAACAACATACTTTTTGAGCTCAGTGAGGGTTGTGGTGAAGGATGAATTATTGGAGATAGTTTTATGCAAAACTTGGCCACCGCGATTGGTGGCAGCATAGTACACCTTATAGCCTTCGATTTGACCATTTCGGTGTTCTTTCGGTACTTCGCCCCAACGAACTACAATCGTTGTTGATGATGTTGCATTGGCTTGCACCTCTAAAGGACCAAATGAGGGCACTGCCTCACGTGTGCGCTCGACTGCCTTGATACTATCCCTAAATTAAACAAAACATATGTGAAAGGGAGAAGTTTAAACGAATTCATACTAAACTTACCTCGAAGCTCCTACATCATTACATGCATTCATCACAATCTCATAGACAGCCCATTCCTCAAGCGTGTCCAGGACATGTGAGTTTGCCGTGTGATCTTCGATCAAGACACTTAGCGCTGTTTGTTTTCCAGCACCAGTAGCATCAACCTGACGATAAGTTATGTTATAGCCCCTGGGGTTCCCAAACCATTCGGTCTGCTGCAAGGGAATCCATCGAACTCGAAGTTCCGTTGCGCTCATAGCTCGAACCGTAACATTAAATGGCGGATGCATCGGTCTGGCTTGTATCGTTTGGAAATCTTTTGTTGGTTCTGATGGTTCTGATGCCCCCACCACATTAGTTGCTATCAGTCTTAGTTTGTATTGGGTAAATGGCATAAGACCAGTGACAGTTAAAGTTGAAGCATCCGGATCTGATACTTCATAGACAGTGAACCAGGTATTATTTCGTGCAGTTTGGGCCTCAACTCTCCACTTGGTGATCGATGAGTTTCCATCAAAACCTGGAGTGAACTGAAGAACCACTGAAAAGGCTTCGATGTTTGACAATGCCAACTGGGTAGGTGCGTGCGGAAGTACTGGTTCAACTCCTGACTGAATTGTAGCGGTCTTTGTCGGCCCAGCACCAACCTGTGTCCAGGCTTTGATCTCGAACCAGTAATGCGTTGTTGCCTGCAGCTGTGTAACTCTCAGACTTGTCTCAGTCGCAGTGAGGTTGATTGACTTCAAAGTTTCCGAGCGATCCTTGACTTGATAACGCACTGTGTAACCTGTCAAAATACCATTGACATTTTTGGGTGGCGCCCACATTACCTTAACTGCTCGATCGGATATTTCATCGAAATGCAAGGAAGCCACCTCATCCGGAACATCTTCCAAGGTCTTCACTGGAACCATTCCACTTCGAACGCCATCACCCGGATCGGTGAAACACAAAACAGTCACATTGTAAGCACTGAATTTCTCAAGACCTCCCACTATAGCCGTTTGTTCGGCCAAGGGGTCTAGTAAGCTCGGCGGAACAGTTATCATTTTTGCTTCAGTCTCACGTTCTTCGCCGTCGATTATTTCATATTGCCAAGCTTGAATTTTATATCCTTGATTTATTCCATTGATTTGTTGAGGATTTGGCGGCTTCCATGAAACCTTGATGGCTGTCGAATTTATCGGTGAAGCTTTCGTATTTGTCGGTGGAGCTTCTGGAACTCCTTCCTTGGTTTTGATTTTTGCTCCTTCTGTATAGACTCCTACACCCATATTATTATAAGCAGCTATTTGAACAACATAATCCTTCCAAGTTATCAATTCTTGAATCAAATAATTTCTCTGAGCTTCGTTTGTAATATTTTGATAAGTCCAAGGACTATTGTTGTATCCAAAAAGTCGATATCGAATAATGTAGCCCAAAATTTGACCATTTCGATGCTCTTCCAATGGTGGTTGCCATTGGGTGATGATCTCGGACATTGATCGAGCTGATCCAACAAATCCAACTGGAGGTCCAGATGGCGCTGTAAGTTTGGACGAGACAAAAACAAATACGATTCATTAGAAACGAGATCTAAGTGAGTTAGAATATTATTTAATTTATAAATATACCTCGGTTAAGCGGTAATGCTACAATTTAAGCCATTTTTTTTTGTTTCGATATTGATATACATTCAAAAATGAGAGATACATAGAAATGACATTTAGATGTAATTAGTTTATATGAAATAGTTTATACATATTATCTGTATTTTTTTGTTTTGTTATTTTTGGTAGGAAAGGACCAAACATTGTGTTTTTGCTTTGGTCAATAATGGAAATCATAAGATAAAAACACAAAACCACACTTCAGGTGTGAAATTAAACCGAAAATCAAACTAAAATTTGAATTAAACGTAGGTACGTATATTAATGGAAGACACAAAATCAAAAGGATGATAAAAGGAGGCGCAATAAAAACTTAAGATGATATATGGCACATCGAACATGCAACGCAGCACACAAAATATAATCCATATAAGAAATAAGTATTCCTAACTTTCTTTACATATCAATAACCATCAGGTGGAGTATATAGTTTTGACTTTCCTTAACTTTATGGTTTGAAAACTTTGCTATAGTTTCAAAACAATAGTTTCTAAACATTTATTTTTCTTTTACTATTATGTGCAACAAAAACAACATACTACCGAATATCATAACACAAGAATGATAAACAAAAATTTGAACTTTTTGAAAACTTAATAAAAAGAACAGAGGAAAGAAAGTTTGACCCATTTGAATGACTGGCCAGGTTCATGGTACATGAACAATTGTGAAGAAGTAAATTTCGATAGAAGAGTAAATTTTGTTTTTAGTATAAAAAATAATAATCTTCAAAATATTTAATTTTCTACAATAAAATAATGCTTTCATTTTACAGTTCAAAAAATGAATAGTAGTTTTTATGTTTCTTTTAATTTTCTTTGAATAAACATAAGGAATTTTAGTTTTTAATATTGAAAATTAAGGGCCACTTGAACGAAAGTTTTTTTTTTTTTATTTTAGTAGTACAGTAGTTTTCTTAAGTTATTATTTATTTTTTTTTTTAACTTTGTTTGTTACTGTTCAATAATGTTTAGAATAGACGACAGACAACAGATTTTTTGACTTTTCGAATCGCAAATTTTTCAACGCTTAATGCTAAAAAAAACGAAGAGACCGCTTATGTGGAAAATTGTCTCATCTGCAAGATTGTGGATTTTTTTTTTAAACAAACGGTATTTGAGATATTTGCAAAAAACATATTTTTATGACCTTTGAGCCCTTATATTGTAAATGACCTAGTGGTCATCGGATCAGTGAGGAACTCTTTCAGTTTACATAGAGTCCCATTATCAAAACTCATGGCAAATTTCAGCTTATAACTTATTTTTTCAATACCGGCCGCTTTCAACTTAAGTTTTTTTTTTTAGCTACTACCTCTTGCGAGGAGTTGACAAGTTCTCCAAGAGTATCTCTTGTCATAGAAAAGTGCCACTCACCTTAGCCTTTCGGATTCGGCAATAAACTGTAGGTACGGAAAAGGACCGAAAATTATATTTCCAATTTATTGTATTAGAATACAATATGAAAATTAGAAAATTTCATAAAAAAAAATTGGAAAATCCTAAAAAAACCTTGAAATTTCAAAATTTCTGAAATGAAATTGTGTTCATACGCGCATAACTCGGCCAAACATCATTCGATTTGCATGAGATTTTTTTTATTAGATTTGTATTGAATTAGATTAACACACGACCGAGCCAAAAATTGAAAAATTCGAAAGAAAATAAGAAAATTCAACCAACAAAATCAGAAAGGCGTGAGACCATCTGGAAATTTCAATTTTTCGGAATTAGTTTTTTGTTCACTCGGCTGAACATCATCCAAATTGGATGGGGATTTTTTTGTTGGATTTGTATAGAGATAAAAATTGGAAAATTAGGCCGAAAAAGTCGGAAAGTCGTGATAACAATTGGAGCTTCAAACATTAATAATTTAATCAATTATAGGTGGAACGAAGTTAGCCGGGTCACAAACAATAATGTGTTTCAAATTTTAAGGGCTTCAAATTCTCTTCAATTTTGCTATAGGTAAATATTTCATTGTATTGTAATAAATATAACAGTTAATTTGTTTTTTTTAGTAAAATTTTATGGAAATTTCTTAGAGAAATGATTGAAAATTTAATAATAGGCTTATAATTAAACCAATATAAAATACTTTTGTTATCATGTGACACCTTCGATCTCTTCTTCCTCACCTTATCCAGTTTTTTATAGATGAGCATCGAGCATATATATGTATACCTACGGTTATATTTTTTTTAAAGCGCAAATATTAAAATATAAATATTTTTTTTTTTTTTGAGAAATCAAATTTAAAAGTCAAAATTTTTGAAAAAAATTTTAAATTTTTTTGATAGTTTATTTTTTTTTAACTTTGCGTAATTTACTGCCAGTTAATTTGTAAATGGTAATAGTTTTTGTGTCATAAACATTACAAAACAAACAATTTTGGGAAAAATTATCTTTAGTTTTTTTAATTTCTCAAAAACTAAGAAAGATGACTAAGAGAATTGAACATTAGAAATGGCACTTAATTACCCAAACTTTTGAAAAAAAATCAACATAAAAAAATATTAGCTTTCAAAAAAGCTGCAGTACAGCACATTCTTGTAGAAGCTTTTGTTGATTTTTAATATTTTTTTTTCTATTTTAAGTCAATTTTTATGTTTCACCCCCCACCTCAAGAGGGGATTTTGATTCGGAATACACATAAACAATTTAGTATCATCTGCGTACGCGTACATTAAGCAAGAAGCACTTTTAAGTAAAGATGGAACTTCATTTACGAAGATATTAAAGAGAAGCGGCCCAAGATTGCTACCGTGAGGTACACCAGATAGTAATTTTATTTTTTAGAAGAATTTCTAAGTTTAACATATTGTGTCCAATCAGTTATATATTTTGATAACCTTCTCAGAAGCAGGCCATGAATTCCAAAAGATTGAAGCTTACCTAACAAAATGGAATGATAAATAGTATCAAATTAATGCCTTAGCCTTTATAAAAAATTCTGCACGGATCAGGGGACACCCAATATGCACTCAATTTCTTTTGCAAACAGAATAACTGCCTCTCAAAGTGTTTTCGGTATGTCATCTACGAAGTAGAGTTGCGGAACAAATAGAAAGAAAGGGACAGTAAAGAATTTTTTTTTTAAATAGAAATGCAAGAACTTTATTACGAGCATCACATATCATTTCAGTTGATTTTTGAAATCTTAATTCCATTGTTTCCATTTCTTACTTTTTTGTTGAATCATTTATTGTTTATTGTGTTGTAGGTATTGTGCAAAAATTGCCAAACTTAAAAAAAAAAATTCACGGAATGTCATTTCTGCTTCCAATATTTACAGCTTTATACACAACTATCATAGCTTTTAATACTGCATTGCTTTTAACAACAAAGCAATAAATAAATTTAAAAAAAAATATAACAAAGTTAACTAAAAAAATACTAAATCATAAAAATTAAAACATTACGCCTCTAAACTAATGTATTTTAAACAACAAAGAACATAAAATACACAGGGCAAACTAAATAGCATTTTTGGGGCATAGAACATCTGTTAAACTTACCTTCTTGCGGTAGCTCTATGACGTTACTAGCTTCTGATGGTGAGCCTTCTCCAACTCGATTAACAGCACTCACACGGAATTGATAAACGGTTGCAGCTTTTAAGTTTGTCAAGAGGATCCATCGTTGATTAGCTGAGACATTGCTTAGTTCTGTAATCCAATTAAGCAATGGATCTGGAACTGGACCTACGAATTGTTCTATGAGGTTAATGATTTAAAGAAGTCGTTAAAGAAGGAAAGGTTATAGTTTTGAAAGGATTTGAAAGGATAGAGTAAACGAAACGAATGGTAATGTGAAAGAGGATTCGAAAGAAAAGAACGAAAAAAAAAACACCAAATTGAGATTTAACCAATTTTTTTTACCAAATTTGTAGAAAAAATGCAAAATTCAAAACTTACCAAGTTCGGAAACTTCTCGTTTCTGAACGATAAACTTTAAAACCGGACTATTTCCGTCGAATCCTGGTGTCCATGATACGTTAATTGCTCGCTGACTTGGCGAATCCAAACGTGTAACTTTCACATTGGTCGGTGGGAATGGCAACTCAATAACACTCAATCTTGCTGATCTTGTTTCGTTGCCACCGGGCGAGGTCACAACACAGGAGTATGTGCCAACATCTGAGGCACGGACTGCTTGAAGCTCTAGTGTTCCATCAGATTGTACGCCAATTCTTTGTGAGTTTATAATGGGTGTGGGATGTCCCTCCCGATACCAGTCTATGTTGAATGGAACTGTTGGATCACTGGAAACTTTACATTGGAGTGATGCTGTTAGGCCGAGCAGTACTGTGGTGTCCACTGGAGGCTGAATTATTTGGGTTCGAACTAAAACAAATAAATTTCGGTTAATATAATTATATTACTTTAAAATTTAATATTAATTATTTTATTAAATATTTTTTTCGTTGAGGCTGAGAAAATCATTCATGCGAATACATGACATGGCATGGGTCCACAGAATCAGACTTTATATTTTATTGAAGTCTTTAATTTAACCAGGCATTTTATTTTTTTTTTGATCTTGAATAAGTTACTGGTGTGAAGTCAATTTAAAACAAACAAACAGGGTCTTAAAGCAGTTTGCATAATGCGCTCGAAAGAGGAGGGGTATTTGCCCATTCCTGTGCTCTAACTCTGGGCCATAAAACTTACCAATGTATTCTCTTTTTTTTTTTTTTTTTTTTTTTTTTTGAAACTAGGGACCTTAGAGAAATAATAGTTCCGTTTTCTTCTTGTGTTTTTCTATCGGAGACCATGGTTTGCAACCCCCCCCCCCTCCCTGGCTCTGACAAGATTCTTTCTTATTTTTTTTTTTTGTTTTTTTTTTTTTGAAAATATGGCTGTTTTCTTGACAGCTTTAGGTTGTATATTGTACGAGACGAGAGGAAGGTCGGTTGGCCACAGCTTCGGCGAGCAGTGTAATCTTTTTTAAAATTGCCTTAAAAAAATATACTAAAAAATATTATTAGAGCCAGAGTTTAATTTTTTCATTCTACTTTTCATTGAAGTTTGTTTAGTGGACAGTACATATTTAAAAAATTAATCCTAAAACTAAAAATTTTGACGAAAAAAAAGAAAAAAATTGTTTATTTATTTTTTTTTTTTGCATTCAAAATTTTACTTTAATTTTTGTTCGAGACTGATTTTGGATTTTTTCCCATTCTCGGAATGCGATAATATTCTTTGGACTTTATATTGTTTAAAAAAAAAATTCGTAAACTATTATTCTTTTCCTTGACTAAATCAGATCTTTGATGATGAGAGCTAAGCTATAGCTATAGATAGTTTTGTGTTGCGGAATTCCCGGAGAAATTATATTGAGATATCTGAGAATGGTGAGATCTGAAATACTGATAGACAGTGGACAGTAGCATATATTTATGCAGGGTGTAATCTAATTTGTGCTATAATAGCGAATGATTCCTGGGATCATTCAAAGAAAAACATTTTACGAGGGAAAAATTGTATCAATTTCTGAAAAGTTGATTAAAAATAAAAAAAAATAAATAATTACAAATCAAGAAGGCTAATAATCCATTCTTTTATTTTTATTTTTAGATCAAGTTGTTGAAGTTAACAGTTTTTGATAAATTTAATTTCAACGCCCAATTTTTTTTTTTTAATTGTGATTTTTTGTAATTTTGCCATTTCATTGCCACTATTTTTTTAAATATTCAATGATCTTATAAATTCTTAGTCAAATACTGACAACCAGATGTATAAAATATTTTTTAGTTTTTAAAAAATAGAAAAGCCCTTTACTCAAAAAAAAAAAAAAAACAAAAATGGGTGTTAGTTTATCAATAATAAATTTTGTATTTCTTATAAAACAAAATAAACAAGCCGTATAAAGTTACCATGACAACTTTCGAAAAATTAAATTTTGGCTGTCTCAGAAATTGCCGTAACTTTTAAAACATTTTTTGCCATTTTTGGGAAAAGCACTGTCGCGGCAATTTTTTTTCTCTTCACGGCATATTTAAGGCAGTTATACGACAATTTCTGACAGTCAATAGTTACTTTTTCGAAAGCTGTCATGCTAACTTTATACGGCTAAATAAACATGCAATATTTAAAGATCTTTCATGAAAACAGTTCTCAATGTTTTGGTACAAAATATTGTAAAAATGGGTTAGAAAAAAAAAAAAAAAAAAAAAAAAAAACAGTCTAGAATCTTCGATCTCAAAATCCCAGTGCTTAAATCCCATATCTCATATTAATGGAAAATCCCAAAATACCGTATCCCAGACTTTTGAATTTAAAGATATTCGGGATTCAAGCCGAATTACAAAATTTAAAAATAAGTAAAATTCTAATACTATTTCAGTAAAATATGTTATTATCTATGTTATTAAGGCGCCAGTTATAGCTATCATTGAAAACGATCATTGAAAATTTTAATTGTGAGTTTGGGCCGTTTGGAAAGCTTAATTTGTGATTTTTAAGCCAAAATAAAGGTTATGACTCAGTTATTATTTTTAGCCAAAAAAAATTTATTTTTGGCCAAACCTTCCACATAAAATGACATTTATTATTTCAATGATTGAACTACTTTACCAATAATCATTGAAAAATTCAAAGTGATTTTATGTTGAAGCTTGGGCCAGAATTTAATTTTTTTTTTTACTAAAATAATAATATAAGTCATGGCCTATATCTTGCCATCAAAATTTTTATCGATATGACTTTCTAAATGTCCCAAAATTAACAATCAAAATTTTCAATGATGGTTTTCAATGATAGATATAACTGGCCTCTAAGAATACGTAGTGTATTTGTCTGTTCTTTTGAAGTTTGCCTATAGAAATAGGGGCATCATAAATTCAAAGTTGTATGTTTTAATTGGCGGCTTTAAAAAAAAAATCACAAAATCTGATAAAAGCTTATATTTTGAGTTTAATTATAGCAATATTCATAATTGTAATCTTAAGAATTTATTTATCTTAAGAATTCCTAATACCTAGTACATAACACCTCACTGCTATAAGAGCAAGCAGGTATGTGCGACCTAGTCGTGAACTTTAATTTTGGTACTCCCAATTATTATTTTTATAATTTAATTAAAATCATTACATCTCACTACATTCAAATTGAATTAACCTGAGATTCACACTTAAAAATCAAGCGAGGTGCAAACAAAAAATTACAAAATACATAATTACCTACATAAAGGTACAATGTAACAGCAAAAATAAAACAATTCAAAAATAAGCTTCACAAATTAAAAAAAAAAAATCGTATAAAACACTTACCCAGAACTCCCAAATACGCCTCCCCGTTTACAGTTCCAGCTTCATTCGAACGGACACACGTATACAGTCCAGCATCCGATTCGCGGATATTTGATATCAGCAAGTCCCCAGACTCCAGGATCTGCACCCGACTCGACACTTCTACTAGTTGGGTTTCTATATCCATCACATTCACGAGTGTGTATATTTTGTATGAGAGTTGTTTGGATTTTTGGGTTTTTGTTTTTAGTGTTTTTGTTTGTGTTGCGAGTATAGTTTTTTTTTTTTTTTTTTTTGTAAGGGTGCGAGTGATGTATATTCAAGTGCCATAAGTGCGATTTTGTGTAAAGTTGAAGTGATGGTAGAATTTTTGTTCAAACATCAATTTTTCGAACAAAAAGCCAAGAGAGCAAAAAACATAAAGAAAACATAAAAGTTTGTTAGTACAAAGTTAAAACAAATCACCGTTAGCAACTCTTGTGATACCAAGAGAGTTAATTAAGGGATAAAAAGAGAACACAACAAAAACAAATAAAAATGCACAAAAAAAATACAAGACTTAAAAAAAACTACCATAGTGCTCTCAGACAGATGCACTTGGGGTTTGGATTTTTCCCAGAATGTTATTTTTTTTTTTTTTTTTTTTTTTTTTTAGAGCAATCACTTACCGTTGTACACCCATGTGATATTTGGATTTGGAGCACCAACAGCCCGGCACGAAATAGTTGCATCCTTGCCATCCAATGCGGTCACATTTAGTGGTGGTTGCTCCATAATCGGAGTCGAGGCTGTGAAGATAGAAAAAAGGAAGCCCATAAAAAAAAAAACACTGACTTGGAAGTATCGCGGGATCCGAATCAGTATGTTTGTAATATATGAGTGTGTGTGGAGATTGGTGTCGAAATAGTGGATGTGAATGGTTGGTTTGTTCACAAAAAAAAAAAAAAAAAATATAACATGCAATGGTGATGCGGTTTAGTGCGCTTTCAAAAAAAAAAAAGGAATTTTATTTCATTTTTTTTCCAACTTACAGTGATGATATTTAGCACGCCAATTTGCGTTTTTATATGAATTTTTTCCTATAAATAAGTTAGAGTCGAAATAAAAGCGAGAAATAACACGAAATTCTGATGCAAAACAAAAAAAACTTTGCTGCACTGATATACTGCGTTTGCAGAGCTATTAAAGGACAAAACAAATGCACAGTAGGTACCTATACCTACCATCAACATGAATACAAAAATATAAAAACAAAAATATACAAGAGCAAGATGAATAAAGTTGATAGTAATTGGACGTCAAAAAAAAAGTATAGCTGCAAATGGAAATAGGAAACGACGTAATTGGCATGGATTTGTCTGAAATCTGTTTTTTTTTCTTTTAATTAAATATTTGTATATGCACACCACGAAACAAAAACATATTCCAGCAAACTTATTTTGGAGAAAACAGGATATACATTTAAACAATTTATTTAACGCTAATTGGTTAATATTATATCATTGAAAAGGCCCAGAAGCTTCCAGCTGTGGTTAAATTAGTGCGGGTTTTTGATGCAAAGTTGTATGGTTTTCATTAAGAAAAAAATATACACATACATTATACATATAAATCAGTTTCAGTGTTATGTTATATTGAAAAAAGAAAATTTGGTTATCCATTTAATAAATTGCAGAATGGAAATTAGGTATGGAAAAAAAAGCATGAAATATGTTCTTTAAATTGATAAAACAAGTGCTTAAAAACTTTTAATCTCAGAATGAAGAACGCCATCTGAATTTATAATAAATGTGAAATTATGCATTTCAAAAATCGTAGGTATAAAATTTCTTGAAATTTTTTAGAAAACAAATTTGGTAATACCATTTTTAAGAACGCAATAATATACAACTGAAACCATAATTTCAAAAAACTTGATGCAAAAAAATAATTTAAAAAAAAAAATAATCAACTTTTGTTTTTAAATCCAAATTTTTTTTTTTTTAAATATATGCATGCAGTATTATTTTTACTTGATAGGACCTCCTAAGTAAAAATTTTGATCAAAATCGGTTGAGCGGTAAACGAGAAAGTCCAAAATCAAAAAATCGGTTCTATGGCAGGTACCCTTAATAACGGTTTTTGGTAGTTTTTTTTTCACCAGAATGTCGACCATACCAGATACCACTACTAGTACACACAAAAATAAAAAAAAAATCGGTAGAGCCGTTTTTGAGATAAACAACTTTTTTCAAAATGGTTGTATGGCAAGGACCATTATTTGTTGAGCTAAAAAAATCTCCATTTCCCCTCTAGGGAATCACCCAAAACCCTCATGCTCCAAGTTTCAAGAAAATCGCTTCAGTGGTTTAGCCTTTAGCCCGAGGACCAGACAGACAGACAGACGAAATTGCGGGACCAACTTTCCGTGTGTTCTCTACTATTGTATTGTCAAGTTTGATTGTTATCTGGAAATCGATTTTTTGCACGAATCCAAAACTTGCCCTATAATTAGTACCTAAGTACTATAAAATAAATTTGATGGCACAACAGCTCATGAAGAACTAGGGCCTAGTGACTTACAACTCTCAACCATTTCTGTGTGCGTGTCTGCAGGAATGGAGGGGACCTACAGTTTATTGCCTAATCCGAACGGCTAACGAGCGGCACTTTTCTGTGACAGGAGATACTCTTGGAGGATTTGTCAATTCCTCGCAAGAGGCAGTAGCCGTTTTTTCTTTTTAAATAAATAGGTGGCGAGGCTGGGGATCGAACCTTAGACCTCCGGCATGACAGTCCATCGCACTTACCATCACGCCACGGCTACTACACCTAAGTACTATAGTCAAGTAAAAATAGGCAAACTATTAGGTATTAAGAATTAAGTCATATTTTGAAAAAAAAAAATTTACTTTATGCATTTCTTTTAAGTAATTCGAAAAAAAAGTTATCCTTAAAAAGTTTAACTTAAGAAGTGTATGTTAAGAGGTGTTTGGGAATCATTTTTCTAACTTATTTTTGCTCTCCTAAAAATATGTAAAATATAACTTAGATGATATTAATTTTCAGTCGTGAATTACTGAATTGTCCTGCCAAAACTCCTGGGCCTTCAAGTTGAGCAATAATTTTACAAAAACAAAGCAAGTTGGTTTATACGATCACGCAAAATTTTATATCGAAACGAATTCCCTTGTTATTTTTGGCATTTATTATAACAAAAAATTCTGACGCTCATTACAATTTGTTTTCTAAACTTGAATAAACTTAAGAGCCTCTAATGTCCTTAGAGAGACATAATAATTCTCGTGAATTGCAGTGACACACAACTATGGGGGCAGCAAATTATGTTGTTGCAGTTTGTTTGAAATAACTGTTACCATCAAGATAACAATCTTTAAAAATAATCTGCTACTTGATCAAATATTCCCATAGACATTCAAATTCGAATTGTTCAACTTTTGATGCAAATAATGCCTTTCTCATTAAAATGTATTCACTTGCCACTCTTACCATCAATTTTGCTAAGATACAGCCCGCCACCACCACCGCCATCAACGCATTTTCCCATGACGATTCTGTTGTGTCTGTGCGGTGGCACCAACAATTCTTATCTTAGTCGTTTTGTTGTTGTTTACATATAGACTTAAGTGCCGGCAAACGAGGGAACTGTGTGAATCAATATAAAGCCAGAGGAGGCAAATGCAATTTTAAAGTCACAAATTATGTAGGAAATATTTTATTGCAGGCATCTTGATCCATGGAAATATTTTTGTTTTATTATATAATGATAATTTGACACTCTGATGGAATTTGTGAATATGTAACTAAGCTACCTATCTTTGTTTGAATAAAGTCTCAATTTGTAATCCAATATTAGTTACTGAAATCTTAGCATTTAAATTATTATAAAATAAGATTTTTTTTAACTTAAGATTGATAGAAGCTGAGCTGAGAAGATAAGTATATAAAATTGAGTAAACCCCTGGATTAACCTGTAGATATAGATACAGACTACATAATACATCATTAAAATCAAGCGAAGCCTGAGTGTCCTCCCTATGAATCAGAAATAAAAACTTAAGACCATATTTACATAGCTATATTTATCTTTTTTTTTTTTAACCATCGCACAGCTGAAAACTATGAATCTACATCTAAATTATTTTCTTTTTTGTATTTCCCGAAAATATTATAGCATGCAAACCTAAACCAAATATGCCTGAAAACACTTCAAATGTTTTTAGAAGCCCACATTCACTGAAAGGTATTTTTTTACACTGTTTCAAAATACCATACTGCTCGTGGTTGGCATTATTTTTAAAAATACATTTGAATCAGCCAAACAAAATTATTCTCACTCGAATATCATCAATCCAAACGAATCAAGCAAGCCGCATTTTAACAAATATCCCGGTAATATTCATGCAATGAGTCAAATTGGCTCAGAAAATTGGTATATATGGACGGTAATGTGATTCAGAATATAGGTATTCACACGGAATGTGCACATCATTGAAGCAATGAAGCTTTTTAATCTTCACACTCAATCATCCAGTTGCAATGGCAAAATACAATTTTTCGTCCTGTGTGAAAAATCCAATTTACTTGACGTGCATAATGCGGTCGAAATGGAAAACATATGCACTCTACTATTATAGCCCTTCACAATTTGGATTCATTCTTCTCATCTCTGCCTTTTTGTATTCCTTTCTGAGAACTATAATATATTTCGACAAAAATGTTTCATTTCGTTGTGTCAAGTAGCAGGTCCGTTACCAACTGTATGAGTTGTTTCTGTCAAGGGCGTTTTAAAAGCGGTTAGGGAAGGGGTTACGAAAAATTATAACTTAACTTTTAACTGAAAAAGATCTTATTGAGAAAAATGTACATGTACGTAATGTCAAACATAAGGGTGTCCATTATTTCAAATATTTTATGATCAAATAAAAGGTTTATCATAATGCATAAAGTATTTATTTACCCAAATCAATTTATTCCGAGATCATTAACCTCTGCTTACAGGCCATAATTTTGTATGGAATTTTTGAACTTTTTGCATTTTATTATTTTTTCCTCGTACTACAACTTCAAAAAATCAACGAGAAAAGTATGGTTCGAGATACACGGGTAAATTATTAAATTTGTTTTGGTAAGTAAATTTGGTTTTAGGACATAAAATTTTGATTTTTGGACGTCTCATTAAAACAATGAACTTGAGAAATGTATAACAGACACCCTATTGGATCTAGCTACATGTTAACAAAGGTCGCCATGAGTTTGTTGATTCAATCTACCCTCTTAACACCATATTTTAACTAAATAAAAAGTATATAATAATTAACTTTGATTAATGATTTTTTTGACCTTTTCCTAACGCCCCTCCCTTTAAATTTTCCTTCTACGGCCTTGAATCTAGAGGCAATGGTGATTTAACTTCATTGACCTCAATTACATGGAATAGCATGACCAGGTAATTTACTGCCCTGCACAGTATTCCTTGGGGGTAATTATGAGGCAGTTGCTGAAATTGCACGCATTTATTTGTGGCAACACAACGTATCGGCGGCGTTTTGTTGTGTTGAGGACTTGTCCGAGATGTGTTGTTGTTTTTGTCCATTAATGGGGTGTCCATTTAAATTTGCACACTTTATAATCGATGGATTGAGTTTTATACAAATTATGGTTAAGTTGGTTTGATTTGATTGGATATAAGTACATATATATAGTGCCCGAAGGGGTTGATTTAGAGTACAAATTGAAATTAATTCCATTCCGTGACGAATGAAGTAAGCTTATCAGTTGAAATAAAATCAAACGAATAGATAACAATAGAAAAGTAGCGTGTTAGTAAATTTATGTAAAATAACACGTTTCCGCGGGGTTAACGCGAAAGAGTAGAGGTATTCATGTTACTTTGCAATAACCGTCAAGTAAAGGATTACCATTTCAAAATTCTTAAAGTGCACTTTTTGGATTAATTAGTCGCAAACTTGTCGTAAAGAAAAACACTGTCACGTTTATAATGCTAACTTCACAGTCAAAATAGGGTCAAATTAACTTGACAAAAGCAAATTTTGTGAATTATCATTTCAATATTACCCGTATTTGCCGCTAATAAGTAGTTCAAGAAACGAGGGGGTACAATTTGGGGATTTGCAATAAAAAAAAAAAACAACTGTCGGAGTTTGAATGCGAACCAGAGACAGAAAAATCGTGGGCAGATGTTTGATAATAGATTAATATTTTATAAATTAGATCCCAGGCGGAGGGTTTTGACGTGCGTGGCAACCCACATCCGAACTCGTTCCGCAGACGTGCCTATTCGCGCCATTATGCGGTTTTTTTTTCTCCAAAAATAAATGGAAATTAGCTCATCATATAATGTACCAAGTCCCAATTTTGGACTATTTATAAAAATCAAATTTCGACGAAATAATTTGAATTTTTGATTTTTTTAATCCAAAAAATACCTTTTTTTTGAAAATTCTGATTTATGGCTTATTACAAGCTTCGGAATAAAAATTTTATTCAAATAGTTTGAGCAGATAATTTAAAAATTTAATTGTAAAAATATTAAGTGGTAGATCGTACACGGTACACATATAAATTTGTAGTTGTTTGGATTTATCGCTAATATCTTCCATATAAATGTTTTGTCGAAAATATCGTAGAGAATGTAAAAAAAAAACGCTCAATGTACACTTTAATAAAAACTGGAAAATTTCTAATTGATATTACAACAAAAAAAAATACACCCTTTTTAAAAACCCAAAAAGTATTTGTTTTAAATACTGGGAATGAACTTTTCAAGTATGACTTCGGTAGCGCGATGTTAAGGACATCGGCTTCTGAACAGCTTAATACATGGTTCGACTCCCAGTGAAGGCATAAATGATTTTTCAATTAAAAATGAGTCAGGACTAGACTAAGCTCCATTAACAACGAGTCTGATGATCGAGGTGGAACTCGTGAAATAGCTAGATAACTCCAGCCTAACTTTGGTGGTAGCACACCAAATGTTGAATAAATGTTGTTTATTCACAAAATGTTCAAAGAAAATAATATCATTTTAACTTTTTTAAACATCCTTCATAAAAAAATAAATGAAAATCGGTTCTAAAAAAAGGTTCAGCCATATTTAAGAAAAATCTATGTAGTCAGTCATTCTTAAGAAACAAAAGAACAAAGAAAGTTTTTGTAAACGGCAGAAAAATTTGAATTTTTCCCACAAACAATAAGAAAAAAAGTTGGGGGACTATACAAAATCCATAGTTTTATACTTTTCGCATAAAAATTTTTAACGGTATATAAACACTTATGCCTAAGTACTTCATACAAAGCTTGTAGATCATAAGATTTTCGACAAAATAGGTTCTAATGTATCGTCGGTTCGGAAGAAAAAGAGGTTCGTCAAGCTGGGTCCACCACAACGGATAGTTTGGGGATAATTTAGTACCCCAATTCCGAAGAAGCCCCGAATTCCCTTCACCCTTTAGAGGGCAAATTGATGACGTCATCAAATAAGTTTTTGCCTTCTAAAGGGTGAAGAGAATTTGGGGCTCGCCCTTTGGGGTTGGGGTACTAAATAAGTCCCAAATTAGCCCCTAATTCCTGCATAGTTAGATTTTTGAATTTCCGTTGTGGTGGACCCAGCATGACGGACCTAAAAAAACGACACATCTCAACAAATCTCGATTTTCAAAATAGTCAAAAGAAAATTAAATGAAAATTTTAATTTCAATTTATCTGCAAAAATATCAAAACCACACAATAGCTCATTAAGTTCTTAACATTTTAATAGAGTCTGGTATTTTTCCAACTGATATAGTTTTTCTTTTATTCACAAAAATGAAATGTAAGCTCAAAAATTTAATTTCTTGAGTTCTGTCGTTTTTCTTTCGAACCGACGATATGCATTCTAAAAAAAAACGTAAAATTCCAAACATATAACTTTTAAACGTTGTGTGTTTTTGAAAATTTGTATATTATTGTAACCACCTACAAGAAACCATTGCCATGTTTTTCATAACATTGATCGTTTTAAAGATATCAATATTTTAAAAAATTGTTCCAATATCAAAAATAGTAAATTATTCAACAATATAATTTTTAGATACAAAAATCAATAAAAATAAAAAATTATTCTAAAACCCTAAAATATAATACATATGTAAGTGGTTAGTGATTATATTTTAAGTATAAAAAAAGCACGTCAAAGGAGAAAATACAAAAACCAAAACTGAACACTTAATTCCAACAATTCTATTTATGAAATTAAAAATGTAAAGCTTTATTGACGTCACACCAACGACAAGAGGATTTTCCAAAATATACAAAGTGCATTATGTTAAAAAATCAAAATAATGTGAAAAAACCAAAACCGTGTGTTATTTAAATTTTGTTTTAAATTTAAATTTAAATTTAAATTTAAATGTGCATTATGCCTATATGCATTTACAGAAAAAAAAAAAAAAAAAACAATTTTAAGTGCATGTGGTTAGTGAAATACTATATTAACAATATATATTATATCCCGTACCAAAGCGAAAATCCTTGCGTCTACCAGTTGTTCCAGTATGTGATGCTCTTACACGAATTATACGAGGTTGAGCAAAGCGTTTAACGCGTTTCAAAAAATCTCTATAAAAGTTAGTAGTCAGATTCTTCATAAGCACATTATTTTTTGTGTTAGTTTCAGCATAAGCATTTTTTATAATATTCATATTATGTATAGCATTATCACCAACGACAAAACCATCCTTATCAGATGAACGAGCTTCTATAAATGGGATGAGTTATATAAGTATATAATTTTTTGAAATAATTTTTTTTTTTTTTGAAGAGCGGTTAGCAGGAATAAGACAATTAATGTTTAAACATATAATAAAAAGTTCTGGAGGTCGTATCGATTCTATTATTGTACATGCAAATGCATTCTGCTTTGAATTTTGGTGTCCTTGAGCTAACAATACATTTTTAATACAGTACAACACGGTTATAAGCATTTCTGAAAACCCAAGAAATTCCTTTCTTATATCCGAGTTTTTTTTTATGTACAAACGGATATACGAAAAAAATAAATAACACGGTGTTTTAGATTGCATTTCATATAAGCGAGTTTTTTTTTTTTTAATATCAGTGTTTCTTATATCCGTAAAATACTGTATTTATTTAGGCGAAAACCGATATGTCAAAAAAATCGAATTTAGATTTTTGTTCGCAGTTTTCTTTTGGCATATTCCGAGCATCTTAATGAGATTGGCTGAGTTCCAAAATGCATTAGATGTGCAATTACTGCGCATCAAAAATTTTGTAGCTTCTTCGATCTAAAATATATTTTTTTCCGTTCCTAAGCGTAAAACTTATGCAATTTAATATTTCTACAAAGCATCAAGTCTGCGTTGCTGATGCGTAAAAATGAAAAATGTATAACTACCGCATCAAAACATTTTTTTTTTTCATTTGGGAACTCAGCCATACTCTTTTAAATTAAAGTAAACATTGTCTTAACACATTGACATAAGCGTTTCGCCTTAGTAAACAACGTCGAAGGCTCCTTATCTTCAAATTTTGCCAACGATATGACCTCCAACATCTACATTCTTAACTATAAGCATAAATAATAACCAGGAAACTCACTTTTAACCCGCAACCAAGTGTATGAGGACTTTTCGCCAGCTTCATTTGATGCCAAACATTGGAACATCGACGAATCATCAATTGTCAGCTTTTTGATTACCAATGAATTATCTTCCTTCAGTGTGTATCTATATAGATTTTCCACAAATCAATCTCTAGAAAAACCAGATACAAAAATGTATTCAAAACTAACCTGACGTCAGCAGTATCAATGGGTATGGCATTCCGAAACCAAAGAACAGCCGGCGAAGGATCACCGACAACGTCGCACGGCAACGTTACTACAGCTCCATACTCGCCATACGTCTCCGATCGCATTGGAGTAAAAAATGTCGGCGGTTCTTGAACTTCAACTTTGGCTGTCGATGTCACTGTCGGAAATCCGCCCGAACGTAGCCGCACTTGACACGTATACTCGCCGGAATGCGTCAGATTAGCCGAAAGCAAGGCTAGCGTTCGATTCCATGGATCATTTAATGTATGCGGTACTCCAGAGTTCTCGATCAGAATGCCGTCCTTCAACCACAATGTTTCGATCTCGTGCAATGGCCTCGCATTAGCTATGCACTGCAATTCAGCCACTTGTTCGCCACGCTTCAGTTTCATATCCTCCGGATGAACGATTATTTCGGGAGCTACTTCTGTATAGGGATCACCACTGACATTCAAATGAATGAAGGCACTGTTCTCCTCTTTGCCCAGTTGGGTGTTGATGGCGCGGGCTCGGTATGCCTTGCGATCGGTTTCATCCGAACTGAGAATTATCAGCTGGTTAGGCTTGGTGAAGGCATATTTTATGTCGTAATTGAGTGGTCCTTCTTCGGTTTGCCACATGACGGACGGCTTTGGCACTGATTCAATTGGTGGCAAATCAAAAACCGCCGGATGGCCAGAGTGCACTGCCAGACGACCCTCTTGCTGATCCTCAAAGATGCCCATGTCTGAAAGTATAAACAAAATAGAAGAAACAAATTATAAAAAAAACAATATTTAACCAGGGAGTCTGGGCTGCCTAGAGTATTTTAAGAAGCATCAAGTATCATTTTAGTAAATTAAAAGATCGATAGCCTGTTACTTGGTTTGCGGATTCAATTGGAGGCAATTAATGTTATTATAGTGCATTAAGCATGATGCACAGCGCGCTTCGCCGCGCCGCGCCGTGCATCGTGTAGTACATACACAACTATACACAGTCTTCGTTTTGCAATTTTTTTTTTGTTTTCTTTCTATTTTTAGGTCATGAGAAAGATTTCGTGGAAGAAGAAACAAAAGATGCGTTATTTATGCAAATGAGGTCAATTAAAGTAAAATGAACTGGCATATTTCCATCTACAAGAATGTGTTGTGCATATTTAATTGTTTTTAAGTGAAGACTGCATCCGAAAAGATCATTTTTTTATGGGTTCCAGGTCATGCTTGCTTTGTGAAGTTAATGTTAGTCTTTAGCCGCTGTTGTTTTGCACTATCTTTGAGAGTTGTTGTTGAGCGTTAAGACTTAATTTTATAGAAGAATGTTGAAAATTTTTAAAATATGCATTCTGCATATCTGAAATTAATAAAACGGATAGATGCAGTGGCGAGAGAAATAAACATTGTTTTAAAGAGGGAATGTATTACACAACACCACGAATTAAGCGCTCACGTTTAGTCTATGAAGAGGCCGTGAGATATGTTAGCTTATCGGATTAAGGGCAAGGGCCTCTTAATTGATATAAAAATGTCTATCTAAAACGACATGGAGGCACCTATTTATATAGAAAATTTTGATTTTATATGAGGCTGAGACTCACGATGATGGATTACGCTTTGCAAATTATAGAGCCTCAATTATAAATATTAAATTTGAGCTGATCTCAAATTTTCCTTGACCAATTGAACTGACAAGAAGGAGACTAGACTAAGATCAAAAAAACCAGTCAGATGTAATAATCTTTATCTTTTTTTATAAATTAATCAACTGCGAAAAAAAAATGACTTGTAACTTTCTATTGGTGTGCCCTTTGAAACTCTATATGCTAGATGTTATTTTTTTTTCAAAGAAAAAAAAAAATAGCCAATTTAAGGTCTTTGAAAAATTTTTCAGGTGCGCAATCAAAAGTGAAGACTAGATTTTTGCTCTAAATATATGCGAGACGAAAAATATTTTTCAAAAATGTTTAGCAGTTTCTTTTGCAGTTTTTTTTGTGCGTAGAAATTTTACGGAATTGTGTAAAAATTGGACAGAAATTGTTCTTTTCTCTTCCATTTTGATGACAATTTCTCAATGTTTACCATACAATTTGTTCCTTTAATAGGTTTGTATACGACTTTGATCATTCGGTACGGGAAAGCGGTTCAATGGATCAATTTGAAATTTTAAAGACATACATGCGATCAATATTTATAAAGCAGTGATAGATTTACTAAAAGTCTTTAAAAAGTCGAGTTTTTGACCTTTACTAAATCTAACGGTGAGGGGCCAAGAAAAATAACCGTTATAAGGTTTTGAAAAGATCTTGTAGATAACTAATTCTAATTTTCAAAACTGCCCTTAAATTTTCCGTGTCAGCATTCGTTGCTAAAATATTGGTAACCAAAGTCTCTTTTTACATTCAAAGTAATATATTCTTCTGAAAAAAATTGCAAATGGCAAGCAAATACGACATTGACGCTAAATAAACCATTTATTGAATATATACATTTAATTAGCACAAACAAAATTTTCAAAAATATGACGCTCTTCAAAAAAAAAAAAAAATTGGCTTGTGCTGTTTTTTATGATTGCGGGATAAAACTTCTCAATACAAGAAATATAAAGATTCAGAATGTTTTTTGATTCATCTCAATACAACCACTTTTCACAGAGATACAGCTTTTCAAAAAACAATAAAAACAAAGTGAAGTTTTTTTTTATTCCCTTAATTTTTTTGACTAGTGTATTTGTTTTGGTATACAGCGTGGTTGGTGCAATTTTCTTTAATTATTGCATTAATAATATGAATGCAATTAAATGAACTTAATATAAATACTATTAAAATAAAAAAAAAATAAATTTTACAAAAAATTAATTCAAAAAATAAGACATTATAATTGAACTTTTAAATAATTCTTAATCTTGAAATCTATTAAGGCTTTTATCATTGTTGATGAGAATAAAAATAAATATTTTTTGTCAAGATTGATGATCTTAACTTGAATACATTTTCTATCCAGGCTAAGGAAATATAAAGAAAATAAGCCTTGATAGATATCCAAGCTTAAGGATAAACTGTATTGTTATGTTCCTATGGATTTTATTATTTATTTTGCTTCAAATCCAATAGCGAAAATTATTATTGAACTATTTTTTAAGAATATATATGTAGATTTAGAAAAAAAAAAAAAAAACAAAAAATACGCCTATAATTTCAAAGGAAGAGCGTTCGACTTTTAGAAGGCTGCAGCTATCAAGGATTATATGTAAAATATAAATACATATCCCTATGTAAATAATAAAAACTACAAGATTATGAGATTTATTTAATATTTAAACAAGATGCTCCATAAAGGGTTGAAATTCATTCAAATGTGGTACACTGTGGCGTATACGCACTTTTTTATTTTATTTAATATTTACCAAATTGTACAACAATTTTTATTTTTGCACGTCAAGCTGGTGTACGTTGGTTGAAAAAGCTATTTTGATGAATTAATTTTCTTTATTGAAAAAAATTTAAGTATGCGCGGTACAGCGTTAAAATTCAATTTAAGTACTCTTTTCAAGATATTTTTTTTAAGTGTCAAACTATCCGTATCCACACCCATTGGAGTTGCAAAAAGCTGTGATTATGATATTAATTAAAATCTTTTCTCTCCAGACATATATGACACACCCCATCATCTTCAAAAAGCGGGGGAAACAACAATCTGAGTAGCTGCAACCTCAATTATACAAGCTAAGGCATCCGAAGTGAATGTTTATTTTTTTCCCTTAATTATACTATTTTATGTTAGAGATGTGTGAAGAAATTCTGAAGAGTGGAGGGGCAGCAGATAGCCCAGAGTGGCAAAAAACCTAAATATACTACTGCTATTATTTATTCTTGAGATATTCGAGACGGAAGGCATTTAACAATTTTGTTTTAATTTCATATTGTAATAATAACAAATTCGCTAATTGAAAAACGTTAAGTCATTATCTGTAAAATAAAAAAGTCGATATCTTTATTCGTTCTCGAGAAAAAAATTTCACGAACGTACGAATATACGCGCGCTTCAAATAGAAAAAGTTTTTTCGCTCAGCTTTTTGTGAGCAAAAATGAAAAGGCAAACAAAAAATTTAATTTTTTTGTTACATATCTGGAAAACTATCAGTTTTTCGAAGAAAAATTACAAAATTCTTTTTTGTTTAGCATTTTATAATGATCTTCTAAAAATTTAGGTAACTTTTAAGGACATTTTTAAAATATCAAAACGTCCAAACTTAAAATTGTTAATTCGTCACACAAAAATTAGTCATTTTAGGCTTTTGAGTCAAATTGCCAATCATACCAATGATTTGTGTCAAATTACCCATTTATAATTTGAGGGATTTGACAATGCAGGGACTTTATTATCCTATAAATCCAAATTACCCAAAATATTTGGATTTAGACAAATTGAAACAGGTTCAAACAAAATAGAAAAAAAAAAGATAAAAGCAATCAAAATAATTTTTTTTTTGCTTCTGGGCAATTTGACACACCCCTTTATATTACATCTGAAGAAAAAATGGCATTTTGTCACTTATGGACTTATGTAAATTCATCATAAGGAAGCCTTAGAACTTTGCGTGTATAAACATTCCGCAAAATGTTTTAAGTAGGCTAGGAGGATCTGTACAGAATGATTCATTATACACACATACAATGATAAAGAGCAAATAAAGCCATCAATTTTTTGTACCGTACACTTTTGGCCACCTTTTCTTCTCAACTACCTACGTCATAAATTTGAAAATACCAATATTTCGAAAAAGATTTAAAATATATTATATGAACTATGCCTACATTCATATGTCACCAACTTGCAGTTGTATGCAAACTCTGATTGATAAATCTGTCGAGTCGATTTATGATTAAAAATCTTTTAATTAAGAATAATCCATCATTTGTTCAATTATTCTCAAAAAAAAAAAAAATCAATTGATATCTTAATAAACACAATTCAAAAGGCTATATCAATGTTGATCTCATAAATAAAGGTGTATAGCCAACAATAGAATTCCCCATGATAAAGAATTTCTAAAGGCTTTCAATTCAATTTAGTATATGTACTCACATGCTACAATGACATCGATTTTTTCACTAAATATAGATCCAGCATCGTTCTTGGCAATGCATTGATAGCTTCCTGCATCTTCTCGCCTGGTATTGTGTATTCGGTAGTATTGACTCGACGAATAGTCGCCGACTGGTAGACCGTCCTTTAACCAACGATACATGGGCTGTGGATATCCTGTAATGGACAAAGAAATTTCATTAAATTGGCTGGATTTTTTTTTGTTCGTATATTTTTATTAATCTGTGTGTAGAAAGTAATCAAATAATATTTATGAAAAAGATTTTCTTTTATAAGACAAAAAAACAAAAAATAATTAACACACACCTTTTGATCAGAATGTAAGATTTTTCATTGTTGAATAAAAAACAAAGTTGGAAGGTCTTTCGGTTTTCTTAAAAGTAAATACCAAGCTTAGCTAACCCGTATTTATTTTAATATTTTAAGATACAAAATGTATATTTATCCTTCCGTCCTCACACAAATTTTTTCTAGCGTGGTCCTCACACTGGGGTTGGACATACCCCAATCATAAAAATCTTAAAAATAACTAATAATAAACTTTTAATGATGTTTCATAAATTTAGTACATAAATATAGGATCTAAAATTTTACTCATAAAAAAACAGCAAAATAGTTATTAAAGAAGAAATCGAACTTGAAAATAAAGTGATGAAATAAAATGATAAAAATCATACAAAAATAAAGTTTCAAATAAAAGACTAATTTCTTAAAAGTTGTTAAAAAAATTATGCACACATGCTTTTTGAATTGTTATGGAATCATTAGCCGGGTTTTATTTTCTACGGATCTGGATCAGGATCATTTTTTAACACGTAATACAAAAACAATTCGGGATCCTGCTCTTTATCTGGATCTATTTCGAAGATCCAAAAATGAATTCTTACTTTGTCGGGTAGATGGCTTTTATGGTAAGGTAGCGTTTGGTGTAGTGCAAAGAAAAGAGACGGGAAACAACTGAAAATAATTAAAACGTAAGTTAAAAAGAGATGGTTATATAACAATGCTGTCATTCTTATCCATTTCGTTTTATTTTCAAGGGATTATTCTGATCCAGATCCAAAGATAATAAAACGGGGCTATTGTTGTAAAATTTTACGTTTGTGCAAATAAGTAATCAAAAAACTTACACGAACTGCATGCTGGGTTGTGTGATACTGATACCCCATAGCAAATGTTAAAGCAAAATTATATACGTACAAAATTTTCAAATATACATACCACAAAATGACCTCCTACCATTGCAGAAAATTTGATAGTGAATTTACATAGGCATGGCATGGCATGGCCGACAAAAAATTTTTGCGGTAACGGCACGGCTTACAATTTTGTGTGGGGTATCTCACACCCCAGTGAGAGGACGGAAGGTTATATATATATTTATCTGCCAGCTATTTATGCAAATGTCAAAGAATTATTTTATTTGATTTTATTCCTATGAAGTGCACTTTGTCCTTTTAAGAACTTAGAAAGACCTGCTTTAAAAGATAAAAAAAGTGCATTTTGATCATAAAGACACCTTTGCACCAACTCATGCAGTAAAAGCAGTGAAAAGTTTGATTGTGGAAAACATAAAACCTTGTATGATTACGAACGGATTCATGTATGTATGTATCAACTTCTAACTAAAAAGCGCCGTCATTCCCATCGTATCAAAATCTTTTCCAAAAGTTCTACACAAATACCCACCTTTGAAAGTATATAGTGCAAGTATATGGAGAGGTATAACAATTCAGAGAACCTAACACTCGATGCTAACGACTTTTGACATCTTATTCCAGTTCAAAGAGTTCCTTCCACAATCAACTGCGTGCAGTTTTCATAATGATTTCAAGAACGCTATAGATAAATCGTTACAATTGATTTCTTTTTGAAATAGGATAGGATAGCAAATTACGGATGTAAAGGTAGCGAGGACTTGAATAAAATTATGGAGTGCAGAAATGCTTTGTGTCTGCATCAATGTTACAGGAAATATTTGTAGACGAACCTTTTATGGATTTTATTTTGTATAATCTTGAAAAAATTTATAAAAGGAAATCCATGGATATTTTCAAGGATATCAAAAAGGTTCTCAAAGGTTCTCAAAAAGGGATTTATTTGTATTATATTTGAATTAAATTTAACAGCATCGTTAAGGTTTTAAATTCCTCTTCTTCTACATATTAATAAAGTCAAGTCAAGTCGTTCAATTTTTCCAGTAGTTCTTTAAGCCATTTTTAAAATATAAGCTTTAAAATAAGCATATTTTCAGAACTCAGATTTTATATTTTAGAGAAATAATCAAATCAATAAACAAAGCACGAACAGAGATGAAAACAATTTTCTAAATTGAACTTGATAAGAACGCTATTTGACGGATATAATTATGTAACAGTGCGGAACCTTAAATAGCACAATTATTCCGACTAAGCTTTTGATACCATATGGGCTCTATTGTTTTTTTTTTAATTCTAAAGCGTCTTTCATGATTTTCCATATTTTAATTGAAATTCCATAATTGCAAAATTAATAAACATTAATATAAAGATATTCCAAAATCATGCACCTGATTTCAAACTAAGCAGATGGTCGTTTATTGAACACGTATCACGTACGACACATCACAGTAGTGTAGTTGGATTTTTTTGCTGGCAACAAATGATATAAACTGTATATGGTGAATTTTTTACTTACGATATATCGGCTCTGAACTCTTAGCACCCCATACATGGAAAATTCGAAAAAAAAAGTATGCATTCTAAAAGGTCAGTAATTGGTCATAAAAGGTCAGGTAGTTTAAGAAATTGGTCAGGCTTAGAAAATTTTTAATCCAAGGTTGAAGTTTCTCAAGGTCACCCGTGATTTTTGGCACCTCATTAAGGGGATATTCGAAAAAAAAGTATACCACATGAAGGGCCACTGGATAGTGATAAAAGGTTAGATAATTTCAGTAATTGGTCAGGCATAGGTTTTTTTAAATTAATTTTCAAAGTTTTTTTCAAGGTCACAGTATAAGACTTCTAGCACCTCATTGGTTGAATTTTCAAAAAAACTGTATGCCATCTGAAAGTTCACTTAATTCTCATAAAAAGTCAAGCTGTTTCAAAAGTCGGTCAGCTATGGCTTTTTTTTTTAATGAATTTTAAATTTTTTTTTTCTCGTTCCCAGTATGACTTTAGTAGTAGCCGTGGCGTGATGGTTAGTGCGATGGACTGTCATGCCGGAGGTCTAAGGTTCGATCCCCAGCCTCGCCACCTATTTATTTAAAAGAAAAAACGGCTACTGCCTCTTGCGAGGAATTGACAAATCCTCAAAGAGTATCTCCTGTCACAGAAAAGTTCCGCTCGTTAGCCGTTCGGATTCGGCAATAAACTGTAGGTCCCCTCCATTCCTGCAGACACGCACACAGGAATGGTTGAGAGTTGTAAGTAACTAGGCCCTAGCTCTTTATGAGCTGTTGTGCCATCAAATTTATTTTATTTTTTTTAGTATGACTTTTTGCTAGCATAACGAATTTTCCAAAAAAAATGCAGAAGTCACGGCACTTTAAAAATTCATTTAAAAAAAGCCATAGCTGACCGACTTTTGAAACAGCTTGACTTTTTATGAGAATTAAGTGAACTTTCAGATGGCATACAGTTTTTTTGAAAATTCAACCAATGAGGTGCTAAAAGTCTTATACTGTGACCTTGAAAAAAACTTTGAAAATTAATTTAAAAAAACCTATGCCTGAGTAGCCGTAGTAGTAGCCGTGGCGTGATGGTTAGTGCGATGGACTGTCATGCCGGAGGTCTAAGGTTCGATCCCCAGCCTCGCCACCTATTTATTTAAAAGAAAAAACGGCTACTGCCTCTTGCGAGGAATTGACAAATCCTCCAAGAGTATCTCCTGTCACAGAAAAGTGCCGCTCGTTAGCCGTTCGGATTCGGCAATAAACTGTAGGTCCCCTCCATTCCTGCAGACACGCACACAGAAATGGTTGAGAGTTGTAAGTCACTAGGCCCTAGTTCTTCATGAGCTGTTGTGCCATCAAATTTATTTATTTTTATGCCTGACCAATTACTGAAATTATCTAACCTTTTATCACTATCCAGTGGCCCTTCGTGTGGTATACTTTTTTTTCGAATACCCCCTTAATGAGGTGCCAAAAATCACGGGTGACCTTGAGATACTTCAACCTTGGATTAAAAATTTTCTAAGCCTGACCAATTTCTTAAACTACCTGACCTTTTACGACCAATTACTGACCTTTTAGACTGCATACTTTTTTTTCGAATTTTCCATGTATGGGGTGCTAAGAGTTCAGAGCCCGATATATCGTCGGTTCGGAAGAAAAACGACACAAGTCAACAATTCTTATTTTTTTAAAAAAGGTAAGCAAAAATTTAATGAAAATTTGAACTTCAATTAATCCGTTAAAATATCAAGGCCACGCAATGGTTCACTAATTTCTTAATATTGTAGAAGCGTCTGGTATTTTGCCGGTTGATAGTTTTCTTTTACTCAAAAATACAAAGTTAGCTCAGAAAATTAATTTGTTGAGTTGTGTCGTTTTTCTTCCGAGCCGACACGATATATACATACTATAAAAACATACATGTTAATATTTATTATGTATAAAATATTTATATTTTATAAGAAAATCGAAATCGATATTTTGATCAAACTTGACATTACGATGATAGAGAACACGAAAAAAGTGTTTTATCTCTTCATATTTGTAAGCTTTTAGTTAATAAGCGTATTGCGCTGAATATAGTCGGTCAACACCGCCGGCCGCGGCCGCTTGAAATGCATCCGTATAAAAGAGAATTAAAATTAAAATTAAATTTGACAATTTATGCTTTGTTTTTATTATTATTCAATTTTATTTTCTGAAAATCTTTTTTGCAGTTAATAAGAATACAAATTTGACAATACTTAAATTAATCGACTATATAGTTTGTTCATTCAACAGATTAATTTATTCAAAACTATATTTTATTTTTTTAACGAAAAAAGTGGGTCCCGCTATTCCGGTTGTCTGTTTGTCTGTTTGTGTGGTCTGTATTTCTGTACCTTGACCTGCAGCCTTAACCACTAAAACGATTTTCTTCAAAATTAAAATTGAACATTCTTAGGTGTTCTTTCTTTTAAAGCAAGAATTTTTTTTACGCATGTTTTTAAGTGTATATTATTAAATTCTTAAAAATGGCATTGTACAATTTTTTTTCTAAAAAATTTCAAACAATTTCTTCAAAAAATAATCTTACAAAATTATTTTTTAAGAAAACCGCTTCAAAAATTTTTCAAATTTTAGCTGAATGAATTCATACTTTGTTCAAGAATTCAGACGGCGGCGTACTTCATTTTGAGATTAAAACATTTTAAGTGTGCTTACCACGATATCTGGAAAGCAATATCTAGAAAGCAAAAATCTTGGAAGTAAAAATATTGAAATATAAAAATTTAGAAAAAAAAAAAAATTTGAATGCAAAAATCTAGAATTAATTACAATAATTTTTGAGACAATGTTAACCATTGTTTATTTAGAATAATTTTTAGAAAAATCTGTTTTTCTACCTTACACAAAGGACTACCTTTTAAGAAAAAGAAAAATGGTTTATAAGGGCACTTTGCAATCCCATTGAACCTTTTTTTTTGCTCATTTTCGCTTTGCTCTAAAACTGTTCAACTAATATTAATCAATTTTGTATGCAGAATTGAGAAATTTGTAGTCAAAATAAACGGTACATTCCATAAAACTATTTAAAAGCCATTAAAGAAAACCTTTCTTAATAAAGACTCCTACAATTTTAATTGAAATTATTTTATGTTCTGTGTAGGTAAGGTACTAGTTCTAGTATGGTCTTCTAATAAAATATGCACTTTGCCATAGTTAATAGTACCTCTTATACAGAGCCATTTTTTTTTTACTTTTTTATCTGTTATACTTATTTAAAATAAATTTTTTTAACGAGAGCCTCTAATAATTTTAAATTACATACATAAAAAATAAAAAAAATTGACTTTTTGCATCCGCATTAATTAATAAGTACGAACCTACTAAAAATGGCGCCCCGAGTTTTCTATAAAAAAAAATGTGTAGAGAAATTTGTATACACCTAAAAATTTTGTATTTTAAAAAATAAAAAAAAAAATGAAATAATCTTGAAATTTCAAACTTTCTTAATTAGTTTTTTGTTCGTACGCACATAACTCGGCTGAACATCATCCAAATTGGATGAAAATTTTTTTGCTGGATTTTTATTGAAACAGGTTAACAAATCACGGGGATAAAAATTGGAAAATTAGGCCGGAAAAGTCGGAAAGTCGTAAAAACAATTGGAACTTGCTAGACTTTTGAAAGGAACATTAATAATTTAATCAATTATAGGTGGAACGAAGTTCGCCGGGTCAGCTAGTTTAAAATAATTTTTCAGTTTAAAATGTAAGTTCCATGCGTGCATTTAATATCAATATTTTTGCTTCCTCCGCCTATACAACTGTGTTAACTAATAGTGACGTACCTATCTACTTTTTTATTATTTCAGGATCAGAACTTTGTTTCGCCATTTTTTTAATAGTCGTAAGACTAATGTGCTTTGAATATGAAACTGCAAAATAAGCGAGAAACAGCTTTAATTGTTAACAAAAACCATTCAAAAGGATTTCAAACTTAACCTTAATTTCTTATTTTCAGTTAACACGAAAGTAAACGCTTCTATCAGTTTGTGTTATATTTACAAAAAACAATTTTGAATATTAATATTTAGCGTTTTACTTTAGGTATATAAGTTTGATTTTTGTGGCTGGCTCTAAGATAAGTTCACATAATACTTTTGATAATGGTACTCATCATAAATTAAATCCTCCTTAAGTTTTCAAGTGATTCCAACCAAACCACACAAACGACATAAAAATAATCTGGCCTCTGTATACAATTTATATACAACAACAGTACCAACAACAACAAAAAGCCTTAAAAGGATTTCACAACTTTAAAACAAGTTCATTTCTCTGACCAACCATTAAAAATGTAAAACAACATTTATCTACCTTTTCAGACAAAACCTAAAGGATGCAGGAAATTAGGTCCCTTCTTAACAAACACTAACAAAAAATCAAAATAATGATACCAGAAAATATAGGTGGTGGTATCGGTATAGTGAAACAGGAAGTCCATATTTATTATTAATAGGGTCATTAAATAAAGGTATGGAAGAGGACCTTGTGTGCATTTTTGCAAAGTCGAAATGAATGTGACCGAGGTGACATGCGGTCATGCTTGTATATTCTTTATTTTTCAACAGTGCTCCTGCCAACTGTTACGTCTAAAATACCGTCTGGCATTGGCACACCTCAGTACAATGATAAAAGATCTCTCTGTCCCTCTCTCACACTCCCATCAAGTGATATCTTCTGGTTGGAAGAAGTTCAAAGGCTTTCGTTTTTGTCTTTGGCCTTAGGGTAAATAAGTGGCCGTAATAGGCTATGCGCTTACAATATGAAAGACTGAGATTCTTTTATATATTTTTTGTTTTTTTTTCAGGAAACATCTTTTTCATAATAAATGCCTAATACCCAGAAATGAAGTATTCTATAGACACCGAGTGTTACTCGTCATTATGTTGAATAGAGTCTGACGTCTAGCTAGCTGCAACTTCACCTCTCAGTTTGAATGAAAATGGTACTTGGTTTGCAAGTTTATATAAAACGTACATAAATGTAACAAAAAAGGATTATTTTGTAAGCAAGGTGGAGATGTACTCCATGACCTATAGCCTTTTTCACTTGGCCATTCAAAAGGACCATCATAGAGTTGTGTGTTATCTTACGTATAAAATGTAAGTATTTATATTTTTTTTCCTAAATTTATCATGAGCAAATGAAGGGAAAACTTTTTTTTATAATACTCAGTAAATTATGTTGAAACTGAAACATTGCAAAAATAATAATCATTTGAGGAGGTAATTTTTGAACGATTTAATTCAAGAACGATTATTGACATTATCACTGCTTTCAAAAACAAATTAAAGTTTTCTTTGGTGTAGCTATTTAGCCGTAGCACTGCTGTAGCGCACCTACAGCGCTACCATGTGAAGATGTCGCTTTAACAAGAACTGAAGGTAAAGGTACACCTTCAACTTTTACTATACGCACCTACATAATATGTACATCAGTTAAATTCCATTGTGTTCAGCATCAGTTATTGTTTATCTTTCGGACCGGGTCCATTTATTAACAACTCTCTCTCTGCACATTTTTTTTATCTGAGGTATAAAAGCGTCATTATTCATTTGAAAGCACTTAAAAAAAGTCAAAAGGCTTTTGACCATTAAGATTTAAAAAAAATTACAAAAGCTGTTATTTTCAAACAAAAAAATCATTTACTCGGTATTAAATTTTTTGCCATGTTATAGGATCAATAAAAAAATAAAATAAGGTATTGGTATATAGACCGTACCTAATTAATGAGGGCCTAATTCAAAATTTCTTGCATTTCAGTTTTATTGTTTTTTTTCTTTTTTTTTTTGTGTACATAACTTTAAATAAGGAAAAATGAATAAGCTCGAAATTTAGTTTTATTTAAATTATTGAATGGAAAAAGAATTTAAAAAAACTATGACATTCATAATCTAAAATAGTTGCATCATTAATTTTATTATACCAGATTCTGTCTGTCTGTTTTTAAATTAGAATAAATTAATTAGAAACAGTAAAATAATATTTTAACAATTATTAAATTGAACCTCACACTGACCCATCGCATTTTGTTCTAATTGAAAAATTAACATAAATGCTGATTTTATACAAAATTTGTCCAGTAGTTGAGGCTGATGAGAATCGATTGAAAAAAAAAATACAGCGTGTCTAATGAATTACATATTTGTATCTGAAATAATGAGACTAAAATGAAAATTCCCCTTCATTTGTGGTGTTGCGGTGTATGATTTAGAGTTTTAGAGGCTTTGAATTACTTATTATAATTGTATTACTTTTACATAAATTTACAAAATTTATTTGTCTAATATCTCAGCCAAATATTGTTACGTTATACGTGATTTTTAATTTATGTAAATAAGGTTTACATATTGTATTCGGTTTTTGTTTAGTGAAAAATATATTTTTGTATATTAAACTTTCGAAGAAGATTTATTTTGCGTATTTTCACAATCACAATGTGTTCCTAGAACTTTTTCATAAATGATGTATAAGAGAAGAAGGGAGAGGCATTATTATACCTACTCTTTCGTCTTCGATTTTTATAAAATAAAATATCTCTTAAATAGTTGAAAAATATGCAAATTTACCAATTTTAAATATATTAACGTTAGAGGAATGCTGTTTTATCAAAGGACAAAAATAAATTATTTTAGTGTATTTATATCTATAGGTACACTACAAAATATTCCGAAGATTTTTTAGGTTCAGAAATGGTTGGGTGTCCAACTTAACCCTCTCACCTTGGGGTAGATATCCACCTCACAAAGTCTCAGCCCTAAGATGATGACCGCAGGGACGCAGCTTCACAACATCTTTTGCGGATAATTTCATGCAGCTGATGCAAAAAGAATTGTGGGAACGCTTGTAGCTGCAGAAAGACAGAGCTGAAGAGCTCTTTACTCTGCAGCCACTGAAGCAGGGTCTCTTGCGAAAATGTGCCAGACATTGCACGTGAGATAAATTCCCCAGAAACCGATGATATGCCCGCTATCGAGATGTGGACAAATCCCACAGAATACATAGACGACCTTTTTGAAGATGGTTTTAGTAGAGAAGCAGCAGACCATGCTAAACCAGGGCCTTCCGAGGGGGGCAAAATGTAGAGTGGTTGTTAATTAAATATTTACATCATTTATTTTATTTTTTTTTGTCAAAAATTTGAAATTTAAATTATTTTTTTTTTTTTTAATTTTTAACATTATTATCTTTATTTACCTTCGTTTAGATTTTTTTGTTGCCTTTAATTTGGTTTTTATAATACTGCTTGTTATTATACTACCTGTTGTTAAAAAGTTATAAATAAAATAAATTTGATGGCACAACAGCTCATGAAGAACTAAGGCCTAGTAACTTACAACTCTCAACCATTCCTGTGTGCGTGTCTGCAGGAATGGAGGGGACCTACAGTTTATTGCCGAATCCGAACGGCTAACGAGCGGCAGTTTTCTGTGACAGGAGATACTCTTGGAGGATTTGTCAATTCCTCGCAAGAGGCAGTAGCCGTTTTTTCTTTTTTAAATAAATAGGTGGCGAGGCTGGGGATCGAACCTTAGACCTCCGGCATGACAGTCCATCGCACTATAACCATCACGCCACGGCTACTACGTTGTTGTTATAAAGTTACTATTGTTAAATTTTGAAAAACTGCATTTTTTAAACTATTGGATCTACAGAGACGGTTTTGTGCATAATTTGAAGCAAATTTAGTTACTTTAAATAGTAAAGCGGTCTTAAAGTCAGCAATAAGTGAAAAAGTGCGAACATTGCCCCTCCCAATTAAACGGGTGGTTATAGACTACCTCCTATTAAGGATTTTTTCTTCTTTTGACCCAACTTATACACTTTAGTATTTTTGTGCATCTTGTGCCAAGAACCATTTATTTTTTATATTACGGAATATTATACTGCTTGTTGTTATAAATTTATTATTTCTAAGTTTATCTGTATTTTCGAAACTGATGAGTCTACATAGATGGTTCTGGGCTCAAATTGAGGAAAATTTATTTACTTTGAAATTGTAGATTGAAGTTATAGTCGAAAATCTAGTCCTTTGGGGTTAAAAATAAGCCAATAACTGAAAAAACTTGGGTTTTTTATGTGGCCAATATCAGCAAAAAATCAGAACTACCGGATCTAACGCAAAGTCGCCCTCCTTTGAGACGACAAGGTTACTGGACTATACGTCCCAGTGATAATTTTTTTTTTCCTGCATATGGAACTATAGTGTCTGTGGTTGTAGGTATTTTAGTTTTTAAGGAATTTATTAACAGTACAGTAAAACCCGCTTAAGGGAAAAACCCCGAGTATTTTTCGACCAATTGCTTTAAAACACTCTGGGATACCTGAAACATATTTTTAGTTCAATTTTATATTTTTCATTGAAAAAAGAACTCTCTTAAGTAAAAAAGAAATAGAATCGCACAGAACGAAAAATTTGCTGAATGCTTTCGTTTCTTCTTTATTTTTCACCTTCACCATTTTCACCACGAAAATGACATTTGAATTTCTGATTGTTTCACAAATGTTTACATTAAAATTTTCTTAAAAAATTGCTTTGTCCTCTCAAAAAATCCAAAACAATATTTTAATTGGCTCAAGAGGTAGGTATACGTACATACATATTTTGACATTTATTAAAAAGAAAATTACATTTTCATAATTCAAAGATAAATACGATTGTTTCTAGCATTAATTCTCCGCTTAATGGAATTTCAATATCCGCTTAAGTGAATTTTTTTTCACTTATCCGGACTCCGCTTAAGTGAAATTTTGTTCACTTAAGCGGGGTTCGTTTAAGTGAAAAACCCCCTTAAGTGAAAGAAAGACTGTGACATTTTGCAGTTTCTCTTAAGCGTGTTTTACTGTACTACTTTCTTAGAAATAATTATTTTAAAGAACCTTTACCCCTTTCGTGTTTAAAGCTCACGGCCATGGGCTAAGGACTTTTAATAGTTTGTTGTACCTGGGTTATCACCCCTTACTTATAAAAAAAAATCTACTAAACTAGTAGTCTTCATAATTTTCAATGTTCTTAAAAACTAAAAGACCTTCAACCTTTTAAGAGCCCAACTAAAAATTAAAAAGAGCAATAAATACTAAACGAAAATTTAATAAATACTTTGTTAAAAAACAAAAAATTGAAAAAAATAATTTAATTTGTAATGAAATATTTATTATGTTAAATAAAATATTATAATAATTTGGTGTAGCTTACCTAACGCATGGCATTGCAGAATTTTCGTTCTTCCTTCACTCACAATAGAGCCAGAAGATGAAGGCTGCGTTGTAAATCTCGGCGCCTGTATCTGTGGACCATCTGTAAAGAAAACAATAAATTATTGTCAAAAAAAAATCCTTTAGCTAAAAAATTGTTCGAAACATGACAAATAATAAGTTCTCTGGATTATGTTATTATTTATGATTGTAATGTAATGGATTCAAAACGTACATATATCAGGTATCTAAACTTCTACTTTAGTCTATGAAGACCACAAAAATTTTCATTGTTCTGTTTTCTTAAAAAAATTCAAATTTATTTGGCTAAATGTCGGATCCGGATCTGCTTTTAATAACAACAACAACACAAATGCACACACAAAAAGGACAAAATAAATTATTTCCCTTCAAAATAACGAGGTAGCATGAACTTTTATCCGATATACATAGACAACATTTATATACACGGGTAGCTAGAAAAAAAAAAAACTATTAAAATTGCTGTTGTGTGTGGTGGCTGCACTTGGAGCTTAAGTCCGGTCGAATAAAATTCATTGCACTCTAAACTACAATTCGATTGGACATTTTCGTTTTGCATTTGTTTATTTATTTAGGCCAAATGACCGCAATGGAATTTCGCTCTAGGTGAAATTAAATAAATAAATAATGTCGAGAGGATTAAATGGTGTTTCTAGTTTGTTTGAAATTCACACCATTTTTGATTAAAATTCTACTCTTGCGGATATCAAGCGTATAAAAAGGTAACTACATATATCAGACAGGATATTGTTTCAAGAGCAAAAACGTGTCAAACAATCATATAGATTTTAGAATAATAGGTTGTAGGTATATAAAGAGGTATGAATTGTAAAGGGTTGGGGTTTTGAGTTTTTGACATTTGATTTAGATACTTCCGTGGTTTTTGTTTTTGGAAAAACAAGACGTATATGGGTTTGACATCACAACTCAGTCAAGTTCAACAATGAATTGCCTGAAATTATTTTGTACTGTTATTTTGTTTCCGCCGCCATCACGATTAAGTTGCGATGAGATAAAATTTAAGTACAATTTCTCGTGTACAAATCTAATATAATAATTGTATGAACGAAATGAAATGGACCTTGAATGTTTTATCAAAATTTTTAGTATGTGTTTGGGAAAGCTGCACGGTTTTACTATTACTTAGTCCAAGAGGCGACAGTTGGATCACATAGCTCATCGGGTAAAAGGTTCTAAATACCCACTTAATCGATAGATATTACAAAAAGGAACTCAACCCAAATGGGTTGCTTAGCAAAATTTGGCTGCATGACTACCCCAACATCATACTGAAAACAAACAAATAGGGTTTCCGCTTTAAAAATGGGTGCATGAATGTGACAACCGTATTTGAAAGAAAAAAACGTTAATGCTAAAAATTAATTAATTTTATTTTATTTGAGCCATGTTATAAGGGTAAAACTATACATAACGCCCCACTTTACAAAACGCCCTAGTAGCCTGGCAAGCACACAGATGTTGTTATGCAATCACGACCAAACCTGTTCAAACAAGTTTCAGTAGTTCGTCAACTGTGTTTTTGATTCGTAATGTTTTGTCTGCCCTGTCGCGAAAAAAAAGGACAAAAAAGATTTCTGGTGCCAAAACATATTGCGGCGAGTACAGTAAAAATTTGATTTTTTCAGAATCTATACACATTATATAAAAATAATTTACATATATATTTTGAAAGTAAAAAAATTAGCTTTTTAGTTAGTTTTTGTTTATTTTGTTAAATCAGGTTGGATTTCTATATTTTTGCTGGGGCTTTTTGAACTCAGAAATTTACAAAACGTCCCAAGAAATTTAGTGTAATACGCCGCAATAATATAGGTACACCAAATAAAAGTTAAAACTTTATATATATATATAAAGGTTAAAAAAAAAAGAGTATGGAGAAAAAAGAAAGAACCCGAATGAACAACAACAAGCTTGTGTGTGGCTAGTAAAAATGCTAGTTGATTCAAATGCATTCGTCAAACAATAAAACCTGCACTCGATCGACATGATCACGTGATCTTCGGTAGCGCAGTGCGTAGTGCACTTGGCCCGGAGACGCTTGGTCTAGGTTCGAGCCTCAGTGGGGCAAAATGTTTTTCGAATAAAATTGAACATAAATAGACTAAGCACCACTAAAGGAGTCTGATGATCGGCCTGGCGACCGTGAAATAGCTATAACTCCAGCCTATAAAAACTTGGTGGTAGCTCACTCAAGTTGTTGTTCTTTCATTCAAACCTTCAATAAAAAAAAAATTGTTATAGACTTAAAAGAATTCAATACGATTTTTAATTAAAACAATGACTATATGTATATTTCTATTTACTCAATAAAATCGGTAAAATTATATCAAAGCCTAAGTCCCGTTCTATACGAAAGTAGACATTTAGCAGTTGCAACAATTCCTAAAAGTACATATATGGCAACCCTGCTAATTATAATATACCGAAATCGCTAGTTTTTTTTTTAGATCAAATGCTTATCATTTCATAAGGTAAAATCTAAAACCACAAACCAAAATTAAAGCTTAAGACCTGAGCAAACAGAGCGCGGGCCGACGGGACGGTAAATACTTTACTATGGGAAAGAAAGAACGCGGCGGTCAAATTTTGTTTGTAAATTTGCACAAAGACTTCCGGCGCTCTGTTTGCTCAGGCCTTTAGACTCTAATCTATGAAACAAAATTAGGCTGCTTGATCTTAACTGGGTGGATGCTCTTGCCAACGTTTATTTGGTCCAAAAATATACCGAAATCACTATACTTTTACAGATCAGATGTATGAAAGTTGGCAGAATTAAGTATTGAATTTTGAACAACAACAACAACTTAAAGGTGCTACCACCAATTGCTTACGAATTAATTTTGGGTATTTTAATTCGTTTTATTTTTGTTTGGCTAGAGATATAGCTATTTCAAGGGGTGCCAAGCCCTATCATCAGTCTCCTTTATAGTGGTGCTGAGCTTTAATCCAATTTTATTTGAAAAACTTTCTACACATCATGCGGTATTTGAACCCGCGCATCAGATTTGCTGAGTCTTCGGAGCTGTGTACCCTACGTACTATGCCACCGTTGACCACTGACGTCACAGGTCTAGATGTGCTGTTTGTTTATCAATTGCATTTGGAGTATTGCTTGAATTTTACTAGGTACATAGCTTTTGCCTTATGGTATGATTCAAAATATATTTTTCATAACAAAAGTTACATACATTTTATCAGAAATCGTCGAAACCCCATTTCTGTAATGCAAATTTTTTGGTAATAAAATTTCAAGCGAATTTAAACTATCACTCTGAATTGGAGGTTAAATTTTATTAGGGAAAAGCTCGCAATAGCTTTTGAAATTTCATGCGACGAACAAAGTTATTTCGGGTGAAATATTAAGGCTTCGAAGTTTTGTTGTTTTTTTTTCACTAGCCAATATATAGAGAAGTAAACTTTTATTTTAGCTTAGTACTCTTTCAATAGTTCATTTTTTACACATGTGTCTTCATATGGTGAATTTTCTTGTTCTAACAATCACAAATATTATACAAGAATAATGTATGAATTATTTATAAAATCTAATTTCGTTTTTTTATTACGCATAATGTTAACCATGTTGAAATTAAAAGTTTTCACGGCGACCTAATTGATTACAAATTAAATATTAAATTCTGAAATCGAACCTTTTTGTACTGCATTCTGCATTATACACGTAGAACTGAATCAAAATGCAATTAATAATAATAAATGTATTGGGTTTTGATTGCAAGAATAAAAAGAATAGCGAAATAAATTTATGTTGAATTCATTTTAAGTCAGATGCAAAAATCAATCAACAACAAAATGTATTTGACACACAATTCTTAATTGCTTTTTATTGAAGGAATTTTTTTTTTATTTAAATTAAATTAATTGTTTTTCAATCAACCAATGATTTGAGTTAAAAAAAAATTAAAAAAAAAAAAACTAAGTATAGTAGTTTTTAGTCGTTGACTCAGTTGATTTATTTGCCTATTTACCAACAGTTAAACAATAACTTATTCAAATCAATAAATTAGTATAATTTAATATTCTCGTTTTAATTTTATATTTAAACAAATATTCGAGACTTTTAGAATTCTATATGAGTTATTCAAATCAAAAATAAGGTTGTGTGAGGCTTTTAAGAGATTGTTTTACTATGTAGCCGTTACATTTTCATCTCTTCTGTATACGCAGGGGATATTATCCATCAGGTGATGTGACAGAATGAAGGCTGTTTTTCCCTTATCCAAGAATCTCGCACGTATCAATTAACATTTTTTGGCTGTCAAATATGGAATGTCTTCTAAGAAGAAACACTTTTGCTATAGTGTAGTGTTTGGAAGGTAATTCTGACAAATTTATAAGAAGAGACGTTGGAACTGAGGTGTCATAATTTGCTTGTGGCACGTTTAAGTGTTATTCTTCCTATATTTTATGACTGGTGCCACATTACGAGATATATTTTTGACAAAATGGTTTGCATAATTAAAAGGAATTGTCTCATTTCTAAGGACATGCTTTATACATTCAATAAAACTAAAACGCTACATGACTGAATCGCACGTAATTATTTTTCTTTTAGAAAAAATGATTTAAAATAATAATTTTCAATTAAAACAAATTACTTTCCTACGAGGTTTATGAGAGTATGAGAAAATGATTTCAAATTGAAATGAAATGAATGAAATTATTGTTTTTTGAACTTATAAATAGTTTTGAGCTCAAGCAAAAGTATGGAAACACTTAATATTCCCGAGTTCGTAAAAAAGTAAACATACTCAATTACTGTTAAAAATAATTGCAAAAATATTGTAGTTTTATGTACATTTTGGGCAGAATTTGATAACAGCACTGAGAGCAAACATCAGCGCTTCTGAAACAGTGAACACAAATTGGTTGTGTGAGGCAGCATTGTATTTTAATTAAAAGTACTAAAATAATTGATTTTTTTTTTAATTATTTTCAATAAATTAAACTAAAAAAAAAAATAGGTGGTGCTATATTAAAGAGTGTCAGGATGAAGAGGCGGAGGGGAACTCCCTATCATTATCAAGCCTAGAAAGAGCCAGAAAGACAGCCCTCGGAGAATGATTTTTCGACGAATTGGACTCCAGACCTAACTTATTCTTTCCGAAGAAACCGTTATCAATTTTTCTTGCTGAATAAGGCCCATTTGTTTGCATTCAAGGTTGTTTATTTGACTTTGGTATAATTTTTTTCACAAAACCACGTATGTAATTTAATATCATATTTTTTCATTCAACCTTTGAAAGCCCAATTTATTGTGTTTAAAATAATTGACGTTTTTTTAGTAAAAAAAACACATTTAAAATTATACTTTTGGCTCTTTCCGACAGTGAATAGATGATACAAATTTAGTTTTTTTTATTGTTTTTAATCAAATATTACAATTTTCTTAAATTTCCTTCTTTTTGTTTTATTTTGTTAATAATTTTAAATGTATTATTTTTGTAAAAAAAAATATCAATTATTTTTAAGAGATTAGACTTTCAAAATAAAAAAGAGAAATTATACTTAATAACGTGTGTTTGTGATTAAAAAAAAAGTAATATGTACCAAAGTCAAAAAAACAATGTGCTATATTAACGATTTTAGCTTTAGAGTGTGTTCTGGTATTGGTCCCGATTTTTTCTAAGGCGGCAACCGTTGTACAACTTGACTTCCTCTTCCTTCCTGATGTATTGGTGAATTTAGTTGAACTGATTATAGCGTAAAATGGTAATGAATTGAGCAATAAATCTTGAGAAGTTCCATTATATTGTGAAAATACAAAGTGCGGTTGGCTGTACATATAGTGTTCCGGAACATAACTGTCTCATATTCATATTCTTTTTATTTGGATAAGAAACCATTTAACTAATTAAAAATACTTAACGCCATCTATATCAATTTCAATTGCTAAACGTACAGTCAAAAGGACAACGTTTGTCATTAATATTTCAAGAATAAAACGATCTGTATATTTTAAGGCACCGTGTCGACTCACTTCACTTAGTTTTTACTCAAATTTACAAAAATGTCACCCTACATAGAAATTTCTTTTTTTTGTAGATAAAGTATTTGTTTTACATAATTTCCTGTATTCAGAAAAATGTGAATCTATAACGAAACCACATTAAGCATATCTGTCAAAGAATGTATTGAAACAAAATGTTGAAGAATTTATTTTTCTATTGAAACAAATGTTGGATGTTATATGAAATGATAACTACACTATACATACATATGTATTGTATATTCGTAAAAGGAATGCTCAGAACGATTCCCTCATAGCATTGCATATAATGTCACTTTCTTCTTTACTGAGCTATTAAGGCATTCACTCGGTAATTTAATATGCAATAATGGGGTGGCATATAGATACGAGTTAGTATAGAAACAAGCACACATTTCTGAGATTATAAATCAAAATTGTATATAAAATACATCCCAATTTTACGCCGCCCTTCTTTTTCGTTTCGAGTAAAAGTTGATAAATTCTCAAAAGTATCCATCCCTTAATTTATTTAGTTCCTACTATTTCATACCTATAATTCAACATCAATATACAATCTTATTGTTTATGCTGTGCGCTTGAAAAGAAAAATTCTTTTTAAGATTCTCTCGCTTCTGACGTAATAATACACTTTTGCCTTGACAGAGTGAGTTTAATACATATATTTGGCTTTGAAGTTCTTTTCGAAGCATAAAATAATTTAACATCATTTTTACCCTTGAAAGCGCGCACAAACTTTATCTAAATATCCTTTTAAGACTTGAGTGCTTTTTACAAGACGCAATGACATTCAATTTGTAATTTATACATAATTATTCTATCTCCTATTAAAATCGGCTTTTGTCTGGAGTTTATAATTATGTACATTTAAATATAAATATTTGAAAATAGAAATTTTAATTTATACTTTTAAAGTGGAGTGAAAATTTGGTGTATAATTCTCACATTCAATAATATTGTACAGACACAACGAAGTTGTTATGTTCAATGTTCAATGTTCAGTTCATGCAATGCAGACGAAAAATACAAAACAAATCACGAAATTAATCTTTTGGCCTGGTTCCAACACTTTTTTGGTTGGGTATCTATCTACACTTGCGAGCAAAAAAACGGAATCACCCTCTTGCTTTATGTAAAGACAATAATTGCTCTCAATGTAATTAACACGCATGAATGTTTATGGTATCGTTAAAAAGCTGCAACCATAAGCTTTAAATCAAGGTTAAAAACATAACAATCACTTTGGGATTTTAAGAGGTAATCGTCATAGTTGAAGCATGTAAGGAAAAATAAATTGAAATTAAAACAGGCAGTAGCTCAAAAATTTAACATTTGCAACCAAATTAAGCGGAATTTATTGTTTAAGTATCTTGAATTGCCCACCTTACCTCTAATTACAATAACTTCTAAACGATTTATAATTAACCTGGATGCGTTTCTTGTCTGTCTTTTGCCGTATTCTTTCTCTTTCGTCTATTATCAGTGCCACTTTCAGTTCTTTAATTGTTTCAGGGGCTGGATTTTTGGCTCTAACCCTTCGCTTAAGCTCGTTTAATAAATGCTTGTTAAGGTTTAAGTCTGGGCTTAGTGTCAGCTAGTCCATCGTGGTATTACCAACTTAAGGATGCTCGAGCGTTATCATGCATTAGTATGAAATCCCTGGCAATACATCCAGCATAAGGAACGACGTGATGCAGCAGAATATCGGAAACGTGTCAATTCACAGTTAAACCTCCCCTCGACCACCACAAGTATCAAAAACCAGCTCACTCTTCCTACAGTTGAAATTCCTGAATGTATCATACAAGACCCTCCCCAATAAGTCACGGTTTCGAAAAAACAGCATTGTTCAAATCGCTTGCCAGGTCGTCTGTACATTATGCCCCTACGATGACTTCCATGCAGACTCATTCTGCCCTCATCCGCGACATAATTCACCTCCATTGCTTAACTTCCCAATCGTAGTTCGCTACAGAAAATCGAGGTCGAGCTTGTCGGTGATTTGCATTCAACTTCGGTCCCGTGGCAAGTCGTTTCGGGATAAGGTCTGCTTCTTTAAGTCGTCTCCTACCATTTCCATTCACTAGCAATTCCTCTTCGTACCATTTCAAGCTTTTATTGGACGTCAAGTCCAGTCAAATGACGATTTTGGAGAAAAGTCATTGCGATGAATCTTTCATATCTCTATGTGGTTCATCGGTGACATCCAGATTTTGGTGTTCGCACAAACTCTCCCAGTTTCCCTGAATGCTATAGACAGACATTTGATGCACACCATTGACTTAGATAGAGCTGACGTTGGCTTATTCCTTGTCGCAGTAGTGTAACAACTTGAGCAACATCTGCAGATGTGGCATCCATTTATTTTAGAAGGCCTATATTAAATCGAGACTAAGTAACAATTCACTTTTAACGCGAAAACTATACAATGGATTTTTATGATTTTACCACCAATTTAAAGTTTAAAGTTCAAGCATTAATATTTTAACCACAGATATTCTTGCTTTTTAAATGCGAAAGTGAGTGATTCCATTCTTTTGCTCGCAAGTGTATATGTTTGTAGGTACATTCCCTATGTACATACATTCATCTGCACCCTTTAGGCTGATATGCTGTCTGGTTTTGAAATTAGGGCGGTTTTATTGCCTAAGTTTTACAAAAGATTTAATTTACAGTTCAGGCAAAGTAGGTACATACTATATAGTAGGTATATTTCTATAATTTTGATATAGTGTGTATAACATACACTGAAAAATTAGGTAGTGAAATAAAATAATTAACATGTTTCGTGACTCTTGAACACTTGAATTTTGACACGAAGTGGTGTTATTCGAAGAAGTAATTTTGTCATAAATCATTCAACTTTGGAGTATATGTCTAAACTAAATTTTTCTGTGACGATGTTTTGTTTTATTGACTTTATGACGGTAGGTACACACCTCTGAAATAAGCTAAAATAGCCCTAAACTATAGGGGAGAATTAATAAAACATGAAAAGTAGGCATATTAATACAAATTATAAGTACATTTGTCGACCCAAATAATCTTACACAATATTTCTATTACTTACATAAGTGTTAATAGGTACTATAACCTTCAAAAATAATAAACTTATTTCTCAAACTATAATGAAGATCTATTAGCGAATAATACGAATGTTTTTAAAACGCTTTTCTGATGACTTTATAACCCTGACTATATTTACGCGATAAATTTTGTAAAATGTTGTACTTTCCAAACTTTAAACTTTCTTCCAATAAATATTTTTTCAACCATCTGACCTTTTATGAGGATTAAGTAACCTTTCAGATGGTATATATTTTTTTCGAATATCCCATAAATGAGGTGCTAAAAATTAATTACTGTGACCTTGAAAAAAACTTTAAAAATTAATTTAAAAAAAACCTATGTCTGAATAATTACTGAAATTACCTGACCTTTTATCACTTCAAGTGGTACATACTTTTTTAGCGAATATCCCATAAATGAGGTGCCAAAAATCGCGGGTGACCTTAGAAAACTTCAACCCCGGATTAAAAGTTTTCTAAGCCTGACCAATTTCTGAAAATATCTGACCTTTTATGACCAATTACTGACCTTTTAGACTGCATACTTTTTTTTACGAATATCCCATATATGGAGTGCTAAGAGCAAACAGCCTACATTTAAGTCTGCAAAATTAGAGCGTTTTTCTGCTGTAATATTATGGAAAAAATTCACATCTCATGCACCTTAATTTAAAAATATTCAATGAGCCTTGTGATTAAAAAAAAGCTAAAGCTAAAGCTAAAACTTGGATATTTAAGTAAATGCTAGTTTTGCGTGAATAAAAAATAGCTTAATCTTCAATTTGTTTAAATAAAAATAGCTTCAGCTATAATAATATAGTAAAAGCTATAAAAATTTCAAGATGCTTTCTGGTCTAGAAAGGTTTGACTAGATCTTATTTTCATTATCTTATTATGTTTTAGTGCGATTGTGGCCGAGTTTATTCGCGTAAGACAACCGAAATTCTATAGAAATCGGTCAAAAATCAGTGATGATGACTTTCATAGTATATGTTTCGGTTTTCAAATTACTTTTTAGGGGATTCAAAAGAGCGTAGAGAAGTTCTTTAAACCTCTGAGCAGAGGATGCAGATATTTTTGAGATATCTGAGTTTAATTTCTTTTTTATATTGGATACAAATTGTGAGATTATTGATTATTACGTATACGGGAAAATCCCAAAAATGAGATAATTTTCTTTAAAAATTTAACACTCTTTTTCTAATAGCTGAATTTTTGCCACAAAGCTGTAACGTGGTTTTATTAAAATTAAATATTAACAAAAATGAAGATTAATCAAAATCATAAGATCAGTTTTGCGAACATTTAAAAATACTCAAACCATTTTGTTGGACTAGAAAGCTATAGCTACTTCCAAAAAAAGCTTTCACTTTTTTTTCATTCACAAGACCCAATAATAGGTATCAAAAGAAGAGATTTTTTTTGGGAAATAGTTATGGTTTAAGCTATAATGACGATTTATCGTTTTCAAAGTACGAGAGGAGCTCACAATGAAAAATGCTTCGGCAATACCTTGACACTCCGTCAGCACTCCAGTATAGGTACTTATACTTACTTCTCCGCGACATACATGTTTTTGGGGTTAGAGTTTTGAGCCAAAGCAAAAAATGTTTGTAACCTTATCAAATCGTTCAAGACGGAGCTATATTTATCATATTGGGAGCATTCCATGAAAAATGAGAACTCTCAAATTTTCGATTTTTTAATGTTAATGCACGTTTAAAGCAAGATTGCGGCATGTAAACAATAAATTTAATTAAACATAAAATTAATATGATGTGTTTGAGTTTAAGTCATTTCTAGTTTGGGAGTAATAATATCAGATGACTTTTTATTATGATTTTTCTTTAAGCCTCATGAATATCTGACAAAAAAAGACACTAAAAAGGACATTTTTTCAATCGAAAAATGCGAAACCAATACCCGGAATTCTGACTTTCTAATACATTAAAATTGACAAAAAAAAAGGGAAGAGTACCGAATTCATAGCCTATCAGAAGACAAAACGGATGTTAACTATTAAATAACTGCTCTTAGAAACCGTTAATTTCAACTCTGTCAGACATGTGACGCAACCCATTAAAAAATTCCTAAAAATGTAAGGATGAGCCTTTTAAATATTTTTTTCTCATAAATACTAACTTTGATTCTTCCTTATTATTCGGTTCTAATAAATTTTCGATCGATGTCTCATAGTTTTGCTGAAATCTAAATATTAAGTTAACAATGTAGAACATTGGTTGACTCGTCGAACCGTCTGTGCATGACACCTTTTCTTATTTTTTTTATCTAATAAATTTAAAAGAATACCTTTAAAGTTTTTGCAAAAAATCGAAGACTAATGTACAAACTTTTGAAAAAAAAATTAATACATGACCTATCTAATCAATGTTTTGAAAATAACAGCCTTATAATAACAGAAAATTAGTTGAATTTGTCTGTACGTGACCATGGAATGCTCCATTGGATACATTATATATGAAAGAGCTATTGACCCAAGGCTGCAAAACAGAAATAAAAGAATTATCTTTGTTTTTGTTTCTGTGACAGTTAGATGCTGTCGTGACCTTTTAAGACGCAATATATTTAATTTTTTTTTAGACTTATTATTATTGTATTTATTTATTTTTTATATGCATTTTAAAAAAGTTTATGTATTAATAGAATGAATAAATAAATAAATTCATATTTTATTTTATAAACAAGATGCTCCATAAAGTGTTGGGTTGGTCCACTCGGGCGTATACGCACTTTTCTTACTTTATTTAATCTTTAACAAATTTTAATACAGTTTTTATATTACCACGTCAAGTTTGATTACGTCGATTGAAAAAGCTGTTTTTATGATATAGTTTTCTCTTTTAAAAAAATTTAGGAGCGGTACGAAGCTCGCAGGCTGATTCAAGTTTAAAAGTTTTCCTGTCAAGGCAACCTCAAGTACCTCCTGCTTGTATCCAAACAGAGTGAACGTGAAACTGCTGTGTGATTATTTTTTTTGCGACGAAATTCTGGAGCGGGAAGGGGGCGGCCGATTTCAAATAGCCTAGGGCTGCAAAAAACCTAAATACGGCACTGATCTCATTCTAAATAGTAAATCGCTAACAAAAAATACCCAATTTAAAAAAAACAATTTGAAATAGATGAAAAGTATGATAAAACGACAGCATGACAAAACATCTTTCTTTATGTTATGTTTTATATAAAATTGTGCACCTCAGTCTTTACAGCCAAAAAAGTCTGCAAATTATTTCTTCAATGGTAAAGACTACTAAATTCTTAAATTTCAAACTTTGTTATTCCACAAATTTCTTAAAAAAAACCATTTATAGCTAATAGCTATTGCCATTCAATTTAATTTTAAACTTCTTAAAAGTCGGTTGATTATTACAAGAATAAAAGAATCCAATTCCATAAATATTTAATCATTATAACAATTTAATTTCAATATTAAATTACTTTCATTTCATGATTGAATCATATATCTTTAATTAAATATTTAAAATTCAATCGGTAAGGGTTGATTAAGTAATTAAACTTGATCAACCATCAGTGTATGAACATAACTTTTCTCTTTAAATACATAAAATTCTCATGTTTCAAGAAGAAAGTGAAATCCAGCAGTCTCAATCTCAATATAACTACGAGTTCATTGAAAGGGTTGACAAAGACATAACTGTCATTTATGCATATTTGTGGCTTCTTGTGCGTTTTCCAGTTATGTTTGTTTTCTTCTTTTTAATTTATAAATGGAATCGTTGTAAGGTTACCTTCCGTAAGGAAAATTTGAAATTTATTTTGCAATTTGTTGAAATGCGTTTTGCTAAAAAAAAATTTACTTTTTTTTTAGTATCAAATATTAATGGCTGATTTATTTTATGAGTATGCCTACTGCCTACATTGAATTAACTTCGTAAGAACAAGTAAAATTGTTTATGCAAATGCTATCTTAAATCTACATACATAACGTTATTTATAATAACTTATCAATTAAACGAGAAGGCGAAGTGAAAGATCGTTTAGTGATTATAGCAATTTTGTTAAAATAAACAGAGTCAGGGAACATTTTCCAATAGTCAGACTGCTTAATTCAGTTATATTACCTAGTTAATCTTCAGACAAAGCAAACATGAATATTGTTTAATAGGCAGAATAAAGGAATAAATCTATCTGCTAATTTCAGTGCAAGATAAAGTTATTCCTAGGACTAAATATTTCTAATATTAAAAAAAACATCTTTTGTAAATATGGCTTTAAAATAAACGTTCAAAAATTTAAATTCGAGGAAGTCTTCGATATTCAAAAATAAATATCATCATCAAAAACAAAATGGTGCCGTGATATAAGGCCATGTGTCATAAGGCCATATTTCGGAATATGGTTTTATGACGCTTTCGTAAAGTGACGTTAGGCCATATTCGAACGGATGGCCTTTTGACGCTTTGGTGAAGTGTCATAATGCCATATTTTATTGCGGCTTAAAGCCATATGGCATCGTGACACTTTCTTTAAGTGACATAATACCATATTAAAGCAATTTTGATATTCGCGGTACGAAAAAAAAAATAATTTTGTTTTTGACAGTTTTGTTGGGCGTAGCTTTTGCTTGCAGTATTTTTAACGCCAACAGTTCAAATTATAATAATGGGAATACTTAGAACTTATAAGTGTAAATAAGATTCAAGCAAAAATCTTTCGATTTTTGTATCTTCCCTTGGCCAAACATTTTTCTCGCTATACTTCTTTGAGATTCTCTGAGATTTTTCCACGTGAACATCTTACATCAAATTGTGTGTTCAAATTTTAGTTCACTCGAAGGGTAGCGGAAGTAAATTTTGCGCGAAGAGAAAATCAATTTGAGGTGTGAAAATTAAAAATTCGCGCGAATTTTTAATTTTCACATTCACGAATTTTTAATTTTCACATTCACATTTTCAATTAAAAATTCGCGCGAATTTTTAATTTTCACACCCATCATGTATATCGTGTCATGGAACCTACCGGAGGGTAACTGTGTTTGTTGCATTGATTTATTTAAACTTGTTACGACAATGGTTCACCAGTTTAGACTGACGAATGAGGAAATGGCTTTTATTGCCATAATAATATATCTATATTATTCTTGTTTGATAGTTCACATGTAGCAAGACATTTTGCAGCCTCACAAACTGCAAAAACTTCTGCTTGAAAGATAGTACAGAAATTTGGAAGTTTTATTGACCTATCTAAAGATGGGTTTTCTAAAAAAAAAAACGCCTAATCTTACCCCTTCATCTGTCTTGGAGCCATCCTTACGTCACTTTAAGTAAGCGTCACAAGGCCATTTGTTCGAATATGCCCTTATGTCACATTGTGAAAGCGTCATATAGCCATATTTCAAAATATGGCAAAATCATAAAGGTTATTTTGTTTCAAGAGAAAGGGATTCCTTTTTTATGTTGGTCTGCATGAAAGATTCAATAAATTTTTATTGTTTTTTTTTTTTTTTTTTGAAATTTATTTAGTTTATTTATTTGAATTCATATTGATTTAAAATGTAATGTTATATTTTAGGTCATTAAAAAAACATTTTCTATTTTTCACAAGATTCTGAAAACGATAACATCTCCCAACATAAAAAAACTATTATAGAGCTATTTCGTTCCAACCGATAAATCTATTTTAAATGGTTTTTATTAAAGTTCTATTTATATAACTTTAATAAAGCTCATCAGCAAGCAGTTTGGCTTTAGATACAACCATTCAACAATTTATTAATCGTGTTGACACTTTTATTCGCTTAAACGAATTTATTTAAAAAGAAAATGAATATATTTTTCTATTTCAAATTACTTTTTTAAGATTATTACCCCTCCTGTCTTCAATTGGGGACATAGACCCCATCCCATACGATTTTTTTTTTCAATTTCTCAACTCAAACCAAAAAAGTCCACAGATTTTTTTCGCGTCTTATACGAATCACCCTGTAAGTAATCAATGAATTTGCGGACTTCATAAAAATGCCTCTCAAGCCTTTGACACGATGTATGCCTTGAAGTTTAATTTAAGATTGATTTTTTAAAAAACAATTTGGATGTACAAACGAAGTACATAACATAACGTATGTTTATTGTTTATTAATATTGTTATATGAATAGGTACCTACTCAATTTATTTTATTTTTCTAATGAATTTAAAACACAGTCTCATTAATATAGAAAAACTAAATTGCTTTTAAGCTTAGACATAAAATTATTTAAGCTCAAGAAAATCTTTTTTTCGAATTGTTTTACTTGCGATGTAAATATTTATATGCACATAAGGGGTGGTGAATGACATTGCATTTTTCCACAAAGTTTACGACAATGACCGTTAATTAGCAACATTAGATAAATAGGGTGAAAAAAATATATACACAGTTTGCTTAAGTAATGTAAAAGTCGTGACCTGTAGGTACCTTCTGTAGAATAGAACAGACACAAAAAAGCAAAATACTTAATCAGCTGATTAGTGCCATGAACAAAACAGAGAAAAAAGAGGTTATAAACCTTTGTGCTCTGTTGTTGCATAATAAAGGATTTACATGATTAGGAACAATTTATCTAGAATCTTTATTAGAACAACAAAGATAGTGCAGAATGGGGACTTTGTTTAAAGTCCAGGATCATTTGTCAAATACCTGAAACAAATTTGATTCAACGGATGATTTTTGACATTATTGGAGTGATGAATACAGATCTCAAATATGACAAATGTCATAATAATCTAAACATATAAAAATTAATTGATTTTTTGTTCGTGTGCGCATTACTCAATTGAATATCATCCAATTTGCATCGGGAAATGTAAAAATGTGGGGCAAACGGTATGAACCGGTTTTAAAGGGATGTAAAACAAAAACAATTCAACTTTCAAAAATTATGTTTATACTGTTTAATTCAGTGCAGAATCTAGTTTTTTACATTAAGTTTTAAAGATGATATCACGTAGGTGGCGGCCGTCAGCCGCGATGCACTCTTGAAGGCGAATTCTGAAGTTTTCAACCGCTTTTCTGCACATTTCGATGGGTATTGCCGTAACTTCCTCTCTGATTCTGTCCTTGAGTTCTTCCAGGGTATATGTGGACGAAGTTTAAAAACTTTTTCCTTTATGTACCTCCAAAGAAAAAAAAATCACAAATGCTCAAATCTGGTGAGCTCAAAGAGACGAGGCGCTAGGGGAACACTTGCATCAATCTCGCCATTGAAATCCTAGCAGTGTGGGATGTAGCCCCGCCCTGTTGGAACCAGATGTCTCCCAGATTAGTTGCTTCAATCAATTCTTCCAGCTCGGGTTTAAAAAACTTTTCGAACATTGTTACATAGTGCTCAGTGGTGACAGTGACGGTTCGCCCATTATCCTCGAAAAAGTAAGGACCAATAATTCCAAATTGTTGCTGTTGAACCAGTATTTTCCAATGTCCTAGCCCGACGTCTAATTGCATTACCGCCAGGGACGTTTCCCCCAACAGGAATATTGAAGTGCTGTCGGAAGGCTCTCTGCGTGGCGATAACAGAACAGCCATTTTCAAAAAAAGTCCTAACAGCAAACCCACGATGCTTTCCCGTCAATACCATGGTTGCTACAGAAAACTAGACTAGCTGACCTGGCGAACTTGTAAAACGTGTAAAAAAATTTGTTTGGGGTTGTAATCAAAATTGACTGTACGACGATAGAGAAGTCCGAATAAGTGGGCCTGAACGGTTGGGCCGATTTCCTAGAAGGTAAATTCAAGTTTTTTTTTTTCTAATTTTATCATAAGCTATGCTCAAACGATTTTAACCTGTAGGTAATGACCGAAATATAAAGTTGTAATAAAACTACATTTCAGTTTTTTGTCAAAAAATCGCTTTTTTTTTTAGAAGAATGCTTTATTTTCGAGTTATTATCGCATGTATATCCTCTTAATGGGTCTATCGATTTTGTTATAACTTTTTTAATCTGCTGCTTGCTGTTTCACAGTAGTTTAAACAATATTGCATTTACAAATTTTGGAAATATTTTTTTTTAACAAAAAAAAAAAAAAAACTTAAATTAATGGCGCAAAAGTTTAGATGATTTTAAAGCATTTTTAGCATGAATGTCGGTTGAAAACTGGATTTTCCAAATTTTAGGCTAGAGATGTGGCGGATTTTGTTGTTTTTCATTTCGCAATTTTTGGTTTTTTGCGATTTAGATGTTTCGCATTTAATTAAGATATTTGATAATTTTTGTTTCAAAAATTCTTATTTTACTACGTTACTATTTCGCAAAGCCATCATTTCGTAAATATCACATCCCAATTTTCACATCGCATTTCAAATATTTTGCAATAAATTAACTCGCTTATTGTTATATCGCATTTCTATATTGCACATTTCATTATTTGCGATAGTATTACTTCGCTTAATTTTCCGTTATTTTGCTAATTATTAATTAATTCACTTTTGATTATTTTGCATTTTATTATTTTGCATTATAGTTTTGTTTAATTTTAAAATTGTTTTGCTTTCCGACATTTTAAGTAAGTAAGTAAGTAATAAAAGATTTTACTAAAGCCCAATTTATCTTTGGAAGAAACTTTTTTTTAGAGGACATTTCACAAACTACTACACAAATGTGACTGAAAATGTGTTTTGGCGAGAAGGGAAAGTGACCATTTACCTCTGACCACCATTGAATTGCACTGCACAATAATACTTCAAGCCAAGGCGTCCCTCTTCCTCATTTACCAACGTTATCCAAATATAATGTACGTAGGTACCTTTTAGCTGCTGCAAGTCATTTAACGCGTACGGTGTAAGTACTTAATGTCTTTGCAGCATGTTATTTCAATATAAATTAATATTCAAGCTTACACAGTTATTAATATGTACCTATATGCTCATTTTATTTTTCATGGTTTTGCAGTTCTTAAAATCATTAAATCATATGAGAGCGTAGCAGCAAATCTGTACTGTGAATTTCAAAAGAAATTAAAAGGACTTCTTGCCTTCATCTTCGGGGCATACAATTCACACAATAATACAAAATAATTAATGGTATAGACTATTATACACACTCAATACCTGTTCACCATAAGCAGCTTTTAATTCAAAAACATATTTATACAGATACAGTCCACAGCAATTGATTGAGCTATACAGCTCGGCTTTATTTGAGAATGTCTGCGTACCTCGCAAATTTCAAAATTTTACAAAAAGGATGATTAAAAAATGTATTCTCATATTTTCATCGTCGAAGTAAAGACTTACCCAGGGAACAGATTAAAAGAATAGAATAGTTAGGGAGTTTTGACTTATTAAAAATCAGCTCTGAACTGAAGTTATTTTCGCTTACTGCCTAAACAGAATACAATGCTGGAACCGGGGCTGCAGACGGAACTGGAAGAGCTATTAAAAAGTGTTGTACGTTATTTTTGTACGTGTTCACAATGCATCTGTAAAGCTTTGAAAGTATTTTGAAGAAAACCAAAACAATATTCTTGTATACAAGCTCAAAATTCGCATTTTTTGTTTTCAATACTTTTCCTTTTAATAAATAATTTTGTTCGCGATACAAACCACAATATTTTTTTTCGACCCAAAACGTTGTTTTTTTTTCATACAAAAGTGCCGTACATGAAAATTTAAATGTTGGTGAATTCTTGCGTCTGCGGCTGCAGCTCCGTATGCGGCTACGTTCCGTTATGTTTGCAACATTGAATTTGTGTGTATTCAATTTTTTGACAGCTATTTCAGCTCCCGTTCCGGTTCCGTCTCCGTCTCCATTCTGTTCAGGCAGTTAAGAGTGCTGCAGTACAGTTAAAATTATTTTCAGAACGCGTAAAGAGACAATTTTTAATGAAACTTACCTATCGTGTAAATGCGTTTTATTATACTGAAATTTGGCATCAATCAAATCAAGCGGAGTGTCCATAAACCAACACTTATAAAATGTAAACGATTTTCCTTTGTTTTTATTGAGCCACGTGTTAATTATTGTATGAAACAGGATCCGTGCATCACGCATACCTCATGATGATTAAAATGAAAATTGGAAAATAAAATTTTCCGAGAACTCTGATGAAAAATATAAATTATTCTTTGCAACTACCATACTACACACTGTGTTGTGTTCATATAAACGATGTAGGTATACGATATACCTACCTACCATGTAACGGAAGATTAAAGAAGCACGAGAAAATTCATATCGTTGAAATCAATAAAAATTATTGTAATACCTACCAAAAAGTATTTTTCATCTACAAAAGAGCGAAAGAATTTTGGTATAAAAATTGAGAATTTGTAAATTTTGTGTGATAAAAAAGTGGATATATACATAAAATGTTGCAAACAAATAATAACTTTGATGATGATTAGTTGTAAGTAAGTAGAAAGAATTTTTATTTTGTAAAATATAAAAAGTCTATAGCCGAAAATCTTGCTTTCATAAAAAGTTTAATAGGATAACATCTCGAAAATCTATTGAACAAAATTTTTCCTGATGCGTTTTCCTGATCACTATAACCAGACTCTAAGGTCTATGTTTAAAAATATTTCAAAATTTAACCAATTTCACTTATATGGTAAAAGATTCATAATATTTTCTTTAGAAAATACTAAAATCTATAACGTAAGTAGGTTAAGTATATTCATTTTTTTTAAACTTCCCCGTTTTAGATTTAAAAGCAAAAAACCCGTTTTTTTACTTTTGAAAACATCTTTAAAAATGATCTATGTTAGAATGATAAGCAGTTTTTTCTCTAGCGTTTTTGGAAGTTGTATGCAATAAAAACGATTTTTTGGCAAGCTAAGAGTCGACAGTGGACTTTTCAGACAGTTTTTTTTATACCAAAAGAAATATTATTGCGTTTTAAATTTTTACTTGGATTTTTGCTTTATATTTGCAGAAAACAGTATTTTTATTTGATGCGTATATAATTTCGAAGCTGTTCCACAGAGAGTAAAACATTTCCTTTTCCTTTCAGTTATAGTTCGAAATTTTTTTATTATTTTTAAAAACTAATTATTCTAAGAAAATATGTGAAAAACTATTTCTGAAAAAATCTAGAAATGCAAATTGGGTATTTTTTTATAAATTGGGTGCGTTTTATTGGCGATTTTATAGCTAGCACAGTAAAATATCCCTTTGTGAACAGTTACAAAACCAAAAGGTGCCTATTATTAGCCAGTAAATTAGTGAATATAAAATTGGACAAAGTGTGTGGACTTGAACCTTAAATCTGGTAACTAGAACTAGATTGTTTTTCACTTAAAAAACCATGTGAACACAGCCACAAAATAAAGAGTTGACATAAAAGTTTATAATGTATAGCGTTTTATTGAAGCTACGAATTACCAATAAAACGAACCATATTGTAGTACTTTTTTAAGAAAAATACAATTTGTTTTGTTAAAATGCATGTCTGAAAACTAAAGTTCACTCCGACACATGATAAATTAGTGCAAGACTTCGCATATGGGTCATGCCAGCAGAACAATTCTCCTCAGACCAATCAAAGCCTCTGCATTGCAACTTGCAACAACCGATGTAACTCATCCAGACAAATTATTTAAACTCCGGTCTACGTGATTAATGTTGAGCTTTATTTTATTAAAAAAGACAAAAAATATAGCAATATTTGTTGCAACTTCATAATTTAATGTACCTACTACAACTACAATTTTTTTTAGTTCTTAGATTAATAAATTTTGTTTTCTTGGGTTGTGATTCTTAACAATGTTGATTAAGGTTTATAGTTTATGATATATGTAAGTACAGCAGCTCTAGAATTAGTGCAATGCAAATTAGTAGTGCGCCAATCTTTACCACCCGATATTTTGAATGTTTTCTTTCGCTGTGAGAGTATTTAATCCCCCATTTCACAAAATTTGCAATTTAACCAGATTTATCGCCAGAAGGAACAAATTTAGATGAAAAAAAATTAAATATCACATTATAAGGCCAAGATTTAGAGTGCGAGATTTGGTGAGTTAACTCTGAATTTGCTTTACTGCGTTTTCATTAGAGCAAATGAGGTAATTTCGTTGAAAATTTCCAAATTAGATCGGAAATTACCTCATTTCCCATACAAAATCAAATTTCGAAATGAGATTATTTCAACCAAATTTGCACGAAATTAGGTTGCAAATTAGGTGAAATAGAATCGAACACATCTAAATTTATACTATTGTGAATCACACAATTCACAATAGAACATATATTTTGACTTAATGTCAAATTGAAGAAACAAAAACAAAATAATTTGTATATAAGTATTTGTTAGCGCAGTGAGTAAATTAAATTATTAAATTAATAAATTAAAATAACAATTAATAAATTTAAGTAACAACAATAACAAAATTAGTAAATTAAAACAACAAAAATCTAAATTTCAAAACAAATGGTGGAAATATGGCTTTGGTACATGAATCAAAAATAATTCTCAGTCGGTTTGGTGCTTTCGGTCGACAGATTCAAGCTGATTTCACTAGCTCAACATATTTCCTATCTGACCCAGAACCCGAAAAGAAAAGGAATCAAAAATTAAAACAACAACGAACGTCCCAGTCAGCAGAGAGATCCATTCAGTGTACCGAAGTCCTATAAAATCATGATTTGCATACGAACCTGTCTTAGGGCTTGAAGCATGGGCTGGGCGAACCATTTCCAAGTGCTGTTTGGTTTGGCTTAGAAACCATGCATGCAGAACCAACTACGAACTATGGAAGCTGTTGATTAGTACTTAACTCTTATGAATGATATAGAAAATAAAAACAATTTTTTTGGTGCTAATTCAACAAAAACACTTTTTTTATTTTGTTTTTACACAAATCAAACTTTAAGGAGTCGCTGGTGCATGGTAGTGGTGGTGGTCTAACTTAATGTTCAGTTCATAGGTTTCATCTTTTTTGTCAACGTGGCCAACCGAGGGTAGATAGACACAAGACACAAGATTTTCTTCATTTGATACTTGAAGGAGGTCTTGAATTCATCGATTTTGCCTATCATCGATTCCTGATGGGTTAGGCAACATACCAGAGAATTTGCCAGCTTTGTTCAAACTGGTTTCCCAACACATGTTTGTCTGAAGTTTGATCAGAGATTTAGTGGCCAAGAAAGCATGATAGTACCTACTTGGGAGCTTCTTCTTGACGAGTTTCTTGTTCAGCTTGTTGAGAACCTCAGTGACCATTCGATGTAATTTGTTTTTTGGCTTCATTGCTGTTTTGATATCTTAAAACCAAAACAAGCATTTTAAGCAAACATTTTGCAAATATTTTTGTTTGACTTAAGTTTTTAATTTTATCTGTCAATTCAGTTTCAAAAATTTGACCAGGGCTGTCAAACGAAATGAGGAACGTTAATAAAAACACTTTTTCTGTAATTTGCGAAATTACCTCATTTGGGCTCTAATGAAAACGCAGTAAAAGAGACGCTATTTAAATTGTTTATTCTTCGAGTTTACTAGGTTTTTCTGTGATGAAAAACTGCTTCTTTAATTGATTATTTTTAAACAAATTTATTTAAAATACAGGTATGTATTTTAATTATAAATGCAGTTGCGCGATTTCCATATCATTCACTATCACCACAGATATACATAATTTAGTATATGAAACACAACATGCAATCCTATGGTCTCTATTCTTGATTTAAAAAAAAAAATATTTCTACGCGCATTACCTTCCTAGAAAACTCGAAATTATGCATCATTTTTTTTTAAGTTATGACTATTTCCGACATTAGTGCAGGCTATTAAATTTATTTCCTTCTTTACTAAAGTAAAATGTAACAAACATATTGCATGACTGTAATCGTCTGCATTGCTTAAATCAAAATGTTTCACTGAATTTTTCTTTGGCACGTGAGATGCGAGCGAACATGATACATACTTTTAAGAAAACGAACATTATTATTTTGATGTACCCTACCCGCACACGACAAATTAATTTTTTTTAACATATGTACAGTACATACATATGTACAATGTACATGTACATATATATTTTAAAACAAAATTAAATCATACCTTCATAATTTGGGCAAAACTATTCGAAATTTATTTTTACTCGCAGTCGTAAATACATATTATATCGGTAAGTGGTAGGTACTCGCAGTTATGACTACCCTTTAAATTTTATTAATGCGTAGAGTGCGAGCATTAGAAAAAAAGTTATTCTAGGAGATACAAATGAAAATTAATTTTTTTTTTTTACTTAGTGCGACAGCATCTAGATCTAATTGATCATCTCAACTGTCATGCCTGGGCAAAATGCATTAGACTAAAGGACGGAGAAAGCTTCCATTTCAATTTTATTCATATAACTTTAATGTAGACTTTTTACAAAAAGTGGAAAAAGAAAAAAAAACAAAAACTTGCGAGTGCAGAAGTCTACAAAATTTAACACATAAAACACAATTTTTTCGCCTATAAATATTTATAGAGCAGTTTTTGTTTTTCACTTTTACACTTTTTGTGACTTATGTATTTGTAAAAAGTCTAGAATGAAAAAAATTAAAAAAAAAAACTCGTGACTTGATCGAAAATGTTAACAGATGACAAATTTACTATACTTTCGATTAAAATAAAAGTGTGTAGCTTTAATTTTTAGTAGAAATTTTGTATTGAATATTTTTACAATCGAACCCGCTTTCCAAGTCTCTTAAGCTTTTATTTAATCAAAAAGATTTGGATGAAAAAAAGTTGAATTGCTTATATGGAAATTTGAGTTTTGTTGGCCTTATATCTTGGAGAATTTTTCAGAAAATGGTTTACTTAATTCGAACTAGATGAAATCTTAATTAACCAAGTAGATTTATGACAAAAATAAAGAATAAAAACAAAAATAATTTAGGTATTATTTTTTTTATTTTCAAAATATTTTTATTTTTTAAACAATTTTCTTGAAATATTTTTATTTGACAAGTAGAGCACTTAACTAGCTCGTAAATATGAGACCAATCCAGTTTATTCCCTGCGTTTTTTCCTAACTAGTTTTCGAAAATTGCTCTGCTAAAAAGTTAGCAAAACATTAAAATTTTTCCAAAAGTATTGGAGGACTTAATTTAGTTGTTGGGTTTTTGCTTAGCACCTTTTATTTTATTAGCTACTCTGTCTTAATACTAAATAACATTTTATTTTTCATTTTATCATTATACATATTAATATTTATATAAATTAAATTGTTTTTTAAATTAATTATTTAAAATAAATAAAAATACTTTTGCACGGCCAAAAGCCTCCCCCATTGATTTCCATTCATTTCTGTTGTGCGTGTTTTGAAACCAAAGTTTGTCGATAGCATGTAGCTCATCTCTACATCTGTTTGGTTGATGCCCAACTCTTCTGGTACCACTAAACGGTGTCCACTCAGTGCTTTTTTTTGACCACCTGCCATATGACTTCCGCTTAAAGAAAAATTGGCACCTATTAAGCACCTAATGATGACATCGCATATAAAAACATTGTTCTGCAGACCATGCTCTGCTAACTTGAGGAAAAGAGACTTTTGGATACGATACGTAATTATTTTTATATTGGAGTTCGGATTTTAGTTGTCCTTCCATTAAAGCCATGGAGAAACAAACTCGACTAGGTTAAAAATGTGAATATATTTTTTTAATTAATTGATTGATTCTATTTAAGTGTTCAACTATTCCACAAACAATAAATATCGATTGAGTTAAAACATGGTTAATTTCTATTGTTTTATGTATTTCAAAAACAGATGACACACAAGTTCATAGTATGGACTAGGTATATTCAAAATAAATTCAATGCTTAAGTATATTATTTAAACGTTTTTTGTTGTTTCCATTTTTTGAAATTGATTTACAATTTATTATTTTGGTAGCTGCAATTGACAAAATATCATAAACTGACAATGTTGTCACAAAAATGTATCAATAGTCTTTACCATAATCCGTATATCTGCACGATGCAACAGCAAGCGCTGCATGCAAGCAAGCTCAATGTTTTGAAATTTGATATCCCTTCCTTATCGACAATATAACATCCTATAAATGCCACTTCAGTGTGCCATCATGGAACGCTTTATCCAAGTTGAAGTAGGTGCATTGAATCGAAAAATTGAAACCTACTTGACACCTGAAACCAATGGTTTTGAATATACATACACACATATCTATATCTTTCCCAGTTTATATTGAAGCTTCAAACATCTGTTGTTTGAAGTTGAATCTACTATATAAACAGTAATTCGCCTTCGTATGCAAATATATCGTTCAAATGTATCAGGTTACCCTCTCCAACAAACCACAAGAGCCGATTTTAGAAGATGCGAAGATGGCAAGCATTTTGAAACCACACCAGCTATAAGATAATCCTGGGCATTCGTCTAGCCTTTCTTATTGTTGCAAAACAAAAGAGCACAAGACCAACCGAATGCTTTTTTTGGACCGGTATAAGGATGACACTTAATCCCTTCATCCATTTTTATAAAGATTTATTTTTCTTAGTTAGTTCTAATATGCGTATAAGTATACGAGTATTTTACATGATATCAATATTCTTATACGTATTGGAATGGAATGAACAAAGAATAATTAAATATAGGTTGGAGCTATGCACAGGGGATTTGTAATTTTTTTTATGGTTTCCATAACCCCGAGCTCCTCTGATGTTTCAGACACGTGGTTTGTCTTTGTCCATTAAATATGCTCGTATACTTGCGTTTAAAATGATGCTTCCGGAAATTCATTAAAAAAAAAGAAAATAAATTCTGTGCGTCGCTTGAGGATTATTTTTAAATTAGAATTGGTGTTTACAGTTTATATCCAAGAAATTGGGCATTTTTGTTTGGTTATTTTAAAACAGGGTGCAGCGAAAAAAAAAACGCAGAAAGAGGCCTTTAGATATTTAATGAATTTTAAAATGTAAAAATTTAGTAACGAAGCATTATTCGTCAGCAACCTGCAGATGTAAGTAATAAGTAATAGAATTAGATTAATATGTATCTTAATTTTTCGTAGTTCCCACTGCCCTTTTTCTTCTTAATAATTTTTTTTCCCTTCTAAATTCTCTTCTAAATATTTTAGCGTTTGAAACCAATTAAGGAGATGTTCAGAATTTGCGTGAAGTAAGTATCGCCATTTTTATTTTTCGTAAACAAAAATTGTTGCTCTGTGATGTGCCCAACTTGTGCTACTATGTGCTATATAACAAAAATTTTACTAAGCATATGGTTTTTAGTTTTAGAGGATAGCCATTTATAAAGCATAAAGTTAGCACCACCCGCTGTGATGTACTCTCTTCAACTTTTGCTGCGATGTGACAAAAATATTTTTTTAAAAATTCGCAAATTTGCAAACTTTACAGATGAAATTTTTGTTTAAATTAAATTTTTCTAAAAAACATGTTAACCACAATAGACAATACGGTATATGTATTTTTTTTTAATTGAAAATGGCGGTGCTAAATTAAACGCTTCGCAAAATTAATTTTTGGCTCTAGCTCTAAAAGCTGCAAATAGAATAATTTTTGTTTCACTTTCCGGCACTTGGCAGCACAAACAGTATGTACAGGTTCAATTTTTTTTTCAAAAATATTAATTTCGAAAAAAAAAATTCATCCGTAAAATTTGCAAATTTGCGAATCAAAATAATTTTAACGGCACAATACAGCACCAGTTGAGCATTGCATATAGTACATCACAAATTTGTTTTCGAAAATCGAAAATGGCGGTTCTAACTTTACGCTGCGCAACATTTGCGTTCTGTTGCAAAAGTTGCAAATACATATGCGAATTTTTGTATCTCTCTGTTTCGTAATATTATTTTTTGAGCACAAAGCAGAAGATTTTGAAGTTTAAAAAAAAAAAAAATTATCCTTAAAATTTGAAAATTTGCGTCATATATAGCAGCACAAGTTGAACGCAGTATACCTACGTAAATTAGAACTTTTTTTTTTTTGAATCAAAAACGGTGGTGCTAACAACGCACATGTTCACACTCTAATTTCTTTGAGAAAATATCAATTGATGAAAAAAGCGTTTTTTTTTTTTCAAACAAAATTGCTATCCATACATTTTCGTATGTATTTATTATTCCAAAGTTAGAACATCAATTTTGAAAAAAAAAATCATGTACTACATACAAGTACCAATTTTTGAATTTTCAAAAAAAAATCGTCACTTTTTTTTTAGTCAAAAATTAGTTTTTTAATTTTTGATATGTAATATTATTTGTAAATTTAACAAACTTTTGTAAAAAAAAAATATAGTTTAAATAATTTTTGAAACAAATACAGAGATTATGTAGTTAAAAATTTAAAAAAATGAAATCTACAAGGGTGTGTTGCATTGCTCGCTTATCATCATCACCCTGTTTGTGTATCCAAGAATTTTTCAAACAAATTTTTCAATGCCCCAGAGGTATTTGGCTTTGGGTCATAAAGTCTAAAACAGATGGCAGAATTTATTGGAATTTCGGTCAAAATTAAACTAGAAAGTTTGTATTATTTTGAATTTGATGGAAAAAGATCAAAACGTCATCATAAATAAAATAATAATTTGTTCGTTCAAAGTCAGAACAGAAGTAAAGTAAGGTATATTATCTGAGGATTTGTTTCATCCAAATATATCTTCAAAAATTAGGATAAAAATAACAAAATCAACTATACCTACTTACGTAAAAAAAAGGGACAGACGATTATTTATGACTTCACCATTGGTATTATGGGCGTGCGGTATAGTTTGTTATCTATTATTAAATGTCTGTTCTAATTCTGAAAACATTTTAATCAACGAACATAAATCTTTCAAATACGTCAGCCACTTGAGTTATTAGTTATTAAATATAAAATAAAAATTTGTCTTCTTAACTAAATTGAACTTTACCTATACCGAATAAAATGTCCCACTGTGTAGCTTGATTTCATATAAGGGACTTCAAAAGAAATTACCATTCTTAAAATAAATACATATATCTATCACACCAAGATGTATATTTACTTTTGGTATAAGCATCATAAGCATAACTGCAATCAATGGTCACTGTAGTTTGTTTGTTTACGTAGTCTTTGAGACATAAGTTCTTTAATTGACTCTGAAAGGCAAACAAATACAAACTTATATTTTTTTTTATTTTTCATGGAAAATTGAGCCCATCTATGAAAATAATGATTTTCTACATTGGCCCATTAGCCACGTAGCCAAGGGGAATTATCTTTGTTTTTTTTTTGTTTTTTTAAGTCAAAAACAGTCATCTTTCATTAATAAGTATAGTTGTATGGATTGTTTTCAACCTCTGTTTTAATAGAAAAATATAAAAGCGGAAGAAAAAGAAGGAAAGAAATGAATAGAACGCAATGGAGCTATTCATTATATTTCACGGATGCGTTATTTATTGTGCTTTGAAAAAAATCATTAAATACACCACGAAGATTGTATCTGAAGATATACCCACAACGAACGTACACATCAAATACCTATTTCTTGTGCGCTATATGTTTACTCATAGCTAGAAAATTGCTTCAAGCTTAATGGTACATAATAGTGATGTTGAACGTGCAGCACCTGCATTTGCTTTACATGGGTAGTTACTTTGTTTTTTTTTTTTTTTTTTTTTTTCAAGGAATTTTCAATTTTAAATTATAAAAATGTGCGTAAGGTCGACATTCCACAAACAGTTTGAAATATTATAATTTTTCAAAGAAATAAATATTTGCATTGAAATAAGTTCACTCTCTCCATTAAGTGTGAAATTGTCTTTAAAAATTTATCGAATAAAAATAAATAATTAATTTAATCACCAGCCTGTTTGTTTTTAATGGACACTGTCTCAATCAACTGATGATTGTCCATTTAATTTAAAACCACTTTAAAACACAAAAAAGTGCTTTTAAATAACTTGGTAGTTCAATCAAGATATCTTTTTTTTTTTCACTTTCAAAAACCGTTAAAAATTTTTGAAAATTAGAATAAAAAAAAAAAAACGATAAAAGGTTTTATAACTAAAACCCCGTCTCAAGGGGCTATATCCTAGTACGAATTAGGGAAACCCTTTATTTATTCATAACAAATTGGAGAATAAAGAAAAAGGCATGGAACACGTTTTTTTAAATTGCTAAAACAATCAAGTACATACTTACTTTAAATAAAGAACGTCAAGCTGGGTCCACCACACCTCCCAATACACAATTTCAAAAATGTAATGATGCAGGAATTAGGGGCTAATTTAGTACCCCAATCCCGAAGGAGCCTCAAATTCCCTTCACCCTTTAGAGGGCAAAAACTGATTTGATGACGTCATCCAATAAGTTTTTGTCTTCTAAAGCGTAAAGAGAATTTGGGGCTCTTTTAGATTAAGGTACTAAATTAACCCCTAATTCCTGCATCATTACATTTTTGAAATTGTGTATTGGGAGGTGTGGTGGACCCAGCTTGACGTCAAGATGAGTTTTAGGGTGAAGGGAATTTGGGGCTCTTTCTGGATTGGAGTACTAAATTAGCCCCTAATTCCTGCATAGTTAAATTTTTTAATTTCCGTTGTGGTGGACCCAGCTTGACGGACCTCAATTTTCCTCTAGGGAATCACTTCAAAATTTAAAGTTTTAAGTTTGAAGAAAATCGCTTCAGTGGTTTAGGCTGTAAGGTCGAGTCACAGACACACATTTACATACAGACAGATAGACAGACGGAATTGCGGGACCCACTTTTTTTCGGGTTCTCTATCATCATTTAGATCTCGAGTTCGATTTTTATTAACGAATCCAAAACTTGTCCTATACTTAGTGTCTATATCACATATTTTATCTGTATGAACATACGAGGTGAAGAAATTATAGTTGTAACGGAGAATTAAGTTGATAATTTGATCATATCCGCTATTATATTAAAAAATGTATTAATAAACGGTTTTTCTAAAAATTAAAAAAAAAAATTCCTTATGTTTCTTAATACAATTTCCAACTTAAATGCATATTATTTGATGTTGAAGTTTACTCAAAAATTTAAATCTTTTTCGGAACATATAAGAAAACAGCCGTTATAATTAAGGGACACAAAACTAGTTTAATGATTTGTATTATTTGAACCTACTTTCAATAAAATGTTGTCACCTTAATATACATTTTTTTAAATTTTTTTCACCCGCATTACCATTTGTATTATGGGATATGTCACACGTCACGCGTGTCACAACCAATTGTCATTTAACAAAAAAAAAAAAACAAGTAAATATAAAATGTCATGACGCCTACATGCTTATGACCACCATTGAAAGACAAAGGGCAAATTCAGTTAAATATACTAATAATTAAGAATGATGGCGGCAACATACATATCTGTCAGATTAAAAAAAAAAAAAAAAAAGAATTATATCCACATTGTTTCCCTCATTAAGATGGTCCTAATGACATTCTCAGTTTAATCTGCAAATTTTAAAACCACTGTGCCTTGCCTACACACTATATCTGGGCATGCACACAGATTCAATTCAATTCAATGAATTCGAGATTTGCTATTTCCGTTTCTGTTAATTAGTTTATTCAATTTATTTGGCCGAACCTATCTTTTTATCGATATACCTACATATTTAAATATCTAAAAATCTGAAATTAAATGGACCGGAAGAGGGTAGTTGAAAATAACACGGTAAAACAAAGTATCTTTATCCGATACCCTAATTAATTAATTTATAAATTAAAACATGCTTTGCTTGATTTTATATATGTAGCTACTTCATATCCAGCACAACAATTTGCTTGATATAGACCTTTCAATTGAGTTTATTTAAAGAAAAGGCAAATCCAATTTGGAATTAAAGGGGTTTATTTCCCTTGAGAGTAGGGGTATATAATCGAGAAAAGGTTAAAAAGGTAAAAGGTTGGGAATTTACACAAGATATAGTTTGTTAGCTGTTACAGACTAAAAATACCTGTTGAAAATTAAATTTTGTAACAAATAAAAAAAAAAAAAACAACAACAACAACATAAGAAGCCCGTTTCAAACACTTAGATCTTTGTTATTCATTAAAATATAAATAATTTATTTACTAACATGACTTGTTTCAAGAGGAATAATTATTACAACATATTGTATGTAGTACATAGAAATGTCTAGTGTTGATGGCATAATGCTCAGAAATAAATGTAAGAGGTATGTATTAATATTTTTCTACATAGGAACCTACCCTATAAAATCGTGTCGTCTACAAGTAGATTTTCTTTAGTGTTAAATTATTATGGATTATGATAATTATCTAGGGTTCTTAGGAACTCTTAATTAAGAATAACAAAATATCAGATAATAGTGAACTTATCTCACATGATGTTGGTAATTTATTTCAGAAAGGTTGAACTACACATTTGTTTTAACGGAGGGAGTTTTACTTAACTTTTAAATCTTTAAGAGGTTGTAAATTGTTCTACATTTATAAGGGTTTAAAGAAGTATATAGTTATTACGGTTGTCTACTTACAAAAGAATCCTCTGTTTAGGATTCGTTTTCGAGAAAATTATTATTATTCTAAAATATTTTTACGCAATTACTAATTTTGTCTTAAAGAAAAATGTTTGTCCAAAAGCTAATAAATAAAACATACATTGTGTTAAAAAAAAAAAATGCTTTGTGTTAAGCTATATGAAAATTGTTTTCGAAATACACAGTTTTTAAAAAGAAATTTTATGATTTTTTTTTTCAAAATCCAAAAATATTTTCTGTTTTAATATTGATACGAAAAATTCTTTTTAAAATTTTTAAAAAATTCTGATTAATGTCGTTTTCCGTTGGTCACTCCTAGCACTCTTTTTTCACTCCATCCACACTCCCAACACTCCAAAAACCTTCCATTGGCTGTTCGGAGTGATGATTTAGGAGTGTTTTTTCACTCCGGATTTCATTAAAGAGTGCTAGGAGTGCACTCTGAAAACACACATATTTTTAAAAGTATGTGTTGGATTAATTGTTAAAATAGTAAATGCTTCTTCTTGAGATGTTCTGGAATTGAAATTATTGAAGAATTCATTTTAACTTTAACTTCTACATAGATACACATATTACGGAAGAGAGTTTTTCATATTCCATTGGAATCAAATTCCAATAAAATTCCTGAACCACGGATCAAATATTTGTACAACTGGCCCTGAGTGTAATATAAACACCTATAAATAAAATAAAATTAAAAAAAAAAAAAAAAAAACAGTGTGTGTACTAACGTACGTGATGCGCTGGAAGTTATACTTCTTTAGCGGGATAATAAAACTATTCAACCCTATCACAGAATTCATCGTAATAGAAAATATTCTCCGAATGAAGAAAAAACGATCACAGAATCCATTCGTAGTACGCTCGTGGTGAAAATCTCATACGATTTTTGAATTTTTAGGAATTTGATATCACAGAATCCGAATGAAACGAAAATTCAGGTTTTCATTTAGGCAACCTAGCGGCTTCAAAAATGCATATTCGTAATCTAGGAAGTGGAAAAAAGTTGGTAAAAAAAGTTTTTTTTTCCAAAACATTCAAGAAAAATAAATAAATAAATAAAAAACGTCTAAAAAATGTTTGCTTTTTATTTTCTGCTCCGGAAAAATGCATTTTAAGTGCAATCGGTTCGTATTTGGAACGAAATATACTTTATACGCAAAAATATAATTTATATCCCATCTGTCAAGCTATTTACCTACTGTCAAATTCCATATAAGGATGGCTACGATGACGATGGGACGAGAAAATTCGCCTTATTTAGGTATCCCATTTTTTTTTTTTAAACTTTTGAACCATCTCATTCCCACTTCATCAGTCGTTGGTGTGGACGTCCGAGCCCTTTAAATTTTTGTGTCACATTAAATGCACGCTATCCAATTCCGGTGTATTTTTGGTGCCCACGTAAAATTTTGCAACGTGTGGTGTTGATATAGAAACCATGCAAAAATGATTTTGCGCCATAAATTAATTTTTTTTTGATCTGGACGCGACTTAGTAATAACGCGCGTTCTCACACACCATACTTCATCTTTTTTGTTCAGGCAATATTCACTATGAATAAACCTTAAAAGAAGAAATAAAGGTTAATTTAACATGTCAATTGGAAATACTCAACCCAAAAATTTCTCGGAAATTGCCTAGAGCAACTTTAGTTGCTCTGTGTTGCTGGCAACTCCGAGCAAGTAAAAGTTGCCTAGTGAATGACATGCCTAAGTTGATCGTCTCAGCAACTTTTTGTTGTTGCTCTTAATCCAATTACATTAGCTTATATGAGAGAGCGCCCCACTAGGAAACTTTTAGTTGCTCAGAGTTGCTCGCGAAACTTATCTGCTGTCAACTTTTAGTTGCTATCTCTGCCCACTAGGCAACTTTCAAGGAAATTTCAGCAAATTTTGTTGACACTTAACTTTCTTAGTAAGTTTTTTACCCCCAACGACTCGTCCCAAAGAAGTAAGCCTAAATTCAAAAATGCCTTAAAATGCATATCAGTGTAATACAGACGCTTCTGGATTGCCAATCGAAATGGACATAAGAAATTTCCCCTCCTTTCAATCGTTGTTTTATTAAAAGTAATTTCCCCTCCTTTCAATCGTTGTTTTATTAAAAGTAATTTCCCCTCCTTCCAATCGTTGTTTTATTAAAAGTAATTTTATTACATGCTAAATTGTAGGTAATATTCTTCATTTTAATAAAGAAAATATTAAAAAAAAAAAAAATGATTATAACGTCACAAAAATGGAAAGATGGCGTCAAGGGTGCATCTAATGAGCATATCTTGTAAATTGAATTTGGCACCACTTCAATATTACCAATTACGTTTTGGTAACCAAGTGTAATTCCAATATGGATGCCAAGCTTCAGAAGTGTCATGTTCTAATGACATTTCGTCTGTCGCGTCAGATTCCTAGTAAATTTTTCACCCCCAACCCTCCCAAAATAAGTATGATTTTAAAAATCCCCAACCAAATCGGATGATGTTTATCTGAGTTATGCGCGTACAAACACAAAAAGGGATTACTTTTTATATACATAAATATATTCCTACACATAGGTAGGTATAGATTTGAGAAACATTCAAATGTACATATATTCTGCTTTCTATAGCTTTATTCGTGTACTGTACAAAACTACGAAATTCTACACAATTTTATTTTTTATATGAACTTTGAAGTATTTTCCCTGAAAATTCGTAGAAATTCGTAGTTTTGGACAGTACACGAATCTTTCATTTTAAATAAAGTCGTAAACTATTAAGACTTCGAAGCGAACTGTACTTTATTTTTAAATAAAAAAATCAACAATAAAGTTCCATACCTCAAAATTTTTTAATATCAAAAATTTATTAATACTAAATCGAAATTAAGCTTTGAGCAGGAAACAAAATTATTATAGTAAAAAATTGCCTATTTATTTAAATAACAAAAATGGCACTCATGCGCTGCCCAGCACCAAAATGTATGAAACCCGGCCGACTTACCCGCAATGGGTATTTGAATTTCTTGAGGGAATTCCGAAAGAATAATTGCGGTCTGTCTGCCGTTGAAACCGTAAGACAAGGAGCCCAAAAGTGGCGATCAATGTCGCAGAACGAAAAATCGAAATTTATTGAAATGGTAAGAAATGTTTATAAAGTTGAGCAAATATGAATAATTTTTTTTTTTTTTTTTTTTTAACATTCTGTAGGCAAAAGATGTACCTAAGACTCCAAGACGCAGTCGAATGCGCGCTATTCGTAGAAGAGGTAGCAGGATGCGTCGTGGGAGAAGGCTTGGTCGTCGTTCCCGTTCTAGTCGAAACCGGAGGCGCAGCACGAAATAAAATTACTCATGTTTAGGAAAAATTAAACTAATTTTTTAAAATTGTCAAACTATTCGTTTTGTTTTTTTTTTCCTTCTTTTGGATCGAAACCAATGTTATAAAATTCTAAATAAATATCTATTCTTTAAATTGTATTTGTGAGGGATTTGTCCGCTTCCAATTTTTTGTAACGATTATTTCCTAATAGACTGAGAGCCCACAGCTAATTTTGAGTGTGAATGATAGCAAAAATTCACTGCCGTTTAGAGATAACCTTTACTTTCTATATGCAAATAAACAAGTTTTGCATGCCGGGGTTGGGGCCTTTGCAGATAATGCCGCATTGAAAATGCATTTTTTTCGAAAGGTATAGCACTTAAACCATTACATTTAATAAAAGAGCTGAGTACCCCAGTATTCAATATGGGGATCCAAGACCTCTTAGGTGGGGCCTTCTGTATTCAAGACGTACAGAAAAAATGAAAAAAATCGATTTAACAAATAATTGTAATATTAAGATAATTCTTGTGTCCAATGATGCAGTGACCCCACCTTATCACCAAAATGAGAGTTCAAGATATATAATTTATACATAAATACACTATTTTTAGTTCAATTTTTTAAAATACAAAAATAAGTAAATTTAAATTTTAAAAAATTAAAATATTTTTGGATACAGTTTTAGTTATTCCCCATTTTCTAAAAAACTAGAAGCAATCAACCCTATCACAGAATTCATCGTTATCGAAAATATTCTCCGAATGAAGAAACAACGATCACAGAATCCATAAGTACTACGTTCGTAGTGAAAAATTTCCTACGAATTTCGAAATTCGTGTAATTTGATATTACAGAATGAATGAAACGAAAATATAGGTTTTGAAACGGACTTTCAGGTTTTTCGTTCCATAGATTTGAGAGCTCGACATTATATCTAGGAAAAGCCTTTAAATAGATGCATCGCATTATATGAAAAATCGACGTTAATCTTTAAACGCGATTTGCGGCTAAACTAGACATGCTAGAGGTATCAACGTTGAGGTCTTTAAACTTGACTTGCGGCTAAACTAAGCGAGCTAGCGACTTAAATAATACATATTTGTAATCTAGGAAAGGAAAAAAATAAATAAATAAAAAACGTTTAAAAAATTCGAAAAAGGTTTGCCTTTTATTTTCTGCTCCGGAAAAATGCATTTTAAGGGCAATCGGTTCGTATTTGGAACGAAATATACTTGATATACCAAAATGTAACTTATATCCTATCTGCAAGCCATTTAATGTCAAATTCCATTTAAGGATGGCTACGATGACGATGGATGCTTTACATTCGCCTTATTCATCCCACTATTTTTGAAATTTCTGAACCATCTCATTCCCACTTCATCAGTCGTTTATGTGGACGTCCGAGCTCTTCAAATTTTTGAGTCTCATTCAATATCCGACTCCGGAGGACTTTCGGTGCCCACGTAAAATTTTTAAACTATATGGGCTCCTTCTAGTCGTTTTTTTTTCAGTTGTGCTTCATACAAAGCCCATATACGGTTCGCTTGAAGAGCTTATATGTTCTGTTCTATTGATCGGATGGTTAAGGTTGAGGTCTTGGGACTTAGGAAAAATGACAGAGCACCATCTTAAGTTTTAAATGTATAAATATAAGTGATTATACGCTTGACAGAATAATTGGAAAAAATTGTCATTTTCGACTCCTCATATCCACCACAAGCTTCAAAAAAAAAACAAAACTTCCAGATTTTTGTATTAGATATCATGACCATTGTACCTATTAACCCAGGTACTTATACATTTTGGTTCATACTTTACCAGTTTACCTCAGCAAATTTGTTGTCACCTCTTTGAGACTATCAAGTTTTTTCCTCTAATATATTAAGAAATTTCAAAATATCTTTATAGTTAAAAAGTTCGGTTAAATCGAAAATTTGACAAATACGGGTCAATTTATTACTTATATTCTTTTTAAAAATATAAAATGTATTTCCAGAAAACATAGCGCTGATTTATAGTAATTTTTTTTTTCCCAATGTCTATTTCTAACATTTTTTCTTTCAAACTTTTATATCTCGAGTTGTAGATTTTAAACATTTTTTGTATATAAGTATAAATGCAATACTTTTTTATGATAAAAGATTCTATCAATTACAAAAATAACCATTTCTAGATTCTAGACTTTTATTTTGGTTTACCCTAATTTACCCTATTGAAATTCCGATTTTTAAAAAACCACCTGTTTTAAATTTTATATAATAATAATATTTAAATTTGTTTATGTCCGTAAGACATACCATCTGAGCTGTGTCAGATAATTGTAAAAACCCGAAAAATGACCTTTAAAGCGTGGCAACCCCATGCTTTGACACTTTTACGCTAGGCAACCCTTGCTTAAAATGTTTGTTTAGAAATTACCTACAAAACTGCATACATCTTATCTGGTACCTCGATGAGGGTAGGTCGTTCTATGGCGGAATCTTAGACTAAAAGGTATACCTGAATTAAATCAGCTCGAGGCCCATCAATTTGCATATCAAAACTTCAGCAAGATCTTATAATGCTCTGAGACAGTTTGATGGATATTTTCCATAAACAGCAGTTATTTCACCAACAATGAGGCCAACAACATAAGTTTCCCTTCATATTCTAACCAACTTTTCACTTTCTATTACCTATTCTATAATAACATCGCCCACCCTTTATATTCTCTATACCATATAAATAGAGGGTTAACAAAGAATCATATTTTATACGTAGGTACATATATATGCGATACAAGCATACAGGATTATTGTATTAAACTTATGTACGTCTATACAATATTGTATACGATTATACATATCTCATAAAATTCATGTTTTACTTCCTATAACTATAGCACTGGATAATTTCCAGCTTATGTTCGTATGGTAGTTATTGGGAACATTTTTACCTTAAGGTTCACAGTTCATTTCCTGGATGTCGATTAGGGAAAAAGGTATACTAACCCACATGCATAATACTATGCATCACTTACTCACCTGCAAATAGAAACAAAAGAAGAAAAGGTTATGAATGGTAACAAGGTAAAAAGTTATTAAAGTTTTTTTTGTTTTTATACTTGTTTGATATGCAATGCATATATAAAATTATAATACATACATTTACTTAAAAGTTTTGTCATGTTTAAGGATAAAAAAAAAACTAAATATTTTGAAGGAGCCACCGAATGAATAACAAATTGGGTATAAAACAAAAATTAATGGGCCACCAACACCAACCCATCAAAGATGAATGAGTGAGTGCAAGGTAAATGTGCCTCTCACCTTAGCTTAACTTACTTAAAAAAAAAAATAACACATATCCTACATATGGACCTTAGTATTCCTTCGGAGTAAGAGGTATCTTCGCCTTGCAGGTAAAAGTTTTTTTTGAGAAGGGTTGACGGATATGTTCATCATGTTCATGTAAGGATAGGCCACATTTGGTTTTCTTTTTCTATTTTAAATATTTTTTTCTATTTTTTTTTTTTTTTTTTTTTGATACACTTTGGCACCCTTTAGAACTTTTTTAATCACTAAAAAAAGCGGTTGACATGTAGTGGCTATATGCTAAACACAAACGTGTGTGGGTTTGTGGCCTGCTCTATAGGCAGCACTAGAATCATTATTTATTTCAATTAAATCAGTCGTCGTCCCTGGATTTCTTAAGATAACAACCATAAATTATTTTCATTCATTACAATATTTTAAAGGACAAATGTTTTTAAAGTGCAGAGCACACTAAAATGTTGATTTTTTTTAATGTTTTGAAAAAAAAAAACATAGGTATGTACTTATTTTAAAAATATTTAATTTTATTGATTTTAAATATTTTTTATTATAAGATTTAAAAAAATATATTTTCTCACAAAAAATGTTGATATTTTCGAAAAATTTACAAAAAAAAACCTGGACTGTCCATCCAAATTGAGAATACTTTTAGGTAGTCTGTATTGTAACGAATTCATGTTGAATAAGCAGACTATATGTATGTCGTTGATGACATTTTCGATTTTAATCACCGTTCTCTCAGTTCACATTTACTTGAGTCTGAAATAGAGTTCGAAAGTAAAACTGAATCTTTTTATAGGTCTTCAAATAACGCTTATCTGTTCAGATTTTTATAAATGGTCACTTAAAAACCATTTTTTGGTTTAAATCAGTGAGAATTTTTTATTTTGATTTTTTTTTAGGTTTTGGTCCACCACTGACGACAAAAGGAAGTAATTCCCCGGGCAAACAAGTTGCAGAGGAGTCAACAAAGTCCAGGAGAGCCAGTTGTGTAATTTAAAAGGTAAATTGGGAAATAAATTAATCACCAGACACATTAGTCTGCGATCTACCAGTTATACTGTGATGTGATAATACCAGGTAATATTAAACCTGCGATCTACCAGTTATACTGTGATATACCAGGTAAAGAAAACCTGCGATCTACCAGTATACATATAATGTGATCTACCAGGCAACAAACCTGAGATATATCAGGGGACAAAGCAACTGCGAGTCAAAGAAGATACCAGGGCACCAAGCCGAAGCCATAAACCAAAGACCAGAGCACCAAGCCGAAACCAAAAGACGAAGACCAGGAACCGAAACCATACAATTGTAACCCGATACAAACTTTGTTAGACTCGATGTTATTTACGAATTTTTAAATAAAGGAAAAGACCAAATTTTGTAAACTAAAGTTTTCGATTACTTTCTTTAATTCGAACCTGGGCCATCCGTTGAGTATCTACCCCGGCTGGAAAATCTTAAAAGTACTGTTACAATTTCAATTCTATCGCTGAGAGAAAAAATCTCTTTTAAATATTTATATTCTTTTCGATCCGTTAGAAATATCTGCCATTGGAATTTCAGATAACTGCGTTTAGTTAGTCATTGCTTTATTGTAGCACTCTCTAAGCAAAGTTCGGTAAAAGTAAATAGTGATATAGTGCTTGACATTAATGAAAGTGACGATGGAGCGAAGGTCAAACTGTAATGTAAGGAATTATTTTGAATGCAGTGTGATTCACCCAAGGTGTGACAAAAAGCTAGAGCGTGTAGGTTAAGTTGAGACAAGAAAAAAATCGTATGGGAGGGAGAGGGGTCAATTTCCCCCGTTTAGGTGGGAGGGCAATTTTCTAAAAAAATCGACTTAAAATAGAAAAAAATCATTAAAAAATAACGGCAACGCCTACAATGTCATGCTAAGTATACTTTTTTTTTAAAGCCAAAAGTCCGTTATATTATTTTTTTTTTAATTCAAATTATTATTTTTCAAACTCAAAATTAAGAAAACAAAAAAAAAAATAATGAAAAAAAAAAATTGTGTTCAAAATTTTACAGGGGCCTTATGGGTGAGCTTTTTTCAAGACAGTATCAATAGGTAAGGTTTAGATTGTCTTATTTAAATTCTTGAAACATAACAAATATTTAATTCAAAAACAATTTAGCGTGACTTTGCCGTCTGCCAGATTGACAATTTTTTTTGTAATTTGGTTTCTTTAGAGTTAACAAATCTTTATATTAAAGCTTTTGTTTCACATAAACATTAATAACATAAACAAAAATACATAGAATAAATAAAACTACAGTTAAGAGCTTACCCTTATAATTTTATCTATGTAAGTTAAAAAAATTTTAGAGAAGCTGTAAAGTTGTTGAATATTTTAATTATTAAAAAAACAGTACCAGTATAAAGTATCACGACACTGAATTAAAGAAATTGCCACTGAAAATAATGCAACCCACTGAATTGTTCCTGCATCTAATTATCCAAAAAATTTCATAAACTCCGCCATGACCGGTCTATCCCACAGTACACAAATATACTGCGCACATTGTCAAAATTGAAATTGTCAAAATTAAAAAAATGGTTGTTCAAGTACCCCCAAAAACTATACACTACATTAGTAAAAGCAACAACAAATATCGAAATTTGACAAGCAAAGGAGCACTGATCCACCATTTTCTATCGATTTTGATATAGGTGCGCAGAACAGAACAAAAATAAAAACGCTAATGATATTACCTTCAATATGTGTACTGTGGGTCTATCCTACCTCCCACTGCAGAAATATGACACTGATCGTGTGCTCGTCTTCTACCCGCTCTGCGTATCAAGACAGAGTTACCATTCCCCTTTGAAAGCAAATCCTTATAGCTTTTTCAATGCTTTTTAACAGCTTTTTGAAGCTTTTGATAATTTTATCGATTTGCAGCAAAATATTATGCAAACTTGGAAATCATGTGAAAGTTTTAGAGGTCCTATCTCAGCTCAACCTCGACAAAAAAAAGCATCATACACAAACACAATATATCACTGATGTGAAACCACCAAATAATGTTGAAATTCTAGAATTTACCGTAAAATTTGAATTTGTTTCAACAAAATTGGTAAATGGTAAATACGCTTTGTTATACCTAATTCATTTCGCACACATTCCACAACATGTATTTGGTAAAAAGGGTACCCAAGACACCTACTGTTGTCGAAGAAAACTGTTGACAGTATTGCTTCATAACCATGGCGAGCAAGTATTAGTTAAAATCCTAAGGTTTTTTTTTTTTTTTATTTTTGAATTATGAAAACAAAGAAATTTGAACTTTTAAAAATGTTGCTTAAAAATTCAAAGTTTGACCGGAAAATTCTAGAATTTCAATAACATTTCGAGCTTTCACGCAGTTATGTATATTGTGATGCTGTTTTGTCGAGGGTACAATTTCAAAGCCCTTTTATACTCTTCCCTCTATCATATACATACTTACCTACCTTTAGCACCCTTATTACGTATGAAATGGAATCAAAAGACCCAGTTGATTATGACATGGTGTATTGTAGAATAACTACTTGAAGATTGTTGTACTATACCTATCTTAAAAAGCTAGAAAAAAAAAAAACAAAAAAGGGACAGTGACATTTTACCAGGTTTAACCAAAAACTGTTGTGATATTAACCCTTTAAAATATTTTGGAATATTCTACGTAAATATGTGTGTATGGTAAAGAGTTTCTTAAAAAACAAAAACAAACAAACAAATAACATTACGAACCATCTCAAACGTAAATAGGTCTGGAGTGAAGTTCCTGATGCTTTATACAACGACGTATCCGGACCACATTTTTATAGGTACCTTAGTATATCATCCATCTTCTTCCTAGGTAGGTAAAAGTATGCTCTAAACAACACTATAGTTCCTGCCGCAAGGTAGATATATGATCCAGCCATTACCAGCGAACGTTTGTGTACCTATACTTACTTAAAAAAAAAAAAATGTCATGTCTGAAGTACACCTAGAGTCACTCCATTTCGGTTGGATGGTTTTTCAGAAGATCCCCAGGAAATTTTCCACAACTTTCAGGTTTAAATATTTACTTTCCGGCAGTGCAAAGCTGGGAACACATTACGGACGGATACCAACCAAACAGAAGAGCATCACTTTAAGACGAGAAAGAAGAAGAAAAAAAAAATGTTGTGAGCCCCAACGTTCTCCATACACATATACTACTTTGATAGGTACATCTATCTGAACCTCAACAAAGCATCCCATCGAAAAGATTACCATGGAATGAGGAAAAGCCACTTATTATAGAGGCGTCTGCCAAGTGGTCTTACTTTCTTATGGAGTTGGCTAAAGCAGCCTCCTCCTCCCGCCCGACCGTCCTCATTGGGGTTGGATGCAGTTTTATTTTTAATTAACAGATGTCTGCGTGGTTCATTAAATAATTATCGTCAGTGTTTTGATGAGAAAGCCTGCATCAGAAATGAACGAAAGATGTGCGGTTGATTTGATGTGACATAGCAATTAAAAATGTGCACTACCCAGACCCAAGAGTATCTATACAAAATTCTAAATCTATTGATTAATTAGTGGTATACGTCATATCTTCATTTAATATTATTATGGGATGTTGAATAAATTATATTTTGTGAACATCAATAAAGGTAATCAATAAATTTTTATTTCTTTTCTATAATTTTTGCAAAAATCAGAGTGAGGTATCAAACAGCATACACCTCCGTTAAATGTTTTATCTTACACTATTATTATTAGGAATCACAAAAATAAATATTTCTTAATGTTTATTTTTATTCTTTTAATATTGTGAAAAATTATGTTTCTCTAACTGTGTGTATATAAAGTAGTTTCGTTACCCACAATTCCTTTGAATATGTCAAGGAAAATGATAGTTTTTACCATAAATAAATCAGGGAACAGACATACATATATCGAGAAATCATAAAAACACATATGTATATGTAAATAGAAAACTTACTGATGAAAAGGAAGTTTTCTTTTTTTTTTTTTTTAAACATAAATGTAAAGTTTTTGTGTCACTTATGTAAGAGACATGTAGTATCTATATAATACAGTAAATTCTCCCCTAAATGTACATATACTATGAGAAAAGATCAGATAACATAGTAAAATAGTACATACCTTTATGAAAAATAATTTTCAATATTGCAGGTTGTATAACTTGTACTTAGGTTATAATCAACTTTAGTGTGGACTCTTTGGGAAAGTATTACTTTCGTTTGGAAAAAAGTTAGAGGTTTCAATCAGCAGCTACCCATAAATATAAAATGAGGAAAGAAACAAAATTAAAATTAAATAAAATTTTAAGCAAATGGGTGCTACCGTTCAGGCTATCAAACTACTGTGGATGCACGGACGCACAGACTAAAATGGACATTATGATGCAATACTGTTTTCGAAGTTCTGTCATCCGTAGTGTCAATTTTGATAACAAGACAATAAATAGCTGGTGTCAACTTGGTCCCAAAAATTCCCTAATTTTAATAATTTCGTTTGCATACCAATTTACTGGCTGAACAGAATGGTGACGCAGACGGAGACGGAGACGGAGCCGGAGCTGGAATAGCTGTCAAAATATTGAATACACGCAAATTCAATGTTGCGAACACAACGGAGCGTAGACGCATACGGAACTGCAGACGCAGACGGAAGAGTTCACCAACTTTTAACTTTTCACGTACGGCACTTTTGACGTTTCAAATTGTATGGAGAATAAAAACAACTTTTTGGGTCGGAAAAATATATTGTGGTTATTTGTATCGCGAAAAAAATTATTTATTAAAAGGAAAATTAGTGGAAACAAAAAATGTGTATTCTGAGCTTGTACACAATAATATTCTTTTGTTTTTCTTCAATATACTTTCAAAGCTGTACAGCTCCATTGTGGACATGTAAAAAAAATAACGTACAACACTTTTTGACAGCTCTTCCAGTTCCGTCTGCGGCCTCAGTTCCGTCATTCTATTCTGTTCAGCCAGTTAGTGGCAAATTAAATGACACTTTTTTGCGTTCGAAAAAAATTGTTTTTTACAAAAGAGGCGAAAAGAAAGCTGCTGCCCCAGAATATTCGATTTTCAAATTTGATTGATACATATTAACAAATTTTTTGACCACCATACTAAAAATATTTTTTTCTTTTTGATTTGTTGAAAAATATCGTTTATATTTTTTTAATTTTATAAAATTTGAAGATATAAAAAAAATATTTCTAAATTATTTTAAATATTTATATTTTTTAGGGTGGTTATCGTTCAGAATTTAATAAAAATACTTCTTGAAAGGTTAGAGTGATTTTAAGGGAGGATCATCTTCGATAATTGACTTTTTACAATGACCCATCTTTCAAAATCCGAAAACAATTTTTTGTATGTATTCTGTATCCATATTTATAAATGGCTTATTGTTGTTTTTTTTCACAATTTATATGTTTAAATTTTTAAAATTGGCAAAAAAAAAAAATTTTTTTAATGTAATCGATATTTTTTTTTCAAAATCAAAAAAAAATTTCTTTTGGAGCTAAAAAAGTTCAAAAGTGGTTGGTCAATAGGTGATGTCCAAATAGATACCCATCATAAAGATGTATCATTTTTTTTTTATTTTTTATTTTTTAGAATCATCGCACCGCCATAAGATCCACATGTGAACCAACCAGGTTCCACAAGCCTATTTAGATATGTAGGAGTGGGGTAAAAAGTTTATTTGCACCGTTTTGAAAAGGAATTGGCTAGCCCTTGAATTTTATACCGTTTTAGGACTTTGGCTTTGAGATGCATTTCAAGGTCATAATGTAGAGCACTTGAATTAAAACTACGGCACTTAATTAGATCCTAATATCTGCATGTATATGGCGGTGCTGTTTTGGCGTCAGGTTAGCACCACCAAAAGTTTGAGAAGGAAGGTAATTAAATGATCAGCTAAAATTGCAGCATACTTGTTCCCATTTAGGTCCTGATTCTCGCATCTTTAAATTTTTGAATTTCTTTTTGGGAGGTGCCACCTTGATGGACCTTTCTTTTTTTTACTGTTTTTTGGTCCCCGTTTGAAATTTAGATTTTTCTTATAAAAAGAACAGCTATTGAGCAATTTTTTTCGCAAATTATCTCGAAAAATTCTCAAGTTATTTTGATTAATATTCGTAGCTATATGTATAATGTTAAGAGTTGCATGCATAAACTAAAATCTTTCAATTGAAAGTTATTGTTATCGTTAAGGGTAATATTTAATTTTTCTCTAATGATTTCGATCAAAATTTTTGTGTGAGCTTGCAAGGTTTCTACGTAAACTCTCGTAAACTGATTTATTTCATTTAAAATCATATGAATATTGATGCATTATGCATACAAGCAAGTTTCTGCCACAGCCATTCTTTTCACAAGTGATTATTTATATAGTTTAAAGGATAATTGGTATCCAAGAGAGTTACTGTCCCTAAAAAAAAAACATCTGAATTCTCTAATCTATGAACTGTAGGGCTTTGAATAAAAACCTACTTGATAATCATAGTTTACCTATATGCATTTGTTTATAAAATAGAGCTCACTGCAAAAAGAGTTTTTACTGTAAATTTTGAAGAAACATATGTATATGTATTATGTACTCATATATGTATAAAAATGTTATTTTCCCTTGCTATCGAAAATAAATTTTCCATTACTTTTCATTCAAAACATGTTAGGTATAAAAAATGCAGTGACTTGGAAAAATGAAAAGTTACACATATTGCGTGGATATAAATTTGTCCGCACATGAGTAGAGTTTACGCGAAATGTTTAAAGTTAAAATTTAAAATGCATCGTATGTTTGAGAGAAATTTATAACAAGAGTGCGTATAAGTTAAGCACTTGACTTTATATAGTAATAATAACAACAGCCTCATGGTAAAACTAGTTCAAAGTTGAAACCAGCTTAATTCAGTTAAGTTTAAATCGATTTTTTACATGTCGGCTTACCCCACAATATGAGAGAATTTGTATGGAGGCCGTCCCTCCTATAACAAGAGTTCAAAAATTCGAACAAATTTATTTTATGACATTTTCAGGAAAAAGTAAAAAAAGACTATAGGAAGACATTTTAGCCGTGTGATTAAAAGATAATTGTTTCCAATTAGGGATATTATTTCTTAAAACCTAAGTTTCTACCAATAGTTTCAAGCAGCTGGGTTATTTACTTAGACAATTAATTAAATGAACACAATATTCTGAAGGAGAGTTATTGGATCTATTTCTCACCTACATAGGAAATATAAAAAAATCCCAACTCTGCATTAATAAGGACTCTCGAATTGAGGAAACGAATTACACTGTAATTTCTTTCATTTTTAATCACTGGCCTCAATATTTTTGTAGCTATTTTTTGCACAGACATAATATGGAAATGTCTTTCAAACTTCTTAACCTAATATTATCCAATCAAGGACCAAATGACATCTGTGTCCCATATGACACTTGCCATGTTACAAGGCGACATCTAACACACATAGGTTCTCGTAGAATGTCCAATTTTCAGGAAGACATTCGATAGGTAGGTATACAAACATAGATACGAGAGTATGTACCTTCCATATGACTGCAAGAAAAAAATGATTGAACATTTCTCTGTCTCCCATCAGGATGACAATTACGAGATCTAAATGAAACTGGAGCAGAAAAAGGAAGAAATTGAAGAAGAATAAAAGAAAACCCTTATAAAATGCCTATCCCTATAGGTACCTGACAGAAAAAGGACATCTAAAGGACTTTATGTCATAGCTATTAGAAAAAGGAACACCCATTGCACTTGTTTTGTTTCCTTTCACATTTACAGTTTTTCTCCCATATGCATCGTATATCAGGATAAAGAGTTTCACCGAAAAAAAAAATCATCTTCGTGTCGCCATCAGACAGTGGAGTGTTTATATTGAAAATCTAGGACAAAATTAGCTTTCATTTTTTTTTTTTTTGAAATATGTAATTTTTTTGCTGGGTATTTATGTTTCTTTTGGAAAAAATAGAAATATTTGATTAGTTTTGTTGAAATTCATGGTCAAAATTAATTTTAAAAAAAAATATCTCACTTAGATACGATGCATTGCATGAACCTGTTCTTTGGTTAACAACTACAATGTAACAAAATAATATATAAGTTGATATCTTTAACGAAAAACATTTAAAAAAAACTCAAAAATATGTAGGTATAGGTATTACAAATAGGCTTGCCAGATTTTTCTGAGAAAAATATCGCAAAATCAGCTATACACAAAAAATATAAAGCTTCATAGTTTCATCGCAATACGTCCATACTGTTTACAAAGATACAGCTCTTTAAAAAACACTAAAAATGACGGAAAAAAATATTTGTTCCCTTAATTTTTGACTGGCCCTGTATACTTAAAAAATCAAATTTTATTAAACTTAAATTTAGCCCAAAAATTTGAATTTGTATTGCGAAAACCGCAAAAGCATTAAAACGGTATAGTTTAGTTAATAGTCGAAAAAACACTGAAATCATTTTTTGTATTTTCTCTTTTGTTAAAAAACGAATTCGCATCGCAATAAATTCAATTTCACTTTTAAGGAAAAAATATTTTTTATAAATTTTCTCACGCAATTTGAAAAAAAAATCACGACATCTTTCAAAATGTATGTAAATTGACAATTTTCTTCATTCAAAGTGGCTAATTTTAAGTAAATTTAATGTCGCGAAAGGCCCAAATATTTATGTAGGTGTTGATAACGCAAATTCAAGTTTTAAACTGCAAAGTTAAAAAAAAAAAAATATATCACAAAATTTCAGGTCAATTTTATTTTATCGTAAAAAAAAAGCAACATTAATAAATTCTGTCGCACCATTAACAAGCTACACATAAGTTAGTTAACAATAAGGCAATTTTCTCAAAAAGCGACAAAGCGATTGTTTTCCATTACGAGCATTAGTTGGAGGGTACGAAAAGGTCAAAATTTGTTGTTATAAATTGACTTAACTTATTCTTGTTTTTTATTTTTGGCCTTTAGGAGTTTGCGGCCCCACAACCTTCGGCTGGCGGTAAGTTGACTTCTGGATTTATACTGCACAAACATCAAAAGAGTACAAGATGGCTTAAAGTTTTTGCTATGAAATGACGTAACATTTTACAACTAAATTTAACTGTCCTGCCCGGGCAGCTTTTTTCATAAGTTTCAATCAGACTTCAAAGAAAAAAATAACATCCAGGGTAAACATCTTTAAATATTTATAAAAGAATAACTGCGTTGTGATCTAAATTTAACTTTAAGTAGAATGTCATTCTGGCAATCTGACAGATGTGTCACTTAAAATTTGAAGAATTGTTAACCTTTGTTTGGTTCTCAAAACTGCCAATTTCTTCCAACCTTATAGTCTACACTTAATATTAAAAACTAAAATTAGACAAAAATTGTTAAAAACTAGATTTTAGATTTTGGACTAGTTATAAACACAGTCGTATTTATTAGATTTTTGAATAGTTACATTGTCTAACTAAATAGTCAAAAAGTATTTCGAAATAGTCAGAAATATGCTTTATTCAATAAAAAAAAAAATATTACATTTGTCAAGGTTTAGACTTTTGACAAAAGTTAAATAAGGAGTTAGAAAACTTAAGCTAATAATAATTAAAAATGTTTTTTTTATAACTTGGACGGTTGCGGTTAGAAAAAGTTTATAAAATACGACTGTAGCATTTTTGGGAAGTAAACGAACAGACCTAAAATCATTTTGACGTCTCTTTATTTTGTGGTGAGAAAGATATACCTAGTCAACTAAGATTTGTTTCGCAATGCGAATTTATTAATAAAGACCAGATATGAATTGTATTAAAATCCAGTTAAATTATACTAAAAGATTAATTTTTGAACAAAATTTGTTCTCAGATAAAATTTTTAATCAAAATTTCAATCTATTTTTTCTCGGATTAAATTTTGAATCGAAATTTTAATCCAATTCACACTGGATATAAAAAATATTTTACCAATGAAACATTTAATGAGTTTTTATTTTTTCCCGGGTAAAAAATTCAAATGTAGGTATTTTTTTCAAATTTTTGTTCTTTGTCACGCCGAGATACGAAAAAAAATCTGGCAACCCTAGTTTGCATGCTCTTTACCAATAGTGAAATCTACATTATTTATATGCAGATAAGGTATGTATGTATGTATGTATTGTATTTAGTTAAATTTAAGTCATATTTTGTAGTAAAGGCTTAAAATAATATTTAGAGCATAGTATTTTTGCACTCACTGCTTTTTTCTTGAATTGATTCAACGCGTTATACCGACCCGTGAAAAGTCTATTCTGTAAAAATTGACTTTGGGCCATATTTTTATCGCAAATCCCCTGACTTAACACCGTCTGCAACAGAAAAAAAAAATTGTCCTTAAACATTTCTCTTAACTCACATGCTACCAACTTCTCGGAATAGATCACAGACGCCATCCCTTGTTCTACTTACAGTTAAACCGACGTAATTGAATACCACATCCGTTGCAGTTCTTCCTCATTTATTTACCAAGAAACACGACAAAATCAACAACAACACTAAAACAAAAAAACAGAACATGAGACACAATATCTCACATAATGAAACCAAAAATCCTGTCAATTAATGTCCCGGTTTCCTTAAAAGGAGTACATACCGGCTGGGGTATCAAGCAAAAAAACAACGACTCCTTCGGGTCCGGTTAGTGAATTTTCTTTCTCTTTTTTTTTTTTGAAAAGTTTTAAAGTATAACGGGCATACCTATACTACTATAAAGAATTTAAGCACCTGTATAAATCTTAAACTGGATTCTCTGATAAGTACATTTTTAAGAGTGTTCCCATCTGTGGAAAATTCTTTAAAGTAGTTTTTTCTATTATCCGTTTCAGGAAGATTAAACAAAGAAAAATAGCAACAAAAAAAAGAAAAGAAAAGATGCCACAATCGACGACCAGTAACAAACAAAAAAAAAAACAAAGTAAAGAAGTGGTTTTCCCTTAGCATGGTTACTAAAACCTGTTAATGGCAGTTTGAATAGGAATATGGCAGTGTGCATGATTGTTATGTGGAAGAAACAAAGCATCCGAAACGATTCCATAAATGGAGGAGGGCGAAGACATCTTCTTTCGTCCTTCGTTGTTGTCGACAATAAAAACAACATATTATTGCAGTCGTTACGTTATTTTTGCGCTGAATTGGTGACGATGCCGATGAAGCAAGCTTTACAACATACTGATTGAATTCAGCACAAGAACTCTGCAGGGTGTTTCAATAAAATTGCGAAATCGTATTTTTGAGAAAAACCATTAATTGGTACAATTAATCTTCATGTAATGCATCGGCAAGTATTGAATCTCGAGGAGTGGTGAATTATAGGGATTCTGCTACTTTTATTGGCGTAAGAAAGACGTCAGAGATTATTCAATAAAGTTGACGAGCAAAACTGAAAACAGGTTTTGGAATCAAGAGGGCTGGAGAAGCTTATGGGTTTGAGACCCAGATCCACACTGATAGTAATTGGTCAGCCATCCATAGATTTTTTTAAATTTAAAAAATCTTTTAAAAAAAACTGTCTGGCCAATTACTGAAACAAACTGACATTTTATGATCATTTGCGAACTTTGAAATGGCATACTTTTTTCTTTTAAATTCCAGAAAAGAGAGCCTTAGAATTTCGATTGTGATTTGTGACCTTGAAAAAATTGTTTTTAAAAAATAACCTATGCCGCATAATCGATTACTAAAACTAGTTGACCTTTTATAACAATCCGGTAGCCTTTCAAATGTTATGTATACATTTTTTGCGAATATCCCATAAATGAGGTCTCCTTTAAATCGTTAATGACCTTATTAAACTTTAACCATTTTGATTAATAATTTTTCATATGGCTGACAAATAGGTGACCATTTTTGACCAATTAAGCACTTACCTTTTAGATGGCATACTTTTTTTTTTGCGAATATCCCACATATGAGTTGCTATGATGACACAGCCGTCAAAAACTGTTCGACTTGAAATTTTTAAAATTTGAAACAGTTTAACCTCATCTATTATTATTATTTGGGAGTAATGCTGAATGTGGGTTGGGGTTAGAATCCCGAAAGCCATAAATCCCGGAAGCCAAACTGCCGAAAACCCAAATTCTGAAAAACTCAAAATCCCAAAAACGCAAAAAATCTAGAAAATTCAAAATTTAGAAAACCCCAAAAACAACAAATACAGAAAATCAGAAAACCCTGAATCCAGAGAAAAAAAAATCCTGAAAATCTATTTATCCCGAAAATTTTTCCCGAAATCGATTTCGATTTCTTTTTGTCTCTGACAAGACAGGTTTTCTTTATTTGATATTTTGTGTTTTGTTATTTTGATAAATTAATATTTTGTTTTTATTTAGCAAAAGTTGCACAGGTTGAGGATTTGTTGATTTGGGATTTTCAGAACAATGGGTTTTGGCGACTTTGGGTTTTACGGATTTAAGATTTTCTGGATTTATTATTTTGTGTTTTTTAGATTTCGGAGTCTTAAAACCCATTTTTAACTTTTCTTTAAATAAAATTCATATTTTCCAACCTCTAAAAAATAGAGGGTTTTGTTTATCAACTGAAAATAGGATTTTTTTCCAAAGCTTGGCGAATTTAAATTTTAAAATTTGAAAAAAAATCTGTAAAGTAATTAAATCTTTGGATCAACGAAGCTAAATTCAAAAGAGAAAGGAACACATAAAACAAATGTGTGCAGTATTGGAATTCTTACCTACGTACCTATATGTACAAAAATATGGAAATTTTCTAATTTGTTGTTTTCTTTAAAAACAAATTTCACATGGGATTAGATGAAACGGTGTGATTTTAAATAAAGAATTAATAAATTCCGGTCAAGAATGCATTTTGTGAACCAGGAAAACAAATTCGTTACTAGACTAAAATGCTAGGTCAGATTATAAATTCACTATATAGACCTTATATCCCAGACTACTGCAAATGGTTGTTAACCAAAATTAAAAACAAACAGCCTGTGGAAGCTTGCAAAGTCTACAAAAATTTAAACATACATATGTACATATGTCATAAATACTATACAGGCATTGGTAGGTAAGATACTACTGTTATTGGGCTAAAAAGCATTTGGGGAACCTTTCATTTCATACTTACTTGCTCGGCTCGTATAGTATTGTTATGTTGTTATGTTTTTATATTTTTTTGTTTTACTTGGAATGATAAGGATTGCTATGTATTTTGTGCAACTGAGTATGATGTTAGTATCGATTTGAAAATAGGAAAATTCTTCAAATCTACGGAGGATAGGTACCTTACTGAACCACTCGAGAAAAGTATAAATTGGGGTTTGAAACCGAGGTGATTGACATACAACGATATTTTGTAGTACAAAATGGACTTCAGAGCTTGTTCGTGTGTTCGGAAAATATTTTCATCAAGAAGAAGTATAAAATATATTTATTTTGCCATAATCTCACACTACATTGACGTTGTTGAAGAAAACATTATTGTATTAATGAAAGATAATCAAACATTTATTAAGCCTATCAAATGAATACAAACTTCAGATTTGTGTTGTTAGGAACTCTCACTAAAGAGAATGTCCAAATGAATAAAGCTTTGATGGTTCGGAAAAGTTAAACAATTCTTATTTCAAAAAAAATAAGTAATCCCAAAGCTTTATTATAGCAAAATTTTTGTCCCAAACAAAAATTAGTAATTAACGGGGTCGCCCGGAATAAAGATTTCAAGATGATATACTTATAAGGTAAAAAAAATTGAGTTGAAGTTAAAAAAAAAAAAAAAAAAAAAACTATTTAAAAAACCAAGGGTAGATCAATGTAAAGTCATTTGGAAACTGATTTTAGCACCCCGCATAAATGGAATATTAGAAGAAAGGTCACTGATGAGTCAAAAATTAGTTCTGTTTTAGTAATTGTAAAGGCACATTCGATTCTTAATAAATTTTCAAAAAAATTATCAAGGTCATATAGGACGCTATAGCATCTCATTAATGGGCAGAGTATTGATCGTCAATGATTTTTCAAGATTTTTGTCGTTCGAGTTTTGAATTGCATTGAAAAAAATTTATAAAAATCCAAAAAAGGAATCAACTAGGTACGGCTGACCAATTACTAAAACCAACTGACATTTTATGACCAATTAGTGACCTTTATAAAAGCATGCTTTTCTTTAAATATTCCATTATTGAGATGACTTGCATAAAAAAATTGAAAATGTATTAAACATTTTTTTTTGTTTTTTGTTATGGGTTTCTACTTATTAAGATGCCCCGAAAGTTCTAAAAATTAACTTTTTCTTCAGTACTTTTTTTTTAATTTATAAAACAATAAAAAATGTAAAGTATATTACTTTTGCTACTAAGAAGTACCATATTACAAAATTGTACCAAAATCAGTTCTCCTATCTGTGGCGTTTCAAATCTGCCACCTCCTCCCCTCCCCAGAAATTCATTGCACATCTATTACATATATGTATGTATGTATAAAATATCAATCAAGAAAAATGATAACACAGCACTTTCACCTTAAATATATTAAAGATTCCATAAAAAATAAAAAGTGCGTATACGCCCGAGTGTACCAAATCTCTTAATCTCAATTATTTTTGTAGTTAAGACCACATAAATAGATGTATTTATTTTTATAATCTTTAATGGCTGCAGCCTTCTAGAAGGCTCTTCCTAAGAAATTATATTGTATTTTGTTTTAATTTAAACCACTTATTATTTCATGCTTCCACAGCTTTTGTAGCTTCAATAAATGTCTTAACCTTGCGAAAGACTATAATTTCTTCTCATCAACTGCTACCATTGTAGAAGAAGAAATTGTCTTGCAAGAAAGAGTTATCAATGACACAGCTTTGAAATCCAAAAAATCCTCTCACGCTAGACAAAAGCAAATACCCACCCGAACACATTTTCTGGCAGTGGCACTTTCGATAATCTGTTTTCATTCTTTTTTTTTGTCAACAACTAATAAATTTAAACGTCCATCGAAAAAAAAATATGAATTGCAAAATAATTTTTTCTGCCGCACCTTAAATGTTGTGCTGTCCATATGGTAAATGTAGCTCTGCCTCCCACTTACGAGATATTAGACCCATCAACAATAAGACAGTTTTCTTAAAAACGTTTAAGCTCTTTTTCGGTCACTTGTTTTTTTTTTTTTTTTTTAGCAAAATCCTGAAAAGCAGTTTTTATGCAGTCTTTTAAAACATTTATAGGTACCTACATAAGTAGGAAGTTTAATCAAAATTGTTGAGAAAATTAAAAAAAATCAAAATCATTATTTATGATACCTTCCCGTTCTAAACTAAAACAAAATTTCGAATATTTTCTCTAAAGAACAAATTTAAAATGGTCTCTTTCAAATTTGAAGCAATTTGCTGCATCCGTTTAGGTTTTAGCTGAATAGTGGGCATAAAGACACACAAGTACAGTAGGTATGGTAAAACTACTTTTTTGACTTTTTATTTTTTGATTTGATTAAAACCACTAATCCAATAATTCTTGCTAATAAAAATGAATTTTTTCTTAAATTTCTTTTACATTAAAAATGTAAAACTTTTTAAGCCTTGGGGTCTTATTAAAATTTCAAGTTATTTAACGAAAATGTTTCTAAAGAACTTATCGCCTCTACTGACTTATTCAATCCGACTCCGAATTCCACCCAGCTGCAACTTTAGCTATGTATACATTACAATAATCTGAAATTTCAAGAATTATCTCGATTGGTTATTGTTTGGTTTTCGTGTGTTTTATTAATTCAAAACAAAAAAAAAACTTTATAATCCAATGGACAACCGTCCGTCGACCAACGAAGCTGAGAATAGAAATGTTTTTCCATGACCTATAGTAACAAATTGCATCAGATCGAAATTCCATAACACGTTCAAACCATTTTTCATTGTTTCTTCAAATACTTTTTAGACTCTGGCGGATAGCGTTGCAAATTTGTTTAAGTTTTTTTTTGTTTTTTTTTTTTCACGAGACAGTTCTGCCTCATACAAATTAAAGTCGGTTCAAAATTAACAACAAGACATATGAGCATGTTGAGAGTTAAATTATTTAACACTTCCCTGTTTACTTGACGCCCATTTAAATATTAAATGATTAATAAAACAAATCGTAGCAATTTGGAAGCATTGATTTGTATTTGGAATTAACCTTATATACCTTCCTCCCTACTGAACACTCACGAGAGACACTCGGAAAAATCGGATAAAATTTTGATTTTATTGCTCGGTTCATTGCTTCCAAATATTCTCTTTGGGGAGTAAAAAACCCTTTAAAAGTTACCTTTATAAAAATGATAAAATGGAGATAGTATGTATGTAGGTGTACTATAGCCAAAATTTCAAACAGAGATGTCTGCTACATCGAATAGGCGAAATGAGTGACTGGTGTTTTACCTACGTACTTTAATCTATCTAAACTTATTTATCAAACTAAAAATCATTCTCCTCAAAAATTCAACAATAATTCTCGAACTATAATAGGGTTAACGTTGAAATTGAAACCACTATATTGCAACTGTGAAATATGTATACCCACCGAAGAGTTAAAAAAAAAAAACAAGGATCGACACTGAACCATAGTAATTCGTGTTTTGCATCGTGGCTATATCCCTGGACCGACAGAATAGGATTAGATTTTTTTTCTACTTGTATCTATCGTTTTGTTGATCAATTACTCTTGTCCGCTACACAGGACGCACTAGATGACTGGATGGTGTTTTTATAACGGCTATGACCATGCTGTGTTGTGCCAAAAAAATCCTTAATAGTGTTGGAATTGGAACGCAATGTTGGGATATGATACTGAATTGTTTTTTTTTTTTTTTTGAATACCCAACATGAAAAGGAAAATGTAACGAAAGACCAACACATAACACCAAAAAAAAAAAAAGAACCAGATTCAATTTGTCGCTGCTAACTGTTCAGTTGTCCATAATAATTTTCCTTGCATGCATTGTTACATATACATATGTATGTTGCATACAAATATGTGTATATTTTTTTGAACAAGGGTTATGAAGTGCATTCCTTGGGAATTTGGCATAGAAAGCTATAACGATGTAAAATAAAATTTTAGTAAATTATCGTATAAGCAGAAATTCATTAATTAATAACCATTAAAGTTGTTTGCTCATTGCGTGTCACTGAAGGAAATTAAAATTTCATTACATGCATTTCTTTTTCATATCAGAAAACTAATAAAAATAATTAATATCTTTTCTATTTTTTTGCAATTAAATTAATTGAAAACTGGTGTTTTTTGTTTACTATATTTAATGTTGATACATATGTACCATGTTAGCAAGGGATGTATTGATATATTCAGTTGAGCTTCTAAAGCTACGGACCTGCTATGAGCAGTGCCGCATTTACGACTTTCTCGAACAGGGGCAAAAAAAACAGGGGCATTTGAGGTAAATGATTTAAAAAAAAAAATAATAATAGTTGGTTAGATTTTTTGAAGCTGGGAGAAAATATTTTATTTAGCAACTTTTATGTAAGTGTGACATAAATAATAAAATAAATAAAAGACCATACAATAAGTATACCTACAGGGTGTTTTGGAAAAAAGGCGTCAAAATTTCAAAGCTTGTAGTTTGTGTGGAGAAAAGAAAACAATCGTACGTGACGTGCGTGGGATTGTGATGAAACCAATTTTTTTTTTCAAAATTTTACGTAGGTAGTTTAGTAGTATTTTTGTTTTGAGCCTCTAAATTCTTAGTCCCAGGTGAGTTAAACCAGAATTAGTTAACTGTGAATATAAATTTATTTACAGTTAACTTTAGAAGACGTTGCAAATATATCCAAATCAACCCAACAAATTTGGAGGATAAAATATCAGAAGCATCTGTTCAGTAAATCCAGAGTTATCTCAATAAATTTTGTGTAATTTTTGGGTTAATATTTAATATACCATTGAAAAACTGGGTCCAGTTTCTTTCTAGTTTTTGAGAAAATTCCTAGTTCTACTTTATCTATTACAAAATAACGGATTGAAGTTAAATTTAAGGAAGAATTACTTAATTGTGGTTTTCAACTTTTTTAAAAACTATAGAAGAGTTTTAAGCCTAAAAGACAACGTCTCATTTGTACCTACCCGTATACTTAAATATATTGAACTCAATAAATGGAATTGAAATTAGAATAAATTGATTTAAATTTATTGCGCTTTAGGTCGTAAAAACTGCACTGCACTAATTTTCTTGGAAAGTTGTTAGGATAGGTACCAGTAGTATAAGACCAAGTTTGCAGCTTCGAAAGACCTGTGCTAACTGCGTGGTGGTCAAAAAACCGCGACTTTTTCGTACTTTTTTCAGTTTTTGGCGTATAACTTTTAAAAGGTAAATCCTAGAAAAAAACTACTTACTACATTGTTAAAGGACACTAAATTTGCTATTATTTAAGCGCAACCGCAGCTCTGTAGGTTAAATAGTTCTCGAAATACAGCACTTCAAACTTTGACAATTTTTTATAAGAGTTCGAAATTGTAGTTTTAGCCGTCTTTAAAACAGAATATCGGCTTAAATAGTCATCATACAAGGTAAGTTCATTGGGTAGTAGTTGTAGAGCAGTTATATAGCGTTAATTTAAGCAATTTGAAAAGAATGGACTTCTGACTTTGAAAGCAGATTTAGCATAATTTTGTAATAGTTAGTTGTCGTTGTTTTTTAATGATATTCTCGGGAGTGGGTCACAATTCTGCTTGCCTTGCAAAAATTCTGCATTTCGATATTCGGTTGTTTTTCGATTCGGTTTTACAAAATTCTGTTTTTTTTCAAAATACTGACACAATTCCCCCCCCCCCCCCCCCCCCTTTAACTTTTTTTTTCTTAGAATTATAGTATATAGTGTAAGTATTAGGTGATACATGATACCCTGTATACTAACAAGTTGCTAGCACAAGGATAACTAACTATTAAAAGTAGCGAGGTCATAATTTACCATTTAACCACGAGTTTCAATCCTGGCTAATTCACAACACAAGTAACATGTTGAAAATGAATAACTTTGTACTTAAATTCTGCGGGTATATTTCTAATGGGATAACCTTATGTACCAAATTTTTACTAGCAAGGGCCTTACGAGTATTTGAAAAGTTTTCCTCGTCTAAATTTTTGCCTATTAAAAACACTTTTCCAGAGCCTTGACAAAAATTTGCAATTTTTCCGAAGAAGCTACTAATATTCAAAAATTTACAGATTTCACTCATAGAGTAACCATGGGGACATTGAAAATGACAACTGACTAATCTTTTCAATTTAAATTAATTAAAACGTAATAAGCTGTTTCAGACACCATTATAGGTTCTGAAGTTTCTAGATACCTTTATGCATATTATGTATTTAAAGTCACTTTCCATTTCGCAAAAAATAAATCTTGTAAATTTTCTTTAACTAACCCATATCAACTTTCCTGTTCAACCAAAAAAATCGTTTTTTGAAGATCTAATATCAAAACTCATATATATGTACCTATTAAGGCAAACACAAATATGCCCTAAAAACAGTTTTAAGCGCTTATAATTATGCCCTTAAAGATCAATTACATACATATATGCTCTTAATAAATTATTATAGTATGCTAAAAAAAAAAATGATTATATGCCCTAAAAATATTTTTTCTTAATAAATAGGCTAAAATAAATTTCGTGGTACCATTTTCTCAAAAAGTACTTGACCGATTTCGATAAATTTTATATGGTTGGAAAGCCACAATTGCGGAGATGTGCAGAATCTACTTGAGACACGCATTTACAGACTGTGGGTCATTTTTGTTTTTTAACTGTCGAACACTGCATATTAAAAAAAAAATATGTTTTTTTTCCTTCAATATTTTAAAACAGAGTGTTTCAGTTTTTGTTCGCCGAGTTTCGGCCACGGGACGATACTATATGCTTAATTTTGCTTGTAAAAATATATTCTAAGTAGGTTTGTATACCTGTATGTTTAATAACTGCACTAAAAAGGACGACATAAATTAAAAAAAAAAAATATGTAGTGTACAAGCAAAATTGTCGAACAAATTTTGCTTTATCGCTAAAAGCCATTAAAATCTATTTGAAATAGGTACAAGTACATGCATGTTTTTAAAGATGGTGAATCGTTTAAATTAATTCACATGGATTTATTTAAGACATTAATTGCATCAAAAATAAAAAAAAAACAAAATTTACACGAGTGAGCCCCACAAGTTTGTTCTCGTGGCTAGCAAAAATTTTGGTACCTTTCAACGAAAGAAATTTAAAAAGTCAGAATTACTGGGAACATGTGTTTTTTTTTTATTTTGGGTCAATATTTTCTAAATTTTCAAAACCTATCTATACATATTATTGTTTAGGCCGTGTGCGAATTGGGTTAAAATCGCGTTAAATTTTATCCGAAGATTAATTTTTGACGATAGTGGGGTGAATCTGTATACGCAGAAACTTCAAAATTTTATTTCGAATTAAATTTAATTTATTTAGAAGCACTAGATTACAAAATTGAAATAAAATCGTTCAAGTCGATTTAACCAACTCAAAAAAGGTTAATTTTCTCAAAAAAAAAAAAAAAAATCCAACCCAAATTTCCGTAATGCGAATTTTTTCGACATAACCTAAAGTTAGGTTTTAATTTTTTGGTTATGCTATAATGCTGGTAATGCTTCCCTATAGACCTTTATTATTTATTGAATACACATTAGAAGATACTGAACAAATTATAAAAATGCTGATGCTCCAAATGCATTTGATAAACAAACAGCACATCTCGACCAGTGACGTCAGTGGTCATAAGTAGTGGAATGCGTAGTGCATACGACTTCGAAGACTGGGAAATGGGTTCAAACCTCATGGTGTGCATGTGGAAAGTTTTTCACAATAAAATTGGATTGAAGCTCAGCATCAGTAAAAGTAGACTGATGATATAGGACTTGGCACCCCCTGAAATAGCTATATCTCCAGCCAAACAAAAATAAAACAAATTAAAATACATAAAATTAATTCCTAAACAATTAGTGGTAGCGCCTTTAAGTTGTTGTTGTTTGTTTTTCAAAAATTCAATGACATTGACGCAATAAAGAATGGTCACGTCTAATAAACTGACATTCTAGTATGAATAATACAATATATAATAATAATAACTGAACAAACTATGGTTTTTTTATGAAACATATACCTAAAAAAAATTGGCATGCCAAAATATGCACGTAAATCGTAAATACATATACAAAAATATGCATTTACATATTCATAAAACGGATTTCTAATCAAGTTTCGTCTTAATAGTGTTACTATATTGCATACCTACATAAATCGATTTCAAGCAAGCTTAACTCCGGCTTTCACACTCAACTGTATCACTGGCCTATCTTATAGGACCGAATTGTATTAAAAATAAATACCTATCATTTTCAATTTCAAAAAATCACAACCTACCTACCTCCATAATTATGTTCATGCATAGCATTTACATATATACCTACACTACATACAAAAATCTGGCAGAGTACCTATAGATACACTTTTTTTGGTTGCGTTGTTGTTTTTTCTCTTTTTGAATATTCTTCATTGAATATTCTTCCACTGAAGCTTGGCTGTTGACGACGACTTTTCTTCGTTTTTTTCCCCGTATACCTATTGCCTACGCCTGCTGTAATTCATCGCTTGTGTTCGTTTGTTTATTTTTATCATTCTAGTAATGTTTTAGTAACACCAACCAAAAACTTAATAGTTGTCCCCCTATACGCTGGAGTTCATTTTTCATATTCGAAGTTAATGTGTTCATTTCAATCATTCGGTCATTTCTTTAGTAACACCAACCAAAAATTTCGTTGTGATGCCCTATACGCTGGAGTTCATTTCTGATTTATTGAATTTATTTCATTTAATCATTTTAGTAACACCACAACTCTGTCAAAACGATCCTATAAACATTTTCAATGTTAAAATTGTACCTTCATTTTTAAGTACTTAGGTACTTAAACTTTTCGAGCTAAAACTCGAGCTTTGTTATGCTTCAGATATTTTTTGTACTAGACAGTATGAAATAATCACTTTTTAGACTTCTCCATCATTTTTAGTTCTATTAAAAAAAACCCCGACAACATAATCAATGGGTAATAGATACAAAAAATAAAAGCGAGGATACCTACATCATTTTAATGCTCTGATGTATCTTTTCTTTTTCAATTACACATTCAGCTACGGTGACCATAGGATCATATAGAAAATGGCGTGTTGTTATTTTCTTTAATAATAATAAATAATAACCAACCTTGAGGCTTTTGTAAAATGATACATCTTCGTATCTTGAGATTTCAATTGATTGGCTGTAGAAAAAAAGGAGAAAACATCGTGAAAGTAATTTATTTAAATAAATATAAGCGAAATTGATCTTTGAGTGCGTCACGATATTTTATTTCTGTGATGAATCAATCTTGGTCATTTAACACACAAAATCAATTGGTTAATGATTCAATGTGTGGAAGTAAAAAATTAATTTAAATATTTTTGCCTCTCTGTATAGCTAATCGACAGACATAGCTATTTGTCTGCAACAGTAACATGCATTTCAAAATTATACCGCACATTAGTAATATCCCTTCCCTAATTTTATTGTTGATTAATAATCTCCCATACATCACCATAACCAAAAACACTATGCTAACACCATACACAATAATTATTGTTAAATGGCATTTATGAGGTATGTGGTAACAATAAAGACTTCAGAAGTTCCTGGCTAAAGCCCATATACGTACTCAAATACCTGTTTTGTTGCGCATACAGCCTGACCACATACCAAATGCACAATAGCTTCTGCGGAATGCATCTCGAAATAGGTATTATATAGGCACGACCATCTCAACCACATATCTAAAGCTTCCATCAAAAAGGCTCACAAATGAGTCAGTTATAACCTGGTGAATCATTGAAGGTATAGGTTTTTAGTATGGATGGGGAGCTTCAATAGAATGCCAAAAGCCAAACCAAGGCGATTTAATCGAGTGACATACAATAGAGAGAGAGAGATGATGGTTTTTGAATAGCTGACTGGTTGCAGCAGTAACACTCAATCATCATGTTCGTGACACATGCTTTTCGGTTTTAGTATGAAAACCAGTTGGACATCACATCAAGACTCAACATATTCGTATAGAGATGAGAACGATTTAGTCATTTCCAATTGGAAACCGCATTTAAAATTAAGGGATCAGCCAAAGATCAATGCTGAGTTTGTGGTGAGAGTGTTTAAATGATGGAGAATTTTGAGGTCAGAAATAGGGTAATTAGACAAAAAGAGAGCAATTAATGCGTTTTCTTAGTTACCTACTTGATAAATTAATTATTTTTTTGTTAAGCGTGAGATTGTTATTAACGGCTCTTATTTTTAGCAAAATCTTTCTGCCAACGTGAAGGGAGGGGGAGATTGTTAAATACAATATCTATTCGATTTTCGTTAAAAGGTGATAGGTACCGACTTTTAGTTTACATAATTATAACAGCCATATTCTTGACTTTGTTCAAAGCTAGTTTTACCGAAAAACTAGATCTATAGCGGTTTCGAGTTTTAAGTTTTTAACAAATTTGTATTACTTTGACATCTTAATCAAAATATTCATACACAGTTTGACATCTAAATCAAATCAATAATTTTTTTTTGAGAAACCTAAGACTCGAAACCCCCCCTGTAGAACTAGTTTTTCAATAAAACTAGCTTTGAAGAAAGTCAATAATATAGCCGTAAATGTTTTCCGCATTTTATTCAACTATGCTAAGTTGAAGTCCTCAATCCAAGATAAAAAAAACAATCAGAACTTCAGTTTAAAACCTTTATACAGGATCGTCAACAGTCAGTCAAAATTAATCTTTTTACCCTAAAATCTCTAATCAAGGTACCTACATAAATTATATTTTCTTAATCCGTGGCTACGAAATGTCAAAAAATTATTATTTCGTTCGGTATTTGGGATTTTGATCTACGGGACTTTGTGGTTGGTAGTGCTTCCAAAAGAATTAAGTAAACCTTTAATTTTTAATCTCACCAAATAGGTATTAATCGAATTCAAATTTGATTGAGACCAAAATAAGACAGTAGGTATAACACAAATTTTAAATAAAGTCAAGTATTTACATATGTATATGTATTACATAATATTACGAAAGAGATACAAAATTTTGTTCGTCTACAGTTTTTTTTTTCGATTTAAGCTACACAAATAAGGCATCTGGGTACCTACGGATTGAGAATTTCCCAGAATAAATGTGATTCTGTGCACCTGATTAATAAAAGCTCACCGTATTTACAAGAGCAACGAAGAACCTTTATTATGTAATACATATATAAAATTACTTTTAAAAATATTTTGCTAACTAAAGAAGATACAAAATTATGACAAAATTCTGTTCACAAAAAAAAAGAAACATTTCAATTTATTTCCAGGAATAAGTTTGTACGTAATTGGGTTCAGTATAAAAATGTAGAACTTGTAGAAAGGTACTTCCGAAAGATTCATTAGCAAAAAAAAAAACAAGTCTTTTATCTTAAATTTGTCATAGTTACACAATTCAACATTTTTTTTTTAACCATTTAATTATTATTATTCCATTTTCTTACCCTTTTGTTATTTTTGATTCAAACAAAAAAAAGGAACAACATGATAAAGAGAAACTTAACTATGAGAACTCTTTTTTTTTATGATTATCGTTCGAACCTTCACAGAATGGAAACAGGACAGACACCGCGCAAAGTTTAACAAAAAAAAAAGTAAACATAAACACACAATTTTACACTGAATTAAAAACGGGGGAAATAGACCTACCTCCCATATGATTTTTTTCTTTTCTCGACTCATTCTATAGGCTTTAACTTTTTGTCCTACCTTAAGTGAATCACCCTGTATAGGCCTATTCTGCCATATCTGTTATTCCATTATGAATTTTCTTTTATGAGTCATAAAAGATTTTCAATAAAAAATATTTTTTTTTCCCCAGCAGCGTTGATTTAGAACCAACGGTACAATCAATGAAAACCTCAATACCCGTGATATGAAATAAAAATCCAATCAATTAACCTCAAAAAAATTACAAGTTATGTCTAATGCTTGAATGCCTCCATTTCTTAAAAAAAAAGTTGTGTTTTAACTTTGCGTTAACTTTGCATTCAGCCAGAATAAGTTATTCCTTGAAATAAGTTGATCCCGGTTTAAGTTTCGAAACAGCGAGAGGCGACAATATAGTAGATAATTTTGACACAAGTCTGTCAGGAATATCTATTCAGTTAATCCTCCAAATTCAACGCAACAAATTTGCTGGGTTAACTTGAGGTCTAAATTTTCTGAAAAATATATTTCAGGAGTAAATTTGACTTTAAATCAAAAATGGGATAAATTTACACTAGAAAACTGCGCCTAATAATTTGGGCACCCTTTATTTTAATTCAAACAAAATATTCATTGGATTTAAGAAGCCGAACCCATTTTTTTTTTTTTTTATTAAAGGAATGTTCTTTGAGTTCGTGCACTGATAGGTAAGGTATCTACTCTGATGAATACATATTTCGTATTTCCTCGGAGAAATTTTGCAAAATTTTCTCTTTGGATCAATACCGGCTATTTAATCAGATTCTCTCTTGAATATTAACCTTTCCGATGAAAAACTTCTGTTTAAAGTATAAACCCCTTAAATATAAGGTTTAGTTTTAATATTCCAGAAACCTTCTAGGTACTACCAGACCACTTCTATTGCATTCTCTAGAAATAAAATGGTAGATGGCGAGATAAGTTTGTCAAAAAGGAACATTGTATTTATGCGAATGTTTTTTAATAATACAAATTCTATTATCGGCCAAGTAGAAGACTTAGCACTATTTAATTTATTGGACTTGTTGAATTATTGATTCAAAATAGCTTTTAATGGCCGGCCTTTAGTCCATACAAATTGGCGTTTTGTCCCGGCGATCTCACTTGGACTCATCAGTTGACTAGTGAGGGCCTTGTCAAAACGCAATTTGTATCAAGTTCAGTTCATCTTACATAGATTTCACTATGAATACCTAGAACATTGTATTTTTTGATTTGTTTCAGAAGCTGTATGAGGTATGTATATATTTTTTCAATTTTTGTATCATTATTTAAAAAAAAAATGTAAAATTTAATTTTATAAATATTTTTTTTGAGTGTGTAAAATACAATACAAAAAAGTCTTAACTCGTTAAATATTGAATAAATTCCACTTCGTGTTTCGGACACAGACATGTTTGTCCACCGAGAAACTATGAACTCTTTCTCGACAACAAAAGCACCCTACGGAGTCAAGTGGTGTCTTGAATCAAGTTAAGGTTATCATTTCGTTCCGAACAAAGGCGCATTTGTGTTCATTTTGTTTTGTTTATAATATTCAAGCCATTTGACCAACCAGTCAGCCCCAGCAGTCTCTGATGATGAGAACTGGTGGAATGTAGGTAATTAAAAAAAAAAAATAATCCGATGACCCTTTATTCCCATGAGATAATGATGGGCCAAAGAAAGAAGGGTATTTAATTTATACAATCTTGATTTTGATTATGTAATAAATTGTTCTTAATCTTAAGATAAGAATTGAGTTTTCTTTGTTTTCGATAATAGTTAGAACATAAGCATTAGGCATACCTACGTTATTTTGATTTGTGTATAAAATGTGTGTTTTGATATTGAATTGATTAATTTATCCATAAATTGGTTAAATCGGTTTTGTCTACACAAACATAATGTGATATTTTCAGTTGATATGAACTTTAATAATGATAGAAATCTACCTATACCTAAAATAAAGATACCTGTCTGTATACATGATGTTGATGTATATCACGCAAAAGCCATGTTCGTCATTGGAATACCTATATTATTTTATAAGTGGGTAATAAATATTATCATCTATCATTCACTTCTACTTGAATCATTGTTTACTTTCAATTAAATAAGCATAATGGTTATTCATATTCAGGAGGGAAATTTGACTGCTGCCAGTTGAGTGGTATTTGAAAGTTTACCTTTAATCAGTAAATCTAAATAAAAGAGAGTCAAGTATCTCAGAATTAATATACCAATACTTAGCTCTAGTTCAAACAAAATGAATTCCAGACAGTATTATTTTTTTTATTTAGAATCTAGTTAAATATTAAAAAAATTAATATTGTTCGTACATACATATACCTATAGCGATTAACGATAAAAAATCTTAAGTTAAGTAATTAATATGTATAATGGCAATTTTTTTTTGAGACATCACGGTTTTTTATTTAATTTAAAAATTAAGTGCCCGTTTTTATGCGTTTTCCATCACTTTTTCAAGAATCTACGGCGGTATAGCTATGATTTCGGGACAAATAATATTTGCCTTGAGCTCGTCAATGGTCTGACTTGCTGGCGAATACTTTGCTTTACAAATAATCTCACAAAAAGCAGTCAGTATAGGGTTTAAATCTGGGGATCTGGATGGCCTTAATGTCACCATTCCTTGATAGCACACTTCAAGGAATTCTCAACAACACTCTCTCTTACCGTTTTAACTAGTTCTTTGAAGGAAAACAAACAATCTTTTCAAAACAAAAAAAAAAACTAAAATTTCAAAAATTTCAAAAAATCATTCAATTTTTCCTTATTTTCTTTTTCAAAAAATGTTTTATTTTCTTTTCAACTCTTATCAGTAGGTATTGTAATTGTAAGTAATGTAAAACTTTGAAAAAAGTGGACAGAAATTGTTTTTTTCTTTTCCATTTTGATTTGTTTTTGGTTTGTGCATCTTTGACTATTCGGTACGGCAAAACGGTATCGGTGGATCAATTTTAAATTTTACAGATAATATACTGGTGGTCTTAAGGACTTAAAAATATCTTCCGTGTTTTTTTTTTTTTATTTCTGAGTCGAACGATGATGGGCCAAAAAAATACCTACTCGTTATTATGTTTTGAAAGAAAACTAATTCTAGTTTTCAGAACTGCCCTTAAATTTTCCGTGTCGTAATTCCTTGCTGAGATATTGGTTACCAAAGTAAAAAGTCTCTAATTTCATTCAAAGCCATACCTATATGTATTTTGCTGAAAAAAAAATTATAGAACGACGAAAAAAGACGACATTAAAGTTAAATAAATAAGTAACCTAATCAATACATTTAATTTGCTCAACAAATAAAAAAAATCAGAGAAAATGACGCAAAAACAATTTAAAATTTTTTGCTCGTGCTGTTTCTTATGATTGCGCAATAACGGTTCCTGAAATAAATCTTTGCTAATATTTCTTAACTCAAAAAACATAAAGCTTTAGAATTCTTTTTGTTTCATCCCAATGCGGCTTCTTTGCACAGAGATACAGCTCTTCAAAAACTCTTGAAAAAAGTGAAATTTTTGTCCCGCTTAAATTTGTTTAATAGTGTATGTGTGTATGATATGCATGAATCATCGTTTAACCGAAGTAAATCCGCTAAAATCGGTGAGTTAAAATTCCTGAACTAAGGGTCAATATTTAAACTACGTTTGTACGATTTGCGCTAACTGAGTTAATTTTTTATATAAATTTCTCTTTAATTATTTTGTTGCAAGCCTAACATCAACATATACAATATAAACAAGTTTATATTCGGATGCCTAAAAGTATGAAATAAAGCAATGTACTCTAATAATACTGTATTTTTTTTTTTATTTATGTATACTTATCGATACACCCCTCAAAACAAAGAGGAAATTCTTAGATCATCAATAATTAAAGGAACACGAACATGATTTCTATTAATTTTTGTTTCAATTGTTAGGTAGTATCCAGTTGTTATCTTGTTAACAAATGGTTTTTACTGTTTTTAATAGAATTGTACAATTTATCTCTCAATAATGAAGTTGTGATTGAAGTATGTATGCCTACTTGAATATTTTGGGATTTCATTTGTAATTCTTTTGTCCACATAATAAATGTCTTAGACATAATAAATGATTTCTGTATATAATAACGAAAAACAAATTTAACTTAAGGAATATAATGTATTATTATATCAGGGGGATTCAATTGAAAAATTGTAATTAATTAATGATAAGAGTTCTTATCAAATATCTGAAGAGATTAATTCTTCTTTTAATACCTTTTCAAGACTAATCATTTATTACCTACACTTGATTAAGAATTTTGTATAAAAGATAAATAAATCAAAGACAAAAAATTCAATTTATTACGTACTATGAATGTTCTGATGACTTTGTTAACTCAATTTAAAAATATTTCAAGAAGTCAAGTGCTTTTCAATTCTCATTTTCTCTTAGAATTCATTTGAATTGATTAATTTAAGTCCCACACGTCATACATTCAGGATTCATCAGAATTCATTCAGGATATATTTCATACCAATAATTTCTAAAAATGAAGTTTTGAGAAAAAAATCTAATAATTTAATTTATTAGGGCCTCGGTAATTCGGACTATTAGAGACCGACCCAATTCGAAGCACGGAGTAGTTGGAATTACTGGATACGTTTTTCGTAGTCAATATTTCGACTGAGAAAGTATTGTAAAGTGGTTTTAAGTATATAAGAAGATATTTCGTGTTGGTTGAAACAACAAAGAAAATTTTTACTGCTTAAAAAAGTCTGACAAAAGATGAAATGAAGTTCAAGGTTGTTTAAAGTTATTTTAAGAAATTTGACACTGTGGTTTGCTTAATTTTTTTTTAAATTAGTAAAGTAGTAAGTAATCCATTTTATTGCAGATACAATTTTTTCATTACATTGTATTAGTAACAAATTATGAATTTTAGCGCTTTGGCTAGGCCGTCAGCTCGAGTGGCAAAATATTTTTTTTTTTATACAAAATTAATTAAAAAATACTCAGTAATAATAAGATTTTTGAACTTTTGGATGGATTTTACATAGCAACAAAACGATTTCCAATTTGTTTCATTTAAAATATCAATGGTTTTGGTCATTGAAAGTGTTTTTCTTATGCCCAAGATATGAAAGTCTTTGGGATTGTAAAACTGGAAAAATGCTTATGAAGTGAAATACGTCTTCCTTTGCGTTCATATTACAGAGAATGCAGATTTGATTGAAACTGCCGTTGTATGGGATGCCATTTAAGTGGAGTAGCTTACATCTTGTTTTGAATATGAGCGAGATTTCCTTATAGCTTAAATCATCGCGAAAGTAATTTTTACTCAAAAGGTTATGGTTGTGCTATGAGTAGATAATTTTGCTTTGAGATTTACGGGTTTCAAAAAACTAGGTTGTTTCGAGCTGTATTCTCTTGTAGTTGTATGACGGTATACAGATCCGCTTTAAATTGTTCAAAGGTTTGAAAATTCTATTGCAGGTCTATTCCGTAGGGTATGGCGATGTTCTGCCATTTCATAATCCACCGATCTCGATTTCTTTTCTCATACATCAGCATTTGTTCGTGTGCCGATCATATGGATGTGAGGCGATTTTTAATATGAAATTAGCTTGTATTGTAGCTTTAAAGTGTACGTGTGTATTTTTGGTAAACCAGTTTCCAGATAGATAGCGTAGTTTGGTGTATTTCTTAGGGGAGCGGGTCATAATTCTGGCTATCAAAATCCTGTATGACCAAAATTCTGTTTTTTCTTTTTTTGAAAATACTGTACGATCAAAATTCTGTTTTTCAGAATTCTGTATTTCAAAATTCTGTAAATGCAAATATCTGTATATTCAAAATACTGTAAGTGTAAAATTCTGTTTTCCAAAATACTGTTTTTCCCAAATTTAGTTGTTGTTTTTTTTTTTTTTTGAAAAAAAAATGCATAGTAATAAAAACTCAATATCACCTACTCTTTATAGTTTTTAATTATTGTAAACTAAAAATTTTTTTCTATTCCTATAGGTTATTCGAGAAGCCACAATACCTAATTTTGTCATGATTGTATTGTCGTGATTCGTAATTATTTTCGTTTAAATTTATATGGGTGGTATGTTAATAATAATCCAAAAAAAAAGATAATAAATTACCACATACATTTTTACAATAAATAAATCAGTTTTTATTGCAATGAGGGAGGTACCTTCTACTGATGAAAAGCCAATTCGTTTACACTTAGTGATTACTTACACTATTGCATATTCCTCACATTTTTTATCGGACAATAATAAGTCCTTGAATAAATAACTGCCAGTTACCTAATGTTTTCACTATTGAATTTTCATCACATTATTATCAATAGTAATAAGCAGATGAATAACGGTGTTACATTATGGAATTCTTTCTCTGTTTAATATTATTATATTTTTCATCGTTTTCCAAGCTGGCAAAAAAGCAACTTCCAACAAACCAGTGATTTCGTTGTTGAATTTTCATCCTTCCGCAAATGACATGCCCATGTTAAATTCATCAGAGAAAACAGCACAAAAGTTAAGAGTGCAGCTTCTTTTCTCTAAGGAAAAAGCAGCTTATTCAGCTCTGAATTTTTAGAAATTTACTACTGGGTATTTGATACAAACATATTTGAGTAGAGTAGAAACTTCTCTGAATATGTAGGTAGCAAAAATTCCATATTCTGTTATATTTACCTTAATTTACTTAAAAATCTATAGAAATGTACGTAGTGAAAGAAAAATCATTCCGTATGTAATCGAAATTCTGTATTTGAAAATAATCATTTTGATAATGTAAAAAAGTGCGCACTTTTTTACATTATCAAAATGATTATTTTTCAAATACAGAATTTTGATATACAGTATTTTGCTCATACAGAATTTTGCTCATACAGAATTTTGATCATACAGAATTTTGTGTAACCAGAATTTTAAAATACAGTATTTTGAAATACAGTATTTTAAAAACAGTATTTTGACCCTACAGTATTTCGACCCCAACCCATTTCTTAGCAAATTAAAAAGTTTCTTGAGAAAGTTTCGTTTAAATTTCTCTACTTCTTCAAATTCATCTATTCCCCATAGGTATTTGGACAGCATAGTACAAAGTTGACCTCACGACGCTATCAAACATTTTGGATTTGCTTGATAGTATTACATTTTCATTAGTAAAAACTTTACGCCACGTCATGTTGATCAAGCTCTATGAAGTGCTGGATTTTTCTTTGTTATGTTTCTTGAAGTCGCAGGTTGGATTTTTTTTTTAATTATGATATCATGTTTTTAAATGTTGAACTGGTCGATATGAATTTTTGAAAATTCTTGTTCCACAAGATCGTCCACTAGTTGATTCACATCTCGAAGAGCTTTGCCGCTACTTATATAATTTTTTGAGGTTGTAGAATGTTTCCTTTCACTTTCAAAATCAGTTGAAACAGATTCATTGTCTTGTCTAGGTTTTCATTCGCCATGTCCTCCACCCAGTCTCGAATTTCTTCATTGTCAATAAATTCATTTCATGGCGTGATTTGGACTAGAATACGTGCCATCAGCATCCTGTTCACGAAGCCGTTGACCAAAAAATTCGAATTCCAGAGTAGGAATTTTGGCAAGAGTTCGAATTACAAGATACTTAACGCAAGAATAAGAAAATAGCTGTTCGAATTAGTGAAGCGTTCGAATTACCAAGTGTTCGAACTACCGAAGTCCTACTGTACTACTTAAAATTTTGATTTTTTTAAAATTTATTTCCTAACTGTGTAAAATTAAAGAAATTTAATGGCTCGACATCTTGTTAATAGTAAGGGCCTAATGACTTGTAAGTTGTAACCCTCAATCAATTCTGTGTGCGTATTGTTTATACGTCTGAAATCGAGGGGACCTACAATTATTTTGCCGAATCTAAAATGATAAGATGAGAAGCCTTTTATCATGACAAGATATATGTCATTTGACCCCAGTCGAAAGCGCTAACTCTATTCCCACGGCCATTAAAAACTATGGCGCAAAATTTTAAACAGCCTGATGTTAAGGTTAGCAATGTTAGCATGATACTACTTAACAATTTTCTAACTTTAAAACTCTTTACTAAAATATTTTTAGTTTTAAACATTTTCTAACTAGTATCATACTAAACCTATTTTTCTAGCTGAACACGCCTAAAACAGTGACAGTTCAACTCATTTTTGCAATTGTATCTGCCATAGTGACACCTGCATTTGCAAAGTATGATACCAAAAGGATAAAATAGGGAAACATACGTTATCTCCCAAAAAACACATTTTCAATCGGACGAATTCCCCACAAAAAATTAATCCAACATGACAAAGTCCTAATGGGGACAGGCGCCAAAACTACAAAATCCCCAATATATATTTTTTGTTGCCACTATCTCAAAATATCCAATAATCTCCAATAATCCCCAACATATTTTTTTTTGCATTTTAAAATTTGATGCAGATAAAGTTAGGAATTATTGTATGTACTCATAACTCATTACATATGCTGGTGTGTGGTTCAAATCTTAGTGAGGCAAACAGTTTTTCAAATAAAATTGAACATACATAGACCGAGCACCACTATAGCTATAATAGCTATAACTCCAGCCTATAAAACTTGGTGGTAGCTCACTGAAGTTGTTGTTCTTTCATTCAAACTATTAATTTTTTGTTTCTGACAATTTTTTTTTCCTTTGTAATTGTTTTTGTTTTGCAAAATATATATTTCGCTTCATATGATATTGTTTGACTTTGCATATTTATTCTGTAATGTAGATTTGTTATTAACTATTATGATTTTTAGGGATTTTTTTTGGGGATTTTTGTCTTTGCTTGGTTTTCTCTTCGGGATTTTGTCTGTGGAGATTGTTTTTTTGGGATTATGTCATTTTGTTTATCGTCACTTACTCGATAAAATAGGCATTTGACTTTAACTTTAGTATAATGCTAAAAAGATAATACGATTGTAACTCGTTTAAAATTTGAAAAAGCCTGTTTTTAACCTAGCATCATACTAAAATCGCTTTAACATCATACTAAATCGTCTAAATTTTTCCCCTATATATTTTGACTCTAATCTCAAGAGACACTCACTACTCCTTAAGTGTATGTCATTGTACCTTTAGATAAACCAATGCGTTAAATTTGGTTAACAAGAATTCTTGTATCTATGCTTTGAATTTGCTAAAAATCGATAAATGACAGTTTTAAACTTTGATGTCATATTAAAAACAAAATTGGAGAAATGGCAGAATATTCCTTGAACTAAACAGCTTGTCATTTCTTATACTTTTATCAAGATCTAGGAATTTTTCTGGTAAAACTGCACAACTTTAGTGAAGAAGGTTCTTATCGCAACTAAATAAGCAATGAGTTTTTAAAATGTTAAAGTGCTTCTCTATACACATGAACTATATGTAAGCATATTACACTCATAACTGTTTCTTTAATAATGAACGAAGGATTGTGCAGGAATCAGGGTGTTTTCAAAATGCTTCAATGCTTTCCAATAGAAAATACAAACGGTTGTTATGATGTCTAGTTTCTTGTGCTATATATTATTAACTACTCGTACCTCATGCAAATATGTGATATGAGGCCCTCTATCGGTACTTCCTTCTTAAGGGTTTGTTGCTTTCATTTTTTTTTTTTTTGAAATTAAAAGGGTGACAGCTGTGGTATAAGATTGTAATCATAATGGCTTAAATTAGGTACTGTCATTCTTCTATCACGAAGAAGCATAATATAAACCTACAAAAACAACATTGCCCTCTTTTCATTTTAGCATTGCAACTATCAGAGTTGTTCAGAGACCATTTCGTTCGTTTTCTATCTTGGCTGCAATTTTGGCGGGAGTATTATAAATAATGCATAATACGATGAGTGCATTATGCGTAACGCCAGGTGGTTAAGTGGTAAGACAAGGCCGCACCTAAGGGATATACCTTTTTCTCGTTATGTTGATGTTTTTTTTTTTTTATTTTTGTAAAGTGCAAAAATACTGAACTATATACATATATAGTTTCAATTTCAGGGTTGAATGAATACAATCTTGATTAATATCAGAAAATATTTTTGAAATATAAGCAACATGGTTAGATATGTTTTTTTATTCTTAAAAATAAAATTCTATTTTGATATTTAGGACGACAAAATATGCAACTAATATGCAATTTTAAGGTGCTGAGTTCTTGATGATCGAAGCCGAAGTCAAAAGAAACTTTTTTGTTTCGAACAGAATCGAATTTTCGATACGACCACTTTCCACAGAGATCTCCAAAAACTTTTTTTTCCCTTATTTTTTTTTTTTGACAATAGCAATTGCATTATAATACACACCTACACCTAAATAAAATAAAAAGTAACAAATATATGAATACGTTTTATAAAAATTTATTAGTTTGCCCATTATTGTTTCGCAACAAATTTCAAAATATTGATGCAAAAATTTTATTTTTTTTATGGTCCGTTCAGACTTTTAAACTTTCAATGAATTTGTGGATACATTTTCGTAAAGAAAAATTATTTTCAAACAATCATTTAAAAAAAAAACGGCAAAACCTATACTATTCTATAGATTTTTTTACATCAAGCTGTTTTAATCCATATTTTTTGAAAAATCAATTTTCAAACTCAAAACTTTAAGAAAAAAATTCAAAAATTTAATATAAAAAAGTTTTTTTTTTCATTTTTTCAATATTCAATGCCCTAATCGCAATTTTTAGTCAAACATTGTTTTTTAAAAAAAATTGAATATAGGAATGTACATAGTAATGTATAAAAAAAATAAGTTTTCTTTAGTTTAACTTAAATCCTTTCTTGAAGTTGCTCTGAAAATCCAATTTATAGGTATGGTGGGTACAGTTGATATAGTGATTTTCATCATTCATCCTCTTTTTTTCAAAAACTATCAATTTGATTTAAAAGGAAAATGAAAAAAAAACTGATTTGTGGATTTAAAAAAGGCTATACAATAATATTTCCAGTGTTGCCGTTGTTTTTAAATATTGTTTTTATGTCAATTTTATTTATAATAATCTCCCTCTCCGAAACAGAAAAATAAGCTTCCTCACTTGCAATTTTTTTAAATTTGAAATGTCAAAATATTTCTTATTTCTTTCATTCTCGTACTTTCTGTAATTTCATGCCGGTATAGTTGAATTTATATTTTCGTTTAGTTTTTGGCTTAAACGTTCTCAAAATATATAAATTAGTTTTTTTTTATAAAACTGTATATGTCAAAATAAAAAAAAAAAAAATATTTAAGCCGCATTGAGCCTGCTGCCATCACCCTGTGAGTTCCAAAAAATATCAAAGAAAAATAATATCTTGGTTTTTAATTGGAATTGTCATGTCTAAAAAAACTTATCCTACCTACACCAAAAAAAAATGATTAATTCTCCCTTAAATTTAACAATCAAACCTATATTCATTACAGGATGCTTGCTATACATAAATGGAGCATATTCTCATGATGAGCACACCACAGAACGCCATGCTATATTTATGAATGATTTTTCAAAAGATCCCCTTTCTTATTCTGAACTTATATTCCAATTAAAAATTCATAACTTAAAAACTATCCTCTTGTCGCCTCACCACCAATTTAGGACAACAAAAAAAACAAAACACGTAACCTATTCGTGGCAACACTTTTGTTGCAATACCTGTATATTGTGGGGACGACATGTATTATAAGTAGATATGTATGTATATCAAAATTGGGGGCAGAAAATATAAAGAGAACCAGGTAACCTAGATTTTTCCAAAATACATTAAAGGCTTAATAATTAATTCCCCAGATGGGCTTCGCAAACAGGCCACAATCACGCGATATATCGTTGCCGACTAACATCAAACACTTTAGAGTCCTTTTTGTTGAAACCGATGCTTTGTTTTGTTTGAATAAATAAAATTTACGATTTCATAAAAAGTTATAACAATCTAGAAGTCGAATATCTACAAGTAAATTGTTGAAAATTACAAACCCATGGTTCATTGAGGTATGTTAACTTCCTTACCTGTAACGATATAAATAAAAACAAACAACAATCAATACATTTGGTTTTTATATGAAATGTTTTTAAACATAAATAAAAGGATTGGTCTTTGTATAGAAAAAAAGGAGATTATAGATTTTAGAACAGACGATAGGGAGACAAGGCTTTGATATTGATCCTGCTTAACAGCAAAATGCGGTTTATACTGATCCGTTGGTTAGTTTAATAGGAGGAAGTTATCGGATTGAAAGTCAGTACCTCGATGATATAGGTATCCATCTACACTAAGGAAGTTTTTTTTGAAGCTTTCTTGCATTTTAATCGGAATTCAGGTGATTTTGGCGCGAATGTTATCTATTCGATATCAATCTCAATCGATCCCAATCTCAATCATTTTGATGATTCTCAATTTTCCATCCCAATCTCAATCATTTCAATACTCTCGATTTTCGACATCAAAGTCAAGTACAGTAAGAATAGTTATAGAGGCTGAAATTTGGCATGGAAATTTGGTAATGGCACTCTTTAAAAGCTGAGAGAGTTCCTCAACGATCCGATGACCTCTAGGTCAATTATAAGGGTTCAAAGGTCATAAAACTTAGTTTTTTGCAAATATCTCAGAAACTGTTTGTGCTAGAGAAAATTTTTATTCCACAATTTTGTAGCTGAGGCAATTTCCCACAAAAACTTTTTTTTTTTAATTTTTTTCGTAGCATTAAAACTTTAAAAGTTACAGCACATTTTCATGACCTTTGGCCCCTTTTATGAGACTTTGTTTTTTCGATTTGCTGTAACTTTTTAACGTTTAATGCTACGAAAAAAATATTGAGCACCATTTTTGTGGGAAATTACGTCAGCTACAAGATTGTGTAGTAAAATTTTTCTCTAGCACAAACTATTCCTGAGATATTTGCAAAAAACACTCATTTTTATTACTTTTGACCCCTTATACTGACCTAGCGGTCATCGGATCGATCAGGACTGAGGATTGAGGAACTTTCTCATTGGATTCGATCAAAACCGGTACATTATTGAATTGAATTCGTTAGATTCGGAGATTGAATTTCATCGAAATCGAAATGAAAAATCGAATCGGAATAGTATGAAATATTGAATTGAGTTAAATAAAAATAATCGAATGATCGATTTATTTAAATGATCCGATCATTTTGGTAATCGATTCTTAAACGATTCGATCATTTGAAATTAATGATTTACACAGCTCTATAAGCTACACACCATCGTAGTGTTAACGTAAACACTCTCCAAGTGTAGAGGTATTTAGTATGAAGCTTCAGGATTAGTTTCACTTTAATAACCCATGTTCGTTCGTTTACACGTTGTTCACTGAGGTTTAAAACCAACGCATATAGAAGGTTTAAACACAAGAAGCACACAGCCCAACGGACCCCTTCCATTTTGTGTCCAAAATTGCTATGAACTCAAATTCCCAATATGCTTTGTGCAATACGGAAAAAATTAAAAAAAAAACCGTTCTGATTCAATTCATTTTAATTTCAATCCAAGTTAAAACAAATAAATCTGTCACGCTGCTCTCTGTGTAAGCTACGAGACCCATTACACGCGACCCAGACGTGCGTTTTTTGAAATTTTGTAATCCAGCTTCTAAACCTACCTGAAGAAAGTTTCCCTTAATGTTTCCACACTTCAAAAACTAAAATAGCTACATCTGTGTAAATCGTTTTGAAATCCAATAAAATATTTAAGCGCATTTCTCCATAATGTCAATTGTCACGTACTCAACACATCATCAATATTGTGTACATTGTGGGTGTGAGAGATGAGGCCATTTTTCTTCAAAGGCAACAAAAAAAAAATATATAAAGGGAAGCATCGTAATTACTCTTCTTTTACATAATCATGCACCAGATGACGATGAAATCATATACATATTGAAAGCGCAAAGAAAATTCGTTTTTATTTTTTTTCTGGTAAGAAAGTATATGGGAACTTGTTATAAGCCCGGGCAATTTCCTGGAACATATTTGAATTAAAACAAACATACAACATTATATTTATGTTTATTTTTAGAACTTCAAATAACCAAAAAAGAGGGAACTTAAAGGAAGAAGCATTAGACTTTGTTGGTGGTGGTGCCTGGTGCATCTTCAGATGTTTGCAATTACCCGCGATTTCCTAACATTTTTTTTTTGTTTTTTTTTTGAGAAAAATGTGTTTTCTCATTGATGTTGTTTTGAGATTATGAAAAAATGCGGAAGCATTTTCTTAAAAGGAACATCTAGTTAAGAAAACTATTTGAGTTCGTGTGTGTGTGTGTGTGTGTGTGTGAACGTGTGTGATGATGGCCAACTAAGAAGTGAAATATTGTTTCGGGATGGTTTCGCTATCTCTTTGATTTATATAAATCTACATTATGTCTGTATACAAAAGCTCGTCAGTTAAGCAATTCAGGATGGTGCTGGTAAAGTAATAATAATAAACCGCAATGGTGGCTGACTTTATCGGACATAAGGAAGCATTAACGACTAAGTTTAATGTGAATGTTGAATCTAAGATAATATTGATGTGCGCCAAATAGCTTCTATTTTACGTGAAATGCATTAAGACACCTGGTTTTATAAATTTAAACGTTAATACTTTAAATAAACGCCTCAAAAAAAATTAATGATGTCTGTCAATTTAGCACTACCTCTTCAAAATTTTGGAAAACCAATAATGGGATTATTTGCCGTGAATTTTTTGTAAATTTAAGAAATTTTTTTTGAAAAAAAAAGTTCAAAAAACGTGAAAATGGGATTTTTCCATTAAGTTAGCACTACTACAACTTTAAATGGCTATAACTTTTTTCCTAGAAAGTTTTTTGCAGTGTAGTTTGTTTAAAAAATTGTCGCTCGGTGTCCTTAAATAAGTTGTGCTATAAAAAAATTTTACACGCCCTTTTTTCTAAAAAAAATGTATCAAATATGAAAAAACCCAAATAATGGGATTTTTCCATTATTTTCTATTGTCGTATTAAATGGATTTTTTTTTTGAAAAAAGGGCGAAACAAATTTTTTGGTGGCAGAATTTATTTAAGGACATTGAGTGACAATTGTTTAAATAAACTTCATGGGAAAAAAAGCTTCTAGGAAAAAAGTTATAGACATTTGAAGTTGCGGTAATGCTGACTTGATAGAAAAATCCCATTTTCACGTTTTTTGAATTTTTATTTCACGACAAATTTGTGACAAATTCACAACAAATAATGACGTACTACTTAAATTTTGTTTTCAATTAGCATTACCACCCCTAATACTAACTTGACTGTCAAGTAAGCATTACCAGGGGATAATTAAAAAAAAAAAAGAAAACAAGCGCGACAAATTTTTTTTTGGTAGCCATGTAAGCATTACCAGGAGGTAATTTTTAAAAAACAAGTCCTATATTTTTTTTTTCACGACAAATTTACCACAAATTCACGACAATTAATGACGTATACTCAAAAGTTTTTTTGAAATTAACTTAGGGTTGGGGGGGTCAAGTTAGCATTTTTTTTGATTGCACAACAGCTCATGAAGAACTAGGGCCTAGTGACTTACAACTCTCAACCATTCCTGTGTGCGTGTCGGCAGGAATGGAGGGGACCTACAGTTTATTGCCGAATCCGAACGGCTAACGAGCGGCACTTTTCTGTGACAGGAGATACTCTTGGAGGATTTGTCAATTCCTCGCAAGAGGCAGTAGCCGCTTTTTCTTTTAAATAAATAGGTGGCGAGGCTGGGGATCGAACCTTAGACCTCTGGCATGACAGTCCATCACACTAACCATCACGCCACGGCTACAAGTTAGCATTATCAGGATGTAATTTTTAAAAAACAAGCGCGACACTTTTTTCACGACAAATTCAAAATTCACGACGATTAGTCCCATTTTTAGTTTTTCAAAATTTTGAAGTTTTAATGCTAAGTTGACGGACATAAATCAATGATAAATCATATTAAATAATTTATTTTTCCAAGATTATTCGACCGTGCGTCGTCATAGAAGAGTGAAAGAGAGTTTGTTTTATTTTAAAACCTATAGATTTCTGTGGGTAAGGTAAAGGTATACCTAAATATTTCAGATATTAAGTCAAAATTCCTATTAGAATTTAATGTTTTATTTTGAAAGAAATTTTGTCTTTATTGCCATCGTTATAAGAAGCTTTAGACGAACAACCGCTTGTAGAGTTTCCGCCATCTTGATTAAAATTGTAAATACGGCTTCAGAGATCTTTCTTAATAGATGAAGGCAGATAAATAGTTTTTTTTTGTACCTAATAAATTTTTGAAATAAATATGAGAAGGTTTTGAAGAAAATAAGAAATTTTTTGTTAAATTCACCTTGTATTACAGGTAAAAACATTGAAAACGAAATCGATATAACACTGGAGTAAATCAAAAGCTTAAAAATGTGGAATAAGTTTACATTGTTTGATTGGCAATATCGTCGGTTCGGAAGAAAAACGACACAACTGAAAAAATGAAGTTTTGTGAATAAAAGAAAAACTATCAATTGAAAAAATACCAGACTCTTCTATTATATAATCGGAACTTAATGAGCCATTACATGATCTTGATTATTTTAAGAGATTTTCTGTTGCCTATTTTGAAAAATGAAATTTGTTGAGTTTTGTAGTTTTTCTTCCGAACCTACAATATTTATATATGTATGTATATGTAAGAACACCTATGAAGTTGAACCCGAATGGTACATAAAGAAAGGTTATTTTCACCCATGACAACATTTCGGGCATATTCCCATCTCAAGAACTTTAAATTCACACCAGACTTTAGACCCAGATATATGGCTCATCAATAATTTGGTTGAAAATAATATTCCAGGATTTATTAGTTTACATAGTTTATCAGCATTAAAATAACGAAATTTTAAATAAAATCTTTAAATAATAATTCCTTAATTTTGTTTCTATTTTCAATTATTTTTATAGAAAAACACTCTCAAAGTCAAACCGACATGGCATTTTAATTAAAAATTATTGATTCGTTTGTGACGATTATCTTATATGCAAAGCTATTCACACACAAAATTGAAATTCTACTCTTCTCTACCTATACCTCTACCTGTCGACTGGATCGTAATTGAACTAAATTTCCATCAGGAGGAGTCGAATTCCTCATATAAATCGATAGGAATAACAATTCCTCAGCAGGCATTCGAGACAAATAACAATAAAGAACAAAAACTGTAATTTGAGATTTCTATGTTGTTATGTATGTACATGTATAAATAGGTAGATGAATGAATAAAGTTAGATATAGATTTATTTTTGATCGTATCTGTAATTTATTATTCGTCCGTTGTTGGATTTGTAATAATTGGATTTCAAGATATTACTTACATCCGGGAATCACCTTAATCTGAAAAAAAAGTCTGCATTATTAGATTGTGTAGGTACCTACGTAACGACTTTGACGACCTATATTCGTAGTTTCTATTCCCCGTTTACATTTTATTAAATTTTGATATAAAAGTATTAATATGGATTTTTCTTGTTCTAATTTCATAATCATACATTGATAAGAGAAGATAAGATAGGCGAGTTTGTTGACTTTGCACACAAACGATAGTCACATAAAAGTACAGCAAAGCGGAGGTAACATACTTTGTGGATGAATAAACTACACTACTTTGTGCCTATTAACAATGGAACTCATTGTAGCATATTACACTAATACTTCCTCAATTATGCTGTTTTTTTTTTAACATTCAATGGTTTCATTTATTTCATACAAAAAAAAAAGTAGAACATCTTTAAGAGATAGTAAATTTTGTCTACATACGAATAAGTACGCACTCATTGAAGATGCTTTCCAATTAAAAGAAACAAGATGATTAGGAATCTCTTGAATTTATGTTAATGGCTTTATATAGAGTTAAACTCATATGATGAATGTTTTTCCAACGGATTTTGAATACTATTTTGATTGTATCGTTATGACCTATAATGCCATTTGAAATTTAATAATTTTACAACATTACCATTAAGCGATGAAATATTAAACTGATAAGATAAAGAATCTTGAATGTAAGAACCCTGCAAGCTTCAAGCTTACTGAAATGCATATAAATAAATGAAGGAATAGATTTTGTATTAGCTTTTCAACGGAAAATTTGATCAGTACCTACCTAAATAAATAAATAAATTTGGTGGCACAAACGGCTCATAAAGAACCAGGGCCTAGTGACTTACAACTCTCAACCATTCCTGTTTGCGTGTCTGCAGGAATGGAGGGGACCTACAGTGTATTGCCGAATCCGAACGGCTAAGGTGAGTGGCACTTTTCTATGACAAGAGATACTCTTGGAGGATTTGTCACTTCCTCGCAAGAGGAATAATAAATTTAGACTAAATAATTTACAAAGCAGTTAAGATATTTTGTAATAAATATTTTTTTTTACACCTTCAATAAAAAAAAAAAATAAGTTGAAAATTTGTGTATTTAAGGTTTTAATTTTCATATTTTCAATTTACAGTAGACGCTAGATATAGTAAATTTCGGTAGAGTGAACTATCCAATATAGTGAACACAAAATTTTGTAAAAACTTCTATAAATAGTGAACAAAAAAAATCACTATATCGAAATTTTTTTTTATTTACACTTTTTTTCAGTACTCAACAAGAATACTTCAGCTGCACTGTTTTTATAATGTTTATATGAATGTTTGACCTAGTTGAAACTTGAAACCGGACAAAATGTTAATTTTGTATTAAATTTTACTCTGAAAACCTTTATATAGTGAACAGGCGTGGCTTTAATTACTTCACTATATCGAGCGTCAACTGTATTTTAAAATTAAAATAAGTTACAAATTTTATAATTTTCGTAAAATGTTTGATTCCTTAAAACGACTTTTAAAAAATTCAAAGATTGAAGGAATATTCCAAAACCACATTATGTATTCAGATTAAAGCCTTAACTAAATTGGCCACCTTTTGCAAAATTGTAAAAGTAAAAATATTTTTTTTTTTCAGCTAGCGCAGTTGTTTTGTGAAAAAGAATATACACATTTTATTTTTAAACCAAAATTTAAGCTTTCTGTATCATTTTTATAAGTTTTCCTGTGAGAAACACTATCCCAAAATAAGTTTGAAAATTTTCCCTTTTGTACTTTTTCAATTTTTGTGGCTTATGTAGTTAAAGCTTAATAGTCTAGTCAACGAATGCAAATGAATGCAAAAAATGATTGCAACCTTTTCAAGTCAAATAATTGGTTATTGCATAATTTGGAGTCTGAAGTATCAAAGTCAAGTCAACGAGTGCAATGTCAAAGCCTGTCAAAAACACATACCGTTCAGAATTTACATAAGAAAAACCAATATATTAATTTTTAACGATTTTTGAAATGGCCATATCTTTTAAATGTTTTTATGAAATATACTTTTCTCTACCATTAATCATTAAAGAGATTTATGCAAAAACCATATTACCCCTAATAACTTTTTACGAAGCCAGTTTTGACAGTGCACTTATGCCAAAATAAAGAATATTGCGTTGTAACTTGCATTTATTTCGCATATTACCCTTTTTTGTACATTTTTCCTACGCTACCAAAGTGCAAATATGGTCGAGTTTATACGCTTGAACCGTGGAGACAATAACGTTTTATAGAAAACAGTTGAAGTCTTGAAGTTAAATGACAACTTTCATAGGTTTTTTTAAGTCCAAATGACGTATTACACTTCAGGACAAAGACAAATACCTACACCCTTCTTTAAAAAAATAATTTTTTTTTTAATAAGTAGTCGTGTGTGTAAGGTAGGTACATATACATTTATAATCACATCACATCATGCGTACAAGTCCCGTTTGCTACCTATTATCTAAGTCCCCTTATGTATGCAAGTTATTCCGATTATGAAAAACAGTTATTTAATATTTTGTTTTCGGTTTTTGTGTTGTCATAGGGTAAATAACTCAATAATTGGTACCTTTGGACTGGTCAACAGAATTTATGATTAAAAAAATTTAGTAATTAATGCCTTTATTTCGAAAGGGGTATCCATTTAAAAACAAAATGATTAAGATAATAGTAAAATTTGTGTATATCCCAACGATACCTCACAATAAAACACCTACCGTCGGAGTGCTCAAAAATAAATTTGATTTGCAAATTTCTAAATATCATTACAATGTTTTTTTTTTGTTAATTGATGATATAATGAATTCAGATCAATTTCAAAATAAACGGCTCAATTTGCATTTTTTATTTAATTTATAATTTTAAAACTGTTTTTGAATGACATTTTTCAATAAAGAGCAAAAACAAGAGTAGTAGTACATAAACGTTTTCCTAACTAAATTACGTTCAAAAAATTGAGAAAAAAAAAAAAAACAAAGTAAGTCTTATCTACATTCAAAACTTTTTGCAAAGAGTATAAAAGTGCAACAGCTGAAATATGCACTAGAAATGCTTATGTGCGACAAAACAATTCTACGAAAATTGTGTTTGATTTGTCATTTCAGATTGATTTCAAAATTTTTTTCGCACAAACGCATTTCTAATTTAATTTTTCACTTTTCCACTTTTTGAATTTTTTTTTTTGCAAAAAGTCTTGAATATAGTTAAGCCTTAATAGGTACTCGTAAACATAGAAAAAGACCAAAAATAAGTTACTAGCAGGACGTTCATTTTTTCAAGAAGATTTTTAAATTTCAAAATGTTTAAATTTTGGAACAATTTCATAGTAAAAAAAAAATATTTAATTCACCATTTTGAAATTCTTCTGTGTTTCGAAAGAATCTCAACGATGCCAAAGCATCCCGATTAGGCAGCAAAACTGTATTGAATTCTGCTGAATTTATGAAATTTCATAAAAAGTAAATTTAGACAAAAATATTACCAAAAAAAAAGTGTCATAATTTTTGTATTGTTTACCCTATTTTAGAATGCATGAAACCCAACTCCAAAAAAAGGGGCCAAACTATGGTAAGGATAAGTACAAGAAACCTGTCATTATCACCCATGGCACTTCTATGGCAACCTAAATATTGACTTATCCCCTTCTCCCGTTTGGCTTTCCTATATACCTAATACCTACCTATATGCCACACACTGCATTGAAACATGGCTCTTTAAATGTCATGTGACGCTGAATTCATCGCATTATAAAAACAAAAATGGTATAATTACATCGTTTGGATTCTTTAACGAAAACATGCAACATGCATTCACAATGTCGCGTAGTCATTCCCATATAAGAAGTTTACCCGTTTAGCTCACCTAACTCCCTGCTCATTCGTCGGTGGTACATCTTCTCTTTTGATAGAATTAATAGACGTTCTCATCGAACGAAGATAAAATACCTTTTTGGAAGTCAAAGAGCAAAATACGTACTTGAAGTGTACCTGCCCGTTTGCGGGTGTAGCGCACGTACTACGTGATTGAACTTCTTAAAACAATTTATAACTCGAATATAATTATTCTTTAACGAACATTTTACGTCCATTGAAATTTGTCTGCAACGGAAAGGGATATGAAATGATGTATGTGACTATAGCAATGGTGCTTCTCGTCTGTAAAGAAAGACACTTCGAATAGATCACCGATGCGGCCGTCAAAAAGAACGATGGCTATGACGACGGCGACGCGACAGACGATGGACAATGAGCAACCATCACGACATGACGACGATGGTAAATTTGAATATGAATATAAATTGTTTTAATCAATGGATTGTCCGGTGGATTAGGGATTGTCTGTTTGTGGAATGTATTTACATAAAAAATTTTTAATTGAAATCGTTAAATCAGCATTCTTTCTTCCTATGCAAACTTTGATAGACACGGTAAGACTGGGACCTTGAATGAAAAATGACTCGATAAGGCAAAACTTAGAAGAATTATACAGGTTTAGTCTATATGGTATGGTGAAGGGTGATAGGTTCACAATGTGTTGAAAAGATTTGTTGGTGGTGTTACTAAAACTAATAAGATCTTAAATCTTAATTAGATATTTGAACCAACTCATTGCGCTTCTTTCTAGGTAAGAGTGTTGAATAAAGCCCAAATTCCAAACCCGTATACTTGGTACATATACATTTTTAGATTCTTTTATTATTTCAGATACTTTTTCATTTTTTTACTTAATCTCCCCCAAATTAAGGACACCTTTTCCTTCTTATACCTAGAAAAAGCTGATAATGAATTTTGGAAAAAGGTGAGTACATAAGGTCAGGAAGGAACTTCCTGCAGAGAGCTTTCCCTTCTCTGCGATCTCGAGCACGCTGTTTCCAGTCATCCAGGGAGAGGCACCAGTTTATAGGTAGTTCATGACTAAAGAAATACCTAGTGCTAATTATGTATTAGATGCAAAGCGAACCCGACATTCTTATACCTCAACAAACTGCTAAGTCGGATTTTAAAGATGCAGTATAGAAACAGCTTAAAAACTTAAGCTTTTCTTTTTTTTATAAAACAACCTTTTTTTTGCATTTTTTTTAAATCATGCATCTTGCATATTCTTTGTTTAAAGCCTTTTAAATAAACTGTGATGTAAAAAAGCCTACGTTCTAGCATAAGGTAAAGCAATTTTTTCTTGCAAAATAAACTGAAGAAAGTCTTTTTGAAAAAAAAAAAATTGAAAAACAAAAGCGAAATGGCTTCAATGCATTTGTCTACACGGAAGTAACTCATAAATTGATGAAGGCACTTCCCAACGCAATGAAACCCTACCTATAGCTCACCATCAGCAGTGTATACAAATACATGTAGGTATAGGTACTGAACCAAGTGGATAACCACTTGCTTATTATTGTTTGTTATAATTAAAACAACAACAATACGGTGGGTAAATGAAGTGAAAAGGTGATTCCGACGACGACGACGACGTCATCAGGGATGTATACGATAACGATTGAGAGTTACAACTTCTCTTCTATAGGACATTTTTGTGTTCAAGTGTCTCGTCATGTTTTCAACTTGCGTTTTATACAAACACAAAAGACACCAAAACCTGGATCCTCTCTCGGCCCCATCAAGTTTGCAAAATTATTCTCGTGACAACTGACATTGTAAATTTAAACAAGCATCCAGGGCAACGTTGCCGCCATTTTTCTCTCATACCAACCATTTATAGTCAGGTGCATGCAGTACTGTCATTATCCGTTTCCGGTCTTTACAGCATTCCAACGAGGTATTCTCGCATGATGATAACTCCTTTGGCAGGGTTTCGTGCTGCTTCTGCTGCTGCTGCTGCTACTTATACTTCTACACACCTTTTCATCATCAAAGGTGAAGTAGAAGAAATGTAAAGAGGAGAGGAACTCAAGTGGAAGACAAATGCGCATTTAAGCCTTATTTGCGGTATTCAGTCGAAGGAGTGCGTCCTTTCCCGCGGTTTCGTGTAAAAATACATATACACAAGACTGACATGAGTGCTTGTATATTGCTTTGTTGAGTTGAAGTAGATTTTATTCGTCGCGTTCCTATACATCGTCTAATAGTTCGTAGATAATGCGTTGCAAACGCGGTTAGCAGGGGTTAAGTACAAATGATCGACAAAAAAAATGTCCAAAGGTCAAAATCACAGTACACATATTGAAGGTAATATATTGCGCATCTTCGAAAATTACAGTGACCTGCCTGTCAGAATTTACGAAAACAAAACACAAGTGTTTCCGAATCGCAGTGACCCTCGTCCACAATTTACAAAAACAAAATACAAGACATGCGCAGAACTGAACAAAAATGAAAACTCGGAAGATATTACCTTCAATATGTGTATGGTGGGTCCAAATATCGATTTAAGTATATCAAATTCTTTGAAAGTTAAAATGCCGAAATTATTTTGATCGACCCATAAAATGTCAAAATTTCTAAATCTCGAATTGCTAAGTAAGTCGAATACCTTGAACAAAATTCGAAAAAAACATCGATTTCTCGATACATATTTTGTGCACAAGAAAATTTTGAAAAAAAAAACCATTAAATAAATAATAATTATGACATTTTAGTCGAAATTTAAAAAAATGCCAACTTTCAAAATGTCGATTGTTAAAATATCGATTCTTTAAATTCCGGTTACTTTCGACATTTTGAAAATCGACATTTTAAAAATCGATTCATTTTTTGATTTTTTTTCGATTTTTTTATTTTAATAGGTAGTTAATTAATTTTCTGTCGGGGTTATTAAAATCGACATTGTAGAGTTTTAATATTTATGAAATTGGCATTTATCGTACCCAATCCCGGTTGTCATACCTATTGGATGCTGTTTACTGTTCTTTATCCAAATATTTGTGCGTCCAAATGTTTGCTTAGTTTTGATGTTTCTTTAACAGACCACTGAAATGTATTATTTTTTTAATTAGCAACAAGAACAAAAGCATTAGAAGCATTTTTAAGGTTTGTAGAAGCTCGGAAAAAAATTCAATCGATAAATTTGAGATTTTCCAAATTTCAACTCAAAAATTGTCATCATTTTTGTACCAAAAAATCTTTTATACAACATTACTTCGCAGACTATAATTGTCGTGACTATGAGCTGCTTTAAGGCATTTAATTTGATTGTGTAAAATATATCAGGTCTTTGGTTTAATTGATTCAACTCTGTAAGGAGCCGGCATAAATGCATAGCGCATAGAAGAGTTTTATAATATTTTTATTTGCTTATTTAAGGATTGGCAATAGATGGTCAGATTGCGGCCATTTTGTTTTAATGATGGGGTTTTGAAAAATTGTTTTTTTCCTATCCAATATAAGGTAAATTCCTTAGCTTGTCATTGCTTATTTTATGCATCTATGAATTCTAAAATGTAGATAATCTTTTTTTCTGTTAGGAGGTACCTTTTTTCATACACACATACATATACATTCAAATACGTATGTTTATTATTTACTTTAAAACTGTCAATGTCTGTTGAACAGGTACATTTAGTTCAGTAAAATTAAACAAAAATGCCAAACTTCGTAAAAATTCCGACAGCCCTGAACTTTGATAAAGAGCTTTATTTTAATACTTTTTCCAAAAAGTGGAAAACAAAACCAAGCCCAAAAGATGCCTTTGTTTGAAAAAGGGTACAAAAAGTTTAGGTATTTGATCTGTCATTTCAGAGTGATTTCACAGATGAAATGTAATTTTTCCGCACACAGGCATCTTTAAGGCATGTTTCTATTTTTCATTTTTCCACTTTTTGAAAAAAAGTATATTGAATTTAGTTCAATTTTAAGCATTTCTCTCTTTGATTGAACCAATGCTTATTTATAATGTAGAGTGCACAATTCAGAGATTTCCGTAAATAAAAGTATGGCTGTATAAGATTTTTCAGAAAAATGTAAGATGTAACCTAAAAGATTGTACACATACTTTCACCTTACAAATTAAAAAGCATCCAATCTAAATTTAAGCAAATTTCAGCTTTTTCATTTTTTTTTTTCGGAATGAAGTTCTGATTTTTCTGAGCTAAATTGTTGAGCAAAAATAAGAGACACCTTATTGACCACAAACGATTAAAAAAATAAAACAAAACAATTTCTTGTAGGTATTGACTATTTTATTTTTATGAAAATTGAATGCATTTCGAACCAATTGTGGTTCATCTTCAGCAATACACTAATTTGAAATCTGAGCTAGTCCCTAATAAAAGTAAGTTTAAGAAGGAAAGGATATTCTTTTTTTATAAAACACGCAATCCATTTAAAAGAAAAAAAAAAAAACATTTTTTCGCCATTTGTTTTTAGCTTAATTCGCCTTGATTAAGATGGTGCTAACAGTTAACGGGTGGACCACGGTCTTAGACAACAATCACCTTGTTAATTCCGCTTTCTATTTGTGCACACCACCAAAGATGGAAAAGCAAAACTTCTTTCACTGCTGCGTTGTACATACTGGGTAACTGTCTGAGCACAATGGAGTCAGTCTGCAGACAGTTAAACTTATGATATTAAAGACAAATATAGAGGTAATAGTCCCCAAACCCCAACCATAAACATCGATAAAAATCAAAGACAAAGTTATTTTTATTTTGGTGGCAACCAATTTTGGAATTCCCTCAGAGCAAGGACAAGCTAATTACTTTAACAACGATAAAATTTAATGCTCCGCAGTACTTTTGATAAAAATTAATGTGAAACTGTTGACAAAAATACGAAATGAATTATGAAAGCCGAAAATTTCGTACTTTGCTATTTTTCTGAGAAATCCTAAGTTTTATTGGTTAATGCTAGAATGCACTACAGTATCATACGATTCAGTATTCGTATGATTTAAAACTGTCTACCTTGTTAAATAACATCTGCCTGCTGATTCACTCCAAAAAACTAATTTTTTTTTTAAATTCAAAAAGTAGGTGAATGAGTATTATATTTCTATGAATGAAAATTTGTTATGGCGCTAAAATAAATACCTACAAAATTACTCATGCCAGCAAATTCAGCAAAATCTTAACTAACAAATACCTCATAGATACTACAGCAACAACTAACAACTTATTGTTAGTCATAATGTTGGTATAACCTATAATTCGCCGTCATTACCGGATCCACAAGTTTGTCTTTATTTTCAATATACCTACATTTATTGTTTCCCTTACCTCCTATCTTATAGTCATAAAGGCCCACCCGGTTGGTGTAGTGGCGTTGAAAAATCGACAACAGCAATTATTATTGCTAAACAACAACAATAGATAGATATATAAATGCAATTGCAGAAGCTGCGGGTTCAGCTTTTTAGTTTTTTTTTTTTGTTTTAACTTTTTCCATCCCAGACGCTGACAATCGAATGCTATTAGGTTTCTTGAACACTCAATGACCTTAATAATAAGTGACCGCATTGAACTTTCTAAACAATTACATTTCCAAACTATATAGCATAGTGTCTCTGGGTAGAAGAACTAGGTAACTAATTATTGGATTTTTATTTTTCATCGAGCTCAACTTTTTGAACTTTATCTAATTTTCAATTGCATAACAGTATTTCCCGCCCGATTGACAAATATGTAGTATAAAAGAACTTTAAACCGTTGTCTGTTCTTAACTTATTTTAGTTTCCTCATGCTATAGTTATTTAGAGTTTAAAGATTGTTCGTTCGTAGTATGTCGGTACATCAATCTGAAAAAAAAAGTCTCAGTAGCGGATTAGGGCTTTCCGAAGATTAAAACTCACAAAATTAAAAATAAATCGGCACAAAGAAATTTGGCAAAACCTGATCATATTGGACATATTTATAATTATTATTATCTATCTCTTCTGATTTCTGATGTACCGAAATCAAATTCATCCTTACATTAGATACTGGGGTACCTAACATAAAATAACCAAAATTATTTAGATGTTTTTTCCCAACCGCTTAAATTACAGTTTTCGGGACGAGTAATTTGCGTTGGGCGCCATATTGAATTTTAGTACGTAATTGAATAAATAGTTATTTTTGGACTTTATACCTACTAAACTTGATGGTTGTCAGTCATATGTAAGGTTTATTTTCGTTAAAAAATCGTTTAGACACAACACACAACTGTGATACGTTTTTCTCTAGGCTGAGGTAAGTTCGTCTTAGTCCTGGGTATTCCCGAAGGAAGCAAGTAAACGCTCTAGCTCAGCCCAAAAGATTCACTTAGAAGAAGTGAACAGGGAAAAACGGTAGAAATCAGATTCCATCAGCCTCTGGCTACCCCAAAGGAATAAAAAGTAGGCCCGCCGCGACGCTTACTGGCTGAACAGAATGGTGACGCAGACGGAGACGGAGCCGGAGCTGGAATAGCTGTCAAAATATTAAATGCACGCAAATTCAATGTTGCGAACACAACGGAACGTAGACGAATACGGAGCTGCAGACGCAGACGGAAGAGTTCACCAACTTTTAACTTTTCACGTACGGCACTTTTGACGTTTCAATTTGTATGAAGAAAAAAAACAACTTTTTGGGTCGGAAAAAAATATTGTGGTTATTTGTATCGCGAAAAAAATTATTTATTAAAAGGAAAATTATTGGAAACAAAAAATGTGAATTCTGAGCTTGTACACAATAATATTCTTTTGTTTTTCTTCAAAATACTTTCAAAGCTGTACAGCTCCATTGTGGACATGTAAAAAAAATGACGTACGACACTTTTTGACAGCTCTTCCAGTTCCGTCTGCGGCTTCAGTTCCGTCATTCTATTCTGTTCAGCCAGTTATACTGGCTGAACAGAATGGTGACGCAGACGGAAACGGAGACGGAGCCGAAATAGCTGTCAAAATATTGAATACACGCAAATTCAATGTTGCGAACACAACGGAACGTAGACGCATACGGAGACGCAGACGGAAGAGTTCACCAACTTTTAACTTTTGACGTACGGCACTTTTGACGTTTCAATTTGTATGAAGAAAAAAAACAACTTTTTGGGTCGGAAAAAATATTGTGGTTATTTGTATCGCGAAAAAAATTATTTATTAAAAGGAAAATTATTGGAAACAAAAAATGTGAATTCTGAGCACAAGAATATTCTTTTTTTTTCTTCAAAATACTTTCAAAGCTGTACAGCTCCATTGTGGACATGTAAAAAAATAACGTACGACACTTTTTGACAGCTCTTCCAGTTCCGTCTGCGTCTTCAGTTCCGTCATTCTATTCTGTTCAGCCAGATACTCTGTTCTTAAAAACAAGAAAATTGCGTGTCGATAACCTTTGAATTGATGATGTGTCGTACTTCCGCTTGTTGTTTTTGCGGTAACAACACACTGTGAATTATAAAGGTGATAAAGTGATTATAATTACCTGCAGTGATGACGTGGAGTTTGTCAAATTGTTTGTCTGATGCGTGGTGATATTGGTGTGTGGTAGGAGGTTGGTGTATGTTGGTTAGATGTTGATGTAGGGTGCTTTTATGGATGGATTTTATGTGTATCAAATGATGATGTGGGGTGTACGGTTCACTCAATTGATTCGAATTTAAAATTTTGAAATAGTACCTAGTAACGGACATCTAATACTTCATCAAGGGGAAATAAAATAAAATAATGAAAAATGATATTTTTAGCAGAAAGCGGGTCTTTAACTTTTGGTGTTCTATGCTATAAATCCACCCCTGTTGGATACACAATAAGTTTTGTCATCATTGAGTATACAATGTGAGCTCAGACGCTGCCGCGCGCCGTCAGCCATGGCCGTAGGAAGGCATTCCAGTTCCAGTTTTAATTTTACTGTGTCAGGTGTCTGACTCTTCCCACTGACAAACCAGACCACTGAATCAAATTTCAAACTGCTTTCGTTATCTTTTAGCCTTGCAGAATGAAACAAAAAAAAATCATCACAATAATGACAGAGCAAAAGCATGAAAAATACAGATACATACATACCTACATATTTATATTCTAGATATTATTTTCTGTTTTGATTTTAGTTTTTTTTTTTTTTTTTTCTAATGAAAAGCAAGCAGTAGCTTTCAAAATAAAATAAAACAAAGGGAAAAAAGAATGCAAATAGCCTACAGTGCCACATTGCGATTGCAGTTGCAGTATTTGTTGAACATACATTTATAAAAGTGTTGGGTTTCCCAAATTTACTCTGGCATTTCAATTTCAATCGTTAGATATTTTCAGTAACTAAAATGCTGCAGTGCCGCACTCTCGAACTCAACTTCATGATTGTATCTTATTTCATGCTTTTGAGTAAGTTTTGTTTTATATTTTTTTTGTTAGCCGGCCACTCACCAGATCACCGTTGTTTATCCCACAGATTGTGCATACTTGGTCGGGTGGTGAGCTTGTTACTTCTGCTGACATAAGAATGCTGCAAATGGCGAAAATGTGGTAACACAACTTGAACACCATTTTTGGATTGCCATGGAAGTATACCTAATATATTATGCACCATGGCTATCGGGTAGAAATTTTTTTGTATACCTATTTCTTTTGTTTCTTAGCATATTTTTGTGTAACATAAATGTTGGAAAAGATATTTAAATGTGGAGGTAGTTGTGTTTAGATAGATATGCAAAAAAGAATATTCAGACAAGAGTGCTTGAACACAGATTTTTGAAAAAAAAAAAAAAACAAACATGCTTTAAGGTATTATCAATTTGTCTTGTACTTAGTTTGAAAATACATAGAAACATAGTCTCAAAGTTCGGCATTACATATACTCAATCTGCACCAATGAGGGATGGAAAATTGAAATTTAATCTTATTTAAATTTATTGATGTGTAAACAAGATCTTTACTGCTTAGACCCTGAAGGAATTGTCTGGACTGGAGTAAATATAGTGATATGATGTGATATGGTAATACGTTACCTGTCTGTTGTATCTAACAGTTCAAGTGCGACACTTTACGGTCCTTAATTTTGGTGTTAGTTTGTTTATCAACTAATTAACGTCAAACACCTTCCAATTTTTAAACATCTTAACTCTGAGTTCCGGTACTTTACTTTTGATTTACATAATAAATGCAGTTTATCCAGAAATATGAAAGTTACAATAATTAAAAACTTTTTCTTACTTTGCTAGTCAAAGAAATTATAAATAACTAATTTGAACTTAAAAACTAAAATTATTAAAAAAAAAAACAAAAAAAAAGTTATTTTTCAATCAGAAAAGTCTTCAACTTTCAAACGAATCACAAAATGATTCGCTGAATTTGAATATTCAAATGAAATTCAAAAGTAGAACTTTTCTATAAAACTTAAACTTCCTACCTACCTACGTATTTACCTACTTAAAACAGCTTCTTACTACTTTATGTTTATGGAGTTTCAGGTTTTCTACTTTTGTGCGTTGACAAAGCCTTATTATGAAAGCAATTAAAATTAACGATAACAAACTTAGAAGTTGAAATGCAAAAAAAAAAAAAAACAATGCAAATATTATTTCAGTAGGTATAAAAAATAACTTTTAAAAATTATAAACTCAAGGTCTTTGAAGTTCTTCTATAAAACAGTGAAAATTAAGAAAGCAAAACAATGTGAGTTTATATAATTGAAATAAAACTTTTATAAAATTTTCCTCGGACACCATATAAAGCTTTAATAATTGAAGGTTCTAATAGTTTGGAACTTAGTGCGAAATCAACTTCAGTTTTCACATAAATTTACTTGATTTGTACGTACATATGTAGGTACTTCGTGGGGTATGGAAGGGAACATGATTAAGCAAAGAACGCGATTTGAACAAAAAACAAGTTGGCGTGCAATATATGTCCACTGCATAGAGCCCTACAGAAACCAAAAAGGCACATGCCTACTCTGCTATAAACTGTTAAAAATTTCCACGTCTTTAGTCCCTCCCTTGATTAAAAACTTGAGTGGATTTTTTTGTTTAATGAGTTCATAACTCACCCCTGTAATAAGAATTAGGAAACGAATACCTCTACCTGGCAAGATAAAAAAAAAATCTACTTTGAGACTGACACGGGATATCCCATTTAAGGATAAGGAATATTCCTCGATTTAACAGTAGGTAATAAAATATTATTCTTGCACCAGGTGTTACACATTTTTGTTTTCTCTGTTCGTGCCCCTAACAAGGAAGTATTCTGCCCTTAAGATGGAAGGTAGGCAAAGGTAAAGGTAAGATACAATGCATTGTCAAAGTCTTTGGGCAAACAAATTTCTATGCCTTTTATTCTCGATAAATTTTGGTTAGAATATTCAAGTTCAAGGCAATTGCTTAACCACCTATGTATGTTAGGTATATGATAAGTTAGTTTATTTGACATTGACTTCTTGTACTTCTTGTCAACTGATATGGGCAAAGAATAAAATTGGAGTTTTTTTATGATTTCTTTCAATTACGAAGGTTAGTTTGCTTTGTTTCTTTAGTGTTACACAGTTCAAGAGTAATTCCGGAGTAAATAAAGATTCGTAATAGATATATTTTTAGTATTATTATGTACTGAATGAAATTTTTAAGAGGAATTGGATAGTTAGGCCAAGAGTGAGGATAAAAAGAGTAATTTTCTAATGCCCATTTTTTCAGTGATGAGTTACACGTACACCAGAGTTAAGCCGTGTGCGAATTGGGTTAAAATCGCGTTCAATTTTATCCGAATATTAATTTTTAACACTATTTTTGTGAATCTTGGATAAAATTTAATTGAAATTTGAAACCGATTCGCACATGGCCTTAGTAACTACACTCTTGACATAAATTATTTACAGATAACTCGAGAAGAAGTTTTTTAGGAGTAAATTTATGCGCACCTGACGAACTCAGAGGATAAAAGATCAAAAGCATTTTTTCATGAATTCCAGAGAGTTAACTGACGAAAGAAATTTGATTTTTTACTTAAATTTGGGCACAAATCGTTGGTGTACCGAAATTCTCTGCCTATATACTGTAAAAAACATGAATAATTTTATGAAAATCGGCCCTTTCATAAAATTATATACCTGTTAAGCACCCTTGCCCCACTATTCGGGAGATCCAATTTTATAGATCACCGTCGCTGGTTTGTTTTTTACATACAAATTGGCATACCCAACATCTCAAAAGGGGGAGGGGTCAGCTCAAAGGAATTCTTCGGAAAAAAAATCAATCACACTTAGAACAACTTTTTTTCACTGAAAACATGTATTTTTTATACATATATTCCACTTAACGTATTGCTAATTTTTATTTTCATAATATTGATTTTTTTTTTTCACCACCTCTTGATTTTCTTTTATTTCCTCTCTAATAGTGCTTTTAAGTCATATCTTAACCCAAATGTTCCTACTGAAGGGTCGTTTTACGATTTGCAATCACTTCTATAGTAGCACTTGACAGTGATTCTGTGCTTCACATTTCTCAAAACTCTCTTCAAATTTTGTTTTCAATTTTCACATCTGCTAACAAATTGATGTGTACCTACATCTTTTTTTAATTTTTAATAAGAAAGCGAAAAGCGATGCGGCCGAAACTGTAAAAATGTTTTAAATACCTATCACATGAAGTTTTGTTTTTACAAAAGAAATGCAATTATTTCGCAAAGCGAATTTTAAAGATTAAGACAAGAGGCAGTCGCAGCAAAAGTCGCAACTCAAATATTCACTGAAAAAAGTAAAAGGTGAGCAGTCTTATTAGATTCCCTTAAAACACTTTTTGACATAATACAGTATTCCCCCGGGTTCAATTAACCGAAACTAAACCTCAAAAGCAAACAAAACACATATCAGGCCTGGTCCGTGGTAAAAAAAAACGGACGGACACTCACCATCACCACACACTAGGGCACTGCTGATGTTGACGCAATGTTGGCCTTTACCCACCCAACCTGAGAATCCGGTGACCATAGGCTTGGATTCCCCCATTTGTAACGTGGCAAAAGGATGAGGACCTAGGAGTAGGAATTGAGAACGGAAAATAAAAAGGAGATAAGAAGAACATAGGGTTTCAGGTCGGCAGCGGAAAAAGTAGTCGGCTTTCTATATAGGACTAACCGGAACGAAAATGAAGGGAAAGGGGATTAAAAAGAAAAAGGAAGGGTCCGAATGTTCAGTGAACGGTGCGGTGGCATGCTGGGGACTTAGCTCCCCAAAAGTAGGGGGGATCTCGAACCTCCAATGATCCTCACTTCGCTTCCAAAAAAAAACAGATAAAGTGATCCATAACATAAATACTTTATTTTAAATTAAGGTTTGATTAAAAGCAAAACTGTTTTCAACTGCCATAGCTATTCAAAATTGCTAAGAAAAATCTTCTTATCCTGTATGAGACCTATTGAATTCCCATTCCTTCCTTATGACAGGAAACAAAATTTCACAAAAATTAGCACAATGAAATCAATCGTGAAACATAAACAACAAAAATGAAAAAGAGGCACAACACCCAATTAAATTTACAGCTATTCCAGTACGAGTTTGAATTTTCACCAAATACACTAACAATAACATCAATAAACTGAATCCAAAATAAAATACCCCCGAGGCCCCGACCCGACACCGAGAGGCCCTTGAGAATGAGATGAATGTACCTCCTAAGCTCTAAATGTATTGAAACACAAAAACTCCGGCATACCTGTACAACTACATGGATAAATTCCAACGAGCACGATCACAAAACAGGTAATCCACAAATGCGCCTTTGTTATCCTTATGCTTTGAAAACTGGAAGAATGCCGCCTCTCTCGTTCCTCCATTTTTGTTTGTTTGTAGATTTTATTACTTAACGGAATTATTTAGATGAAAAAAATTAAATTTTCATTAAAATTTCTTTAATTAAAATTATATCACATAAATATTTAATTTAATTTTAACATTTTCATGAATTAATATTTTTATTTACTTTGTTTTTATTTTTTTTCTTCTTTTAATGACGTAGCATATAAGCACAATAAATTTAAACGATTTTCATGTTATCTCGCTCATGCACTAACATATACAATACAAAAACACGTTTTCACCCCGTTAGCGGCGACCGCATTCAATAAAATAAACTCGACGAAGTGATCAAACAAATGGCTGAACTCACTCACACTTGCAAAACAGCTGGGTCACACCTTTGCCGTGTGAATAGAAAACAATGAATTTGTATTTGTGTAAGAACCGATCAACATTTAACACACCTGCACCTGAGCTGAGCCTGTGGTGTGATGAGCGCCGAACACAGGGCGAGCGGAATGGAACACATTAAATTCACAATAAAAAGAGAACGATTTTTTTCGTTTACATTTTCTTTTCATTCGATAAATAAACTTTTTTTCTTAATTAAAAACGATATTCCGCTTCAATTTTTATTTCCAAAGAGATAACTGACTTCGAGGGAATTACTTTTCTGCCTTGGATTCCTTTATTAAATTTTCACTATAGACATCTCTGTGAAACTAAAACATTATTTATGGCTTCAACTTTTCTTTTATTATCACACCGCCTGGGACACAAATTAGAAACAAAGACATGCCACCTGTTGATTCATCTCTGCCATGGTTAAAAAATGTAATTCCTTGAGGACGCAACACTACCTCATTACCACTGCTATTGTGATATCTCCATGCTAATATTTACTATTGAGCTTTTTGTGTACTTTGTTTCAAATTATTTTACTATAGTATCCGTTAAAATGAGCAAAATTTCGGCGCGATAAATTCAATTTAGATAAATAATTTGGCCCGACCGTTATTTCCCATTCACAACACAACAGAAACACACATCGCGCAACGACGACGGACAAAACCAAACTGAGTGTTTTATGTTTTTGGTTGAGTAGAATTTAGAATACCTTTGAAAAACCGGTTAAATGAAAAACACTCAATTTGGTTGTTTGTTTTCGAGTGGGAAACATGCAGCGCTTGCGTCGTTTTGTGGATGATAGAAGAACGAATCACATCAGCATGTTTATGATTCTGACATCAGGTGTTAAGTTGATGAACACAGTTTATAAACAAAATGTGTGCCTTGTGTACAATAAACATGTTGATAAGGAATGATGATGAATTGTTGTAAAATGTTTCTTTTTGTTTGATTGTAACAACAACCTTCACTCGATTAGGGTGTTTCGTTTAGGGATAAACATTTTTTTTTTGTTGAGTTCGAAAGTTAAAACAAAAACTCAAAAATAAACCGGAAAGATGCCAACAGCTAAATTGCAACTGCAATTTGCTTGTCATTTCAGCTTATTACTAACTAAGTGATACTTTAGTGGAATCTTACTTGAAATCAAGAAGCGAAATTCCCTTCTAAGATTCGTCAGTTGACTATTTGTCTGCCAACGGAATGGTTTTAGGAGATTTGTTTTTGATTCTGGACCAGCGTTGCCATCCGAAATAAAATTAACCTGCCATATTTCATGAATAAAGTGCCAATTTTCGTGCCATACGAAAAAAACACAACTTCTTCTATTTTGTTGCAAAAACTGTCAATTTTATAGCGGGGTCTAGTATATTTAAAAAATTCAAAGGAATTCTTTTGGTCTATTCGTGCGTTGCCCAAAAAAATATGTGTTTCTGTCAATTTTTGTACGGAATTTGGACCGATTTTCATTAAATTTTGTTTAGATTCGCTTAATTTTAAGTAAAATAATGGAAATTTAAAAAAGTGCCATATTGAACTTGCCACCGTGCCATGAGGAAATTTTCGTGTCAAAAAAGCACGATCGAACGCTGTTCTAGACGCTTGCGGGCGTCCAATGGAAAATGTCACAATTCTATTAATTCGGCTGCAGCAGTCAGTACAATGGGTCTTTTGAATGCACAGACCCATCTCATTAGATGCGACAAAAGGCTACGGTTAGGGTTAGATTTTTCTAAAAAAAATCAATAAATTTAATTGGGTATGGGCTACCTTTTGATGAAAATAATATTTACCAAAAATGGTTGCAAATGGTACCTCCCGTAGAACCATTTTCCTTAATATTCGTTTTCCTCAAAAAGGAATAAGCTGATTTTCATAATATTTGTGTATGGAGAAACTTCTAAAAAAATTAAATAGTTTTTAGGTATACCAAAATTTTCAATTTTTTTTTTTTTTAATTTAAAAAAAAATTCAAATTTTTTTTTCGCAAACCAAATATTTCGAAAATGACTTAATTGATTTTAATGAAACTTGGTAACGATCGGTTTTTTAACATTATCTAAAATATTTTAATCAACTCGTTTTCTTATAGTCAATATTAACGGTACCTCCATATAAATGTTAAAAAACCGTTACAGAAAATCCAAATTTTCTCGAAAACGCCTTACGATTTTGACTTAAATTGTTCTGAATACTATATGTAATATAAGTACGGTCTATGATTTGCCAAAAACAAAATTCACAGTTATCCATTACCGACATTACTTCTCATAGAACCATTTGCTTTATTTTACACTTATCTGTACAATCGATTTAAATTAATTTTTTTGTATAAAAAAGTGAAAAGTTAAAGTCATACTTTATATCAAAATTTAAAAAAAAAACAAATTTTGGATTTTTAAAAAAAATTTCAAATTTTTTTTTTTGAAAAGTGGATATTTTAAAAACGATTAGGTACAGATGATTTTTTTCGAAATTTAATTTTTAATTCAATATTAATAAATAGTCAAAAATTGTGTAGGTACCAATTTTTTTCCTAAAAATGTTTACAAAATTGTATATGTATATACAAAATTATTTTTTCAAAAAATCGCTCCTACGATTTTATTTTTTTTTTTTTTCAAAAACTAAAATTTGTTAAAGAAATCAGATGGTGTACTTTTTTTAGCTCTAAAAACAATTTAAGAAGAGTTTTTTACTAAATTGATTTCGAATTATGTTGATTTTTAATAATTTATCAATTAACATACATATTTCCATAAATTCTTCAATTTAATAAGACGGTATATGGATAAGTATATATATAATTATTTATATTAATTATATGTACTTATAATACACTCAGTCTTTAAAATTCGAAGAAACTTGTACTACAAGAGCAAGTTCGTGCGATCCAGTCGTGCATTTAATTTTTTTTATTTACCCTAAGCCAAAACATACATTTTGCAAATCCCAATTTATTTATTTTGATATAAGTATGTAGATATAAAATATGTACAATATAGTACTACATACCTGAGAGATGAAAGAATATTTTTAGCTGGACCACAATTAGGTAATTAGTTTATATTTATATAAAGGAAATGTTCGCTTTGAAAAAAAAAAAAAAAAAAAAAACAAGGAGGCATCAAAGCTTAATATCTGTAGACCAATATCAACATTTTTGATAATTAAAAAAAGTACACACATCATAATTTATCTATGAACAACTTTATTTCAAAGAGAAAACATAATAATCTTAGTTTAGATATTATTAATATACCCAGGATCAGGTTTAAAAAATGTTTCTTAACTAATATTTCAGAAAAAAGACTGAAGGTAAGACATTTAACATAATTTTCTTTTACTCGTCTAATTGAACGGAAGCCACCATACCATAACGTTGCGATGTGGAGAGGGTATACAAACATGCAGTTGAAATGGCCCATATCCATATGAGAGGCTTCGTACTAATTTATTATGTGGCTAAATGGGCTTCATTTCTCAGACATGTATGTACTTCTATAAATGAAATCTGAAGGATGTAAAAGGATATTGCGGTGGAAACATGAGGTTAGAGTTGAATAAAGGCAGGATGATGAAGGTAACTCTGATTTTTCTATTGAAAAGATTTTAATAATTATTTTCATAGTACTCCCCGGCTTCTTTCTATTACTACCCAAGGTTTTAAAAAGAAATACAAAAAGTACCTACACATAAATAAAATACATAGATAGGTATTAATGCAATTCTATTTGAGCTTCTTTGGAAATCGGTACCTAAAAAAATTAAATCGACTGAGTCATTAGCGAAATACCAACAAAACTATGTCTGATGGTAATATTCATGATACAAAAAACTAATTTTCGAAACCTGTTTAAGCTATAAAATTAAATCTTTCTTAAAATAATAGTCCACATCTTATTTTTAGGGGATTATTATTATTCTGGCTCAAACTAGACCCTGATGAACTACATACATATAATTTCTATAGTTTTTTGGAGTCATTAACATTTTAATAGTACTGTAATACCTACAGAGTGGATCGTGGCAGATGAATTAGTTTTTTATTTGCTCCAAATTGAACAATATTGAGATTTGAGATGTTGAGTTCACACCGTTTCAGTCGCAATAACAAAGAGTTCACACCGTTTCAGTCGCAATAACAAACCGAGTGGCCCGTTAAACAGCGGACTTTTTATTTCAAAACTATTTTGCATTGCCCTGAAGCAGTTTTTGGCGCAAGTCCTACAACTCAGCAGCAATCAAAATATAGAAGGTATACTTTGCGTAAAATTTTGACAAAAAAAAACTATTTTAGCAAATTTTTCCCATTTTTTAAATTTTGAATTTAAAAATTAATTTTTCAAAAACTCAATTAAAATAAACTGATTTAAAACGAAAAGAATGAACTGATTTCTGAAATTGTAAGTAACACTCGGCAGTGTGAATTTTCTCCCAGCAAAAGCTTAAATACCTACATACAATAGGTGTGTTGTTTTTATTGTCAAAAAAGTAAACCCACGAACTTTTTCTGCAAATTCGTTTTATTTTTTCAAAAATCATTGTCATTAAAACTCCTTTCAATTTTAAACCACATTTTTTAGACTTTACTTATGATCACCAATTAATATGTTAGGAGGAATAATTATGATAATACAGAAATGCAAATGTACACTAGGGCGTATACGCACTTTTTTTTATTTACATACGTAATTTTTTACAAATTTTTGCTCCAGAGCATGTAGGTTGAGTCGAAATAAGAAATCAAATTGAATTTGTATCTTGTTTTTTAAATGGGCTTTATTGATCTTTCCTTTTGTATGCGAATTAAAACAATTCCATATTTTCTCCCTACGTTTCGTTGATTTTTGTCAACTTCTTCAGGGGCAACGATTTATTGGATCTTTTTTTTTTTTAAAAAACGATAAATACAATAATAATATATTGAAGATTGTTTTGAACATTTTCTTAGATTAAATTTTTTTTTTTACTCACTGTTTTTTGTCAAATTACATAAGTATCAAGTTTCGTTAATTACTTTAGAAGTTTAATAAATAAATAAATAAATAAATAAATAATACTTCTGAACACAAAAATTATTACGAACAAAAAAACACTTATATCACAGTTGGGTTACTTTATCACACTAGTGTAAATTGAGCACAGCTTATCTTTGTCTTCCTTTGTATTCATTGTCCGCTCAAGTTTCTGCTGAATGCGTAAGCTTTCCAATGTGTATCGAGTGTTTTCTCTTCTTTCCTTGTCCAATATTCGTATGTTGTCGAAATCAGCTGTGTGTCCATTGTCCAGTATGTGCTGCGCTAGAGCCGTTGATGTTCGTTTATTTCTTATGTCAGCTTGATGTTCTGTCAGTCTAGTTGATAGTAGGCGTTTTGTGGTTCCAATGTAGATCATATTGCATCCTTCGTTGTTTTTACCCCCGCATGGTATTTGGAACATTTTCACAAACACAAAACCACCAAAACGAACGACAGATCAACACAATGTTGTATATGAGATACCATGCGGGGGTAAAAACAACGAAGGATGCAATATGATCTACATTGGAACCACAAAACGCCTACTATCAACTAGACTGACAGAACATCAAGCTGACATAAGAAATAAACGAACATCAACGGCTCTAGCGCAGCACATACTGGACAATGGACACACAGCTGATTTCGACAACATACGAATATTGGACAAGGAAAGAAGAGAAAACACTCGATACACATTGGAAAGCTTACGCATTCAGCAGAAACTTGAGCGGACAATGAATACAAAGGAAGACAAAGATAAGCTGTGCTCAATTTACACTAGTGTGATAAAGTAACCCAACTGTGATATAAGTGTTTTTTTGTTCGTAATAATTTTTGTGTTCAGAAGTATTATTTATTTATTTATTTATTTATTTATTAAACTTCTGAAGTAATTAACGAAACTTGATACTTATGTAATTTGACAAAAAACAGTGAGTAAAAAATTTTAATCTAAGAAAATGTTCAAAACAATCTTCAATATATTATTATTGTATTTATCGTTTTTAAAAAAAAAAAGATCCAATAAATCGTTGCCCCTGAAGAAGTTGACAAAAATCAACGAATCGTAGGGAGAAAATATGGAATTGTTTTAATTCGCATACAAAAGGAAAGATCAATAAAGCCCATTTAAAAAACAAGATATTAGTAAAGAAATTGATCATTATACATAATAATTGAATTTGTTAAGGTTTTCTTTCCCGCGTTTAGGCGGGAGTGGAAATTAAAAAAAAAAAAAAAAGTTAATTAATTTAAAAATCAATGCAAGACTGGACCGCACGAACTTGCTCTTGTAATAAAAGTCTATTCGAATTATAAAGATTGAGTGTATTGTAAGTGCATAATATAATTAACAATAATAATTATATGTGAACATGTTTTATTCTCAGAATAAAGGACGCCATCGAAATCCTTGAAAACATATGAATTTATGCAGAAAAAAATTAGCTACGTTTTCTTAAAAGATACGGATTTATGGATTCGTGCAAAAAATCGAACTTGAGATAACAATCAAACTTGACATTACGATGATATAAAACATGTCTGTATGTCTGTACGTCTGTATGTGTGCATGCCTGTATGTCTGTCTGTATCTCGGCCTACAGCCTAAACCATTGAAGCGATTTTCTTCAAACTTGGAGGATAAGATTTTTGGGTGCTTCCCTAGAGGAGAAATCGAGATTTTTTTTTAGCTTTAAAAAATAACGGTACTTGCCATAGGACTATTTTAAAAAAAAGCTTCCCATTGGAAGTTATTATAATCGGTCCAATTTGTGATAGTAAAAATTTTGAAATTTTTCGACATCTCTGGAGTCGGATTATATTGTTTTTAGAGAGATGTCTGTGCACGCACGTTTTAACGTTACGTTCGTACGTTCGGAAGCTTTTTTTCGCCGACGATATTTCGAGAACGCATAGAGATATCGACTTCGAATAAATTTTGTTTTACAGATAATTAGGTCATAACGTGCAGAAAGGATTTTCAGAAAAATTCAATTAGCGGTTTTTTGTTATTACAGTAATTTAAAAAAAAAGTTGTAAAACGGCTTGTTTCTCGAATATCTCTGAAACAAATAATGCTATCGGCTTCAGCCTAGTTTCATTCCATGCATAATGACGTAGTGAAAAATTGGTAATACTTAAAAAAAATCAACACGCAGCTTTTTTTTGGAAAAATCTTTTTTTTTTAAAAGGATCGATGATTTTTTTTGAAATTATGGTTTTAGCTATATATTATTATATTCTTAAAAATGGCATACAAATTTTTTCTGCATAAATTCGCATTTTTTTCAAGAACTGAGATGGCGTTCTTCATTCCGAGATTAAAACATTTTAAGTACCTCTACTTCTTTTATCAATTTTAAGAACGTGTTTCTTGCTTTTTTCCATATTGAAATTTCCATTCTTCAATTTATTAAATGGATAAATACATTTAAATATATTAATTATATGTTTTACATATATTAAACTCAATCTTTTAAATTCGAAGAACCATCACACATTGTATCTCACTTGGGGGTTTGAGGTTATGTTGATTTGTTTGGACGCAAGTGTGAAACACAAACACAAATTTGGCAGCCGTAAGTGATTCTATCACACTTTTTTTTTACATGTATTAATACTCGATGTGATAGTGTGGAATGGCTATAAGGATTACTCAAAACAAAACCTTATGTTCGACATTTTAAGAAAATCTCTTCAAGATTTAGCTGTAAGCTGTGCATCAGCGATCAGACAGACTGGACATATGTGCGAGACCAAATTTTAAAGTGTTCTTTATCAGCGTAATACAGTAGGTTTGATTCAAATCTTAAGTTCAATTTTGTACGAAGCCATATCTTGTCCTATACTGCCGTGTTAAGAGAAAATGACGTATCTGACATTTGTCAATTTTTTGAGTTAAGGCAAAATTTGAAATATTTGGGATCGTTTTTATTAATAACTAAAGCCGTATCTCTCCTTTTGAGCAGTAAAACAATCGAAACACATCCTCTTTTTATTAAAAATAGTTTTATAACTATTAAAAAAACGACAAAGTAAGCTCCTATAATCATTAAAAAAAAATGTAGATACGGCATTTTCAGTTAACACGGCAGTATAGTTCCTATACCTATATTTGTACATATCTATCGCATATTAAATTGTACATACATATGCATAGGTATTTGTAATACAAACTTATTTTGAACTTTATTTTTCTATACTAATTTTAACCTAAAATAATAATAGGTTCGATACACATAACAGTAACTGCTGCTTGAAAACATGCATAACCCATAACGTAATATATATATACCTAAAAACGAAATATGTATTTATAAAACTTGTTCAAGCCTTAAAAAAGAGGTCACACGTCAAGGAACAAAAGAATACGCCTTTCAATTTCAGTTTCATTCTGCACTGTGTAAACACTCATGTTTGTGAAGACAAAAAAAAAAAAACAAGTAAAAAAAAGAACAGCACAGAATACTAAACAGAACAGCAGAAGTAATTAGCCTTATAAATCTTTTGGGGACAACGCAACGCAATAAATACATCTTATACGGATTTTCATTTAACATACACACACACGAATTCCAGATGAAATAAATAAAATATATATCTTGCGACTTTTTCTTGTCAGGCGTCAGGGCTCAGGGGCCACTTGTTGGCTCTAACTTGCACTTCTTGCTGCTTCGGTGGAATTTGAAAATTATGTTGATTCTGTGCTCTAAATAGCAAGGGTTTGCCTTTGCAGAGAAAGTTCTGATTTTGATAAAAAATTGTATCTTGTATGTCGTCTTAAGGGGCTGAAAAGAGAATGCAATAAATGCACGCGACAATCTTAGTACAAATGTTTTTGACTTTTGTGTAACTTTAATCTTTTTCGAAGAAGTAATCTGATGGAATTTATGTGAGAGAAGGAGGTGAATATTATTTTTTATTGTTAAGGATTAACACAATTAGACGGAAAAATAAGTTTCTTAGTAGAAACTCACTCATATAGGGTAGCTATTCAACTTAACATGATCCATCAGATTAAACAAAAGTAAGACTTATCTCTGTACCTTATTGTGCTTCGTTAAACTTTTATTTTTTTAGTTCACAACTTGCTGATTATAATATATAAGTCATAACATTCATTAAAACTGAAAATGGAAGAAGGTTTTTGAATACAATTCTATTAACGGTAAATGTTTTTCTAAACTAAATCTGCTCTTGTAATCTTACAAAATTTTTAAAATCGTGTACTCAAGTTTAAAGATAAAATGTCGCACTACAACTTCCGATACATTCGACAAAAAAAAAAATAAACCCATCACTCTATATAGATCTCCATCTGTCACTTCAGACTTATTTTCAATTGTATACAATTTATTGACCGAGCAGCGCTGCAAAACTCCTTTCCTTATACTGTACTTTAACCTCATGCTATTTCATTTACGGCCACCACAAAATGTCAGTGTCTATCCGATTGTAGGTAGTTTTGTTAAAATGCATGTCTGAAAACTGAAGTCCATTCGGGCACATAATAAATTAGTGCAAGACTTCGCATATGGGTCATGCCAACAGAACATTACTCCTCAGACCACTCGAAGCCTCTGCATTGCAACTTGTAACAACCGATGTAACTCATCTAGACAATTTAAACTCCGGTCCACGTGATTAGGGTTGATTTTTATTTTATTAAAACAGAATAAAAAAAAATATCAGTTGCAGCAATTTCTGCCTTGAAATTTCTTAAAAAAACTGATATACCTATTCCACCAACTAAGGACCGTGCTTAAGACGCGGAGATAAGATTATCCACCAAAATCTAGCTTTTGTTGGAATTTTTTCGAAGTCAAGGCCTAACTTTATTGAATAACATCCAGAAAATGGGTTATAGAGTAACTGGAATTTGTCAAACTGTCGAAACCCCAAATATGAAAAATGGGCATTTTTTTTTGTTTTAACGCAGAAATGGTGTGGACAAATATGCATTAAAAGACAAAAAAAAAAAACTTTTCTGGGAAAATCTTGCTCAAAATCTATTCTTACGAAAAAAAATGACACATTTTTTTGTAGAACTACAGTTTGTATCCTAAAATTTCCGACAAAAATCTGTATTTGATAATTCCATTAAAAGTGAACATGAAATTACAAAAGTCAACAATTTATCTTTGCGCCTGTCTACTTTGTCTTAGTTTTTAAATTAAAAAATGCATAAAACTCATATACCCTTGTCAAATGTACATATACATATATACGGAATTTTTGTTTTCTGTTTTTCATTTCGCAATTTTTTGTTTTGCAATTTAGTTATTTTGCATTCAATTGATTGGAAATTTTATTTGGCAACTTATTTGTTCGCATTTTTATCGTTAATTTCACATTGAAATTTTTACCCGCATGCCGCATCTCCTTATTTCGCTATAAATGAATTTGCTAATTATTATGCATTCCAATATCTCGCATTTCAATATTTAGCATTATATTACTTCCCTTATTATTGTATAGCATTTCGTTATTTCGATAATTATCATTTCTCATTTTATTATTTCGTGCGAAATTCGTCAATATGTACCTAAAATGTGACAAAATAAAACAAATTAAAAGCTAAATAATACTATGCAAAGTAGATAATAAAATGCGTAATTAATTTATAACATTCCGCACAAAAATCTCTTGTCGAAATAAAAAAAATGAAAAAAAAAAAGAATCAATACTTTAATGTTTTCTTTGCTTTGCAATTATAGCCGTGTTAAATGCAACAACAACTAAGCCTATTGGGGCTTAGCTTAGCACTGAAAATTTTCTGTGATAAACTTAAGCATGGAGGAAAACTGTGCTACCGCCTTGATTTTCATACATGTTATCGATAGTTTGTATAGAAACTCCATGTTTTTCTGTGATGGCGTCGCTTCAGTCGGTAGTCTATGATGTCGTTTTTTCGAACAATTTCCTCCATGCTTGCAAACAGACACGCTTTATAGTTCCAATATTGTTTGGAATGACAGGCCATAAAACTTAAAATACATGTAATAAAAATCAATTAAATCCACTTTTAACTTAGCAAAAGTTTAAAAATTACTATGAATATGGCCCATGGTTTTTAAAATGTTTTTAGTTTAAGTAATTTTTAAGTGGTTTGATGAATGATCACGGAAAAGCAGTTTCAAAAGCACTTAGATGCCAAACTATTAGAAAAAAGCCGAAGAAGTTTTTATTATTTAACTGCGTCGTAAAGTTTATAGCCATAGCACGAAACTTGTGGGCTTTATCCCAATACATATTTCTATAGTGGATGTTGAATTCGGATATCTGCTGAAATAAATGATATTTTAAATGTAGTTTCTTAAGTTTTTTATTATTTTAATTTAAAAACATGTTCTGTTCCAATAGTCAAAAATTTTAGTACCATACAGGAAATAAAGACCTCCTTTGACAATCAACTGGTGCAGAGTGTAATTTAAAGAGGAAACTTCAACTTTCAAATCATGTATACAGAATAGGATACAAAATCGAAATTTGTTGGTTGTTGAGTGGTTTCCGTTCGATTAGATCGATAGAGGCAAAGTATTACAGTGAGTGAAGGCATCTCTCTTTATAGTCCCAATAGTGACCCTGACACATTTTCTTGTTTGTCTTTTGATTGTGACTCGGCATCTGAACTGAATGACTAAATTCTCTTGAAACTTCTTTTAGATATGGCAATATTTAACGTAGTCAATTTTTTACATATAGGTACGAGTATAATACTGTTAAGTACAGTGTAGAGGATATTATGTCAAGAAAGTAACCGACAAAAATTGCACAGTTTTCATTACTATTTAATTTTGTATCGGCTTCATCTACTATGTCAAACGGCAAAGTTTCAAAGAAAATATTATGCACGACTAGATTGTACGAACGTGGTCTTGTAGTTAAAATCTATAATAATGTTATGAAGTCTTAAATGAAAACATGTTAAAAAAGTCAAAAGTTCTAAAAATATAAATTGCATGTTTGATTTTTTTTGTTTTTTTCTGTTTAAAAAAATAGACAAATAATTTCAAAATTTTTAAAATGCTGTTTTGTTTGAACTACTCAGAAATACCAGACAACAAAACTCCAATAATAAATTTATTTGACCTTTTTAGAAGATGATGGTACGCGAATAACTCGAAAATAAGGCATTTCGCTCAAAAAACGTCAAATCCAAATTTTTGTTGGCAAAAACCTGAAAAGATGTTTTTTTACAACTATATTTTGGTAATTAACGGTACGAAGTTTAATCAAAATCGTTTATTGAGCCGTTTTCGAGAAAATTTGAATAAACTGATATTTTTAGATTTGTATGGCAGATTTAGGATAACCTAAACTAAAAATTCGAATTTTTCTTCTCAAAAGAGTAACATAAAAATGCTTTGTGCCAAATATGAAGCAAATCGATCCATCCGTTTTAGGCTCTAGCTCAAATTACAGTGGACACACGGAACGGACGCACGGACGCACAGACCGACGGATGGTATTGTGAAACCCACTTCTTCGGACGTCTTCATCATCTTAGTGTCAATTTTGATTACAACCCCGAAACTTTTTTTCACACGAAACCAATACATACATACTTTCCATTAAGCAAGTAAAAATTAAAAATAAACAAAATAAGTATTAAGGAATTATAATAGGAAGAGCAAGAAGCTGTTGGTTATTTGAAAAAATAAAATTAAGACACATTTAAATAAATGCAAAATTTATATAATTTTGTTTAGATAAATAAACTCCTCAATCCTCACCTCATAAATATTTTGTCACACGAAAATCTCATACCAGTCCAAAATTCTAAAAACAAACAATAAATGCAACACTTTCTCTCCTTTAAGTTAAATATAATGCTACCTCCTTATTTCTTTTTTTTTGTTTTCATTTCGAAAAATGTACATACGAAAGAATTGAAATGAAATAGGTATATTTCTTTTTGTGAGTTAAATCCTATTTTCTATATCATGCTTGAAAACCCTTGCCAAAAAAATAACAAATTTTTTGTATGCTCAACTGCCAAAAGCAAACGTTTATAGGATCTGATCAGAAGAAGAACAGGTAGGTAGAACGGCAAAAGAGTTCGTTGCATCTTAAGTAGATTCCCGGTCTATAAAGGGTGCGCTTACATTTAAAATATTCGATTTGACTGGTAGAGGACCAGACCATGCTTTCCGTCGTGTTGGCTGCCGTGTTGGATAGACAAAATACTTTATATATCTAGATACTATAGACGTATAAAATCAGCCATGCATCTTCCTTAATAATATGCACATGAATAACTTTCCAATACCTTGAGCTAGGATAATATTTTTGTGTGTTTTTTTTTAACATTTTCTATACATATAACGCTCTAGTACTTATACCGCAGGCAGAGACAAATCGGAATTAAATGATCTCCCATTTGAATAATTCACGCGACTTTTAGAAGTTTTAATAAATCAATTTTTCTTTTTAAATATTTTTAAGGGTAGGTGGGTTAGGTACACACACAAACATACGTATACAATAAGATTCTATTCAATAGATTCCAAGTTTTGGGGGGAAGTTGTATTTTTCAACTTCGGGATTGTCCTATGGAATATTAAACCCTTCTCTTCCTTGTTCGATTTTTTTATAGTTCGAATTTTTAATTTGTTACGAATTAAATGTTGACAGTTTATTTTACCAAGCAATGCTGCAGACTAGAACCAGAGCTGCTGATAAAACAGCCCGGGAGCTCTACGGGCAAAAACGAAGGGAGGAACGCCGACTTCTCAGGAAAAGAAAAAAGAAAGAGCATGCGAAGCGGGCGGTCGAGTCTATTGAGGGCTGTAGCGGCAGGGGGATGTTCGAAAGTTCTACCGAAGGGTAAGGCAAACTACCCAGGGTTACAAGGCCAGAACGGAAGCCTGCCGAGATGAGAGTGGTAATATGGTAGTAGACACACAGTCGGTGCTGAGGTTCTGGAAACAACACTTTTCTAGACTGCTAAACGGCGAAGATGGCTAAAATTCCGCTGTAAGACAGAACACTCCATTCAACCTGGATGATTATGGTCAAAATTTCCGTCCACGCGACCCAAATGAAGTGCGGTTAGCGATAGCCAAGCTTAAAACGTACAAGGCTGCTGGTGCGGATGGCCTGCCAGCAGAGCTATTCAGAGCAGGGGGAGATGACTTGGTAGAGGGAGTATACACCAGCTTATCTCCAAAATTTGGTCGAAAGAAAGTATGCCCGATGAATGGAACCTCGGTATAGTGTGCCCCATCCACAAAAAAGGAGATGCTCTGACCTTTTCCAACTACAGAGGTATAAGTCTTCTCAACGTCGCATACAAAATCCTATCATCTGTACTGTGTGATCGCTTAAAACCGTTTGTCAACGATCTGATCGGCGCCTATCAGTGTGGTCTTAGGCCCGGCAAATCAACCGTCAATCAAATGTTCGCACTCCGACAGATTTTAGAAAAAACCTAGGAGGAGAGACGAAGTATATATGCTATCATCGAGAAAGGAATCTCAACATCGTCGGCTCGGGCAAAACGTCACGATGGATAGATACAACTTCGAAGTCATCAAGGACTTTGTCTACCTGGGCTCCACTATAACATCGCAAAATGACATCAGCGTAGAGATCAAACGAAGAATTACTCTTGCCAATCGCTGTTTCTTCGGGCTAAGAAGGCATTTAAGTAATAAAGCCCTCTCTCAGAGAACCAAGGAGACCTTATATAAGACCCTAATCATCCCGGTCCTGTTATATGGGGCAGAGGCATGGACCCTGTCAAAAACGGACGAGAATTTGCTTGGGTGCTTTGAAAGAAAGATTCTTCGGGTGATCTTCGGTCCAGTATTTATCGATGGAGTATGGAGGAGAAGATTTAAGAACGAGCTTTACGGGCTTTACAGCGACGTCGACCTGGTCAAGAAGCTGAAAATTCAGCGGCCAAGATGGCTGGGACACGTGGAGCGTATGGACACCGACGCACCAGCCTGCCCGACGAGTCTTCGAATCTACCCCTGACGGTCTGCGCAGCAGAGGAAGACCCCACCTTAGGTGGCGCATACAAGTGGAGAACGACCTCAACCAACTTGGAGTGCGTAACTGGAGGCAGCTAGCTAGGGACCGAGCTGGCTGGAGGCGCTTGTTGGTTTAGGTCGTAGTCCATCCTGGGCTGTGAGCGCCATCTAAAGTAAAAGTAAAGTAGTTCATTTTCTGGACATTATATGTTTAAAATTATTCATCGAGTTGACTAGTTTATCATCAGAATTTCTAATCAAATAATTTTGGTTGATAAGGGCCATTAATTTCGAACCCTTAAAAATTATATTTCTAACTGGCCCTTAAGATTAGCCCTTACAAGTGTCTAAAGCGTTTCCCTCTATTTGCCCTTTTTATTAAGATTTCTTTTGGTCACAAAAAGGCTACAGGGCTACTGCCTCTTGATAGGAAGTCACAAATCCTCCGAGAGTAACTCCTGCCAATAATTCACATACAGGACGGTTGAGAGTTACAAGTCACTATACCCTGTTCAAGAAAGATCGTTTATACAAGGCTTATGAGTGAGCTATTTTTCGAAATTTCACTAACATACATTCAGGAATTATTGTTGTAATCTTCCTCAAGATTTCGTACACTCCATCATGACCGGTCAGTTTTCTTCTTCGTTCTACCGGCTGCGCGTCCAAACAGAGTTACTATTCCAAATTGAAAGCAAGTCATTATCATCAGTTTTATCATTTCAATGGTATTTTATCAAAGAGCTTCGGGTTTAATTTCTTTTTGAAGCTTTTGATTGAATTTTATCGATTTGCAGCAACTTTATAAGGAAAACTTGGAAACACTGTAAGTGCTTGAAAAAGGGACAGATTTATGCAAGCTTATGAAACCAGAATGAGAGAAAACCATCATATCTTCAATTTTCTGACAATTTTTGTTGAACAGATTATAGGTCTGCCGGATCCTATTTTATTTTTTAGGTATGGCATAGGCTAGAAATTTATCTCAAGACTTTCGTCGTTACACAAACAAATTTACCATAAACAAATTTACATGCATTTTTATCTTCTTTTTTTTAGTGAAACTTTTGTTAGAAACAAAAAATTTGTGAATCATTATACCTATCATTTAAGAACAAGAAACTTAAATAAGATCATTTTTATAATCTTAATGCGTTTATCTGCACATGCACACTCCACACTTTCACATCAGTCCTTAGGGTAGGTATGTAAATACTTTTACCACAAACTTAACTCAGTCACTATTTTAATACTTTTGGTATTAGTTTTAATAGATAAAGTAAAAGTAGGTACAAAAGTAAAAGTACACGTGGCGGCATATCCCATTTAAGGACACATAAATTTGATGAAAATTTACTGCAACGGAGGGTTGATTATAGTACCACCCTCTTGCCAAAATCAAGATATTGTTTTAATCCAAGTTAAGTGGGTATATAAAATGATGAGTAAAGAAAGGATTTACGAGCATTATAACAACCACGGTGGTTTAACTTCAAACCCAAATCACTCATATACATTATCATTCCCCGCATCCGTATGATGGAATGGAAGGCACGTGCGTGGGGGTTAGAAAAAGGGATTAAGAAAATTAATTGTCATAAACCACATATTGTACGTTGACACGTAATTATGGAACAAGAAAATGTTCTTATCGACTAAAATGGAGAAAATAACAGAGCCACACGTTCATCTTCATATTAGTGTTGGTATATTGAAATTATTTTTGAATTTCAAGTAATTTATAAATAAAAAATTCTATATCTAACTAGCAGACCCGACGAACTTCGTTCCACCTAGAATTGATTAAATTATTAATGTTCTTTTTAAAAGTCGAGCAAATTCCAATTATTATCACGACTTTTCAACTTTTCTGGCCTAATTTTACAATTTTTATCTCCTTAGTCTGCTTATCAGGTTCAATACAAATCTAACATAAAAATGTTCACCCAATTTGGATGATATTCAGCCGAGTTAAATGCGTACGAACAAAAAACTAATTCAGAGAGTTTGAAATTTCCAGATGTTTTCACGATTTTCTGACTTTGTTAGTCGAATTTTCTAATATTCGTTCAAATTTTTTAATTTTCGGCTCCGTTGTGTGTTAATCTGGTTCAATACAAATCATGCAAATCGAATGATGTTTAGCCGAGTTATGCGCAAAAAGAGATTAATGTTTATATATAAATTATGGATCACACGAACTTGCTCTTGTACTTATAATAACTAAAATGCAGCTTACATATGTATAAGAGATAAAAAAAAATACATTTTTAGTACCTACTATTGACTTTTTTTTTAATTTTCTTGTTACAGATTAACATTGAATTATTATTGAACCATTAACATACACACTCAAAGTAGTAGCATTATATAGTTTTTAACCACAAGAGCAAGTTTGTGAGATCTAGTCGTGTATATTTCTTTTTTTTTTCCTTTCTTTGTTTTAACGATTTTAATGCATATAATGTTGTCCTTACAACATGTCACCGTCTTACCGTTATGTTTGCTTTTTACCCGCTTTCGTAAAGGTACCACGGATTTACGAGAACTTAAATATGCGAGCAAAAAAACCTGAAGAAAACTTTGGGGATATTTTTAAGGTGACAAGAGTTGTAAGTTGATAGCCAACAACGACCAAAGAAACCTTGGTCATTCTCCTCTAAGTTCTTTATTAAGCTGCTAGAAAAGACATTTCTAAAAGTTCCTTTTTGAATTCGTTTTATATTTGATTTGATACATATTTAGTTAATGATAGTGAACTGATGTTGTGTAATCACTCGTGGTAAGAATTTTTCAACAAGTTGTGTTCGGAGCATGATCTAAATTGTGTTTTTAAAATCTTTAATGAATTTAAGGAAAAAACACATCGTTTAGCCTAAAAACAAAAAAAAAAAAAACAAAAAAAAACATTTTGCAAATTAAAATTTCTTAGTTTTTTATTTTTTAATTCTTTAATTCTTTATTTCGTATAAAAATTTAGTTTGTTATCGCACAATTTACAGAATTCAAAGTACAGAGATGTGATTTACATAAGTATATCTTTCTACTGAAACAAATTATTAACAAAAAATTAAATTAAATAAATAATAGTATAAAAACATCTTGAGGAAAACAACGATTAAAAAAACCTCAATTTAAATTTATGTTAAGACATTTATAAAGCAAATTCTATAATTATTTTGATGCCAAATTGAAGCTTATGATTGGTCATTTCATGCGGAAGAGGCATAGGCTTCAATTTGATATAAAAATAAAATATTTATAGATTTTGCTTTCTTTCATGATAAAAGGTCAGTTAGTCTTAAAAATTGGTCAGAATAAAATAAATTTTTACGTGCGATATATGTAGGTAAGGCAAATTTTGGATTCGTGTAAAAAGTCGAACTCAAGATTTCAATCAAACTTTGAATATGATAGAGAACACGAAAAAAGTGGGTCCCGCAATTCCATCTGTATGTCTGTCTGTACCTCGACCTACAGCCTTAACCACTAAGGCGATTTTCTTCAAACTTGGAGCATAAGATTCCCTAGAAATTTGCTCAAAAAGTAACGGCACCTGCCATGATACTGTTTTGGAAAAGGTTATTTATCTCAAAAACGGCTCTAACAATTTTTTTAGTTTTTTGTGGGCACTAGTGGTGGAATGGTCAACATTTTGCTGAAAAAAATGTAAAAAAAACCTTTATTAACAGCACATGCCATAGAACCGTTTTTTTTTTTTTTTTTATTTTCGACTTTCTCGTTAACCGCTTAAACTATTTTGATTAAAATTTGTATTCTGAATTTCCCTTAAGTCCGATTAATATTGGATTAAAAAAAAAAAAAACATTAAATTTTTTTTTGAAAAAATCATCATTTTTTTAAAACGTGTTGATTTTTTTTTTTGAAATTATGGTTTTAGTTGTATATTATTAAATTCTTAAAAATGGCAGACCAATTTTTTTTATAATTTTCTTTAGAAATTGTATGTATAAAAAATTATATTTTAAGAAAACCGCTCCAATGATTTTTCAATTTCTTTTGCATAAATAATGTACTTATGATGGTCTCAATCTTTAAAAGTTCCTCTAGCCGTGAATTTTATTTATTTAGGTCACAGTAGGTATAAAATTTTTACCACAACATTTCTGCAATTTAAAATGAACAAGTATGCAAAAGGTCAGTAAAAGGTTATTAAAGGTCGGGTAGTTTCATTAATTGGTCAGCTGTAGATGTGTTTAATGATTTTTTAAAGTTTTTTACTACCGCATTTGTAGGATATTCGAAAAAAGTATATACCATCTAAAAGGCTATCATTATAAAAGGTCAGACAGTCTCAGCGTGTGTATGTGAGTTCATTGACCTTCAATTTTTTTTTTTTATTTATTAGGTAAAACCAAATTTCAATTACTCTTTATGAGGATTGACAAACCTTTCAGATAGTAAATACAAAATTTAAAAACTTATCTAAAATAAATTGAACGCTGACCAATTTCTGAAACTGTATAATAGGGGACCTTTTATCACAATCCCTTGGCCTTTCAAATGGTATACTTTTTTTTGCGAATATCCCATAAATGAGGTTCCATAAATCGCTTATGGCCTTGAAAAAGTTTAACCTTGGATTAAACATTTTCCAAGCCTGACCATTTTCTGGCCTTTTAATGGCATACTTTTTATGTAGGTGTATAGGTACTACTATAATAGTCATGATGAAGTCAAACCCCCAGGAAGTCTTAAACAAATATTCAAACAAAATTAATGTACTTACGTTAAAAACTTGCTGGGGGTTTTCAATGTTTAATGTTCTTGCAATTAAAGGTGTTTTTTACGTAAACGTTTCGCATTTAGCATTAAAGTTGAACTCTCTCCACTAATGCAAACAATTTTTTCAATTAATTGCATAGACCGTAACAGTCCTATCCTTTTTATCCCTTTTTAATCAACAATAACTTTAGTTAATAATATAGAAACCCTTTAACAGTTTGCCAAGAGAACCTCATTTCCGGGTTTTATCAAACGAAGGTAGACAACGTTATTCTATTCCAGCACCTCAAAAGTTTACCCTTAGGTTTCGTGGGTTTTTCATTCGAGTTATGAAGTCTTTTATTTTGAATTCATTTCATTTTTATAACATTGATGTTTTCGTTGATAGTTTTATTTTTGTTTTCTTGAGCTTCTTTGATTGTAAGTTGTGTGGCCAAAATTGATCACTTAGCTGAAGCCCCAATGGACATACAATGGACTAACGATTTGAGGTTATGGTTAAATCAAAATCTCGATTTCGATTTTTTCGAATCCATGACATGCCTTATACTAACTAATCTAGTACCTTTAATATCGCAAAAAATGAAACCATGCATCCTTTAGAGTTTAGAGAATTTGAAATTCACTGAGTTACATTTCCATGAAATTGATAAGACCAATCAATTAAAACTGTTCCATTAAAAATTCAAGATTGTAATTTTTTTCACAGGTTCCATCGTCATGTATGCGTTGTTTTATATTTTCACTAGCTATAAGTATTAAAGTTTTTTTTTCTCTCTAGAAAAACACTTAAAGAAAACTAATGCACCTGCCACGGCAAAATAACCCCCAGCACATGAGTTGTAGTATAGTTATGCTGCTGTTATTTCGTATATGAGTGTATAGAGTGTGCATACCAGTGAAACATTCATTAAGGTTGCTCCTGCATCATTTCACGTGACTAAGCACTCAGCAAAATAGACAGGATGAAAAATTAGTAAAATACTTTATATGGTCAGATAAGTTTTTCATTTCTGTAGCTGTTGAAGATTGAGAAGTGGAAACTATAACGAAAATACGATGGGTTGGGAATGAGTAAACTAATTTACCAACTACTTTAACTTTGTGTTTCATTTTCCGACGAAAAACTTTGCCGCATGATGTTTCTATTTCTATTATGAACTACCTACCAAGTTTTATTTTCCCTTACGTAAATATCTTTGGGGGAGGTGAGGAGGAGGGCAAAGTGTGCGTTTGTAAAAGAATCGATTTAAATGAAACACATACATAATATAAAGTAATATTTTTGTACTAGAGTTTATAAATTTCTCAACCTCTATGAAGTTGAAGAATAACTATTCCGGGCTATACCAAGCCAAGTTATTAGGCTCTAACCTCTAGTATTTATTTTGTATATTATGGCATAAATCTTCTATATTGCAGATTGCCGGCATTACTTTTCTTATAACATGGTATCCATAATGTGTTTCCATTTCTACATTTTAAGACTTCCTGCAAGTGCTTTCGAGACTAACTTAGAAGCTGAAATAAGTACTGGGTGAATTCTGACACTATTGGCCATAAGAAACTAATTCTGAATCAGTAATAATTCAAAAAATCCATTTAAGTAGTGCTTAGTTTTATATTTCGATGATTTTAGTTGTACCTTTTTTTTATAGAAGTGGTTTTGGAAGTGCAATCAACAAATTACTCTTTAATATCGGAATCAAATTTCTGGCTCAATTTTCCTTTTATTTCTACTTAAGTTATTTATTATATTTATATTTATATTTATATTTATATTTATATTTATATTTATATTTATATTTATATTTATATTTATATTTATATTTATATTTATATTTATATTTATATTTATATTTATATTTATATTTATATTTATATTTATATTTATATTTATATTTATATTTATATTTATATTTATATTTATATTTATATTTATATTTATATTTATATTTATATTTATATTTATATTTATATTTATATTTATATTTATATTTATATTTATATTTATATTTATATTTATATTTATATTTATATTTATATTTATATTTATATTTATATTTATATTTATATTTATATTTATATTTATATTTATATTTATATTTATATTTATATTTATATTTATATTTATATTTATATTTATATTTATATTTATATTTATATTTATATTTATATTTATATTTATATTTATATTTATATTTATATTTATATTTATATTTATATTTATATTTATATTTATATTTATATTTATATTTATATTTATATTTATATTTATATTTATATTTATATTTATATTTATATTTATATTTATATTTATATTTATATTTATATTTATATTTATATTTATATTTATATTTATATTTATATTTATATTTATATTTATATTTATATTTATATTTATATTTATATTTATATTTATATTTATATTTATATTTATATTTATATTTATATTTATATTTATATTTATATTTATATTTATATTTATATTTATATTTATATTTATATTTATATTTATATTTATATTTATATTTATATTTATATTTATATTTATATTTATATTTATATTTATATTTATATTTATATTTATATTTATATTTATATTTATATTTATATTTATAAATGTCATTTAAAGTGTATATAATAAAAACATGTCAATAGCCTTAAACTAACTTTTTTGAAAAGTCATAACTCATAAAACACCATTTTTGAGACATCCTCAAATGCCAAGTTTTACTGCATCGAGATAGTTTCGTTTCGTCTTAATTTTCCAAAGTTCGTCCTGCCGTACATAAGTTCCTAACTTTTTAAAAGAAAAACAAGAGGAATTTTCTATTAAATGCCATAGAATGCAGAAGGTGACTTTTATATAAATGAAATTCAAATAGAAAAATGGAAGCAAAATCCTTCTATTGGAATCCTGACAGAATATTAAAATAACGACAACCAAATCCTTTTTATTTTTTTTGTTTTTTTTTGTTTTTGTTTTAACTTTGCTTACCCTGGGAAGTGTTTTGACATGGAAAACATATCATTTTAATAGTTTGGCGAAGTTTCAAGATTCTTTGTGACAGTTGCTGTTGTTCTATACCTAAGTTGGAATAGGACTCATTCATGGAAAATATAAAGGGTATATGGGATAGGTATTTTCCGGATTATTATGGAATTATTTCTGTTAAAATGGGCTAAGAACCGCTTCTCTTATTTAAGAACTTAAATGATATTTTTAAACTTTGTAACAAAGAGAAATGCAGTGGAAGAGTGAATGGGTAGAAAAAAGGGAAAAAGAAGAAAAGATAATTAAAAACGCGTATTTATGCTTTCAAAATTTAAGAACCCAAATTTCTTGTTAAATACTTATATAAAAACGCGGTTTTAATTTGGCAATGATTAGTAAAAAATCAATTCAAGATGGCTCTAACCCTTAAGGTGGCTTATGGTCTAAAGCTTACGGACAGGTACTCTCTCGACGGCTAGAAAATGTCTTATTCATTTCCTTATGAAATTCTTATACAAGCAATAAAACCAAATATACATTTTAAAGATTAAAATCTACTAGGAAATCTAAATTTTTTTATTATAGGAATTATGCTTAACGTAAAAATTAAAAAAATTAACAGTTTACAGATTTCACTCATATAGTAATATGAGTAAATTTTCTAGATAAATCCAAATTCGAAAACATGACTTATCTTTATTAATAAAAATGTTTCTCGTATTTTTATAAATCCATTTCCGGCGGCTGCCAGTTCCACTTAACTTAGAAACTTAAAATTTTAGATAGGTACTGGATTTTTTTTGTGTAATTAGAGAAAATATTAAAAAAAAAAAACTTTGGAAAAGCTTTTGTAAATTAAAAATTGTGTTGCGTTTTCGCAACGCTCGCCGAAAGTAGTATTAAAATTATTGAAATAACATTTTCTTCTTACATGAAATACATGAACTTTATATAAATACTTTTATGAACAAATAATTAAATATACCTAGATATACTTGAAAATTAATAAAATTATCAAGAATAAAAATATAAATTGACCTAAAAAAAACATTTTTTTTTTCAAAAATTAATAAAAAAATCAACAAAAATTTCAAAAATATTTTTTTCAAAAATATTAAAATTACCTACATATACTGTGTATAAATTTGAAGTTTCTAAAGTTAACCCTTAAGAAGAAAAAAATCAAAAATAAAAAAAAAAAAAACTAATTTTCCCAAATTTTGTTTTCAAAAATAAAAAAAAAAAAAATAAAAAACTAATTTTTGCCAAAGTCTATTTTCTTCTAAAAATGAGAACCAAAATTATTTATTTGTTGTATAAGTTTGAATTTAAAGATAAAAAATCAAAAACTGCAAACAAAAATTGACTTAAAAATATTATTGTTTTTGTTTTTCAAAAATTAAATTCAAATGGAAGATTTTTAGCGACCTTTAGTCCAATGCGTTTCGCCCAATGAAGTCCACTAAAGCAATAACAAAAATAATTTTCTTTTGTTTTTGTTACTTCTCTTCTTCAAAAAACGTTACCTTAAAACTGTTAAATTAAATAATTATAGTATATTGCAAACTACTTTGCTTAAATTCACTCCTCTTGAAATATGTATTTAGTTATAATCAAATCAAAGCTTATTTAATTTTCTCGTTTCTATGTAATTTATTAATAATATTTGTTCATTCAATAACAAATTTTTGGAGGGAATACTTTCTCTAAGAAAAGTACTTATTCATTTTTCTGATGGAAATTCCGTACGAAAAACGAATTTCTATCAGAAAATGCTTTTAGTAGGACAAATATTTTCTCCAAAGAAAATTTTTTTTATGAAATAAATATTTCAAATGATTTATCATCGCTTAGTATCCTTTTTGTATTTTAAATCCTATGATAAAACATTAAATTATCAAAAAGAATTTTTTTCTGATGCGTTTTTTCTGTACGCTATAACCGGCCCCTAAGTTCCAGAAGTTCTCAGGTATGACGTTGCGTGTTCGCAATGCTAGCCGGAAAGTGGTTAAAACTTTTTTAAGTCTTAGACACCATTCTAGGTTGTGGTTCTGAATACATATTTATATTTAATTTTGAAAAAATGATTTCTATTAATTTTTTTTTGCTAAACCAATCTTAGGTTTTCTGTTCAACCAAAAATATGTTTTTCTTTTAGTCTGGAGATCTTTTTTCAATCCTCGGTATGATATCACCATTGCACCATTAAAGACGTTTTATTTCTAAGGACATGTCCATTGTCCATAAATCATTTCCCAAAGTATTGTCCGTCAATTAGGACTCACCCTGTAAAAATAATATAGCCATTTTATTCATATCTTTAATTTTTGGGTAATTTAACCTATAGATGGGGGTAATTCATGTCAAAAAAAATCCTAAGGTCAAACTCTCGTTTCAATTGGACTTTGATTTTCTTACCATTATTTTCTTCAAGCATCTTACATCTTGGTTGTTTTTAGAGTGTTGCCTGAATTTTTCAGATAATTTCATCCTATTCCAACAAAGACTTTACGTTTTATTTGTTTTAATTTGGAAAACAAACAATTTGTTTTTGTTTTTTTTTTGTATTTATTCTTTCTCTTTAGAGAGTGAACGGTAATTACATTTTCATACACGTCCGTCATTTCGTCTTCGGAACTTTAAAGGGTTAAAGGACTAAGCAAACATGTTGGTTGGGTAGACTTCCTTTGTCTTTGAACAACAAAACTTTAAAAGTTAAATTTGCCTTAAGTGTTTTGAAAACTTTTTTGTGTTATTTATTCTTTTGGTGAATGTAACTGATGATGCCTCAGGACAATGCTACTTTTAAGAATTATCTTTACAAAAAATACAAATCTAGGTATGGATATAAAATTTAATTTTATGTTGAATTTTTGTAAGGTAGATACATAATATTCTGTAGTGTATATAATTATAATTAAAGAAATTATAGCTACTTTACACAAAAAACTTTGTTGCAGTGTTTACGGTTGTAAAATGTATAAATAATTTCATGATATGGTGGCTTAAATGAAATTGGTCGCAAAAGTAGTGGTTAGGCATATTTTATAAAAAAAAAAAACTATTTAAAATAGAAAAATTTATTTAAAAAAATGGAAACAGTTATTACAAAGTGTTTTAAATTTTTAGAAAGAAGTCTATCCTCTTATTTTATATTTAAATCATTTTATTTGTGTTAATATCTATAGTTTTTGAAAAAAATACTTTCAACTCAAAAATGTTGAAAAACAGAAAATTGAATACTGATTTTTACAATTTTAAATACTAAATTCCAAGAGGCATGCGAACATTAAAAGCCAATTTACAACTTAGTATTTAAAATTGTGAAAAAAATCTATTGTGTTTCAACATTTTTTAGTTTTAGTATTTTAGCGTTTAGAAAAGGCAAAACAAAACGATTTCAATTAAACCGCTACATCATGAAATTAAGTATACTCTTGAGCAATGTCAAAAGTGGACCCAAAGTTCATAAAAAAATTGCCCATGGTCCTTTAAGTGTAAAACAATAAATAAGATAAAGGAAATTTTGTTAAACACATCAACACCTGAAAGAGCGCTACTAGAAAAGCTTAAGTCTATGGGCTTTTGGGATGCTATATAAACCTGATGAAATCCGCTTATAATACCTATTTTTAAATTACTTACAAAAAAAGACATCTCCAAAGTTTTATTTTGATAAAACAAGCTGTTTACTTGTTACTTGAAATAAAATAAAATGCACGACTGGGTCGCACGAACTTGCTCTTGTAGTAAAAGTTTCTTCGAATTTTAAAGATTGAGTGTAATAAAACACAAAATAAAATATAAGTGCAAGAACTAGGCAACTCGCATTTTTCATATTTCGAGTTATCAGCAAAAACGTTATTAAGAATATTTTACTAGATTCTTTTTCCAATGTAATCCGAACACAGCAACATAATTTTTTTTTACGTGATAAGGATATTCGTGATCTATAAGATACCGAATAAATCATTATTATTTTTGTTATTTTACCTGAAATTCTTGCACCAATTCTTGCACCAATTTTTTTTTGCAGATTCTTAATTAAAATCATTTTACTTTTCTGAGATAACAATGCTTAACTTCATTGATAATTGTATGTACATATATTTAAGTCTGAAACCACACAGACATCGGAGACAGCTACCGTCTAACTAAAGTCTTTTTTCAAGATCTGAAATAACTATTTTTGCGGTTAAGCACCTAGCTATATTCCTAAAAAAAATCTTGCATGTTTTAAGAAAATACCTTTTTGTGAATTTTTTGCGTACGATACTTAGCTCGGGTAATCATTTTTATTTTTACTAAAACATCACTTTAATTTTAAAATTCGCGAAAAAATATAAATAAATTAAATCCGATCACATCGAACGCAATAATTTTTTCAGATTTAATGAAAAGCTTTTTTTGCTGTGTAACCAAGTGCATAAAACGGTAAATTATGTATTTTCTTAAACAAAATTGTCAATAGAATTATCCATATTGTTTGATACATTTTATTTAGCTGCTGTTTGGATGGGTATACAGTAGTAGTAAAAAAAATCATACATAGGGATTTATACTTTTAATTTTTTTTACTACTTTTTCGCTTCGATTCAGTTTTTGAATTTTTTATTAGACTTTACAGGTCTTACTTGAGTTGCAGGTGATTGTGCGAGCCAAGTGTTCAAATTAGATAACTTAAATTACCTGATTAAGATCACCCAAAAAATTCACATCGAAAATTCTTGCGTTATTTTAGTTGTCTAGTTTTTTCATTGCTCCATATATAGTAGCAGAGAGGGAATTAGACTCAAATATATATTTCATTAAATGGTAACTACCGTAAGGTACCTTAATATCATATTATCTCAAAAAAGACAAAAATGTAGTTACCTAGTTCTTGCATTCAGGTGGCGATATGGAAAAAAAAGCATGAAACACGTTCTTTAAATTGATAAAACAAGTACTTAAAATGTTTTAATCTCAGAATGAAGAACGCCATCTAAATTCTTGAAAAAAATGAAAATTTATGCCGAAAAAATTTTTAAAATCGTTGGAGCGGTTTTCTTAAAAAATATATAGATATGTACCTATGTATTAAATTTCTTGAAATTTTTTAGAAAAAATTTTGGTATGGCATTCAAAATATCAAAAAAAAATCATCAACCCGTTTTCAAAGAATTGATTTAAAAAAATAATTAACTTTTTTAAAAAAACCAAAAAAATATTTTTTTGGAAATACATATATGTATGCAGTATTATTCTAACTTGATAGGACCTCCTACGTAAAAATTTTGATCAAAATCGGTTAAAGCGAACATCGAAAAAAAAAAAAACGATTACGGTAGTTTTTTTTTTCATCAAAATGTAGATGCTCCATCACTGCTAGTACAAACAAAAAACTTAAAAAAAAACTTAAAAAGATAACAAGTTTGATTGTTATCTTGAGTTCGATTTTTTGCACAAATTCATAACTTGCCCTATAGTACCGCAAGTAAAAATTAAATAGCTATATTATGTACTATGAATGGATTATACAATTTTGGGCTGGCATTAGTAAAATATATTTTCCTTACACACAGCACAGCCCGTTACTCGTATTTTTTTGAGTAAAAACAAAAAATAGGGGGATTATTAAATATCTTGAATTCTTAACCTATCTATCTAAATTTTTGTTTCTTGGGGAATGAGTTTTATTTTTGATTTAGGAAAAATTATGTGGTGACACCATAGTTTTTAATGAAATATCTTTGCAGGATGTTTTTAATGTGGTTTCAAAATATTCATTTGCTTTTGTATAAAACATCATAGAAGAGCCGTAAATATTTATGCTCTCATAAATTTGTGTAAAATATCTTTACATTAACCAAATTCTTACAATGACACGTTTTAGAGTCTTTTTGGGTGATCGAATGTTGAAGATAGTGTATAAACCGGTAAAAGACCGCCGCCGCTTGTTAAAATTATGTATATCTTAAGATTTTTTAATTAAAGTAGAATTATGATTGTTTTTCACAACTTCGAAACTATAGTTTTCAAGAGAAAAACATGAGGGCATACAGATTGTGGTGATATATAATTCCCTTGAAATATTTATATATAAATGAGAATAAATTTGTAGGTAGGTATTGTTTTAAAAAAAAAAAAAACTAATATAATACTTCTGACATATTTTTAGTTCGACTACAGAATTCGATTGGCAGAAGTGCCCCATAGTGGCAAATGATCCCTCGTCTAACCTATTGGAATTTGAATTTTCGTTTGTTAAAAAAAATTATTTCCAAAAAAAGTTTTTTTTTTTATAGCTAGGTATTACATTATTATTAGAATTAAAACTAGAACTATTTTTTTGTACTAATGCTATGTAGTCTTCTTTTTATTACGTTTTGCTTCCACCGTAGCAGCCAACTTATATCACATAACTACATACATATATACTACCTACAAACAACTTTAATTTAATGACTGTTTGCAGATATTTTTAGAACAAGTAAAACAATAAAAAATACTCTAATGTAGTCTTTACCTTAACAAAAAATACACGGCAGAAAACACCCTAAATTGTGGAAAAGTCATTAAAATATCATAAAAAAAAAAAAAAAAACAAATCGTGCCACATGGGATACGACACCTCAAAACATCATCCCTCATCTCCTTTAGCGCGTGTCAGATTATACCAGAGCAGTAAAATTTATATATAAATCACCAAAGCAAGATGTTCAAGTTGTGAACACGGTATTTCGTTTGACAGCCGGATATTTTATGTTTTGTTAATTGATACGTGTGAATAGTGGATTTAGGCATTGGGAAGATCTTCCATACTGTCACATTTTACCAAATGAGATTTAAGAGTATCTAACGAAAATGTAAGTAGGTACTTAGGTGTACGAGCATGCTTTTGATGTACATAAATGACAGATTAAAATGTTTTACCATAAGAAATTAAAAGAAAAGTAATTTAAATTGAAGTCCTCTTTAAAGTTACATACATATTTCTGATATTGGTACATTATTACTGATGAATGGAATGGCAAGAAGACATTATAAAATGTCCTAGGTAGAAATTGCTTTAATGATTTTATTATGTTTTGTTTATAGGCTTGACTATATGGGTAATTTTTAGATGTCGCGTCTATTAAAATAGCGCCTTGTATTTTTTTCAAACATATTTTTTTTATTCAAAGTTAAATTTAAATGTGCTCTATAACTCAACCCCAGAAAACTTTGGTCCTAATTAACTAATGTAAGGTAGCACGAAAAAGATGATTGTAGAAAGAAAAGTTATAAGAACTTAGGATCGTTCCATAAACTTTTGTGCCATAATATACCTATTCTCACTTTTATAATATTGAATAATAATTCATATGCTCGGTATAGCTAATTCATCGGATAAACATAATTATATCGTTTAATATCCAGGTAACTTTAAACTCTATTCTATGATCCCTGTTCTAAAAGCTACATCATATGATTTGGCAAATCCACCAAAGTATACCGCATAGGTACCACACAAACACACCTTTACATAGTTCCACCTCTGAGGCAAAAATTCCCCGAAGGCTCCCAAAATGATTGTATAGTGATAAATGCTGATGCTAGATGCAATATTCTGGAAAATTATTACACATAGGAAATTATTTCGTAGAGGATATAAGCAAGTTTTACTGGGATGTCAAAATAATATTAGATTATGAGCATGAGTAGAGAAACATATACATAATAAGAGCAGAGCACGGTTGTTAAATAGTTGGGGGTTCGTATGTATTTGGAGAATTTTAACTCAAATCAATTTCTGTAATTGAAAACTGAAGTACCTACTGAATACCTTAAAATATTGAGAAAAACTCATAATTGATTTTAAGACAAGATATACACCGGAAGCATTATCTTAATTAAAAGGTTATTTCGGAATCAGCAGAAAATATGAAAACATAAAGAAAGTCGTAAATGGAACTTTTTCACAACTTTAAATTTGTTTTGAGTTAATATACACTTGTCAAAACAATTAAGGGAACAAAAAAAAATCACTTTTTTTTTTTAGTGTTTTTTGAAGAGCTGTATCTCTGTGAAAAGTGGTCGTATTGAGATGAAATAAAAAGCATTCTGAATCTTTATACTTTTTGTATTGCGGAATTTTCGCAAATGATTTTTTTAAGGTACCGTTATTGCGCAATCATAAGAAGCAGCACGACCCAAAAAATTAAAATTTTTTTCTTTTTTTTGAACATAGTCATTTTCTTTGAAAATTTTTTTTGAGCCAATTTAATGTTTTGTTTCAATATTAAAATATTTTACAAATTTTTTTTTCAAAAGAATATCTGGCTTTGAATGAAAAAACAGAATTTTGACTTTGACTACCAATATTATCGCAAGGAATGAGAACACCGAAAATGTATGGGTAGTTTTAAAAACTGGAATTAATATTCTACAAGATTTTTTCAAAACTTTATAACGATTATTTTTTTTGGCTCCTCATCGTTACATTCAGAAAAGGTCTAAAAAACTACTTTTTAAAGACTTTTTGTAAATCTTTTTCTGATTTAAAATATTGACTGTAGGACTTAATTTGGTAAAACATTTTAAAGAATTATAGACCACCAATATTTCTGTAAAATTTCAAATAAATACATTGAACCGTTTTCATGTACCGAATTGTCAAAGTCGTAAAAACCAATTAAGGGAACATATTGGGTGGTTCATAAACATTGTGAAATTGTCATCAAGATAAACGAAAACACCAATTTCTGCCCACTTTTTTCACAGTTTTGCGTTAGTTACAATACTGATAAGCGTGGAGAAGAAAAAAAAACATTTTTTTCAAAGAAAACAAATTGGAGCAAAAATTAAATATTTTTTTTAAAATTTTCAAATTTTAGTTGTAATTTTTTTTTCTCGAAAAGATGTTTTGCTTCCCATTAAAATCTCATCAGTATTGTAACTTACGCACAACTGTGAAAAAAGTGGGCAGAAATTGTTGTTTTCGTTTCCATTTTGATGATAATTTCACAATGTTTATGAACCATCCAATTTGTTCCTTTAAATTGTTTTTACGACTTTGATCATTCGGTACATGAAAACGGTTCAATGGATTTATTTGAAATTTTACAGAAATATTGGTGGTCTATAGTTCTTTAAAATGCCTTACCAAATTAAGGCCTACAGTCAATATTTTTAAATCAGTAAAAGATTTACAAAAAGGGCTTTAAATGTGCATCATTTCAGAATTTGTTATTAAACCATTATTCTGCCACATTTCAGGTTGTTCGTTATGTGAAACTGATGTGTTTGGTTGTAACGTATTGAAGCAAAATATGAAAATAATTTTTAACATACAAATTTGACGGTCGCAGGAAATTCCAGTTTACCTTTATTTTGACATGACGTTTTAAAAATTATTTAAATATGATTTTTGAAATAACCTTGGTGCTTACTTTTAGAAATAATTACAAAACTAGACATAATAGGTCTCCATTGATTTTAATTTGAAGTAAAGTATCACGGTTGGAAAAGGGCTTACTATTGTACTGAATTTTGTACTATTTAATTTTCCCAGTACGCAAGTACCACTTTTCAACTTTCAGTACTATTTCAATTACTGGCAAAAGACCAATTCTGAAATTTTCATTAACTGGGTTTAACGCATCACTCAAGTGCTAGTTTGGCATAAACCCGATGAAATTCATTCGAGATTTTCATACAAATTTCAATTAAGATAATCAAAAAATTCAAAAATGTAGGTACCTTTCGAATGTAGATGTTTGGTGCGGCAGGAACTTGCCTCAGTTTTGCATACATAATAAAAAAATATTTTTTTCGTATCTAAAAAATTAAGGAAAATAATCAATTTTTTAAAACTTTTTTAAACACTTTTTCGAACAAATCGGAGAAAATTTTCTTCCGAACGGATACCTCGATAGGGCTGATTATTTTTGACGCTTTTCGGAAGTCAAAGTTCCATCGTCAGGTTCGATTTTATATCTTAAAAAGTTCCATCTTCAGGTAAAAATGGAACTTTTACTTCCGAAACGCGTCGAAATTAATATTAAAAAACAAAAGTTGTGACATAGCTTGAATAAATAAATATTTATATTTATAATTTATAAAAGTTTTTATCTTTTATTTCATAAAATAAAAAGTGTGTTTTTAATTTCTTAAGAACTAAAAAAGAGGGAAGACAGAACTTTCCTCCATGCATTTTTTTTCTTAAAATTATCCCAGGGATGATTCCTGTCCTAAAAACATGTGAACGTTTTATAAAATTTGAATTTTCACTCAATAATTCCAAATATAAAAAAAAAATATGTAGGTATATATAAAAAAAACTCTAAAAATTTTCTTCCGAAAAATATATGTTTTAAAAAAATTCTCTTCTCGAAAAAATAAGTAAATCAAATATACCTCAAACATGGGTCAAATATTCTATTATCTTTCCAAAAATATTCAATAACATACCTACTATGATTCCGATTTACCTCAAATTATTTATTAAACGTTATATTTTTCAGAATTTGTTGACATATACATTTAAAATGTACTAGCGGTGAGCCTGGTAAACTTTGTATCGCCCTCAAATATAGTTGTCAAAAATATTAATTAGAAATTAAATTTATTTTCTGATTTGGATTGTATCATGCCCATTCATGCGCTGTTGCACCTCGTTTACAGCATGCTAGACCAATTTTTACCAAAGATACACTTCAGATTTTCTTGAATTTTTAACAAAATATAAACTTGTTTTCCGACATAAGTACGAAAATGCATGCAATGCTGCATTGTTGATCTCCAAATCGAGATGATTGCAAGGGGTCGATGGCTGAATACTCAAACCACATCTAACAATGATAACGTCCAATAAAATATTAAATTCCTGTAGAATTCACGATTGGAAAAATTTCGGTACTATTTGATCATTTTCAGTACTATTTTTTTTCTGCTTTCAGTACTATTGGCAAAAGTCAATTTCCATCACTGTAAAGTATGTACTTAATCAGTTATTTTAGGTAAACAACAACAACAATCAATCCAATTGGATTTTCATTATATGCTTTGGATATGAAATAAACACTACACGATCATAAAATTAATTGATAAAAATTCATTTATTGAAAAGACTTGTTTGATATGGTTTTGGCTTTAACATGGGTCATTTTGAAATTCATATAATTTAGGTATGTATATGTACTTTAATCTGCGTAGGATTACCTGCCTGTTATCAGCAAATTTATTTTAAAATTTACTGTGGCAGCTGGTGGTATGTATGTACATACATACACTAGTCAAAAAAATTAAGGGAACGCGAATTTTTTCAGTTTTGTTTTTAGTGTTTTTTGAAGAGCTGTATTTCTGTGAGAAGCGGTCGTATTGAGGTGATACAAAAAGGTGATACTATAAAGCCTTTGTATTGAGGTATTTTAGCAGATGATTTTCTAATGTACCGTTATTGCACAATCATAAGAAACAGGACGAGCCAAAAAGTGTAATTATTTTTTTTGAAAAGGGTCGTTTTTTTTTTTTTGAAAATATATTTTTCAGCCAATTCAATGTATTGGTTCAATAACTTGTTTATTTTATTTACCTTTATAAAATAACGTCTTTTTTCGTTATCTTAGATTTTTTTTCAGAAGAATATCTGGCTTTGACTGAAAAAGTGACATTGGTTACTAATATATCAGCAAGAACTGACGATACGGAAAATGTATGGGCAGTTTTAAAAACTGGAATTAATTTTCTATAAGATATTTTTAAAACTTTATAACGATTATTTTTTGTTTGGGCCCTCACAGTTAGATTAAGAAAAGGTATAAAAAGCGACTTTTAGAAGACTTTTAGTAAATGTTTAACTGCTTTAAAAATATTGATCGCAAAAGACTTAATTTCCTAAATCATTTTGAGGACCTATATAGACCATTAATATTTCTTCGTATAAATATTAGGTACGAAGAATATGAAAAACTTTATTTTGAGACATTATTTTTGAGTTATGAGCTTTGAAATCTTTTGAATTTTCGGAGTTTTTCATTAAGAGAGACTCCTTTTTTAGATTTTCTAATTTTTGATATTTGATTAAATAATAAATATGGCGTATTTACGACAGGTTTCCCAAGTGACGAAAAAACTGACTTAAGGAGTTTCCTTTGGAAAAAAACGACAGTATCCTCTTGCCTTTTCGATGGAAAGGTGGCGATTCCTAGCTCACGAGTATTCAAAGCCATTCAATAGATTTCACAATAAAAAAAAAAAATAGTTGAGCTTTTTTCGCAAACAACTATATGTTAATTAAACTTTTAACTCACTCAAATTGAATATTATGAAAAAATAACCTCATTCAATTTAGCGACACAATGGGAAACTTTTACTGTTTTAATGCAGAACGTAAAACAGAAATACTTTCTATATTTTTATAGCCTCCTCTACTTTGTTCCTGATGATTGTGGTAGTGGTGGCGGCGACTGCTGCTGTGGACCGATCCGATGGATGTAAGTATGGATGCAAATAATGTTAAAAAGTCAGTGCAGGTGGTCGGGCAACCAACAGAACAAACCGCATGGTTTTGTTTAACTTTTCACACTCTACAACCACATCATCAACTCGGCACCTTGATTGTTCACACAGAGCTGATTGAAAAGTTTTTCCATTTCCCTAGCCTCAACACCCTTTGAAATCATCAATGCACTTTGCCCTCTGTGCATTGCATATCCTGTCAGTTTTCATTTTTTTTTTATATTATTCCGTTGGAAGGTAGTTTTGAACTTCTTTTTTTTTTAATAGGTAAATTAAATCAAAGTTTATGATGGAAAGCTGAAAAAATAAACTACCAAACGGAAAGCAGAAACATGGATACAGAAGATACATAAACTCGTTCTAATAGACGGGATTTATAATTTCAGATTTTTAACGTAAGACACTTCTATATAAGTACACATTCCGATTCTGTCTAAACAACTGAAGGTTTTAATCTCGTCATAGTAGAAATTTTGTTTTGCAAAAAGCTGTAAATATAACTTTATTACCTTCTATCAAGAATTTTCGTTATTAAGAAATTTAAATAGGTTGAGACTCATTTCGCATAAACAGTCACTACATTTATAGCAAAACTGTTATAAATTGGCATTTATCAAGTCACCTCTATTTTAAAATCCTTTGACCACAACCTTTCAAGCTGGTTTAAGATCTAATTGAAACTGATCGACACGACAGGACTTTCAAAAATCATTCATAATATTCGCAAAACAATAATTGCTGATATTGGTAGATTTGACAAAAGTTTTCGATTACGAAATGTTCTTGAAGAAATGTTTTATTGAAGAAATTGAGGGAACATTTTCATTTAAAAACCAGAGTATAAGAAATTAACCGATGGGTAATTTATTTTTGATCAACCAATACTGGTGTCCCAGAAAGTTGTTAACTAGGTCCTTTACTTTTATTATTTTATCGATAATATTTCTGAAATTTTAAAGCACCTGCTGTCTAAAGTCCAATGAGGTCTAAACACGTGCCCCAGCACACTATCGTTCTTGTTATACCCGATATCGAACAACAACAACAACTTAAAGGTGCAAATATAAACGAATACAAATACAAAAAATTTGTTCGTAAAGAATTGGTGGTAGCACATTTAAGTTGTTGTTGTTCAAAAATTCAATGAAATCGACGGAATAAAGAATTGTCAAGTCTAATAAACTGACATTCTAGTATAAATAGTACAATAAATAATAATAATAGTAATAATATACCCGATATCTTCAGCAGTTTAGATTGCAAGTCCAGCAGATGCCCAACAGAGAGATTTGTATATCTAAGGACAGTAAGTGATAAGAACAGATAAATTATCATATTAAAATCCCATTTGCACTAACAAACTAAATTTTAGTAGAGTATACCAGCCTAACTTCATGATTCTAATTTTTAAGAGCAGGTTGCTTTACCCTGATGGGGCTCCACTAGAAATAAACAAATGCAAGATGTGTGTCAGTAAGTAGTCAAAATTTCTTATGGAGGACAGTGTTATGTCTAGAAAATTTTTATTTTTAGACATAAGTTTCTTCATTTATATCTTGTCTTCGTAGAAGAAATAAATGTGGACATACATTTTGAAGTTTCATGATTTGCATCCATTTTATAAGAACTTGATAATCTTTTAGCTATTCCTGTAAATCCAGTGTTTGCTCTCTCGCAACCAAATTCCAAATTAAATTTTATGAAAAAATATGCCCGCTCAACGCAGAAATAAAAACTTCTAAAATTATATCTAAAATAATTAAAGAAATAAAAATTGCTTGCGGAGCCGGGGGGGGGTTAAACGGACATAATGCAGAATATTTTAGCAAGAATCGGGGACACTTGGAAAGAGCCAAAGAGAAACTTTACCTGTTACAAGGAAATAAGGAAACAAAACAAAAAATGTCGCCAAGAATTGACGCTCTTTACCCCCAATAGGTCATTGAAGTGAAACTAATTCTATTCTTCAAAATTGCTTACTGCGTATGTTAGTTCAATATACTATTTTAACCTCAATCTTATGACAGTAGGATTTGCGAAATAATCAATCGTATATAGAAGATTCAATAAATTGCAAACTTTTCTCAAAAAATTTAAGAGGTCGCAAAGGTCACGCAACAATGTAATGAATTATTATCACTTTTAAATGGATTTCTGTGTTCAAAACTACAATTTGTTTTCTTGCAATTAAAAAAAAAAAATCCACCACATCCTGGGTTGAATAATGCATAACATCATTTTCGATAAAACTCACTTAAACTCTCTTAAATAAGGTGTCTGTCTGCAGCAACCAGGAACAACAAATGGACAACAACAGAATTTACATTTTCGTGTATATTCTGCGTGTGTCTACCAAAAACCCGCATAGTAATAATAATTATAACTCAGAAAAATGCTGCAAAAACTGACAAAGGAATATTGCAAACAATTTGTTCTACTTACACACAAACCACCACCATGTCTGGATTAGTGTTAGCTACTCTATACACAATACAGTAAGGACTAAGGCAGGGGCTTTTAAGGATGACAATGTCTGGTTTTATTATAACCTGGAAAGTTGTGTTTTCTTGCAATTTTGGTTTGGAGAGTATCTATATTATTTTTGGTCGGTTGTTACATATTTAGTTCGGAAATGCTTATTATGCTCAGAATTTCATATTATGATAATGACAGTGTACAAGGTACAACTAAGAATAATATTGTATTCTTGAAATGTAAAAGGAGCTTTAAATACGAAATTACTGGATTTGGATTTAATTTAAATAAAGATCTTTTAATCAGGTGTTTTCAGGGTGTTCATTTTAAATTGAAAAAGTTGTGAAATTGCAACAAAAATACATCATGCATTCTTGTTCATATTTAGTTTATTTTTTTTTAAGTAAACAGCTTTCTAAGGGCCACTTGCACAAAAGTTTTCTGACAGCAGTAACCTCTGGTTTATAAGTAATTAAAAGCTATCTGACTGATTTGATTCAAGGCACTATTTAAGTTTAAAAGTTATCTTCTCCTCGTTCTCTGGATAAATATTTAAATTCTGAATAGCTCTCACGTAAAGTTATAAAATTTCTTACGAAAAAGCAAATCAAAGCATTAGAGTCTGTTTATTTTTCAATGTGTTTTGTGTTGGTGATTCTGAAAAAAATATTATATTAAAAATATCAATATTTTCCGTTCGTGCAATTAAAAAACGATAAGTTTTTATTTATGTATTTAAACTGGGATAGCTATACTTAGTTTTATATACTTATTCGTTCGATTGGTGCAAGTGGGCCTAAGGCTTTAAAATTTAAATATGTTTTTTTTTTTACTTTTTTTGTCGTCTAAATTTCTTTAATCTACTTACGAAAATAGATTTCACTTAATTAGTGATAATCAGTCATATTCATATTTTGCTACCAAAACTGACCGATAATAATTGAGAGGATACAGGCACAGCGTCGTTCAACACAAGGGGGGCGGGGGGTTACTTTTATTTTCAGAAAAAAAGGCAAAATAGTCAGATGACTCGGGTCACAAACTAAAAACCAGAGCGGTATATTTTTACTTGATTCGTCCCTGGTTTTATCGGCTTAGTCCGTAATTTTCCCTAATTCATCCGTAATTTTGGTGGATTTACTGTAAATTCATTATTAAATTTACCGAAATCGGCCGTGGTTCATTCATTCATGATTTAACTGAACTCATGTGTGATTTGACAAAATTTCTCTGTGGTTTTTATGGATTAATCCGTGATTTTCTAGGTTAGTCAATTATTTTACCAGATTCATCAGTGATTTTACCGTATTTGGCCCTGAATTTACAATATTCATACATACATATGTGATTTTACTGGATTTAACCAGAATCGTCTGCGATGTTTACGAATTCATACGTGATTTAACAAGAACCGTCCGTGATAGTTATACCAAATTCATCAGTAACTTTGCCGGATTTATTCTGAATGTTACCAGATGTGTCTGTAAATTTACTGAATTCATCCGTGATCTTACATGACTTGTGATTTTACTTAATTAGTTTTTTTTTTCGTAGTTTTAGTAGACTCTTTCACTTCTCATTTCCTACTTTCTCTCTTGTAATTCTCACTACGTTTTTGTATCTTCTATACTGCAGAATGGACAGAGCATAGAAGCATTTTTTTTTGAAATTAAAAGGAAACTTAGTTAGTATAAGATAGAATGAAGATTTTTTATTAATTATTGAGGTTTGGAAATTTTACATACAAATAAATAAATTTGGTGGCACAACGGCTCATGAAGAACCAGGGCCTATAGTAACTTCCAACTCTCAACCATTCTTGTGTGCGGGTCTGCAGGAATGGAGGGGACCTACAGTTTATTGCCAAATCTGAACGGCTGGTGAGCGGCACTTTTCTATGACAGGGGATACTCTTGGAGGATTTGTCACTTCCTCGCAAGAGATAGGCGGGCCTTGAAAAAAACTTAAGCTGGAAGCGGCTGGTATTGAACCCAGACCTCTGGCATGATAGTTCAACGCAGTTACCATTACGCTACGGCTACTACAGGAAAATGTTTTTCTTAATAAAAGTGCCCATGTCTTATTTTTTTGACGCTATTCTTTCGAGTACTGTGAGGGACATTCGGGTGATTTTGATCTAGATGTTGTTAAAATCAATAGTACAAGATTTAAGTCAATTTAGTATGATGCTATAGCATTTTTAGAAAAAAAAACTAAAATGCGATTTGTATCATTTTGTAAATTTTATTATTGTATTAAGTCTTAAGTGTGTTTTGTCTACTTATATACTTAAGATATCTAAAAAAAAAAAATATTTGGTTGGGGAAGGCATCTCTTTGACAGAAGTTTATGAAGAATCTAAAAGTAGACTATTATTTTTAATAATTTATTTTAATTTAATGTTTTATGTATAAACTGACTTCAAAAATATTTTAAAGAAAAACGCAAAAAAAAATTTTTAATGTTTAAAAACTTTTTAGACCTGCATACATATTTTGGTTTACAAAATTTTCTAAAATCTTAAAGTAGTGCATACATCATTCTAATACCTTTTTAACATCAAGCTATTTTTTAAAAAATAATGGATGACTTTCAGCATAAAATAAAACACGTAAAATGCTTACGAATTTTAAATTTGCCTTTTTATATCAGCTTAAAAAAAAAATTATTACTCTCACTTTAAAAGCCTAAATCTTTTCTGTGTAGTTTTTGCATTTCTACAGTAAAACAAATATAATTTTTTTTGCTTGTTTTGTCTCTAGGCAATAATTATATTGTACAATGTAACAACATATTTGCATTTATCGCAATTTATATAATTAATAATCCGTCCTCCAGTAGCTATTTTGCGGTATAACGTGTCATCATTAAGATAAAGTAAAAGACATGAGTAAATATGAATTGAAATAATTAGGAACGATCAATTAAAAAAAAAAAAAAAATTATATTAAGAATGCGAAATGTAATTTTCTTTCTAAAATCCATAGTCATTATATGAATGTATGAACGTCATTTTATAATTTCAGTTTTCACTCTGGATAAACACTCTTGGCGGAATCTGGTGCACCTGCCTCCAGAACACAACTCTATACATAGTGTATATGTAGAAGTGAATGTGTTGAGCATAGTGTCGGTGTGGGGAAAAATGCTCATTAAGCTTGGTCCTGTATCATATCACTTTTTAATAAGGATGAACTTTCAACTAGAAAGACAGGAAGACAAATAACTATAAATATTTAATGTGATGAGAAAATTCATAGATATATAATTAAATTCTTTAAATAAATTTAAGATAAAGATACTTAAGTTAATTGGTGTCCACGTGCAATTAGTAACAAAGAAAAGACTATATTTTGGGACCACAACCGAAATTGTTGAAGGATAGTCGCATCGTCGTAATTATTGAACGTTCAACTTTTGATCGAAATCCCGAGTTGGTTCTGCTCTAATATGCTTGATAACTAATTTGTGCTTTATTTATACATAGAGATCACCAATAAAATCAGCAAGACATTGATCTTCCAAAAATGTCTAGGTATGTAATTCGGTGGAGCAATTAGAGAGGAGCCAACTAAAAATATAATTGCTGGTAATTATTTATTATAACTTCGTGATCGTGAGAAGTGATGAGGCTGACTTAAAAAAAAATCTGTGCAAAATTACATTTAAATCTGTTAACGTTAACACGTGTCACCGAGCACTTGAAATTTCCCATACAAATTGCAGGTAGATTTTTATTCTTTTACTAAAAAATTCTGCAATAGTGTAATTGTTGATGAATAAAAATGAAACTTTGTTAAGATCTTAAAAACATGGAAAAGTATACAAAAAATATTTTTACATTTTTTATAAAATTTTTTTACCCAGTTAACGATGAAAATCACTGATTTTTCGTTTTTTTTTTTTTTTACATTATTAGTTATTGTGGCAAATTAAAGATGCTGTGGGTATATTTTTGTTTGTTTTTATTTTTTCTCGAAGCTATCAATTTTTTTTGAAGATTTTTCCAATTTTTCGTGCTTTTTGAATATTGTAGGGTGAAAAAAACCCTACTCAAAGACGCGACGTAGCCATTTGTTGCATCTTATGCCAAACACCCTGTGTAGTACCTACTTTGAAACTATGGAGATTCCATTACCTACATCCACCTAACATTTTTATGGAATGGTTTTTCATCTCACTTTAAACTTTCATCTTCATTTTATCTCTTATGTGTGTATGTGTGTTATATGTGCATGAAGGATTGTATGCATTACGATTAGTTTTCAATAGTTTAATATCGAAACATTTTCATAACCGCTTCTATTTTTACCATTATACCTACTCTGTTTAAGATGCATTTTTGTTTTTAACAAGCACTTAAAATGAGGGCCTTCAACATACTCAGAGCACCTACTCATCCCTTATTTATTACAATACAATTCACTTTTAAAACACTCCCACTTTCAAGTATTTTAAAAGCAACTGCACATTTATCTTTATTCCTTTCGTTGTTGGCTTAAATTTTTGCTAAAGGTTGTATACATTCAACTTCGTTCATTGGGGGTAAAACTACTTAACTACTATTTTATATCCTGGGGCATTAGGAGTTTATTTTTGTAACCTGGAATCAATTTTTTGTTTTCGTTCCTTAAAAATATTTTTTAAAGTAAAAAAACCTTTTTTTTTTGTTATTTTTATTTTAATTGGTAAACCAAAAATATTTTTTGAAAAATAATTCTATACCTTTGTATAGTTGCATATAATGCACATCAGTCAGTGGAGTAGTGCTCCAATAGAATAAGTTTATAGGAAGTAGAGAATTTCACGTCAAACTTATGTTTTTTTTTTTTTTAAGTTGATTTGATTATCATTGAAAAGTAGTATGCGTGAAATGAAGATAACTGCTCTAAAAATAGTTTCGCTAAATCTTCGACGATTTAGTATGATGTTAAAGCATTTTTAGTATGATGGTATAGGTTAAAAAGAGGATTTTCCAAATTTTAAACGAGTTTGAATGGTATTATCTTCTTTTACTAAAGATAAAATATCCAAAAGGCTTTTTTATTTTTTTGTATCATACTTACTCCAAATGTCACTTTGACAATTACAAATCTGAAAATGGTATGAACTATCACTATTTTAGGCGTGTTCGGCTGGACTTTTATTAGGGAAATTGGTTTAGTATGATACTAGTTAAAAAAAATTTAGAACTAAGAACAGTTTAAGTGAAGAGCTTTAAAGTAAGAAAATTGTTAAGTAGTATCATGTTAATACCTTAAAATCAGGCTGTTTTAAATTTTTCGCCAATTACTTCTAAAGTATGAACAAATCACAGATTCCGTTTTCTAACGGCTGCTGGTTTTTCTCAGTATCATTCTCTCGAGAAAATCGATCTCAAGGTCAAAAAAATTAGCATGATGGGCAGGAAAAATGGAAGGCTAGAAACTATAAATCTCAAAACTGAGACAAGATGTCAACTTTATTTAAACGCAGTTTTAAAGGCTGTAGTAGCCGTGGCGTGATGGTTAGTGCGATGGACTGTCATGCCAGAGGTCTATTTATTTAAAAAGAATAAACGGCTACTGCCTCTTGCGAGGAATAGACAAATCCTCCAAGAGTATCTCCTGTCACAGAAAAGTGCTGCTCGTTAGCCGTTCGGATTCGTCAATAAACTGTAGGTCCCCTCCATTCCTGCAGACACGCACACAGGAATGGTTGAGAGTTGGAAGTCACTATAGGCCCTAGTTCTTCATGAGCTGTTGTGCCATCAAATTTATTTTTATTTATTTTTTTTAGTTTTAAAGGCTAGTATTTCCAAAACAAAGTGCTAAATAAAGTTTGTACCACAAGAATAAGCAGAGCAATTTTTGTTAACATGGGTTTAGGGTACACCAAAGTAAGCGTTTTCTTAAATCCACGATAAATGATGTCAAAATTGGAGATAGACCTTTACTGTGGAATCATTTTTTTCTTCCCCAAGAACTACACCCTAAAATACTTCCAAGGTCCGGCACGCCCTGTGTTATACTGCCCATAATTTCGTAAAGGCCCTAACTAACATTTACACTTTTTCGAGATAACGAAGAAAACACTAAATCGCTTACGACAACCTTTATATAGATTATGAAAAATATTTAAAAATATTCGTTTTTAAGCTTAATTTGTTCTTTATTTTACTACGCACTTTAAATATAAAAACTCGTAAGTACTTGGAAAATAGGGTAGTTAATGCTTTTAAATTTTTGAAAAAATATGTTAAGAATGCCCTATGTACAGCAACGTAGGGAATAGTTTTTAAAAGTTCTTTATAAGAACTTAAATATAAAAGAAAAAAAAACATAAATTAATTTATATTAATTTATTTCAAAAAAAAACAACTTTTTTTAATAACATTAATGTATAAACTAAAAAAAGAAAAGGAAGATAAAAATTTAAATAAATTTTTTAATTTTAAAGTATCAAAGTATGTATATTTCAAAAAATGTAATAAAAAATACCATCGATGTATGAATAATCTCTTTACCCTGTAATAAAATATATATATTTTTTTTTTGTATACTGTGATTTGCCCTATGTTGTAGTTGGGCTTATTTAAGCTTTGATGCATATGATTTAAAGTTAGGGCTTTTAGAAAATGGGATTTTCTGTTTCATTTGAAGATCTAGCTTTATGAAAACAATACAAATAAATCGGAGGCAATACCCCAACTCCAAAAATGCCATAAACTCAAAATCGGAAATTTTGTAGTTACGGCCATTACGAAATTATGGGCAATATAAATATATTTGTAATAGATTTTTTTTTAAATTACAATAATTACATATTTAAAGTTTTTTATACAATTGTCTGTATAGTCGTAAATGATTTTTTTTGTATAGTGATCAAAACATAACTCTGCTCTCATATACTCAAGTTTTCCGCTTTATACCTACCTGAATTAACCCGTTATCTTTTTGTTATCAGCAAAAAAAACGTAAACTGGGTAACACTGCATTTTATTTTATGCTTCCTGGCTTCCCGTTATGGAAAATTTATTGGTGCCAAATTTTGGTTATGAAATACATAAATATTAAAAAGTCATTGTGTATTTTTTTTTGCCAAATAATATTATAGTAACTTCTTCCTTAATCTATATGAAAAGCATATTCATGTTGCTTTACAATTCAAAATTTGACAAATGTCAAAAAAAAAATAAAAAAAAAAAAAAATAAAACATGCTACACGTGATGGGCTATAAAAGACATCAAATTGTGTTCTTCAGTGGGTGGTAGATTATCCAAACAGAATACCTAAATCAAAATACCTACTCATCTTTACGCGGTAGGTATGACATTTAATTTGGTAGATGGATACTGAAAAAGTTTTTCAAAGTTATTTAGCAGCAAAGGGGATACAGTGGTTTTTCACGGGAATTGCCTGTGCCGAGGAATTGATAAATTCTCGTAGAAATGTGCCGCCCACCTTAACCGTTCGGATTCTATGATAACGTCAAAATCGCAGGAAAACCTATTTTTGTCGAGGGATTAAATTTTTTTACGCAACTTCTTACCTATAGCCAAAAAAATGTCACTTTTATTACAACCCATAAAAGGCTCATTTCAGTTTATTCTTTTTATTTAAATAATTGTTTAGTTTTCCATCAAAATTTAACCACTTTAATTTAAATAATTTCTAACGAATTCCCCATCATCCATTTATTTAACTTTTGTATTTATTTTGATTTTTATTAACAGCCTGACACACTAACCATTTATTTATTTTTCTAAACATCCGGTGGCTTTAAAAAAAAATATTAAGGTTTTTGCATATTCACTCGGCCAAAAATACAAACACGTTTTTTGTTTAGCCAGCCATTTAACATTCTTTGAAGCTTGAAGCATTCATTCGGACCAATGGTTTTGCTGTCCAACCCAACCAGCTCTCTATTGCTAAATTGGAATCAAGTTCAACTTGGTTATGTTGATGCCTTATAGATGCATTCACGAATTCAATCAGAATCATTTTTTTTTTTTATAAAATCCAAATCAATTGGGGATCAGCGGCTGTTAGCCTAAAGACACATTTTATTCTTGTTTTCATGTTGCAGTGCAAATATTAAAAGAACACAGTGGCTTAAGGGAAAATAATTTAATTTTCGATGCATACGAGAATACTCTACGCATCTCTAGAATGTGCTCGCAGTTACTACATAACGCTAAAATATAAGAAATTTTGCTTTTGTAAAACAAATCATTCACACGTGTTGCCTCCCGAAAAGTGGCAAACACATATACGATTGCTACGCATTAAGGGTATATTTTTGGGTTTATTTAATTCTCTGAATAAACTTTTAAATTCAGATTTTATACCCAATTACAATAAACGTTAAATTAAATACGTGAAATGATGCTTTATCATATTTCCTAAGCCTTAAGAACTTAAAATTTTTAAGTTTCTGGATCCACACCAGTCTTAGGTATTATTTTATTTTTTTTAGTTTTAAAAAAATCAGAATTTTCTTTTAGTTGGTTTTATACATATTTTTAGATCATTATTGTGAATCGTAAATATTTAAAAATCAATTTTAACAATTTAGTCAATTCAATAAAGGTTTTTACCTGGAAAAACAAACAGTTTTGAAACTTGGCACACTTACTAAGAGGCCTAATGATAAAGTGTACAAAAATCACCATAAATCCGAAGCGAGCTCCAGCGGCAAGAAAGTGTATCATGTCGTTTATTTCGGTTTTTTGTGTTTAAATTATAAACTGTTTGTCCTTTTAATAAAAATAAAATTCTCTACAAAATTTATTATGGCCATATTTTTCATATCTGTCATATTTATAAAGTTATTTGGTATCTGTTATTTTAGTGAACAGTTTTTGAAAAAACAAATTAAAAAAATTAAGAAAAAACAAATTAAAAAAAAAATTAAGAAAATGTGTTCAAACTGATTATGTTCAAAATTTTACATCATTAACGGCCATATTATTCACTCAATACATCTAGATTAAAACTTAAATCTGGATGTAAATCATACAAATTTAATGTAAATTCATCTGGATTTAAGTTTAAATCTGGATGTATCGAGTGAATAATATGCCGGTAAGTGTTTTTTTATGTTTAATATTCAATTCTCCAAAAAAAATTTAGTTAAAGACTAAAAACCAGATGTCAAAACGTCTTATAGTTTTTGAGAAAATTGAAAATAACAAAAGTAAGTTTTCCTTAAATTGGACTCCCTTATTTTGGTGCTCCAAAGATCATATTTCCACAAAAACAAATTTATTTAAAAACAATCTAAAAGAAGGGATTTCTGTATCTTCAAAAAGGTATAGCATGGCATTGTAAGTGTTACCGTTGTTTTAAAATATTTGTATCTGTATTAAGTCAATTTTTGCCCCTCCTAAGTAAAAAACCCCCCTCCACACCACTATATCTACGCTCTAGTTTTTTGTCACACCTTATGCGAATACACATACCCTGTACATAAACAATAAACGATTGCGCACTGATTACAAATAGTTAAGTCCTAGAAGTTTTAGAACGCCCCTCCCCACCCCGGCTGAATTTGGTATAAAATGCATAAGAATTTTGATTATACTCCCACTTTCCTACCGGCTCATAGACTAAATAAGATGTACCAATTTTAGGCGCCAAATAACTTTATAAATATGACAGATATGAAAAATGTGGTCATAATTAGTTTTGTAGAGAATTTTAAAATCTATTTTTTCGTCAACGTCTATTTTTAAAAGGACAAACAGTTTATACGTTAAACACGAAAAACCGAAATAGCCGACATGTTACACTTTCCTACCGCTAGAGTTCGCCTAGGATTTATAATGATATTTGTACACTTCATCATTATAGGTCTCTCATTTAAGTGTGCTAAATTTCACAACTGTTGGATTTTTATCCAGGTGAAGGTGAGTCTTAACCTGCTTTGCAATTTTTATTTATAAAATCTGAGATATTTCAATTCATACTCGTGAATAAAAATACTTCTGATCACAAATTAAATCAAGTAATTCAGAGTGTGGTGTGGTGTACCTACACCTATGTTTCTGCAGTGAATTGTTTTTACCTTGAGCCACCGAGTTTGGTTTATGCAAAACACAGTATTGACAATGGCACACGAAATCCTTTTGGCTATGCTTTATTTTAGCTTAATTGGTAGCTGCAAGGAATTTCTTATTCAGTAGATTTTTTTTACATCCTAGTTTAGTTATTTATAGAGTTTGCCAAGATTTTTAATTGGAGATTTAAAAGAATTCTTTATGTGTATACAAAATGTATGTGTAAAGATATTCACAATATTGCTTATTAAAATCTGATAAAGGCATTTTACGGGCTTTACAGCGACGTCGACCTGGTCAAAAAGCTGAAAATACAGCGGCTGATATGGCTGGGACACGTGGAGCGTATTGACACCAACGCACCAGCCCGACGAGTCTTCGAATCTAGCCCTGACGGTCTGCGCAGCAGAAGAAGACCCCACCTTAGGTGGCGAACACAAGTGGAGAACGACCTCAACCAACTTGGAGTGCTTAACTGAATGCAGCTAGGGACCGAGCTGGATGGAGGGGTAGGCTGAAAGACGGTGTCTTGAAAACTATATACTTTCTGGAACATATCCATTAAAATTAAAGGTTTGAATAAATTCTAGACATATTTTTTTTTGCGAAGCCTTAGAATTTCCTTGTGTTTGCTAATGTTCAAGAATCAGATAAACATAAATACCTACATATAAAGGGTGTCTTCTCCTCTGAGGCGGGGATACAGTTTCTAAAAAATTGACTTAAAATGGAAAACAAAAATTTTAGAAACTAACGAAAATGCAAACAAAGATGTGCTTTAACTTTTTTGAAAGCTATTATAGTTCCTTATTTTACCTGCTCTTCAAATCAAGTTACTTAAGTCAACCATTTTTGAGAAATCGAATTTAAAATTAAAAATTTTTGAAACAAATTGTGATTTTTTCAAGTTGTTGTTTTTTTTTTTTTTTTTTTTTTTTTTTTAATTTTGCGTATAGTTAGTAGCCCGTGGCGTAATGGTTAGTGCGTTGGACTGTCATGCCAGAGGTTTGGGGTTCAATACCAGCCGCTTCCACCTTAAGTTTTCTTCGGAGCTATTACCTCTTGCGAGGAAGTTACAAATCCTCCAAGAGTATCTCCTGTCACAGAAAGGTGCCGTTCGGATTTGTCAATAAACTGTAGATCCCCTCCATTCCTGCAGACACGCACACAGGAATGGTTGAGAGTTGTGAGTCGCTAGTCCCTGGTTCTCCATGAGCCGTTTGTGCCACTAAATTTATTAATTTATTTGTTTAATTAAAGCCACGGTTATGGCTAATATTCAATGCTCTTATCAATTTTTAGTCAAATAAACAAATCGTGTCATGTCGATAAGCGCAATATAAGCTTCAGACGTCCCTGTCTTATTTAGTTTGTAAATTCTAGCAAGTGGCACGCAACCTTCGAAGAAATAGTTATCATCACGGCCCGACGACACGGCCGGTAGTATATGAAATCAATTTTGTTTTTAAAGAGTTGTCAAATTTCATTCGCCCAACCCTTAAAGCTTCTTATAATACTTTTGCGATTCACTATCACTCTTCCGTGAAATTTATAACACCATATCCGGAAGCGACAATAATTACCATACCTCTTTCTATATACTGTTCCGCCCTGTTGGGGGTCCCCGTCCCCGGTTGGCAGGGAGTATGGCGCATTGTTAGCGTGAATACCTACCTGAAAAAAAAATAAAATTAAATAACCTCTCTTATAAACCTCTCTTGCACTACTAGAAACATTGATATTATTACTTGACCTGAGCTTTCGTATAACACGTTTTAGATATCTAGGTACAGGTCAAGTTAAAATTTTTTCGGGGGGTTTGTGGTTTGTTTATATTAAAGCTCCAATAAAAACATATGTATGTAGATGTTTGGTGAACTGGGTTTAATGAAAAGGAAAGACCATACTTACCCAACTCAAATAAAATATACCTAGTTATGTATTTACTTGGAAACCGAAATAGGTACCATACGATTATTATCAGGCACTTAAATCAATTCTCGATTTTGGCCAATAAACTGCAATTATTAGGTACAATCCGAAAAATAAAACTCTATCCAAATATAATAATTGCAAGTTTATACGAAAAGCCCTATAGACCTGACCCAACGGAAGACGGCGAAAGCGACGACGACGTCTGCAAACAACGACACCTTTCAACTTTCCAGCTCAGCTACATTGTGTTACCACAAATAAATGCGTGCACTGTTAGTTTCAGCAAACGACCTCATAATTACATATCCAAGGAATACTCAAAACTATGCCCTGCAGGGTAGTAAATAACCTGTTCATATGATTTCGTGTAATTGAGGTCAATGAAGTTGAATCACATTGCCCGAAACTGCCTTTTGGTATCGCTCTTGCCACTTGGCAGCATGTAATGAAACATTTTGGTTCATGTGTAGGAATGTTTTTAATTCACAAAAACAACCAGAAAGGTAAAGGATGGAAGGATAATCAAAATGTGAACTGGTAGGTATACGATTGCCTTATCAGACCACATTATGTGTCATGTCATGCAAATTGGACATTTCATTTCACAGGAAAAAAATATTTTTTGACATTGCCTCTGCACCAGGTTTGCTATGCTATTCAATTTAAATATGTTACTGCTATAGGGCAAAAAACTGGCGGGATGCAATTATGTGCGGAAACTGTAAAGTAATGAGATGCTGTGATAGTGGGATTAAGGGAGGGTTTAACCATTAAATACTTAATTTTGTCAAATGAAAGAAGTTCAAGAGAAATTCTGTTGACAAGAATAAGGTGCCAGTTATAGCTTTCATTGAAAATCATCATTGAAAATTTGTAATTTAATTTTTGAGGCGTTTAAAAAGGAAAATCATTGTTTATTTTGATCCCAATATGAAGCTGACGACTCTATTAATATTTATTGGTAAAACAAAATTTCGTTTGAGCCCAAACTCTCATATAAATTGACTTTAGTTATTTCAATGATTACACTATCTTATCAACGATCATTGAAAAAATAAAAGACATTTCATGAGAGGGTTGGGCCGAAATGAATTTTTTTTTTGGCCAGATATATTAAATAAGTCATAAGCTTTATTTTGGCATCTAAATAATCATAGATTTTGCATCCTAAACGTCTTAAAATACATCATGAAAATTTTCAATGATCAATTTCAATGATAGCTATAACTAGCGCCTAAGTCAATGTAAATTAAAGGGTCAATTTGGTTTCCTCATTTTTTTTCGGTTCCATTTTGTTTCCAAGAAAATAGTGCTCTAAAAACTGTTTTTTTGTATGTTTTATTGAAGCTTCAACATAAAACACACTTACACGAAATCACAGTAGTAGCCGTGGCGTGATGGTTAGTGCGATGAACTGTCATGCCGGAGGTCTAAGGTTCGATCCCCACCTATTTATTTAAAAGAAAAAACGGCTACTGCCTCTTGCGAGGAATTGACAAATCCTCCAAGAGTATCTCCTGTCACCGAAAAGTGCCGCTCGTTAGCCGTTCGGATTCGGCAATAAACTGTAGGTCCCCTCCATTCCTGCAGACACTCACACAGGAATGGTTGAGAGTTGTAAATCACTAGGCCCTAGTTCTTCATGAGCTGTTGTGCCATCAAATTTATTTTTTATTTATTTATTTACACGAAATCATAAGTAGCAAACGTACACAGACTAACGCACGCACTAATGCGTTTTTTTTTTCTCGACCCTTTTTAAATTTTCTTCTTGTACTTACATAATAATCTTCATACGTCATCCTTTTATAGGAAAAGGAGATTTTTGAACAATTTAACTTGTTTTTCAATCATGAAGAGAAAGTCAATATTCCTTTGGATATCTTGCTGATACTAGAATGTCACCAGAACCAAAAGTATTACATGTACTGGGCTCAGATGTTCTTACTTTCCGATTAGATAATAGATTAAAAAACTTCTGAACCTACACATGATATCGACAAATATTATTTTTTGTCATTTTTTCAAATAAATAAATTCTTTACTTATATCAATAATACATACATACATTACATATGTACATAACTAGCTCTAATACTATATGAAGGTATTTTCATAAAAATTTTTCAATTGCATGTTGGCCATGAAGTAAAGTTTATATAGATACCTAGTTTGCTTTCCATTTTTTCTTGCAATAAATGATATCACCGTCATTCAGTAAATGCTCCCGAATCCTTAGTAGAAATATTTTGCAAGAAAATATAACCAACATTTAATCAATTAAAAAATTCAAATTTAAATTAAAACTCCCTAAAGGCCAATTTTTCAATAGTCAATTAGTATACCAACAACTTAATCTTCAACGAGCAAAAGTTAGTTTTCAATAGTCAGGTAAGAGTTCCTAAGAATACTCTTCGGACCGTAATAAAATTATGCCAAAGAATAAATATTTTCAAATAAATGTTAAGTAAAACTTAACTTGTTTGAAATGTTATATATTCCAAAATAGAAATATTTAAAATAAATACAACAATTATAACATGAATATAAGGAGACTCGTAGTAGTAATGGTTACTCGATCGTAGTAGCCCGTGGAGTAAAAGTTAGTGCGTTGGACTGTCGTGCCAGAGGTCTCGACAGGTGACGTCATAAGCGGTTGAATGCGTACTGCATACGACCTCGAAGACTGAGCAAATCTGATATGCGTGGGTTCGAATGTCATGGTATGCATGTAGATAGTTTTCCACAATAAAATTGGATTAAAGTTTAGCACCACTAAAAAGGAGACTGGGTGATAGGGCTCGGCACCCCTTGAAATAGCTATATCTCCAGCCAAACAAAAATAAAACGAATTAAAATACCCAGAATAAATTCGCAAACAATTGGCGGTAGCAACTTTAAGTTGTTGTTCAAAAATTAAAAAAAAAAATTTCATTTGTATACATAGGATGTCCTTTTAAATCAAAATAAGATAATTTGCAAACTTTTGTACATATATATTTTTCTAGATTTAATCAATGTCTTTGATACCAATTACCAACCCTTTATCTATTTATTGGAAATTATATTTTAAGATGTATTATTTAAAATTCAAATCGAAATTGACATGTGTACTTGCGATAGTAGTTGAGTATACTTACTATTTTCACAAATTTCTTAGAAATTCCCTCGACACGTTTTTTTTTCTCGAATTATTAGCTAATTTTGTTCAATTTTCATTATGGAAAATTTTTTGAAAAGATTAAATAGTTATCATATTTTAAACAAAAAGTAATCTAATAGACATAATAAAAATGTTTAAAAACCGTTACAGAGAATGAAACATGAAATTAGTACGGCTTACCATTTACCATAAACAATAAACCATTGTTTAAAGTATGTTGTTTTCAAAGAACCAATTTCAATTTTTTTTATTTTTTATATTCTCATTATCTGTTTGACCGATACAAAATTTAATTTTTATACACTTCCTATCTAATAAATTGAAAATTATCAAAATTTTCAAAAAAAAAAAACAAACGTTTGATTTTTTAAAAAATATTTCGATATTTCAAAAATGATTAGATGATTTTATTTCGAAATGAAATTTTTAATTCTACATTAATAAATACTAAAAAATGGTGTACCAATTTTTTTATTAGCAATGTTTACAAAATTTAATATATAAAAAATTATTTTTTTCTTAAAGCGCTGCGACGATTTTTAATTTTTTTTCTCATAAACTAAGATTTGTTGTTGTAGCTTTTAAAACAATTTTTGATTTTTTTTTTAAATAAATTAATTTAGAATTATATTGAGTCTTGAAAATTTTCATGCATATTATGTTATCGTAAAAAGCCAAAATATTGGAATTCTAGAATTTACCGGTAAATCCTACCTAAATGTTTTACCATAGGATACAATCAAAGTTTATTTAAATCCACATTCTTTAAATGCAAAAGTGACTTTGCATACACCCAACCTCGCACTTACCCCAAATTATAAAGTGGGCTAAGCTGTGGGTTGCAGAGGGCAGCATGCCCCCCTTACATACCTCACTGTTTATACGGCATAATGCTGGGTATGCTATATAGGATTTACCGGTAAATTCTAGAATTTCATTATTTCGGATTTTTACAGTAACATATACATATACTGTTTATTTTTGTATAATCACATAATACTGCCTACCAATCAAGCAATTTTTCAAAATAATTTTTTCAAAAACTTATAATTTAAGAAATTGTATTAGTAAAATTTTGAAGACGAGTTTTATGCTTCTTTACCATTTTCTATAATTTATTATACACATAAAGGTGAATATATGTAAATATAATATTTATTAATTCTTTTCTCAGGCCTGAAGAAGGATCCGAAGCGTTGCATATAAAATATAAAAACGAACGAAAGACCGAAAGCCCATAAAAGGTATTAATTAATTGTAGGGTGGATACTACTTTGAAAAAACTATTTTTACCTACCGCGCCAAGTATAACGTAGAACAAAAAATATTTCACATTTTTTTTTTCTGCAAAAACTACAGTTAAACGATACGTATACGTATCGTACTTTTTTTAATAGTTACACTAATAAATGATCATCCTTTTTTAGAGAACTTCAGATTGCTTAAATATTTTTCTTTATTTAGTATATTAACGAATAATGCCAAATAAAAATATCTGCTTCCAATCGACTTAACTGCCCTTTATTTTTTTCGAAGGTGTTCGATATCATCGAGACTAATAACTATTTAACAAAAAAACTAAAATAATGAAGTATTTTTGAAGTTTTCTCATCTTAATATTAAATTTTTTTTTAAATAATAGATTTTGTGTATTTCATACCACTGTTTATTGGGTGAAAATCATTTCCTTAAATCAGTTTTTATATTGCAAAATGCGTTACCTATGCCTTGGACAGAAAAATAATATCGAATAAATGAAATAGAAGATTACTTCTTTTAATATCCTTGTCAAAAATTATGTTGTTATGGTATGTTACTGTAGGACTCTGAAATGTAGAAATTCTAGTCAAATTTTAATTTTGTTTTCATAATGAATTCCGGACTTTTATCACCTACTATTTGGTTTTTTTATACAACAGTACCTTTGGTGACTTGCTTACCAAATTAGCATCATATAAAGACATAAAATTATGTACTTTATAGTCATGCATACTTTTATACTAAACCTACATTTTTGAATATTATGCTTACCTGAAACAGGATAATCTTTTTGTTTTTGCCACCATGTTTGTAATTGCTGTGGAATTATGTAAAAAATTATTCAACATTTATATGCAAACATACATTTATATGTTTTCACGTGAATTGAGTCCCCTTAATGAATGCATAATTGTGTACATACTTATATAGGTAGAACTTACTTGTGAACATACATACCTATAACAAAACTCAAAATGTGTGTAGTTCTATATCTCTTTTGTCTCTTTTCAGTTGAGTTAGTAAAATATAAGATACATATGGGTTAATATATGTAGTACCTTGAACCTTAATCGACAACCAGGAAATGAACTGTGAACTTTGAGGAAAAATCGTCCCCAATGCGAACCGAATATAAGATGAAATTATCCCAGGATAATAAAACATGAATGATGTGGAAACTATACAATATACTACACAGAGACGTTCGTGCAAGGAAACCGTAGATACAAAAGATGAGTCTTCTTCTGGTTCTGATGAACACTAACCTCCATTTATAAGTATAGAATATAGGTACCGACGGTTATTACAAAATACAATGTTCAACTTTGGCTTTGAAGGGATATGAAAAGAAAATGGATGTTGGCCTCGTTGTCGGTGAAAAATGTTTTACATCGTATCTATTTTTCTGTCCTAGAGGATTTAAAACTTGTTGAAATTTTAGTATGTAAATTAACTGATATCTAAATAAAATTTTCAAATAAATTTTGTATATTTAATTAAAAAATAAACGTTTTTCTGAAGTATGATGCAAGGTACCTACCTATTACAGTTGAGCAAAAAGCGTTTAAACAAAAGCCTACAAAATTCAAATCAAATCAAATGATAAATAGTGATTCACAAAAGACGTTTTTTTAGAGTTCAGAGCAGTTCAGAGCTGAGTCCGAACTGTCAAACAAAAATGTTGTGTTTCTTTTTGAGTTCAGAGCGCTCAGAGCTTGGAGTTTGTGTTTCTTTTTTTCGTTCAGAACGTGCTCCATGAGCTCAGAATAAAACAACCGAACAGACGAAGCGCGGCCAACTTTATACAGTTTCCATGTAATTTGACAGATATGACAATTGAGTGCTCAGGTGTGTTTCATAATTTAATTGGTTTGCTTTAACATACTCTGCTCAGAGTTTACTCCGTTCGCTCAGAGTCTACTCAGTATGCTCTGCTCTGAACAAACTTTGAACTAAAAAAGAAAAACGCCTAAAGGTTCCAGTGGCGTGGCGTGGATGATTTTAAATGGTAATTCGAAGAAAAATTAATCACCTGAAAACGTAGGTAACTAAATTGTCTATATCGCTTTCAACGCCATGATATAGATTTACAAATTTTGTATAGAAAAGGTCATAAAAGTGTAATTTTACAATAAAATAAAAAGGTATAAACTGAATTTTTCAAAGAAAAACTTACATAACTTCCATAGCAAACTTTACACATCAACGCAGGAAGAAACGTATAAAGTTATTGAAATAAGACGAAAAATAGCGTGTTATTTTTTTGAATTAAAAAGTACACAATATTTGTATGTGCCTACCTGCCCTGCTCAATGAAATTCATACAACAGCGAGACGTACAAAATTCTCTCTTCTACAACCCCATACCCCACAAAAAACACAAACAGAACTTTTAAAATTTTTCGCTGGATAGAACAAGCTTGTTTTCTTTGTTCTTGCTCATTCATTCATATTAAAATTCCCGAAAAAAGACGCAGAAAACCGAGTTATTATTTTTCTTTCTTATGCAAAAAAAAAATAACACGGGTTTCTTTGACATATTTAGGAAATTTTCTAGTAATTTAGATTAATGTTGCTCGTTTTTTAATATAAACATGGGTAAGATTTTCAAAAGGTAGCTCGACAGGAATCGTGTTATATGGACGCCACGCCACTGAAAGGTTCCGACCAGCGATGCCTCACGAAATAAAATTAACGTGCAATATTTTCTGAAAAAACGTGCCAATTTTCGTGCCACATGAAAAAACCACAAATTCTTGTATTTTCTTGAAAAACCTGTAATCAATAACAAAAGTCAATGGAAATCATTTGCTCTATTCGTGCATTGTCAAAAATTATGGTTTTCTATCCAATTTTTACGGAATTGGGACCACTTTTCATAAAATTTTGTTGAAATTCGCTTCATTTTAAGTATAATAATGGAAATAAAAAAATATATTGAACTTTTTCGTGCCACTAGGAAATTATCGTGTCAAAAAAGCACGATGAAACTTCAGAAACGCTGGTTCCGACAAAGATTTAAAATATGTGAGTTCGGTCAAGATTAAGACCAAAATTAAATTAAATTATTAATGTAGGGTTTATTTCACTCTTAAAAATGTATACAACAAAATTTGTATCTTCTTTATTTTTGGTTATCTAACTGAATAGTCAATTTTCGTCAAATGCAGAAATAAAAATTTGACCTTTGTAGGTTCTTATATTGTAAAGATATAGGTTTGTAATTTGTATCTTTATATGGCTTGATTTGAGTTAGTATACCATTCTTAAAAAGCATCAAGGCACTTCAGTTCATTTTGATATCTATACATATTTATATATACAAATGAACACCTTTTTGTGTTCGTACGTCCCCTTTCACACAAGACAACTGAGTTTGCCGGCAACAATTAGTTCATTGGCGAGAAGGGCATGAAGAAAGAGGGGTAAACGAAATCTCCCCGATCAACAAATTCAGGAGATTTTTTTGACGTTTCTCTTCACACTACGTTTATGTGCGTTCAACCAAGGTAGTTTAAAAGGAAAATACAGCAAGTCTCCTCCGACTTTGTATCTTCGTGTGAAAGGTACAAGAGATTGTTAAGGAGATTTAAAGAAAACGTCAAAAAAATCACCAGCAACTAGTATCTTCGTGTGAAAGGGGACTACGCGCATAACTCGGCTAAAAATCATCTGATTTGGTTGGTTTTTTTTTTGCTGGATTTATATTGAACCAGATTAAAAAACTACGGAGCTTAAAATTTGACCAGAAATCAGAAAATTAGACCCAAAACTCGGAAAATCGTGACAACACCTTGAAATGAAATTGTCTTCCTACGCGCATAACTCGGCTAAACACCATCCGATATGGATGCAAGTGTGTGGCCTTGGAAGTTCCTTGCTTATCGCATAGACAATTGTACGTAGTGTGTTCGCGTGTCGGAAAGCCATCTTCATTCTTTGTTTACGCACCGGACAGCAAAACAATCTAACGTTGTTTATCACAAAGCATTGCAGTGAACTGAAATGTATGAAATCAATCTTACGTTTAAATAAAGTGTATTGAATTCAATTTAATTTAAGAAGAGTTTCATTCTTTTAATAGAGAGACTCGACATTTTAAACATTATAATTTAATCAATTAAAGGTGGAACGAAGTTCACCGGGTCACCTAGTTTATTGTACAAATATTGAAAATTGTACAAAATGCCACATTGAAAATTCTCCACTTCAAATGAACTTAAATATCATTGATGATCCAGTTAAAAAATCACATGTGTCACTATATTAAAAGAAAGGACTTTTACTATGATACTTACTTTAAAAAAGGTCCTTTTGTTGTAAGAATATAGTGACTTCACAGGCGAACTCTAAACTTCATATTCCATTCAAGTTTTCTTCTTGCTTCAACATTCTTAACTTATTTGCTCCACGATTTAGAAAAGGATAATAAATTCTAACGATTTATCAAAAAGGCATCCAACATTATGCCAACTGTTGAGGCAATTCATTGAACTGGAACAAAGCGAGTCAAAAGCCGTCAGCTTTTAGTCTTAAGTTCACTGAATTTGTATTTTAAAGGCTGGCATGTGCATTTGTGGAACTTGGAAAGGATTTCGATGATGGAAGATGATGCCCATTCATATACTCGTACATACTAATAAAAGGGTGATACCTCTACGACGACTAACGTAGCGTATAGCCTAGCCACTAGGCGTTTATATTCCACACAAGCAGAAGTACCACGACTATTTGTGAAGTTTGAATGCATTTGCCTTCAAGATTTACACAAGAGTATATCTAAGTCGTCTCGCAAGACATGCATATACTAGATAGTTTCCTTTTTATTTGATTTTTTTTTTCATCTTCGTGTGACACAGTGACTTCCTGGGTCTTGCAGATGCAAAAGGACAAAATGCACTTTAATAAACGTTATCCTTATATAGGAATAAAATCAAATAAAAATCTTTTCACCATTTGCATGGATGAATGAAGATGAACAATATCCGGCAAGGATAACGACTTCATTCTATTCAGTATTTTTTTTTTCTTTTTTTTTTAATAGTTTATAGCAAAGAAGGCAAGACTATATGATGGCTTAGTGGCTTATCTTTGGGACTACTCTTTGAAAAGTAAAATCCTATCAGAGGAATGATTGAAAATTGATCGGCTGTAAGACTTTTGCTCATTAAAACTCAATTATATTTGTTTTTAGTGTCAATAAGAGTGGGTACTTTAATAAGTTGTTTAGTTTTGTAAGCCAAATGTTTCACTATCTGAGTACCTCACATTGGGTGGATTTTCTTCAAATATTGTATCTACAGTTTTAGACTTGAGTTTTAGAGAAATAAAAAAAAATATTTTGGTGTTAAAATAGCCCTTGCTTGCGAATAACTAAATTCCGAATCCAATAAGGCATGATGATAATCCCAAATTGCGAATTTCAGGACATTCAGGGCCCTATTTCATAAACATTGACAATTGCGACAGGTGACAGATGACAATTTTGAATTTTACAACTTGAAAATTGTCAAAATCTGTTTCATAAACAATTTGACAATTTTGTAGAATTGTCGCAAAATACCCAATAATTGTAAAATTTTCGGTTCATAAAAAAATTGTCATGACAATGAATTGTCAAGTATTTTTCTACCATTGTTAGGAAATTTCTAACATATTTGTAGTATGACAATTCTTTTATGAAACGAAAAAAAATATACAGTTTACATATTTGTCCGTAATTAATTGTGACAGGAAACTAAGTTATGGTCTAGTGTTGCGACAATGAAAAGACAGAAATTGAGCTAAAATATTAAATAATATTTTTTCAAGTGAAAGTGATGCCGATTCTCATTTTTGTTTCCATATTTCATCGTTTTTCGACGTGGGCACTACATACATAATTATGTAGGCCATGTACAACTTCAAGATCATGCAATATCAAAATTGTCACGACAAATATGTGTCAAAATATGACAATTACAAAATTGTCATGACAATATTGTCATTGTATTTTTCTGAAAAATTTGTCACCTGTCAATATTTTATGAAATACAAAATTGTCAGAGAAGTGTGACAAATTTGTAGAATTTTCACCTGTCAATTTGTATGAAGTAGGGCCCAGGATTTATAATTTTTTATAAATTATTAAAATTTTAATATTATTTTACAACAGTATTAGCCATAGCGTGATGGTTATTGTGATGGACTGTCATGCTGAGGTCTAGGTTCGATCCCTAGCCTCGCCACCTAATAATTTTTAAAATAAAACCGTGACTGCCTATTGCGAGGAATTGACAAAACATCCAAAATTATCTCTTGTCATAGAAAAGTTCCGCTCACGTTAGCCATTCGGATTCGGCAATAAACTGTAGGTCCCCTCCATTCCTGCAGACATTCCTCAGTTCTTCATGAGCTGTTGTGCCATCAAATTTAATTAATTTATTTTTTTTACAACAATTTGTCTTCATAACGTATACATATGGGTTATATCCAAGCCAACTTGTGCGCCCCCACAAACACTTGACTTTAAATTCAATTCTCAATCAATATAAACAAATCGATATAAACACATCAGTAAGATAATACGATCATAAGAATTGTAAATCAGCACTTTTTGCCATCTGCAACTTGTGTGAAAATATACAACAAAGATAATCATTGCATCATCCGCAGCCAAACTAAGATTTGCTGCGTTAACATTTTAATAGTATAAAAAGGGATCGCTTGGTCTCATTAAGATTCATTATCATTACTTAATTTGAGTTAATCAGAGTTTGTTATACATTCTTCGTATAGCTGAAGATTTCCCCCGACCCACGGTAAGGGATCTGAAGCTTTAATAAAAATTAAATATCTTAAAGTAAAAAACGGTATTTTATTTTTGCCCTGTTCAGTAGAACAGGAAGAAAGATTTTTTTTGATAAAAATCGAAACTTAAATTAAAATTGGCGCAGTCGGTAGGATACCAATCAGATATATGAACGAAAATCATATAAAGATATGGTAATCCAGTGATCGAACCGAAAAAATAGTTTTTTTTCTCGCGATCAAATCGGAAATATTTAAATGTGAAAACTACAACTAAAATGGTTTAGTGGACAATTAAAAACTTTCCAAAAAATATATTTACGTATAAAAAAATATAAAAACAACTCGTAACCCGTGATTGTAAAATAAATTTTTTATACAAACATTGAAGAGTGAAGAGTGAAAAAAAAATAATCGAACGCAAATCGAATTTAAAATTCACTTAAACAAATTCAGTGAAAAGAAAATTTTTCGAACGAAAATCGAAATTTTTTTTAGAAAATAAATTGTTCAGTAGCTATACCAACGCAAATGGTTAATGCTATGAATCCTTATAGAAAGGGAACAATTGAAGAAAGTTAAGGAGTGAATAAATAAAAGTGCAGAAAAATATATGAAAAAATAAGATACAAAACAAAAACAAATATATATGCAAATTTAAAAATATACAAAATATAGAACAATTAATAAATACAAAAAAAAAAAATCAAGAAAATATATAAAAGTTGAAATTGAAAAGAACAATTTAAAATAAAAAAGAAAAAAGTTAAAAATAAAATAAATAACAAAATAGAAAAAAAAATAATTGAAAAACATTATTTAAAATTAAAATATATAAAGAGGCATGTGCAAGCCCCAACGTGTTCGATAAATGAAGGAAGTCTTCAAACGGAAGCTAAAACGACAGGATATTTACATCAACAATAGAAACATCCAAGAAATCAACATGGAACAACAAGGAGCAGCAGCAGCAATAGCAGCACAACAACAAGCAGCAGGAGGTAATAATTTAAGAAATTTAGAATTAAACCCCTTAAAATATATAGAACGTCTACAAAATTTTGATGGTAAAACAGAAGATTTACCAATTTTTATTTCCAATGTAGATGACATAATTCCTACATTACTTTCTTATAATGAACAGTCACAAAAAATGTGCATCAATATCTTAAAAAGTAAATTTATTGGAAGAGCCAGACAGGCAATCGAAATTCATACACATCTCACGAGATGGGTAGACATCAAAAGTATGTTGTTACAAAATTTCGGCGGATTTAAAAATTCGTATCAGCTGTATGAGGATTTGAGAGCTTCTCAATTTAGAGGCGATCTACTTAAATTCTACAATCATATACAACGCACCCTTTCATTATTAAATCAAAAATGTCTGCAGGAAAATAATATTTTAGATATTCCTCGTAATAATGAAACCGCACTCAATATTTTTAAAGAAAGACTACCAACAAATATGAGAACTATTCTCTATGCATTAAGACCCACTTCTATGGAATTAGCTTTACACGAGCTCATTAACGCAGGATTTGTCACAAGACAAAATAGCGACAACGAAAAACAAAAACACTTTAATAAAAAATTAGAAAATAAATACGAACATAAAAATAATAATAATTTTAAAAATAATAACAATAGGGAAAATAATAATGATAATTGGCAACCAAAACCTTACGTGCCAAATAACTCCCAAAAACCAGATAAAAATAATTATAATAATAATAATTATAATAAAAATTATAACCCTAATAATTATAAACAATATCCTCAAAAATTTGAACCTATGGATCTTGATCCATCATCCTCTCAAATGAAACGTGTACCTAAAACAAACTATGTACATAAAGATAAAGAGCAAGACCAAGAGCAAGAACAAGCAAATGTAGATACTCAGGCAAATTTTCGGCATACAGCCTCGGAGCCTCACTACCCTATATTAAATTAGAGAAAGAAAATGAAACTATAAGACTACTAGTTGATACAGGAGCAACTAACAGTCTTTTACGTGAAGAAGATTCACCAAGAGAATATACTAAATGGCGTATTAAACCTATGACAATACGTACAGCAGGCAACTCAATAGTCGTAAAAAAAGACGTTATAATCCCAAAAACAAAATTTGCATTACCAGTTAATTACGATTGTGAATTCCAAGTACATACATTCAACAAAGAGTATAATGGAATTATTGGAAACAATATTTTAATTCCAAACAATGGAGAAATAAACTATAAAACAAAAACATTGAAATTGAATGACCAAATCATACCATTGTTCTTCAACGCAAATGAAGAAATAGAATATGAAGAGTCCATCAACTATTTTAATAAAATTGTTCCTATAGACTCCATTACAAATAACACAATTAATAAAGATTTAAGAATTACTCATTTAAATGAGGAAGAAAAGAAAAAACTATTAGAAGTTATAAAAACTTATAAAAATGCATTTTATAAAAAAGGAGATAATTTGACATTCACGAATCATGTTAAACATAAAATCCCCACAGAAGATAACTCTCCAATATATACAAGAGTTTACCGTTATCCAGAAATACACAAATCTGAGGTAAATAGACAAATCAAGGAAATGTTAGAATCTAAAGTAATTCAACATTCTACATCACCATACAATGCACCAATATGGGTGGTCCCGAAAAAGGAGGACAACACTGGAAATAAAGAATGGCGTATAGTAATAGACTATAGAAAACTTAATTTGAAAACCAAAGAAGATAAATATCCTATCCCAAACATAGAATCGATACTTGATAAACTAGGTCACTCTAACTACTTTACTACTCTAGACCTAACTAAAGGGTTTCATCAAATAGAAGTAGAGGAAAACGATCGGGAAAAAACCGCATTTTCTACCCTTTCAGGACATTACGAGTTCATTCGAATGCCCTTTGGCTTAAAAAACGCTCCGGCAACATTCCAACGCTTAATGAATGATGTTTTAAAAGACTATATTGGAAAAATATGTTATGTTTATCTAGATGATTTAATTATATTCAGTACTTCTCTCGAAGAACATGTCCTTTCACTCAAGAAAATTTTAGGAGCTTTACAAAACGCAAATTTGAAGGTATCCCTAAATAAGTCTGAATTTATGAAAAAGGAAACTGAATTTCTAGGTCACATAATAACGCCTGAAGGAGTTAAGCCTAATCCAAAAAAAATTGAAGTTATTCAAAAATTCCCAATCCCTACCACAATAAAAGAAATTCAATCATTTCTAGGATTAACCGGGTACTACCGCAAGTTCATTTGTGACTATGCTGCAATTATAAAACCCATGACATTATGTTTAAAAAAAGATATAAAAATAAATATCAAAGACAAAAGTTATATAGAATCATTCACAAAACTAAAAAATCTAATGGCAGATGATCTTATAAATAGACATCCTGATTTTCAAAAGGAGTTTACACTCACCACTGATGCTTCAAACTTCGCAATTGGAGCAGTGCTAAGCCAATCTCATGGACCTCTATGTTTTGCTTCACGCACATTAAACAAACATGAGTGCAACTATTCAACGATAGAAAAAGAATTATTGGCAATTGTTTGGGCTACCGCTCAATTCCGACACTATCTGTACGGAAGAAAGTTTGTTATTAAAACTGATCATAGACCATTAGTATGGTTAAATAATTTAAAAGAACCAAACAGCAAATTACAACGCTGGAAAATCAAACTCGAAGAATACGACTTTGAGATACAATATATTCAAGGAAAGGAGAACAAAGTGGCTGATGCCCTCTCCCGAGTGAAAATAAATATATTAGAACAAGATGATTTAGTAACACAACATAGTGCTGAATCAGATAATTCAAGTTTTATTCCTATTAGTGAAAAGCCGATTAACTTTTTTAATCGACAAATAATTCTTGAAATCAACGAAAATGATCATCAAGAAATTATTTACCCACATGTTGGAAAAAGAAGAATTATATTTAATAAAAAAGAATTTAAAAAAGAAGACTTTATAGAAATAATAAAGGAAGTCGACACTACAATGAAAAATGCTATTTATATTAAAAATGATGTAATATTTAATAATTTCCAGGAAGTATGGAAAAATGAAAATAAAGCTAAAAAACGAATTTTATATCGTAGCACAAAACTTTTACATGATCTTAACACAATCGAAGCCAACGAGCTCATCCACAATATACACAAAAAATATAATCATATAGGAATAGAAAAAGTTTATTTAGAGATAATCAAAGAAAACTATATACCCAATCTAAAATTTATAATAAATAAAATTTTAAATAATTGCGCAATATGCATGACAAAGGTTGATAGAAATCCTATAAAACTTCCATATGAGAAGACACCCACACCAACAGGACCAAGACAACATTACCACATTGATATATGGTTCTTAAATAAGAAAAAGAAATACGTCACATGTATAGACAAATTTAGCAAATATGCCGCAGCAGAACCAATAAAACACAAGACTCACATAGATACTATACAAGCATTAACAAAGATATTCTCCTATATGGGAACACCGAATGTCATAACCCTCGACAATGAGAATGCTTTTGTTTCAGAATCTCTTAACAACTATTTAGCAAATAAAGACATACAAATACATTATTGTACAGCCAATCGACACACAGGTAATTCCGATGTTGAAAGACTACATGGAACTCTTAATGAACATTTACGTATTCTTGTATCAATCGAACAAACTGGCGAACAATTTGATCCAACTGATCATACAGTTCAAGCTCTAAATGCATATAATAATATTATCCATCTAACTACTCGAGAAAAACCTTTTGATATCCATTTTGGTGTCATAAATAAAGAAATAATTTTTAAACGAATAAAAGATAAGAAAATCAAGACAATTAACAAATTAAATGAAAAACGTAAGGATATAGAAATAAACGAACAATATGTGAAAATAACCGATCCTGATAAAATAAAAAATAAATTGACCCCTAAATATAAAAAAATAAAAGTTATAAATAAAGAAGGAAAAAAGTATACTCTTAAAGAAGGAAACAAATTCAAAAAGAAACCCAACAGAATTTTACATAAAGATCAGTTCCATAAATTAAAGAAATTTACAGAAAATATTCCTGTTCACAGGGATGACACTTCATCAAAAGAAGCAACTTGTGGATCATCAGCTGATCAACCAACTACTTCTAACCCTAATGATAATGATTTTAACAACTCTCAACCAAGCACAAGCAGAACTAGAAATCATTGATTTAAATAAAGGAAATGGCTTTATCATAATACAACTAAAAGAATATCCATTAATTCAAAATTATGAAACAATTTTACATATAATAAATTTGACCGAGTATGAAAAAAATATAGACATAATGGAAAGAAATGTTCAAAGAATGCCTGAAGAAAATGAGAGCATTATTAGAAAAATGTTAAAAATTCGAAACGAATTTGAAGTACTTTTACCCCATCCAAAACAAAACAGACAGAAAAGAGGATTACTTAATATTTTTGGAACAGGTATGAAATTTTTATACGGTACAATGGATGACAATGACCGTCAAGATATTGAAGAACATTTAAAGGTAATAGAAACAAATAGCCATAATGAAATTACAAATTTAAATAATCAAATATTAGTTAATGATAAATTTAACAAACAAATAAAAATATTAACTGAAACTTTAAATAACGAAACTAATAACATAATAAAGAGAATCAACACATTTATAGGAACGTATGACTATGAAAAAGATATAGCTAAAATACAATATGAAATCAAATTAAGAGAAAACCTTGAATACTTACATGAAGATATAGAAAAAATAAAAGAAATAATTATGACAGCAAGATTAGGAATACTTAGTAGAGACATTTTAACTTTAGAAGAAATAAATAAATACGGCATTAACATAAACAATTTAGAAGAATTAAATCTCAGTTTAGCTCTATATAAAACCAATATAATATTCATTATCAAGGTACCAAAATTTACAAATGAATTATATAAACAAATATACGTTCAACCTATTCCAAATAAAGAAGATAATTTACAATTAAAAATAAATAAAAATTTATATTTAACCAATAATCAAACTATTTATGAAAACACAAAATACATAAAAAATTTAACTAAAATAAATGACAATTGTATTGAAAATATACTTAAACAATCAATGAACTGTAAACTTATTAAAAATTTGAATGAAGAAATACTAGAAATAGGAAATAATAATCTTGTACTAATAAGTGTAAAACTACAAGAAATAAATCAAGATTGTAATAATCAAAAAATTATGTTAAAAGGAAATTATCTTATAAAATTTGAAAATTGTAGAATTAAAATAAATAATAAAATATATGAAAGAAAAAATTATAAACATGAACCAGTGATTCCCAATACAATTCTAAATATTAATTATACTAAATTTGAAAATCTAACTTTCCAAGAATTACATTATCAAAACATAAATAACCTAAAACACATTGAAGAACTTAAATATAATCATAAAAAGTCAAGTATTACTATGTACTTTATCATAATAATTATTATAATCATTTTAACACTTTATATCTATTTAAAAATAAAAAATAAAAATAGGAAGATAATAAATAATGTAAATCTTCCAACGGTTACTTTTCAACCATTAGAAGACTCAAAAGAGGGAGGGGTTATATCCAAGCCAACTTGTGCGCCCCCACAAACACTTGACTTTAAATTCAATTCTCAATCAATATAAACAAATCGATATAAACACATCAGTAAGATAATACGATCATAAGAATTGTAAATCAGCACTTTTTGCCATCTGCAACTTGTGTGAAAATATACAACAAAGATAATCATTGCATCATCCGCAGCCAAACTAAGATTTGCTGCGTTAACATTTTAATAGTATAAAAAGGGATCGCTTGGTCTCATTAAGATTCATTATCATTACTTAATTTGAGTTAATCAGAGTTTGTTATACATTCTTCGTATAGCTGAAGATTTCCCCCGACCCACGGTAAGGGATCTGAAGCTTTAATAAAAATTAAATATCTTAAAGTAAAAAACGGTATTTTATTTTTGCCCTGTTCAGTAGAACAGGAAGAAAGATTTTTTTTGATAAAAATCGAAACTTAAATTAAAATTTATGTATATTATAAACAAAATATTAAAATAGCTTGTTCTTGAGGAGTTCGATGTTTTACATATTTTTGAAAAAACGGTCAGCATTAAAAGTAGTTCTCAGGAACAAAATGAATGCTATTCCATATTAAAACAAAATTATGCATCGCCATATAAAATATATATTTAATCTCTGACCACTGCCTTACTCTTGAACACTATAAGAAAGTGTTAATAAAAAAAAAATAAAATCAATGTTTAACATAAATGACTCGCAGTAAAACAGATAACGATGAAATTAACTTAACACCATTTGAAAGTAGATACAAAAAAGTTGATAAAAAAGTTTTATTATGATATTGTGATTTGTTGCAGCTGAATATTTAAAACAATATTGCATTTCAAAATTAATTTTTCAATTAATTTTCTTAAACAAAAAAAATACTAACTAAATACCTCTTTGTTAGTATGTATCACTTTTTCGATTTTGATAAAAGCATTGAATATTTGAAAAAAAAAAACAGTAGCACTTTATTATAAGAAACTTCGAAAAAATTCGACTTGAAAAAAAAAAATCACAATTTTTTTTTCAAAAATTTTGGCTTCAGGGGGCTGTATGCAGTTTTTTAAGCAACTGCAATATTTATCAATTATTGTTGGGATTAAAATTTTGTAATGTTTGTTCGGCTTTCATCTCCGCATAGGATATTTTAGGATATTTTAAAATACCTTTTCAAGCACAAGACATACTTCCAGTCTCATATTGGATGCATAGAATTTCTTAAAATTGGCTCTTAGATTATGTCCATTCTGAATTAATATTTTATAAGTGTGCTCTTGTGTCTTGTCTGCATCAGTTAAAATGAATCGATTAAAAATTTCTTAGAGCAACATTATGTATTTATTGACAGCTTGATACATGTACATGTGCATAGGCATACATATATTTATAAATATCATGGAGGTATGGCAAGAATACAGAGAAAGACACAAAGTGATATGGAGTAACCTAGTTTTTTTTTAATCGTTTTAACGCTTGACGACAAAAATACATTTTCCAGATGGAAGAAATAGTCAACATACACGCGATGTCGTTGTTAGATAACATTATTAACACTCGGATGTTTTATTTGGATTAATAAAAAAGGTAAACACATGCTCTGTTATTCTTTTAGTTTATGTTTTATTGAAGGTTAACCTTACAAAGTGCCTATAAATTAATTAAATTCATTTTTTGCAATTTTCGTATTATTTGCAAAATTCTAACTCCCAATTAATAAACGACAAACAAAGGCAATATAAGATTTACATATCTGTAAACTTTTAATTCTTAATAAATTGAGTGTAATATAAGTTAACATATGATTAATAATTATATATGTATTTATCCATTTAATAAATTAAAGAATGGAAAATTTAATATGGAAAAATGCATGAAACACGTTCTTTAAAATTATAAAAAGAAGTAAGTACTTAAAATGTTTTAATCTCAGAATGAAGAACGCCATCTGAATTCTCGAAAAAATTTGAATTTATGCAGAAAAACTTTTAAAAATCGTTGGAGCGGTTTTCTTAAAAAATCATTTTTTTATATATAAAATTTCTTGAAAATTTTTAGAAAAAAAATTGGGTAATATACAGCTAAACCCATTAATTCAAAAAAATACCACTACTAGTAAATACACACAAAAAATTTAAAAAAAATCGTTAGAGCCTTTTTTGAGATAAATAACTTTTTTTTTAAAACGATGGTATGGCAAGTACCGTTATTTTTTGAAGTAAAAAAATCTCGATTTCCCCTATGGGGAATAACCAAAAAATCTTATGCTCCAAGTTTGAAGAAAATCGCTTCAGGGGTTTAGGCTGTAGGCCGAGGTATAAACAGACAGGCATACATTCAGATATATACAGACATACAGACAGACAGACGGAATTGCGGGACCCATTTTTTTCGTCTATTATCATCGTAATGTCAAGTTTGATTGTTATCTCGAGTTTGATTTTTTGCACGAATTCATAACTTGCCCTATAGTACCTATATCGCAAGTAAAAATGCCAAAGAAAGGAACAAATTAGTTAGGCTGAAATTTGGCATGGAGATGGACGTTAGTAATGGGACTCTTTAAAAACTGGGAGAGTTCCTCAACGATCCGATGACCGCTAGAAGAGAAAAGTTTTATTCCAAAATCTTGTAGCTGATTCCACAAAAATGACCTTTACAGTTTTTTTCATAGCATTAACCGTTAAAAGGTTACAGCACCTTTTCATGAACATTGGTCCCTTTTAAGAGATTTTTTGAATTTTCGATTTGCTGAAACTTTTTAACGGTTAATGCTACTTACGAAAAAACCTGTCGAGATCATTTTTGTGGGAAATTGCTTCAGCTACAAGATTGTAAAATTAAATTTTTGTCTAGCATAAACCGTTTCTGAGATATTTGCAAAAAACTCATTTTTACGACTTTTGACCCCTTAGGCAAGGCGCTCACTGAAGTGGTGACGAAGTGGAGTGGTAGTGGCATGGTGACAAAGTAGCATGTGAAATTGGTAAAACCTATGTAATCAAATGAAGACGCGCTCATCAAAGTGGAGTGGCGGTGGCATGATATTTTGCAGGTGGTGTGGTCCCAATCTTCTGCCACATACCTCCAACATGTTTAATTTTCAAGTGAGTGGTGACGAAGTGGATTTTTGTACTATATACGAGTATTCTTGTCATTATTGACTTATCGACCGAGAGCTGGGGGTCAATTCTCGTTCTGTGAAGCTGTGAAGTGATAAATTTTTTTCACAGTTTCACACGAAATTCGAATTTGAATGCCTGAAATAGTGAACCCAAAAGTCATAATCTCTTCACGTGATAAAATTTTTATCACCGACAAGTTGTTCTGTGAAGCTGCTGTGAAAAAATCATTATTTGACCTGCGAATGTGGGTAGAATTAAACCGAGAGAAAAAACAAGTTGTATTGTTGTATTTTGTATACTTTACTTCGAGACGACAACACACGAAAGGAAACGAGAGCTCACGAAATGAATTACTCTGAGAAAAAAAAATGTAGTTCTTTTCCTTGTAAGTATTTTTGTTAGATTTATCATCGCTCATGCAGTGTCCCCAGATTGAAGGGAAAAGCACCACTTTTGCCGATTTTATAATGCGAAAGGGGAAAAAAAGGGGAGAGCCTAAAAAAAGGGGAAACAAATCCGAAAAGGGGAAAAATAAATGTTCTATTCTTTCTAGTGAATAGACTTTTAGGTTTTAATAAATGCAAATCATATGCAAATACAACCGTGCAACACCTTCACTCATTTTTTTTTTACTACATAAGGTCTAGTTGGAAACATGAAATTTCTTACATTTTATCATAAATTTTAAAATTTTGAACCCGTAAAAAAATCTATTAGTGAAAATTTCGTGTGCGAATTAAATTAAAATTTCGCCAAATTTTATCAGAATGTTCAGTTTTGACACTAGTTAGGTGAATCTCGTATAGATTGTAGAAGCGTCAAAATTCAATGGACATTTTAAACCAATTCGAACACGGCTTTACTTAACCTTTTCCTGCATGAAGTTACAGTTTTTTGGTGAGAAGAAAGAAAACAAATACAAAGAATTTTTATCTAGAATAGTTTTGAGTGAAAAGGAAACCGACAAAGATTTTAAGAAAAAGGCTGTTAGCATTATATTTCGTAATGAAACAGAAAAAGCTTAATCTTTTATTTTTTGTCTTTCTCATAGCGGAACAAAGGACAGAATGACTAAATTCATAAAATATTTTGATTGACACACTATTATATAAGTTAGGTACACTAGGTACAATACAAAAATGTTACAAGATAAATTCAAAACAATATATTTTCAATGTTTTCTTCAAAAATTTAAACGTAATTTACTTAGGGGAAAAAAGGGATTTTTATTAGAAAATTAGGGGAAAAAATACCATTCTGGTGTCAAAAAAAGGGGAAAAATGTTTTGGGGACCTGGGAACCCTGCGCTCATGTCGATGTCGGTTGAAAAAGTACAAATTCGTATGCGTTGTGTTTTAGTTTTCACAGTATCGTTTGAAGAGAGAAATTGCGAGAGGAGTTTCTCATTTAGTAAATTTTAGAACACACATTTATCACAATGAGTTCTAGAATCATATGACATATTTGTGAAGTGATAAAATGAAAAATTGCTGTGAAAACCGAAATGATATTTTTTTTTATTACTTCACAGCTTCACAGAATGAGAACTGACCACCTGGTAAACGTATTTTGCCACCTCAGTGCGCGTTAAATCACGTTCATATCCCTTCGCAGCCACTCCATCGCCAAGCCACTTGTTCACCACCCCACTGACACTCGATTCTCCTTTACCACTTCACTATCCCTCAATACTTCAAGGCTGTTTCACAATGCGACGAGAAAACGAGACGTCAGCGTGAAGAGATCTCTTCGCAGTTTCTCTCTCTTAAAAAAGAATTTTAAACAGTGAAATAATACATAATCAAGCATTTCTCGTCGTCTCGTCACGTCATAAAGTTCGATAAATTGAAAAAAAGACGCAACGTGACGACGAGAAATACTTTTTTATGTATTATTTCGTTGTTTGAAACTCGTTTTAAAGAGAGAACAACTGTGAAGAGATCTCGTCACGCTGACGTCTCGTTTTCTCGTCGCATTGTGAAACAGCCTTCAGTGAGCGCCTTGCCCTATATTAACCTAGCGTTCATCGGATCGTTAAGGAACTCTCTCATTGGATTCGATCAAAATTGGTACCATATTGAATTGAATTCGTTAGAATCGGAGATTGAATTTCATCGAAATCGAAATGCAAAATTGAATTGGAACATTATAAAATAATGAATTGAGTTAAGGCGCCAGTTATAGCTTTCATTGAAATCCATCATTGAAATAAAAATCAGTGAAACCGTGGTATTATAAGTTGGTTATAGCAATCATTAAAATTTTGGTCTCATTGAAAACATCTCTGGTGCACTGCCCACAAGAAAATTTAATTTTGAGGTTAGAGTTGATCATTGAACCAAATAATGACAGGTGAGAACAGAAAGAAAATAAAACAGATATTATTGGAACGATTGTGTTCTATACTTTTCTGAAACGAAAATCAGCCATTGGAAACCATTTTGATCATTGACATAATAAAATTGATTTTAAAAGAAAGTTTTAAAATAAATTAAATATTTTTTCGACGAAAAAAATTATTTGAATAATTCCTTCATTTTAATTACAAAATGCCATCAATTTTTTTTTTCTAAGTGCCTCAAAATGAAGAGACAAAATTTTCAATGATGGTTTTCAATGATGGTTTTCAATGAAAGCTATGACAGGCGTCTAAATAAAAATGATCGAATTATCGACTGATTTAAATGATCTGATCATTTTGGTAATCGATTCTTGAACGATTCGATCATTTGAAATGAACGATTAACACAGCTCTACTTTTCACTCTTCATTTATAGCTAAACTATGAAATATAGCTTAGGGCCAGTTGTACAAATATTTGATCCGTGGTTCAGGAATTTTAACTCACCAATTTCGGCGGATTAATTGTGGTTCAACGATGGTTCAGGCATGTAATTGGCTTTTAGTGCATATAAGAACCTTGAACCATCGTTGAACCTCAGTTAACCCGCCGAAATCGGCGAGTTAAAATTCCTGAACCACGGATTAAAATTTAAACCACGATTGTACAACTGGCACTTAATAACTTTAATATTTTACTGTTCTTAAGTTTAATTTAAAGAAAGAAATTAGTTATACACAAATTTAAAACTTTGGGTTTCCATATATGTATGTAGCTGCCACAGGAGGCGATATTGAATTGAAAAGCTTTAAATTCCTTGCTATATAAAATATAATACAATCAATAAGGGCAAAGTTTCTCTGCAGGTAGATATAAATAGCAATAATTACAAACACAACCTATAGCGAACCCTTAATGTTCCGATACATGAACGACGCGTGGACATATAATGTTTGTTATACGAGTATAGGTACTTTTAGTATAGTTGATTTCTATTTGACATTTATATTATTCACTTAATTGATACAAATCCATATTTGCTAGTATATTGATCTAACATAATTGGATTTATAGATATTGCTCTCCTACGTGAGCTAGTTAAGTTATGGAAAGAACATATGGATTGGCTTAAATAAAATTAAGGTATATTGACGAATTGTTGACTCAGTTCCTTAATAAGTGAACAAATACGGTATAACTTCATTAATAAATCTACTTGCTATGGAAGCATTTGTGGTTTTACCTGTTTTGAGATCAAATATGGACGGACAATGGCCATGGTTTTAATTCATATAAATAAGCAATTATTTGATAAGTTTTGCTTACAAAAGTTGTTATTTTGAGAAAAAGCAAGTTCTAGTTGAATAGTTCAGTAGTTCAATGTCAACACATTTGACTTTTTCACTTGGTTTTACGATAATGAAGCAAGCTTGAAGCTCGCTTCGACCCCTTGTTAACCAGCATCGAGTTCAAATGAGTTTAGACCTCTTCTACTACGTTTATATTCCCGATCGAGAGCTCGAGTTCGATTAGGGTCAGGTTTTCGACCCAAGTTTTTCGTTCATAGATTTGAGAGCACTACAAAAACACGAAATGAACGAAAAACAGTAACATTAATTTATGAAGCGGCCATTTCTCAATTTTTTAAAAGAAAATAGAAGAAAAAAAAAAAAAAAAAAAAAAAAAAGAAGTACGTCTTCGCTACTCCTCTTGCAAAGATGAACTAAACAAAGTTGTGGGGAAAATGCCTGTAGGAACAAAGAATTTTTGTAGGTGTGCGTGAAGCACTTATGGGGGTTTCCATTGGTAAAATAAATCAATTTATTTTTGATTTGGATCTGTCAAAAACACAATTTCCCCTCTTTTTGCTTTACATTGGGCAAAATAAATTGATTTATTTTTGATTTTAAATCAAATTTGCAAATCTAAATTTTTCGGCAGATTTACCCCTCCTTGTACTAATACCAACATAAATCCAGCTGTCAGTCTGCAAATGTTTTTCGTTGATATTTCGGTTGTGAAAATTATATTGAAAAATGTGGAAAATAATTGCTAATAAATAAATGGTAGCAGTTTAAAATGAACCGGCAACTTTATCAACTCATATTTCTCTTCTAAAAGTAAATCGAAGGATGAAGATTTTTTTGAAATATTACATAAAAGCTATAATGCACAAATACAGTGACAAAAATAAATCAATTTGAAATTGTGTTCCATTCGCCACAAAATAAATCAATTTTTTCATTAAAATCTTAATTTACCAATGGAAAACCCCATTAGTTTAGCAAAGATCCAAGAAGGACCGAGAAAGTTGGGTCAGTGAATTTGCTTGAAGGGTACTTATAATTTCTTTGGATGAAAGGAGTTAGAGGCTGATTACACGAATCATTTTTTCGTTCGTTGCTTTTTTCGTCATTTTGACAGATAGGGTGAGGGGTTTAGAAACGTAGATGAATTCCCCTTACATTTCTTTACATCTCAACCGGTCTGTCAAAAAGACGAAAAAACCGAAAAATAGAATTTTGTAATCACGCTCTTACTAGTGTCTGTCTATGTCTATATTTAAATTTCTACATACATTCCACTGGAATGTAGAAGAGATAAACGATTTAGCTGATCTCTTCTGTCTTGTTATAATTGACTTCTCTGTTCTCTACCAAAAAGCAGAGTGACAGTTCCCCTTCCCGAAACTACCTTTCAACTAATCTGGTCATTTTATATTTCAGAGCGCTCATTAGTTTTTCTCCGTCACTTTAAAAGAGCAGGAGCATTAAATGTAAACAAGATTCCTCAAAAACACTTGTTTTTCCTTTAATTTACTGCGACAGAAAATAATTGAGCAACGAATCCAAAAAAAAACCTTCCTCAGTTTTTTGACAGCAAAACTGAGGAATTTATGTGATTGTGTTTATATTTCTGAGAAAACGGATTTCTCTGAGATCTCTGAAGTAACGACACAGCTACTTTTAGGAATGATTGAAAAGGTTATATTTGCTTTTTTAAATTTTTAAATTTTCTTTAAAGTGAACTAAATTGAACTAAAATGAACGAACTAGTTCATTTATACGATTCGAACTAAAATGATCTATCACTCAAGTGAACTAAATCGCGCAACTCTACTGGCCTGGCCTTTCTTATAAGACCGCATTGTATTGTATTCTGTATTAGTCTTAGTCCAGTCGGAATGTCATTTGAAATGGAAAAAATTAGAACAAAAGTTGTTCAGAATTTAATTATCTACAACTATGGTAATTAGTTTTTTTCCTAGGATTACAATCATTAGGAAGAGGCCTAAAGGGTATATATTGACAATTTGACCAGTTTCCTCTTTAACTTTGTACGCCATCTTGAATTCAATTTTTTAAATGCTAAATGTTAAATATTTTAATCACTTTCAACTTTTGAACATAAATTAATAGGTATAAAGAATGTTTTTGGTTTGGAACTCTACAACATTGCAAGTTTTCCATATAAGCAGGAAGAAAGGAATTAAAGCATCATAAGAAAATCAAATTACCCTACGAATAATAAAACTCTTTTCCACAACACCGCAGGGGTAGAGGTACAGGCGCGTTTTTTTTTTAAAGTGGTATCCCCTGTAGGCCTTTTCTACAAGTTATCAGTAAAAAGTAATCAGTAAAAGTTATCAGTAAAAAAAAATGCGGGTGTTTCAGACAAGAGGGGTACGAGTCGGTTCTCTAGATAATATAGGTACTCTATGGCTGAGGCGATGATCCGACGATCATCGGGGGGTGGAAATATTTTTTTTTCGTGTTACCTACTAGACGGACACGGAACACGAGCGACTCGACATTTTGATATCTTATGGTTATGGATTGTTTTTCTTTTAAATTTCAGAAGATACCCATTTTAGTTTTTAAAGCGAATGTTTTTGTTGACGTTCTTTGAGTTTAAATTTCAAGGTTGAATTTGATTACAAAAAATCAAAACGCTCACATGAATAAAGAAAGGGTGTGTAAAGTAAGATTTAATATGTAGGTATTTGATAGATAATTATATATTTGATCGGCCACTTCTATGGGATTTTTTGATAATCCATAAAAATAAAAGAAGCGAGAAAAGTACTCTGAGGCTCATTTTCTAATTATCTTAGTTCTAATGGTAGATTTCTAAAATTATTTTCATGAATACAAAATGATTTTTTAAAATCTATTTTTAGGAAGGTACCTATTTCGGTGCATAATATTTCTCTAAATGATTGGAAAGAAGATAAAAAGCAAGTCGTAGTAAGTATTTGGAAGGTAAAGGTAGGTAGGTATAGTAAGTATATTATTGATTTACCGTTAACGGTTTCACTGACTAAATGATAGGTTAATTTGTTTAAAAAAATGTCGATAGAAAAATGGATTAAGTATTCACAAATTTTTACTGAGTGAGTATCTACATTTACATTTAATTTGAAATGACAGAATTAAAGGTAAAAAACAACAAAAACAACCGATTGACAATCTGGGCCTTCAAACTATGTAAATTAGGAAATTTGAAATATAAACGCTTTTTGTGTAATTTGTCAAAGTACCTCATTTCAGGTGTAATGAAAATGCTGTATAAAATAATGGAAACGAAAAAAGTGCCATATTGATATTTTTGTATTGCGCCACCGTGCCACGATAGCTTCCTATCGTGTCAAAAAAAAATCACGATCGTGGCACTTCGGCAACGCTGATAGGAAGTTGATTCTTCAGAGGACTGTTATATTTTACTCCTTGTTCCTGAAAGAGAGATGTACAATTGACCGCAAACCAAAATCTTGCATTTTTCTTTAAATAAATCCATACGGAGTATAACAAAATTTCCAACTTTCAAAAACATGCATATTCAAAATCTCGCAAAGTTTATCGTTCTATGTTCTATAATCAATGTAACAAAAACTCGGATCTATGTATGTTAATCAATTTTGTAATATCTATCTTAAAAATCCACTTTGATTTCCTGTACTATGAATATCATGCAAAGGTGGAAGGTCATAAAAACATTATAGAATGAAATTCTTCAGACTGAAAATACTGAAAAAGGCTTTTAATTGCGCATTTGTCTTCCACTTGAGTTCTTTCCCTATAAATTCTTCTGATTCACGTTTGATGAAGTTGTGATGCTGCAGCACATTCAAAGAAAGTAAGTATAATCATTATGCGGGAACACCTTGTTGGAATGGAATATGCTATTAATACCAGAAACGAATAAAGACAATATAGCGACTGCAAGCATCAGTTTGCAGGTGTATTTAGATAAAGGTACTATTTTAATTGAAGAAAAGAGATTAAGATGAATATAAATAACCCTTTGTCTAGGATGTTTTTATCAATTAACAATGTCAGGTTCAGGTGTCAAGGCAGACAATAAAAAAGAGTTGCAACGAACCAGATGGGATTGATATAAGAATGTGATTCAGTCATTTCTGATGGGTCTCTCTCTTTAATATTTTAAGTTTAAAATATATCGACATATTTTCACTTTACTTTATTCCTCGATATTAAACTAGCTATATGACAAGCTGTACTTAGTACCGTTTTGATTCTAAATGACACAAAATGCAAAAATAATAAAGATTTGCTCATTTAAGTATTACACATCTTTTTAACCAATTACTACAGAGAATCGGAGGAATAAAACAAGAAGTGCTCAAAACTCCAACTAAATAGTAATTTTCCCCACACTTTTTCTCGAGAGCCAAAAGAATTGATTTAAAAAATAAAATAGAAAAAGGAAAAGAATAAAGTAAACTTTATGTGTGCTTCAGATTTTGAGAAGCGATAAAATGCAAAGACCATAGCCTGTTTAATTTTTTATCTGGATTGACTCTATACTACAAATATGTAAATTATTTTACTAAAAATTCAAATTTTTAATGAATTGAAATCAACATTTTTGGAGATTGCAGTGTTTATAGTTTGATTTAAAAAAAAAAAAGTAAGTTGGTATTATAAAGATGTCATCTGGTTATGAATTTTATATACCATCTACGTTTTTCTACCAATGGGGGTGTTTGCTTTCATTTATTTAATATTATCAGTTTCTAAGTCACAAAACCACAAAATAAAAATAAACTACTAGTAGTTTACTATAGTATCTATAACATCATTTTTATGAAACAAAAAGGTATCGATATGCATACTCAAACTCACCACAACAAGCTCAGGCAGATATCATTATCGGACTAGTTGCAATTATTAATGTAAAATTACGAGAGTAAAACAAAACGAAACCACAACTCATTACACAGAAATTACATTATTAAAAAATTAATTTTCCTCTCATTGTGATAATCTCTTTTATGTTATACATACAGCCAGCAGCACCACGGGCGCCAATATAATTTTTAATTCAATTATGTTTTAATACCTTATGAGCTTTTCATATTAAATTATCCCTATACACGTATGTTTAAGAGTCTTCCAGGCTTCCAAATCCCATTCGACACTTTTTACTTTGAACTTAATAAACTTCATAATGAGAGCGCAGATAAAAAAGTTGTTCAGTTCAAATAAAAATTGTGACTTTTTCAATAATTACTGGCTGCAAGTCATTTTCTTCTTTCAAAAAATATTTGCTTTTTATATGTAATGTAAAAAAAAAAAAATAAATTTGATGGCACAACAGCTCATGAAGAACTAGGGCCTAGTGACTTACAACTCTCAACCATTCCTGTGTGCGTGTCTGCAGGAATGGAGGGGACCTACAGTTTATTGCCGAATCCGAACGGCTAACGAGCGGCACTTTTCGGTGACAGGAGATACTCTTGGAGGATTTGTCAATTCCTCGCAAGAGGCAGTAGCCGTTTATTCTTTTTAAATAAATAGGTGGCGAGGCTGGGGATCGAACCTTAGACCTCCGGCATGACAGTCCATCGCACTAACCATCACGCCACGGCTACTACTTTTATATGTAATGTACGTTATCGTTATGTATGTATGTTATCGGAAATGTATGAAATCTAGGAATTATATACAATTCCAAGGAAATGTATATAATGACGAGTCTATTTAGGAAATGTATAAAACGATTTGTAAAAGATTATCTAAAACAAACATTTCCTAGGAGATGTATGTATATATTTCCTAGACATTGTATACAACTGCTAAATAATGCTGGAAAATGTGTTAAATTAATATTATACCATAGAAAAAGTGAATAATAAAATACATCAATTAAAAATGAAATAAAAAGAATTTTTTTTTTAATTTGTCATTACTTTATTTTTAAATGAAGAAGTTATTTATTTTTGAAGAAATATCAAAATTACGGTATAAACAGCGAGGTATGTATAGGAGGCATGCTGCCCCCTGCAACCCCCCTGCTTGGTCCACTATAGCATTTGGGGAAGGTGCGAGATTGGGTGTTTGCAAAGTTTCTTTTGCATTTAAAGAATATGGATTTAGAGAAACTGACGCAAAATTTTAAACAGCGTGATGTTAAGGTATTAGCATGATACTACTTAACAATTTTCTAACTTTAAAACACTTTACTAAAATATTCTTAGTTTTAAACATTTTCTAACTACGTTGTATCATACTAAACCTATTTTTCTAGCTGAACACGCCTAAAACGGAGACAGTTTTTACATTTTAGCAATTGTAGCTGCCAAAGTGACACTTGGATTTAGTATGATACTAAAAAGATAAAATAGGCGATTTTAGCTTTAGTAAAATGTTAAAAAGATAATACGATGCTAACTCGTTTAAAATTTGGAAAATTTTACGCCAATTTGTTTTACCCCGATAAATTAACGAAAATTTATGAAACCTAGGATATATACAATTTCCATTGCTGCTTAGGAAATTAACAGAATTCCTAGACAATGTGTATAGAAAAATTTAATTAAATATTTCCTGGCAAATTTTGGCATTGTATACATTTCATATGAATTATATATAATTACGAATTACATATATTTCTGTTAACATATATATGAACTATAGTAGATTCATCTTAAGAACAAAATTTCAACTTTATTTATGTTATTTATAACGTAAGAAGAATATTTGAAAAGCTATAGGAAAAGTTTCTGGTGTTACCAGTGCTGGGGGCATTTTTAACAGAATTCTCTTCACGCAGTCGGTGAATTCCCTTTTTGTCCCACAAATATTTTCTTTTTTCCCTTTTAATTTCCCACAAAAAAAAAAGTTGAAAAGTTGATTTAAAATGAAAAAAAAATATTAAAAGCACAGTAATGTTGGCTTATAGTTTTTTTGAATAGTTACCTTTTTTATATCCTTTTATTTGTTCTTTTTTTAATCAAGTTGTTTAAGTAAAAAGTTTAAGTGCAACTGTTTCGCTTAAATATTAAATGCTCTTTTTCTTTAGTGAATTCTGAAAACTAGACGTTAAAATCTTTTTTAATTTTTGAGAAATTAAGAAAAAACGAAAATTTAGAAAAATCAAAATTAATTTTTTCAAAAAGTATTTATTTAAACAACTTGATTTACAAAATAACTAAAAGAAAGAAATATTCGCCTTCAAAAAATTCAATAATTTTTAACAAATTTTTCCATTTTATGTCAACTTTTCAGAAAATACCACTTTTCAAAAATCAAAGAATTCCCACAAAATGGGTCGCTTTTCCATTTCCCCCAGCACCGTGGTACACATTATGCTTAAGTTATATACTATATTGAAAAAAGATGAAAACTATTACTGATGTGTATGCCACATTAGTACATGAGAGCCAGTTCTGGAGGGTATTTATAAAATAAATCCCTTCTGGAAGTCCGAAAATTCCCCTTTTGTCTCACAATTTTGTTCTTGTTTTCCCTTTTTATTTGCACAGAAAAAAATATGCACGACTGGATAGCATAGACCTGCTTTAGTTGGAAACAATTTTAATGAAGCTATAAAAAAGATTTGCTTCAGTAATATTATGAAATTTTTTACAAAATGTTAAAGGGTCAAAAGTATAATAAATACAATTTTTGAATTTTTTTTTCTTGCTTTAAACAATTATATTTTCAAATTTTTCAAATGCAATATTATTTGACTCACTCAGAAGCATCAGGCTACGAAACTATAATAAAATCGGTCCTCCCATTAAGAAGCTGTATGTGAATAACTCGAAAATAACTAAATTTTGTCAAAAAACCTATTACACAATGCGAATTTTTTTTGTCGAAAACCTGAAAATTAGTTTTCTTACAACCACTATGGTCATCACATATACTTACTTACTTTACTTTACTTTACTTAAATACAAGTACATGCGTGAAAATACAAAACGTTTGTATATATTGTACGAAACCACATTGATGACATTACGACTGTCTTCGTGAATTTACAAAATATTTGTACATTTAAGAAATCCTTTGTAGAGACGGAGAAGAAACGTTTAGCTGCAGGTATGAGTAAAAGGAAATATTTTTGTTGTACTGTAGAAGACCTTCATATATTTTACGAATAGTAGAAACCTAGTTTTATTACAAAATATTTTGTGAGAAATACAACTGTATTACGTATTACGTATAACATATTTTGTATTATTTACGAAATGCTTTAGGTTTTTAACGGTTGTTTAAGTAAACTTATAAAATGTTTGTAGTTTTTCAAAATCATTCGTAAAAATATTCGTGAATTGAATATGCGTATTTCTGCTTCGCATAAAAAAAGATATTTTGCGTAGAGTTTACAAATTTTTCGTGCATATCAATAAACATTTGTGTGAAAAAGGGTTACAAATGTGGTTTCATAAATTTTAAAAATTTTTCGTAATTCCGAATTTTTTGTCTTCCATAATGGCTACGAAAAATTGGTTTATTTTACAAACTTTTGTACTTTGAACGAAAAATCATTATACGAATACATTTTGTAGTGAATTTACGAAATATTTTTTTGAGTGTAGATGGCGCTCACAGCCCAGGATGGACTACGGCCTCAACCAACACATATACAAACTTTAATTAAAATAGATGGAGTTGTATTTGTTAAGGAAATATTTATCAAAAAACAAATGTTCCTCTCTTGGGAATCACATAAAAATGTTCTGTACCAAGGATCTGTACTTAGGTTCTAGCTCAAATTACAGTAGACCCACAAACGCAAAAACGCATGGATGCACAGACCGACTGACGGTATGGCGAAACCCACTTTTTCGGACTTATCCATCATCGTAGAGCAAACTTTTATTGCAACCAAGAAATTTTTACGAGAAACCACATACATATCCTACAGAGCAAGTAAAAAGGAAAATATGTATGTTTAATAAGTAGTTTTTGTAAATAAAATACCTACAAGTTTTTTAAATTCATATTTTTTTTAAGATAAGTTTTTTTTTATATAAGTATATATTTCTTTATTTTATTTCAGTCGAATTAAAGATTTCTTTAAGAGATATTGAAGAATGAATTTATTTTTTAGTTATCATTATAATAAAAACATGTGTTCACATCTGTTATTTTTCAACTTAACAACAGTTGAATTGTCTCGAAATAAATCTTAGATGTTGGCCTAAAACATAAAACTGTCTGTGGTGATTAGGAAGTATAGTGTTATTCATTAAGATTAAAACATCTTTAAAAAATTTCAGAAATAAAGAAATAATTTATTTATATTACATATATGCATTCCTGTACCAAATTTGTAGTAGATCGATGCACCTGTTGTAGTAGCCCATAGCGTAATGGTTAGTGTATTGGACTGTCATGCCAAAGGTCTGTGTTCAATACCATCCGCTTCCACCTTAAGTTTTTTTCTGGACTACTGCCTCTTGCGAGAATATTACAAGTCCTCCAAGAGTAACTCTTGTCATAGAAAAGTACCTACCATCCACCTTAGCCGTTCGGACTCGGCAATAAACTGTAGGTCCCCTCCATTCCTGCAGACACGCACACAGTAATGGTTGAGAGTTGTAAGTCACTAGGCCCAAAAATTTATTTATTTTTAGATGCACCTGTTAAGGTTTTAGCTGTACATAATAGTGGAAGTGGAGAAGCAATTTATTTTTGGAATTAAAAATCGTCTGCCAAATATAAATATTGGTGGTTTTTATCTTCTACAAATACAGTCATTGATACTCTTGTATATTCATCTTCGTAAATTAAATTGTGTAAGTACTTGTATCACTCATTTCGCCCATCGTTTTAATTATTTCCAAGAATCCATAATAATTATTTTTAATACAATCTCTTCTTCGTATAGAATTGGAAATTAAAATTCCCCGAAAAAAGTATTTTTTTCCACGATCTTCCAGCACTGTTGCAACCCAATCTTGCATTTTGTATTTTTGGTTACAAAATTTTTACTTTGCAGAAGAAAACTTTCATATGCACATAATTTATTTTTACAGTCGAAATGGTATTGTGGAATCGTTATTTTAATTTCTGCAAAAATAATTTGTTAACGTGCTGTTTTAAAAATGGTCTATATTCCTATATTACTTCTTAATAAAAAAAACAACGATTTCGATATTAATTAATTGATTCGGAGACAGATATTTAAATTGATTTTAAAAGGAAAAAAAGATTGTCTCAAATTTATGCGCATAAAAAATGTTCTTGCATCCAGCATCTAGAAATAAATACAAAAACAAAATTTAAATTTATTTTCTTTCAAAACGAGTTGAGATTTTACAACTATCATCATAGCATTCCGATTGAATTGTTGGTATCAACCACCATGATAGCAAAAAAAAGCAAAAAACAACTTGTTGAATCAATTGAAACCTATGACTTCAAATATTGAGTATAAATGAGTTACAATAATATTATTACCTATAATAAAAAAAACCACAAAATAAAAGCAAATTCATATATTTTCGTTAATTATTTATTATTATTATTTCAAGATTGAGAAAAATGCATTAATGTTTAAATCTAGCAAACAGTTAAATTAAAGTTTTTTTTTTTAATAAAGTAAAAAAAAACCAACATTCCTTAAAGAGGAGCAAAATTCAACTGAATCTTTGTTGTTAATGTTTTTAAGTTGAGTGAAATAACTTTGAGAAACCGCTAGATGACTTTCAAAAAGTTACTCATACGCCATACTCATTCACACACAATTCATAACTCGACCTGCGCACTTATTTTGTTTTTAAATTATAAATTTATAATTCCACCATGTGGAGTATAGTGAAATGACATTTGTTGCGACATCTTTGTAAGAACATGTTGACCGTAGATAAAAAAGAAAAGAACATTTCATCATGGATCATGATGTCGCCATTCTTCACCAAAGTCTTATCAAGTGTCTTATTCACATAGTTAAAGCATTCAAAGAACAATGAACAGGGTGCCATTCATGCTACGTAAAGCCATCATCGATGTGTAATAAACAAAGGGAATTGCCCATTTCGGGCAAGGAGCGTACACGAACGAGTTTGGTATCAAATAAAAGGTGACGTTGAGCTTGTTATATGAGTGAAATATTTTTAAAATCGTTCATGGGAAAGCCGGGATATTTGAACTTGAAGTTGCCTATTGCAAAATAAAGATTTTAGTTTTGTTTTCCAAATAATTGTTCATAACGTTCGAAATTGCATGGTTATCCAAGGGCGAACCAAGCATTTAGATATCAGATACATAGGTTAAAGGAGCAGTTGCATATGAAAAAATAAAACTTGAATTTATTGATGCTGAAGAACATGTCAGCAGAGCAGATGCTTTAATAAAACCTTTAGCAGTAATGGAGCACAAAAAATATTTCACTCATATAACAAGCTCAATGTCATCTTTTATTTTATGCCAAATACACTCTTGGCCAAAGCTCCATCCATAGTAAAATGGGCATTCCCTTCGAAATATTAATAAAAGTAGTATCGCCCTGTTATGTACAGTCAAATTCATTTCACAAAAATTTTTGATATTGACTGACTTTCAGTCGTGTTCGATAATGTGTACCACGCTTAAGGGAGCTACCCGTTCGAGATGAGCTAGTTTCAAAAATTGGTCAGGCATAGGTTTTTTTAAATTAATTTTTAAAGTTTTTTTCAAGGTCACAGAAAAAGAATTTTTAGCACCTCATTAGTGGAATTTAAGAAAAACAAGTATGCAATTTAAAAGGTCATAAAAGGTCAGGTAGTTTCAGTATTTGGTCAGGCATAGATTTTTTTAAATAATTTTTTTAAGTTTTTTAAAGATCATTACAAGGTCATTTGAACTTTTAGCACCTCATTTATGGGATATTCGAAAAAAGTATAAAACATCTGAAAGGTTACTTAGTCCTTATAAAAGGTCAGGCAGTTTCAGAAATTGGTCAGCTGTAGATTTTTAGTTATGAGTTTAACAAAAAAAAAAAAATAAAGGTCATTGACTTTTACCTGGTGCCTGGCCAATTTCTGAAACCATCTGACCTTTTATGGGGGTTAAGTACCTAACCTTTCAGATGGTATATATTATTTTCCATAAATTAGGTGATAAGAGTTCAAATGACCTTGTAATGACCTTGAACAAAACTTTTAAAATTCATCTGAGGAATCTGAGGCTGAGGTTTTGAAACTAGCTGACCTTTTATGAGCACTAAGTTACCTTTCAGATGGCATATATTTTTTTCCAGTATCCCATAAATGAGGTGCCAAAAATCGCTGATGACCTTGAAAAACTTTGACCCTGGATTTAAAATTGTCTAAGCCTGACCAATTTCTGAAAATAGCTGACCTTTTATGACCAATATGCAAGAATCAACAAGTATATGACCTTCTAGATATGACATACTTTTTTTGCGAATATCCCATATATGAGGTTTTAAAATCCCACAGCCCTAAGATGAACCAACAATTTTTAAGCAAAGTTTTATCTGCAAAAACAATACAAAAACAGAAATTTTACCAGCACATAATATAAGCAGCTTGCTCGTGCTTTTGCATTATGCAGCCAGCTAAGCCGTTGAAATTGGACTTGAAGAATTTTAAGTCAAAATGAATATAATTGGAGTATCTGTATCATGTAGATCGCAATTAAAATTTATTGTTGATCCTTGTGCTAAATTATTCATTCCGACAATGCACACTGCAACTTTTTTTTTACGTATACCATACCAATAAATAAAAGAAACATCGGTGCTTTATAGGAGAACAATAGCTGGGACTGGGTTGTTGGAAGAAAGTGAATCTTTTAGTGTTTCATAGAGATACAGATACTGCAAAGAATCAACAAGTTATTTGATTTTTGTTCATAACATGTGACCTAGAATTCAGTTTCACATTCTATGTATTCACATTTGTAACTTAGCAGACCTAATATACTGAGTCTATACATATGTACATGTATGTATGTATGTTCTATCAACATTGTATGAATGATTGTAGGTGAATGTTCTCATTTTGTATTCTGCCATAAATGCATCATCCTGATAAAATTTAAAAATTTAGAACGAGTACAAAATTATTATGGGAAACACAATGTGCTTTAAGTTTGTAATTGATTTAAAAAAATTTTGTCTGTTCAAAACATGAACGTTGCTTGTTTTTGAAGTTATCTACATCTGTTTTCTAGTCCTGAAATTTTAAACATTTTACGCTCCTTTTTTGACAGGACAAATAACTTACGATGTATATGTTGATGTGGATGATTTTTCCTTTTAAAAGATAGTGTGGTATGAACTATGGAGGTTTGGTGAGTTTTGGATATGCAATTAAGCTCTACATACTGTTGAACATGCCAATTCTAATAAATTTCTAGACATTTATTTCCATATCTTAGAATAGGATCTTTCAAAATTGCCAGTCATTTGACGCAAATTTAGTTTTAAATATTTCTTCGCAACCGCAATTATCAAAATAAATTTTAATAGTTATTTTTCGTATTTTCTTTGATCTGTGAATAACACGATCAATACGATAATTTTGTAAAAGTTTTTGATTTATTATATTGAATATTAACAGGTGTACTGCCATCTTAAAGAAAAAGTGTACATCTCAATTATTTAAGTAAGTTTTGAGACAATGTTTTTGCTTTTATAAAGTTTTGAAGAAGGAATGTATTCTTACCTCGTGCACACGCGAATACGTTATTTCACCATTTACGAACGAGACTAGAGGAATGTCAATTTATATCAGTTATATAATTAGCCCAATTCTAAATATTCCCCGGGAAAAAACTCCCCGGGAGACGTGTTCTTTCGGGAGTAAAATGCTCCTATTCCGAATTCTCCGGTAGATTATTTTTATCTTCGATAGCAGGAATAAGAGTTCTGAATGTTCAGAACAGCTATTTTACATTTTTTGACAATCATATCAAACTGCAGAGAAAAAAATAATTTATTCCCGGGGAAACAATTCCCCGGGAATTTACATTTAGAATTGGGCTGAATAGTTAAAAGTGGACGTGCATAAATGCGCTTGGAGAGATTTAAACAAAACCAACGGGCAGCTGAGAATCCTTACACCCCGACTCCTCACAACATTCATCTTGACATAAAATATCTAGACATGGATATCTGACATGAAATTTGACAGATGATTGTTTTTTGTTGCTCTTTGCCTAGAAATGTCATTTTTGTGTCATTAGCTTGTGTCTCTTTTCATCTGAGTAGTGTTCGCTGTATTTATGGGCGAATTTTTGTGAATACCTTATTTCGTTTAATTAGCTTTCGTTTTTATTATTATTCTCGTGGGTTATGAAAGATTTATTTGTTTGATTTGATAATCTTGGAATATTTACATAAATTTTTTTCAAATTAATAATGAATGATTGGAAATATATTGATTGTACGAAAAATCTTTTTTTGTGTAGTAACACATTGGCTAAAACTTTTGTCTTCAATTTTTTTTTAAAAAAGAACTGATAGTTTTCGAGGAATTTGCTTAAAATTGAACTTCACCTCACCCCCTTTCCGCCCCTTAATAATTTAAGCCACGGTCCAAATTTATGGTACTCTATGGAAAATGATAAAGACATAATAATAAAGGTCTCTGTAAGAATTCAACTTTGTCGAAATTTTTTCGAAGTAGAAGTCTAATTTTCCTGGGTTATAATACAACAACCAAAGAGTTCCAAATTTATTTGCGAAAGAAATCAAACATCAAACACCCATGCAGTCGCGGTACGAATTGAATATCATCACATGATTTGTCAGCGAAAATAGAGGCAGTCATTTAGGAGTTTGAAAATTAATTTTTCAAAAACTGTTCAGTAAAACAACTTGACTCAAAAATAACAATATCTCTGGTTCTCTGGCTTTTTTTAAGTTATATTCTGACATTCTACGTGTTGCCGTTATTTTTATATTTTTTTTTCATATAAAGTCATTTTGTGAACAAAATTGACCCTCCCGCCTAAAGGGGAGGGAGAGGAATAGACCTTCCTTCTGACACAGTTCCCTGTCATGGTTAAACTTATACAGTAGGTATACAACCTAACTTTTTTTTTCGCATTTTATGCGTATCGCCCGGTTTTCAAATGGTCTGGCAGGGCAAAAGCCGCTTCCAAATAGTCTTACCAATCTTTGCTCAGAGGAGCATTATCTAGGGGTATGTTAAACGAAATTTGGCCGCGACCAAGGACCGCAACCCTTCAAGCAAATTCACTGATCCAACTTTCTCGGTCTGTCTTGGATCTTTGCTAAGCTGAGTGTTTCACGAAAATTCTTTGTATCTACAGGCATTTTTCCCCACACCTTTGTTTATGTTTAGTTTATCTTAGCAAGTGGAGTAGCGAAGACATAGAAATTCTCTTTTTCTATAAAATTTTAGAAATGGTCGCTTCATAAATAAAATATTATTGTTTTCCGTTCATTTGGTTTTTTGTAGTGCAATAAAATATGTTTGCAAATTTAGGCAATGTAGAACTCAGTGGGGAAGTACTTTTGTTTGCGATTCGTTTTGGTTTCGGTTTTCGCTGAGTATGGTGAACTCTCATTCTCACAATACATGCGCAAGTGGGTCAGTGATGATTCTAATTTCCATACTAATTTGAGCCGAAAAACGCAGTTTTGCGAATCCGTATTTGGATCCGTACGCCGAGTCCTCCATACGTTTTTGACTACGTGTGCGAATCCAAAACGGACTATTTTGCTTAAAGGGAAGACTTTCATTTCTGTCATCAGCCTAACCAACGCTTTCGACTCAAATGCATTTTCTGTTTGGTTCACTTTTACACCCTAAAATTTGCAGTGTGATCTTGGTCTATGAGGAATAAAATTAATTTTACTTACATGTGTCTTAATTGAATGCATATAATCAAATGCAATTTTAAATTGCGTTGTTGGGAAATAGAAACTTTTGATATTATTGTTGCAAATCGAAAAATAACACCAAAAAAAAAAACATCCCCAGATGACCTCTTTCCTTAGTTCTGAGAACATTTTTTACTTTATATTATTTTTATCTGTCGAAACGTCGGGTAACTTAAATTTAAATTTATTAAAAATCGTGGAGAGTCCGTAAAAACATTTTATATTACAGTGTTCTGAAAATATTTTTTCTCATAATGCGTTTTCGTCTTAATACCATAAACTACATAAACTAAAAACTTGAGAAACAAGTCCTTAATATCAGAAATTTGTATTTTATTTCGCCCAGTTGTTCTTAAAATCAATCAATATAAAAGAATAACTTCCTTTATCTTTAATCATCCTATTTGAGTATGCCTTCACCACATAAGAACAACAGCCGTACGTATATACTCCTAAAAAGAATAGCTTGGCAAGAATTTCTGCGATGTAATTATAGTTTGTCTGTTTTTAAAATGTCCATAACATTATAAGACAGGCTAAACCGAATTTGTTTTAGCTGATATCAATTTGAATAATTCAAACAACTTTTGGAAATGTAAACCAATTTTTTATTTTTATGTATTTGACAATGAATTCGACCAAATCGAAGTTTTTTGTTAAAATTTTAGCACAATTCTTTTCGTCCATTTTTTTTTTCTTCTGCAACTGACATGAGGTAAAAGGATTCCCTTTTTTGTCTTCTTTCAAAGTTTTATTTTTCCATCTCATTGGTTTAAGTGTAAACTCATTTAAAAGTTTCATCATTGACTTTAAAACTTCAAAGGGATAGTCCTATGTCTTGTAAACAATGACTAAAAATGCATTTTCCGCAAACTTAAAACTTTATTTAGGATAATGAATGTAGCCGAGGCAAAGAGAGATGTCCCTTAGTTATAGTAAACTTTGAAAAAAAAAAACTTTCTTCTATCAATAGAAGACTGTGAAGTGATTCTTAAGTTTTGTTTTCTTTCTGCTTTGAAGGATAACAAAAAGAACAAGTGCTTGTCCATTAATCTGTTTGCCTTGAGGAATTCTTAGAAAAGGTTCAATGGAAAGATTTAGAAAAAAAAAAATAGATTTCTGCATTTAAAGTGTAGAACACGATATTTGATCGAAGATAACGACAAACAAGAGGAGTATAATTTTACCTCATTATTGATGAAAATACAAAACTAAAGAGTGTTTAATAAAAATGATAACTTCATTTGTACCCACTTAAAACTTAGTTTACGACATGCTCGTACAGGGATGAATGGAATTAAAGAAAATCCTTAATATGTTTTTAAAAAGGCAGAAGGCATCAGGACTCGACAAATTAAGTGTTATTTATTATCAATCAAGCTTATATTAGCCGTGTTTTTTTGCAAGCCCGAAGAGAATTGGATGAAAAAATACGATTTCGACGCCCAACCATTTTTACGTGTTTAATGCAACAACAACAACTGGGCCTATTCTAAGCACGGAGAATTTTCGGTACTTAACTTAAGCACTGAAAAATACTGTTACCGGGATGAAATCCATACATGTTATCGATAGTTTGTATATGGAAACCCCATGTTTTTTCGGTGATGGCGGCGGTCATTTGTCGTTTTTTCGACCAATTTCTCAAAATTTTAATGAATAGTTTTTGACTTTTTTTTAAGTTGATTTTATTCAAAATTTAGGGCCATTTATTGAAACAAAACTTAAATATTTAAGTTGAACATAAGAACTTATGTGACAGTTTACGCTGAGAAAAAAAGTAAAACACATGCGTTTAAGTTGAACATAAATATTTAAGTTTCGTTTTAGCAAATGGGCCTTAGCGTATTTAAGTTTCACCGTTTTTTTTTTAAATATTCAATGCTCTTTTAAATCTTAGTCAAATACTGAAAAAAACAGATGCAAAATTCCTGCAGAAAAACACTCAAAATTGGATTTTTTTTTGCAAATTTTCACCTAGAACTTCTTTCTGGTTAACTTTTACGCAAAAACAAAAAATTATCTGGCAACTTGCAAATGGGTCATTTAGAGCAAAAATCACCAAGTAACTCCGAGGAACATCCCAGCAAAGAAAGACCCCGACACGCATGCAAGTAGGAGATGACCTAAGGTGGAAATAGCTAGCTTAGGAAACAAGAAGTCCTGGTTGAGGCCCTGGACTTCAAAGATTATGATGTACATACTAATCTTAAAAGGATCCTGAAAAATCTCAGAAACTCTCAGGCAGTACTCAGACTTGCTTAAACCCAGTTAATCGACTGTTCTCAATGTGAACATTTCAAATGACGATGAAGCCACCAATGAATTTAGCACGTATGTAAGACACAGTGGCTTGATTTTGCAATAAGTCACATCAAGTGAAGTCAGAATTGACATACCTTAATCTTTTTCGGCGAAATTTTTTTCAAATTAGAAAAGGACATACATGTTCAAAGGTGGTTACAGCAATGGAGGTGGTGTGTGATGGTATGGGAAGCAGTTATCCTTTACAAAGGACATGACTGGATTTTTAAACTTGTTTTTGCGAAAAAGTTAAGGCAAAAATATGAAAAAGTACCAATTTTGAGTGTTTTTTTACAGGATTGTGATGGGAGCGGTTGTTGGAGCGGTTATGGTCATGGTTTATCTTACCGACCATCATATTATATGCATTGCATAACATATTAATTTAAAACTATCCGACTAATTGTAGGATAGAATGTCTCTATTGATTAGATTAGGAGCAATTAGTAAAGATCTAAACATAAATAAAAATTAATCTTCTAAATAAGAAAATGTTTCGACCAAATTTATTTGGGGCAGATAATAACCAGACATGTTTAAACACCCTTGTAGCGGATTAGGAACATCAACAGCTACAAAAAGAAAAATGTCAGATAGCATGAAATGTATATTGATCATTGAAATCTTTCGAACTGTAGCAAGAAGTGACAGCATACTGTAATGTCAAAAACTTCCTAACCTAACCTATGTCAGTACATAAATACATACATACATATATTATGTAATAATGTATTTTATAAATATATGTATAAAGGTGGCAAAAACTCAAATAGGACTTTTTCATATAAATATATGTTAGGTATACCTACATATGTATGTTTTCTAATAGCCACTTGCGAAACTTAAACGAATAACCAAAAAGCAAGAAGAATTTCTATTTTTTTTTTTTTGTTGATTCTCTCAACTTTGTAAGTTAGTTTTTGTCGTCTGTCATTGCAGCTCTTGCCAGCCAGCTACAGTTTGAAAAATATACTTAAAGTTTTCTTCAGGATATCTTCTTCTATTTTCAGTTGAAATAAATCCCTGACAGGATAGCGGATGAAAATGGCAAACATCACGGTCAGACGACGACGACGTTTTGCAAACATTTTTAAGCATTCGTTTTTTAATCCTGTCCTTCGCTATGGCAAAGAAGGATAACAAGAAAGTAAAACTTAAAAAGACGTATCTTTTGTTTACCATGGAAATACAGAAATAGTTCAAATAGTTTAAGGCTGTTTGTTTAAAAGGTAGGTGAGTATTTTTGCATTAGAAGAGACCAAAGGGATAATTGTACCGAATTTATTTAAGGTTGAATTTAAAGCTTAAAAGTTATCAAAATACTCGTCCATCGTAAATTGAGTCAGTTTGATGTAGAAAGACATACCAAGAAATAGAACTTGATTGTATGTATATACCGCATCATAATATTTCTAACAATCACTTGTAGGTTCCTTAAAATAACTTTATTCTCTTTGAAATACCGTTGGGTTAATGATGAAGGAATACATTTCACTGGAACTAAAAATAATTAACTATTTACAGTGTGCTTTGTGCAAGTCTCTAAAAATAATTGATATTAAGCAGAAAAGCCATATAATAATACAAATGAACCTATTGACTCCACGTTGGGCGCCAACGAACTTTTTCTAATTTTTCTTAAACGGTTATTTACTTGTTATTCATTTTTAAAATATCCGATAAATCAGGTCATAAAACCTCAGAGCGCATTTTAAATATTCTTAGTCGACATTTTGTTCAATTTGTGGTTCGAAAACGTCGTCACTAAACGACATGGTCGTTTAACAAATTAAATAGGATTTCGTGGTTTTTTTGCCTTATTTTCGAGTTATTCAGGCATATAGCTTTTTGATATTTTTAAATCTGGTGATTCTGAATTTGAACAAAAAAAAATTTAATATAAAGATAATTTTTCTTAATATATGTACGTACCTGCTTTAGAATAATTTAACATTTGTTTCGTTAAAAGTATCATTAGATTATTAAACTATTAACATTATAGTTGGTGTGATTCAATCGTGAATATTTGTTTGTGTAGGTGCTGCTATTAAATCTTATTAAACATTAAATTCTGCGAACACTCATAACTTCTTTTTAACATCTCATAGATACTCATCTGCTACTAACGAAAAATTGATGGGTAAAAAAAAATCTTCATTTCTTTTTTGAATTAAAAAAAAAAATCAATGAATGTGGCTGCAGACTCGCGATGTGAAAATGCGAGTTGTTAGGCAAAAAGATTTCAGCTCTCTTTATAAATTACTTTCAATAATGATGCAAGTTTTTTTTTTTTTAAATCCTATTGAACTTGTTATTTAAAATTCGATTTTTTGAGAGGAACAAAATTGTAAGGATATGATTTTACTGAAAGGACCTATAGAAATTCAACAAAAAATAATTCTACATTTTAAAGGTGAAGGATTTTCTTTTTACATTTTTTTTCTTTTTAATTATATTATTGATTTCTTATGTGGGTTAGATTTTCTGTTAAAATTTAAATTTGTTTCATGCTTTTTACTTGCGATATATAGGTACTACATATATGGCAAATTTTGGATTCGTAAAAAAAATTTAACTTGAGATAACAATCAAACTTGACATTACGATGGTAGGGAAGACGAAAAAAGTGGGTCTCGCAATTCTGTCCGTCTGTCTGTCTGTGGACTCGCCTACAGCCTAAGCCCATGAGCCGATTTTAATTAGACTTGGTATAAAGTGTTATCGGGACATTACGCCGACACGTTTTTTTCCTTTTATATTTAGTACCAAAAATAACGGTACCTGCCATATAATTTTTATTTAGTATTTTTGGAAAATCTTATTTTTCTCAAAAATGGCTCGACAGATTTTTCTAAAAAAAAAAACCAATAAATTTTATTAGGTATATGCTACCTTTTTGTAAAAATTAAATTTCCAAAAAATGGTTTTAAATGGTACCTCCCATAGAACCATTTTTTTTTTGTTTTCGTTTTTCTATAAAAGGAATAGACTGATTTTGATAATTTTTTTTTATGGAGAATCTTCTGAATAATTTTAATAGTTTTGTGTACCAAAATTTTCCGAAAACTTTTTTTTGGATTTTCAAAAAAAGTTTCAAATTTTTTTTTTCTGAAAACCAAATGTTTCGAAAACGACTTATTTGATTTTTATGAACCTCGATAAAAATTATCTAAAATATTTTGAAAAAACTTTTTCTCATAGTCAAAATTAATGGTACCTCTTCCACATAAATGTTAAAAAAACCGTTACAGAAAATATAAATTTTCTCGAAAACGACTCCTATGATTTTGATTAAAATTGTTCTAAATACTAACATTAGTATGGTCTACGATCTACGAAAAAACAAAATTTACAGTTAACCATTATTAACAGTACCTCTTATATAGAACCATTTTCTTTATTAATTAAATTAAATTTAATTAAATTAAAAAAAAAAACACTTTTGCTGAAAATATTGAAATAATCTAATGTTTGCTCCTGTGAAAGTTTAGCATGTATAGACAAATTTCAGTGTTCTGTCCTCCCAATTCTGTATAATTGAAAAATCTGTAAATTGACAAATTCCAATTTAGAATACATAACTGTTTTGATAAACAGAATTTTCAAATATAGAATTTTGTATTTCCAGAATTTTAAATTTACGGAATTTTGAAATACCTACAGAATTTTAGATACTGAATTTTTGCACATACAGAAATTTGAACCCAACCCCTTCAATTTGCATTATTAAAAAAAACTTAAACTTAAGAATACTTTATAGTGAAACGTACAAAAATATTAAGACTCCTTTACTCCTGTCTAGAAAGCTTTGACTAGTTCTTATTTTTAACTCTAAGTTTATATGCGTCTAAAATTCCAAAAAAATATCCTTAATCCTTTATCTTAACCAAAAATTGTTAACTACAAATTTTTATTAATAGGGAATAAGGTTTAACTGTTTCAGTGGCAGATAGCGAATCTTGATGGGCGTATTCTTGTAAGGAATTAAGGCTGATTTCTAATGCCGCGTTGGGCATCGCTTTGACAGATTTTTCTTTCAACGCGAAAGCTCACACATAGCAATTTAAGCAAATTGTTTACAATGACGCGTTGTGTATTAGGTTACGATTTAGCACCTATTAGCATGTACACAAACCAACGTAACATAAGCTACCTCAACGTTAAAGTTGAAAAAAATCAACTTCAGCGTGCGTTTTGACAGTTAAACTAATGTTCGAATTCCTTTCAACAAAAAAATCGATTTATTTAGAAGAAAAAATCGGTTTTTCTGTACAAATTCCTTTTATTGACAAAAAAAAAAAAAAAAAAAAACGATTATGTTTTAAAAAAAATGGAATAGTTTGTTGAAAGAAATTCGAAATCACAATTATGTAGGTTCATTTTGATTTTCATCAGGTTCTCTTCAAGTCGTCTGTCATGTCAACGCGTTCGTAAAGCTTGTAAACGTATACGTAAGCGTCTCTAACGCGAACGCGCCATTGGAAATCAGCCTTTAGAAAATAGTAGAACCTTTGTACTAAATTAAAAGCAAATCGCCTTCTCCCTCGCCTCAGTTTACGTAGGGCATAAAAGAACAGTGATGTTCATACAGATGAACAAATCAATGGACGGTATGAGAAAAACCACTTTTGGAATTATTTCAGTGCATGTTCCATGAGTACCTGCACTAAAATATATAAATACATACATATTTGTTTAAGTTTTTTATGAGAAAAAGTTTTGATTACTTTTGTCAACAAACATTTTTCAACCAGAAAAGACACAAAAACTAAAATTATAATAAACATATTGTTATGCAAGGTTCACAGCCAAAAATATCAAATTAAAAAAAAAATAAATAGCGATCCATCAACCATCGCAAATACACATACACATAACTTCCTTGCAAAAGCAGTATATATTCAAACAGGATACATGTACCGGTAACTTTTAGCTCTTTATATTTCTGTAGTTCCGTCATGGCTTACCGGAACCATCAACATAACACACCACCACCACACCATGGATATTTATAATTTAATAACAACGAACGTAGGTATTTCCATACTCATTTCCATCTACATGGACAGAAGTTGAAAATTCTAAGTTGTTTGATGGAAATGACGGAATGCGACGCGAGAAGATAATTCCTTTAAAATTCTCAAAATATTGCTTTCTGGAAAACATTTTTAATTTCAAAAGCAATTTTCAAGAAAATTATTTTATGAAATTATTGCCCAAAGGATAAACACAATTTGTTTTAGATGTCTTGTGATGAGTTTACGAATTTAAGTAAACTTATATTAAATAGTTGGGGTTAAAATTCAAATTAATTTATCCCTTATTAGAGATAGAAGAAGGTATAATGCATATATTTAGAAGGCCTCTGGCTTCATCTTCATAAGAAAGTTTCTGGAGCTTATGTCGGAAAAGGCTAGATGTTATTTGCTTCTGAAGTGATGTAGATTTTTAGTTGGCTGATTTGATATTTTTTATAGATATTATTGCACAGAGACTTGTAAATAAGTTTGATGAGTTCAGAATGCAATTTGAAAATAGACAAAATATCTTAATTGATATGATATACAACATATCCGTAGTTTGTGGGTCAGAAACTTGAAACTGATTTTCTGTAAGTAAATTTAAAACTTAAAAGCCGATTGAATTCACACAACCAGACGAGCCCTATCTAGCTACCGGCTAAAAATAGGTGTCATCTTCCTGTTACGATTACTATTATTAATTAAACTAGGCTTTACTCTGATGTCCTATACAGTTTTTGTAAAAATAGCTTTCATGTTCTTAACATTTGCTTATAGAAAGCGTACTTTAATGAACTTCGTCCTTAATGTTTGTGATGATAGCCCTAATTTCTTTCTTTTGATAAAAAAAGAAATACTTTCCGAATTTAGCTTATGAATTTTTGATTCATCCCTTAGGATAGACATTTACTCAAAAATGTCCTTGTTATGTTTTGTTCCTTAAATTAAATTAAAATTCAATAGGACAAAAACAGCATGGAATGTTTATTTTTCCTTTGATGTAGAAAATTATACTCTGCTCATTTCACGTGAGGACAAAATATATGTTTTTTTTTTTTTTTTTTGTACGTGAGGTCTGAGATATAATGAGTGAACAAAGAACCTTAAGTATACAGGATTAAAATTATTTATGTTTCGGTTTATGTCCCTTTTAGTGTATGTGCTTCACATTTTGAATAAGGGCAACTGGCATCCGGCAAATCTTCTTTACCTTGTTTTTGTGAAATTAAAACTGGAAAAGGACTGCAAAATATTTTTCCTTATATCCATATGGATATAAGAAAATGTATGAATACTAAATGAAACTCGTAATTGACTCAGATTTTGCTAAGCTTTAAATATATATCTAAGATACAATGTTATTTAAAGAGGTAAGGGTCTTTAGTTAAATAAGTTCACAAAAACATTGCTGATGTTTCAAAGTAGCAAGTGATTGATTTTTTTTTTCTAATATAGGTACCTATTAGATTTAGATTTTAGGTTTAGATTTATTTATTTAAACGAGAATGCTTGAAACAGTAAGCTACGTAATATCTTATTAGGTAGTCTTAAGCTTATTTAACAAAAGAGTTTATTATTTAGTTTAATTCATTGATGTTCTATTTTAAATTATAAATTAATCAAATGCAATTTTTAGAAAAAATTTACAAAATTTGTTGGAATCAACTTAAAAATTAATTATTAAAGTTTTCTGAGAAATGTTTTTTTTTTTTAATACTATTCACGCTTGTACTACGTACATTATTTATATAATCTTTAATATTACGTGTAATGAGTTCCACAGATATTTAAGATAGTTCTGAAAAGCTTAGCATTTAAATTTTACGAATTATAATTTTTCATGAATTGATCTAATCTAGCAGCCCACAGCAAATGTTGGTACTTATGTATAAAAAAGCAGTGTAGGCGTGCCCCTCTTAATTTATTTCCTAAGGTTAAGCATATAGTCTAGACATTATTCAAACCTAGTGGAACTTAGTTAGTTTAAGTACACAGAAGAAGCAATTAACATTGATAATTTTAGTAATTTTGCAAAAAGAGTCTAAAGATAATAGAGACCATAAATTCCTTTTGGCATTGCTCTACTGCTATGATCAAAATTTTGGAAGATATAAGATGTAAGTTAGACCAAGGTGATCTAACCATACTTTGTTTGCTGGGACTTCTCTAAGGCTTTTGATAAAATTGACCATCGCATATCGCTGGTAAAGTAATAGAAGACTACTTGAACAATCGATGGCAGAGAGTTGTAATAGGAAGTAATCGGTCTGGTCTTAAAAGAATCAACTCAGGTTTCCCACAAGAATCTATATTGGGCGCTATCCTCTTCTGCATTTATATTAATGATTTGCCAAGAATATGTAGAAATGTATCTATTCATATTTACGCAGATGATTTGCAACTTTATCTTTCGAGCCCACCTGGCCTTATTGATGATTTAGGCTGTATAGAGTCAATGAGGATCTTTCAGCTTTTTATCACTGGTCCAAATCTAATAGACTTGTATTGAATGTGGCTAAAAACACAATTATTACCAATTTCGATTTGTGACGTCACAATCAACTTTATAGAGGGTTATATATACATACATACATATATACGTACGTACAACGAACAGAATTGTTAAACGTTTATAAATATTATTTATAAACCTAACACCATAGTTTTATAAAAATGTACTACCCGATTTAAAAAAAAAAAATGATGTTTCAAGAAAAAAAGTTTTGATATCTTTTTTAATCCAAAAAGTGTTTTTTTTTTTTTTTTTTTAATTTTTGTGCAGAAATATTCAGATTTTGATCGAAATCGGTTAAGCGTTGAAGAAAAAGTCAAAAATCAAAATACCGTTATATTGAAGGTAGCGTTAATAATAGTTTTTGGTAATTTTTTTTTTCACCGAAATGCAGACCATACCATACAAGTACACACAAAGGTCGAGGTACCGACAGACATACATACCGACACACTTACACACAGAAAGACAGAAGGAATTGCGGGACCCACTTTTTCGGGTTCTCTATTATCGTAATGTCAAGTTTGATTCAAATATATCGAGTTCGATTTTTTTACGAAACCAAAACTTGCCCTTTAGAACAACATATTAATTTTCTTCATACAACATGCCTACTCGTAGGGCAACTATTGGTTTCTTGTAACAAAATGTGTGGTTATAATCAAGATTGGCACTACGATGATGATAATAAAGTCAGATAAAGTGTGTTTCGTCATTGTTTTTTCCAAATCATCTTCATCATCGCATTGTAATGTTAATTTTTACACTAAATAATTCACTACTTGCCTTTAAAAAGCAAGTAAGAAATTAATTTAAAGCATATGCTGGGGTGTGACCCACACTGATAACTTCCCATTGATTCCCTCTGAAACTCGACACCCGATATTATTTTTATAAGAAAATTATAATACTAATTTAATTACATACCAACTAAAAATCTTTAAAAACCTTATCAGGTGCAATCAAGGGACGACCAAAGTTGGGCTGTTTGCTCTAAACCAGTGTTTCCCAGAGTGTGGTATGCGTAGAGTTTTTTTTGGGGGTACGCACAGATTTGTTCTTTATCTGTGAGTAGCTAGCAAGCAAGTTAAATTTTTTGATAAGAAAAAAAAAACAAAATATTTCAATTAGTTTTTATATACTTTGTATTATCACAGTGAAATCGGCTTTTTGCATCCTTGGAGAGCGTCTTGCAGATAGCGCCCCCATGGAAAAGATCTTGGATTTCGACATTCGTTATCAGAGGAGAAGTTTCTATCACTGCGAATACATTTCTAATTGATATAACAATTTATTTGGAAGTTGGTTTAATAGTCTTTTTTAAGGTTCATCTTGCATACAAAAGGCCTTAGATACCCAAGAGGTCTTGGATCCCCATATTCATATCTAAGGTGCTCAGCTCTTTTATCTTTATACTTCTACCTTTTATCTGGTGCTTTCAGAACAAACGCATAAAACTTGGTTAACTATACACGTGCATGTACACGACGGGTTAACGACTCGCAAATTCAGTTTTTGCCGCTAACAGGTATGTATGTTCCAACTAAAGCAAAGGCCGTTTTCGATAAACGTCATCTGTGTCAAAAATGCATTCGCAAAATGTTCTTTATACTATCTCAATAAATAAAAAGATTTTTTTACTGAATTAATTTTGTTCGAAAATATCAAATGCGCTTGCAAAAAAAATAATTTGATGATTATTGCATATTTGACGATTGCAACTTCTGCATCATAAATGACGATCATTTTCCTGTCAAATTGACTTTTGTTTGACTTTTTCGAGAACGGCCAAAATATGAAATTTTAGCTTAATAACTTCGAGTATTATAAAAGCGTGAAAAATAACATTTCGTCTTCTATACCTTAAATTACTAATTTTTATTTTCGTTTTTAATTCTACAAAAGTAAAGAATAAATGTGTTTCTATAACGGGGGGTAATCAGGGCTACGAAAATTTTAAAAGGGGTACGGCAGAGGCAGAAGTTTGGGAAACACTGCTCTAAACGTACGTACGAACATACAGACCAGAAATATTAAAATTTTCAATTCAAGAAACTTGACCAATTACAATAAATTCCAATGGGGAATTAAAAAACCTACACGAATTTTTTATGTTTTAAGTGTAATTAAAACTAGTCAGAAATTTTACCTTAATATGCTGATATTCATTTATATTATGTAGGTACGTTCACACTTTTCAATCAGACAACTTATTTTCCTCGTTATTATGAATTATGAGGATATCAATCCCATTCACTAATCCAAAAAGATCAATGAGCAGAAAATATTATTTCCAAAATCAAAGCAGGTGATATAGTGAAATTGAAATTAAAAATTCAATGATAAATTGAGTTTCAAAATATCCAAGTTTACTTCTTGTAAATCCATTTTTTTAATTAAACTTGCTGCAAGGTGGGTGATGTGATGATGCACCTATAGTAATCCGAAATAAATTACACATTTTATGGTTATTATCTCAGATAAACTAATCCTCATGTTATTTTTCTTTTTAAACCACAAAATTAAAATATGACTGTATGGAAATCATTTTAATTTCATGAAGCATTATGGTTTGTAGCATTAAGTAGTGATGGCAATAAATCTGGCTGATGTTAAAGCAGTAAGAATTGAAACTGATGTATGAATATTTATTATAGCAAGAACAAGTAAATAACTCATATTTTTTGAAGCACTGTATTTTTCTACTTGAGTTTGTAGTCTGAAGTTTAAATGATTTTTAATAATACAACATTACAACCGAGTGTATAAGCATTTTGTTCATTCGATTTATTATTCGTTGCATAAAATCAAAATACATACTTAATTTATAAGAAAAAATATAATGCAAAATATTGCTTCGTTCGTTAAAAATGCGAACTTAGTATATTGTCCAAACCTGTTATCACATACCTATAATTTTTTTTTTACATTTAACTATGGAATACATTATTTCCGTACCTCCAGAAACAAATTGATTATTATCAAATAAAAATGCCACCAAAATAGTATTATTCAATGAAATTTGTTATACGCACTTTTTTGTTGTATTGTATTTAGTTAAGAAATAAAATTATGAAAAATTAAATATTTTTGTTGATTCATTTTAATCGTACACAAATACTATGATTCATATTTGGAACTAATTTTTTTACTTGAGACTATACAATACAGTACATTATGTATTATATAATATACTGATACAAAATATATTTCTATGATTCTTAAGTACATAATACTATATTTCAGGAAAATTACACCATAGACTAAATATCATGCATGGTTCGACTAAGAGGGGAACTGCTGAACTTAAACTTTATACCACATCCCGAAGAATTACACATACTTTGCCAAATTTGTAATATGTCAGAGCATGAGCATGTGTTTCATTTTGTTGAAAGGTGTTGAAGAGAGACTTTCTAACAGAGAATGAAATAATAGACCTTCTGAATGAAATGGAAGTACCAAAATTGTTCAAATTTTGCAACATGGCACTTAATTACCGAGAGCAGAATATTAGGCGAGTATTTTTAGTTCAAAAACTGTAACTCATTTTATCAAAATACATATATAGTTAATTCTGTTAATCAAGCAAACGGCAAAGCCATGCTTTATTGGTTGTATGTATATAAAATTATTGTAAAAATCATTATAAAGGCAATACAAAATCAATCTAATCTAAATCTTATCTAATACTATATTTGCAAAAGAAGCATTCCATAAAAAATAAGAACTTTTAAATTTTTGATTTTTTAATGCTAATGTACGTTTAAAGCAAGATGGCGGCATAAAAACAATAATTTTAATTAAACATAAAACTAATGTGATGTGTTTGAGTTTTAGTCATATTTATTTTAGGAGTAATAGCTGTTAGATTTTAGTTAAATGAGACGACCAGAGTTCAGTTAGAAATATAAGTTTAATATTCGGTAATTCAATAAAGACTGTACAAAGTATAATTCAATTACTTAAAAGGAAAACATTAATTGCAACCAAAGCTATTGATATTACAGTTTAAGAAAAGCTTTAATACAGTGAAGCAAATAAGTTTTACAACACTCCCCCACAATAGCGTTGACGTTGCTATTAAACAGAATAACTTCATGGCATAAACATGTTCATCATTGTTGTAAATTTCAAATGCTTTGTCTTCGCCAGGTTCTTGGTTAAAATGTCTGCCATCATTTCATCACTGCAAAGGTATTTCAAGTCAATGACTCCTGATTCATACAAGTCCCGGACAAAGTGGTAGCGTATGTCGATATGCTTACTCCTTGGGTGATGGACCGGGTTTTTCACCAATTGCTGTGCACCTAAATTGTCATTAAATAAAAGAACAGAATGTTTAGTATTAGGGAGCTCTAACTCAGATACCAAATTTTTCAAATAAACAGCTTCTTTACTCGCTTGTGAGAGGGCCATGTACTCGGCCTCAGTGCTACTTAAGGCAACGGACATCTGCTTCTTCGACTCCCACGAAACAATTCCACCGCCGAAAAAGTATATGTAGCCAGTATAAGACCTCCTATCCTCTGTATTTCCTCCCCAATCCGCGTCAACGTATCCCTTAAGTCCATCGGAAGTTTTTGCATAGTGGAGTTTAGCTTCTATAGTTGTTCTTAAATATCTCATCAGATGTTTCAATGCTGCTAGATGTTGACTATTTGGCTCTACGTTGAATTGTGACAACTTGCTTATTGAATGACTTATGTCGGGTCTCGTAGACACTGCTAAATACATAATCGCTCCCACAACTGACTGGTAGTATTTAGGGTCTTCCTTTTGAAGCGTTGAGTTTTGACACTTAGTCAGAACGGTCCCAGGATCTAGAGGCGTAAAACAGGATTTGCAATTGCCCATACGGTGTTTTTCAAGAAGATCTCTGATGTATTGTCTGTGATGAATCGTAATGGTTCCTCTTGGTTCCTTGCGCTCGACTTCTATTCCCAAAAATTGTGCAACTGGACCTTTGTCAACACACTGAAAAACATCTTTAATTTTACCTTTTATGAAATCCATCGATGATTCAGTGGAAGTAACAATAAGAAAATCGTCGACATATACGGCTAAAATGTTGATTTCAGAATCTTTGTTCATGACGTAGAGGCAGTTGTCTCCGTTGCATCTTCGAAATCCTATTTTCTGTAGCTCTTCGTTCAATTTGCAGTTCCACTGCCTTCCGGCCTGTTTAAGGCCATATAACGACTTACGCAGCTTACAAACCTTTTCAGGATATTTTGCATCCACAAATCCTTCAGGTTGGATCATAAACACGTTCTCAGCTAATTCACCGTTGAGGTAGGCGGACGTGACATCTAAATGGTGTGCAAGAAGTTCGTACTCCACTGCAATTGCAAACACCAACCTAATTGTCGAGTAACGCACGACGGGCGAAAAGGTTTCATTAAAATTAATCATGTAGGTTTGCGAACATCCCTTTGCCACAAGACGACACTTATACCTCTCTATCGATCCATCTGGTTTTCGTTTCAGGTTAAAAACCCACTTACATCCGATTACTTGGTCATTCGTTGGGCGATCCACCAGCTCCCAGGTTTCGTTGCTCATGAGCGCATCAAACTCCATCTGCATGGCCTTTTTCCATTCAGCAGCATCCTCACACGTCTTCGCTTCCTCGACGGACGACGGAATTGAAGATCCTTCTTTAATTATCTTGACTGCTTCAACCATGTTGTACTGCTTGGATGGTCTTCCGGGCTTACCACTTCGAATAATTTTTGGACGTCCAGGGCCAACGACGAATCTTTTGTTTGGTGAATCCGATGATTTCGTTCGATCTTGCGTGCTTTTGAATGCTTCACTTGATGTGTCCTCACCTTCAATTTCTCGTAAGTGCTCTTCACCAGGCTCTGCAAATAAAAAATCTTGGGTATCAATTACATGGCTTTGGAAATTTTCGAAGAATTTAACATCGCGACTCCTCTCCACCTTCCTTGTTTTCGGATCAAAAAGTCTATAACTTTTGGATTCCTCCGAATATCCAACCATTAGCAGCTCGCGTCCTTTCGCAGCAAATTTGAATTGACCAGGCTTTTTGTCCAAAGCTATAGCTCGTGATCCAAAGACTTTTAAATGCGAAACACAAGGTTTTGTTCCTGTCCATAACTCATATGGAGTGAAATTACCTAGAACCTTCGATGGTGACCGATTTCTTAAATAAGCTGCGGTGTTAATCGCTTCTGCCCAAAGGTACTCCGGAAGACTCTGCTCCAGCAGCAAGCATCGGGCCATTTCGACCAGTGTCCGGTTGGCTCTCTCAGCCACACCATTCTGCTGAGGCGTATACGGCGTTGAAAGTTGACGTGTGATTCCCTGTTCTTGCAAAAAACGATCAAAATTGTTATTGACAAATTCACGTCCATTATCGCTTCGTAAAAATTTAATTTTGTTTGAAGTTTGAACCTCAACCATATTTTTAAAACGCTTGAAAGTACTGAATACCTCATCTTTTGTCTTCAAAAAGTACACGTGGATTTTCCTTGACTTATCATCAATAAATGTGATGAAATACCTGGCTCCCCCAGCAGATGGAATCCTCATCGGTCCGCAAACGTCGGTATGCACCAATTCTAGCAATTGTTTACTCCGATTAAATGATTGTTTAGGAAACGGTTGTAAAGTTAATTTGCCCTTTGCACAGACGATACAATCCAGGTTAGCATTAGATGGTTCCACGTTCATACCAATGACCATTTCGTTTTCTTGAAGTTGTTGGAGACTTTTCATGTTGAGGTGGCCAAAACGTTGATGCCACTTATTCAAGCTGTTTGCAGGCGTACTAGATTGGAAAGAAATAAATTCGGTTTGAGGTTTAACAATGTAAAGTTGATTTCTTTTAAATGCTCGCAAAACAATATTTTGCTTAGAGTTTTTAACAATCGCGGTGTTTTGTGTGAAGTCAACAGTGAAATTGTTATTTGTAATTTTACTCACAGATAAGAAGCTTCCTTGTAACTCTGGAATGAACAAAACGTTTTTCAAAAATATTTCACCTTCACTGAATGTCAACCGGACTGTTCCAACTCCACTCGATAAAACGAATTTATCGTTCGCCAGTTGTACTTTTTCACCCGGCACTTCTTCAATAATTTCAATAAATAAATCTTTGTTACAACACATGTGTGACGTCGCACCGCTGTCTAGGCACCATTCGTTCCGTTGCAGCATGGATTCATCGATTGAAAAAAAGAGACCGAACGATGACGACTGACGTGCTCGTGATTTCGATCTGCATTCTGATGCAAAATGCCCACGTTTACCGCAACTGTAACACTTGCCTTTACCGTTCGAACTGTTTTTGCCTTGGTGCTTCTCTCGTGATTTTACCGCAAAAACTTGCTCTCCTGATGACCCGTTTCCTTGATCTTTGTTCAACCTCCTCCGTTCTTCTTCCATCAGCTTTGATTTTAATAACGTTACAGATGGTAGAGTGTCACGGCTCTCTATTGCTACTATGAAATTTTCGTAAGAATCAGACAAACTACACAATAAAATTATTGTCAAAAGATCTTCGGGAATAACCACCTGAATCTCGGCTAACTTTTCTACTACACCTGCAAACTCGTTAATGTGATTCTGCATGGACTGCCCTTCTAACATTTTTCCCTGTAACAACTGCTTAAACAAATTTACCATACTTGCAGGCCCTTTTGGCTGGTACATCTCGCGAAGCACGTTCCATGCTTGTGTCGAAGTTTTGCTGTGTTTTACATGAATTAACTCTGACGACTTCACACTAAGCAGAATTGTAGCTAAAGCTTTACTGTCTGCTGCCTCCCACGCTGCTTTCTGCTCAGGTTTTGGTTCTGCAGGCAAAGCATTTGAACCATCGACGTACGACCAAAGATCAGTGTGCACCAGTATGCTCTTCATGTGAATTACCCAACTCCCATAATTCTCTCCGCTCAATTTCTCGATTTGATATAGCGAACTCATCACAAATGGTTTCGAGAATTATTAATCGACTTACAGATTAATATAAATAGAATTATACTTGAATTAAACTAATGTAAATATTCCTCTAAGTACTCTGAATAGTCTGGGCCCATAACCTGTTAGATTTTAGTTAAATGAGACGACCAGAGTTCAGTTAGAAATATAAGTTTAATATTCGGTAATTCAATAAAGACTGTACAAAGTATAATTCAATTACTTAAAAGGAAAACATTAATTGCAACCAAAGCTATTGATATTACAGTTTAAGAAAAGCTTTAATACAGTGAAGCAAATAAGTTTTACAACAATAGCTTCAGATGACCTTTAATTATGATTTTTCTTTCAGCCTCATGAAAATCTGAAATTTTTTCAATCGGAAAATGAATACCCGGAATTTTGACTTTCCATTACCTTAAAGTTGACAAAAAAAACAGAAGAGTACCGAATTCAAAGCCTATGAGAAGACAAATCGGTTGTTAACTATTAAATAACTACTCATAAAAACAGTTTATTTCAACTCTGTCATACACGTGTCGCAATTTGTCTGTACGTGACAACCTATTAAAAAATTTCTAAAAATATAAAGATGAGCCTTTTCAATATTTTTTTCTCATAAATACTAACTTTGATTCCTACTAATTATTCGGTTTTTACAAATTTTTGATCGATGCCTAATAGTTTTGCTGAAATCTGAATATTAAGATAACAATATACAACATTAGTTGACTCGAACCGTCTGTTGACACCTTTTCTTACTTTTTTTTTTAAGAAATTTAAAGGAATACCTTTAAATAATCGAAGACTTGTGTACAAAATTAATATATGACATATCTAATCAACTAATTCAACAGAAAAATAGTTATATTTGTAGAATACGTGACCATGGAATGCTCCAAAAACTGTTTTACATATGAGTAGACGAAACCCGGCCCCAAAGCAAATCGATCAATTCATAATTTTTTTCTTTAAGGTCAAATAGAAGCTTTTTTATTTTGTTAAGAAGTAACAGACTTTAAAATCAATTAACTTAATTCAAATATTTAATATTTTACCAAATTTTTAATATTGTAAAATGAAATATTAGTTGGGCAAAATAATACGTTTTTAAATTTCTGTCTCAATTCAAACCAATCAATATTGATTATATTCAGAGTTCTAAAAGTTAATTTTAAGTTTTAATGCGAAATTTCCGGCCTATCACGGGGTCCTTGGAGTCATCGATTGACTACGGAAAACATTGTCAATACGATTCTGATAAAAAGTTATGTATTTAACAAAAAGCTTTATTGTATACAATACACAACAGCTTTGCAAAAAGGAAAGTACTAAGCTAATAAAACCAAAAACAAACTCTTTCTTGTGCCTACCGTTGAAATTGGCACCAAACCAATTATACCCAACAAGCAACTAGTTGATTTAAATTTAATTGAGTTCCCAAGACTATTACTTTTACGATATTAAATGAAATTAAAGTTAAATTAAAACCTTACTCTAAACTTTGGAAATCCCTAACCAACCTGGTGGAAAACTTTTACATTAAAAACAAAAGGCATAAAAAAAGTCTTTCCGACATTTCCTTAAGACATTAATACTTATTTGCTTTTTTTTTGTCTACAAAATTTTTGGAGTTGATGTGGAAATAATTTCTTCCAAACAAAAAGGGGTGAATGGTGATAATAACGCTAGGAAATAAAGAGGACTACTTATGGGTTTTACAACTTCCGTAAAAGTTCGAGGACTTAATTTTTCGAAAAGAGAGAACCATATTATGAATAATTGAATATCATATATGTATGTAACATCAATTTGACTCTGATGTGTGAAAAAATTATGCCTGGAGGCACATAAAAACGTACGTACAAAAATTAACGTTTTTAACGACTATACTGCAAATGTAAAATTATTAAATGAATTAAAACACTTATAGAAAAAAGTACAAAATTTAAAGTAGATATAAACACATATATTTCAACATAACTTTTAAAAAATATAGTCAACGCGCATTATAAGTCAAATCTGCACGATAGTTCGAAAAAAATTGAAACCACGTGCAATGTACAAAATTTCGTATCGTGTTGAGCATTTTTTTTTTTAATGTATAGTATAGGGGTAGTTAGTGTGAATATATGAAACTATTCGTGGTTTTATCCACTTGCAGAGCTGAATTTCTTTGTAACTCAAAAAAAAAACTGTTCCTGCTAAAAAAGATTATTTATCTCACATGCCGCCTCAAAGATTTCGATAAAAAAAATCGTTTGTTCTATCGTTGATATCCATTTTGACTTAAAAGACCAAGAATTGTTTGACCCATTTTTTTTCATTTTATTAGTTTTTTGAAGAAAAGCAAATTTATAGCTAACCAATAACTGAAACCTGACCTAATACTTTTAAATTCCAGAAATGAGATGCTTAAAAATTACTGAGATTAGTTGGCATTTATCACGATCCGGTGGCCTTTTAATATGGACATTTTTTTGGCGACTATAATGAAATTGAAAAACTTTAACTATATGTATTAAAAAGATTCCAAGCCTGACCAATTTCTGAAAAAAGTTGACTTTTAATGACCAAATACTGATCTTTTAGATAGCATGATTTTTTTGTGAATATCCCATTATACTCGTATTAGGTGTTAAGGTCCCACAGCCGCTCTATTACCCTGTCAAAAAACCTAAAAATCATTTGATGTTTGACTAGATCTTATTCTCGAAGATGATGCCACCCTGTACTTTGTCTTTCCTTCATTAATAATGGTGGGTTTTTGTTTCCATCATTATTGTGTAGCTATTTGCACTGCCTCTGCATGATGATTTTTATTCTTCTTACTTAATTCATATTCACCTTAAAAGGAGTCATTAAGCTTATAGAAAAGGGGAAATCCAATATCTTAGATTTAAGAGCTCTTAACTGAAAAATCAAGTTTTTTCTTGTTCTTTTGTCTGAAAATAAAACAGGCTATACAAAAACTTTTTCAAAAGTTCATTTATTCACATTTTGAGTTCAATGAAGTGACGTAACTGATAAAGCACCCAGTTAGTTACTCACATATTTAGGATATTCCATTGAACTCACTTTCTATATACTTGCTCTACTGGACAAATATGATTTCCAGATTTTAATCGGTGATGCAGAATTCTAAACAAAGTGGTTTTTTTTTTGTCGAGTATTCTTTAAAGTAATTCTCTAGAGGAAAAGATCGAATTATTCAGATTGTTTTCAATTTTTTCCAAAATTACCTTAATGATTGTATATGAATAATTGAGGATTTGAAATTGATTTTCGGTGGTTTTTGTAGTTAACAGTTTTAGTCACTCATGGTTATAGGCTTTTTGCGTTAAAAATTAAAAAAAAAAAAAACTTTCTGAAAGGGACACTAAAGCATAGAGGTCCTTCTTGTTTTGTAGGTCGAAGGTCGGTTCGCATAATTTTTGTTTTGAAAAATTGTTCCTTGACTTAACTGTGAATAAAATTAGATGCACTTCAACTCGACACTAAAAAACTGGGCCTAAGTTTTTTTTCGCATTTCAAACTACTCTTTCGAATTCACAAAAAGATACTTTTTAACAATAACACCGCATTCCAAAATTGTTATAAGAAAACTATTAACAAAGTATAAACCCATTTTGTTCACTTTTTTTCAAAAATAGTTTCAACGAATTTTATTCGTAGAATTAATTTTGGTATAATAAAACTGGTTTTAATATTATGTTTTAGTATTGTTGGTTATTGGCTGAACTCATTTTAATTATTTAAAAAAGTAAATAAATTTGATGGCACAACGGCTCATGAAGAACCAGGGCCTAGTGACTTACAACTCTCAACTATTCCTATGTGTACGTGTCTGCAGGAATGGAATCCGAACGGCTGAGGTGAGCGGCACTTTTCTATGATAAGAGATACTCTTGGAGGATTTGTCACTTCCCCGCAAGAGGCAGTAGCCCAAAAAAAAAAAAACTTAACGGGGAAGCGGCCAGACCTCTGGCATGACAGTCCAACGCACCAACCATTACGGCACGGCTACTACATTTTAATTATTTATTATTCTTAAAAGTTGAAGTAATATTACATTCCCACATTTTCTAAAAGATTTTATTTAAAATCAAAAAATAAAGAAAAAACAGTGTTGATATATCTTCTACATACATTTTTACAATTATTCCTTAATGGTTATAGTTATAAGGCCTAAAACGACAACAGAAATTTTTACTTGCGATATAGGTACTATCAAAGAATATAAAGTTACCAAGAAGTCGCATTTCATACAATTTTTTTACTGCACATTTTTATATGGTGGGTTCCAATATTGAGGCCTGCTCCCAGAGCTTTTGCTTTTTTTTATGGGCTTTTCAAGGACCAAAAAGCAGACTCTTTCCATGTTTGTGGTATCTCATTTTAAAAGCGCTGAGAGAATTATTGAAAAGCCCATAAAAAAGCCAAAGTGCGGGTTCCACCATTAAAACCCGGCATTTTCAGTAGAAAATTTGTATGAGATGCGACTTCTTGGTAACTTTATATTCTTCGGTACTATATAGGGCGAGTTATGAATTCGTGCAAAAAATCGAACCCGATTTTATCTCAAAAACGGTTCTAACGATTTTTTTTTAATTTTTTGTGTGTACTAGTGGTAGTATGGTCTATATTTCAGTGAAAAAAAAAAAAATTACCAAAAACCGTTATTAACGGTACCTGCCATAAAACCGTTTTTTTTTTATTTTCGATTTTTTCGTTAAACGCTCAACCGATTTTGATAAATATTTTTACTTAGGAGGCCCTATCAAGTGTGAATAATATTGCATACAAATATTTTCAAAAAAAAATATTTTTTGGATAAGTTCAAAATTTTGTGTTGAAAAATCTTTTTTTGAAAACGGGTTGATGAATATTTTTGAAATTATAGTTTTAGCTGTAGTATATTATTATATTCTTAAAAATGGCATACCAATTTTTTTTTCTAAAAAATATCAAGAAATTTTACACATACAAAATTATTTTTAAAGAAAACCGCTCCAACGATTTTAAAAATATTTCCTGCAAAAAATCACATTTTTTTTCAAGAATTCTGAGATTAAAACATTTTAAGTACTTATTTTATCAATTTAAAGAACGTATTTCATGCTTTTTTTCCATATTCAAATTTCCATTCTTCAATTTATTAAATACAGTCGGCTCCGCTTAACTGGAACACTAAAATTGCGGAAAATTTGTAACAGTTAAGCGGAGTTCTCATTTGAACGAACTTCGGATAACTGAAACTAGTTTCACATAAGCGGAATTTTATAAAAAAAACTAATTTATATATTTTGAGAACGTCTTAGCCAAAAACTAAACCAAAATATAAAATCAACTATACCGGCATGAAATTACAGAAAGTACGAGAATGAAGAAATTAGAAATATTTTGACATTTCAAATTGAAAAGGTGTGTTCAATTGAAAATTTGGTAGCAGCGTTCATTGATAGTCTCAGTTATGCGGAGCTAAATAGATGAAAATTTTCTATTTGAGTCAAGATTGTTTGTTTCAATTAAAAGGAGTTTTCACTTAAGCGAAGCTCAATTGTCCGAAGTAGTTTGCATGGAAACTGTTGAAAAAAGCCACGTAATAAATTTCTTGTTTTAGTTAACCGATGTTTTCAGTTAAGCGAAGTGCAGTAAAGCGGAGTCGACTGTATGTGTTTTAAATTACACTCAATCTTTAAAATTCGAAGAAACTTTTACTACAAGAGCAAGTTCGTGCGACCAAGTCGTTCATTTTATTTTTTAAGGACACTAACAGAACATTAGGAAGAAAACGTTGAATTATGAATATCACATTTAAATAATAATAATAAAAAACCCATAAGTATTTCTTAGAGAAACTACTTAGAATAAGAGTATTTTATGAATAGTAGAATTTGTTATATTTAATTGCAAATGCATCACGTTTTTACTTAACATTTTTGGAGCAGTTATATAGGTAACATTTCCCCATTTCATGTTTAAGTGAAGTATTTACTCATTTATCTTCTAAGAGAATATAACCTTCATCACCTTTGTATTTACAAGTTTCTCTACGCATAAATCACGTATCACACGACTAACTAATTAAAACTTGAGAACTAATGAAAGACTTTTTTAGTGACAGAATATATAATATATCATTAGTCAAGTGTTGCACGTAACCGTTATTATTATTTTATCATAAATAAATTAGTACAACAGGGTATTCTATAGGCTAGACTGTGATGTAAAATGTGGCAAAAATTCCTCTCATCGGTGGCAGAATACAAACTTCACTCAAGTGTTTAAAATAATACCAAAGATGACGTAGTTTTTACTAAACTCAATCTTTGACCACTATAATCTTACGTTAAATTTATTGCTTAAAACTTTGTAATAAATACTATCAAATACAGGGTGCGGCAGAGAAACTTGCAGATTTGAATTGGGCGCAAACGTGCGAGGGATGGTCTGAAAAGGGCGAGGAGGGTCTTATTTGAAAGAGGGGTTCCTGAAGTTTTGTTCCCTCATAAGCCAGTTGCCATCATGCGTTGGACAAAGGAACAGCGCGCGTTCGCCGTAGAGGCTTACTTTTCTAACGGTCGGTCCGTAGTGCGCACTCAGCGGGCCTTCCGAACTCGCTTCGATATTCATGCCGCAGGTCCTGTTCCTGGCCGACAATCGATCGTTTCTTGGGTGAGGACATTTCGGGAAAGTGGAAGCGTCGTAAGAAAAAGTCCGGGAGCTCAACAGACCATCAGAACTCTAGAAAACGTCGAAAGGGTGAGGGAATCCTTTTTGCGCTCTCCCCGTCGTTCTGCACTTAAACACGCTGCTGCTCTGGGGATGTCTGATCGTTCGTCTGATTTCGCGCCTCATCTCCTTGAGGGGTTACGTCCCGTGGCCAGCGCGCTTCCCAGATTTGGTGCCCTGCGATTTTTTTTATGGGGTTATCTGAAATCCATCGTTTACAACGATAAACCCCAGATCCTGCAACACCTCAAGAACAACATCCACCAAGCCATCGCCAACATTCCCGTCGATATGTTGGAAATAGTGTAGCGAAATTTCAAAACTAAGGTAGAGCAGTGCATCGCTTGTGAGGGCCGCCATTTGCCCGACGTTATTTTTAAAACCACTTGAGACAATAATTCAAAATGTGTTCTTTACAATAAAAAAAAAAATTAAATCGATATGTGAAGTACTTTTTGTTTTATTGACTTTTCAAATAAGCAAGTTTCTCTGCCGCACCCTCTGTATTACAATACAATATTAGATGAAAACACTGAGATATTATAATTTGTATGTTTGTAGCAATAACCAATTCCTAAAACAGGTTGAAGTTTTTTAAGTATACAAGAAAATTGAAAATATGTATGAAGAAATTCTGAAAAGAGGAAAAAGTGTGAAGCATATTTCAAAAAGAGCCATTTTTGGACAATTTGAGAAAAGTGGAGGCAAAGAGGCGTAGGTGAAAAAAGGAGCCAAAATGTCTCTTTAGAGTCACGAAGGTAGCCCTGTTAGTTCAGGCAGTTAGAGTACAACTATAGCGAAGAGTTATGGTACTGCCACATTATCGTTTACGTATATTCTCTCTGTATATAAAGTTATCCAGATTTTTAGTCTCAAAAATCAACAATATGGTGTTTAAAAAAAAATATAAAAATGTCAATTTTGTACCTCCCACCGCCACTATGAGGTACAAAAATCATATATTTATGAATATCAATGTATGAACCTTCGTTCTCACTGATATTTAGGCTATACACTTTTTTCTGTTGGATTTTATCTGTGCTTCCCAAGATTATAAATAAAGTAACAAGTTTTTAATGCAAATTAACAAACAAGTTTCCAAAACACTGTTTGTAATTTAACGCCGACGACGCTGCGGGTCGTTGATAATTGTATAATCCCAGTCTAACACTTTTAGTCATTATTTTTAACTCAACGATATCCAATCATAAAATCGCTTGTCGCTTCGTTTTGATCTAAAAAAAAAAAAATAGACAAACAAACAATAAAACGATGTTGAAGAGATTATTCAAATTCGTTTTGTTTGCCATCATTGTACTAACTTTAACTTTCGATTACCACAAAGTTTATGCCCGTGAGTTTTAAATTTTAAAATGTGCTTTAATTTTTTATTTCTTTCTACTATTCTATTATTCTTCAAACATTAACTAAAGAGAAACACTATTTATTGTTTTAAAATATTGGACATTTAAGAGAATTTCGTACCAATTATATAGTTGGTTTGTTAGTTTTAGCTAAACAAGTTGTTTCATTATTAGCCAAGATACATTATGGGGCGTATTCATACTCGTTTACTTAACCATAATGTTTTTAAGCCCAATGGATACAGCTTCTATTCTTAACTTAAGTAGCTTTTGTTTTTATTAAAATAAATACATTTATTGAGTTATTTGAGCGGTTCAAAAAAAGTCCCATAAAAATTTAATTAAACTTGATTTTAAATGAGCAACAGTTAAAAAATGACTTTCAATATTTGTTTAAACAGAAAAAAGTGTTTTTATAACATTTCAACATTTTCAATCGCGAGTGCAAAATTGTGTTTTAAATTCTATTACGTAGATATATAAAAACTGACAAACAGCTTTCAAAAAGTTTAAATAGAAACGCACTGTGTTTTGTGAATTGTTAAAACTTAAAATTTTTGATGAATGCAATTCAAAATTGCAAGTAAAATCTATTAGTGATAGGCAGAAGATCCAAGTGGAGATTCATCCTCTTAGTCAGAGGAAGGTTACTTAATTTGTTTAAAAACGCTCTCTCAAAAACGTCTATCTCACAGCAGTTTCATTTATTCAAAAATTTGTTCGAACTAGAATCATAATTTCCTGCACGCTTCGAATTTTTGGAGAGAGAAATTTTATTTTTCTTGAAACATGAAAAATATCATTCTCTGTGAAATGTTGCAGCCGCCATCGTGGAATTTGGGGGGGAAGATAGAATTTTTTGCCAATAAAATTTCTTTTTTTTGAATCATCCCCCAAAATATTATGCACGAATTAGGGGACACCCTGTAAAATTTAAAATGTGAATTTTTGTTTCTTCTGAAAAAAGTTGTGATTTAGTTAAGAAGTTACGTTTTTTTTTTTTCAGAAAACTCTTGTACAACACTTCGCGGTCAAACAGGTGCTTGTGTGCCCGTTTTAAAATGTAAAGAAATAACGGAGATATTAGATGCTTCTCCCAAACCTCTTCCACCTTCTATTGTAGAACTTGTCAGACGATCATATTGTGGAACATTCAATAAAGTTGTAAGTTAAAACCGAAATTTATTAAAATATTTTACAAAATTTTACAACAATTTGGTTTTTACTTTTATTACATATTATATTTTTTTTTTTTTCAGCATTATGTCTGCTGTGATGCTAATAAAGTTGAAAATGGAGCAGAAACCCAACAAAAAACAACTTCTCCACGACCGACGGCGGCGGCGGTGAAGCCAGATGTCTCCACTTTTGGTGCTAAAATTCGTCGCAGTACCGAGGAGTCTGAAAGACAAATTCAGTCTGGTATGAGAATTTTGGATAATTTTAAAACCCAGTGTGGAAAAAGTGATGCTGATAAAATTTCAAATGGAGAAAACGCAAATCTCTCCGAATACCCATGGATGGCTTTACTAGTTTATTCTGATGGTGTTGAGAAGACTCTTGATTGTGGTGGCTCTTTGATCACTGACAGATATGTCTTAACAGCTGCTCATTGCATTCGAGTTGGAAGCAAAAAATTGTAAGTGGAAGAAAAAATTAAGTACTTGGTCAATTGCTAGAGTTAGATATCGTTCTTTTTTTTTTAAGGAAAATTTTGCATATTTATTGAAATTTTGGTCAAATATGACTTAAAAATACTGGCTGATCAATTTACCCTTAATTACAAAAATACCATATTCACGTAGTTTAATATACGCAATCTCGAAATGTTGCGAAAAATTGTTGTAAAACATTTTTGTTTTAATTTTTCAAAAACTTTTGTATGAAATCATTAACAAAACCGCTGTGCTGGTTAGACAAGCTTTTTGGTTAGGAAATGTACTTTTCCAGATGCATTTTTTGCTAAATATACCAACCTTTTTCATAACGGGTAGCGGTTGGATAGGCATTTGGTAGTTGGAGGGAGTCAGCCTTTCTTTCATAACTCAATAAAAATCCGCAAATAAGTTATAAATCAAAAAAAAAAAAAACTTTTCTACATCAATTTTTATCTTTTCATATTCAATTTTAGGGTTAGCGTACGTTTGGGAGAACATGATACAACGCAAGCAATTGACTGTATTGAAGGAGGATCCCAGAAATGTGCCCCACCTTTACAAGAAATTGACGTAGAAGAAGCAATCTATCATAAAGACTTTCGTCCAAATGGCTTCTTGAATGATATTGGACTTGTTCGATTAATAAGCCCAGCAACTTTTCGCAGTAAGTTCTAAGGTTTTTTAAAATTTAATTTTATATGGTTTAAATCAATATTGGTTATTTTTTAAAGGTAACGTGAGGCCAGTTTGTCTACCAATAACACGACGCTCAATGTCAGCTGTTTTAGATCGAATGATAATCGCTGGATGGGGCAAAGTAGAAAATGGTGTTCCAGCTACGATTTTACAAAAAGCAGTAATTCCACTAAGAGAAAATGATTATTGTGATAATGCTCTTAAGGTTGTAAAATTAACCGAGAATCATTTGTGCGCTGGAGGAGGAGATAAAAAGATCGATACATGTTTGGGTGATTCGGGAGGTCCGATATTTTATACTGTACCTTTTCGTAAAGGTATACGATATGTTCAGTATGGTGTTGTTTCGGGAGGAAGTTTTGAATGTGGTTTAGAATTTCCCAGCATATTTTCAAGAGTTCAAAAGTTCTTGCCTTGGATAGCTGGTAATTTAAGTAGTTAGAGAAATAAATTCCAAACCAAAAATGATATTTCAGTTAAATTATTTGAATGTAGCTATATATATTTAATATCTTATTAAAGTAAAAAATAAAACATAAGATTTAATTTTTATTTGTTTCAATTTTAAATTTTAAATCCTGTCCTAACCTGAGAACTTTCAACGTCAACTTATGGGCTCGAAAGAATAGTTTAAGAACTCTTATTTATTTATTTATTTTTTAAATCAACACGGGTGCATTTCATAACTTCGTTGAAGAAGTGAAACAATTTTTGAAAATAACGCTGTAATTACCATAATCTAATTTTATTTTTTTTGTAATATTTACTGTAATTACAAACATAAAGTACTTACAAGGTAATTGTACTCCAGTCGCAATATATTTAATAACCTTACAGCTCTGTGTGCAAGCACATATGTACATACACTGTCAGACAAAAAAAAGTGCAAAAATTATTTTCAATAATATTTTATTTAGTATGATATATTCTGATTTATTTTTCTTAAAAAAAATAATTTATTCATGTTTTTCAGATTATCTTACGTCCACAAAAGTAATCGTTTAAAGTTATTTACAAAATGTAGGTTAGAAATTAAATAAAATCGCAATATTCAAAGAAAATAGAAGAGACAAAATAAAGTGCAAATTCGAAAGATCATCACGTAAAATAGGAATTCAGCTTCAGAAAAGAAAAATGTTAATAGGTAGTGGCTCCTCCTTTATTTTGAATAACTGCAGCAAGACGTTTGGGCTTGCTGCTAACCAGGTTCTTCAAGATTTGATCTGGAATTCTCTCCCATTCATTTGGGAGGCTTTCCCAAAAAGATTGTAAATTGCGACGTTGATCTAAGGGAATCCTTTCATCCAAAATGGACCAAAGGTGCTCAATAGGGTTTAAGTCGGGAGATTGGGTTGGCCATTCTAGTACGTCAACATTATTTTCGGTAAAAAAAACTGCTTAGCTACTCTGCTTGTATGCTTTGGATCGTTATCTTGTTGAAAAATATAACTTTTTTGTATACACCTCTGGCTGAGTCCTTCGGATTGCTTGCACCAAACTCGCTTTCTTCTCTTACAGTTTTTCAATTCAAATTTGGATTCGTCAGACCAAATAATGTTTTCCCAGAACAATTGTGGCTTCACTAAAAACTTTCTAGCGAAAGCTAACCGTTTTTTAATATTAACTGGACGGAGTAACGGCTTTTTCTTTGCAAAAAAGTTTTTTAAACCGCTTTCATGGAGTCGCCTTTGTACTGTCCTTGCTGTTATATTTAACTGCAGTTCTTCTTTAATATTTCTAGCCTTAATTTTAATTCTGCGGTCATCAACTGCAGTTGTCTTCCGCTTCCTTCCGCAAGAAATTTTAAAACTAGCAACAGTTTCTCGTTCAAAGAAATTGAGGCAGATTTTTCTTACCATAGAAATGGATAATCCATATTTTTCTGCCAGTTTATGGAATATCAATCCACGTTCACGGTCCAAAACAAGCAATTCCTGCACTTCAGATGTTAACGGTTTCATACTTAAGCTTTAAGTAATAAAAATAAAATTTAACACGGAAATTACCTTTTTATATTTTATCAATTGTAAATATTTTTCTTTAAAACTTAAAACTTTTTGGCAGGGAATAATAAAAATGCACTTTATTTTGTCGCGAGTTAAATTGTATATGCTCCAAAAACAACGCAACTAATAGTAATTAGACATAACAATGGATTGTTTTTTTTTTTTTTAAGAGTTAGCAGCTGAGAATATGTGACGTCAGAACATGAAATGGAATGATAAACACTCTTCGCTTTTAAATAGCGGTAGTTTGAAAATTAATCTAATACTTTTGCACTTTATTTTGTCTGTCAGTGTACATATGTGGGAATACTGGAGCAGATCAAATTTCGGTTGAATTTCGATGAATCAATGAATTAGGTGGACATTAGACTGATTCAAAAAAATTAAAATGTCTCCGATTTTTAATGTTCTCAACTAATTTTTGAATTTCAGTACTCCTTTCAAAGTTATTATAGTTTAAACTTGATGGTTAATTCCATAAGTTTTTGGTTTCCCCGTTGAAAATATCAGCTGCAATATACAATCTTAATATTAAATTTTGTTGCATATGTTCAAATAAATTTACTGTTTAAGAAAAAAAAATATTTAACGCAAAGAAAAAAGGCATAAAAAAACAATTAAAATGGTCTCAATTGTTTCTGTACGATGACCGGTTCTAAAGTTATAAAAAAAGAAGCAAACAAACGGAAACTTCCCATACAATTTGTATGGAAAAAATAAATTAGCGATGAGTGACCTCTAAATATTAATCTAAACAGCTGACATTTTACCATCAGGCTTATTATTTCACTAAACTCTAACTAAAAAGCTAGTGGCATTAAAAATCGGAGACATTTTAATTTTTTTGAATCAGTCTAGTGGACATACGTCCATAATAAATTGAATTGTGGTCTTATGTTCCATTCAGAAGGGACATATTTATATTATAGACTTGTGCATTTTATAGAGTTTTGTCCCTGCGGTGCAAAGCGACAAAACTATAAAGCGGTAAAGCAACAACTTGACAAAGCAAGCTGGACAAATTGGCAAAGCAACAAAGTAATAAAGCAAATAAGCATTACAAACTGGTTGTTAATGCTCATGGTGAAATAAAAAATATTAAAAATTCCCATTATCTTCGTTACTCACAATCACAAAATACCGCGAATCATCGATGTGAATTAATAAACAAGTTTTGATATGTCCACTGCCCATTATTCGAGATTCAAGATTATTTTATTGAACAGTTAATATTTACAATAGGCTTAATGCTAGTTATCTTAAAGTATACGGTGATTTTTTTTTGTAGGTATATGTTGGCACAATAGGGGGCCTAACTTTTAACATTGTGAGTTTTTGTTAATTTTACATTAAATTGTCACTGTGTTTATAATATAAACCTTATTCTACATATTGCGGCTGTCTTACTTATCGGATTGTTCAGGTCCGGTTTTTATTGTTGTGTTTGGTTGGGGGTGAGGTTTTCAGCCACGGTAGTAAGCTGACCTTGGGTCAGCGTAGAACGGAATGTTCTCTTCGTCAATGGTTGATATTATATCCTCATTTAGCAGTTCCATCCCACCGCTGGTGGGATGTCTTAGCTGGTTCACAGTCCCTCCTATCAGGGGGTTCGGGTGGGTCATCATATTTTGTAGACATCTTCTGCTGGATGCGAAAATGGTATCTTTCTAGCTGTAGGATCTTCACCTTTTCATCGAGTCTCTTGTTGCTAACGTGTTTCTTCCGTACCCTGTCGTAGTGTAATCCTGTGCAAATCCGCAAGATCTCGAATATTGCCAGTTTCGTCATGTGTGATTTTGTTGTCGTGTACCAGATAGTATAAAGCAGTAGGTGATGACTGGTCTGATGAGCTGCTTGTATAGAAGAAGCTTCGTCTTTTGGCTTAGTCCGTTCTGTTTTCGCATTAGCGGATGGATGCGATCGAGGGCGAAGTTAGCTTTTCTTAATACAGCTGCTGTTTGGGGGTTGAATCGGTATAATTCGTTGAACTGTATTCCCAGGTATTCGACAATATTTCTTGCTGACGGTTCAGTTCCATGATCGAGTAGGGTGATCTTGGTGTTTCCGCAGTTCGTGGCTGAGCGTCCTCTTCTACTTCCTGAGATACTTGGTCGTTTGAAACATATCAGGTTGGGTTTGGCCGAATTGATTTTGAATCCCCAGCGTTGGCAGTACTCAAGGAATAGTCTCATGTGGGATTCGACTCTTCTAGCTGCTTGAGGGAGTCGTTGGCAAACAGTAGAGTCTGTGCGTGTTCTGGCTGCGTCCGGTCTGAGGTATACTATATATGTTAAAGAGGAATGGTCCTAGTTTGGATCCCTGTGCAACTCCGGCTCTGTTTGTCCTCGTTGTTGATTTGCAGCTTCCTATTTGAACGAAGAAAGATCTGGAATGAAGAAAATTGTAAATAATTTTAATTAGTGAATGTGGGAATCTGAGTTGGAAAAGTTTGTAAAGAAGTGCCTTGTGTCCATACACTGTCAAAAGCATTTTCGATATCGCGAGAAAGCATCCGACAGTGACTTGATGACAATTTAAGGAAAGGGCAACATCATTGAACTTGAACTTTAGGAGTGAATGAACCATTGAGTGGTTTTCCCGGAATCCGAACGGCATATCTATGATTATGCGGTTGTCGTTGCACAATGATTTAAGGCGTCTGAGTATCAGCTCCTCGAGTATCTTGCTCATGTTGCACAGAAGTGAGATTGGCCTGTATTCAGTGATGTCTTTGTTGTTGTTTTTTTTTGGTAGGTATAGCCACAATTTTTGCCCTTTTCCATTTGGTGGGAAAATAGCAGTTGTTGACGAAGTTGTTGAGGATAATTGCCGAGAAGATCATCACCGACTGCGGCAGTCTCTTCAGGACGAAGTTGGAGATATTTGCGGGTCCTGATGACTTCTTTGGATGGCTTCTGTAAATGATTTCTTAAATTTTTTCTGGATTAGCGAACTCCTGGTGATCTAATGGGTCGCTGGCGGGGATGGTATTACTAAAGCGTACGATTTCTTGGATAGTTTGGGCGTGTTGCATCGATTGTCCAGGAACTCAGAGTCGGATGGTGGATTTGGTTTGAAGTGTTCTTCAAAGTAGTCGGCAAATGCCTTGGCCTTGTCTTCGTTGTTAGTAACATTGGTTGTGATGACATCTGGCATTGGCGGCCTCTTGTCAATAATTTTGTTCTTTTTAAATGTGTCGGGCCCCGGTTTGATTGTTTGGAGTCTCTTCTGGGGGTAGTTGCCCCCCCCCCCCTTGCAACCCTCCTGCTTGACCCACTATAGGATTTGGGGTAGGTGCGAGGTTGGGTGTATGCAAAGCTTCTTTTGCATTTAAAGAATCTGGGTTTAAAGAAACTTTGAATGTATCCTATGTATAAACAGTAAAACCGAATTTACCGGTACATTCTAGAATTTCATAAATTAGGCGTTTTAGGGTAACATATATATATATAACAGCGCGTGGCGTTCTTCATTTTTATACCAAGAAATTTTAGTTTGTTTTAGATATTTAAAGAACGTGTTTCATGCTTCTTTTTCTTATGTGAATATTAATAAATATATGTAGATATGTAATAAAGTTTCGATATTGAACGCGTATATTAAAGCTTACCAACAACTCAATGCAATTATTAAATTCGAGATTAAAATATTATCTGACCCTTAAACTTTCCTAGCATCAATTAGGTGTAATAATTTGTTTTGGTTTGAACCAAAATTCTATTAATATTTTGTAAAGACTAGAAATTGAAAAAAATATTACTTTATTTCACAAAACTAGAAAAGTTGTCAACGCAATTAAAATGTGAGCCAATGAGCTTAAATTATATACACATTCGATTCCCCTTTAACATTAACGGATTAATTGCATTTTATAACAAAATGATAACCTTTCCAATGTAAACTTTCAACGCAAATATGAGATCACAATTTCACAATGCGAACACTCTTAATAAAGGGTGGCTTATTTAAAATACAGTACTTTCCCAAGATTTTCAGAAATTATTCTAAATCTATAATTTCGCTCAACATTTAAGTTTTTTTTTTTTTTTTAAATATGTTGTGAAATAATAACATAAATTTCACGCGAAATTAGATCAAAGCTATTACTCCATAACATTAAAAATAAACTTAAGGCCACTACTGTTGTATAAAAAAAACTATTGATGATGTATTTAGGGGCCCGGGCGCCTGCCTGACGACTGAATATCAGAGTTGTAATTTAAAATTCCAGTTATTTAACTGCACCATACGATTGCAATTGCAATGAAAAACTTTTTCTAGGTATTTTAACTCCAAACATTAACTTCCCAGTCAATTTTGAAGTCACTGTATGAAATCTTGTCCTACCCCAAGCTGTCTTTTAATTACTTAAATTCATTTAACTGCTTATGTCTTTTAACTCTTTTAGGCCTATTTTCTGAAACGAAACTTAAATATTTAAGTTCAACATAAGAGCTTATGTGACAGTTTACGCTGAGGAAAAAGTAGAACATAAGATATTAAGTCAAACATAAATATTTAAGTTTAGTTTCAGCAAATGGGCCTTAGCAAATGGTCCTATTAACTGCTTAAGTCTTTTTAACTGCGCGTGAAGTCTTTTAACAGCTTGAAGTCTTTTAAATGCTTGGAGTCTTTTCTCTTCTTGAAGTATTTTAACTGCTTGGGATATTATTTGTACTTTTTGAAATCATTGTACTCATTTAAAGTCAAATGGCTTTGAGAAGTAGTGAAAAGACTCCAAGCTATTTAAAAACTTCAAGCATTTAAAAGACTTCATGCAGTCAAAAGACTTCAATACTTTCAATTCATAATAAAAAAACTCCAAGTATTCAATAATTGTAAAAGAAAGTTGAATGAATTTTTTTTTTTTTAAATTTATAAATACCTACCTGTTTTTTTTTTTTTTCATTGGTTTAATTTTTTACCATTCATCATTCGCCTAACTGCAAAATAGAAAACCGAAACACCTTGCATTTACCTTGCTGCAACGAGCGCTTATCTAATACTTCTACAAAATGACAATTCTAATTTTACAATTTCTTCAACTGATATTTTCATCTTTTCAGCATTTTCATTTAAATCCAAATACTTGACGGATTAAGTGTTTAAAAAAAAGAGTTATTAAAATAAAGTTATTAGCAATGAGATCGAAAAGTTTAATTTCATTTTTTATGGTGATAATTTTTATTTTAGGGCTTGCCTATTTACCGACCATCGAAGCTCGTTTTTGGATTAAGCAAATTATTGAGGAAAATCGACCAGTCGTGATAACTCAAAATAATTATTTCGAAAAGCCAATTTTTATTCAAAATATTGAATCAAAAAAAGATAAAGAAATCCAAACTGGAATGGCTATACTCAAAGCCTCAAAGTGCGGTAAAAGTGCAACTAATTTGAAACCAGGAGATGGCCAAGAAACTCCACGTCTGCTAGAATTCCCATGGTTGGCATTACTTGTATATTTTGATGGTTTAACTAAAACTCCAGACTGCGATGGATCGTTGATCTCTGATAGATATGTTTTGACTGCAGCTCATTGCATTCGTTTGGAAAACAAGACTTTGTAAGGCTTCTAATAATATCTGTTCAAAATTATGTTGCGAATTATTATAATCTTGTTATTCCAGAGTAAGTGTTCGATTAGGTGAATATAATACAATGGAAGAAAATGATTGTACCGGCAATGAAATCAAAAGAAAATGTGCTCCACCTGTTCAGGAAATTGATGTCGAGGAAGCTATTTATCACGAAGACTATGACCCAACTTCAATATCTTTTTCTGATGACATTGGACTCGTTCGGCTCAAACACAAGGCAATATTTCGAAGTAGGTATACCTACATAGAAAGGTATTGAGTGGGCTATATAAATTTTAATATGTAAAACTATGGATATTTATTTCAAACTCCATTTACAAACTCAAGCTTTAAATCATATCAATAGATTTGATGGCCGGCGGTGGTGGCGGCGCGTGGCGTTTACTATGTATTTTGATTTAGTTTGATTACTTTAATGCTTTCAGGTAACGTTATGCCAATTTGTCTTCCAATAACACATCCGTCAAAAGTACCAACTAAGGATTGGATGTTTACCGCAGGATGGAACAAGGAGAAGGATCACAAATCGAGCTTACCATTCAAAGCCGTTGTACCAATAATAGACCGCAAAACTTGCGAGGGTATTCACATCTTCATCGATTTAAATGAGAAACATACGTGTGTTTGCGAAGATAACGACGTAATCAATTCTAATTGCAAAGGTGACTCTGGATCGCCAATATTTAATACTGCACCTTATGCATACGGCGGAAAACCTCGCTTTGTTCAGTACGGTATTGTTTCGGCTTATGGATCATTTTGCAATTCTATATTGCCTCATCTTTACGTAAATATCAAACCACACTTACCTTGGATAGCTGGAAATATTCGATATTAAAGTAAAGCTGAAAATTACATAATGCTCTGTAATTTAACAAAAAAAAATCAAGTGAATAAAACAATGCCTGCAAAGAGTAAGAAAATAGTACTTGCTCGTAGTTAAATAGTTTTTATTTTTTAGTATTTGTAAGTTGTATATATGTAGTTCCTGCTGGTAATTTCATGATAATACCTATTAGTTTTATCGAGTTAAAACTTGCATAATCTATGGATATGGAATGAACTGAATTTTTATTATTTTTCATGTTACTCAAAAACTAACCAATTTTTTTTTTTTTTTTAGTAAAAGAGAAATTTTTTAAAACTGAAAATCTAAAGCAATATACATATAAAATAAATAAAAAAATCATTAGGTTACCATGTAATTTGTAATGAATTAAACTCTTGACGAATTGTCACTTTTTATGATAAGAATTTTTATAGAAACACTGTTTTTGACCTTTTTATTATGTTATCAATTTAAATCGTAAAACAACTATAATTATTCTTTTGAAAACATTTTTGTACCATTTATGAAAGTATCTATAGTTTTGTTATTACATAAGCTCCTGGAAGCTTATCATATTAAACGTACCACACCTCACTTAGGCTATCATGAAGCTTTTCCAAGAAAGAGATTTGAATAGGTTATAAGGTTTATTCTGATCTATGTACATAAATATGTATAATTATAGCTATATACTGTGAAATTAATTGAATCAATTCAATCAAATTTCGAATTAAAGCTAACTTATAAGCAAAGATAATATACTTAAGGTGAGGAAAAAAACTAAAGAATGCATGTTAGTTTTTGATTTAAACTTTATATCAATTTTTTTTCCGCATTTTTTTCGATTTAGCTTTGTAGTTAAGGTCCATTGGTGAGTTGACTCTGGACATAAATTTATCCACAGTTAACTGAAGACAGATTTTTTCAACCAAAAAAAAAATATGCGAATCGACCTAAAAACTCAGAGGATAAAATATCAAAATTAATTTGTTCCCGAGTATTTGGTAAGTTAACTCGGGTTTAACTTTAATCTCACACTGAAAAACTAAACCTATGTATGTGAGTTCAAATCATGGCATAAGAACACATATAATAATCAGGGAAAATAATAACCCAGCTATGCATGAACTTACCATCATGATGTGCTTGTATAGATTGAGAAAGACAAAAGTTGAGCTTTGCAGGAGTAGGTATATTTTGATTCAATCAGGAAGTCCCTCTTCACCAGATGATTGTATCATCCTTATGAAGACGTTGAATGTTTTATTGAAAGGTCACTCGTGCACGCAAAGTCCAATCCACCCAAGTAACATTTTTGCTCTCATAAGACGCTCCAAAAGCTTTATGAGACTTAGTTAAGGGAGCTAAATTCACTCTTGAAGAGAACTTCAAGACTGTTATCAGACTGTTAAAAGCCTTAAATGGCCCAGTTATGGGAGGCTCTTCATACTTATAGCAGTATATTTATTCTTCTTATGGGATGACAGACGCCACTTTGTAAAGCTGCTTAACTCTTGATAAGAGAGTGCATGTTTTCCTATAGGAGTACCTTGAAAGAGAATGAGTATGCGCAACTTTAAGAAAAAAAAAAACTTTCACGTTTTATATATCTTTTGTGTGTGTGTGCGTCATGTTCTCCTATCAAAAAAAAAATGATGTGATTTTCGATGCGAGTATTCATCGGTAAAGTAAACTGACAAATGTTAATTGTGATAATTGTGGCATAATGTAAACTAAAATCATGTTGCAATTAAAATTTTATCTACTAATTTTCACATTTTACTTCGAAAAATAACAACGCGCTTTGAAAAAAATGCGTATTGAAATAATTTTTTTTCTAACTTTTATTAGAAAAGGGGTTACCATGAGCACTTTTTTGTTGGTAAAAAAACGTTTACAGGACGAAACGATTTACAGGACACACAACATTTCATTATTTTTTTTGTCGTTTACTGTTATTATTACTATTTATAACAAAAAAATGTAGGTATGAATAGGTACGGTTTGTCAGATGTTTTTGTGGCATTTATGATTTAATCGTTTGAGTTTTTTGAAATATGCCAACAAGACAAGAACAACTGGCTTTAAATATTGCAATTTCAGGTTCATTGAATTCTGTATGCAACTAACATTTCCAAACACCTTTTAAATATAAAACTATAACCATCATTGTGTGTTTATATAGCGTGCACGCATAATTATCTGCACATAATACATTTTTAAGATTTTAGTCACAATAGAAAACCAAAAAATATTTCACAAAGACCATATTTTAATGTTACGGTAACCCTAAAAATAAAGAGAACACTTTTTATTCGTATTGAAATATGGCTGCTGTTCACCGATACTTTAACTCTTGGTTTAACGTCTTTATGGGACCATTGTTATATTTACACAGTGAGTAAGAGCACTAGAAGACAAAACACTTCTTATGGACATTCAAATGCTCTTATGAGACTTCAGTTTGACGTTTAGCGAGCAATCGAAACACTTCTTATGAGAATTCAAATGCTGTTATGGGACTACGAAAAACAAATATCTGCGGCGCGTTCTTTTTTTTTATACATTCTAACTATTGTTGATGTATGAAAAAAAATCGTTAATTGTGTTAGAAGATTTCTATTTTAAAACAATGAAAATACATTATGACATCATAATTTTTGGAAGTAAATTAAGTTTGGTATTAGTTGAATCCCTTGTGAAAATACAATTGATGAGAACAACTAACGCAACAGCATTTTAAGATATCATGCAAATTATTTGATACTCATACCCATGGTGTTTACTATTAGTACAATGAACTAAGTTTCGCAAACCCTCTCTTTATACTTACATCAAATCAAAAAATCGATCCAAATTAATGAACTTGCCACTTGTTTCTGGCTGATAGCGTATCCGATAGAAACATGAACAGAAGCAAACTTTCTTTGGAAAAAGAACGCACTTGTGTTTTTTATATAATTCAATTAAAACAGCAGTTCGATTGGCACTTAAAAACTTTAGATCCCATTCGGCTCTTGAACTCTTATTTATGTGTTGTTATGGGATTCTAAAGGCTAAAAATGACGTTTAGCGTTGTAGTTTCATAACGAGAAACTTAAAAGACTTAAATTGATCTAGATATAGGATTTAAGTACTTTGACATTTGAAAAATGCTAATCTCTTATAATAAAATTGTTATTAGACGAATATGAGTATTATAACAAGATCTCAATTCTTAAGAATAGATATGAGATAAAAAAGAGTCTTATGGGAGTTTTTTTCAGATTTCAAGAGCTAAGCTCTGGATAGTTTGTTAGTTGGGCAATTCAATAAAATTATTGATAAGAAGGAAACCATCGAGCGATATTTCATTCTTCAAGACAAGATCGCTAATCCATCCAATAATAAAATAAGCCAGCATCAGCAGCCGACGAAAACCATTTTGAATATATTTATTCAACTTCTTTTTCTTTCCTTATGGTTTGAATCAGATATTATATTAAGTATATCGCGCGTGTTTACAGAGTCTTGCAAACGAAAAGTTTGAATGTGAATAATTCACGCGCCTTTTTTTTTTTTTTTTTGGTTACTACTCTTGCAGTAAACATATAAATAATCACACAAAGTCTCAAGAAACAAAAAACCCTTTGTATAGCCGTATACAAAAAAAAAAGAATGAGTCAATTTGTTCAAGAAGATCAGAAGCCTTGCATTCAAAGGGTTAATCATCTTAATTTGTTAAATAAACAAATTTTTAATGAATGATAATTTTTTTAATTGATATCAGTCGTTGTTGAAAGACAATTTATAATGAAAACATCTTTCATATGTGAATACCAGAATTAAAGGTAAGCGACCAAAAGTCAAAATACTAATTGATGACAACAACTAGCAGTTGATAATTTTGATGTCTAAAATCGAAGTACCTATCACGGAACGTATACATTTTCTTTTTAGAAATTTTTAGAAAATCCATATAACTTAAGTATCGGTGGGGAGTACATCTTTTGCATATTGAAAAGCAGACTTACCCAAAAGAGCTTATTGTGATTTTGGTTAAAAATATCTTCCCAATTCCGATTTATGGAAATAAAAACTTTAATGTTTTCAACAACAATCCTATATTTATATATGTATGTACCTAATTAAAGCACCAGTTATAGACGAGTTTAAAGAATATTGCATACTTTATTTTATCTTATTAGTCAGAAAATTGGAACAATCTCAAACAGCCTGCCAGCACCTGCTCAAGGGGAATTTTAGTATGGTACCGATTGTATCTGTGTTTAAAACTACCGCAAAAAGTAATTGTGTCAATAGGTATGCATGCTATATCCAAAACTAGGGGATTTTTTTTTTCCAACTGTAAAATCTCTTATAAAGTTAAGTTTATCCATGGAATACCGCACCTAACCTATTCGTATATCATAAGTACATACCTACGTATGTATGCTATGATGATTTATTCTTATAAGCAAGTTCGCAACACTTAGTCATGCACTTTATAAGATTAGCAAATAAAAACCAAAACTGGTTAGTGAATCTTGATTATGTTCTCAACGCAACCAAGCAAAGTTGATATTATTTTTAGAGTAGGTACCTTACTTCCTTATCGTTAAATTGTTTCATACTCCCTGACATAAAATAGGGTACATGTTTTTTAATAAAATATTTTTAACACAGAATGTATAAATCATTAAAAACAAATTTTGCTTTTCTTTATGGCTTAGCCAATTGAATCGTTAATTTATGTTTTTATGCCGATTTGTTTTGTATAAACTCAACCAGTCTTAATTATTAAGGCATTAGAGCGAGTGCATAAAGTTGTACACTCCATAATGCTTCTAAACTCGTCAATGTTATACAACTTATGCAACGCTCAATACGAATGTTTACCAAGTTAAATTATTTCTTTCCACTTTTTAGGGAGACACAGAAGAAATTCAAACATTACTCAAATACTCGAACCACCAACTAATAAACATGAATATTTTTATTCCAAAATATTATTTAACTTCAGTTGATAACACAAAAACAATCCTGTTGTAAGTAAAATCATCTAAACTAGTATCGCCCGGAGGCAGAAATTCGACCAACAAAAACTAACACAGTCTAGCAAGGAATATAAAAAATTAAATTCTAAGAAAAAACTTGCAGTAGCCCGTGGTGTAATGGTTAGTGCGATGAACTGTCATGCATAAGAGGTCTGGGTTCAATACCAGCCGCTTCCACTTTAAGTTTTTTTCCGTGCTACTGCCTCTTGCGAGGAATTGACAAATCCTCCAAGAGTATTTCTTGTCATAGAGAAGTGCCGCTCACCTTAGCCGTTCAGATTCAGCAATAAACTGTAGGTTCCCTCCTTTCCTGCAGACACTCACACAGGAATGGTTGAGAGTTGTAAGTCACTAGGCCCTGGTTCTTCATGAGCCGTTGTGCCACACAAATTTATTTATTTTTATTTTAAGAAAAAACTTAATCTTAAAATCGATAAAGTGTATGTTGCTGACTCCAACTTTTAAAATTTAAACGATATATTATTTTATCTTCCTTTTCAACATTATAAAAATCAGCTCATCTGAAATTTTTGATATTTCGAAATTTTTTAATTTGCTGATACACAATATACATACACATATAAACTTATATTTTAAATATATATATCGAATCGACTAATAAAAAACAATTCTGGCAGGGATAAGACTGAAAACAAAACGTCTTGGATCTAAATTTTGATAATCAGGAGATTTTTATTAAATTTTTGGTGTATATAGTTCATTTTGTTATACGTCAAAAGAAAGAAGTTGATTTTCTGCGAACTTAAGAGCCGTCAGCTATAACCGGTATCAGTTTCATTAAAATTGCTGAATGAACAAGGAATAGATAAAATTTTTCGAATTCGACCCCCTTAATTTGTACACATTCTCCATGCCACCCTATCTCTCTAGATTACTAATGGACAGGACAGATCAAAAATAACAGCGCCCAATTTTTTTATTCGCTTTTCCACTCGCGTTCAACTTTAGGTACTATCACGATCACCTATACCTATTGCTATACCATCATTTTACCCAATTGTTGCCTGTTTAAATTTTTAATAGTTTTTGTAAACACTCCTAATTTTGTTAAAATTATTTAAATAAAAAATTTTGTTCTCGTTTTAAGAAAAGTATACTATATACTATATATGATGATAATATTTCTTATATGAGTGATTTTTGCGCTAAAATATAAATAAAAAACTGTTAATTTCTCCGCTCTACGGTAAGTTTGCAATTTCATTTCTTCACCAATAATCCAAGCCTATAATAGTCACCTTCCCCCAAATTTCTAGCATCATAAAACACCTCTTAAAAAGATAAAAGTCAATAATCTCAAAAAATTCAAATAACCCTTACCTACCTGCCCCTAACGGCTCCATATCCATATGATTTTTGCACATCTGTGGGACAAAACCTTTCTAACGATATATCAGATCACTCATGCATTTCCGTTGAGTATTAACGGAGAAAAGTGTACCGTAATTTTTTCCCAAGCATACAAATATATAGATCTAAAGGAAATAAATAAGTTTTTATTTCGAGATTAAATTTAAATGCGTGTTAACTTGACAAATTTTGTATTCTTGATTTTACTGTGAATAAATTTATATCCAGATAACACGCCACTGAAAAACTGGCCTAAGTGAGCCTTTATTTTATGCAATTTATCCAAAATGTAGTTTAGTTTAAGCAGAGGCGGTGCAAGGGGTGTCCGGAGAGTGACATCGCACACGGCTCCACACTTCGAGGGGCCCCGTGCCATAGGAACAGGTGGAAAAAAAATAAAAAAAACAACAAATTTTTATTTGAAGATGTTAAAAATCAAGAAGAGAATTAACAAAAACAAAAGAAAATTATTTCTTTTTATTGTTTTAGTGGACTGTATTGAATTAAATTCAAATAGAAGATTTTTTTGTGACCTTTAGTCCAGTGCGTTTAGCCCAGGCACGACAGTTGGGCAGATGTTAAAAATGGTACAATCCGAATGAAGATGAAAAAAAATTATTGTACCTTAAGTTTCAAATTATTAATTTTGTAGTTTTTAGCATTTTTTTAGTACCGTTATTTTGCAATCATAAAATAATACGAGTACAAAATATAAAAAAAATTATAACAAAACTCGAAACAAAAAAACCAAACAATATAATATCTTTACTCGTTTTCAAGATATGGTCGACGAAAAAAAGCTCGCGAACGTCACACACTAAACTCTATAAAAATGATGGATTCTGATTCTAGAGAGATGATAGATTCGTAAAGCCTTTTATTCTCGTTTTCAAAAATATATAAAATCAACTTCCGGTATTTGACTTTTCCCCAAAAACCTTTGAATTGCAATCTTTGTTCCTTTCAGGTATGAAATTAAATCAAAACCGTTTGGGCCATTTGCGAGAAAAAATCGAATTTTCCCTAGGATATACTTACTCTGTACAAAATTTGATGCAAATTACAGTGCACGCTTGGACTCAAAGGCTCACAGTCAAAAACGCACACCAGGGGTAATTGATTGCAAATTTATAGGTAATTTTTTCCTAACTTCAGTTTAAATATCGTGGACCAATATACAAAAGATTTTTTGTTTTCGATAAACGCATGTCGTTAATTTATTAAAGGTCTATAATGTTAGAAATTTGTAATTACTTTGTAGAAGAAGAAGTAATTTTAATTGAATATAATTTGAACATATTAAAATCAGTTCGATCATTTAATATCGATATTGTTAAATGTTACGTTTATATAAAAAAAAAATCGAAATGCCTAAAATGAGATTATATATATTTTGTTGGTTTTTCCAATAATTTCTCTTCTGAAACATTTAATAGGGTATTAATAATTTTGTTCATTTTTTCTAAAAAAGAAATGAATAGGTACTAAAAAGATAACGATGGAATTCCCATCATCATTACTGAGTACTGACAATGACAAGACAACATGCCGCGAATCATCGACGCGAATTAATAAACAAGTTTTCATACTAAAACGTGCACGCGTTGTTAAGAATTATTGTTTATACTTAAGAGTTTCCTTTTCAGTCTCATTCGGAGTCTCAATCTTTGAAGTTCGAATTCGCATTGGCCGGTATCATTGGCAAATTTTTTGTTTAACCTACAGATTTTTAAAATGGCATTGAGTAAAAGTTCATATAGTTCGTTGGTTGTAATTGTTATGGTCTTAATTGCCATTGATAGGACCCATGGACGTAAGTTAAAAAAAAAAGTGAAGCCTGTGTTAAATTAATTACCTATATTCTGTAAATTATTCACTGCTGGAGTGCTACCTTTTGTAGAAATATTTTAAGAGTTCGCTTGAAAAGTTTGCGAAGAAAAAACAAAGTTATAAGCATAACTCTTTGAATGCCCAAAAAAAAAAAAACAAGCTTCAAGCTGGCCGTGCGGAGGACCAAATCCATTAACGCGTATTATATATAATCAGACGTGAAAAGCACAATGAAATGGATTAATATTATTATTATTTTTATTTTTACTTATCTACAACGGATAACTGTTGACCCCGAAAGTTATTTTTTCATCGATGGCAAACATCGATGTTTTGGGACAAAAACATCAATGTTTCAAAAACATTGATGTATCGTTTGCATCCCTATTTGGCACGCGACACGCGCTTCAATATGCGGATAACGAAATGACACGTTTAGATTAATCGTTTCATGTGACACGCGTCAGGTCACGTCACACGCGTCGCACGCTTCTCAATATGCGCCTAGCCTGTGAAGCGACGCATACGCCGGCCGTCGGAAGTTAAACGTATTTTCGAAGTGCTTGTCTTCGGAACACACTCTTTACTGCATAAACAAAGTCCACAAACAAAATTTTCGTCAGACGATATCGGAAGAAATCCTTTTGAATCTGTCAAAAATGTCATTCAAAACCGCAATTGATTGCAAAGAAACGCAAAACACGTGTGTGCGTTCCATAATGTCGGAAAAATGTTCCGAACAGCTGTTCAAAATATGCCTCGAAACAAAAATCCTCTGATTTGTATGAAATCGGAGAATTTTCCGCACGGGAACCTTAAACCTTAAAAAATAAGGCAAGTTCAGGAAAATGAGATTTCAGAGCCCTCAGCAATCTCAGTTACGTCAACAGGATTCCTTAGCAAATTGCCTCAGTTTTGCTGTCAAAAATCTGAGGAAAAAAAAATTTGGATTCGCTTGCTCACTTTTTGAAGTAGAGAAATCTCAGATATCTCATTTTCCTGAACACGCCAATAATTTCAAAATTATTTAGATACATATTTGATTTTTCAATCCAAAATATGTTGTTTTGAAAATTCTTATCGGTATGTAGTAAAATTTAAGTTTAAACGGACCTTCTAATATAAAATGTCTGATCAAAATCGGTTAAGCCGTTAACAAGAAAGTCGAAAATAAAAAAATGGTTGCATGGCAGGAACCGTTTTTTTTTTTGTAGCTTTATTTCGCCTCAAGTGAATCGCCTTAAAATTTTAAGTTCTAAGTTTGAATAAAATAGCTTTAGTGGTTTAGGATATAGGTTGGGGTACAAAGACATTAAGACATATAACTTTTTTCGTGTTCTCTATCATTAAAATTCAAATGTCTGGTTTGATTGAAATCTCCTAATTATTAAAATTAAATATAAATTTGTTTATTATTATTATTTTATATTCTATTTATATTTTGTATATTCTTCTTATTATTTCGTATGCAGAAGGTGGCCCTTGCACTACTCAGCGAAGAGAACCTGGCATTTGTGTATCAATTTTATCATGTGGAACAATAACTCAGCTTTTGAATATGTCGCCAAGACCGCTACCACCATCTGTGTCCAATCTGGTACGACAGTCTCACTGTGGGACATTCAATAACATTGTGAGTAAAAATTTCATAATTTCAAATTTTATGTTACATGAAACTTGAACCAAACATTTCTAGCATCATGTATGTTGTGATCCAAAAAGGGTTAGTGGTGGAGGAGCAAATCCAGCACCAACCACTGCTGCACCTTCAGTCACCAGCTCTAATTCCATCATACGCCCTGGAGCTGAGAAATCCGAAGCAGAAGTTCGGGCTGGAATAGCATTGTTAGAAGGAAAAGTTTGCGGAAAGAGTGATGCCGATCGGGTTGCCAATGGAGAAGATGCCAATCTTTCCGAATACCCATGGATGGCTTTGCTGGTTTATTTTGACGGTGTTGACAGAACACTTGACTGCGGTGGATCATTGATCAATGAACGATATGTTCTCACTGCAGCTCATTGTATTCGCGTTGGAACTAAAAGATTGTAAAAAACTTTTAATTATTTGTCTCTCATCTATAATTAAGTAACACTTTTGCTTATAGGGTAAGTGTACGCTTGGGTGAGCATGATACCGAGACAGCTGAAGACTGCACCGGCAGTGGCAGATCAAGAAAATGTGCTCCACCAATACAGGAAATCGATGTCGAGGAGGCAATCTATCACAAGGACTACAACCCCAGTAGGTTCTCCGATGATATCGGACTTGTTCGATTAGTCAGGAATGCAGACATTACTAGTAAGCTCACAAAATATTGTATCTTTTCTGAATGTCTTTACTCTAAATATTTTTTTTTTGTTTATAAAGCCAATGTCAAACCAATATGCTTACCAATCACACCAGCTTCAAAGCAATTCAATTTAAATCGTATGATAATATCTGGATGGGGTCGAGTAGAAAGTGGTGTTAAGGCTAACATTCTACAAAAGGCTGTTGTTCCAATAAAAAGTATTGACTATTGCCAACAAATCCACAGACTTATTCGAATAACAAATAAGCAAATCTGTGCTGGCGGAGAAAACGAAATCGATACATGCAAAGGTGATTCAGGCGGACCACTGTTCTATTCGGCACCTTACAAAAGGGCTGTCCGGTACATACAATATGGTATCGTTTCGGCGGGAAGCGTGCTATGTGGTTCTAATTTCCCTGGAATTTACGTCAGAGTTGAAGCGTATTTGCCTTGGATTGCTAGCAATTTGCAATCAGCTTAGGTTAGTTTTTTTTGTTTTTAAATTATAATTAACAAAGTAAACTTAAGTAGTATTTAGGGCTCTACTTTCACTTGTTTTTATTTTTTAAATAAAAATATTTCTGCATTTAGTTTTAGTAAAGACAACAATAAAATTTTAGGTATTTATTGAACACTTTGATTTTTTTTTATAGAAAAAAATAGGAAGATATTTGCTTAATGATTTAGTTTGTGTTTTACTTATGCTCTTTAGGGTAAGTATTGGTTTGGTTTGGTCACTCTTCTTCTTTGTGTAAGTTAATAAAAAAGTATTCCATACAATTAAAAATTGGAGATTATAATGAAAATTAATGTAACGATGATGGAGAAGTGGTTTTCGCCATACCGTTCCTCGGTCTGTGTGTCTGTGACATAAAGTCTAAACGGATGGGCTGATTTGATTCAAATTTGGTCAACAGATTTTGTTAAAATTTTGGAATCCGATGTTTTTGAGAACATCAAACAGTATCGCATTAAATTATTGTTAAATAATTTTTTTTTTTAACAAAATAAAAAAATTAAATCAAATTAAATAAATTTATCATTACATTTAACGTTCTTTGAATAAATTATTGTTTTTAACTACGAGAGCAAGTTCGTGCGATTTAGTCGTGCATATTTTTCTTTCGGCATCCAGAGAAAACTAACCTATTTACCCTTGCAACGAGTTTCAAAATTTATTCACAAATTACTAAAATAAAATAAAGTATGCATACGCCCCAGTGTACCATAAAATCCTCCTCCTCCTTAATGATAGGGAAGGCGAAAAAAGTGGGCCTCGCAATTTCGTCCGGCTGTCTGTCTGTCTGTGTGTTCGCTTACAGCCTAAACGCATTGGTCGATTTTATTAAAACTTGGTATCTAGCGTTTTTTGGACATTCCCCAGACGTTTTTTTTTTCATTTTTTTAAGAGCAAAATTAATGATAGGTAGTTAGTTACCTGCCACATAATTTTTTTTTTAAGCATTTTTGGAAAATCTTTCTTTTATCAAGTATGTATCCATAGATTTTTCTAAAAAAAAAATATTCAATAGATTTTGTACTTTTCATTAGAAATACACTTTCTGAAAAATGGTTTTAAATTGTTACCTCTTATAGAACCATTTTTTATTTACATTTTTCTCTAATAAGAATCATTTTTTTTTCTTTAAATTTTCTGAAAAACTCGAATATATTGCATACCAGATTTTTTTTTTTTCAAATGTAAAAAAAATCAAACTTTTTTTTGGAAAACCAAATATTACGAAAATGAATCGTTTGATTTTTACGAAACTTGGTACCGAGCAGTTTTTTAACATTATCTAAAATATTTTGAACAAACATTGTTTTTTGTAGTCAAAATTAACGGTACCTTCCATACAAAAACATACATGTTTAAAAAACGTTACAGATAATTGTTCTGAAAAACTAATATTAGTACGGTATGACTTTCCCCAAAAACAAAATTTGCAGTAAGCCATTATTAACAGTATACCTTTTACAGAACATTATTTTAATTTTGAACTATCTCATTACCTGTTAAACCGATTTAAATTAAATTAATTAAAAGCTTCTAATAAGTTACAACCATACTGCATATCAAGATTCTCAAAAAAAAAAAAAAAAAAAACAATTTTGAATTTAAAAAAAAAAAATTCAATTTTTTTTTTTGAAAATTCGATATTTAAAAAACGGGTAGATGATTTTTGTTTTGAAATTTAATTCCACATTAATAAATACCAAAAAATGGTTTACCATTTTCTCAAATGTTTACTAAATTTATTTATAAAAAAATAATTTTTAAAAACACCGCTCCTATGTACGATCTTAAATTTTTTGTTCTCAAAAACTAAAATTTATTAAAGAAATCAGATCGTGTACTTTTTTTGCTCTCAAAACAATTTAAAAAGAGTTTTTTCAATAAATTAATTTCCACCACCTTAAACTTAAGGCTCCCATACAAAAATTATTTCTTTTAAAATCACCTAGGTGTATGTATTCAGACTTTAGTGTGATCGTAAATAAAAGCAAATTAGTGCGACCCAGTCGTCATTTTATTGTAATAGCCAAGATGAGATAAGTAATCTTACGGTCAAATTTTTTAAGAGCAAAAATTTATTTTTCAGAAAAATCCCCTTGTGCCAGTGCAAAATAATTAGGCTCAACTCCTATATAAAAATCAAGAGGGTTGGGGTGGAAATACTGTAGGGTCAGAATACTGTTTTTAAATTACTGTATTTCAAAATTCTGGTTAAAAAAAAATTCTGTATGGTCAAAATTCTGTATGTAAAAAAAATCGTTTTGAATTTACATTATGAAAATGATTTTTTTTAAATACAAAATTTTGATTACATACAGAATCATTTTTCTTTCACTACGTATACAAATTCAGAGAAGTTTCTACTCCACTCAAAAATTTTTGTATCAATTACCCAGTATAGGAAGTTTCTAAAAATTCAGTGCTGAATAAGCTGCTTTTTCCTTGAGGAAAAGAAACTGCACCCTCCACTTTTGTGCCGTTTTCTCTGATGAATTTAACATGGGCTTGGGCATCACATTGGCGGTAAGCACATGCTACTTTCTCGATGAAAATTCAACAACGAAATCACTGGTTCGTTGGAAGTTGCTTTTTCGCCAGCTTGGAAAACGATGAAATATATGATGAATATTAAACAGAGAAATCATTCCATAAATGTAACACGCTTATTCATCTGCTTATTACTATCGATGAATAATGTGATAAAAATTCAATAGTGAAATCATTAGGCAACTGGGACTGGGAGTTGCTTATTCACGGATTTATTATTGCCCGATAAATAATGTGAGAATAATTCAATAGTGAAATCTTTAAATGCAAAGGAATTGGCTTTTCACCACATTTTTCAATAGTAGAAGGTACCTTCCTCATTTCAATAAAAACTGATTTAAAAATTTAAAAATGTATGTGGTAATTTATTATATTTTTTTTTGTATTATTATTAACATAGCATACAAATTTAAATGAAAATAATTACGAATCACAACGATTAAATCATGACAAAATTAGGTATTATGGCTCCTCGAGTAACCTAGGAATAGAAAAAATTTTCAGTTTACAATAATTAATATAGATAACTATAAAGAGTGATTTTTAGTTTTGTAAGTAAATAATCCTATAATAAATTTCTAACTGCAATTCAAATTTTTTATTACTATCTTTTTTTTCAAAAAAAAAAAAAAAAAACATCTAAATTTGGGAAAACAGAATTTTACACTTACAGCATTTTTAACATACAGATATTCAGATATACAGAATTTTGAAAAACACAATTCTGAAAAACAGAATTTTGTTCGTACAGTATTTTTAAAAAAAGAAAAAAACTGAATTTTGGTCATACAGGATTTTGATAGTCAGAAACAGGGTTGCCAGTTTGGGGGTTTTCCCCCCAGATTTAGGGTTTTATTTCATCGTCAGGGGGAAATCTGGGGGGATTCATTTTAAAGTTAAATTATTCCATTACCTGAATTTCCCTCTCAAATTGAATCTATAATCAAAGAATATTCAATAAATTTTAAATAAAATCAATTTTTATTTGTAAAAAGTACTTACAGTAAAACAGAGTATTACCTGTGAATAAAAAATAAAAACAAAACAGTTGAAAAAAAACTCAAGGGTTTTTTTAATTGAAATGTGGTAATCTGGGGGGTTTTTAAATTTTTCTGGGGGGAGTTTTTTTTTTCGTCTGGCAACACTGGTCAGAAATCTGACTCGCTCCCAAATCAAGAACAAAATCTTTGTTTAAAAAATGCGAAATTATATGCCATTTATTCACTGATTGATACATTTATGTAATAATTTTTTTTGTTTGTATGACTATTGTGTTCATATTGCCTGTAGTATTTGCAACAAATTATTATTATTAATTTTATTTGCTTACACATTTTACAGAGTTTGGTTTTAATAATTAAAAACACATTTATATAATAATTATTATGCATCTTACCATTTTATTCTTATAATAAATAATACAGTCCGCATAAAAAAACCATTTTAGACGTTTCTTCATAATAAACAATGAATTAAAACTATTTGAGACATTAAGCGAATTTGTAATGTTAAATAAATAAGAATTAAAAATAACAATTGAAACCATTAAAATTAAACAACAATAATGTTATTTCAATTTCACAACTTTCATATTTAAAGTAAATGAAAACTATTTCCTTTGTCCCTTACATAAATTTTTATTGTGCAGCTGCAAATTAATTTATAAATACATTTTTATGTTAGACGTATTCAATTAGAATATCATAGTTTTATTTTACATGGTTCTAACTACGAATAATAAGATTATACATTATTTTTTACACATTTATATAAATTTATTCAGTTTTTTTTTTTTTTTGAATAGATTTTCCAGTAAACATAATGAGTAAATTAATTTTTTGTTTTTATTCTGGTAAATATTACAACAATTATCACGTCGTATTTTATTTTATTGAATTTTCACCTATTGATCAAAATGATTATATAAAATCATTAATCATTAAATTTATTTTCCAACAGAAAAGTTTTTGCGCAATAGTATTTTTGCTTAATCACTAAAAATAAGGTTGCATAAATTTGTATATTTGGTTATAATGTTGAAATATTTTTAGTGGGAAAAATCATTGGATTTTTAAATTTAGAAATATCAAAAATGTTCAAAAAACCCAACACACGTAGCGTGATGCCATTAGAGTTGCTAATTTTGGAACTGAAGATTATTAATTAAAATCCAAGCCGAAGAATGCCCTTACAGTCCAAATGTAGACAGAATTTGTGAGTTGGTTAAAATAAATTTATTTAAATTCGGGAGTACGTACAATTAGTACACACTTATTTCAGTGACTAAGTTACCCGCCTGGAAAAACAATCCAGTATTTATTGAGACCCTAGAACTTTTTACATAATAGGCATGTTGAGGAAATTGAAATCTCTGAGACTTCGTTCCGTCGAATACCTATTAATCAAGCGAATCCAAAAATTTATTTCCTCAGTATTTTAACAGAAAAAATGAGAAATTTTAAGAACGATGAGATCTCATTTTCCTGAACATGCATAATGTATATACTAAGTAGGGGAAGAGACTATCATAATTATCTAGGCCCTCGCGAATTATGTTCTATTTTGCTTAGACAGACAAAAAAAAAATTGCTTTATTTGAGATTCAATCGTGGGACTTTGAGCAGATACGCTAAATTTGAGCAGATACGCTAAATTCTGAGTTAATTCGTAAAACAGAAGAACAATGTTGAAAATGAATTAACTATACTATAATTTGTCATACCATCTTTTGTTACAAACTGGGTTCTTCTCTTGTGATAGCAAAACTTGCCCACCGAGTTTTTTTTTAATGCAGGGTTAATAAAATTTGGTTTAACTCAAGAGTTAATTCAGAATTGAAAAAATGGGCCCCAGGCCTTAAAAGGATCCTCGGGAAGAAAAGTGGTTTTGTTTATGATGGCAGTTAGCGAGCATACAATTTCCCTGGAAATCTTTCTCTCATTCCAAAATTGGGAACATGAATGGTTCTTGAAAGTTTCCTGACAAATTTTTGGGGGAATAAAATATTCCGAGGGAAACAAAATATCTAGAATGCCCAATATCGTTAGTTGTGAAAAACACTATCCCATGTGAAAACAAAATAATTTTACAACAGCGAATAGTGTTTTCAGCTAAAAGTCACAAAATAAATTATTTCAAAACATAAATTTATTTCAAAACATAAGGTTCACGTTCACGCTGGTTTTATATACTTTTTGTTTTTATAAACTCCCCCTTTTCTCTGACACTGCTCGATATCATAATATTAGCGAAACACTCAGTTTTCGAAATGCTATGCAAGAATGTTCTCCCCTCGTGATTTGGCTATGATTTATTAACCCAAATTTTAGTATTATTTCATAATTTTAGCAGGTCATCCCATAACATACTTACATGTATTGAGGACAAAATAAATAAATAGGCCTGAATATGAAAAGATCGACAACAGAAACATTTGTATTTCTTAAACAGTAGACAACATTTTTAACAATGCTCCCATTGATATCCCTCAAAACAAGTCCACAAAAACACTCGCACCGAAAGGAACTCCCATTTATTAAGCCTTGAGAGGGTGAACCTTAGACATACTGTTCAGTATATGAATATGCGTTCTTTAGCTGCAACCAATGTGGTGGGTTATCTTTTGAACTCCTATCCAATTATTGTGTTTTAAGGTTAGCAATAACCCCTTGACTACTAGCAAAATATAAAATAGCAACTTGTTTTTTTTTTCACTATTAAATGCTCTATAATACATAATGTACTATTATGCTACCTGTATTATGTTCATTTTTTTTAACGCCAAACTAAAGGTAATTTTGAATGTTTACAAATTTTACTTTATCATTTTCTAATTAAACAATAAGTAGTATAAATATTAAATCAGATCTACATCTATATAAACTTTATAAAATATTCAAAAATCGTTTGAATGTTAAATAATATTATTGAGCATTTTTTTATATTAATATTGTTTTTAATTTTATTAATCTCAAAGGTCACTTACAAGAAGTTCATTCTTATTAGGTTAAAATGTTTGTTCTCTTTTTATTATTTTTGTTAACAACTGATAAAACATTTATTTACAAGCAAGTGTTTAAAGTTATGACCAACGCAAATGTACATAATT